>CM022302.1:326115475-327398111 GCA_011799875.1 Thinopyrum elongatum
CCGATCGGCGAGGGCGGGGCGGCGTCGCGGCGTCGGCCCGATCCAGTTTCTGGATCGGGGGGGGGCGAACGAGTGGGGAGGGGGGGGAGTGGGGTGTCGGTGGGGCTAGGGTTTGCCCGGGGGGCCTTATAGGCCAGGGGCGACGCCAGGTGGGCCGGCCGCTGGGCTTCGGCCCAGTTTGGGCCGTGGGGGGGGGGGGGGGGGGGGTGCTCCTTATCCTTTTCTGTTTCTTTTTCCTTTTCTTTATTCTCCTTTCTCAATCTAGTAAACAGCTAGGCCTCAAAATGGTTTTTGTAAAACATGAGACCTAGTTCATAAATACCAGTGCATTATTCCTTAACACCTAAAATTAGTTTGGACAAAACATAATTCCATATTTATTTCAGATTTAATAAATGGTTATTAAATATTATCTTTATCCACTGTTTGAGGTTGTTCGAGTCACTTATCCAATTCCAATGATGTTGGTTTCAATTTTAGAATAGCCTCTGGAATATTTGTTATTTATCTGACATTTTAGCTCCTATGTTGGACAACTTTCATATTCCACTTTCATTTAAATTTGAATTTGACTTAGGAGTTGAAATGCAATATGATGCTAATGATGATTATGCACTATTAATCTTGCTGACATGTCATTATCAAAAGTGATTACTGTTGCTAATCACCGGGGGTGTTACAATTATGCTATTTAATACCCCTTTGATCTTGAGCATGAATATCATTTGTGAGTAGTTACTTTTGTTCTTGAGGTCACGGGAGAAGTCATGTTGCAAGTAATCATGTGAACTTGATATGTGTTCGATATTTTGATGATATGTATGTTGTGATTCCCTTAGTGGTGTCATGTGAATGTCGACTACATGGCACTTCACCATATTTGGGCCTAAGGGAATGTATTGTGGAGTAGTTATTAGATGATGGGTTGCTAGAGTGACAGAAGCTTAAACCCTAGTTTATGCGCTACTTCGTAACGGACCGATTTGGATCCAAAAGTTTAATGCTATGGTTAGATTTTATCTTAATACTTTTCTCGTAGTTGCGGATGCTTGCGAGGGGGTTAATCATAAGTAGGAGGTTTGTTCAAGTAAGAACAACACCTAAGCACCGATCCACCCACATATCAAATTATCAAAGTAGCGAACACGAATCAAATCAACATGATGAAAGTGACTAGATGAAATTCCCGTGTACCCTCAAGAACGCTTTGCTTATTATAAGAGACCGTTTTGGCCTATACTTTGCCACAAAAGGATTGTGCTACCTTGCTGCACTTTATTTACCATTACCGTTACTTGTCCGTTACAAATTATCTTGCTATCAAACTACCTGTTACCGACTATTTCAGTGCTTGCAGAAATTACCTTGCTGAAAACCACTTGTCATTTCCTTCTGCTCCTTGTTGGGTTCGACAATCTTACTTATCGAAAGGACTATGATTGATCCCCTATACTTGTGGGTCATCAAGACTCTTTTCTGGCACCGTTGCCGGGGAGTGAAGCGCTCTTTGTAAGTGGAAATTGGTAAGGAAAAATTTATACTATGTGCTGAAATTTATTGTCACTTGTTACTATGGAAAACCATCCTTTGAGGGGTTTGTTCGGGGTATCTTCACCTCGATCGAAAGCACAATTAATTGCCCCTCAACCTACTACACCTACTAAAAATATTGTTTATGAAATTCCTTCGGGTATGATAGAACAACTGGTAGCTAATCCTTATGCAGGAGATGGAACCGAACATCCTGATATGCACTTGATCTATGCGGATGAAATTTGTGGATTATTTAAGCTGGCAAGTTTGCCCGGAGATGAAGCTAAGAAGAAGGTTTTCCATTTATCTTTGAAGGGAAAAGCATTGACATGGTATAGGCTATGCGATGATATTGGATCTTGAAACTGGAATCGATTGAAATTTCACAAAAAAAATTATCCTATGCATCTAGTTCATCATGATCGGAATTATATATATAATTTTTGGCCTCGTGAAGGAGAAAGTATCGCTCTAGCTTGGGGGAGGCTTAAGTCAATGTTATATTCATGCCCCAATCATGAGCTCTCGAGAGAAATTATTATTCAAAACTTTTATTCTCGGCTTTCTCGTGATGATCAATCCATGCTCGATACTTCTTGTACTGGTTCTTTTATGAAGAAGACTATTGAATTCAGGTGGGATCTTTTAGAAAGAATTAAACGCAACTCTGAAGATTGGGAACTCAATGAAGGTAAAGAGTCAGGTATTAAGCTTAGGTTTGATTGTGTTAAATCTTTATGAATATCGATGCTTTTCACAAGTTTAGCACTAAATATGGACTTGACTCTGAGATAGTAGCCTCTTTTTGTGAATCATTTGCTACTCATGTTGATCTCCCTAAGGAGAAGTGGTTTAAATATCATCCCCCTATTAAATAAGAAATTAAAGAACCGGCCGTAGTTAAAGATGAAATTATTATTTACAATATTGATCCAGTTGTGCCTACAACTTATATAGAAAAACCACCTTTCCCTGTTAGGATAAAGGAACATGCTAAGGTTTCAACTATGGTTCGCAAAAGTAATATTAAAGCACCTAAACCTCCTGAGCAAATTAAAGTAGAACCTAGTGTTGCTATGGTTAAAGATCTCTTGGTGGAAAATATGGATGGGCATGCTATTTACTTCTGTGATGAAGATGCTAGAATTGCCAAACCCAATGAAAATGATAAACATAGACCTGTTGTTGGCATGCCTGTTGTCTCAGTTAAAATAGGAGATCACTGTTATCATGGTTTATGTGATTTAGGTGCTAGCGTGAGTGCTATTCCTTTTACCTTATACCAATAAATTATGAATGACATAGCACCCGCTGAAATAGAAGACATAGATGTTACTATTAAACTTGCTAATAGAGACACCATCACACCACTTGGGATTGTTAGAGATGTTGAAGTCTTGTGTGCGAAAATAAAATACCCTACTGATTTTCTAGTTCTTGGTTCCCCACAAGATGACTTTTGTCCCATTATCTTTGGTAGACCTTTCTTGAACACCGTTAATGCTAAAATAGATTGTCAGAAACAAACTATCGGTGTTAGCTTTGGTGATGAGTCTCATGAGTTTAATTTCTCCAAGTTTAGTAGACAACCTCATAAGAAAGAATTACCTAGTAAGGGTGAAATAATTGGTCTTTCTTCTATTGTCATGCCTCCTACTGATCCACTAGAACAATATTTGCTAGACCATGAAAATGATATGCATATGCATGAAAGAAACGAAATAGATAAAATTCTCTTTGAACAACGACCTCTGCTCAAACACAATTTGCCTATTGAAACTCTAGGAGGTCCTCCTCCACCTAAAGGTGATCCTGTGTTTGAATTAAAATAATTGCCTGACACTTTGAAATATGCTTATCTCGATGAGAAAAATATATATCCTGTTATTATTAATGCTAACCTTTCAGAACATGAAGAAGAAAGATTATTGAAAATTCTGAAGAAGCACCATGCTGCTATTGGATATACTCTTGATGATCTTAAGGGCATTAGTCCCACTCTCTGTCAGCACAAGATTAATATGGAACCTGATGCTAAACCCGTTGTTGATCATCAACGACGTTTGAATCCTAAGATGAAAGAAGTGGTAAGAACTGAAATATTAAAACTTCTGGAAGCAGGTATAATCTATCCCATAGCTGATAATAGATGGGTAAGTCTTGTTCATTGTGTCCCTAAGGAGGGAGGTATTACTGTTGGTCCTACTGATAAAAATGAACTTATTCCACAAAGAATTGTTATTGGTTATAGAATGGTGATTGATTTTGGAAAATTAAATAAAGCAACTAGAAAGGATCATTACCCTCTGCCTTTTATTTATCAAATGTTGGAAAGATTATCTAAGCACGCACACTTTTGCTTCCTCGATGGATATTCTGGTTTTTCTCAAATACCTGTTTCTTAATCTGATCAAGAGAAAACCACCTTTACTTGCCCTTTTGGAACTTATGCTTATAGACGTATGCCTTTTGGTTTATGCAATGCACCTTCTACCTTTCAAAGATGTATGACTGCAATATTCTCTGATTTTCGTGAAAAGATTGTTGAGGTTTTCATGAATGATTTTTCTGTTTATGGAACTTCTTTTGATGATTGCTTGAGCAACCTTGATCGAGTTTTGCAGAGATGTGAGCAAACTAATCTTGTCTTGAATTGGTAGACGTGCCACTTTATGGTTAATGAAGGTATTGTCTTGGGGCATAAAATTTCTGAACGAGGTATTGAAGTGGATAAAGCTAAAGTTGATGCAATTGAGAAAATGCCATGTCCTAAAGATATTAAACGTATTTGTAGTTTCCTTGGTCATGCTGGTTTCTACAGGAGATTTATTAAAGACTTCTCTAAAATTTCTAGGCCTCTTACAAATCTTTTACAAAAGGATGTTCCATTTGTTTTTTATGATGATTGTGTAGAAGCCTTTAAAACACTTAAGAAAGCCTTAACTTCTGCACCTATTGTTCAACCACCTGATTGGAACTTGCCTTTTGAAATTATGTGTGATGCTAGTGATTATGCTGGTGGTGGTGTTCTAGGACAAAGAGTTGATAAGAAATTAAATGTTATTCATTACGCTGGCAAAACTCTAGACAGTGCCGAAAGAAATTATGCTACTACTAAAAAAGAATTTTTAGCAGTTGTGTTTGCTTGTGACAAATTCAGATCTTATATTGTTGATTCCAAAGTAATTGTTCACACTGATCATGCTGCTATAAAATATCTTATGGAAAAGAAGGATGCTAAACCTAGACTCATTAGGTGGGTTCTTTTGCTACAAGAATTTGATTTACATATTACTGATAGGAAAGGAGTTGAGAACCTAGTAGCTGATAACTTGTCTAGGTTAAAAAATATTCTTGATGACCCGCTACCTATTGATGATAGCTTTCCTGATGAGCAATTAGCTGCAATAAATGTTTCTCATAATACTCCTTGGTATGCTGACTATGCTAATTACATTGTTGCTAAATATATACCACCTAGTTTTACATACCAACAAAAGAAAAAATTCTTCTATGATTTAAGAATGTCAAAGAATTGGTAATATCGGTAAGCGTCAAGAAATGCCTATGAATTATTCACTTGCTGTTGAACCATTTGATGTTTGGGGTTTTGATTATATGGGACCTTTTCTTTCTTCTAATGGGTATACACATATTTTGGTTGCTGTTGATTATGTTACTAAGGGTTGGTTAATACCTTTTTAATTAAATAAAATCCCAAATGAAAACCTTTGTACTCAAAACCATTTTATTGCAGTGGCATACAATGCACTGTGATTTATGGGCTAGGTCTCATATTTTACAAAAAACCTTTTAGTGCTCAAACATTTAACAAAACAGAAAACTGAAAAAGAAAAGAAGAAAAGGAAAAGGCTCACTGTGCCTGGGCCGCAAGTGCACAGTGCGGCCCAGCCCACCCCGCTCGTCCCTCCCCCCTCCTCTGTTCACCACCGCGCGCCGCTGTCGTCTCATCCGCAGCCGCCGCGCCTGGCCCCCCTGCTGCTCGACACCGCACCTCGCGCTCATCGTGGAGGGGGATAAGAGCCCCCTCGCCCGTCCCCACGAACCCTAGCCCCCTCAGTCTCTTCCTCGCTCCCTCTCACACGAAAACGGCGGCGCCCGAACCTCGCCGTCGCCATGGCCATGGACTAGCGCGGCCACAACCTCCTGATCATCTCCCCGTTGTGCCCGTCGTCTCCGCCGCGCTCGACTCCTTCATCTGCACCTCGCCATCGAGCTCGGGGAGGACCGCAGAGGCGAGATTGACCTCGACTTCACCTTCTCTGTCGCCGGTGATCCCCGTCGACCGTGAGCTCCTCTGCAGCTCCTAAGCCGTCGAGGACCTTTCTTGGCCGCCCGGTGAGCTCCAGCTCCCCCTCTGCCCCCTTCGTTTGCTCGCGCACGCACTAGATCGACGACACCGCTCGGGCCCGTAGCTCGCTGCTGCCATTGCCGGCGATTCCCTCTCTCCCGTGCCGTCTTGCTCAAAAGCATAGCTCCGATGAGTTCCCGGGGTCCCATAGAGCTCGCCTGCGTAGATAGTTTGCCCGAACACGCCGTGTAGCCGCGTTTCCAAGAAGGCCCAAACTCCGGCCGCCGCTTCAAGCTCGTTTCCGGCGAGACCTGACCACCTCCGCCCGCGAGGTTGCCACCGTTGGGTGCGGCGCTCTTTGCTCTTTCGAACGCGACCGGGATCGCCCGATTTGGTGCACTGGGGCGAAAATCTGACGCTCGCCGGCGTTCGGCCGTGCGCGCGAGCTCGCTGGAGCAGCTCCGGCGGCTCCGCTGAGCTGGCACCGGCGGGGCCCGCCCCTGTGACACTGACCAGTGGGCCCCGCGGGTCCACCAGTCAGGGGTTACTGGGTCAACCTTGCTGACTGTGCAGCGTGGGCCACTGACATGTGGGCCCCGCGCTATTTAAACAAAGAAAAAAGTCCATTTTACTCCCCTGAACAAAGTGGGTTGTTCGCTTTACCCCCTGATCTATTTTTTGGTTCCTTCTAGACCCCAAACAAAACCAAACCGGACAAAACACCCCCCCGGCCGGTTTGTCTACATTCGATGCTGATGTGGCACAGTCAACGGCGGTTTTGACCGGGGTGGGGCCTACTTGTCAGGTTGGACTGTTAAACGCTGTCGTTCCCCGTTGCGTTCTTGATCAGAAATCTCCTTTCTTCCCAGTACAAATCCCTAACCCTATTCTCCATGGGTGGCGGCAGCGTGAGCTCCTGCACCATGTCGCCGGACGTCGTGAGCGCCGCCGGCGATGGAGGCGCGCCCCCGGTCGTCGCAGCAGCCCAGGCGAGCCGTAGCTTGCTGGACCGGCGGTTCCCGCAGGAGGTGTGGCAGCGGGGAGAGCCGGAGCTCCGTCGAGAGGCGAGCCATGTCCTGATCTCGCGCACTCCGGCCATGGATGCGCTGGAGCTGCGCTTCGGGCGGTACGTGCTTCTGGCGACTGTGGTCGGAGATGGCGAGCAGACAGTGACGCCGGCAGCCATGCTGGCGACCTTGCAGCAGCGTTGCGGGGTGGTACCGTCCGAGGTGGTCATCGAGGTCGCGTGCCCACCACACGACCTGTGGCTGACCTTCTCGACGGAGGAGAAGTGCTCTGAGGTGCTCCTTTCGTCAATGAAGATCAAGTGTTGCCGGCGTTGGATTCAGTTTTCGCGTTGGTGCAGAATGGTTCGTGCTCAGCCAGGTGCTCTGGAGTACAAGAGCAAGCTCGGCTTCGAAGGCCTCCCTAACCAGGCCTGCACGACGGCGTCCGTGAAAGATGTTCTCAAGCAGCTGGGTGGCGAGCTGATCGAGATCCTGCCGCCGGCAAGCCGCCGCGAGCTCGAGGTAATGGCTTGGCTTCGTGACCCTTTCTTTGTTGGCAAGGTGGTGACAGTGGAGATACCTGAGCCGAAGCTGACAAACAAGCCACCCGAGTCCATGGATGAGTATGAAGCAATGCAATTTGAATTGGGTGACTACGGACCGTCGTAGCCGAGGAAGAAGAACAGCTTACTGTATCCTGTCATTTGCCACATGAAGGAGGTTGTCGATCATGGTCCTCTGCTTGCTGAAGGACTGCCTGATGAGTGGCTGCCAGGAGAAGGCGAGGACCTGACTCGCAAGCATATCTTCAAGACTGTGCTGGGCAAGATCGATGGCACTGACGGTGCTGAAGGAGTTTGAGTTTGTATCCTGTTATTTGGCACTTTGGCACTTGGTTTGTTGTACTATGTGTTAAGAATCTGTAGTGTTGTACTGTGTGTTAAGTTCTACTTTGTGCTGGTTGTTGTGGTGAAGCAACTGTACTACTTGCTGTGTCCTAAATTTGTGCCAAATATTTGTGTAAGAAATTGTGTAATGTGCTGGTACTATGTTGTGTTGTGAAATGGTACAATTGTGAGCTTCTTTGTTTGTGCCAAAAGAGAACATTATTTTGCCAAGCTTCTATCAAAAGGAAATTTCTTTCAAAAGAGAACATAGTAAACAGTAGCATTTTGCAACTTAACACACATTCTGCAGCTTAACAGTAACAAACACAAGTTCATCAAACACAAGTTCATGAAACTAGCACAACACCAACAACCTACTAACAATTTGAAGGCTCTAAACAACAGAAAGTTTCCTGGTTAACCCCTCAGTTCATCAAACATGCTAACCCTTGTAGATCTCCTTCTCTGACAAGAACAAGCACCAGGTGTTCTGTTTGCTTGTTTTGGAGGCCTTCCCCTTCTAGGTTGTGCTGTCCCTCCTGTAGCTTGCTGTGAAGACTGGCCTCTCCCTCCTGTAGCTTGCTGTGAAGACTGGGCTCTCCCTCCTGTAGCTTGCTGTGATGTTTGAGATGCCTGCTGGGCTGTAGCAGTTTCATTTGCTACTCTTTGAGATGTCCTTGGAGGATTTTCCTACATAACACACAGAAGAAACAATTGTTAGGTGTTTCACATTGCTGAAATTTCTCAAGTACAAAACATATAGAAATCAAACTCATGTAAAAATCATTACACACTTTTGTTTCTTTTTTCCTCTTCCTATTCTTGTACTTTCCCTTGTTGGGGTTAGTATTGCATTTCCTCATGTTGTGCCCAGGATTTCCACATAAACTACACTTGATCTTAGTTCCAATCTTGGAGAGTTTGTGTGCATGCTTAGGAGGCTCATCTCCACCTCTTATTCTCTCTGTCCTGGGCCTCCCAGGCATTTGCACATAGCTTCGAACTAATGGTCTAGGTCTGTCAGATATTGGCCAGCTGGGCATGCCCTCCATTGGCATCATGACATGTTCATATGTCCTGTTGTAAGCCTCAATTCTGTAGCAAGGTGCAATAAGTGAATCAATGTCATCAGGGCCACACTGTGAAGCTGCTAGAGCATGAACACATGGAATTCCTGACAATTGCCAGTATCTACAAGAACATGTTCCTGCTTGCAAGTCAACTTTGAATCCATGTTGTCCTAACTTCAGCTCATATCCATCTTTTCCATTCCATATTGTCTCACACTTCTCAGTAAGTTGTATCAACTTGTTCACCTTTTTGAGGATTTTGGGACAAATTGTTCCATTCCAATTGGCAGGCATAGCTCTATTAACTTGAATCCTTACTGTCACCTTTGCTCTGATTGCTTCAAACATACTGATAATACGAAGACCTCTATATTCCACTATCCAATTGTTAAAACTTTCACACATATTGTTGTCGACTGAATCACAGAATGATCCTTCTTTGAACCATGCTCTACACCAATGTTCTGGCCCAGACTGCATCATGTCTCTTGCTCCTTCTGGTGTGAGCTGAGCAAGCTTTGCCCTGTTTAAATTGAACTGAACTCTGTTAGAAGATTTTGCACAAGCCCAAAATCTCTTCTGGTATTTCTGGTCCCTATGTTTTTTCTTCCAGTTAGCATAAATGTGCCTAGCACAATTTCTGTGTTCAGCTTTTGGTACAACCTTTGAAATTGCATTGATTAGACCTTTCTGCTGATCTGATATAAACACCCAGCCTTCACCTTGATTTGAAATCTCCAAGTCTTTATTTAACAATGCCATAAACCAGAACCAGGAGTCCTTATTTTCCACCTCAACTGCTGCCCAAGCAATGGGATACATTTGCCCATTTGCATCTCTTCCAAGAGCACAGAGTAGCTCTCCACTTTGAGCCCCCTTAAAGAAGCAGCCATCCAAACCCACTATTTTCCTGCACCCTTCTATGAAACCTCTCTTGCAAGCCTAAAAGCACACATACAATCTCTGAAAAACTGGTGCAGTTTCTTTTGGATTAAGCACAACTGCCACAGTGCTTCCTGGATTGCTCCTCAATATTTCGAGCTGATAATCAAACACCCTGTCATATTCTTCATGCATTGCTTCTCTAACTCTCTTTCTGACCATTGCTTTTGCTTTCTTTATCTAGGAAACATGCACATCTGCAAACATCTCTAATCTGACAGTGGCCTTAATAGATTTCACTTTCCATCTTGGATTTGCCTTCATAATTCTCTCATACTTGTCTGCAATTCTAGTTGTAGTAACCAATCTGTTGTCTCTCCTCTGTGGGCATATGTGGTTGTCAACAAGTGTTATGACTTGAAACCAATCATTTGAGCTCCTCTTTGCACCATAAATCAACCAAGGACAATTAGACCAAGAACACTTTGCCCTAATCCTACCAGCCTCATCTTTTACAAAGGAAATATGCCTCTTCATAGCAAGGCCATACTTCACCAGTGCCCTCTTCAACTGACTTCTTCCCCTAAATGACATGCCCAAACTGAATATTGGAATTGCAGCCTTGCTATCAAATCTTGGAAATCTTGATTTCATCCTAACTGAATTTCCATGCTCATCCTCATCATAACTGTATTCCTCAGTGGAATCCATGTATGGAGTGTCATTTCCTTCATCCATTTCATCAAAAGGAATTAACTGTGCTGTACTTTCTTTCACGTCCTTCTCTTCATCAAGTGGCAACTTCATTCTGATCTTTCTGAGCACTTCCTTAGCATGCTTTCTGAGCTCCTCTGCCTCATCATCTTCACCTGAACTGTCTTCATCTTTAGGGCACCAATCAAGATCTTCACATTCATCACTTATTTCATCTGGTGCAACATCTACTGAAGGAACATTTCCAGTTTCAGGTTCCAATTCATCTTGTACAACATACTCAGTCTTGTCAGGCTCATCCCCATCTTCCTCTGAACTGTGCTCCAGGTCATCCTCAGCAGAGCAATTGTCATGCTCATCTTCCCAATCACTGTCACTCTTCTCTTATGACTTCTCTTCTTCAATTGCAGCATTAGTTTCCTCTTCCTCTTTCTCTCCAATATCAGACAAACTGTTCTGTCCATCTTCATCAACATCATCTTCATAATTCACATACACATCCACAACCCCACAATCTGTAATACACCTATCCATGAACAACACACTTCTATCAGTGTCCAGTCATCTCAGCCCATCTCTAACATTTTTTCCAGGAAACAACCAGTACAGCATGTGCTTCTCTGTTAGGTCTTCACCATGGTAGGCCATCTTTATATCTGCTAACTGCTCCCTGACAGTAGCTAAAGATAAATTGTACCTCTCAACAGATGTGAGCTGTATATTACCACCAACATATGACAATTGCTTGTTTGACTTCTCAAATTGGCCATTGTAAAAGAAACGGATGCCTAACCAATCTAGATTATCCATTGCTTAACCTACAGATTAAAACATCATTCAACAATCTTCAATTAGAACCTACATACATCAGCTAACAAGAGCAAAGCAAGTACACCAAGGGAAGGGGATGGGAGGGATGGGACTCACCTCAGTTCGTCTGCGCCGCCGCGAAATCAGACAGACCGCAGCCGCCGCCGCCGCATCGACAGAGCCGTCGACCTAGGGTTTGAGGACGGGGGAGGACAGCGGCCGTGCGGAAGGAACAAGTCGGGGAAGATTCACGGGTTGCACCGCCGCCGCCACCGCCGCCACGAACACTCCGACCACCGTTGCTGCCCGGAGTTCAGCGCTACCCCGAGGAAGCCATCGACGGCGACAGGGGGGAGAAGAAGAAAAGGGATTTCTGATCGAGAACGCAACGGGGAACGACAGCGTTTAACAGTCCAACCTGACAAGTAGGCCCCACCCCGGTCAAAACCGCCGTTGACTGTGCCACATCAGCATCGAATGGAGACAAACCGGCCGGGGGGGTGTTTTGTCCGGTTTGGTTTTGTTTGGGGTCTAGAAGGAACCAAAAAATAGATCAGGGGGTAAAGCGAACAACCCACTTTGTTCAGGGGACTAAAATGGACTTTTTTCTTAAACAAAAATATAAACAAATAAAATCGTTAATTAGTTTAATTAGTTAGATCACTCACTGACCAGTGGACCCCGCACCCCTAATTAATCAGTAATTAGTTCAATTAATCCTAATAAACTAACAGAGGCTGACATGTGGGCCCCACATGTCAGATTTGACCCTGGTCAGCCGACCGTTGACTGATGACGTCAGCTTTACATCACGATGATGTCACCCTATACTGTTCTGGATAATGTTGATTTAATTAAATCCAGAAATTCCAGAAATTAATAAAAACTTTAGAAAAATCATATCTTTTAAACCGTAACTCCGATGAAAATAATTTATATATGAAAAATGCTCAGAATTTCGAGACGGGTCCGAATGCGCGGTTCATTCATCCGTCACACTTCCCTAGCTACCCAAACATGGAACCGTTCCCCTCCGGTCATCTGTCTGACAACTGTCCGGAACCGGGAAAACATTCCCGGATATTTTTCCCTCTTCACCTAAATCGTGTAGCACCACGTTAGAACACCCCTAGCTCTGCGTAGTGTCATGATATGCTCTTGTTTGCTTTGTATTTACTGTTTCTTCCCGCTCTTCTCTCTCGGTAGACCCTGACACCGACGTCGTCCCCGAGACCGACGCAACTCAGGAGCCCGACGCCACCGTTGACGACCTTGCCCTTGCCGCCGAGCAACCAGGCAAGCCCCCCCTTTGATCATCCCGATATCGCCCATTCTATTTTCTCATGCTTGCATTAGAATTGCTGCTGCTACTGCTTTACCTATTCTGATGCATAGAATGTTTATTGTAACCTGCTATTGAAATCTTACCTGCATATCCTAAACTGCTTAGTATAGGCTGGGTAGAGACCTATCAGTGACCCCACTAGTCCCGACTGCCCCGCTGGATTATCAGAAGACCCGATCAACGGGATTGAAGACCAGGCCCCGACACCGCACATCACCCCCCCCTAGTTGTAACGACACTGCAGCGTTACTATCGAGTGCCGAGGGTGAAACCTCTTGTAGCACTTCTGATGTTAACTCTGTAGAGTAGCTATTCGGTCGTGGTCATCGAGGGTGATTCCTCCTTCTCCACTTCCGATACGACCCTGTCGTGCAACACATCAAGTGTGAACCTATCGAGGGTGACTCCTCCGAGTTCACCTTGACGGATACATCAAGTAGGAATCCAACGAGGGTGATACCTCGGATTCCCCTGATGTTATGGACACATGGATAATTGGACTTTACACTGTTACTTGGAAGGCGGGTCGACCCTGAGGGGTACCCGTGTGAGCCTAAGTGGCGAGTGTTGTGGAGATGGGTTGCCTGTATGGTGCCCGAGTGATGAATACGAGGCGCGGCCGGGCATTCTTATCCCTTGCAGCAAGTCCTTGAGACGGGGCGACGGGGTCACATCTTTCGTGAGTCTCTGCTCGTTTTCCGCAAGCCCCTAGTCCACTAACGATTTGGATATTTGATCTGAGCAGGCCTCTGGCCTGATAGCACTAACCATCATGTGGGCATAGTATGGGCGTTCTGCATCGTAGCATCAGCCGAAAGCTCTGTCAGACGTCCAGTTCAGCACTGCGGCCGGGCTGGGCCGGCACCATCCTGAGGGGTGGAGCCTGGTTCGCCCGGCACACAACGACCCAGAGGGCGAGGGGCGATGGCCAAGACCCCCTTGCGCCTAGGATGTAGACCGACGGGGACCTCTCTGCTGTGGCGCCCCCGGCTCAATCGTACACTAATCATACACGCAAACGTGTACGATCAAGCACAGGGACTCACGGGAAGATATCACAACACAACTCTAACACAATTTAAACAGAGGTCCACAATATTACAGACCAGGGATCCAAAGATCTGAATACATAAGTCAGTCATACAAATATTATCTGAGTACAGACATAGTTAGACAAGTTTTGCCTTAAGAAGGCTAGCACAAACAGCGACACTAGATCGAAAGGCGTTGGCCTCCTGCCTGGGAGCCTCCGATCCTACTCCTGGTCATCTGGCTCGATCCAGTAGTAAGTACCCTCTGGACCCTCCTGGTAGTAAGCTCCGGTGGTGGCATCTGGCTCCTGGACTCCATCGTCTGATGTATCATCAAGGTGGGGTATATGGGGAAAAGAGAAAGTAAAGCAACCGTGAGTACTCATCCGAAGTACTCAGCAAGCAAGGATCTATACTACATATGCAACATTATCAATGGAGAATGGCTGTATAGGTGGACTGGGCTGCAGAAATGCCAGAATAGAGAGAAGGCCTAGTCCTATCGAAGACTAGCATCTTCAAATATCTTCACAAGGCCATCATCTTGCAGCAGTAGAAGAGAGTAGAATAGCATTTTATTTAGCAAACATGTTGAAGTACAGCTTAAAGATCCTTCCTCGACTCCCAAGCGAGAAAGCGATCCCGAAGCTTCAATTAAGTAACAAGTATCCAGTTTAAGTAGTAGATCGGGATACACAAACTGAGCGTCCTTTACCGTAGGACCGGCTATCGATAGATCATTCATCCCTGCAGGGGTGCACTATTGTTACCCAACACGCTCGATCAACTCTGGCCGGACACACTTGCTGGGTAATGCCCGTCCTTGGAAGATCAACACGAAACAGCGCTCTACCTAGGCTCGGCAGAGAGGTCAGCACGCCGGACTAACCTATGCACCCAGAGGTCTCGGGCCATCGCCCTGGGCACCCTGCGCGTTGCGAGACTGGCCTGGGTGCAGGCGCGACACTGAACTCGTCAGTGAAGTATCCAGCCCAATCCCGACAATCAGCCCGCACGGTAAATCGTGACGTCAGACGAGCTTTCGGGAGAAACGTACTTCGCAGAGGGTCCCATAACCATTATCCCGCGTGGTGGTAGTGCGAATAGGGCACGTCGACCCACTCAGATCACACACCCAAATCCAATAGGCTCAATTAGTATCAAGCGGAGACAATCAGAGTCTCTGATGCTCCGCCACAATGTCACACTCGAGTGCCCTTCCGGCACACCTGACATCATAGATCCCCAGCGGGTACCCACCAGCGTGGACCCGCCTGTAACAGAGGTCAAGTAATCGTGTGGTCATAACATCAAGGGGGAAACCCGAGGAATCACCCTCGGCGGATTCCACTCGACGAAACAGTCAGGGTGAACGTATGAGGTATCACCCTCGAGGTTCACACTGAGGGTTGCACGACAGAGTCGTATCGGAAGTGGAGAAGGAGGAATCACCCTCGATGACCACGACCGAACAGCTACACTGCAGAGTATTCATCGGGAGTGCGTTACGAGGTATCACCCTCGGCACTCGATAGTTACTACGCAGAGTCGTACAACTAAGGGGGTGTGAAGTGAGGTGTCGGTCTCTGGTCGATGATCACGTTGATCGAGTTGTCGATGATCAAGCAGGGGCAACAAAGGAAAGGTGGTGGGGTCACTGATGGTTCATTCCAACCTAAACTAAACAGTTTATCATAGGCAGGTAAGGTAGCAATGAACAGGTTACAACAGCAGGCTATGCATCAGAATAGGAGCATACATTAACAGTAGCAAAATCTAATGCAAGCAGGAGAATAGAATGGGCGATATCTGGAATGCTCAAGGGGGGGGGGGCTTGCCTGGTTGCTCTGGCAAGAGAGAGGGGTCGTCAACGGGCTGCTCGTCGGTAGTGCAGTCGTATCCTGGTACAGCGTCGTCGGTCTCAGCGTCTATCGAGAGAGAGAAGGGGGGGAGAGAAACAATAAATTCACGGCAATAATGCAAACAATATGTATGACATGCCTAAATGATATGCGGAGGGGTTCTACTGCCTAACTAAATGATTTAGTTAATTTAGGAATTTATTTGGATTTATTTAATTAAAGTTGGGCACTATTCATTTACTGAAAACGGTATAAAAGTTCAATGTTCTTATGGCTGCGGGCGTCTGACGGGAATACGAAGGGCGTATCCGGGTTCGTATCGGAATTCTGAGCAAGTTTCATGTATAAAGTATTTTCATCGGAGTTACGGTTTATTTAATATGATTTTCTAAAGTTTTTATTAATTTCTGGAATTTATTTAATTATTTAAATCAACATTATCCGAAACAGTGCTGCGATGACATCAGCATGACATCATGCTGACGTCAGCAGGCGTCCTGACAGGGTGGGTCCCACCTGTCATAGACTGATTTAGTTAATTAGGGTTAACTAATTAATTAACTATTAATTAAACTAATTAATTAAATTAGATTAGTCTAAACAGAGTTAATTAACCTAATTAATTAATTAATTAATTAATTTTAATTAATTTTATTTTTTTTATTTTTTTTTATTTCCCTAAAACGTTTTTGGGCCGGGCCCGCTGTCAGTGGCCAGGGGGGTTTCGGGCCCAGCGGCAGTGGCACAGGGGCGCGGGGCCCATCGGGCAGTGGCCCAAGGACACGGACGCATGCGCGGGCGCGGTGCGGGCACGTGGGCGCGATGCAGGGGCGCGGCGACGCGGGGGGCAGGCGCGGCGAGCGGGCGATGGGCGCGGTGCGGGGCCAGGCGCGGCGGTCGTTCGGGCGCGGCGGGGAGCGTGGTGTCGGGCGCACGGGCGGCGGTGACGAGCGCGAGCGCGCGAGGGAGAGGGAGGGAGCGAGGAGGGGCGCGGCTCACATCGAGGCGTAGGGCACGGACATTTGGCGGGGGGGGTCGAGGAGGACGACGGGGACGAGGCGACGGTGGTCGAGGACGGCGGGCGGCGGGCGCGTTGAGGGCGCGGGCGCGGTCGGGGGCGAGCGCGCGGCAGCTCGGCAGCGCGCGGGCGCGCGGCCCGATTCTTTTCTGGATCGGGTGGGGAGTGAGCGAGGGGGTGGGGGGGTTGTCGGTTGGTGCTAGGGTTTGGGGCTCCAGGGGGAGGCCAAATGGGGGAGGGGTGGGCCGGTCGGGCCAGCTAGGCCGGGGGGGGGGGGGGGGGGGGAGGGGGGGATTCTCTTTTCTTCTTTTTCTTTTCTTTTTCTGTTTTCTTTTACTTTTACCTTTTTCTTTTTATTTATCTTCTTTTCTCAGTTTAGTAATTAGTTATGCCTCATATTGAATTTTGTAAAACATAGGAACTGCTCCAACAAATACTAGGCATTACCTAACACTACCAAAAATTAGTTTGGAGTCAACTTGGGTTCACATAATTTTTATAATAATTAAAATGCATTATCCCTCACTGTTTTAATTATGTTAGTCCCACCTAATTATTTTATTATTTGTTGGTTACAATTTTAGACTAGCCTCTGCAATATTTGTTATTTATCGAACATTTTAGTTTTTTATGTTGGACAACTTTTATATTCCACTTTCATTTAAATTTGAATTTGACTTAGGAGTTGAAATGCAATATGATGCTAATGATGATTATGCACTGTTAATCATGCTGACATGTCATTATCAAAAGTGATTACTGTTGCTAATCACCGGGGGTGTTACAATTCTCCTCATCTATTAAGAATTCTCGTCCCGAGAATTAAGAGGAAGACTGAAAGAAAGTGGGGTATTCTTCACGAAGACGATCCTCGCATTCCCAAGTGGCCTCATCTTCAGAATGATTTGACCACTGAACCTTGAGGAATTTGATTGACTTTCGACGAGTCCGACGTTCAGCTTCATCAAGAATACGGATGGGATATTCTGGATAAGACAGATCTTCCCGTAATTCAAGCACTTCGTGATCCACAGCTCGAATAGGATCCTTGAAGCAGCGACGGAGTTGGGATACATGAAAGACATCATGTACTTGAGAAAGATTAGGCGGGAACTACAATTGATACGCCACTTCTCCTCGACGGGCAAGAATACGGAACGGGCCAATGTAGCGAGGAGCTAACTTGCCTTTGATTCCGAACCTATGAGTGCCTTTCAACGGAGTGACACGGAGGTAAGCTTGCTTGCCAGGTTGATAGACTATTTCCGGGAGCTTTCGGTCATAGTTGCTCTTCTGATGAGACTGAGCAGTTTTTAGATGTTCACGGACAATGCAGACTTGTTTTTCAGCTTGCTGAATAATGTCCGGTCCGACGAGTGAGCGTTCCCCAGTTTCTGACCAATTCAGAGGGTTTCGACACTTACGACCGTATAGAACTGCAAACGGTGCCATCTTCAAACTAGCCTTATATCTATTGTTGTAAGAGAATTCGGCATACGGGAGAGATTCCTCCCATTTCTTACCGAAGGAGATGACGCAAGCTCGAAGCATATCTTCGAGCACTTGATTAACTCGTTCAACTTGACCCTGTGACTGAGGGTGAAAAGCGGTGCTGAAAGACAGATGTGTTCCCATAGCTTCTTGGAAACTATTCCAGAATCTGGAGGTGAAGAGGCTGCCACGATCAGAACTGATCTCCAACGGAACACCGTGGAGTGACACAATTCGGGAAACATACAAGTCTGCTAACTGGCTAGCAGTGATTGTCTCTTTAACTGGCAGAAAGTGAGAAACCTTGGAGAACCGGTCAATGACGACAAATATAGCATCATTACCCTTCTGAGATTTGGGAAAACCAGTAATGAAATCCATTTGGACCTTGTCCCATTTCCATTCAGGAATTGCAAGGGGCTGCAGAGTTCCTGCGGGCCTTGGATGTTGAGCTTTAACGCGGCGGCAAACGTCGCACTCAGAAACATAACGAGCAATGTCTCGCTTCATATTAGGCCACCAGTATCTCTGACAAATGTCACGGTACATCTTTGTGCTACCAGGATGAATTGACAGAGGAGTGTCATGAGCTTCCATCATAACGTGTTCCCTCTCATCTTTGCAATTAGGTACGAAGAGACGGTGTTGGAAAAATAGGATCCCATCATTATCAAGGTGGAACTTCGACGGTTTTCCTTTTTCAAGGTACCGCTTGATCCTTTCAACTTCAGAGTCATACCGTTGCATAGTCTTGATTCTGTGTTCTAAATCTGGTTCGACAACGAGGGTATTGAGATAACCCTATGGAACAATATGGAGGTTCAATTTACGAAACTCCTCATAAAGAAGAGGTTGTGATTCCTGAACCATATGGTTGCTGCAATAAGCCTTGCGGCTCAAAGCATCGGCCATTACATTTGCCTTGCCAGGGGTGTATGAGATATTCATATCATAATCGGCTATTGTCTCGAGCCATCTTTGTTGACGAAGGTTCAGATCTGGTTGAGTATATAAATACTTCAAACTTTGATGATCCGTATATATCTCGCAACGGTTACCGAGAAGGTAATGTCGCCATAGCTTCAGGGCATAAATAACCGCAGAAAGTTCGAGATCGTGCACTGGGTAATTTTCTTCGTGAGGACGCAATTGTCGGGAGGCATAAGCAATCACCTTGCGTTCTTGCATTAGGACACAGCCTAATCCTTGACGGGAGGCATCGCAGTATATCACGAAATCCTTTTGGGAATCCGGGGGTGCTAATACTGGGGCAGATGTCAATTTATCTTTTAGTGTCTGAAAGCTTTCTTGACATTTTTCTGTCCACTCAAATTTAACACCTTTGTGAAGCAGATTTGTCAATGGTTTTGCAATCTTGGAAAAGTTCTCAACGAATCGACGGCAATAACTAGCAAGTCCGAGAAAACTTCTGACTTGCTTGACATTCTTCGGGGGAGTCCAGTCAAGAATAGCCTGAACTCGTTCGGGGTTAACAGCAATTCCATCCTTGGAAATCACATGTCCAAGGTAAGTTACTTCAGAAAGCCAAAATTCACATTTGGAATAATTGGCGTACAACTGGTGTTCTCGAAGCCTCTCTAGTACCAAACGGAGGTGTTCAGCATGTTCTTCTTTATTCTTAGAATAAACCAGAATATCATCCAAATAAACCACGACGAATTTGTCGAGGTAATCCATGAATATATAACTCATCAGACGGGAGAAAGTTGCTGGAGCATTCGTTAGGCCAAATGACATGACGGTGTATTCATACGAGCCATAACGAGTGACGAATGCAGTCTTGGGAATATCCTCTTCACGGACACGGATCTGGTGATAACCCAACCTCAGGTCGAGTTTAGAGAACACCGATGATCCAGCGAGTTGATCATAAAGATCATTGATCCGGGGCAGTGGGTATTTATTCTGGATTGTGGCTTGGTTAATGGGCCGATAATCCTGAACCAAACGGTTAGTTCCATCCTTCTTCTTAACGAAGAGTGAAGGTGCTCCCCAAGCAGAGGAATTGGGGCGGATGAAACCACTTTTAAGCGACTTGTCGATTTCTTCCTTAAGCTCGAGTAGGTGATGCGGAGGCATCTTATAAGGTCGCTTGGCAATAGGGACGGTGCCAGGCTTCAAGTCAATGACAAACTTGACAGCTCTAGCCGGGGGTATTCCTGGAAGTTCTTCTGGGAAGACGTCTGGAAAATCTCAAACGACAGGAACGTTCTCGATCCCTTCCAGAGGTGAGGCGTTCAAAGCATTCAGAACATATATCTGAGCTTCGGCGTCCCGAGTAATGCGGGCGGTATAGTTCACTATCTCATCGGTGGGGTGAAGAAGTTGGACGACTTTAGTGGCACAATTGATCGCAGCAATGTGAGCTTTCAACCAATCCATTCCAAGTATGAGGTCTATGGTGGAAGACTTCAAGACGATAGGCGAGGCAAGGAATTCCAATCCTTTAATTTCGACGGTAATGTCAGGTGCTATTGCGTCAGCATGACAGTGACCTCCGGGAGTTTTAATGACTAACGGAGTATGCATTTTCTCATATCGAATGCCATGCATAAATGCAAATTTTCCAGAGATGAATGAATGTGATGCTCCTGAATCAAATAAAATAGAAGCAGGTACTGAGTTAACAAGAAGGGTACCCATCACAGTAGCAGGTTGATCCTGGACTTCTTCAATGTCAATGTTGTAGGCGTGTCCACGACCATGTGCTGCAGACCCAGTATTATAGTTGCGGGTCTGATTGTTGCCACGACCATTGCCACGACCAGCACGGGGAAAGGCTAACTGATTCTGATTCTGGCGGCAGTCTTTAGCCTGGTGTCCTGGTTTGCGGCACTTGAAGCACAGACCATCTTCAGGGCGAAGAGGAGCATTGTTTTGAATAGCTTGAGCTTTTGGCTGCCTCGGTGGTGGAGGAGGCAGACATGGTGAAGCGTAGTTGTTCTTTGGCGCAGAGGTATTGGAACGGAATGCATTGTTGGGAATCCAAACTCGACGATTCGATGCTGAGCCCGAAGATGAGCCAGCATCACGATAGCGCTTCTGCGAGTCCTTGTATTCCATCTGAGCGGTCTCAACAAGAATAGCCTTGTTCCTCAGAGTTGAAAAGTCATTGAAGTCTTGAGCAGCTAGTGCAAGCTTGAGGTCGGGGTGTAGTCCATTATGGAACTTTTCTTGTCTGCGTGCATCTGTGGCGATGTCTTCTTCAGCATAGCGGGAGAGGTCAAGAAATTCCCGCTGATAAGCTTCGACGGTCTTATTGCCCTGAGTGAGGTTACGGAACTGGGTCTTCATTCGTTCCATAATTGCCTGAGGGATGTAACGTGTACGGAAAGCAGCCTGGAACTCATACCAGGTGATGACTGTTCCAACTGGCAGAGTACGCTTGTGTGTGTCCCACCATTGAGCTGTGGGGCCCTTTAAGAAAAAGGCCGCGAAGTTGACGTAGTTGGCAGGGGCGACATTAGCTAACTCCATCTCGTGAGTGATGTCGCGGAGCCAGTCATCTGCATCCAGTGGCTTGTCAGAGTTGCGGAACTGCGTTGGGTTGAGTCGCATAAACTCTGTCAAAGTTATTGAAGCTGGGTTCTGGTTCTGGTTGGTCTGATGCGGAAACTGAGCCATGATTCCAACCATGAACTGGCGGTTAAGCTCAAACTGTTGCATCATAGCCGCCATATAGTCTGGCGGTGGTGGGCGTTCAGGGGCACGACCACGACCACCTGGTCTAACCATCCTGCTAAGTATCAACAAGGGGTAGTTTAGTAAAAGCAATTGCAAGCGTTTAGTAAAAACATGATGTAACACGACAATTCTTTAAGCAGTGTATCAGATACATAATAGTAGTCGATTAAGACATATAGATCCATACACAGAGTCGGGTACATGCAGACAGCATAACGGCGCAATTTCAAAAGCTAGACATACTAGGCGGCGCGGAGGCACGCGGTAAGGGAGTACACAACGAGACATAGCAAAGGCTACATCAACGTCGGAGAAAACCACCGAAACGGGGTAACTGCAAGTACTGACGACGAATATTCGTCGCGGAAGGACCTGCGCTCCATGTGCACTCTGATGCAGAATCCGGTCTCGAGCTGTAAGAAGAGGTCCACGTGCAGGTGTATGACCTCCAACAGCAGGCCAATCAATACCAGCATACATCTGAGTCCTGCGCGGGTAAAGGATGTGCTCAGGATGTATCCCTGCGCGAACAGCGGGTAGCAACTGCGTCTTAGCATCGTAGAGACATGCTCGAGTGGCAACCAACTCGACGGCAAGAGCCCGAACAGTGCGATCCAGAGCCTGAGTGCACTGAATCAGAACGCGCGGGTCATAGCGACGAGGCTCAAACGGGGCACAGATAGCTGTGTAATATCCAGTAGCATCTCCAGCAGGGGCATACGGAATGTATCGGAACTCAGAGTCATCCAAGATATTGCTGAACTGTCCTCGGGGACGTGCGACGGCAGAGTAGGCGGCATCATGGACTGCCATCTCAATCGTCACGCCGATACCGTGGAAAAGGTGTAGCTCAGTGTCTGAGTCATTTTGCTGATCATAGATACGAACATCAGCATGGTACTGCTCCTGATTGAACTCGCGGTAATCCTCGTAAACCAAGTACTCAGGATACCAACGGTAGCCAAGTCTGGTCATGAGAGCGATCAGGACAGCTGGAAACCCAGGGGTATTACGAGCCCAAGTGCGAAGCACAAGCTGTGTCGTAGGACGCGGTGGAAACAAACGGTCCATCTGAAACAGAGAAAATTCAGATTTGTCAAATGACAATGAGAAGTTTAACACAACTCGGAGAGAAAGGTTAAACAATACAATGGAACGGAAAATGATTATCAGACTAATCAGATCAATGACAGGGAAATCGCACAGATATCCAGCTCTCCGGGTAGACAGGATTTACGAGATCCTAAGTGTCGGCGTTAGAAAATTTATTTAACCCGAGTAGAAGAGAAATCAGAGTCCCAGAGTATAGACGAGGAATAAAAGATCCTAATACCACTCAGTTGGCGACGTGGGCCCGTAAGCCACACAGCCAAGTTAGTAAATTAGTTTTTCGGTTTCTAGACTCAACTTCGGCCAAGGAATTGGAAGGGGGCTTCCTACAGGCAGTCGGCTCTGATACCAACTTGTGGCGCCCCCGGCTCAATCGTACACTAATCATACACGCAAACGTGTACGATCAAGCACAGGGACTCACGGGAAGATATCACAACACAACTCTAACACAATTTAAACGAAGGTCCACAATATTACAGACCAGGGATCCAAAGATCCGAATACATAAGTCAGTCATACAAATATTATCTGAGTACAGACATAGTTAGACAAGTTTTGCCTTAAGAAGGCTAGCACAAACAGCGACACTAGATCGAAAGGCGTTGGCCTCCTGCCTGGGAGCCTCCGATCCTACTCCTAGTCATCTGGCTCGATCCAGTAGTAAGTACCCTCTGGACCCTCCTGGTAGTAAGCTCTGGTGGTGGCATCTGGCTCCTGGACTCCATCGTCTGATGTATCATCAAGGTGGGGTATATGGGGAAAAGAGAAAGTAAAGCAACCATGAGTACTCATCCGAAGTACTCAGCAAGCAAGGATCTATACTACATATGCAACATTATCAATGGAGAATGGCTGTATAGGTGGACTGGGCTGCAGAAATGCCAGAATAGAGAGAAGGCCTAGTCCTATCGAAGACTAGCATCTTCAAATATCTTCACAAGGCCATCATCTTGCAGCAGTAGAAGAGAGTAGAATAGCATTTTATTTAGCAAACATGTTGAAGTACAGCTTAAAGATCCTTCCTCGACTCCCAAGCGAGAAAGCGATCCCGAAGCTTCAATTAAGTAACAAGTATCCAGTTTAAGTAGTAGATCGGGATACACAAACTGAGCGTCCTTTACCGTAGGACCGACAATCGATAGAAGATTCGTCACTGCAGGGGTGCACTACTGTTACCCAACACGCTCGATCAACTCTGGCCGGACACACTTGCTGGGTAATGCCCGTCCTCGGAAGATCAACATGAAATAGCGCTCTACCTAGGCTCGGCAGAGAGGTCAGCACGCCGGACTAACCTATGCACCCAGAGGTCTCGGGCCATCGCCCTGGGCACCCTGCGCGTTGCGAGACTGGCCGGGGTGCAGGCGCGACACTGAACTCGTCAGTGAAGTATCCAGCCCAATCCCGACAATCAGCCCGCACGATGAATCGTGACGTCAGACGAGCTTTCGGGAGAAACGTACTTCGCAGAGGGTCCCATAACCATTATCCCGCTTGGTGGTAGTGCGTATAGGGCACGTCGACCCACTCAGATCACACACCCAAATCCAATAGGCTCAATTAGTATCAAGCGGAGACAATCAGAGTCTCTGATGCTCCGCCACAATGTCACACTCGAGTGCCCTTCCGGCACACCCGACATCATAGATCCCCAGCGGGTACCCACCAGGGTGGACTCGCCTGTAACAGAGGTCAAGTAATCGTGTGGTCATAACATCAAGGGCGAAACTCGAGGAATCACCCTCGGCGGATTCCACTCGACGAAACAGTCAGGGTGAACGTATGAGGTATCACCCTCGAGGTTCACACTGAGGGTTGCACGACAGAGTCATATCGGAAGTGGAGAAGGAGGAATCACCCTCGATGACCACGACCGAACAGCTACACTGCAGAGTATTCATCGGGAGTGCGTTACGAGGTATCACCCTCGGCACTCGATAGTTACTACGCAGAGTCGTACAACTAAGGGGGTGTGAAGTGAGGTGTCGGTCTCTGGTCGACGATCACGTTGATCGAGTCGTCGATGATCAAGCAGGGGCAACAAAGGAAAGGTGGTGGGGTCACTGATGGTTCATTCCAACCTAAACTAAACAGTTTATCATAGGCAGGTAAGGTAGCAATGAACAGGTTACAACAGCAGGCTATGCATCAGAATAGGAGCATACATTAACAGTAGCAAAATCTAATGCAAGAAGGAGAATAGAATGGGCGATATCTGGAATGCTCAAGGGGGAGGGGGGGCTTGCCTGGTTGCTCTGGCAAGAGAGAGGGGTCGCCAACGGGCTGCTCGTCGGTAGTGAAGTCGTATCCTGGTGCAGCATCGTCGGTCTCAGCGTCTATCGAGAGAGAGAAGGGGGGAAGAGAAACAATAAATTCACGGCAATAATGCAAACAATATGTATGACATGCCTAAATGATATGCGGAGGGGTTCTACTGCCTAACTAAATGATTTAGTTAATTTAGGAATTTATTTGGATTTATTTAATTAAAGTTGGGCACTATTCATTTACTGAAAACGGTCTAAAAGTTCAATGTTCTTATGGCTGCGGGCGTCTGACGAGAATACGGAGGGCGTATCCGGGTTCGTATCGGAATTCTGAGCAAGTTTCATGTATAAAGTATTTTCATCGGAGTTACGGTTTATTTAATATGATTTTCTAATGTTTTTATTAATTTCTGAATTTATTTAATTATTTAAATCGACATTATCCGAAACAGTGCTGCGATGACACCAGCATGACATCATGCTGACGTCAGCAGGCGTCCTGACAGGGTGGGTCCCACCTGTCACAGACTGATTTAGTTAATTAGGGTTAACTAATTAATTAACTATTAATTAAACTAATTAATTAAATTAGATTAGTCTAAACAGAGTTAATTAATTAATTATTTTTAATTATTTTTTTATTTCCCTAAAACGTTTTTGGGCCGGGCCCGCTGTCAGTGGCCAGGGGGGTTTCGGGCCCAGCGGCAGTGGCACAGGGGCGCGGGGCCCATCGGGCAGTGGCCCAAGGCCACGGACGCATGCGCGGGCGCGGCGCGCGGCGCGGGCTTGCGGGTGCGATGCAGGGGCGCGGCGACACGGGGGGTGGGCGTGGCGACGGGCGCGCCGGCGCGTGCGCGCGGCGGCGGCGTGGCGAGGCACGCGAGCGGGCGGTGCGGGGCACGAGCGGAGCACGGGCGAGCGGCAGCAGCGGCAGGCGCGGCGAGCGGGCGATGGGCACGGTGCGGGGCCAGGCGCGGCGGTCGTTCGGGCGCGAAGGGGAGCGTGGCGTCGGGCGCACGGGCGGCGGTGACGAGCGCGAGCGCGCGAGGGAGAGGGAGGGAGCGAGGAGGGGCGCGGCTCACATCGAGGCGTAGGGCACGGGGCAGTGGGGGGGTCGAGGAGGACGACGGGGACGAGGCGACGGTGGTCGAGGACGGCGAGGCGGCGGGGCGCGTCGAGGGCGCGGGCGCGGTCGGGGGCGAGCGCGCATGCAGCTCGGCGAGCGCGGGCGCGGTGCGGGCTCGATCCGGTTCTGGATCGGGTGGTGGGGGGGAGTGAGCGGGGGGAGTGAGCGAGGGGGTGGGGGGTGTCGGTGGGTGCTAGGGTTTGGGGCTCCAGGGGGAGGCCAAATAGGGGAGGGGTGCGCCGGTCGGGCCAGCTGGGCCGGGGGGGAGGGGGGGTTTCTCTTTTCTTCTTTTTCTTTTCTTTCTCTGTTTTCTTTTACTTTTACCTTTTTCTTTTTATTTATCTTCTTTTCTCAGTTTAGTAATTAGTTATGCCTCATATTGAATTTTGTAAAACATAGGAACTGCTCCAACAAATACTAGGCATTACCTAACACTACCAAAAAATAGTTTGGAGTCAACTTGAGTTCACATAATTTTTATAATAATTAAAATGCATTATCCCTCATTGTTTTAATTATGTTAGTGCCACCTAATTATTTTATTATTTGTTGGTTACAATTTTAGACTAGCCTCTGCAATATTTGTTATTTATCGAACATTTTAGTTTTTTATGTTGGACAACTTTTATATTCCACTTTCATTTAAATTTGAATTTGACTTAGGAGTTGAAATGCAATATGATGCTAATGATGATTATGCACTGTTAATCATGCTAACATGTCATTATCAAAAGTGATTACTGTTGCTAATCACCGGGGGTGTTACATCTGCTGAGCTGTAGGTAGGGTTGCGGTGTATTGTTTGGCCGAGGCCGGGCATGACCCAGAAAAGCGTGTACGGCCGGAGTTAAGCGAGCGTGGTGGGTAAGTTGGTGCACCCCTGCAGGGAAGAAAACTTCTATCGATAGCCGGTCCTACGGTAACGGACACTCGGAGTTGTATCCTGATTGATACAATTAGAATTGGATACTATGGCTCTGGGATTGCTTCTCGCAGGGAGTCGAGAAGGGATCTTCGGACGAGGTTGATGAATGTATGGCTCTGGGATTGCTTTCTCGCAGGGAGTCGAGAAAGTATCTCTGGGTGAGGTTGAGACTTAATGCTACTGCTACATTATATTGTACTGTTCTACTCTCTTCTAATGCTGCAAGACCGATGAAGATGCTAGTCTTCGATAGGACTAGGCCTTCTCTCTATTCTGGCATTTCTGCAGCCCAGTCCACATATACAGCCTTCCTTTATAATGTTGCATATGTAGTGTAGATCCTTGCTTGCTGAGTACTTCTGAGTACTCACGGTTGCTTTGCTTTCTTTTTCCCGCATATTCCTTTTGATGCAACCAGATGACGGAGCCCCGGATACAGCTGCCCCCGCCGACGATCGCTACTACTACCCCGAGGGTGGATACTACTACGAGTTGGCTGACGACTAGGAGTAGGATCGGAGGGTCCCAGGCAGGAGGCCTACGCCTTTCGATCGTAGTGTTTTATTTTGCCCCGCCTTTCTAAAGGCCTTTCTGTTTCTGTTTCATATCTGTACTCAGATATCTGATGCTTCCGCTGACGCTTGTACGCAGGCTTATGTATTCGAGCCCTCGAGGCCCCTGGCTTGTAATATAAAGCTTGTATGACTTTATTTGTGTTTTAGAGTTGTGTTGTGATATCTTCCCGTGAGTCCTTAGGCTTGATCATGTGCATTTGCGTGTATGATTAGTGCATGATTGATTCGGGGGCGTTACACTCGGGAACCTTCCCGACTCCGTTTTCCTCTCGTTTGCTTGTCTCCCAAGATAAAAAATCTTTATATACCCCCCGAACGTAATTGTAACACCCCGGTAGCTAGGCTACAGTAATCCCACGTTAATGATGCCGCATCACCACATTTACTGTTGTTAATCTCGCGTTAGTTCGAAACCGATTCAAATCCAAACTTGAATTTAAGTAAAACACTAAAAGTTTTCAAATATTTAAACTAAAATGTTCTAAATGTGACAAATAATTCAAAATAAATATTGGTGAAGAAATCACACTTTTATAAAGTAATTAGAGGCTCTAAAATAATTGAAACAGCAGGTAAAATAATTAAATAAATGCCTTTTGAATTTTATAAAATACTAAACTATTTTGTTCAGGGGTAAAACTTTTTGTGGTACTAGTTGGATTTACAGCTCTGTTTTTGGAGTGGGTTTTACCTATTGTAAAACAGAAAAGTAAAGTAAAAAAAAAGAAAAATAATAAAACAAAAACAAAAAAAGGGAAAAGGAAACCCCCCTCCCCCCCCCCCGACTGGGCCCTCGACCCAGCAGGCCGGCCCGGTAGGCCACCCCCGCTATAACCCCCACCCAAACCCTAGCCGCTACCACTCCCCCCTCCCCCTCGCTCCTCTCTCCCCCCTGATCAAATCTAGATCGGGGCAGTTGGCCCCGACGCCGGCGCCGCCCTCCCCATCGCCCCTTTGCCAGCACTGGCGCCCCGCCGCCCGCCGTCACCGGCGACCATCAGCAGGCCGCCGCCTCGCGCCTGTGTTGACCAGCGCCTCCCCTGCACCTCGGCTACCCCACGCCGCCCGTCACCGCAGGACCTCACCGCCGTCGCCCCTACTCCGACGGACTACCCCGAGCCTCGCCGCCCGATCCCCTGCAACGAGGGGTGAGGACCCCGACCCGCTCCGCCTTCCTTTCCCTTCCCGTCCGGTCACCGCAGCCACCTGCCGCCCGCCCGCGCGGCCCCTCGCCGATCGTCGCGTCGTCCGCTCCGTCCCCTGCTTACCCCCCTTGCCCCGAGCGCTCCCGCCTCACCACACGCGTCCGCCGCACCGCGCCACGCTCCCCGCGCGCCGCGGTCACCCTGCGCCGGGCCGCACCCCGCACAGGGCCCCGCCTGCCTCGTGCCGCTCCGCTCGAACGCTCGCCGCGCCTGGCAAGCCCCGCCGCGCGCATGCTCATCACCGGCCGCGCCTGGCAAGCCCCGCCGCGCGCATGCTCATCACCGGCCGCGCCCGTCCGCCATTTGCCCCGCGCCGACGGCCGTCCTCGCCGGCCCCTGCCCGCCGGCCAGCGCCGCCCGCCTTTGTTGTGGCCGCTACTGCGCCCCTGGGCGTGTGCCCGAGCGGGCTGGCGCCCAGCGCCCGTAGCCCGTACGCCCGCCTGTGTGGCCTGGGCAGATGACAGCCGGGGCCCACGCCCAAGATTTAAAAAAAAAGAAAAGAAAATATAATAATAATTAACTAGTTAATTAGTGAATTAATTAACTTAACTAATCATGTTTAATTAAACTAATTAAACTTAATTAACCTAATTATCTAATTAAGCTAATTAATCTGTTAATTAGGCTAAATAGTCAATGACAGCGGGCCCACCTGTCAGATTGTGCTGACATCAGCATGATGTCATGCTGACGTCATCAAACACTGTTCTAGATAATGTTTGATTTAAATAAATAATTAAATTCCAGAAATTAATAAAAACTTTAGAAAATCATATAAAATAATCCATAACTCAGATCGAAAAACTTTTTACATGAAAGTTGCTCAGAACGACAAGACGAATCCGAATACGCGGTCCGTTTGTCCGTCACACGTCCCTAACTATCCGAACATGCAACCGTTCCCCTCCGGTCATCTGTCTGACAAATGTCCGGAACCGGGAAAACATTCCCGGATGAATCCCACCTTCGCCAGTATCACCCGACACTGCGTTAGATCACCTCCGTCACCGCGTATTGCCATGTTATGCTTTGTGCTGCACTTGATCGCTGTGTATTTATACTGTTTCCTCCCCCTCTTCTCTCTCGGTAGCCCCCGACACCGAGGTCGTCCCCGAGGCCGATGCAGCTCCGGAACCCGAAGACACCATTGACAACCTTGCCCTTGCTGCCGAGCAACCAGGCAAGCCCCCCCCCCCTTGATCATCCCGATATCGCCCATTCTATTTCTCATGCTTGCATTAGAATTGCTGCTGCTGCTGCTTTACCTATTCTGATGCATAGCCTGTTTATTGTATACTGATGTTGATAATTACCTGCATATCCTAAATTGCTTAGTATAGGCTGGGTAGAGACCTATCAGTGACCCCACTAGTCCCGACCACCCCACTGGATTATCAGAAGACCCGATCAACGGGATTGAAGACCAGGCCCCACACCGCACATCACCCCCCCTAGTTGTAACGACACTGCAGCGTTACTATCGAGTGCCGAGGGTGAAACCTCTTGTAGCACTTCTGATGTTAACTCTGTAGAGTAGCTATTCAGTCGTGGTCATCGAGGGTGATTCCTCCTTCACCGCTTCCGATAACGACGCCGTCGTACAACACCTCAAGTGTGAACCCAGCGAGGGTGATTCCTCCGAGTTCACCTTGACGATTACATCGAGTAGGAATCCAACGAGGGTGATACCTCGGATTCCCCTGCTGTTATGGACACACGGATACTTGGACTTTACACTGTTACTTGGATAGGCGGGTCGACCCTGAGGGGTACCCGCGTGCGCCTGAGAGGCGAGTGTTGTGAAGACGGGTGCCTGTATGGTGCCCGAGTGATGAATACGAGGCGCGGCCGGGCATTCTTAAACCTTGCAGCAAGCCCTCGAGACGAGGCGACGGGGTCACATCTTTCGTGAGTCTCTGCTCGTTACCGCAAGCCCTAGTCCACTAACGATTTGGATATTTGATCCGAGCAGGCCTCTGGCCTGATAGCACTAACCATCACGTGGGCATAGTATGGGCGTTCTGCATCGTAGCATCAGCCGAAAGCTCTGTCAGACGTCTAGTTCAGCCTTGCGGCCGGGACGGACCGGCGCCCTCCGGGTGCCTGGCTTCACCCTGCTCGCAACGAGCCGGAGTGCACAGGGCGATGGCCCAAGACCCCTGAGCGCTTAGGATGTAGACTGGCGGGGACCTCTCTGCTGAGCTGTAGGTAGGGTTGCGGTGTGTCGTTTGGCCGAGGCCGGGCATGACCCAGGAAAGTGTGTCCGGCCGGAGTTAATCGAGCGTGTTGGGTAAGTTGGTGCACCCCTGCAGGGAAGAACACTTCTATCGATAGCCGGTCCTACGGTAAAGGACACTCTGAGTTGTATCCTGATTGATACAATCTAGAACTGGATACTTGGATACTATGGCTCTGGGATTGCTTCTCGCAGGGAGTCGAGAAGGGATCTCAGGACGAGGTTGATGACTGTATGGCTCTGGGATTGCTTTCTCGCAGGGAGTCGAGAAAGGATCTCTGGGTGATGTTGAGACTTAATGATACTAATACATTATATTGAACTGTTCTACTCTCTTCTATTGCTGCAAGACCTCTGAAGATGCTAGTCTTTGATAGGACTAGGCCTCCTCTCTATTCTGGCATTTCTGCAGCCTAGTCCACATATACAACCTCTCTTTGAAAATGTTGCATATGTAGTGTAGATCCTTGCTTGCTGACTACTTCTGAGTACTCACGGTTGCTTTGTTTTCCTTTTCTCCCCTTATCAGTTTGTCGTGACCAAGATGACGGAGCCCCTAAGACAGCTGTCCCCTTCGATCGACTACTACCACTACCCCAGGATGGATACTGCTACGAGTTGACTGACGACCAGGAGTAGGATCGGAGGGTCCCAGGCAGGAGGCCTACGCCTTTCGATCGTAGTGTTTTATTTTGCCCCGCCTTTCTAAAGGCCTTTCTGTTTCTGTTTCATATATGTACTCAGATATCTGATGCTTCCGCTGACGCTTGTACGCAAGCTTATGTATTCGAGCCCTCGAGGCCCCTGGCTTGTAATATAAAGCTTGTATGACTTTATTTATGTTTTAGAGTTGTGTTGTGATATCTTCCCGTGAGTCCTTAGGCTTGATCGTGTGCATTTGCGTGTATGATTAGTGCACGATTGGGCTGGGGGCGTCACAAGTTGGTATCAGAGCTGACTGCCTGTAGGAACCCCCCCCCCTTTCCAACTCCTTGGCCGAAGTTGAGTCTAGTGGTCCAAAACTGTTTTACTAACTTGGCTGTGTGGCTTACGGGCCCACGTTGCCAATTGGGTGGTATTAGTATCTTTTACTCCTCGACCTATACTCTGGGACTCTGATCTCTTTTCTATTCGGGTTAAATGAATTTACTAACTACATTAGGTTCTCGTAACCACTTCATCCCGGAGAGCCCCTTCTCCACAGATGATCGTCTGCTACATCAGAAGACTCTGAAGATACTTCTCGATGTTTCCCGAGACCCTGTGCCCACTGCTTTACAGTTCTTGACCACCGATAAACTCCGATGGATAACTACTTACAACTGTCGTTCATATATTGGTTCCAGTTACTCTCGGGTTCTATCCGACATATCGAAATACTAACCGACATTTTGAGAATTCTCTGAACATACAACCTTGCAGTTCCTCTCCGTCTGAACACACCTACGAATAAATCCTCATACTTACCCGAGGTCCGTTCATCCCCAGTTCTTCATGTGGTTCCCAAATACTCTGAAATGCTATTTGATCCCCCCTAAAATTCTCTGCAACCTATTACTTTGGAAAGTCTTGCCCGTCTGCATTATGGTTAACACCATATGTCCGGCAATATTCATTAAACATCCCTTGTCATTGTCATTCCAAGTCTATTGATTCAATATGAATGAGAATAATCCCTATCATCAATTGTTTTCTACTAATTTATCCTTTCGGCTCAGACATCGTTCCAGATATGAGCTGGTTCTTGCCCAATCAAGATTTGATTGGGTGTGCCTCTAAGTCTGTTCAACCTATCCATCTTCGATCGGATCATCTGATTCTGATACACCGATCTAGAAATCAAATTTCTTTGTATTTAAGCATCGAATTATTCAGATGTTTCCATAAACCGATGCCCTTGCATTTCTTCTTCGTTTGGTTGAGTACTGATACTCACATCAACTCCGTCGAGAATCACCAGATCCATTGTTGGGTTGTATCCGACAGTGTCCTTAACATCCAAAATCTTCCGAGTTCTCCCCTGATACATAATGCCTTTGGTAAATTGTATCATCTGCTTTGACTTCGATACTCTGCTTTCGAACTCGCATCCCTTGCTTTGGTGATGGTTGTATGGATTCGTAAAATTGTCCCGATGGGTTGTACCTATGCTTCTGCCATCTGTGAGACCCCAGAAACTTCTACGGGTCACTCACTACTGGTGTTACGCCAGATAAATTTTCAACATTTCAACTTCATTAAAAGCGAGAAGTGAATGAGAGGTTATGCATTGAAGAAGTGGGAGTCGACCTTGAACCTTTGTGTTCATGCCCATGGACTCGATGTAGAATTTATCATGGAAGCTCCTCGTAAAAATAAATAAATAATAATTATCCCTTGTTTTAAGTCAATCTTCTATCTGTAAATTGACCCTTTTGCACTCGTGGTTCTGACCATGTCTTCTCCTTGATTCCATTCCTTGGACAGGTTAAAATAATTGTCCTCTGCAGATCATTTCACCTGTCCAACCTCTATTCTGCTCTACCTTCGAGTTTTACCCTCTGGTATCTCGAGAATATCAAAGCATTGTATTGCTTCCTATGAGTCTTCTTCTAGTATTGCTTCTCACCAATTCCAATTTTCCCGGGTTCTGAGTTGTTAGTCACTCGAGAACACCGATAAGTGAATCGCTTCCGCACTCCGATTCAATAACTCTAAGTAATTTTTGTTGCTTACGAGTTTAATAATTCTTCAAGTCATTCCTAGCCTAAACAGCTACATCATTATCGTGCTAATACTAGCAGTGCTACCTGGTCCTTCTTCCTAGAGCACAAAATTCGACGGTGAGCTAATATTACGTCGAATTTCCTCGTCATATCATTTCTCCTTGAACAACAAACTTGATTTCAAGTTTGTGTCGCACCCATGGTTCCAATAACCTTTTGCTTCATCATTTCTTTGACTTGATGTCATCGCCAATCGATTACATCTTCATGGAACCTCTCGACAAATGTGTCGTGATGAACATTAACATTTTGACTTATTCTAAGGTATCAATCGAATTCATGATGAGAAACACCATCCTTGCGCCTCGATGATTTGTATTATCATCGACAACATTCTTGACTTCCTGCCAACACATGTTTGATCATGTCTTTGCTATACTTTGAGCTCCTTGCCATTCTTGCAATTGCTCCTTGAGTATTTCTTGTGATCTTCAACTCCAACCCTTATCGGAATCATCATGTCATTGCTACCTCGAAGCATAACTGTGGTATGCCGAATATCCACAAGAACATTGGGAGCGCAATGCCAAATGTTTCTTGATCTATTATCCAAACACCGTTGTATGGGTAATATCATGGTTATCCCTCGCCCCTTTATCTAAATGCGTGAACTTGCTGTCATATCATGTATATCGTGCTTCGCTTTTCCTTGGGAAATGATATACTCCTAGTTCTTGTGTGTAAACACATTTTCCTTTCCATTGGTTTGTTTAATCTTTCTTGTAATCTCTATATGATATAAGCAGAAATAATTCCCTGCTTATAAAACACCCCGATGTACAACCTTGTCAGTGAGACCCTGTTACTATTGTTGATGACATTCCGGTAACCACCGATGGACGAGAACTTTGCCTTATTGGTCCGCCTCGTTCTTAACGAGCAGGAAAAACGGTTCTCTTTGTCCCTCGCCCTTAGTACGAACGTTGTTGCCAACATAACTGACAGATTATCCTCTGACATGCCTTGCTATCATGACCGTGCATGATGAAAGCGCCCTCCCTACTTTGTAACCCACATGGTGGGCCCATAACCCACAGTTCCACAGGATCGAAACCTGACTCTCCTGTACACCCCCTGTTCCCAAAGTTATTCCTCGCGCGTGGCCTCGTATGTAATTCACGAGTCACCTTCCGATGAGATCATCAATTCTGGTATCAGACACAATACTTATTCCCGTTGCTATGAACCCCTTTCACGCCCTATTTCAGGCACCGAACGATTGCCTGCCCGCTTGAAACTTCTCATGATACCTCCTTACTTTGCTCTCGATATTTTCTAAGGTTTCAATTCGAGAGTTACTTTCCGCCACCTTCCCTGTTGTTATCGACCAGTTAGTCAACCATGCAGAGGTCCGTTCTCCCTGAATACCCACCCTTTATTCTTTCGTAAGTACAATGGCGATCCTGAAGAAAGGACGACAACTTCATCATGAGGCATTGATGCAGAGAAATGAAGGTGTCAATATAATGGATCGATTCCTTCGAGAAGAGCAACCAAGTTCGAGGAGACTCAATAGAATTTTGTAGTCAAATCTTTCCCCCTTACACTACCTCTTAAATCTCGGGACGAGATTTCTTGTAGTGGAGGAGATTTGTAACACCCCGGTAGCTAGGCTACAGTAATCCCACGTTAATGATGCCGCATCACCACATTTACTGTTGTTAATCTCGCGTTAGTTCGAAACCGATTCAAATCCAAACTTGAATTTAAGTAAAACACTAAAAGTTTTATAATATTTAAACTAAAATGTTCTAAATGTGACAAATAATTCAAAATAAATATTGGTGGAGAAATCACACTTTTATAAAGTAATTAGAGGCTCTAAAATAATTGAAACAGCAGGTAAAATAATTAAAATAAATGCCTTTTGAATTTTATAAAATACTAAACTATTTTGTTCAGGGGTAAAACTTTTTGTGGTACTAGTTGGATTTACAGCTTTGTTTTTGGAGTGGGTTTTACCTATTGTAAAACAGAAAAAAAAAGTAAAAGAAAAAAGAAAAATGATAAAACAAAAACAAAAAAAGGGAAAAGGAAACCCCCCTCCCCCCCGACTGGGCCTCGACCCAGCAGGCCAAGCGGCCCACCAGGCCGGCCCGGTAGGCCACCCCCGCTATAACCCCCACCCAAACCCTAGCCGCTACCACTCCCCCCTCCCCCTCGCTCCTCTCTCCCCCCCGATCAAATCTAGATCGGGGCAGTTGGCCCCGACGCCGGCGCCGCCCTCCCCGTCGCCCCTTTGCCAGCACTGGCGCCCCGCCGCCCGCCGTCACCGGCGACCATCAGCAGGCCGCCGCCTCGAGCCGGCGTTGACCAGCGCCTCCCCTGCACCTCGGCTACCCCACGCCGCCCGTCACTGCAGGACCTCACCGCCGTCGCCCCTACTCCGACGGACTACCCCGAGCCTCGCGGCCCGATCCCCTGCAACGAGGGGTGAGGACCCCGACCCGCTCCGCCTTCCTTTCCCTTCCCGTCCGGTCACCGCAGCCACCTGCCGCCCGCCCGCGCGGCCCCTCGCTGGTCGTCGCGTCGTCCGCTCCGTCCCCTGCTTACCCCCCTTGCCCCGAGCGCTCCCGCCTCACCACGCGCGTCCGCCGCACCGCGCCACGCTCCCCGCGCGCCGCGGTCACCCTGCGCCGGGCCGCACCCCGCACAGCGCCCCGCCTGCCTCGCGCCGCTCCGCTCGAACGCTCGCCGCGCCTGGCGGGCCCTGCCGCGCGCGTGCTCATCACCGGCCGTGCCCGTCTGCCATTTGCCCCGCGCCGACGGCCGTCCTCGCCGGCCCCTGCCCGCCGGCCAGCGCCGCCCGCCTCTGTTCTGGCCGCTACTGCGCCCCTGGGCGTGTGCCCGAGCGGGCTGGCGCCCAGCGCCCGTAGCCCGTACGCCCGCCCGTGTGGCCTGGGCAGATGACAGCCGGGGCCCACGCCCCAGATTTAAAAAAGAAAAGAAAAGAAAAGAAAATATAATAATAATTAATTAGTTAATTAGTGAATTAATTAACTTAACTAATCATGTTTAATTAAACTAATTAAACTTAATTAACCTAATTATCTAATTAAGCTAATTAATCTGTTAATTAGGCTAAATAGTCAATGACAGTGGGCCCCACCTGTCAGATTGTGCTGACATCAGCATGATGTCATGCTGACGTCATCAAACATTGTTTTGGATAATGTTTGATTTAAATAAATAATTAAATTCCAAAAATTAATAAAAACTTTAGAAAATCATATAAAATAATCCGTGACTCAGATCGAAAAACTTTGTACATGAAAGTTGCTCAGAACGACGAGACGAATCCGAATACGCGGTCCGTTCGTCCGTCACACGTCCCTAACTATCCGAACATGCAATCGTTCCCCTCCGGTCATCTGTCTGACAAATGTCCGGAACCGGGAAAACATTCCCGGATGAATCCCACCTTCGCTAGTATCACCCGGCACTGCGTTAGATCACCTCCGTCACCGCGTATTGCCATGTTATGCTTTGTGCTGCACTTGATCGCTGTGTATTTATACTGTTTCCTCCCCCTCTTCTCTCTCGGTAGCCCCCAACACCGACGTCGTCCCCGAGGCCGACGCAGCTCCGGAGCCCGAAGACACCATTGACAACCTTGCCCTTGCCGCCGAGCAACCAGGCAAGCCCCCCCCCTTGATCATCCCGATATCTCCCATTCTATTTCTCATGCTTGCATTAGAATTGCTGTTGCTGCTGCTTTACCTATTCTGATGCATAGCCTGTTTATTGTATCCTGCTGTTGATAATTACCTGCATATCCTAAATTGCTTAGTATAGGCTGGGTAGAGACCTATCAGTGACCCCACTAGTCCCGACCACCCCGCTGGATTATCAGAAGACCCGATCAACGGGATTGAAGACCAGGCCCCACACCGCACATCACCCCCCCTAGTTGTAACGACACTGCAGCGTTACTATCGAGTGCCGAGGGTGAAACCTCTTGTAGCACTTCTGATGTTAACTCTGTAGAGTAGCTATTCGGTCGTGGTCATCGAGGGTGATTCCTCCTTCACCGCTTCCGATAACGACGCCGTCGTACAACACCTCAAGTGTGAACCCAGCGAGGGTGATTCCTCCGAGTTCACCTTGATGATTACATCGAGTAGGAATCCAACGAGGGTGATACCTCGGATTCCCCTGATGTTATGGACACACGGATACTTGGACTTTACACTGTTACCTGGATAGGCGGGTCGACCCTGAGGGGTACCCGCGTGCACCTGAGAGGCGAGTGTTGTGAAGACGGGTGCCTGTATGGTGCCCGAGTGATGAATACGAGGCGCGGCCGGGCATTTTTAACCCTTGCAGCAAGCCCTCGAGACGGGGTGACGGGGTCACATCTTTCGTGAGTCTCTGCTCGTTACCGCAAGCCCTAGTCCACTAACGATTTGGATATTTGATCCGAGCAGGCCTCTGGCCTGATAGCACTAACCATCACGTGGGCATAGTATGGGCGTTCTGCATCGTAGCATCAGCCGAAAGCTCTGTCAGATGTCTTGCGGCCGGGACGGACCGGCGCCCTCCGGGTGCCTGGCATCACCCTGCTCGCAACGACCCGGAGTGCACAGGGCGATGGCCCAAGACCCCTGAGCGCTTAGGATGTAGACCGGCGGGGACCTCTCTACTGAGCTGTAGGTAGGGTTGCGGTGTGTCGTTTGGCTGAGGCCGGGCATGACCCAGGAAAGTGTGTCCGGCCGGAGTTAATCGAGCGTGTTGGGTAAGTTGGTGCACCCCTGCAGGGAAGAACACTTCTATCGATAGCCGGTCCTACGGTAAAGGACACTCGGAGTTGTATCCTGATTGATACAATCTAGAACTGGGTACTTGGATACTATGGCTCTGGGATTGCTTGTCGCAGGGAGTCGAGAAGGGATCTCAGGACGAGGTTGATGACTGTATGGCTCTGGGATTGCTTTCTCGCAAGGAGTCGAGAAAGGATCTCTGGGTGAGGTTGAGACTTAATGATACTAATACATTATATTGAACTGTTCTACTCTCTTCTATTGCTGCAAGACGTCTGAAGATGCTAGTCTTTGATAGGACTAGGCCTCCTCTCTATTCTGGCATTTCTGCAGCCCAGTCCACATATACAGCCTCTCTTTGAAAATGTTGCATATGTAGTGTAGATCCTTGCTTGCTGAGTACTTCTGAGTACTCACGGTTGCTTTGTTTTCCTTTTCTCCCCTTATCAGTTTGTCGTGACCAAGATGACGAAGCCCCTGAGACAGCTGTCCCCTTCGATCGACTACTACCACTACCCCAGGATGGATACTGCTATGAGTTGACTGACGACCAGGAGTAGGATCGGAGGGTCCCACGCAGGAGGCCTACGCCTTTCGATCGTAGTGTTTTATTTTGCCCCGCCTTTCTAAAGGCCTTTCTGTTTCTGTTTCATATCTGTACTCAGATATCAGATGCTTCCGCTGACGCTTGTACCAAAGCTTATGTATTCGAGCCCTCGAGGCCCCTGGCTTGTAATATAAAGCTTGTACGACTTTATTTATGTTTTAGAGTTGTGTTGTGATATCTTCCCGTGAGTCCTTAGGCTTGATCATGTGCATTTGCGTGTATGATTAGTGCACGATTGGGCTGGGGGCATCACAAGTTGGTATCAGAGCCGACTGCCTGTAGGAACCCCCCCCCCTTTCCAACTCCTTGGCCGAAGTTGAGTCTAGTGGTCCAAAACTGTTTTACTAACTTGGCTGTGTGGCTTACGGGCCCACGTCGCCAATTGGGTGGTATTAGTATCTTTTACTCCTCGACCTATACTCTGGGACTCTGATCTCTCTTCTATTCGGGTTAAATGAATTTACTAACTACATTAGGTTCTCGTAACCACTTCATCCCGGAGAGCCCCTTCTCCACAGATGATCGTCTGCTACATCAGAAGACTCTGAAGATACTTCTCGATGTTTCCCGAGACCCTGTGCCCACTGCTTTACAGTTCTTGACCACCGATAAACTCCGATGGATAACTACTTACAACTGTCATTCATATATTGGTTCCAGTTACTCTCGGGTTCTATCCGACATATCGAAATACTATCCGACATTTTGAGAATTCTCTGAACCTACTACCTTGCAGTTCCTCTCCGTCTGAACACACCTACGAATAAATCCTCATACTTACCCGAGGTCCGTTCATCCCCAGTTCTTCATGTGGTTCCCAAATACTCTGAAATGCTATTTGATCCCCCCTAAAATTCTCTGCAACCTATTACTTTGGAAAGTCTTGCCCGTCTGCATTATGGTTAACACCATATGTCCGGCAATATTCATTAAACATCCCTTGTCATTGTCATTCCAAGTCTATTGATTCAATATGAATGAGAATAATCCCTATCATCAATTGTTTTCTACTAATTTATCCTTTCGGCCCAGACATCGTTCCAGATATGAGATGGTTCTTGCCCAATCAAGATTTGATTGGGTGTGCCTCTAAGTTTGTTCAACCTATCCATCTTCGATCGGATCATCTAATTCTGATACACCGATCTAGAAATCAAATTTCTTTGTATTTAAGCATCGAATTATTCAGATGTTTCCATAAACCGATGCCCTTGCATTTCTTCTTCTTTTGGTTGAGTACTGATACTCACATCAACTCCGTCGAGAATCACCAGATCCATTGTTGGGTTGTTATCCGACAGTGTCCTTAACATCCAAAATCTTCCGAGTTCTCCCCTGATACATAATGCCTTTGGTAAATTGTATCATCTGCTTTGACTTCGATACTCTGCTTTCGAACTCGCATCCCTTGCTTTGGTGATGGTTGTATGGATTCGTAAAATTGTCCCGATGGGTTGTACCTATGCTTCTGCCATCTGTGAGACCCCAGAAACTTCTACGGGTCACTCACTACTGGTGTTACGCCAGATAAAATTTCAACATTTCAACTTCATTAAAAGCGAGAAGTGAATGAGAGGTTATGCATTGAAGAAGTGGGAGTCGACCTTGAACCTTTGTGTTCATGCCCATGGACTCGATGTAGAATTTATCATGGAAGCTCCTCGTAAAAATAAATAAATAATAATTATCCCTTGTTTTAAGTCAATCTTCTATCTGTAAATTGACCCTTTTGCACTCGTGGTTCTGACCATGTCTTCTCCTTGATTCCATTCCTTGGACAGGTTAAAATAATTGTCCTCTGCAGATCATTTCACCTGTCCAACCTCTATTCTGCTCTACCTTCGAGTTTTACCCTCTGGTATCTCGAGAATATCAAAGCACTGTATTGCTTCCTATGAGTCTTCTTCTAGTATTGCTTCTCACCAATTCCAATTTTCCCGGGTTCTGAGTTGTTAGTCACTCGAGAACACCGATAAGTGAATCGCTTCCGCACTCCGATTCAATAACTCTAAGTAATTTTTGTTGCTTACGAGTTTAATAATTCTTCAAGTCATTCCTAGCCTGAACAGCTACATCATTATCGTGCTAATACTAGCAGTGCTACCTGGTCCTTCTTCCTAGAGCACAAAATTCGACGGTGAGCTAATATTACGTCGAATTTCCTCGTCATATCATTTCTCCTTGAACAACAAACTTGATTTCAAGTTTGTGTCGCACCCATGGTTCCAATAACCTTTTGCTTCATCATTTCTTTGACTTGATGTCATCGCCAATCGATTACATCTTCATGGAACCTCTCGACAAATGTGTCGTGATGAACATTAACATTTTGACTTATTCTAAGGTATCAATCGAATTCATGATGAGAAACACCATCCTTGCGCCTCGATGATTTGTATTATCATCGACAACATTCTTGACTTCCTGCCAACACATGTTTGATCATGTCTTGGCTATACTTTGAGCTCCTTGCCATTCTTGCAATTGCTCCTTGAGTATTTCTTGTGATCTTCAACTCCAACCCTTATCGGAATCATCATGTCATTGCTACCTCGAAGCATAACTGTGGTATGCCGAATATCCACAAGAACATTGGGAGCGCAATGCCAAATGTTTCTTGATCTATTATCCAAACACCGTTGTATGGGTAATATCATGGTTATCCCTCGCCCCTTTATCTAAATGCGTTCGAACTTGCTGTCATATCATGTATATCGTGCTTCGCTTTTCCTTGGGAAATGATATACTCCTAGTTCTTGTGTGTAAACACATTTTCCTTTCCATTGGTTTGTTTAATCTTTCTTGTAATCTCTATATGATATAAGCAGAAATAATTCCCTGCTTATAAATCACCCCGATGTACAACCTTGTCAGTGAGACCCTGTTACTATTGTTGATGACATTCCGGTAACCACCGATGGACGAGAACTTTGCCTTATTGGTCTGCCTCATTCTTAACGAGCAGGAAAAACGGTTCTCTTCGTCCCTCGCCCTTGGTACCAACGTTGTTGCCAACATAACTGACAGATTATCCTCTGACATGCCTTGCTATCATGACCGTGCATGATGAAAGCGCCCTCCCTACTTTGTAACCCACATGGTGGGCCCATAACCCACAGTTCCACAGGATCGAAACCTGACTCTCCTGTAGACCCCCTGTTCCCAAAGTTATTCCTCGCGCGTGGCCTTGTATGTAATTCACGAGTCACCTTCCGATGAGATCATCAATTCTGGTATCAGACACAATACTTATTCCCGTTGCTATGAACCCCTTTCGCGCCCTGTTTCAGGCACCGAACGATTGCCTGCCCGCTTGAAACTTCTCATGATACCTCCTTACTTTGCTCTCGATATTTTCTAAGGTTTCAATTCGAGAGTTACTTTCCGCCACCTTCCCTGTTGTTATCGACCAGTTAGTCAACCATGCAGAGGTCTGTTCTCCCTGAATACCCACCCTTTATTCTTTCGTAAGTACGATGGCGATCCTGAAGAAAGGACGACAACTTCATCATGAGGCATTGATGCAGAGAAATGAAGGTGTCAATATAATGGATCGATTCCTTCGAGAAGAGCAACCAAGACCGTGGAGACTCAACAGAATTTCGTAGTCAAATCTTTCCCCCATACACTACCTCTTAAATCTCGGGACGAGATTTCTTGTAGTGGAGGAGATTTGTAACACCCCGGTAGCTAGGCTACAGTAATCCCACGTTAATGATGCCGCATCACCACATTTACTGTTGTTAATTTCGCGTTAGTTCGAAACCGATTCAAATCCAAACTTGAATTTAACTAAAACACTAAAAGTTTTCAAATATTTAAACTAAAATGTTCTAAATGTGACAAATAATTCATATTAAATATTGGTGGAAAAATCACACTTTTATAAAATAATTAGAGGCTCTAAAATAATTGAAACAACAGGTAAAATAATTAAATAAATGCCTTTTGAATTTTATAAAATACTAAACTATTTTGTTCAGGGGTAAAACTTTTTGTGGTACTAGTTGGATTTACAGCTCTCTTTTTGGAGTGGGTTTTACCTATTGTAAAACAGAAAAGAAAAGTAAAAAAAAGAAAAATAATAAAACAAAAACAAAAAAAGGGAAAAGGGAACACCCCCCTCCCCCCCCCCGACTGGGCCTCGACCCAGCAGGCCAAGGGCCCACCAGGCCGGCCCGGTAGGCCACCCCCGCTATAACCCCCACCCAAACCCTAGCCGCTACCACTCCGCCCTCCCCCTCGCTCCTCTCCCCCCCCCCGATCAAATCTAGATCGGGGCAGTTGGCCCCGACGCCGGCGCCGCCCTCCCCGTCGCCCCTTTGCCAGCACTGGCGCCCCGCCGCCCGCCGTCACCGGCGACCATCAGCAGGCCACCGCCTCGCGCCGGCGTTCACCAGCGCCTCCCCTGCACCTCGGCTACCCCACGCCGCCCGTCACCGCAGGACCTCACCGCCGTCGCCCCTACTCCGACGGACTACCCCGAGCCTCGCCGCCCGATCCCCCGCAACGAGGGGTGAGCACCCCGACCCGCTCCGCCTTCCTTTCCCTTCCTGTCCGGTCACCGCGGCCACCTGCCGCTCGCCCGCGCGGCCCCTCGCCGGTCGTCGCGTCGTCCGCTCCGTCCCCTGCTTACCCCCCTTGCCCCGAGCGCTCCCGCCTCACAACGCGCGTCCGCCGCACCGCGCCACGCTCCCCGCGCGCCGCGGTCACCCTGCGCCGGGCCGCACCCCGCACAGTGCCCCGCCTGCCTCGCGCCGCTCCGCTCGAACGCCCGCCGTGCCTGGCGGGCCCCGCCGCGCGCGTGCTCATCACCGGCCGCGCTCGTCTGCCATTTGCCCCGCGCCGACGGCCGTCCTCGCCGGCCCCTGCCCGCCAGCCAGCGCCGCCCGCCTCTGTTGTGGCCACTACTGCGCCCCTGGGCGTGTGCCCGAGCGGGCTGGCGCCCAGCGCCCGTAGCCCGTACGCCCGCCCGTGTGGCCTGGGCAGATGACAGCCGGGGCCCACGCCCCAGATTTTTTTAAAAAAAGAAAAGAAAAGAAAATATAATAATAATTAATTAGTTAATTAGTGAATTAATTAACTTAACTAATCATGTTTAATTAAACTAATTAAACTTAATTAACCTAATTATCTAATTAAGCTAATTAATCTGTTAATTAGGCTAAATAGTCATTGACAGCGGGCCCCACCTGTCAGATTGTGCTGACATCAGCATGATGTCATGCTGACATCATCAAGCACTGTTCTGGATAATGTTTGATTTAAATAAATAATTAAATTCCAGAAAATAATAAAAACTTTAGAAAATCATATAAAATAATCCGTAACTCAGATCGAAAAACTTTGTACATGAAAGTTGCTCAGAACGACGAGACGAATCCGAATACGCCGTCCGTTCGTCCGTCACACGTCCCTAACTATCCGAACATGCAACCGTTCCCCTTCGGTCATCTGTCTGACAAATGTCCGGAACCAGGAAAACATTCCCGGATGAATCCCACCTTCGCCAGTATCACCCGGCACTGCGTTAGATCACCTCCGTCACTGCGTATTGCCATGTTATGCTTTGTGTTGCACTTGATCGCTGTGTATTTATACTGTTTCCTCCCCCTCTTCTCTCTCGGTAGCCCCCGACACCGACGTCGTCTCCGAGGCCGACGCAGCTCCGGAGCCCGAAGACACCATTGACAACCTTGCCCTTGCCGCCGAGCAACCAGGCAAGCCCCCCCCCTTGATCATCCCGATATCGCCCATTCTATTTCTCATGCTTGCATTAGAATTGCTGCTGCTGCTGCTTTACCTATTCTGATGCATAGCCTGTTTATTGTATCCTGTTGTTGATAATTACCTGCATATCCTAAATTGCTTAGTATAAGCTGGGTAGAGACCTATCAGTGACCCCACTAGTCCCGACCACCCCGCTGGATTATCAGAAGACCCGATCAACGGGATTGAAGACCAGGCCCCACACCGCACATCACCCCCCCCCCCCTAGTTGTAACGACACTGCAGCATTACTATCGAGTACCGAGGGTGAAACCTCTTGTAGCACTTCTGATGTTAACTCTGTAGAGTAGCTATTCGGTCGTGGTCATCGAGGGTGATTCCTCCTTCATCGCTTCCGATAACGACGCCGTCGTACAACACCTCAAGTGTGAACCCAGCGAGGGTGATTCCTCCGAGTTCACCTTGACGATTACATCGAGTAGGAATCCAACGAGGGCGATACCTCGGATTCCCCTGATGTTATGGACACACGGATACTTGGACTTTACACTCTTACTTGGATAGGCGGGTCGACCCTGAGGGGTACCCGCGTGCGCCTGAGAGGCGAGTGTTGTGAAGACGGGTGCCTGTATGGTGCCCGAGTGATGAATACGAGGTGCGGCCGGGCATTCTTAACCCTTGCAGCAAGCCCTCGAGACGGGGCGACGGGGTCACATCTTTCGTGAGTCTCTGCTCGTTACCGCAAGCCCTAGTCCACTAACGATTTGGATATTTGATCCGAGCAGGCCTCTGGCCTGATAGCACTAACCATCACGTGGGCATAGTATGGGCGTTCTGCATCGTAGCATCAGCCGAAAGCTCTGTCAGATGTCTAGTTCAGCCTTGCGGCCGGGACGGATGTAACACCCCCGGTGATTAGCAACAGTAATCACTTTTGATAATGACATGTCAGCATGATTAACACTGCATAATCATCATTAGCATCATATTGCATTTCAACTCCTAACTCAAATTCAAATTTAAATGAAAGTGAAATATAAAAGTTGTCCAACATAAAAACTAAAATGTTCGATAAATAGCAAATATTGCAGAGACCATTCTAAAATTGTAACCAACATTTAGTAAATTGGGTAAGTAACTCAAACAACCTCAAACAGTGGCTGAAAATAATATCTACAAACCTTTTAATTTATTTAAAACAAATATGAAATGATGTTTTGCCCAAACTAATTTTAGGTGTTAGGAAATAATGCACTGGTATTTATGGGCTAGGTCACACTTTTTACAAAAACCATTTGGGGCCTAAACAATTGTCAGAACAGGAAAGAAAAGAAACAGAAAAAGAGAAAAAGGAAAAGGCCTAAATGATCTACTGTACACTCGGCCTATCGCTACAGTCGCGGCCCAGCCCACCCCCGCGCCATCCCTCACCTCGCACTGCTCACCTCGCCGCGCTGTCGCCCGCGCCCGCGCTCACCGCCCTGGCCCCCCCTCGCCTTTGCTCGACAACGAGCACTGCGGCGCCGCGGACGCCTATATGGACCCCCCCTCGACTCCGCGGACGAACCCTAGCCGCCCCCTTTGCCCCTCTTCCACCGTCCCCCACCTCGCCCGACGCCGCCATGGTCGGCCACCGCTGAAGCTCGAGGCCACCGTGCCCCGTTCGCCTCCCCATGTGTCCACGAGCTCCGCTGCAACGCGCCGTCCTCCTCGACCACGAGCCAGAGCTCCGGGAGCCCTACATCGCCCCCACGTCGCCGTCTTCTTCCTCGGGTCGCCGCCGCACTCTGTCGTCGATTCCTGCTACTCCAGGCCTTCCCCGAGCCCACTTTGACCGGCTACGCCCCACTATGAGCTCCTGCTCCTCCTCCCCCTCTCCATTAGCTCGCTAGCGTACCGTAGCCACCGCTCCACGTTAGGCCGCACCCACCGCCGCGGACCTCGTCGCCGGCGACCGTCCGGCGACCATTTGGTCATGTGCTGCTACCCATTTGCTTCGCCGCGTCGCATAGACCCCGCCTAGCTCCTCACAACGCTTGAACGCGCGCCGTTTTGTCGATCCCGTAGCTCGCCCGAGAACCTCGGCGCCGACGAGCTCCTGGCGCTCAGCTCCGGCCTCCCCAGCACCCCGCACCGCCGCCATTCGACGCGCGACGACGAGCCGCGTCGAATGCGACCTACCCCAGCCCCTGAGACCCACCGTAGGCGAAACCCAAGCCAAGCCCGACTCGCGCCGCCGCGTTTTGGCTCGCCGGAGCTACTCCGGCGTGTCGCCGGCCACCGCCGACGTGGCACCGGCGGGTCCCGCGCTGTGCCACTGACTGTGGGGCCCCGCGGGCCCCTTTGACCCCGTTGACCGGGGTCAACGCTGACGTGGCCGCCCGGTCTCACTGACATGTGGGGCCTGGTCGTTTAAATGAATTTAAATAAATAGAAAATCTGTTAATTAGTTAATTAAATACTAATCAGTCACTGACTGCTGGGCCCCACCTGTTAATTAACTCAAATAATTAAATTAACCTCTCTGATTAAGCCACAGTGTATGACATGTGGGTCCCACCTGTCAGGTTTGACTCTGGTCAGCCAGAGTTGACCTGCTGACGTCATGCTTAGGTCACGCTGATGTCATCGCAACACTGTTTCGGATAATGTTGATTAAATAATTAAATAAATTCTAGAAATTAATAAAAACTTTACAAAATCATATTAAATAAACCGTAACTCCGATGAAAATAATTTATATATGAAACTTGCTCAGAATTTCGATACGAACCCGAATACGTCCTCCGTATTCCCGTCACACGCCCGCAGCTGTATGAATGTTGAACTTTTAGACCGATTTCGATAAATGAATAGTGCCCAACTTTAATTAAATAAATCCAAATAAATTCCTAAATTAACTAAATCATTTAGTTAGGCAGTAGAACACCCCGGCATATCATTTAGGCATGTCATACATGATGTTTGCATTATTGCCGTGAATTTATTGTTTCTCTCCCCCTCCTTCTCTCTCTCGATAGACGCTGAGACCGACGACGCTACACCCGGGTACAACTACTCTACCGACGAGCAGCCCATTGACGACCCCTCTCTCTTGCCAGAGCAACCAGGCAAGCCCCCCCCCCCTTGAGCATTCCAGATATCGCCCATTCTATTCTCCTGCTTGCATTAGATTTTGCTACTGTTAATGTATGCTCCTATTCTGATGCATAGCCTGCTGTTTTAACCTGTTCATTGCTACCTTACCTGCCTATGATAAACTGTTTAGTTTAGATTGGCATGAACCATCAGTGACCCCACCACCTTTCCTTTGTTGCCCCTGCTTGATCATCGACGACTCGATCAACGTGATTGTCGACCAGAGACCGACACCTCACTTCACACCCCCTTAGTTGTACGACTCTGCGTAGTAACTATCGAGTGCCGAGGGTGATACCTCGTAACGCACTCCTGATGAATACTCTGCAGTGTAGCTGTTCGGTCGTGGTCATCGAGGGTGATTCCTCCTTCTCCCCTTCCGATACGACTCTGTCGTGCGACCCTTCAGTGTGAACCTCGAGGGTGATACCTCATACGTTCACCCTGATGATTTCGTCGAGTGGAATCCGTCGAGGGTGATTCCTCGGGTTTCCCCCTTGATGTTATGACCACACGATTACTTGACCTTGTTACAGGCGGGTCCACCCTGGTGGGTACCCATTGGGGATCTGTGATTTTGGGTGTGCCGGAAGGGCACTCGAGTGTGACATTGTGGCGGAGCATCAGAGACTCTGATTGTCTCCGCGTGATACTAATTGAGCCTATTGGATTTGGGTGTGTGATCTGAGTGGGTCGACGTGCCCTATACACACTACCACCACGCGGGATAATGGTTATGGGACCCTCTGCGAAGTACGTTTCTCCGAAAGCTCGTCTGACGTCACGATTCATCGTGCGGGCTGATTGTCGGGATTGGGCTGGATACTTCACTGACGAGTTCAGTGTCGCGCCTGCACCCCGGCCAGTCTCGCAACGCACAGGGTGCCCAGGGCGATGGCCCGAGACCTCTGGGTGCATAGGTTAGTCCGGCGTGCTGACCTCTCTGCCGAGCCTAGGTAGAGCGCTGCTTTGTGTTAATCTTCCGAGGACGGGCATTACCCAGCAAGTGTGTCCGGCCAGAGTTGATCGAGCGTGTTGGGTAACAGTAGTGCACCCCTGCAGGGATGAATCTTCTATCGATAGCCGGTCCTACGGTAAAGGACGCTTAGTTTGTGTATCCCGATCTACTACTTAAATTGGATACTTGTTACTTAATTGAAGCTTCGGGATCGCTTTCTCGCTTGGGATTCGAGGAAGGATCTTTAAGCTGTACTTCAACATGTTTGCTAAATAAAATGCTATTCTACTCTCTTCTAGTGCTGCAAGATGATGGCCTTGTGAAGATGTTTGAAGATGCTAGTCTTCGATAGGACTAGGCCTTCTCTCTATTCTGGCATTTCTGCAGCCCAGTCCACTTATACAGCCTTTCTCCATTGATAATGTTGCATATGTAGTATAGATCCTTGCTTGCTGAGTACTTCGGATGAGTACTCATGGTTGCTTTACTTTCTCTTTTCCCCATATACCCCACCTTGATGATACAAACAGACGATGGAGTTCAGGAGCCAGATGCCACCACCGGAGCTTACTACCAGGAGGGTCCAGAGGGTACTTACTACTGGATCGAGCCAGATGACCAGGAGTAGGATCGGAGGCTCCCAGGCAGGAGGCCAACGCCTTTTGATCTAGTGTCGCTGTTTGTGCCAGCCTTCTTAAGGCAAAACTTGTCTAACTATGTCTGTACTCAGATAATATTTGTATGACTGACTTATGTATTCGGATCTTCGGATCCCTGGTCTGTAATATTGTGGACCTCCGTTTAAATTGTGTTAGAGTTGTGTTGTGATATCTTCCCGTGAGTCCCTGTGCTTGATCGTACACGTTTGCGTGTATGATTAGTGTACGATTGAGGCGGGGGTGCCACAAGTTGGTATCAGAGCCGACTGCCTGTAGGAAGCCCCCTTCCAATTCCTTGGCCGAAGTTGAGTCTAGACATCGAAAAACTAATTTACTAACTTGGCTGTGTGGCTTACGGGCCCACGTCGCCAACTGGGTGGTATTAGGATCTTTTATTCCTCGTCTATACTCTGGGACTCTGATCTCTCTTCTACTCGGGTTAAATAAATTTTACTAACGCCGACACTTAGGATCTCGTAAATCCTGTCTACCCGGAGAGCTGGATATCTGTGCGATTTCCCTGTCATTGATCTGATTAGTCTGATAATCATTTTCCTTTCCATTGTTTTGTTTAACCTTTCTCTCCGAGTTGTGTTAAACTTCTCATTGTCATTTGACAAATCTGAATTTCCTCTGTTTCAGATGGACCATTTGTTTCCACCACATCCTACGACACAGCTTGTGCTTCGCACTTGGGCTCGTAATACCCCTGGGTTTCCAGCTGTCCTGATCGCTCTCATGACCAGACTTGGCTACCGTTGGTATCCTGAGTACTTGGTTTATGAGGTTTACCGCGAGTTCAACCAGGAACAGTACTATGCTGAAGTTCGGATTTATGATCAGCAGAACAACTCAGACACCGAGCTACACCTTTTTCACGGATTAGGCGTGACGATTGAGATGGCAGTCCATGATGCCGCCTACTCTGCTGTCGTACGTCTCCGAGGAGAGCACAATGGTAACTTGGATGATACTATGTTTCGGTACATTCCGTATGCACCTGTTGGAGATGCTACTGGATACTACACAGCTATCTGTGCCCCGTACGAGTCTCGACGCTACGACCCGCAGGTTCTGATTCAGTGCACTCAGGCTCTTGATCGCACTGTTCGGGCTCTTGCCGTCGAGTTGTTCGCCACTCGAGCACGCTACTACGAGGCTATGACACAGTTGCTACCCGCTGTTCGCGCAGGGATACATCCTGAGCACATCCTTTACCCGCGCAGGACTCAGATGTATGCTGGTATTGATTGGCCTGCTGTTGGAGGTCATACACCTGCACGTGGACCTCTTCTTATAGATCGAGACCGGGTTCTGCATCAGAGTGCACATGGAGCACAGGATCCTGCCGCGACGAACATTCGTCGTCCGCACTTGCAGTTACCCCGTTTCAGTGGTTTTCTCCGACGCTGATGTAGCCTTTGCTATGTCACGTTGTGTACTTCCTTACCGCGTGCCTGCGTGCCGCCTAGTGTGTCTCTAGTTTTTCAATTTGCGCCGTTATGCTGCCCGATTTTAACCGACTGTGTATGGATCTGTATGTCTTAATCGACTACTGTTATGTATCTGTTACACTACTTAATTTATTGTCGAGTTACATCATGTTTGACACTAAACGCTCGCAATTGCTTTTGCTAAACTACCCCCTGTTGATACTTAGCAGGATGGTTAGACCAGGTGGTCGTGGTCGTGGTCGTGCCCCTGAATGCCCACCACCGCCAGACTATATGGCGGCTATGATGCAACAGTTTGAGCTCAACCGCCAGTTCATGGTTGGAATCATGGCTCAGTTTCCGCATCAGAACAACCAGAACCAGAACCCAGCTTCAATAACTTTGACAGAGTTTACGCGACTCAACCCAACGCAGTTCCGCAACTCAGACAAGCCCCTGGATGCCGATGACTGGCTCCGCGACATCACTCACGAGATGGAGTCAGCTAATGTCGCCCCTGCCAACTACGTCAACTTCGCGGCCTTTTTCTTAAAGGGCCCCGCAGCTCAATGGTGGGACACACACAAGCGTACTCTGCCTGTTGGAATAGTCATCACCTGGTATGAGTTCCAGGCTGCTTTCCGTACATGTTACATCCCTCAGGCAATTATGGAACGCATGAAGACCCAGTTCCGTAACCTCACTCAGGGCAACAAGACCGTCGAAGCTTATCAGCAGGAATTTCTAGACCTCTCCCGCTATGCTGAAGAAGACATCGCTACAGATGCACGCAGACAAGAGAAGTTCCGTAATGGACTACACCCCGACCTCAAGCTTGCACTAGCTGCTCAAGACTTCAATGACTTTTCAACTCTGACGAACAAGGCTATTCTTGTTGAAACCGCTCAGATGGAATACAAGGACTCGCAGAAGCGCTATCGTGATGCTGGCTCATCTTCGGGCTCGGCATCGAAGCGTCGAGTTTGGATTCCCAACAATGCATTCCGTTCCAATACCTCTACGCCAAAGAACAACTATGCTGCACCACGTCTGCCTCCTTCACCGCCGAGGCAGCCAAAAACTCAAGCTATTCAAAACAATGCACCTCTTCGTCCTGAAGATGGTCTGTGCTTCAAGTGCTGCAAACCAGGACACCAGGCTAAAGACTGCCGCCAGAATCAGAATCAGTTAGCCTTTCCTCGTACTGGCCGTGGCAATGGTCGTGGCAACAACCAGACCCGCAACTATAATACTAGGTCTGCTGCACATGGTCGTGGACACGCCTACAACATTGACATTGAAGAAGTCCAGGATCAACCTGCTACTGTGATGGGTACCCTTCTTGTTAACTCAGTACCTGCTTCTATTTTATTTGATTCAGGAGCATCACATTCATTCATCTCTGGAAAATTTGCATTTATGCATGGCATTCGATATGAGAAAATGCATACCCCGTTAGTCATTAAAACTCCCGGAGGTCACTGTCATGCTGACGTAATAGCACCTAACGTTACCGTCGAAATTAAAGGGTTGGAATTCCTTGCCTCGCCCATCGTCTTGAAATCTTCCACCATAGACCTCATACTTGGAATGGATTGGTTGAAAGCTCACATTGCTTCGATCAATTGCGCCACTAAAGTCGTCCAACTTTTTCACCCCACCGATGAGATAGTGAACTATACCGCCCGCATTACTCGGGACGCTGAAGCTCAGATATATGTTCTGAATGCTTTGAACGCCTCACCTCTGGAAGGGATCGAGAACGTTCCTGTCGTTCGAGATTTTCCAGACATCTTTCCAGAAGAACTTCCAGGAATACCCCCGGCTAGAGCTGTCGAGTTTGTCATCGACTTGAAGCCTGGCACCGCCCCTATTGCCAAGCGACCTTATAAGATGCCTCCGCATCACCTACTCAAGCTTAAGGAAGAAATCGACAAGTCACTTAAGAGTGGTTTCATCCGCCCCAGTTCCTCTGCTTGGGGAGCACCTTCACTCTTCGTTAAGAAGAAGGATGGAACTAACCGCTTGGTTCAGGATTATCGGCCCATTAACCAAGCCACAATCCAGAATAAATACCCACTGCCCCGGATCAATGATCTTTATGATCAACTCGCAGGATCATCGGTGTTCTCTAAACTCGACCTGAGGTTGGGTTATCACCAGATCCGTGTCCGTGAAGAGGATATTCCCAAGACTGCATTCGTCACTCGTTATGGCTCCTATGAATACACCGTCATGTCATTTGGCCTAACGACTGCCCCAGCTACGTTCTCCCGTCTGATGAATTATATATTCATGGATTACCTCGACAAGTTCGTCGTGGTATATCTAGATGATATTCTGGTTTATTCTAAGAATAAAGAAGAACATGCTGAACACCTCCGTTTGGTACTAGAAAGGCTCCGAGAACACCAGTTGTATGCCAAGTATTCCAAATGCGAATTCTGGTTATCTGAAGTAACTTACCTTGGACATGTGATTTCCAAGGATGGAATTGCTGTTAACCCCGAACGAGTTCAGGCTATTCTTGACTGGACTCCCCCGAAGAATGTTAAGCAAGTCAGAAGTTTTCTCGGACTTGCTAGTTATTGCCGTCGATTCATTGAGAACTTTTCCAAGATTGCAAAACCATTGACAAATCTGCTTCACAAAGGTGTTAAATTTGAGTGGACAGAAAAATGTCAAGAAAGCTTTCAGGCACTAAAAGATAAATTGACATCTGCCCCAGTATTAGCACCCCCGAATTCCCAAAAGGATTTCATGATATACTGTGATGCCTCCCGTCAAGGATTAGGCTGTGTCCTAATGCAAGAACGCAAGGTGATTGCTTATGCCTCCCGACAATTGCGTCCTCACGAAGAAAATTACCCAGTGCACGATCTCGAACTTTCTGCGGTTATCTATGCCCTGAAGCTATGGCGACATTACCTTCTCGGTAACCGTTGCGAGATATATACGGATCATCAAAGTTTGAAGTATTTATATACTCAACCAGATCTGAACCTTCGTCAACAAAGATGGCTCGAGACAATAGCCGATTATGATATGAATATCTCATACACCCCTGGCAAGGCAAATGTAATGGCCGATGCTTTGAGCCGCAAGGCTTATTGCAGCAACCATATGGTTCAGGAATCACAACCTCTTCTTTATGAAGAGTTTCGTAAATTGAACCTCCACATTGTTCCACAGGGTTATCTCAATACCCTGGTTGTCGAACCAGATTTAGAACACAGCATCAAAACTATGCAACGGTATGACTCTGAAGTTGAAAGGATCAAGCGATACCTTGAAAAAGGAAAACCGTCGGAGTTCCATCTTGATAATGATGGGATCCTATTTTTCCAACACCGTCTCTTCGTACCTAAGTTCAAAGATGAGAGAGAACACGTTATGATGGAAGCTCATGACACTCCTCTGTCAATTCATCCTGGTAGCACAAAGATGTACCGTGACATTTGTCAGAGATACTGGTGGCCTAATATGAAGCGAGACATTGCTCGTTATGTTTCTGAGTGTGACGTTTGCCGCCGCGTTAAAGCTCAACATCAAAGGCCCGCAGGAACTCTGCAACCCCTTGCAATTCCTGAATGGAAATGGGACAAGGTACAAATGGATTTCATTACTGGTTTTCCCAAATCCCAGAAGGGTAATGACGCTATATTTGTCGTCATTGACCGATTCTCCAAGGTTGCTCACTTTCTGCCAGTTAAAGAGACAATCACTGCTAGCCAGTTAGCAGACTTGTATGTTTCCCGAATTGTGTCACTCCACGATGTTCCGTTGGAGATCAGTTTTGATCGTGGCAGCCTCTTCACCTCCAGATTCTGGAATAGTTTCCAAGAAGCTATGGGACACATCTGTCGTTCAGTACCGCTTTTCACCCTCAGTCACAGGGTCAAGTTGAACGAGTTAATCAAGTGCTCGAAGATATGCTTCGAGCTTGCGTCATCTCCTTCGGTAAGAAATGGGAGGAATCTCTCCCGTATGCCGAATTCTCTTACAACAATAGCTATCAGGCTAGTCTGAAGATGGCACCGTTTGAAGTTCTATACGGTCGTAAGTGTCGAACCCCTCTGAATTGGTCAGAAACTGGGGAACGCTCACTCGTCGGACCGGACATTATTCAGCAAGCAGAAGACCAAGTCCGCATTGTCCGTGAACATTTGAAAACTGGTCAGTCTCGTCAGAAAAGCAACTATGACCGAAAGCACCAGGAAATAGTCTATCAACCTGGCGAGCAAGCTTACCTCCGCGTCACTCCGTTGAAAGGCACTCATAGGTTCGGAATCAAAGGCAAGTTAGCTCCTCGCTACATTGGCCCGTTCCATATTCTTGCCCGTCGAGGAGAGGTGGCATATCAATTGCAATTGCCGCCAAACCTTTCTCAAGTACATGATGTCTTTCATGTATCCCAACTCCATCGCTGCTTCAAGGATCCTATTAGAGCTGTGGATCATGAAGTGCTTGAATTATGGGAAGATCTGTCTTATCCAGAATATCCCATCCGTATTCTTGATGAAACTGAACGTCGGACTCGTCAAAAGTCAATCAAATTCCTCAAGGTACAGTGGTCAAATCATTCTGAAGATGAGGCCACTTGGGAACGCGAGGATCGTCTTCGTGAAGAATACCCCTCTTTCTTTCAGTCTTCCTCTTAAATTCTCAGGACGAGAATTCTTAATAGATGAGGAGAATTTTAACACCCCCGGTGATTAGCAACAGTAATCACTTTTGATAATGACATGTCAGCATGATTAACACTGCATAATCATCATTAGCATCATATTGCATTTCAACTCCTAACTCAAATTCAAATTTAAATGAAAGTGAAATATAAAAGTTGTCCAACATAAAAACTAAAATGTTCGATAAATAGCAAATATTGCAGAGACCATTCTAAAATTGTAACCAACATTTAGTAAATTGGGTAAGTAACTCAAACAACCTCAAACAGTGGCTGAAAATAATATCTACAAACCTTTTAATTTATTTAAAACAAATATGAAATGATGTTTTGCCCAAACTAATTTTAGGTGTTAGGAAATAATGCACTGGTATTTATGGGCTAGGTCACACTTTTTACAAAAACCATATGGGGCCTAAACAATTGTCAGAACAGGAAAGAAAAGAAACAGAAAAAGAGAAAAAGGAAAATGCCTAAATGATCTACTGTACACTCGGCCTATCGCTACAGTCGCGGCCCAGCCCACCCCCGCGCCGTCCCTCACCTCGCACTGCTCACCTCGCCGCGCTGTCGCCCGCGCCCGCGCTCACCGCCCCGGCCCCCCCTCGCCTTTGCTCAACAACGAGCATTGCGGCGCCGCGGACGCCTATATGGACCCCCCCCTCGACTCCGCGGATGAACCCTAGCCGCCCCCTTTGCCCCTCGTCCCCCGTCCCCCACCTCGCCCAACGCCGCCATGGTCGGCCACCGCTGAAGCTCGCGGCCACCGTGCCCCGTTCGCCTCCCCCGTTGTGTCCACGAGCTCCGCTGCAACGCGCCGTCCTCCTCGACCACGAGCCAGAGCTCCGGGAGCCCTGCATCGCCCCCACGTCGCCGTCTTCTTCCTCGGGTCGCCGCCGCACTCTGTCGTCGATTCCGGCTACTCCAGGCCTTCCCCGAGCCCACTTTGACCGGCTACGCCCCACTGTGAGCTCCTGCTCCTCCTCCCCCTCTCCATTAGCTCGCTAGCGTACCGTAGCCATCGCTCCGCGTTAAGCCGCACCCACCGCCGCGGACCTCGTCGCCGGCGACTGTCCGGCGACCATTTGGTCATGTGCTGCTGCCCATTTGCTTCGCCGCGTCGCATAGACCCCGCCTAGCTCCTCACAACGCTTGAACGCGCGCCGTTTTGTCGATCCCGTAGCTCGCCCGAGAACCTCGCCGCCGACGAGCTCCTGGCGCTTAGCTCCGGCCTCCGCAGCACCCCGCACCGCCGCCATTCGACGCGCGACAACGAGCCGCATCGAACGCGACCTACCCCAGCCCCTGAGACCCACCGTAGGCGAAACCCAAGCCAAGCCCGACTCGCGCCGCCGCGTTTTGGCTCGCCGGAGCTACTCCGGCGCGTCGCCGGCCACCGCCGACGTGGCACCGGCGGGTCCCGCCCTGTGCCACTGACTGTGGGGCCCCGCGGGCCCCTTTGACCCCGTTGACCGGGGTCAACGCTGACGTGGCCGCCCGGTCTCACTGACATGTGGGGCCCGGTCGTTTAAATGAATTTAAATAAATAGAAAATCTGTTAATTAGTTAATTAAATACTAATCAGTCACTGACTGCTGGGCCCCACCTGTTAATTAACTCAAATAATTAAATTAACCTCTCTGATTAAGCCACAGTGTTTGACATGTGGGTCCCACCTGTCAGGTTTGACTCTGGTCAGCCAGAGTTGACCTGCTGATGTCATGCTTAGGTCACGCTGATGTCATCGCAACACTGTTTCGGATAATGTTGATTAAATAATTAAATAAATTCTAGAAATTAATAAAAACTTTATAAAATCATATTAAATAAACCGTAACTCCGATGAAAATAATTTATATATGAAACTTGCTCAGAATTTCGATACGAACCCGAATACGTCCTCCGTATTCCCGTCAGACACCCGCAGCTATATGAACGTTGAACTTTTAGACCGATTTCGATAAATGAATAGTGCCCAACTTTAATTAAATAAATCCAAATAAATTCCTAAATTAACTAAATCATTTAGTTAGGCAGTAGAACACCCTGGCATATCATTTAGGCATGTCATACATGATGTTTGCATTATTGCCGTGAATTTATTGTTTCTCTCCACCTCCTTCTCTCTCTCGATAGACGCTGAGACCGACGACGCTGCACCCGGGTACAACTACTCTACCGACGAGCAGCCCATTGACGACCCCTCTCTCTTGCCAGAGCAACCAGGCAAGCCCCCCCCTTGAGCATTCCAGATATCGCCCATTCTATTCTCCTGCTTGCATTAGATTTTGCTACTGTTAATGTATGCTCCTATTCTGATGCATAGCCTGCTGTTGTAACCTGTTCATTGCTACCTTACCTGCCTATGATAAACTATTTAGTTTAGATTGGCATGAACCATCAGTGACCCCACCACCTTTCCTTTGTTGCCCCTGCTTGATCATCGATGACTCGATCAACGTGATCGTCGACCAGAGACCGACACCTCACTTCACACCCCCTTAGTTGTACGACTCTGCGTAGTAACTATCGAGTGCCGAGGGTGATACCTCCTAACGCACTCCTGATGAATACTCTGCAGTGTAGCTGTTCGGTCGTGGTCATCGAGGGTGATTCCTCCTTCTCCCCTTCCGATACGACTCTGTCGTGCGACCCTTCAGTGTGAACCTCGAGGGTGATACCTCATACGTTCACCCCGATGATTTCGTCGAGTGGAATCCGCCGAGGGTGATTCCTCGGGTTTCGCCCTTGATGTTATGACCACACGATTACTTGACCTTGTTACAGGAGGGTCCACCCTGGTGGGTACCCGCTGGGGATCTGTGATTTCGGGTGTGCTGGAAGGGCACTCGAGTGTGACATTGTGGCGGAGCATCAGAGACTCTGATTGTCTCCGCGTGATACTAATTGAGCCTATTGGATTTGGGTGTGTGATCTGAGTGGGTCGACGTGCCCTATACGCACTACCACCACGCGGGATAATGGTTATGGGACCCTCTGCGAAGTACGTTTCTCCGAAAGCTCGTCTGACGTCACGATTCACCGTGCGGGCTGATTGTCGGGATTGGGCTGGATACTTCACTGACGAGTTCAGTGTCGCGCCTGCACCCCGGCCAGTCTCACAACGCGCAGGGTGCCCAGGGCGATGGCCCGAGACCTCTGGGTGCATAGGTTAGTCCGGCGTGCTGACCTCTCTGCCGAGCCTAGGTAGAGCGCTGCTTTGTGTTAATCTTCCGAGGACGGGCATTACCCAGCAAGTGTGTCCGGCCAGAGTTGATCGAGCGTGTTGGGTAACAGTAGTGCACCCCTGCAGGGATGAATCTTCTATCGATAGCCGGTCCTACGGTAAAGGACGCTTAGTTTGTGTATCCCGATCTACTACTTAAACTGGATACTTGTTACTTAATTGAAGCTTCGGGATCGCTTTCTCGCTTGGGAGTCGAGGAAGGATCTTTAAGCTGTACTTCAACATGTTTGCTAAATAAAATGCTATTCTACTCTCTTCTAGTGCTGCAAGATGATGGCCTTGTGAAGATGTTTGAAGATGCTAGTCTTCGATAGGACTAGGCCTTCTCTCTATTCTGGCATTTCTGCAGCCCAGTCCACTTATACAGCCTTTCTCCATTGATAATGTTGCATATGTAGTATAGATCCTTGCTTGCTGAGTACTTCGGATGAGTACTCACGGTTGCTTTACTTTCTCTTTTCCCCATATACCCCACCTTGATGATACAAACAGACGATGGAGTTCAGGAGCCAGATGCCACCACCGGAGCTTACTACCAGGAGTGTCCAGAGGGTACTTACTACTGGATCGAGCCAGATGACCAGGAGTAGGATCGGAGGCTCCCAGGCAGGAGGCCAACGCCTTTCGATCTAGTGTCGCTGTTTGTGCCAGCCTTCTTAAGGCAAAACTTGTCTAACTATGTCTGTACTCAGATAATATTTGTATGACTGACTTATGTATTCGGATCTTCGGATCCCTGGTCTGTAATATTGTGGACCTCCGTTTAAATTGTGTTAGAGTTGTGTTGTGATATCTTCCCGTGAGTCCCTGTGCTTGATCGTACACGTTTGCGTGTATGATTAGTGTACGATTGAGGCGGGGGCGCCATAACGGACCGGCGCCCTCCGAGTGCCTGGCTTCACCCTGCTCGCAACGACCCGGAGTGCACAGGGCGATGGCCCAAGACCCCTGAGCGCTTAGGATGTAGACCGGCGGGGACCTCTCTGCTGAGCTGTAGGTAGGGTTGCGGTGTGTCGTTTGGCCGAGGCCGGGCATGACCCAGGAAAGTGTGTCCGGCCGGAGTTAATCGAGCGTGTTGGGTAAGTTGGTGCACCCCTGCAGGGAAGAACACTTCTATCGATAGCCGGTCCTACGGTAAAGGACACTCGGAGTTGTATCCTGATTGATACAATCTAGAACTGGATACTTGGATACTATGGCTCTGGGATTGCTTCTCGCAGGGAGTCGAGAAGGGATCTCAAGACGAGGTTGATGACTGGATGGCTCTGGGATTGCTTTCTCGCAGGGAGTCGAGAAAGGATCTCTGGGTGAGGTTGAGACTTAAAGATACTAATACATTATATTGAACTGTTCTACTCTCTTCTATTGCTGCAAGACCTCTGAAGATGCTAGTCTTCGATAGGACTAGGCCTCCTCTCTATTCTGGCATTTCTGCAGCCCAGTCCACATATACAGCCTCTCTTTGAAAATGTTGCATATGTAGTGTAGATCCTTGCTTGCTGAGTACTTCTGAGTACTCACGGTTGCTTTGTTTTCCTTTTCTCCCCTTATCAGTTTGTCGTGACCAAGATGATGGAGCCCCTGAGACAGCTGTCCCCTTCGATCGACTACTACCACTACCCCAGGATGGATACTGCTACGAGTTGACTGACGACCAGGAGTAGGATCGGAGGGTCCCAGGCAGGAGGCCTACGCCTTTCGATCGTAGTGTTTTATTTTGCCCCGCCTTTCTAAAGGCCTTTCTATTTCTGTTTCATATCTGTACTCAGATATCTGATGCTTCCGCTGACGCTTGTATGCAAGCTTATGTATTCGAGCCCTCGAGGCCCCTGGCTTGTAATATAAAGCTTGTATGACTTTATTTATGTTTTAGAGTTGTGTTGTGATATCTTCCCGTGAGTCCTTAGACTTGATCGTGTGCATTTGCGTGTATGATTAGTGCACGATTGGGCTGGGGGCGTCACAGTATTGACCACCGTATCGCGGAGAAATCCTTTGTTCTTGTTTCAAGCTATTTTTCTAGCAGATATGAAAATATGTCATCTCAAGATTCGGAGGGAGAGTGCCCTGTTTCTTACCAGCCTCTGGACCCAAATATCTTCAAGGATACCTTTCCCTATGTGTGGTTCACATATGAGGAGGATGAAACCGAATCTATCCCTCCTTGTTTCCTGCAGGAAAGCAAGGAAGCATTATGCAAGGATATATTAAAGCTTGAGCTGGAGAACGAGGATCTGAGGGAAAACAATTTTAGCCTCCGACGCAAGCTGGACAAACTCACTACTCCAACACCACCACCATCATCATCTTCCCCACCAAAGGAAACTTGAGTACATGGTATGGGCACTCCCCTTGGCTTGTGCCAAGCTTGGGGGAGGTGCCCCGGTATCATGTCACCACCACTTCCTTTGCCTTTATCTATTTTAGTTTGATCTTTAGTTATCCGATGATCTAGTTGAATAAAAGTTTAGTTCGATCTATTTTCGAGTGCTTGCTTAGTGATCTATCTATCTATGTAATCGTGTGCAAGATATATAATAAAGAGTAGTTTGATTTTTGTTTCTTTACTCTTATGTTTCAATCAAATAAAAAGAAATAGATGAAAAAGATCATATGCTAATCTTATGGTAAGTAATGACATCACATAAGGAAAAGTATAAGTGGTAAAATTTATTGGAGATTGACAAACATAGCATTGGTCAATGATGCAATTCATGAAAGAATTAATAAGGAAGAGAAGATTCTCATGCAAATACACTATCTTGGACATCTTTTATGATTGTGAGCCCCCATTAAATATTATATGTCAAAATTGTTGACGTTGGACAAGGAAGACAACGTAATGATTTATGTTTGTTCATATTCACATAGAAGTTATATTGTCATAGATCCTTCAACATGTGGTGCTTGCTCAATATCTTTGCTAGCCAAAAACTCCGCACTAAGTAGAGATACTACTTGCGCATCCAAAAACCCTTAAACCCAAAATCTTATTTTGAGAGTCCACCATACCTACCTATGGATTGAGTAAGATCATTCAAGTAAGTTGTCATCGGTGCAATAAGGCAATAAAAATTGCTTCTAATGTGTTGGATCATTTAGTGTAAGAGAAAATTGAGCGTTGTACGAACTTGTGATGGCAAAGTAATAAAAGCGATGGACTTCATAATAAAGGTTGCTATCATAAGGGGCAATATAACATGACGTTCTTTTGCATTAAGGGATTTGGCATACAAACAAAAAGCGCATGGCAACCTCTGCTTCCCTCTGCGAAGGGCCTATCTTTTACTTTTATGTATTTACTTTTATGCAAGAGTCAAAGTATTCTTCCCTATTCCTTTTTTTATTTTCTCTTTTTGCAAGCATCATGTGGTGAGGAAAGATCTAGGCACATATATCCAGTTGGATATGAGTGAGCATGAGTTATTATTGTTGACGTCACCCTTGAGGTGAATACGTTGGGAGGCGAAACTATAAGCCCCTATCTTTCTATGTGTCCGGTTGAAACTTTTTGTTCATGGGGATGATGTGAGTGTTAGTAATCATAGAAGGTTAAATGATGGTTGAGTATGTGGACTTGCCTAAAGGCTCTGATACGTGACCCTTCCTGAAAATATGATGAATTGTAGTTGCAAAGTTGACTGAGAACATAGTTTGTTGGTTTTCAATAGAGTTTATGCTTTATACTTCAATGTTGTGATGAATTGTTACTTGTTCATGAGAAATTATATGATAAAAGTTGTGTGATAAAGCTTTATGATTAAGTTTGTTGCTGTTATGATAATAAGCATGATGCTTCTATGTCCGTATTTTGTTTTTATCGACACCTCTCTCTCTCTCTCTAAGCATGTGCACATGTTTTTCGATATCGGTTTTTCGCTTGAGGACAAGCGAGGTCTAAGCTTGGGGGAGTTGATACATCCATTTTACATCATGATTTCCTACTGTTATTTATAATGTTTTTATGCATAATAATGCTTTATGGAGTAATTCTAGTGCCTTTTCTCTCATAATATGCAAGGTTTACACAAAGAGGGAGAATGCCGGCAGCTGGAATTCTGGACCTGAAAAAGCTACGTCAGAGTTACCTATTCTGCGCATCTCCAAATGAGCTGAAAATTTACGGAGAATTATTTTGGAATATATAAAAAATACTGGAGCAAATAACTACCGGAGGGGGGGCACCTAGTGAGCACAAGACACCAGGGCGCGCCAGGCCCCCCAGGCGCACCCTGGTGGGTTGTGCTCAGCCCGGCACACCTCCGGTGCCCATCTTCTGCTATATAGGTCATTTTGACCTAGAAAAAATAAGGAGAGGACTTTCGGGATGGAGCGCCGCCGTCTCGAGGCGGAACTTGGGCAGGAGCACTTTTGCCCTCCGGCAGAGCAATTCCGCCGGGGGAACTTCCCTCCCGGAGGGGGAAATCGAAGCCACCGTCATCACCAACAACCCTCTCATCTTTGGGAGGTCAATCTCCATCAACATCTTCAACAGCACCATCTCCTCTCAAACCCTAGTTCATCTCTTGTGTTCAATCTTTGTACCGGAACCTCAGATTGGTACCTGTGGGTGACTAGTAGTGTTGATTGCATCTTGTAGTTGATTACTATATGGTTTATTTGGTGGAAGATTATATGTTCAGATCCATTATGCTATTTAATACCCCTCTGATATTGAGCATGAATATCATTTGTGAGTAGTTACTTTTGTTCTTGAGGTCACGGGAGAAGTCATGTTGCAAGTATTCATGTGAACTTGATATGTGTTCCATATTTTGATGATATGTATGTTGTGATTCCCTTAGTGGTGTCATGTGAACGTCGACTACATGGCACTTCACCATATTTGGGCCTAAGGGAATGCATTGTGGAGTAGTTATTAGATGATGGGTTGCTAGAGTGACAGAAGCTTAAACCCTAGTTTATGCGCTACTTCGTAAGGGACCGATTTGGATCCAAAAGTTTAATGCTATGGTTAGATTTTATCTTAATACTTTTCTCGTAGTTGCGGATGCTTGTGAGGGGGTTAATCATAGGTAGGAGGTTTGTTCAAGTAAGAACAACACCTAAGCACCGATCCACCCACATATCAAATTATCAAAGTAGCGAACATGAATCAAATCAACATGATGAAAGTGACTAGATGAAATTCTCGTGTACCCTCAAGAACCCTTTGCTTATTATAAGAGACCGTTTTGGCTTGTCCTTTGCCACAAAAGGATTGGGCTACCTTGCTGCACTTTATTTACCGTTACCGTTACTTGTCCATTACAAATTATCTTGCTATCAAATTACCTGTTACCGACTATTTCAGTGCTTGCAGAAATTACCTTGCTGAAAACCACTTGTCATTTCCTTCTACTCCTTGTTGGGTTCAACACTCTTACTTATCGAAAGGACTACGATTGATCCCCTATACTTGTGTGTCATCATTGATCACCAGCGACGGTTGAATCCTAAGATGAAAGAAGTGGTAAGAAAAAAATACTAAAGCTTCTGTAAGCAGGTATAATCTATCCCATAGATGATAGTAGATGGGTAAGTCTTGTTCATTGTGTCCCTAAGAAGAGAGGTATTACTGTTGTTCCTAATGATAAAAATGAACTTATTCCACAAAGAATTATTACTGGTTATAGAATGATGATTGATTTTAGAAAATTAAATAAAGCAACTAGAAAAGATCATTACCCTCTGCCTTTTATTGATCAAATGTTGGAAAGATTATCTAAGCACACACACTTTTGCTTCCTCGATGGATATTCTGGTTTTTCTCAAATACCCATTTCACAATCTGATCAATAAAAAACCACCTTTACTTGCCCTTTTGGAACTTATGCTTATAGACGTATGCCTTTTGGTTTATGCAATGCACCTGCTACCTTTCAAAGATGTATGACTGCTATATTCTCTGATTTTGTGAAAAGATTGTTGAGGTTTTCATGGATGATTTTTCCGTATACGAAACTTCTTTTGATGATTGCTTAAGCAACCTTGACCGAGTTTTGCAGAGATGTGAAGAAACTAATCTTGTCTTGAATTGGGAGATGTGCCACTTTATGGTTAATGAAGGTATCGTCTTGGGGCATAAAATTTCCGAAAGAGGTATTGAAGTGGATAAAGCTAAAGTTGATGCTATTGAAAAATGCCATGTCCTAAAGATATCAAAGGTATAAGAAGCTTCCTTGGTCATGGTGGTTTCTATAGGAGATTTATTAAAGAGTTCTCTAAAATTTCTAGGCCTCTCACTAATCTTTTGCAAAAAGTTGTTCCATTCATTTTTTATGATGATTGTGTGGAAGCATTTGAAATACTTAAGAAAGCCTTAATTTCTGCACCTATCGTTCAACCACCTGATTGGAACCTACCATTTGAAATTATGTGTGATGCTAGTGATTATGTTGTTGGTGCTGTTCTGGGACAAAGAGTTGATAAGAAATTAAATGTTATACATTATGCTAGTAAAACTCTAGACAGTGCTCAAAGAAATTATGCTACTACTGAAAAAGAATTTTTAGCAGTTGTGTTTGCTTGTGATAAATTCAGATCTTATATTGTTGATTCTAAAGTAACTATTCAGACTGATCGTGCTGCTATTAAATACCTTATGGAAAAGAAAGATGCTAAACCTAGACTCATTAGGTGGGTTCTCTTGCTACAAGAATTTGATTTACATATTACTGATAGAAAGGGAGCGGAGAACCCCGTAGTAGACAACTTGTCTAGGTTAGAAAACATTCTTGATGACCAACTACCTATTGATGATAGCTTTCCTGATGAACAACTAGTTGTCATAAATACTTCTCGTAGTACTCCATGGTATGCAGACTATGCTAATTATATTGTTGCTAAATTTATACCACCTAGTTTTACATACCAACAAAAGAAAAAGTTTTTCTATGATTTAAGACATTACTTCTGGGATGACCCACACCTTTATAAAGAATGAGTGGATGGTGTTATTAGACGTTGTGTACCTGAGCATGAACAGTAACAAATCCTACGCAAGTGTCACTCCGAAGCTTACGGAGGACACCATGCTGGAGACAGAACTACACACAAGGTATTACAATCTGGTTTTTATTGGCCTACTCTCTTCAAGGATGCTTGTAAGTTTGTCTTGTCTTGTGATGAATGTGAAAGAATTGGTAACATTAGTAGACGTCAGGAAATGCCTATGAATTATTCACTTGTTATTGAACCATTTGATGTTTGGGGATTTGATTATATGAGACCTTTTCCTTCGTCCAATGGGTATACACATATTTTGGTTGCTGTTGATTATGTTACTAAGTGGGTAGAAGCTATTCCAACTAGTAGTGCTGATCATAACACCTCCATTAAAATGCTTAAAGAAGTTATTTTCCCAAGGTTTGGAGTCCCTAGATATTTAATGACTGATGGTGGTTCACATTTTATTCATGGTGCTTTCCGTAAATTGCTTGCTAAGTATGATGTTAACCATAGAATTGCTTCTCCATATCATCCTCAGTATAGTGGTCAAGTAGAATTAAGTAATAGAGAAATAAAATTGATCTTGCAAAAGACTGTTAATAGATCTAGGAAGAATTGGTCTAAGAAACTTGATGATGCATTATGGGCTTATAGAACTGCTTATAAAAATCCTATGGGTATGTCTCCATATAAAATGGTATATGGAAAAACATGTCACTTACCTCTCGAACTAGAACATAAAGCTTATTGGGCAATTAAAGAACTCAACTATGATTTCAAACTTGCCGGTGAGAAGAGGTTATTTGACATTAGCTCACTTGATGAATGGAGAACCCAAGCCTATGAAAATGCCAAGTTATTTAAATAAAAGGTTAAAAGATGGCATGACAAAAGAATACAAAAGCGTGAATTTAATATAGGTGACCATGTCTTGCTATACAATTCTCTTTTAAGATTTTTTGCAGGAAAACTTCTCTCCAAATGGGAAGGTCCTTACATTATCGAAGAAGTTTACCGTTCCAGTGCCATCAAGATCAACAATGCCGAAGGCAACAACCCAAAGGTGGTGAATGGGCAAAGAATCAAACATTATATCTCAGGTACGCCCATAAATGTTGAAACTAATAGTATTCATACCATAACACCGGAGGTGTACATAAGGGAAACTTTCCAGAATGCTCCAGAACCCTGAAAAGGAATAGGTATGTGATATGGTAAGTAAACCGACTCCAAAACTTTCCCAAAAGCAATTTTACTCCGTTTTGGAATATTTAAAAAATTAGAAAAATAAGAAGTAGTCCGAATAGCGCACGAGGAGGCGACAAGCCATGGGGGCGTGCCCTACCCCCCTGGGCGCGCCTCCCAGGCTTGTGGCCACCTCGTGTGCCCTCCGGACTCCGTTTTCTCCCAGAATACTTGTTTTGCACGGTAAAAATTCATTATATAATCTCCCGAAGGTTTTAACCATCGTATCATGGCAATATCCCCTGTTCTTGTTTCAAGCTATTTCTGCAACAGATTCAAAGCAAGATGTCTTCGCAAGAGCCGGTCGGGGAGAGTCGTGTCTCTCACCCGGCACCGGATCCAAGAGAATACAGCAAAGCCGATCCCTTTGGGTGGTCAACGGAGGAAGAGATGGAAGCAGACCTGAAAATAGTGGATGCCATGGAAGAAGATCAAGAAGTCACCTCTCTCCCTCAACCTAATGGCGGGCATGAAGAATTCACGAGCTTAGTCCTGCCGGATTCGGTCAAGCCCCCCGGTGCCAAATTTATCTCTTACAATAACTTGAAAAAAGAGTGTTGCTTTTTCTTCCGCAGCCAGGATGCATCCATGGGTGGACGGCGCTCTAACTATCACAGGCAAACTTCGCAAGGAAATTATGGATCTCAAGCAGCAAAATTATAAGCTCGAAGAAGAGAATCGCATCCTGAAAGGAATTATTGCCAAGAATATTACACCACCACCTCCGAAGAAAGAGACTTAAGTACATGGGTATGGGCACTCCCCTTGGCTTATGCCAAGCTTGGGGGAGGTGCTCCGGCATCGTATCACCATCACATCTTTACTTTTATCGTTTTACCTTAGTTCGATCCTTTTGGTTATATCTTGATTTAGTAGAATAAAAGTTTTTAGTATGATCTAGTCTTTGAGTTTTGCTTTGTGTTCTATCTTTGTAATCGAGTATGAGAGTTATATAATAAAGAGTAGTTTTGAGTTGAGGGCTTTGCTTTCTTGCTTTGATCGTGAAAAGGAAAGAGAATAAAAGAAATAAAAAGATTATATAATGATCTTATGGAGAGTGATGACTTCACATATAAGAAGTATGTCGCATGAAATTTGTTGAGGGTTGACAAACATAGTTTTGGTCATTGTTGAAATTAATAGGAAGTAATAAAGAAAGAGAGGTCTCGCATATAAATACACTATCTTGCACATCCTTTATGATTGTGAGCACTCATTAAAATATTATATGCTAATAAGTTGATGTTGGACAAGGAAGACAACATAATGGGTTATGTTTTCTTATATCCGAATAGAAGTTATATTGTCATGGATCCTCCAACATGTTAAGCTTGCTTCTCATCCCATGCTAGCCAAATCTTCTGCACCAAGTGTAGATACTACTTGTGCATCCAAAATCCATCAACCCAGTTTTGCCATGAGAGTCCACCACATCTACCTATGGATTGAGTAAGATCCTTCAAGTAAGTTGTCATCGGTGCAAGCAATAAAAATTGCTCTTTAAATATGTATGATCTTTTAGTGTGAGGAAAATAAGCTTTATACTAACTTGTGATATGAAAGAAATAAAAGCGACGGACTGCATAATAAAGTTCTTTATCACAAGTGGCAATATAAAGTGACGTTCTTTTGCATTAAGATTTTGTGCATCCAACCATAAAAGCGCATGACAACCTCTGCGAAGGGCCTATCTTTTAGTTTTACTTTCTACCTTTATACAAGAGTCATGGTGATCTTCACCCTTCCTTTTATATTTTCTCTTTTTGGCAAGCACTATGTGTTGGGGAAGATCCAGACATATATATCCACTCGGATGTAGGTGTTCATAAATTATTATTATTGATGTTACCCATGAGGTAAATGGTTGGGAGGCGAAACTATAAGCCCCTATCTTCCTATGTGTTTGATGGAAGCTTTGATCTCATAAGTATCGCGTGAGTGTTAGCAATCATGAAAGATTAAATGATGGTTGAGTATGTGAACTTGCTAAATAAAAGCTCTTACATTGACTCTTTCTGATGTTATGATAAATTGCAATTGCCTCAATGACCGAGATCATAGTTTGTTAGTTTTCAGTAAAGTTTTTGATTCATAATTTACCTTGTGAACGAATTATCACTTTAGCATAAGAAGTTATATGACAATATATTGCTGTTTTAAAAATATGATCATGATGCCCTCATGTCCGTATTTTATTTTATCGACACCTCTATCTCTAAAAATGTGGACATGATTATCGATTTCGGCTTTCGCTTGAGGACAAGCGAGGTCTAAGCTTGGGGGAGTTGATACGTCCATTTTGCATCATGCTTTTATGTTGATATTTATTGCATTATGGGCTGTTATTTCACATTATGGTACAATACTTGTGCCTTTTCTCTCTTATTTTACAAGATTTACATGAAGAGGGAGAATGCCGACAGCTAGAGTTCTGGACCGGAAAGGAGCAAATCTAAGATACCTATTCTGCACAACTCCAAATGTCCTGAAACTTTACGAAGAATTATTTTGGAATATATAAAAAATATTGGGCGAAGAAACTACAGAGGGGGACCCACCAGGTGGCCACAAGCCTGGGGGCGTGCCCTACCCACCAGGGCGTGCCCCAAGGCTTGTGGGCCCCCTGGCCATCGTCTGGTGCCCATCTTCTGCTATATGGAGGGTTTTGACCTAGAAACAATAAGAAGGAAGCTTTCGGGATGAAGTGTCGCCATCTCGAGGCGGAACCTGGGCAGGAGCAATCTAGGGCTCCGACGGAGCTATTCTGCCGGGGAAACTTCCCTCCGGGAGGGGGAAATCGAAGCCATCGTCATCACCAACGATCCTCTCATCAAGGGAGGGTCAATCTTCATCAACATCTTCACAAGCACCATCTTCTCTCAAACCCTAGTCCATCCCTTGTATTCAATCTTTGTCTCAAAACCTCAGAATTGTACTTGTGGGTTGCTAGTAGTGTTGATTACTCTCCGTAGTTGATGCTAGTTGGTTTATTTGGTGGAAGATCATATGTTCAGATCCTTAATGATATTCAATACCCCTCTGATCTTGAACATGAAGATGCTTTGTGAGTAGTTACGTTTGTTCCTGAGGACATGGGAGAAGTCCTGTTATAAGTAATCATGTGAATTTGGTATTCGTTCGATATTTTGATGAGATGTATGTTGTCTTTCCTCTAGTGGTGTTATGTGAACGTCGACTACATAACGCTTCACCATGATTTGGGCCTAGGGGAAGGCATTGGGAAGTAATAAGTAGATGATGGGTTGCTAGAGTGACATAAGCTTAAACCCTAGTTTATGCGTTGCTTCGTAAGGGGCTGATTTGGATCCACATGTTTAATGCTATGGTTAGATTTATCTTAATTCTTCTTTCGTAGTTGCGGATGCTTGCGAGAGGGGTTAATCATAAGTGGGAGGTTTGTCCAAGTAAGGACAACACCCAAGCACCGGCCCACCCACATATCAAAGTAACGAACGTGAATCACATGAGCATGATGAAAACTAACTTGACAATAATTCCCATGTGTCCTTGGGAGCGCTTTGCTTTATATAAGAGTCAGTCCAGGCTTATCCTTTGCTACAAAAAGGATTGGGCCACCTTGCTGCACCTTTGCTACACTTGGTACTTGTTACCCGTTACAAATTATCTTATCACCAAACTATCTGTTACCGATAATTTCAGTGCTTGCAGAAAACACCTTGGTGAAAACCGCTTGTCATTTCTTTGTGCTCCTTGTTGGGTTCGACACTCTTACTTATCGAAAGGACTACGATTGACCCCCTATACTTGTGGGTCATCACTACCTTGTTGTTTTTATTATTTCAGATTACAAAAATCTATATCTACTATCCATACTACACTCGTATCACCATCTCTTCGCTGAACTAGTGCACCTATACAATTTACCATTGTATTGGGTGTGTTGGGGACACAAGAGATTTCTTGTATTTGATTGCAGGGTTGTTTGAGAGAGACCATCTTCATCCTACGCCTCCCATGGATTGATAAACCTTAGGTCATCCACTTGAGGGAAATTTACTGTTGTCCTACAAAACCCTGCGCTTGGAGGCCCAACAGTCTACAAGAAATAAAGTTGCGTAGTAGACATCAGTGGGTAAGTTACGCAAACGGCTCGGGGTTATCAAGGAAATGTACAATGATGTCGCCGAAGTTATCGTCCTTGCTTAGGGTCACCATGTCAAAGGATGGAGCGGTCGTTGCCGGTGCTGAATCTGTGTCGATGATGAGTGGCGTTGTTGTTGATGTTGAACCATCCCTAATTAGCCGAAACACCTTAGGAAACAGAAACCGCACTCAAAATCTCAAATAAAATGGGTCAAAAATGGGTTGGTAGTGGAAGATGGGTTGTTTATGGTTGAAGTGGGGGTTTTGCGGAAAGCTAATGGTGGTTGGGTAGGATAGGGTCGCGGAAGAAGGTGGTGGAAACCGTGGATTGTTTTGGGAATGCAGTTTCTGCAGTCGAAGCCGAATGATTCGGGTGGGGCTTCAAATTGTTCGGGTGACGCCCAGATCATCTGAGTGTCTGTCTGGATCGTTCGGGCAGGTCAACCGTGGTAGATCTGGGCTCGGGATGAACACAAATTTTTTGGGGATTTTTTTTTGGGTGGATTTCATGGTGGGATGGTAGGGGGATAGATCTACTTGCCAAACAACAATTTCGTGGATTGAACCAACAAAATATCACAAGAGCCAACAAAATGCAAAAACTTGGTAGGTTTATTTTTTGTGGGGATTTCGAGGGACAAAAGGCAACAAAAATAGGCTACAAAGTGGGGGAAGGGGCTCCAAAATGTGAATCAACCTATGCTCTAATCCAAAATGATGTAGGGTGAAACTCTAGTTGATGATCTTCTTCACACTTGGAGGTGGGAAAGGGGAAAAGTAAGAGGAATCACAAAAGAGGAACGCTGAAGAGGCAAGATCCAAGGTCACTACACATCAAGATCCAAATCCAACAAAAGGAGAGTAAAAGAGGTAGATACTTCTTCCCAAGTCTCTAAGAAAAGGGGGGTCTTGTATCCATGAAGGATCTTCCCTTAGAGGGGCCTTGTATACACTAGGGATCTTCTAACATGGAGGTCTTGATCCCCATGAGAGAGGTAGCTAAGGAGTAAAGATCTCTAGTTTATCTCATATGCTTTGCTAACCCTAATAGAGAGGAGGGGGGCATCTATTTATAGTCTAGGACATAATAGAGAGGTAGATGGGGAGATACATGGCAACATGGTTGTTTTGTGCGCATGCAAGGTCGGACATCCGGGTGGGTACCCATATGATCCGACCATTGTCCGGATGATCCGGGTAGTCACCCGGATGGTCCGGCAGGGTCATTACGTCGTTCGTCAGGCCGGATGTCCAGGGCGTCATTGGGACGTCCGGCTTCTTTCGGATGATCTAGGCAGGGTTCTAGATAACCCAGCTTCGGGCTCAGCCTTCGGGTGTTCTCGGGACGCATAGCCGGATCGTCCGGGCATTGGCCGGATCATCCGAAGCAGGGTGTGGATCGTCCGGGCAAGGACAGACTTGTCCCGTTTCCTTCTTCTACTTTGCGATCTTCCTCCACCATTGCTTGACCTGGTTCCTTTAGCTTCTCCATGGTTGCTTCCTTGTACCTGAGCACACAAAGTGTCTCCATTTGAGGTAGTAGCCATGTCTCATGTGACTCAAAGGGAAGTTCGACAAGGGGACAATTAACCTCGGTTTCGATAGATCTTGCACGAGCTCTTGTCATCGGTCCACTTGATGTCTTGCGTGATGATGGCATGTCCATGGGGATGACCGTAGGATGCTCCGCATCAGGTTGCCTCCCATTTAGCTTTAGTTTTAGGGTTGGTAAGTGTGACGCCCTCGGCTCAATCGTGCACTAACAAATGCACACGATCAAGCCTAAGGACTCACGGGAAGATATCACAACACAACTCTAAAACATAAATAAAGTCATACAAGCTTTACAGGGGCCTCCAGGACTCGAATACATAAGCTTGCGTACAAGCGTCAGTGGAAGCATCAGATATCTGAGTACAGATATAAAAGAAAACACAGAAAAGCCCTTAGAAGGCGGGGCAAAAGAAAACACTACGATCGAAAGGCGTAGGCCTCCTGCCTGGGACCCTCCGATCCTACTCCTGGTCGATGGCAAGCTCGAAGTAATATCCACCCTCGGGGTAGTAGTAGCGATCATCGGCGGGGGCAGCTGTCTCAGGGGCTCCATCATCTGGTTGCATCAAAAGGAATATGGGGGAAAAAGAAAGCAAAGCAACCGTGAGTACTCATCCGAAGTACTCAGCAAGCAATGATCTACACTACATATGCAACATTTTCAAAGAGAGGCTGTATATGTGGACTGGGCTGCAGAAATGCCAGAATAGAGAGAAGGCCTAGTCCTATCGAAGACTAGCATCTTCAGCGGTCTTGCAGCAATAGAAGAGAGTGGAACAGTACAATATAATGTAGCAGTAATGATATCAACCTCATCCAGAGATCCTTTCTCAACTCCCTGCGAGAAAGCAATCCCAGAGCCATACAGTCAACAACCTCGTCCTGAGATCCCTTCTCGACTCCCTGCGAGAAGCAATCCCAGAGCCATATATCCAGGTATCATCTCACGTTCTAGTTGTGTCGATCGTGATACAACTCCGAGTGTCCTTTACCGTAGGACCGGCTATGCATAGATTAGTTCTTCCCTGCAGGGGTGCACCAACTTACCCACCACGCTCGCTTAACTCCGGCCTGACACACTTTCTGGGTCATGCCCGGCCTCGGCCAAACGACACACCGCAACCCTACCTACAGCTCAGCAGAGAGGTCCCCGCCGGTCTACATCCTAAGCGCAAGGGGGTCTTGGCCATCGCCCCTCACCCTCCGGGTCGTTGCGCACAGGGTGGATACCAGCATCGCCTCGGGTGGCCGACACGATCCGACCGTGCCGCAATGCTGAACTGGACGTCTGTCAGAGCTTTCGGCTGATGCTACGATGCAGAACGCCCATACTATGCCCACGTGATGGTTAGTGCTATCAGGCCAGAGGCCCACTCAGAGCACATATCCAAACCGTTAGTACCTTGGGGGTGTGGTAACGTGCAGAGACTCACGAAAGATGTGACCCCATCGCCCCGTCTCGAGGACTTGCGGCAAGGGCCAAGAATGCCCGGCCACGCCTCGTATTCATATCTCGGGCACCACCCAGGCAACCCGTCTTCACATCACACGCGGGTACCCCTTAGGGTCGACCCGCCTTTCCAAGTAACAGTGTAAAGTCCAATTATCTGTGTGTCCATAACATCAGGGGAATCCGAGGTATCACCCTCGTTGGATTCCTACTTGATGTGTCCGTTAAGGTGAACTCGGAGGAATCACCCTTGCTGGGTTCACACTTGAGGTGTTGTACGACAGCGTCGTTATCGGAAGCGGTGAAGGAGGAATCACCCTCGATGACCACGACCGAATAGCTACTCTACAGAGTTAACATCAGAAGTGCTACAAGAGGTTTCACCCTCGACACTCGATAGTAACACTGCGGTGTCGTTACAACTAAGGGGGGTGATGTGCGGTGCCGGGGCCTGGTCTTCAGTCCCGTTGATCGGGTCTTCGGATAATCCAGCGGGGCAATCGGGATAAGTGGGGTCACTGATAGGTCTCTACCCAGCCTATACTAGACAGTTTAGGATAAGCAGATAAGGTTTCAATAGCAGGTTACAATAAACAGGCTATGCATCAGAATAGGTAAAGCAGTAGTAGCAGCAATTCTAATGCAAGCATGAGAAAATAGAATGGGCGATATCGGGATGATCAAAGGGGGGGGCTTGCCTGGTTGCTCGGTGGCAAAGGCAAGGTCATCAACGGTGGCGTCGGGCTCCTGAGTTGCGTCGGTCTCGGGGACGACGTCGGTGTCAGGGTCTACCGAGAGAGAAGAGGGAGGAAGAAACAGCAAATACAAAGCAAACAAGAGCATATCATGACACTACGCAGAGCTAGGGGTGTTCTGACGTGGTGCTACACGATTTAGGTGAAGAGGAAAAACATCCGGGAATGTTTTCCCGGTTCGGGGCAGTTGTTAGACAGATGACCGGAGGGGAACGGTTCCATGTTCAGGTAGCTAGGGATGCGTGACGGACGAACGGACCACGTATTCGGATCCATCTCGAAATTCTGAGCATTTTTCATATATAAATTATTTTCATCACAGTTACAGTTTAAAAGATATGATTTTCTAAAGATTTTATTAATTTCTAGAATTTATTTAATTATTTAAATCAATATTATCCAGAACAGTGTTTGGTGACATCAGCATGACATAATGGTGACGTCAGCAGTCAACAGCCGGCTGACCAGAGTCAAACCTGACATGTGGGGCCCACATGTCAGCCTCTGTTAGTTTATTAGGATTAATTTGAACTAATTACTGATTAATTAGGGGGGGTGGGTCCCAGTTGTCAGTGACTAGATAGAGTTAACTAAAACATGTTTTAATTAAAAGTGGTTAATTAGCCTAATTACAGAAAGGGGGCCCACATGTCAGTGGCCGTAGCTGCCACGTCAACGCAGTTGACTTGGTCAACTGGTCAACGGGGCCCCCTGGGCCCACGGGTCAGTGACCCAAGGGGGTGGCCCAGGTCGGCCACGTCGGCGTCGACCGGCGACTCGCCGCCGGCGACCAAAAACGACGGCGGCGCGCACTGGAGGGGGTCGGATTTCTTCTACGGTGGTCCATTCGACGCGGGGTCGGGCTCATTCGATCGGGCGTTCAACGCCGCGTCTAACCATGGCAGTGCCATGGCCGAGGATGCGGTGTGGCGTCGGCGGCAAGCTCGCGGGCGGCGTCGAAGTTCGGGGGCCTGCGGAACCAGCGAAGCGCGGCGCCAACGTTCGAGCTAGCTAGCTAGGTAGCGGCAGTAGCACTCCAGAAGCTCGCCAGAGCCACTGGCTCGAGCCGTAGGGGCTCGGGAGCGCGCTAATGGCAGCGGCGGCGGCGGTCAGAGCACGGCACCGCAGCGGCACGCCTACGGGCTACGGGAGACGGCGCAAATGGAGGGGAGAGGAGGGCGATCTCACCGTGCGGCGCAAGGTGGCCCGTGGAAGATTAGGAGCGCAGAGGGAGGCCGTGGTCGCCGGAACTTGCCGGAGATGCCGAAGGGAAGCGGTGGCTTGATTCCGACGAAGGAGGCGTCCTTGACTCGGGATCGTTGGCGTAGTCGAAGCAGCAGTCGCCGGTGAGCCTCCTGGACGGGGTCCTAGGTGACGAGGAGCATGGTGGTCGCGAGCTTCACGGTGCCGCGGTCATGGCGGCGCTCGGGCGAGGGGGAAAAGCAGAGAGGGAGCGCGGGGAGTGAGAGAGGGGAGGCCAGGGGGAGCGCGGGAGATGCTCTTTATCCGCCCCGGCGAGGCGATGCCGCTGTCGACCGCTCGAAGAGGGGCCAGGGGGGCCGGGCGCGCGCGCTAGCTGTTCGACAGCGCGCCTGCGCCGTCAGGAGGTAGGGGGAGGGGGGCTAGTTGGGCTGGGCCGCCACTGTGCACTTGCGGTCCGGGCACAGTGGGCTTCTTCTCCTTTTTACTAATTTCCTTTTTCTTTTCTGTTTTGTTTACCTTTTGTCTTTTGTTTTTATTTCAATTAACTTTTGTAAAATAGGAGACTGGTCCAACTATTATCAGTGCAAAATTAGTCACTGCTAGAAATTGGTTTGGTGTCCATATCTTTTTATTTGGATTTTATTTAATTGAAAAAGGATTAAATAGTGCTATTTTGCTGCTGTTTCTTGTTGTCTGAGTCCTTCTACAATTCCAATAAATGTTGCAATCATTTTTATAAATGCTATGGGAATATTTGCAACATGATGCACAATTTTGTTTTCCAATTTTGTACAACTTTTATTTTTACCTTTAGTTTGAATTTTCATTTGAGTTTGAATTGGAAAAGGGATTTATTACTAATGATGATTAAGCACTGTTGATCATGATGACATGGCATTATCAACAGGGTGATTACTGTAGCTTAATACACGGGGTGTTACAGTAAGATCAAACTTTTGAAAACTTACCTTCTCATGCAGACTCTCATGTGTCCATACCGCCGAACACTTCCCAAACTACTTCTCTTAAGAGGTGGAATATACTTATTTGGTTTCTGAGATGAATACCTAATGATTTACTCATCATAGATTTATAAAATAGTGTTCCCTTGCATGGAATCTACTGATGTGTAACACCCCCTTGTAAATAAGCTCTATGACACTCTGTTAATCTTGCCAAGTCATGACCATTTGCAGTGCCAAGTCACATGGGTTAAGGATCCAATTCAAATTCAATTATGAAAATCGACTCAAATCCCAAAGTGAAATATGAAGTTGATCAAACACAGTTGGAAAAATGTTCATTAATTAGAAAATAATCCAGGAACATTTATAAAACCATCATCAATTAATTTGGAGTTAGATGAGTGACTCAAACAAATTGAAACAGCCCCAAAACAGAATTATTAAATCCATTTAAAATCATATTAAATTCAAATGAAATCCAAATCTGCCCAAACAAGTTTTCGGTGATGGGTAATATTGCATTGCATTATTTGGACCAAGTTCCATATTTTACAAAAGTGCATAAGTGCCCTAACTAATACAAAACAGAAAAGAATTAAAGAAAATAGAAAGCAGAGAAAGGAAAATAAGAAAAGGCCACTGTGCACTGCCACTAGTGCACAGTGCCTGGAGCCAGCCCATCTGGCCCATTACCTCCTTCTCTCTCCTGTGCGTGTCGCCGCCGCTGTGGCCGAGCTCGCGCTCGCCGTCCGCACGCCGACACGCCAGTGCCACCGACGAAACAGGGACGAGGGGGAGGATAAGGTCGAGCTCCTCCATTCCCCTGGTCCTCCTCCACCACTCACCGCGCCTCCCTCGTCTCGCTTTCGCTCGCGTCCGCCTTTTCCCTCTCTGGTCCATCGCGGTCGCCGCTGTGCCTCGCCCGTGCTCGCGGCCACCGACATTTTCCGACCACGCCGCCGCGTCCAGCTGCTTCACCATGGAGCGCCGCGTCGACTACGCCGACTAGATCAAGCAGGGAGGCAGCACCGCTTCGGGTCCGTGTCGTCTTCTTCCTCGGACCCGGCGATCCACTTCCGTCTCCGTCGCCGTTCTGCAGCTCCTAAACCACCGCCGGGCCTACGTGTGCCCTCATGGTGAGCTCATGCCTTCTTCCCCTCTTTATTTCACACAAATCCGTGTCCGTAGCCACCCCGCCGTCGTTGCCGAAGCTCAGCTCCGCCGCGTTTGTCACCGTTGCTATTACGGTGACCCAGCACCGCGCCTAAGCATATGGACGAGCTCCCGCTGCCCCGTAGCTGCCCCCTGTGCCCTCCGTTGGCTCGGAAGCGAGCCGCGGCCCCGTGCCCGCACCTTGCCGAACTCCGGCAGTCGCTGCGAGCTCGTCTCCGGTGAGCTCAGGCCACCTCGCGCCCTGCTGTTGCCCCCCCCCCTAGATGCAGTCGAGCGCGGGCTAACTTCTGGTGGTCTCCGCGCGTCCAACCGTAGACCATAGCGCAAGTCCGGCGAGTCTCCGCCGTCGATTTGGTCGTCGCCGGCCGAGCTCCGGTGAGGGCCGACGTGGCTAGGTCATTAGGACTAATCCTCCCCTAAATAGCCACCTCACTGCCGCTGACAGCGGGCCCTACCGCGGGGTCAAACCCAGTCAACGACTGGTTTGACCAGGATTAACCCGTGGGCCACTGACATGTGGGCCCCGCTAGTAATTAGTTTAAATAAAACATTTTAATAATTAAAATCAGTTAGATAAACTAAATGACTAACTGACATATGGGGCCCACACCCCTAATTAACCCTGGTAATTAGTTTAATCCATTGTTAGCCTAACAGAGGCTGACATGTGGGTCCCACTGGACCCACATGTCAGGTTTGACCAGGTCAGCGTCACTGTTGACCTGCTGATGTCAGCAACACGTCATGCTGACGTCATAATTCAATTCTGTTAATAAAATTAATTCCAGAAAATCAAATAAACTTTAAAAATTCATAACTTTTAAACCATAGCTCAGATCAAAAAAGTTAAAACACGAAAGTTGCTCAGAACGACGAGACGGGTCTGATCGTGCCGTATGTTTCCTTGTCGGAACCTCCTATGTAGGAGAACTCGTAACTCCGAGCCCGAATCTGGTAGATGAATAGTGCACACACACCGGTTAATAAATCCCAGATTAATTCTAACAATAACTAAAATGACTTAGAGGCATATTTAGGCAACCCTGCACTGCATCATAGCATCGCACACACTGTGTTGCATCTGTTTGCATTATATTTACTTGTTTCTTCCCCCTCTTCTCTTTCGGTAGACCCCGACATTGACGTAGCTCCCGAGGTAGACGCAGCTCCGGAGTACGACTACGTCCCCGATGACCCTGCCCTTGCCGTCGAGCAGACAGGCAAGCACCCCCATTTTGAGCATTCCGATATCACCCACTCTCTTCTCTCTTATGCTTGCATTAGAAGTTACTGTTGCTTCTGTTGTCCTATACCTGCTGCATAGCCTGTTTACTTGTAACCTGTTGTTGATACTTTCCTGCTATCCTAAACTGTTTAGTATAGGATGGGTAGAGCCTTATCAGAGACCCACTTGTCCCAACTGCCCCACTGGACTCTCAGAAGACCCGAGCAACGGGATCGAAGATCAGACCCTGGCACCGCACGTCACTTCCCTAAGATGCTCGACTCTACTGGGTTACTATCGAGTGCCGAGGGTGGTACCTCGTCAGCACTTCTGATGATAACCTTGTAGGTTAGTTATTCGGTCGTGGTAAGTGAGGGTGATTCCTCCTACACCACCCCCGATAACGATGTCGTCGTGCAACTTCTCAAGTGTGGACCTCGAGGGTGATTCCTCATTCATTAACCTTGACGATAGCATTGAGCGGGAATTCCATCAAGGGTGATTCCTCAGGGTTCCCCCTTGGTGTCAGACACACGGAGACTTGGTTACTACGACTGAACACTAAACCATGATACTATGATACTAAAGACGGGTCGGCCCTGAGGGGTACCCGCGCGAGCATGAATGCGAAGTGATGTGGAGTCGGGTTGACCTGAGAGGTGCCCGCGAGATAACTACGAGGCGTGGCCGGGCATTCTTAGCCCTTGCCGCAAGTCCTCGAGACGGGGCGACGAGGTCACATCGGTCGTGAGTCTCTGCTCGTTTCCGCGCGCTCCTAAACCACTAAACGGTTTGGATATTTGATCCGAGGGGCCTCTGGCCTGATAGCACTAACCATCACGTGGGCATAGTATGGGCGTTCTGCGTCGTATACTTCAGCAGAAGCTTAATAGACGTCAGCGACTGAGCGGCGCACGCTGGATTGGACTGGTTACGCAACCGCGCTTGTATTAAGGGGTTGCTAGGTCTGCTTCCGGCCGCCCACGCAACACGCAGGAGTTCCCGGGGCGAAGGCCCAAGACCCCTAGGGGCATAGGTTAGACCGGCGTGCTGACCTCTCTGTTAAGTATTTGGTCGGGTTGCGGTGTGTTGCTTAGCCGAGGCCGGGCATGACCCAGAAAAGTGTGTCCGGCTGGAGTTAAGCGAGCGTGGTGGGTAACTTGGTGCACCCCTGCAGGGAAGAAACTTCTATCGATAGCCTGTCCTACGGTAACGGACACTCGGAGTTGTATCCCGATCGGTACAACTAGAACATGACTTGAGATGAGAACTGGATAGTACGGCTCTGGGATTGCTTTCTCGCAGGGAGTCGAGAAAGGATCTCAGGCTGAGGTTGATGATACTACTACTACTACTACTACTACTTTACTTTGTGTTAATCTGCACTCTTCTAATGCTGCAAGACTGCTGAAGATGTTGAAGATGCTAGTCTTCGATAGGACTAGGCTTGCCCCCTCTATTCTGGCATTTCTGCAGCCCAGTCCACATATACAGCCCCCTTTGAAAATGTTGCATATGTAGTATAGATCCTTGCTTGCTGAGTACTTCGGATGAGTACTCACGTTTGCTTTATTTTCCTTTTTCCCCCTTTATCCCTTTGTCGCATCCAGACGACGGAGCCCCTGAGCCAGTCGCCCCCGTCGACGACCACTACTACTACCAGCCCGGAGAGTACTACTACTACAAGGAGCCGTCTGACGACCAGGAGTAGGATCGGAGGGTCCAGGGCAGGAGGCCTACGCCTTTCGATCGTAGAGTTTTATTTTGCCCCGCCTCTGTGAAGGCTTATCTCTCTTTCTGTAATATATCTGTACCCAGATATCTGATGCTTCCGCTGACACTTGTATGCCATCGAGCTATGTATTCGAGCCCTCGAGGCCCTGGCTTGTAATATAAAGCTTGTATGAATTTATTTATGTTTTAGAGTTGTGTTGTGATATCTTCAAGTGAGTCCTTAGGCTTGATCGTGTGCATTTGCGTGTATGGTTAGTGCACGATTAAGCCGGGGTCGTCACATGATGCACCTGCAGTACGAGCCCAAGGATAATAGACAATATTTCATCTTCATGCATGTCAAGTATAATAAAATCAGTAGGAATTGCACCGTGATAAAGTCTTTACAAAACATATTCAATCATACCTATTGGTTTCTTGTTAGACTTGTTAGCCATCTTCAATGTTATTCGAGTGGGGACGTAGTGTCCCTAATTTAACTTTTCATAAAGCAACAGTGGCATGACACTTACCCCTTCTCCTAAATCACATAGGGCATTATGAATGCCCATGTTACCAATGTCACAAGAGATTGTAGGTGTACCTAGGTCTCCAAGTCTTGGCAGGACTTAACTTCTAAAACAATTTCTAGATATCACAACTATAGGTTCTTTGTTGGCTATCTCCTTTTTATTATTCAAGATATCCTAGTTTGAATTAGCATAAGTAGGAACTTTTATAGCATTAACAAGGTATTTGCATACAAAGTTTTCGCGAAGCTTCCGAAAAAGATGCATAAATATCATCATTGGTAGAGGTATATTTTTCTTAAGGAAAAGCAAGTTTTTTTACCTTGGTCTTTTCTTTACCTCTCGAAATGGTTACAATCTTCTCTAGTTCCTTCCTTTTGTAAGGAGGTTTATCGTGTTTCCCATTTGCTTTATTCTGAACTTCTTCTTGTTCTCGATTCAACTCCTCCATATCTCATGTATCCGTTGTTTCGACATTGGACTCAATTTATTCGATGTCTTCTATGTTTGTGTCGTCTTTATATTTATCTTGAGGGTGTCTTGTTGAGGAAAGTCTTCTTTGGTGTCATCTTGAGGGTTTCTGAGTTTTCTTCCTCTTGACTTTGTCTTTGACTCTCTCTCCTCTTCTGAGCTCGTTCTTTTGGGTCCTGTGCTCTCTTACCACCTATTGTGGTAATAAAGTTATAGGTAACAAAAATAACATATTTAAACTTATCAAGAATAAGATATTGTGTTTTAGCTATTTGTTCACACTGAGTTTCAACCATGTGAGAATGTTTATTAAGATTCTTCACGGCATGACCCATTGCATCTAACTCTTTGGCTAAACATGCTATCATCTTTTTGTGATGACATAAGCATCTACAAACACCCCCATTGAGTTCTTCTTGGTAGTGCTTGAAGCTTTGAAGAGTTTCATAGAGTTCATCTTCCCGCTGGTAGATACTACAAAGATCTATGCTTTCAGCTTGAAGAGCTTCTACAGGTTTACCTTTATATTAGTACTCATTACCTCTCTAAAGCCTCCCATATCTTCAATGTAATGGACTATTTTCTTCCAGTAAGCTCCCGAGGTTCACCGATTTACCATTGTGCTCCAGCAGTTAATATGGTCTGTATAAGACGTTCTCATCTTCTTATATTGTCAAGGACATGAATACTCTTATTGCTCTAATATCAATAATAGATTTAGATTCATCGTTCAATCCATTGTAAATATATGAAGTATAACATGATCATCAAATCCATGATTTGGGCAAAGATCGATAAGTTTAGTAAATCTCCCCACAACTTTAGATAAGCATTATCCGGGCTGTTGAGCGAAAGTTGCCATCTCTTGTTGGAGTTGAGCCATTTGGAGAAAGGAAATAATTTATGCATAAATCTATACTTCCAACTGGTTATGCAGAAGCCTACCGAACCAAATCCTTGCCTTTATCCTTCAATAACCACCTACAAAATTTCAATGGGACAAATTGGAATAGCAATGATGTCGTACCGATAGGCACGCGGGGGGGGGGGGGGGTGGGAGGGGGGGGGGGGGGGGGGCGCGTTTACATTTGTCCGAATCAATTGTGATCTAATTAATCTAAGGCGGTTGCGCCTAATATGGGCAAACTCCTTATCTTGTACTCCACGCCGATGATGCGTTCTGGGATAGTCGTGGGCCACCCTGTGGCCTCTCGCCCGAGTCTACCCTATGTTGCTGTGCCCCGTGGACGTGGCATTGTCATTGTTGGTTGCTTGCTGAATTTTATGGATTTTGCGAAACAAGGTTATCTTTTTATCACCACGACAAGTCCTCATTCTTTGAAAGTGGTGTTCTATGCTTGTTCGTTGACCTCGTATCTGACATGTTTGCACAAGAAAGTGGACTGTGACACATTGAAGCGGTTGTCATAAAAGGCCATAGAGCTAGCTCCTGTGCAGTTGGGTGTGGTGCTTGCGACAATGTTGATGGAGCTTTGTTGCTACTTCTATTTTGCTTGCCCTATTATCGTTTCATACGAACTGTAATAGTGGCAGTGCTAGCAGGTTTTTGTCGCGTAGCAATTGTTTCGAGTGCGAGCACTTTAGAGCGTGTTTCCTGCTAGTGTTTCGAACTTGTTTCTCTTTCCCATGACCTTTATCCTGTAACAGACATACTATTTCCGTTGCTCAATAGAAAGAGGGAAGGAACTGTGGAAAACATTTCAGTTATGCGTGGTACAAAACTGTAGAAAACCTTACGGTAAAAAAAAACTCAAAAGCATGAAAGAGAGGGAGTGCCACCATTAACGCAAAATTCATTTTTTTGCGGGGAATTTTCAACGCAAAATTCTTATTATCCAAAGTTTCAAACCATATACATCAATTAATACCGGCTAGCACTGTTACACCCAAAAATAGAATACAAAATCACAAGGCGCCAGGCATGTCAAACTCTCTATCCCAATCACTCCACCCGGTATCACACAACCACATCCACAGCCGCCTCAGTCAGCCACCAAGCGGCCGACTTGGTAAGCTACATTGCAAGCTGCCTTAGTCAGCTCACCCTCTCACCATGATTAATTAGTTGTAGTTGATCTTCACGCAGAAGCTAATCCCCACCGAGACGGGAGGGGAGAGACGTGATATGATAATAATAAAGAATAAAAAAAGGTGTCGTCAGTTTACTGGATCCTGATCCGCTTCAGGTGGGGCCAGCTGTCCGGCCATCTTATCCGTTAGGTACGGCCACGAGACACGTACGCTACCCGTCGCGTGTGGGCCCCCGCCGACGAGCTGTCACATAACGGCGGTACTTAACTCCGTTCTTTAAACAGCTCTATTTTCTTTTCTTCTTGCTTTTGCACACGTACGTTACGTGCTACGTGCGTCCGGTTGCTTGGTGTTGGTGGTAGTACATCAGTACGCGAAGCTGACGCCGCCGCCGGTGGCAGTGGCACGGCGGCCGGACCGCACGCCGGCGGTGGAGGCGCCCTTGGCGCAGAAGCTGCTGCCGGCGTCCTCGTCGATGAAGATCTGCCTGCACCGGCACTCCACGCTGCAGAACGCCTTGTCACCTCTGCAGTACCATGGATCTACATCAGACATATGAATGAACAAACTAGCTAGCTTTGCAACCAGATCGGTTGTGCATGCATGGATTAGGAGATGCAGCTGCACGCGCAATCTAGCTAGCTAACCTGTACATGTAGATGTCATTGTTCTCGGCTAGATCCTTGTGGCACAGCAAGCAGCGCTGCAAGAAGGAACCCGTGCTTGCGGTGGGCCTCGCTGCCGGCGACCAAGGGGATGAGAAGATCTTGGGGCTATGGAGGGTGGCCTTGCTGATGATCATGGGCTTGATGGAGTTGCTCTCGTGGGTCTCTAGGAGAACGCTCAGGCCAGCCATGAAGGGGATGCCTATCTTCTCGCTAGTCAATCAAACTCTCTCCTAGCTCCTCTCTGCTTCGAGTGCGAGATCTTTTCTTTCAGGAGAGGGGGTTGGTGCTTATAAAGAGTGAGGAGTGTGTGTGCTGCGGTATGGAATGTAGAGGAAGCGTTTGATTTTTCGGGAATATCTATACGGGGACCTTGCCTGACGTGTCTTCCCGTGCGATCTTTCAACGGCCTCCATTCCTTAACGCAGACCCTCTACAGCCGGACCTCTCAAACCCGTCTCATATATTCGGAGCGGGGGAGGGGGGGGCGCTCGGTCACTAACCGGTCACGTTTTTCTGAGCCAGACAGACGTCTCAAACACCTGTGCTGACCGGCACCCCTATCCAGCCTAAATATGGGGTGGATATAGGGGCGCTCGGACGCGCCCGCCACGTCAGACCCGGCCCATGCTGGCCCACCCGACCTCACTTATATTCATCCCCATCCTTTCACCGGAGTAAACCCTAGCCACTTCACTCCCCTCCCCTCCCCTCCGCCACCCAAACTCGTCTCCGACGCCATTTCCGGCATGGCGGGCAACGGATTGGACCCCGACCAGTCCGGATCCATCGATTGGGGTGTCATCCCGTGTGGGTTGGAGGAGGCAATGGCAGTCCGCATTGCACTCCCCCGCTCCCGGGAAGACAGCGCCCGACCGACGGACGGATCCGTCCGCCGCGACGCCATAGCGTCGGCTCACCGGGCGCTCCAATCCTCTGGTGTTGGATCCTCGCGGTCCCGGCAGCCGGAACACCTCTCCTTCCCCATCATCGGTCGGGCAGACTATGAGTCCCACCGGGAACGAGCGGCCCGCCGTGGGAAGGAGAGGATAAGGGCCGCCGAGGCCCGTATCGCGGCGGAAATGGCGGCGGCGGATGCAGCTGATGCGGCGGCGCGGGCGGCCGCAGAGGAGGAAGCCATGCGCGCCCGCATTGTGAAGAAACGGCAGCGGAAGAACACGCGCGACCTCACCCGAGAGCAGAATCAGGCGATCTGTGCCATGGCCGGACTGCCACCGAAGGAGGAGAAGGAGGACAGCGACGGCGAGGACAGCTCCGGCGACGAGCAGATCCGGCTCGATCCGTACTGTGTTTTCTACCGGTACTTCCGCGAGAAGGACGGCAAGGGCGCCGGGAAGGGCAAGGGCAGCCGTGGATGAACTCCGTCATAGCCAAACATGCCAAATTTTGGTGGTCTGATGGCATGTTTAGTGTAGTGTGATGGAGTAGCCGGACGATGCGTGTGCGTCGACATAGTTGGATGAGTTCGTGTGGATTTGAGATATGGTAATTGAGGTGTCCGGATGTGGATTGCATTTTTTGAGGAGTGCCCGGTCATTTTTTGAGGAGTGCCCAGATTTGCCAAGTCCGGCTGTAGATGCTCTAAAGTATACACAAATTATTGCAAGGGATAGAGAGGGATTGGTGGAATTGATGATTGTATTGCTTGAGCCTCGTGGGCATATATATAGGAGTACAATGACCAATTTGGAGTACAAGACAAGGCAGGACCAAATTCTAGTCTATCATATACTTCCTAATAATCATATACTCAACATCCCCCCGCAGTCACAACGGTAGCGACGCAGACGGTGAGACTGGAGAAGAATTTGAAGGCAAGCCGACGCCCCCCCCCCCCAGTCGTAACTATCGATGCATCGCGGAAGTCGTGGCTGGAGTGAAAACCGACGAGGTTGCTCAAGCAAAGCGGTAGCCCTTTGTGCCGTTTGTCGGTGTAGCCGAGAGCGTACGACGGTGTAGCCGTGGTCGAGGTAGCCGTGCGAAGAACATCGTGGTTGATGTCGAGTCGGAGTAGCCGGTGTCGAGGAAGTCGTCGTGGAGCCGCGGGCGCAAAGAGGCGCCGAGTTAGTCATGGGCGCAGTGGTGTCGAAGTAAGGTGCACCGGGTAGAGGACGGTGTTGACGAGGTGTCGCGCCGGGTTTGCCAAACCCCGGGACACGTCGTAGACGAAGGCACACATCGGTGTTGCCAGCACCGGGCATGCGTAGACGGGCTTGCCAGGCCCGGGGACACGTCGTGGACGAGGGCACGCATCGGTGTTGCCAGCACCGGGCATGCGTAGACGAGGGACCTGCATGAGCTGTACGCCATGTCGAGGAGTCTAAGGGGCCAGCAGTGAAGGACTCGGCGACGGTTGCAGCGCTAATCGGCGCGGGGCCGATCTCACCAACGGTGGTCGGAGTAGACGAAGTGGTCGGGGAAGATGACGGCGACACTGGCGATGGGCTGGTGCTGGACAAAGACGAAGGAGGTGGACGGGCGGCGGCGGCGGCTGCGACCTGATGGCGGCGGCGGCTAGGTTAGGAGCGCGGCGGCAGTGCTCAAAGGAGGCGAAGAACCCGACAGCGTGACGAAGACCGGCGCAGACGGTGGCGTTCCTGCGCCGAGGGAGGTGGCGCGGCGCATACCACGGGAAGTCAACGCGCGGGGACGGCAGAGTGGACCATAAGCCGCCGCGCTACGGCCCGAAGGGGAGACGCGGCGGCAGCAGGCGGGTCGGGGCGACGACGGGAAGACGACGGCGTGGACCACGTGCCATGTTCGCTACGGCCCGACGGGGCGACGCAGCGGCGGCGCGAGGGTCGGTGCAGTCACGGGAACGGCCTGGAGCGGATGGCCTCAGGGGGGCGGCGGACCGCGGGCCATGACACTACGGCCCGAAGGGGCGACACAGCGGTGACGCGGGTCGGTGCAGCTGAGAGAAGAACCACGGGGCGGCGGCACTGTGGCCCAACGGGGAGACGCAACGGCACCCCATTGCTCCATCGGTGGAGGGGCGCGCTAAACTCGGGGATGATCTTCACGGGACCTGCGGAGGCGCGTGCAACCGACGGGTCAGCTTGGTCACGTGGCGTAGATGAGGCGGATCGTGGCGGCGAGCTGGTGACCAAGCTGATCGCGCGCGAGGTCGAGGACGCCGCTCGGTGGAGTCGGGGTGGTGGCGGAGTCCCGGTCGTAGCAGGGCGGCGACAGCCGACGTAGATCGACGGGCGAGCCGACGAGCGAATGGCGGCTGTGATGGGCCGCCGCATGGCGTGGGGCCGCCGGGTCGGGCGGAGGCCGGGTGGTCGGGCAGGAGTCCCGGTCGGAGCAGGGCGGCGACGGCTGGCGTAGGGCGACAGGCGGGCCGACGTGCGTATGGCGGCAGGCCGTGACGGGCCGCCTTGGCGCGCGTGCCCGTCGGGTCGGAGGAGAGGCCGGCCGGTCACGCCGGTGTCGGAGTAGAGGCGCGTATGGGTCGACGACGACGGCGGGCGACACAAACCGATCTTAGATCAGAAAACCAAAAAGGAAACGCTGGGAGAGAGAGAACGCGGATCAAAGGATCGGGAAAAAGACTCTCTAAGGCAGCCGCTCAACACGACAAGCGGACGAACCCTAGGTACGGGTGGCGCAGCCCCCGGCGGCGGTCATGGAGGCCGACCGCCCCGAGGGCAGCGTGTGGGGCGGAAGCGGTGGGCGGCGGCTAGGGTTTGGATCGGTTAGGCTGATACCATGTTAGAAGGGATAAAGGGGGATTGGTGGAATTTATGATTGTATTGCTTGAGTCTCGTGGACATATATATAGGAGTACAATGACCAATTTGAAGTACAAGACAAGGCAGAATCAAATCCTAGTCTATCCTATACTTTCTAATAATCATATACTCAACACAAATCGTTCGGACTGACATGTCCAAACGCTGCAAGTCATCCAACGCGATACTCCATCAGTCTATGTACGCGTTCGGTTTCCCGAAATTTTGCAAGCAAGACACAAATTAGGGGGAACTTTGATGGCGTTGATACCGCCGACATGTACACGCCTGACCGTCAGGTTCCACCCCAAAACCCTTTCCGCGCGAAGCACGGTCGCCATGCATTCATGCCGGTCAGCCTGTTCCAGAGCGCACGTGACTCCCACATGACATTGATACCAGTCAAAGCGACAAGACCGGACGGGCGGCCGACACCGCTTTAATGTCGATGCGGCAACCGAGAAGCCTACTCCGGCTGGTGCGCCGCAGTGAAGCCAGCTTCCCGTCCATTTGTCTGGTCGCGTCTATTTAAGCAAGGTTCCAACGCCGTCTACACCACACCACCTCTCCTCTCCGCTCACATTATGGCTACTCCTCTCGGTCTCTGCTCACAGATGTTGACGATGCCAAAGTCGTAGTTCTTCGCGCCGGCAGGCGGCGGCTTCGGACCTTGGTGTCACAACCGCCGCTCTCCGGGACATCGACCTCCATGACTAAGGGTCGGCTCCTCCGAGAAGGAGGGGTTCGTCATCTCGTCCGGCAACGAGGAGGAGCAGCAGACGCGCCTCCGCAGATGGAGCTCATGATCAAGCGATCGCTCTAGTACCATGATCCGGTGTCGCCTTCACCACCGCGAGCCCACGTCAAGGAGGAGTCGGCGTTGCCAACTCGCCACCGCATCAAGACAGAGTCGGCGTCGCTGTCACGTCAAGCGGAGCCGGTGCCCCCCTCGCTCAACCGTGGCTTCCAAATAGGATGTTGTGTGAAGGATGAGCCAGCGTCGCCGCCGCGCCAGGTCTGGCACAGCAAGGTTGTCAAGGAGGAGGTGCCCCCCGCGATCTCTAAGGTATGTGGGCGCCTCCTGTAACACCCCCAGTGGTTAACTACAGTAACCACCCTTTTGATTATGCCATGTCATCATGTTTAACAGTGCATGATCATCATTAGCATTATATTGCATTTCAACTCCTAAGTCAAAATTCAAATTTAAATGAAAGTGAAATATAAAAGTGGTCCAACATAAAAACTAAAATGTTCGATAAATAGCAAATATTCCAGAGACTATTCTAAAATTGAAACCAACAATAAATAAAATACTTAGGTGGCTCTAACATAATTAAAACAGTAAGGATTAATGCATATTAATTATTGTAAAATTTGTGGGAGCTCCAATTGTCTCCAAACTAATTTTTGGTAGTGTTAGGTAATGCCTAGTATTTATTGGAACATTTGTTATGTTTTACAAAAACCATTTTGGGGCCTAGCTATTTACTAAACAGAGAAAAGAAAATAAATAAAAAGAAAAAGAAAAAGGAAAAGAAAACAGAACAGAAAAGAAAAGAAAAAAAAGGAAAAAAAGAAGAAAAGAGAAAGCCCCGGCCTAACTGGGCCGGCCCAGCCACCGGCCCACCCCCTCCCCTATTTGGCCTCCCCCTGGAGACCCCAAACCCTAATCCCACACCCTGACAGGACAACAAAACATTCGTTGCCACGTTTGGGTAATCCAACTTGGGACTCTCTGAAGGTGCTGCGTCGATTGGGTATGCCGGTCCCCATCCCGCCTCTGGGATCTCACTCCTCCCGCCCTTCTCTCTCTGTTATTAGCAAAGCCATACTGTCAGTTCCTTCTCCTCCTTTCCTCCCGGCTCTTCTCTCTCAACCGCCATGTTTCTACTCTTACGTGCCGGTCCCTCTCCCTTCTCCTGCTCGTCTTCCCCCCGGCGCCCCGCACCGCTGTCGCCTCCCGTCGCGCCCGTCGCCGGCAACGAGCGGGCCTCACTGCCGGGCCTCCCCACCCCGTCCCCGCCGGCCACCTCTGCCCCCCCCCCGTGAGCTCTCCCTCTCCTCATCCTCTCTCCGCGCGTGCCCGCGCTCGCCTGCTTGACCGCGCGCACCCAGCCCGGCGCCGCCCGCTGCTCGCCCGACTCCCACGCGCGTCATGGACGCGCAGGTTGCCCTATCGCCGTGCCTCGCGTCCGCCTGCTGCCGCACACGCGCAGCTGAGCCCCGCCTCGCTGCGCCTCGTCCCTGTCGCTGCCAAGCGAGGCCACCGTCGCCTTCCCCCCTGCTCGCCCGCGGGCATCCGCGCCTGCCGCTGCCGCGGCCACCCCGTGCCTCCCCGTCCGCGCCCGCGCCCTGCTCACCCCGCTCCGGCGACGCCCACGTCCGCCTGGCCCCGCCGCCGTCCCTGCCTGCTCGGCCCCGCCGCTCGCCGGCACTGACCGGCCCTCCCCTGATCTCGCCGGCCCCGCCCGGGCTCGGCCTCCGCCGCCCCGCGCGCCCCTGAGCGTGCGCCCGCGCGGGCTGGCGCCCGACGCCCGGCTCCGCCCAGCACCCGTTAGCCCAGCGCCCGCGCTCGTTTGGCCCCTAGGGCCAATGACACGCGGGGCCCAGCCCCTGTTTAAAACGAAAGTAAAAAAAGGGGGGAATTAAAAGAAAATGTAATAAAATAATAATAATAAATAATAAATGCTAATTAGAGTAATTAATTAATTTAATTAATTAGTTAGTTAATACTGTTTAAATTAACTAATTAGGTTTAGTTGCTAATTAGGGTTAATTTACTAGTTAGTGTAATTAGACTATGACTTGTGGGTCCAGTTTGACCCTGTTGACCAGTCAACATTGACTGGTCAACTGTTGACCATTGACTGAATTAATAATAATTTATAAATCCATTTTAAAACTTTATAAATTCATATTAAATAATCCGTAACTCCGATGGAAAAACTTTGTACATGGAAGTCGCTCAGAACGACGAGACGAATCCGAATACGCGGTCCGTTCATCCGTCACACGTCCCTAACTACCCGAACATGCAACCGTTCCTCTCCGGTCATCTGTCTGACAAATGTCCGGAATCGAGAAAACATTCCCTGATGAATCCCACCTTCGCCAGTATCACCCGGCACTGCGTTAGATCACCTCCGTCACCGCGTATTGCCATGTTATGCTTTGTGCTGCACTTGTTCGCTGAGTATTTATACTGTTTCCTCCCCCTCTTCTCTCTCGGTAGCCCCCCGACACTGATGTCGTCCCCGAGGCCGACGCAGCTCCGGAGCCCGAAGACACCATTGACAACCTTGCCCTTGCCGCCGAGCAACCAGGCAAGCCCCCCCTTTGATCATCCCGATATCGCCTATTCTAATTTCTCATGCTTGCATTAGAATTGCTGCTGCTGCTTTACCTATTCTGATGCATAGCCTGTTTATTGTATCCTGCTGTTGATAATTACCTGCATATCCTAAACTGCTTAGTAATAGCTGGGTAAGACCTATCAGTGACCCCACTTATCCCGACTCCGCGCTGGATTGTCAGAAGACCCGATCACAGGATTGAGACCAGGCCCCGACACCGCACATCACCCCCCCCCCCCCCTTTGTTGTAACGACACTGCAGCGTTACTATCGAGTGCTGAGGGTGAAACCTCTTGTAGCACTTCTGTTGTTACTCTGTAGAGTGCTATTCGGTCGTGGTCATCGAGGGTGATTCCCCCTTCACCGCTTCCGATAACGATGCTGTCATACAACACCTCAAGTGTGGACCCAGTGAGGGTGATTCCTCCGAGTTCACCTTGACGGAGACATCGAGTAGGAATCCAACGAGGGTGATACCTCGGATTCCCCTGATGTTATGGACACACGGATACTTGGACTTTACACTGTTACTTGGATAGGTGGGTCGACCCTGAGAGGTACCCGCGTGCGCCTGAGAGGCGAGTGTTGTGAAGACGGGTGCCTGTATGGTGCCCGAGTGATGAATACGAGGCGCGGCCGGGCATTCTTAACCCTTGCAGCAAGTCCTCGAGACGGGGCGACGGGGTCACATCTTTCGTGAGTCTCTGCTCGTTACCGCAAGCCCCTAGTCCTAACGATTTGGATATTTGATCCGAGCAGGCCTCTGGTCTGATAGCACTAACCATCACGTGGGCATAGTATGGGCGTTCTGCATCGTATGCATCAGCCGAAAGCTCTGTCAGACGTCTAGTTCAGCATGGCGGCACGGACGGACCGGCGCCTTGCTATAGTGTTAGTGCCTGGCTTCACCGTGTGCGCAATGACCCGGAGGGCGAGGGGCGATGGCCAAGACCCCCTTGCGCTTAGGATGTAGACCGGCGGGGACCTCTCTGCTGAGCTGTAGGTAGGGTTGCGATGTGTTGTTTGGCCGAGGCCGGGCATGACCCAGGAAAGTGTGTCCGGCCGGAGTTAATCGAGCGTGTTGGGTAAGTTGGTGCACCCCTGCAGGGAAGAAAACTTCTATCGATAGCCTGTCCTACGGTAACGGACACTCAGAGTTGTATCCTTATTGATACAATTTAGAACTGGATACTTGGATTTATGGCTCTGGGACTGCTTCTCGCAGGGAGTCGAGAAGGGATCTCCGGACGAGGTTGATGACTGTATGGCTCTGGGATTGCTTTCTCGCAGGGAGTCGAGAAAGGATCTCTGGGTGAGGATGAGACTTAATGATACTGCTACATTATATTGTACTATTCTACCCTCTTCTATTTCTGCAAGACCGCTGAAGATGCTAGTCTTCGATAGGACTAGGCCTTCTCTCTATTCTGGCATTTCTGCAGCCCGGTCCACATATACAGCCTCCCTTTGAAAATGTTGCATATGTAGTGTAGATCCTTGCTTGCTGAGTACTTCTGAGTACGCACGATTGCTTTGTTTTCCTTTTCTCCCCATATCAGTTTGACATGACCAAGATGACGGAGCCCCTGAGACAGATGCCCCGTCGATCGACTACTACTACTACTACCCAGAGGATGGATACTTCTACGAGTTGACTGACGACCAGGAGTAGGATCGGAGGGTACCAGGCAGGAGGCCTGCGCCTTTCGATCGTAGTGTTTTATTTTGCCCCGCCTTTCTAAAGGCCCTTCTGTTTCTGTTTAATATCTGTACTCAGATATCTGATGCTTCCGCTGACGCTTGTACGCAAGCTTATGTATTCGAGCCCTCGAGTCCCTGGCTTGTAATATAAAGCTTGTATGACTTTATTTATGTTTTAGAGTTGTGTTGTGATATCTTCCCGTGAGTCCTTAGGCTTGATCGTGTGCATTTGCGTGTATGATTAGTGCACGATCGGGCCGGGGGCGTCACAAGTTGGTATCAGAGCCGACTGCCTCTAGGAATTCCCCTTTTCAACTCCTTGGCCGAAGTTGAGTCTAGTAACCGAAAACTGTTTTACTAACTTGGCTGTGTGGCTTACGGGCCCACGTCGCCAATTGGGTGGTATTAGTATCTTTTATTCCTCGTCTATACTCTGGGACTCTGATCTCTCTTCTATTCGGGTTAAATTTTTTACTAACCCCAACATCAGGTTCTCGTGATCACATCCACCCGGTGTTCTGAAATATTCCCCCCTTGCTCCAAGATTGTGGACCAGGTTCTGCTTGCAGGATCCTCTTATCGAGGGCACCCTGTGTTTCACTTGCAGATTCCTCGCTCCAATAGTTTTCTCCGACGTTGATGTAGCCTTTGCTATGTCTCGTTGTGTACTTCCCTACCGCGTGCCTGCGCGCCGCCTAGTTGTCTAGCCCTCCCTTTTCAACTGTCGTAATGCCGGATTCTAACCGAGGCTATGTGTGGATTTGAATGTCTGTTGCGAATATGATGAAGTATCTATTGTGCTTCCTTCTGTTGTGCGTGATACTTCATGAATCATTCCATACACATGCAGTTTTTCTTGCTAAACTGCCCCTGTTGATTTGGCAGGATGGCTGACGATCCTCCACCTCCACCCTATATGGCCGCAATGATGCAGCAGTTTATGACCGGACTATTGGCTCAGTTCCCAAATCAGAATGCTCAGCAACAGAATGTTCCAATAACTCTGGCAGAATTTGTGCGCCTCAATCCGTCCGTTTTCCGCAACTCCACCAATCCTATGGATGTTGATGATTGGCTTCGTGACATCCTGTTTGAGATGGAGTCAGCTAATGTTGCCCCTGACAGTTACGTCACATTTGCGACATTCCACCTGAAGGGCCCAGCTGCTCAATGGTGGGAAAGCCACAAGGCTATGTTGCCTGCAGAGACTGTAACCACTTGGCAGGAATTTCAGTCAGCTTTTCATGCACGTTACATTCCTCAAGGTCTGATGGACCAAAAGAAGCAGGAGTTCCGTAAAATCTCACAGGGCACCATGACTGTGGATGAATATCAGAGGAAATTCCTTGAATTATCCCGCTATGCTGCGGATGACGTCGACACTGACACTCGCAAGCAGGAGAAATTCCGTGAAGGACTGCGTACGGATATAAAACTTGCACTTGCTGTCCATGATTGCACAGAATTCGCAACGCTTGTCAGCAAATCTTTCCAAGTTGAAACAGCTCTGACTGAGTACCAGGAGTCGCTCAAGCATACTCGAGATGTCGGCTCGTCTTCCGGTCGACCTACTCAGAAACGTCGAGTCTGGATCCCACACAATGTTCATCATCAACCTGCTCCAACACCAAGGCCGTCTTATGTTGCACCTCGTCTGCCTTCACCGCCGAGACAGCTTACGGTTCATGATGGACCGCCTAATGTTATGGATTCTCATCAAGTTGCGCCACGTCCTCCTAATGGTCGTAAGAAGGGTTGTCGAAACCGCCGATTCAGAAACCGTAATACCATACCGTCTGCTGTTGTGCTTGGCTATGCCAATCACGTCAATGCTGAAAAGGCTCAGAAGGAACCGACTATCGTACTGGGAACACTCTCTGTGAATTCAGTACCAGCCTCTGTTCTCTTCGATTCAGGAGCATCGCATGCTTTTGTGTCCCAACAATTTGCTCAGTCACATGAGTTATACTTGGAAGAATTACCCACTCCTCTAATGGTTCAGTCCCCGAGATCCAAGTGGCAAACCACAATGCTAAGCCCTCACAACCACATCGAGATTGGAGGTCTACTTTTTCCGGTTTCTCTCATTGTACTTGGACCTTCCGACATAGACATTATTCTCGGTATGGACTGGTTGACAGCCCATAATGCTTTGATTGACTGTGCTACTAAGACAGTCCAGCTCACACACCCTTCTGCCCAGATAGTCAAATACTCAGCCCGAATAGCTCAAGATGCTGAGAGCCAGATATATGTTCTGAATGCATTGAACGCTTCACCTCTTGAAGGCATCGAGAACGTTCCAGTTGTTCGTGATTTTCAAGATGTATTTCCAGAAGAACTTCCAGGAATACCCCCTGCTAGAGCTGTTGAGTTTGTCATCGACTTGAAACCTGGCACTACCCCTATTGCGAAGCGTCCTTATAAGATGCCTCCGCATCATCTTCTTGAGCTTAAGGAAGAAATCGACACGTCACTTAAGAAAGGTTTCATCCGCCCCAGTTCCTCTGCTTGGGGAGCACCTTCACTCTTCGTTAAGAAGAAGGATGGAACTAACCGATTGGTTCAGGATTACCGACCTATCAACCAAGCAACAATCCAGAATAAATATCCGCTTCCCCGGATCAATGATTTGTATGATCAACTTGCCGGTTCCTCAGTATTCTCTAAGCTTGATTTGAGATTGGGATACCATCAGATCCGTGTTCGTGAAGAGGATATTCCCAAGACTGCATTTGTTACTCATTATGGCTCCTACGAGTACACTGTCATGTCATTTGGCTTAACCAATGCTCCAGCCACATTCTCCCGTCTGATGAATTATATCTTCATGGATTACCTCGATAAGTTCGTCGTGGTTTATCTAGATGATATTCTGGTCTATTCAAAGAATAAAGAAGAACATGTTGAACACCTCCGTCTTGTACTGGAAAGGCTCCGAGAACACCAGTTGTATGCCAAATACTCCAAATGTGAATTCTGGCTTTCTGAAGTAACGTATCTTGGTCATGTGATTTCCAAAGATGACATTGCCGTTAACCCAGAACGAGTTCAGGCTATTCTGGACTGGACTCCTCCGAAGAACGTCAAGCAAGTGAGAAGTTTTCTCGGCCTTGCAAGTTATTGCCGTCGATTTGTCGAGAACTTTTCTAAGATTGCTAAGCCTTTGACAGATCTGCTTCACAAGGGCGTTAAATTTGAATGGACAGAAAAATGTCAGGAAAGTTTCCAGACACTCAAAGACAAGCTAACATCTGCCCCAGTACTATCTCCTCCAGATACCCGCAAAGACTTTGTGATTTATTGTGACGCATCCCGTGAAGGATTAGGCTGTGTCCTAATGCAAGAGCGTAAAGTGGTTGCTTATGGCTCTCGTCAGTTGCGCCCACATGAAGAGAATTATCCGGTACATGATCTAGAACTAGCTGCTGTGATCTATGCATTGCAGTTGTGGCGACATTACCTTCTCGGTAATCGTTGCGAGATCTACACGGATCATAAAAGTCTGAAGTACTTGTTTACTCAACCATCTCTAAACCTCCGTCAGCAAAGATGGATGGAGGCCATTGCGGACTATGATTTGGGTATTTCCTATACCCCTGGCAAGGCTAACGTGATGGCTGATGCCTTAAGCCGCAAGTCCTATTGCGACAACCTCATGGTTAGGCGAGCTCAACCTCGTCTTTTTGAACAACTGTGCAAGCTAAATCTGCGTATTGTCCCACAGTGCTCTCTAAATAACCTTGTGATACAACCAGATCTCGAGAAAGCTGTTAAGGATGCGCAAGCTAAGGATGCTGAAGTTGATCTGATGAAGAAAAATCTTCACCTTGAAAAGTACAGGGATTTCTCGCTGTCTGAAGATGGAACCTTGTATTTCAGAAACCGCATTGTCGTACCTCGCTTCGAGCTTATGACTGACAAAGTCATGAAGGAGGCCCATGATACCCCGCTGTCTATTCATCCAGGTAGCACCAAGATGTATCGTGATCTCCGTCAAAGGTACTGGTGGTCTAAAATGAAGCAGGACATTGCTCGTTATGTTGCTGAATGTGATGTGCGTCGTCGCGTTAAAGCAGAACATCAGAAGCCTGCTGGAATTCTGCAACCACTTCCTATTCCTCTATGGAAATGGGATAAGGTTCAGATGGATTTCGTTACAGGGCTTCCCAGGTCACAGAAGGGTCACGATGCTATTCTTGTCGTCGTCGACCAACTCTCTAAAGTTGCACACTTTCTGCCTGTCAAAGAGACTATCACTGCTAGTCAATTAGCAGAGTTGTATATCTCCAGAATTGTTTCACTCCACGGTATTCCGAAGGAGATCAGTTCGGACCGTGGCGGCCTTTTCACTTCAAGGTTCTGGGAAAGTTTCCAAGAAGCTATGGGAACTCATATTACCTGGAGTTCAGCATATCACCCCCAATCCCAAGGCCAAGTTGAGCGAGTCAATCAAGTGCTTGAAGACATGCTGCGAGCTTGTGTCATTTCTTTCGGTAAGAAGTGGGAAGAATCTCTTCCATATGCCGAGTTCTCTTATAACAACAGTTATCAAGCCAGCTTGAAAATGGCCCCCTTCGAAGTACTCTATGGACGTAAGTGTCGAACCCCTCTGAATTGGTCAAAAACTGGGGAACGACCACTCGTGGGTCCGGATATTATCCAACACGCCGAAGAACAAGTTCGTATTGTCCGAGAAAATCTCAAGGCGGCTCAGGACCGCCAGAAGAGCAACTATGATCGCAAATGATGGGGTTTGACTTATCAACCTGGTGATCAAGCTTATCTACGTGTCACCCCTATGAAGGGCACTCACCGTTTTGGAATCAAGGGCAAGCTAGCTCCACGCTACATTGGTCCTTTCCGCATTGTTGCAAGACGTGGTCAGGTGGCGTATAAATTGGAATTGCCGCCGCAATTCTCCCATATCCATGACGTCTTCCATGTGTCGCAACTTCGTAAATGCTTCAAGGAATCTCCGCACCGAGCTGTGGATCATGAGGTGCTCGAATTGCAAGATGACCTATCTTATAAGGAGCATCCGATCCGCATTCTCGATGAAGCTGAACGTCGAACCCGTCAGAAGGTTACCAAGTTCCTCAAAGTGCAGTGGTCAAATCATACTGAAGATGAAGCCACTTGGGAACGCGAGGATTATCTTCGTGCGGAATACCCCGAACTTTTTCCTTCTACCTCTTAATTCTCGGGACGAGAATTCTTGTTAGTAGAGGAGATTTGTAACACCCCCAGTGATTAACTACAGTAACCACCCTTTTGATTATGCCATGTCATCATGTTTAACAGTGCATGATCATCATTAGCATTATATTGCATTTCAACTCCTAAGTCAAAATTCAAATTTAAATGAAAGTGAAATATAAAAGTGGTCCAACATAAAACTAAAATGTTCGATAAATAGCAAATATTCCAGAGACTATTCTAAAATTGAAACCAACAATAAATAAAATACTTAGGTGGCTCTAACATAATTAAAACAGTAAGGATTAATGCATATTAATTATTGTAAAATTTGTGGGAGCTCCAATTGTCTCCAAACTGATTTTTGGTAGTGTTAGGTAATGCCTAGTATTTATTGGAACATTTGTTATGTTTTACAAAAACCATTTTGGGGCCTAGCTATTTACTAAACAGAGAAAAGAAAATAAATAAAAAGGAAAAGGAAAAGGAAAAGAAAACAGAACAGAAGAGAAAAAAGGAAAAAAAGAAGAAAAGAGAAAGCCCCGGCCTAACTGGGCCGGCCCAGCCACCGGCCCACCCCCTCCCCTATTTGGCCTCCCCCTGGAGACCCCAAACCCTAATCCCACCCCACCGACACCCCCACCCCCTCGCTCACTCCCCCCCTCTCTCTCGGTCCGGATCAGGCCGAGCCGCCCGCGCGCTCGCCCCCACGCTCGCGCCGACCGCGCCCGTCGCCGCCTCGTCTTCCCCCGCCGGCCGCCCGCACCGCCGTCGCCTCCCGTCGCGCCCGTCGCCGGCAACCGGGCCTCACCGCCGGGCCTCCCACCCCGTCCCCGCCGGCCACCTCTGCCCCCCCCCCCGTGAGCTTTCCCTCTCCTCATCCTCTCTCACGCGCAGGCGGTGGGGGGGGGGGGGCGTGCACGCGCTCGCCGTGCTTGACCGCGCGCACCCAGGCCCGGTGCCCCGCTGCTCGCCCGCACCCACTGCCGCTGCGCTGCTCGCCCGACTCCCGCGTGCGTCGTGGCCGCGCAGGTTGCCCTATCACCGCGCCTCGCGTCCGCCTGCTGCCGCACATACGCAGCTGAGCCCCGCCTCGCTGCGCCTCGTCCCTGTCGCTGCCAAGCGAGGCCACCGTCGCCTTCCTCCCTGCTCGCCCGCGGGCATCCGCGCCTGCCGCTGCCGCGGCCACCCCGTGCCTCCCCGTCCGCGCCCGCGCCCTGCTCACCCCGCTCCGGTGACGCCCACGTCCGCCTGGCCCCGCCGCCGTCCCTGCCTGCTCGGCCCCGCCGCTCGCCGGCACTGACCGGCCCTCCCCTGATCTCGCCGGCCCCGCCCGGGCTCGGCCTCCGCCGCCCAGCGCGCCCCTGGGCGTGCGCCCGCGCGGGCTGGCGCCCGACGCCCGGCTCCGCCCAGCACCCGTTAGCCCAGCGCCCGCGCCCGTTTGGCCCCTAGGGCCAATGACACGCGGGGCCCAGCCCCTGTTTAAAACGAAAGTAAAAAAAAGGGGGGAATTAAAAGAAAATGTAATAAAATAATAATAATAAATAATAAATGCTAATTAGAGTAATTAATTAATTAGTTAGTTAATACTGTTTTAAATTAACTAATTAGGTTTAGTTGCTAATTAGGGTTAATCTATTAGTTAGTGTAATTAGACTATGACTTGTGGGTCCAGTTTGACCATGTTGACCAGTCAACATTGACTGGTCAACTGTTGACCATTGACTGAATTAATAATAATTCATAAATCCATTTTAAAACTTTATAAATTCATATTAAATAATCCGTAACTCCGATGGAAAAACTTTGTACATGGAAGTCGCTCAGAACGACGAGACGAATCCGAATTCGCGGTCCGTTCATCCGTCACACGTCCCTAACTACCCGAACATGCAACCGTTCCTCTCCGGTCATCTGTCTAACAAATGTCCGGAATCGGGAAAACATTCCCGGATGAATCCCACCTTCGCCAGTATCACCCGGCACTGCGTTAGATCACCTCCGTCACCGCGTATTGCCATGTTATGCTTTGTGCTGCACTTGTTCGCTGAGTATTTATACTGTTTCCTCCCCCTCTTCTCTCTCGGTAGCCCCCCGACACTGACGTCGTCCCCGAGGCCGACGCAGCTCCGGAGCCCGAAGACATCATTGACAACCTTGCCCTTGCCGCCGAGCAACCAGGCAAGCCCCCCTTTGATCATCCCGATATCGCCTATTCTAATTTCTCATGCTTGCATTAGAATTGCTGCTGCTGCTTTACCTATTCTGATGCATAGCCTGTTTATTGTATCCTGCTGTTGATAATTACCTGCATATCCTAAACTGCTTAGTATAGGCTGGGTAGAGACCTATCAGTGACCCCACTTATCCCGACTGCCGCGCTGGATTGTCAGAAGACCCGATCAACGGGATTGAAGACTAGGCCCCGACACCGCACATCACCCCCCCTTTGTTGTAACGACACTGCAGCGTTACTATCGAGTGCTGAGGGTGAAACCTCTTGTAGCACTTCTGATGTTAACTCTGTAGAGTAGCTATTCGGTCGTGGTCATCGAGGGTGATTCCTCCTTCACCGCTTCCGATAACGACGCTGTCGTACAACACCTCAAGTGTGGACCCAGTGAGGGTGATTCCTCCGAGTTCACCTTGATGGAGACATCGAGTAGGAATCCAACGAGGGTGATACCTCGGATTCCCCTGATGTTATGGACACACGGATACTTGGACTTTACACTGTTACTTGGATAGGCGGGTCGACCCTGAGGGGTACCCGCGTGCGCCTGAGAGGCGAGTGTTGTGAAGACGGGTGCCTGTATGGTGCCCGAGTGATGAATACGAGGCGCGGCCGGGCATTCTTAACCCTTGCAGCAAGTCCTCGAGACGGGGCGACGGGGTCACATCTTTCGTGAGTCTCTGCTCGTTACCGCAAGCCCCTAGTCCTAACGATTTGGATATTTGATCCGAGCAGGCCTCTGGTCTGATAGCACTAACCATCACGTGGGCATAGTATGGGCGTTCTGCATCGTATGCATCAGCCGAAAGCTCATTCAGATGTCTAGTTCAGCATGGCGGCACGGACGGACCGGCGCCTTCCTGTAGTGTTGGTGCCTGGCTTCACCGTGTGCGCAACGACCCGGAGGGCGAGGGGCGATGGCCAAGACCCCCTTGCGCTTAGGATGTAGACCGGCGGGGACCTCTCTGCTGAGCTGTAGGTAGGGTTGCGATGTGTCGTTTGGCCGAGGCCGGGCATGACCCAGGAAAGTGTGTCCGGCCGGAGTTAATCGAGCGTGTTGGGTAAGTTGGTGCACCCCTGCAGGGAAGAAAACTTCTATCGATAGCCTGTCCTACGGTAATGGACACTCAGAGTTGTATCCTTATTGATACAATTTAGAACTGGATACTTGGATTTATGGCTCTGGGATTGCTTCTCGCAGGGAGTCGAGAAGGGATCTCCGGACGAGGTTGATGACTGTATGGCTCTGGGATTGCTTTCTCGCAGGGAGTCGAGAAAGGATCTCTGGGTGAGGATGAGACTTAATGATACTGCTACATTATATTATACTATTCTACCCTCTTCTATATCTGCAAGACCGCTGAAGATGCTAGTCTTCGATAGGACTAGGCCTTCTCTCTATTCTGGCATTTCTGCAGCCCAGTCCACATATACAGCCTCCCTTTGAAAATGTTGCATATGTAGTGTAGATCCTTGCTTGCTGAGTACTTCTGAGTACTCACGGTTGCTTTGTTTTTCTTTTCTCCCCATATCAGTTTGACGTGACCAAGATGACGGAGCCCCTGAGACAGATGCCCCGTTGATCGACTACTACTACTACTACCCAGAGGATGGATACTTCTATGAGTTGACAGACGACCAGGAGTAGGATCGGAGGGTACCAGGCAGGAGGCCTGCGCCTTTCGATCGTAGTGTTTTATTTTGCCCCGCCTTTCTAAAGGCCCTTCTGTTTCTGTTTAATATCCGTACTCAGATATCTGATGCTTCCGCTGACGCTTGTACGCAAGCTTATGTATTCGAGCCCTCGAGGCCCTGGCTTGTAATATAAAGCTTGTATGACTTTATTTATGTTTTAGAGTTGTGTTGTGATATCTTCCCGTGAGTCCTTAGGCTTGATCATGTGCATTTGCGTGTATGATTAGTGCACGATCGGGCCGGGGGCGTCACACCTCCTCCACTGCCTCGGTGGTGTAGCAGTGACGACTCCTCGTTGTAGAGCATCATTTCGGCGGAGGAGAAGACTACCAGAGAGGCAACATGGGGGGAGCAGCGCAATGCGGCGTGTCGGGCGACGTTCGCAAAGTCCGATGCGGCACCGGCCCGGGTCCTCGCAGACCTCGGCCTACTTCATGTATGAGTATACGGTCATGTCATTTGGATTGACCAATGCCCCCAACCTACTTCATGTATCTAATGAACAAGGTTTTCATGGAATATCTAGATAAGTTTGTTATCATCTTCATCAATGATATACTTGTCTACTCCAAGACAGAAGAAGAGCCTGAGCATCATCTGATGATGGTTTTGGGAAAACTTCGAGAGCATCACCTTTAAACCAAGTTCAACAAGTATGACTTTTGTCTAAAGAAAGTTGCATTTTTGGGACATGCCCTAACTGTTAGCAGTCGATCCCAAGAAGATAGAAGCCATAACCAGATGGGAATCGCCAACCAACATCACTAAAGTGAGAAGCTTCTTGGACTCGCTAGATATTATCGCAAGTTCATCGAAGGTTTCTCTAGCATCGCAAAGCCGATGATCCAACTTCTGTAGAAGGATGAAAAGTTTGAATGCACATCTGAAGAAAAGTTTCCCAGAGTTGAAGAGAGGTTAACCACCGCCCTAGTGTTAGCCACTCCGGGTATTCACAAGGAGTTCATAGTCTATCACGATGCATCTAAGCAAGGACTAGGTTCAGTACTGATGCAGGAAGGAAGAGCCATGGCTTCTTGGCAAGGTAGATGTGACCTCATAAGCAGAACTACCCTACTCAAGATATGGAACTAGCAGTTGTAGTGCATGCTCTTAAGACATGGCGACACTTCCTTATTGGTCATCGTTGTGAAATCTACACGGACCATAAGAGCCTAAAGTACATCTTCACTTAGAAGAAAATAAACATGAGGCAAAGCCGATGGCTTAAGTTAATCAAGGATTATGATCTTGGCATTAATTTCCACCCCCAAAAAAATCAAATGTCATAGAAGACGCCCTCAGTCGAAAGCCATGTAGCATGAATGCCTTAATCAAAGCAGCACAACCAGCCCTGTATGCAGAGCTTGAAGAGGTCGGCTTAGAGATAGTCAGTACTGGCTACCTCACTAACCTTGAGGTTAGACCCACCTTGGTGGATCAAACCAAGGAAGTCAACTGGCGGATCTTTACATATCTCGGATGGTAAGTTTGCGTGGTCAGTTATATCGGATAGAGGAACCCAATTCACCTCTAGATTTTGCACAAGAAGGTCTGGGAACGAGGTTATCCTTCAACACCGCCTTTCACCCATATACCAGTGGACAAATAGAGTGAGTAAATCAGATAGTACTCGAGGATATGCTAAGAGCTTGTGTCTTAGCTTATGGAGCCAAATGGGAAGATTGCCTTTGTAGAGTTTTCCTAAAATAGCACTTACCAGTTCAGTATCCAGATGGCACCATTTAAAACTTTATATGGATGGAAGTGTTGGACCCTTCTCAACTGGTCAGAGCCCGAAGAGAGCACCATTTTCGGGCCCGACATTAAGGAGAAGAACAAGTGCAGCTGATTCGGGAACGTCTGATGACGGCCCAATCAAGAGAAAAGACCTACACCGATTCTTATCGTTGCCCCAGAATCTTCCAGACCGGAGATCACGCCTACCTAAAGGTCACCCCGCTCAAGGGAAATCAACGCTTCCATGTCAAAGGAAAGCTTTCCCGAAGATATATCGGACCCTTAATGATCAGCGGAAGGCAGAGAGAAGTTGCCTACCAACTTGAGATACCTCCAGAACTAGCATATGTGCACAACATCTTCCATGTCTCTCAGTTTCGAATATTTCTTCAAGTCCTCAAGAAGCTAGATCTCTACAAGGAGATCGATCATCACACTGTCGATCTTCAGCCAGATCTCACTTGTCGCGAAATCCCAATTCACATTATTGACGAAGCCGAACACCGGATGAGAAGACACACCATCAAGTATTTCAAGGTTCACTGGAGCAACCACACCGAAGAAGCTGCGTGGAAACGCGAAGACTATCTCAGATCTGAATTTCCGTCTTTCTTTAGTGTCTAGCTAGGGAATCTCATGGATGAGGTTCTTTTTAGGGGGGAAGGTCTATGACACCCTGAGTTTTATGATCTTGTATTGAGTTAATAAAGAAAATTTTGAATATTTATGATATTTTAATTTCAATTTCCATCTATTTTGTTTTTCTTGCATTGCTTGAATTTTTTGATTTCCATGTGCTCATAATCCATAGAAAATCCCTAGGCCAATTCCCTTCAACACCTTGTCCCAAACTTCACCCTAAGATCATCACAAGTGGTTAGGACCTAAAAGTATTTTATTTACAAATCATTTTGGCCCCAAAATATTTAAAGTAATTTTCTTGCCTAAAACCATAAAACTATGGTTTGAACTACAAGTATTTATTTTTACTTAATAGATGCTCATTAAAAATTTATATTTAGGGTCTACTATATATAAAGACCACTATTTCCATGACAAAATATATTTGAAAAGTTTAAAACCCCCTTTTTTAATTATTTCCGGAATGGCCAGAAATGGCAAATAAAGGAAAATAATACTTTTTTTTGTATACAAAATATTTGGGAAAATTCGGAGAGACTCATATGGTACTTGGACATGAGTATAACTGGACCAAATCACCCATAATTTGCTTATGAAAAATTCAAATATTTGAAATACTTACATAGGGAAGTTTCTCCAAACATTCCCAAATAATTCTCATAGCCATGTTTTGACCTCATCTCCTAACCTACCAAATTTCACTTGATTTAGACAAGTATTGCTATTACTTTTGTGGAGTCCAGACGTCTGCCACGTCGATTCAACATTGAATGTCCATTTGTTGAACCATTGAAGTTGAGAGCATGCTCCTCCGCACACTCTGTTTCTTCAAGAACCGCCCTCATCTTCGTCGTTTCATCCTCATATTCGTCATCATTCGACGAATATGAAGGCATGAAGTCGGCATAGAAGTACTCCTCATCAGAAGCCAGCATGTTTGTTTCAAAGTAAACAACGAGAACATAAAAAATGCACTTCGGCATTTGTCCGTAAGATGTCCGTCATGGACGGCGTGGCAGGGGCGGAGGGTACCTAGGCGACGATCGGATTCAGGGGAGTACGATGTCCGTGGCCGGCAAGGTCTGCGTAGTGTTTGTCTCGAGAAAGAAGGAGTGCAGGATTGTGAAGAAAATGCGAGCTGCATGAGATTTTGGGGGAGACATGGCTGTCGGAATCCAACGTGGCAGACGGCTGGAGTTTAAAAAGTTTCATTCAATTTGATGCAAAAAAAAATGTTTGAAGGATTTTGATTTCCAAACCAGTCCAGCCCAATTTGATGAGCTGCCTTGAAGGCGTGAAAGTGTCTAAACAATCCGACCAGGCCTAGTCGGCTCTCGACCCTTCCTCCACGTAGTACAGATCCACTGTGCCCGCATGTGCTGTGGCCTTAAGTGGCGTGCTGGTAGGTCCTGATACAGCCCATGAAGCTAGCCGGTCCGGTCGGGTCGGCGGAGCAGGACAAGCACAGATGTGGCAACGGAATTGGGTGGGCGCACAGTAGTCGGGGATGCAGGCCCGCCCGATGCGATGCAGGAGCAGAAGCGCACGTCCGGACGCCCCGGCATCGCCCCTTGCTCCTCTGTACGTGGCACCGCTGCGCTGCCCGCATCGCCCATTGGCCAACGGGACCTATGCCGGCTGGTGTACTCACTTTGTCGTTTCCTAGCTCATCTGGTTTTGGTTGGCGCCAAAACTTGACATTATAGTCTGATTTGAAGTGCACTGATTAGCTCCCGGAGCTGTTAAATGGCGTGTCCAGCCGCGATGTTCCTTACTATCAAGTCTGTTGGGAAAAGCATTAGTATTATCTTTTGGCAAATCCGCACAAGATATTACAGCATTTTTATCAAGCACAAATGGAGTATCTTTTTGCAAATCCGCACAAGAAATTTGGCGCACCAAGACAAGACGATGGTGTTGATGTGTCACTGTAGCATAAGATGCATTCCTCTTCCTACCTTTCACCACGCATTAAGTATGTCCGTGCTCGCTCTCACAGCGTTCAATAAACTGTCTTTTTATTTGCTCTCTTTTACTTTGTCCAACTCCTACCTGACCAATTTTCAGCAACAACAATACACATTAGTATGTGTGTCAGAGGCGAACCAACCTGTGGTTAGATGGCTTTCAGTGGGAGGAGACGTTTCCGTCGAGGATGAGACGCCTACGGTGACTAAGGTGTGCGTGTGTGTTCATAGGGATGAGTGTATGCGCGTATGTATGAGCGCCTGCGTCTGTACTGTGTTAAAAAAAAGGTATATGTGTCAGAGCTAGAAAATAAAAAATAGGACGATAGAGGTTACAAATTGACAGGAAGCATGCATTTCTTTTCTTTTCTTTTTGAAACTGCAAAGCAGCTTACTGCTGACCGTGAACAACTGCTGGTAAGTAGGAGTACCACTTACTGAAAGTGTACAAGGGCCAGATTTTTTTTTTTTTTTTTGAGAAAAGGCCAGATCTTTATATTAGTGAATTCAAGTCAATATATTCTGCTTGCTACTTCAGACTCCTACAGCTGCAACGTGAGGTTTTCTGGCCGCCGCCTCCTCCTCCAGAAAAGCTAGGGTTCGTGTCTCTCGCCGACGCCTCGTAGGTCCGTCTCGTCTCCGATGATCCTAGGGCCATGGGGGCGCGGTGGATCCTGACAAGGGCCGGCGGAAGGGCTCCAATTTTAGTCGTTCCTTTTAGTATTTTTAGGGTTTGTATCCTGCTCAGGAAGGTGAGACGGTGGTGGCTCTCTGAAGATGGAATAAAGGTCTCCCCGTCTGGCCCCCGTTCCGGCTATGCGTCTAGCATTGTTGGTGGGCGTGGTGTGTCTCCGACGGATCTATTTTTGGTGGATTTGCTCGGATCTTGTCATTGTTCGTCTATGTTCATGTGTCATTGGGTTGGATCCTTCCAATTTATATTATTTTTTATCGGCGGCGGTTGCTGTTCTGATGCGCTGGTCTTATGGGGCCTTAGCACGACGACTTCCCAACTGTCTACTACAACAAGTTGTGTTCGACTCCGGCGATGGAGGGGCGATGACGGCGACGTGCCTTCGGCTCGCTTAAGTGCTTGTAGTTGTCGCTAGATGGTCTATGGATCTGGATGTAATTTTTATTATATCTGGTGTTCGTTGTACTGTCATGATTGAAGATGAATAGATCAGAAGTTTTCTCGTAAAAAAAGTCAATGTATTCAGTTTTTTTTTTTTCACAGGGAAAAAGTTTTTTTTTTTTTTCAAATGTATCGGCAGATCTAATACTGAATCTCCGACAATAGGCTGTCGTGACAGGACTATTCAACTGGCCAACACTAGCTGAACCTGGACACAGAGAAAGAGGTTCCTAAGGGACTTGATTGTGCTGGTGCATGCATTAGACGAGTATTTCTCTCATGATTGACAAAAAAACTATCATTTTAGAGGTTTGCGTCCCACTGAACTACCACTTTTTAAAAAGCGATCGAAAACTACTAATTTTTTTTAATTTTATGACTAAAAACTATCATTTTCGGATAATGGTCAGTTTAGATGATTTAAACGCGTTTATGACAGGCGGGGCCCACATGTCAGGGCTGATGTGGCAGGAAAGTCAACTCTATTTATTTTGACAGTTAGGTTGACCGTTATGACAGGTGGGGCCCACATGTCAGCATCACCTTCTTCTTCCTCCTCATCTCTCCCTCCCTTTGGAATTTTAGCAAACACCTCATGTGCACCTCTACCGCGGTGGAAGACCTGCCAGACCTGCCTTTCCACGCCGTGCTCCACGCCGCCGTTTGCCGTAGTGCACACCCGCAAGTGCCACCCTTTTTGCCGATGGGGTGGAGCAACTGCGCTCGTGGTGGGGGCCCTCTCCCTCTGCTCGCCGTGCGGGTGGGGTGAGAGAGATTGGGCGGGCTATGTAGCTTGCCGGCGTGCGGATCCCGCAGGTGAAGGTCGACGGGGGAGCTCGAAGTTGATCCCCGTGCCGCGGGGGAGGTGGATCCGGTCGTCGTGGAAGCGGATCTGGTCTGGGGAAGGAAGGCAGGGGAGTGTCGCCCGCACCTGCTTGCGGCGAGGGCAGGTGCGCGCGGGGCGGCGCGAGGACAGAGGCGCGGGAGATGGGGAAGTTGCTCACCGGGTGGTGCGCGGCGGCGCCTGGGAAAAGGCCGTGAGGCCGGTGAGAAGAAGGCGGCACTAGGGAGGAGGCCACCGGGACGGGGAGAGAAAGGTGGCGCCGGGGAGGAGGCCACCGGGACGGGGAGAGGAAGGTGGCGCCGGGGAGAAGCCCACCGGGACGGGGAGAGGAAGGCAGCACTGGGAAGGAGGCCACCGGGATGAGGAGAGGAAGGAGAAAGAAGATGGATGATGCTGACATGTAGGGCCCACTTGTCATAACAGTCCAGAGTAATGAAGTTGACTTTCCCGCCACGCCAGCCCTGGCAGACGGGCCCTGCCTGTCATAAACGCATTTAAATCGTCTAAACGGGTCATTATCCGAAAGTGGTAGTTTTCAGTCACAAAATTAAATTTTTTTGGTAGTTTTCGGTCATTTTTTAAAAAGTGGTAATTCAGCGGGACGAAAACACTCAACGGTAGCTCGCGGCCGTGTGGGGGATACAGCAAGCAATGAGAATAAAGCAAACGGAACCAAATACAGGTATGCAGACATTTAGCCAGACGGCTTGTCGACTGGGCAGTTGAGGACGTGCCCAGCAAAGGCTGGCCCATCTGGCAAGTGACCAAGTAGTTGGACATTTTTATGAGACATAAACAACGCTGACGCTGAACAAGTACCCCAATTCATGTCCATTCCCGGACACAAAATTCGAATCCAACTTGGCAACTTCAGTGCGAGTTCTAATCGCCAATCAGAAAAACAGGAAAAATCAGAAGAACGAAGCAATCGCACACATTGAATTCAGCTCACGACAAGAGGCAGCTGCAGCGTATCAGAAGGGCGTACACAGCATGTCAATGCAAAGGAGTAACCACAACGATTCTCCGGTTCCGGGGCTCACAGCTTTGAAATGAGCTCGGTTTGGATGTCCTTTGGCGTCTCAGCTTCCTTGGCGTCCACATCGGATGCAGGAGGAACATCGACAGCAGGCGAACAGTTGAAGAATCCATGAGGCTGCACAATGTTTCGTTTGTGAGATCCCTGCTATATATTATTCCCTCCGTTCCAAAATACTACTTGTCGTGGTTTTAGTTCAAACACGACAAGTATTTTGGAACGGAGGGAGTAACTTATTAAGTAGTCTGAGACTCCGAGTTGATCTAGTAGAGAGAACTATCTATCTCAAAACGCTTAAGAGAATAATGCAGAAATATCTAAAGGCTGATGCACTACCATGAGCATGAAGCCGCTGCGTTCCACTGGCATGACAGGCCAGTCTTCGAGCCTTGGGATATGGGTGATCCCGAAAACATACCTGTAGTTGCAGCATGTAAATGTTTTAAGAGACACGGCAGATAGGTGTTTCAAACCAAAATGAACCTGCAAATCAATACCAGCTGGCAGGTGGCGATAAACATACCAGAGAACTATGTTGGTTTCCTCCAAGGATCTATCCTTCTTGACCCATGTAGCTAGACCCTCATGGATGCGCGGGTTCTGATTAGGAAATTCTCCTCCAGGGAATATCTCATCGCTTTTGTATGATGTAACCCAAAGATTATGCTTTAAAAATCCAGCTCTTCTCAGGAACTTTGCCTCTGGCAGGCAGAATGGCAGACAATTTGAACCTGGTATGAGCTTGTAACCTGTTGGCTGCCCAGTACGATTTACAGTCCTTGTGTTCCTTACCTGATCAACATGCAAAGTACAGCTTATGAAAACAAAATATGCAGGCAATAGCGTGACAAAAAAGTTCAATAACCAAATTCTTGATGTGTGGTTCAGAGACGGAAAACAGCAGACTGAGATGTGGCACTCCACATGCTCTCTTACATACACACATGCTTGTGAATGTTCAATAACAACACAATGAAGTTACGACTTTGGAAAAGGAAAGACATGCACCCTTACAATCCAATGTCGTGCAGAGGAAGGGTCACAATCACGCATGGCCTGTAACTCAGATTGCAGAAGCTCTTCTTCAGCGTAGAAGCCATTGTTATGCACATTATTTGGGCCTGAACTTTCAACTTTAACATTTACCTCAACCACCTGCAATGGAAAAGGTAGCAATAGTATCAAAATCATAAGCCAGATTTCAAAGAAATGCATATTCTTCATGCAGAGTACACATCGATAAAGTTAATCTTAGATCCTCATTTTTAAATAATGGCCGGTTAGACAACGAATTCATGTACTACAAACTAACAAGTCAAAAGGCATGGCCGAATATTATGCTGAAGCAGCTGATGGAAGTGGATAGGTAAGATTGCAAGATCATGAAAGCAAGGTTCCTTTTATCACCACATAAAATGCCTAACACAATACGGCGGGCAAGAAACCTACCTGATTATAAGCTTCGTTTGGTTTGCAGTCCACTGCCATGTCCATACGGGCAACAAAGAAATGTTGATGAACTGGTGCATACAAACTAGGAGCAATAGTTGTGCCATATTTCCTTTGTTCCCCAGGCATTAGAGCTCCCAAGCTTAGAATTCCGGTAAGCTTTACTTCAGATTCTATCTTACCATCCTACAAAGAAGAAAATATCTATCACATAAGGAAGAGAAACTATAATAGAACTTGCAAAAAGAAAAAATCAGTTTCTGAACTGGAGTTAAGTAGAATATAAATACACTATTACAAGAAAAAAGGTAATGCTGATGCTCACTTGATAAAAGTGCCAATAGAATCCATATTCGTAGTTAGCAATTGTGCATATAAACGAGACAGTAAGCCTGCGTGATCGTCTAACTTCAGCCAATCCTGTTCTCCAATCTTGATGTTTCCAGAGGATTCCATGGTCCTCCTCATGTAAACAAACACAATTCTCAATTGTCTCCACACCACCAGTAAAATTCGTAAAATGTGCATCAAAGTATTTTATGTATCCCAAGCAATCACATCCCTACAGAAAGCAATTTGCAACATAGTTAGATAATTAAAGTATAAAAGGTACAAATACAAAAATAACAGGAGGTTGAACAGCCCATTGGATGCAACAGTGCAAGAACTTCTTGGCAAGGGCACAAAACCAAATGAAAATTCAGCTACATTTTGATTAGTACACGGTGTAATCAACCAAACAAACAACATTCTATACATAACTCAGTTTATGTTCAGAGAAATAAAAATGATGTATTATCAGAAATCTGCAGAGGAAAAGCTACTATTGTAATAAATTACTCTTGTCGTTTCAGTCTGCACATGTAAAGAAACTTTGAGTAGTAATTTTAAATTTTAGTACTCTACTTACTATTGTACACTGAAGCTAAACTTCAGAAATTTCCAAGTTGATTTGACATGTAACCAAGATGATTTGATTGTACTATATATCTCCCAGAATCAAAATGAAGACAGTATTCACAGAAAGCAGCTAACAGACCTTCTTAAGAGAGTGTGCATTTTTTCCAAGCCCATCTTCTCCAGCATCAAATGCATTCTTCCGTTAATGTGGTTCGTTCGGATCTCCATAAGGAACAACCATTTCAACAAAACTCAGCCTGTGAGCGATTGGACGACGTCCACGGTTTCCATCAACATATGCAACAGAATGAATAACTAAACCTTCCTTGGGTGTAAAGCCAACACAGAAATTCCACTGGTCAACAGAAAATATACAAGTGACATTTCTAGACTAGGTCTTGTTTGATATTAGCTCAACAGTTGAAATATTAGACACTACAAACCACTTTACCTTCTGCCACTCCACAAAAGAGCCAGTAATACGGAAACTTGGGCCTTCAGGTTGACTGATAATAAGAGGCTTCACATCGCTTCTATCGACACCACCTCGTGTCTCCCCAGTAGTATAGTTTCTCAAATGATCTGGTGGAGGAAGAGGGACAAACTTCCTATCTTCGAACTCTATTACAACATTATTCTGCATATCAACAATAATATGGATCCCTTCAACAGGACGAGCATAGCCATTCTCCATAGGGTTATCGCTTTCAGTTCTACAAAAGATTAGAGGCTTGCCAAGTCTTCGGTTGGGAGCATCAGCATCACTATAATAGCCTGCACACCTATAATTTTTAGCAGAAAAGTTCAGGTTCAGAGTTTGATTTTACCACAAAAGGCATAGAAAGATAGTGTTAAAGAAAACAATTAACTAGAAACAATTTAGACATAGCTTACCATGCATCTACCATGACAAGCTCCATGTCATCAATGCCTCTTTTCTTCATGGCTTAAATAAAAGGGGGAAAATCTTTCACTGTAGCTTCACATTCAGCATATTCCATCGCGTCCTGCAAACCAAAAAAGCCGTATGGAACTTGACCAATATAAGTAGATGGTGCAAATGTTTTATGATGCACCACCACCTTAACAAGCCTATGAATTGATTTTTAGAGTCAGCCATTCAGGCTGTTATGTTAATGTTAGTGCAAGAAACTGCTAATACCACAATTCACCAACAAGAATTTTGATGAGATAACCACATGGTCGTTACACAATAAACTTGCTGACCTAAATTGACGTTCTAAAATGCTCAAGCAATAAAAGAGTAGCTCCTTCAGTTCGAACAGGGTGGATTCGACCTCCTAAAGTTCAACTCCCCTATTCCATTTTCCATACCAGAGTTGGTACGTCCGTCCACAGCAGAATGGAGTCACCCGTGCAAGGGTCATAGTTATTTTAGAGCAAATAAGAGTTTGGTAGGCTTTTCAGGGTGAGCATATGGTGGGTATACTATTGAGCAAGGATTACGAAAGAGAATGGTGGGATGATGTCCAACAATATATGGAAACTAAAAATATACCATTGCAGGCTGAACATCTGGAACAACTTCTGATGATATAACCTTGCCTCTGTGGTGTCCACCCCTAGTAGCAGCATGCACTTCAGACAGTTCAACAACCCAAATGCTAGTCTCATTTGTTTGCTTGTTGTAGACAACAAGTCTGGCCCTCCTAGGTGGGAGCCTGCTTGGGATCACAGGACCACCTTTGGTTCTGGGAAGAAGATGGTTGGAATGGTGGAAAGAAGTATGCATCAGCTAATGCCACAACATTCTTTTCTGGCTCCAGGAGCACAACTTCAACAAAACGCATGCTGTCTTGTACCTATAATTTTTAGAAGTGACCTGTTAATTATATATTTGAAACATATGTTGACAATTTGAGAAAAGGAATAGGTCAACAAACTTCAGGAGTTCTTCCAGCAGCTCTAACAGTTGCTACAGCCACAGCAATTTCAGCAGCAGATAATGGGTCTAAAGGGTGGCTTCTCTGGGCCCTCGTCATGATTGGGATTCCTGCTTTTAAGATAGACATTACTATACATTTTAAGAAGACAGAACATTACACTCTTACAAGTCTGCAGTGAAGTAGGTGATGATTTTTATAACCTGGCTAAACATCAAGGTTTAACTTCAATAGAGATCTATTAAACTTTCCAAATATGCAACTTGTGCTAGGTGCAAGAAATGGCATAGGAATTGCTAGTTGCACTTTGTTGAAGTCAATTAGGAAATGAAGCAAACTGTGTACAATTAAAGGCTAATGACACAAGCATCCCTGAAGTATGCACATGTGCGCCAGACAACAAACACAATGAACTAACTCCCTGGAGTATGAAATAAGCGTGTAGAACTCGTTAATTGTCTGTATCAAGCATTCTATTTGGTAAATTGGCAAATTGATACCACTGAACTAGTTTACATGCGTATTGTGGTTATCTGTAGACCTCTAACTACAACAAATGTAAGCTAAATGAGCGCATCATGCATGTCATCGTATCAATGCAAATCTTAAATACTATAGTATCCAACAGTAATCCACATCTTCCTTCCTTAATCCCCTTTCAACTCTCATTCATCCAATTTCAAGTTGCTCAGTGCAAAGTTAAAGAAGTAGGGTAACAAGGGGCAATGTAAGAGAAGAATACTATTGCCAGTCACAAGCTAAAAGCCATTTTCTATTCACTACATTGGCACAATAGTTTAATTATGGCATAGCCTAATTCAATCATCGGATCCAAGTAATGGCTGCACATTACCAATTCCCCCCAATAAATTTAGAACTTGGTCTTTCCAGGGATAATCCAAACATAGTCGAAACCAGTGAAATGACAGATATAGCTTTAAGTTTATAATCACAAGTATAACAAAGTCATGCTTCTCAGTTCGAAAGGCACTCCTGATTTCTATTCCAATTATCTGTTGATACGATTCATGCTAAACAAGGATAAGATGAAAAACCATATAATTAATTTTGTGATCATTACATGATTTCCTTTTAACTCCGCCTATGTCTTCTAGGCATAGCCGGTCCCAAGCCCGGGTAAAGGAGGAGGGTTGTGATAGGCTTGGCGAGCCGACATAAAAACTAGCCAGTCCCATGGGTATGAAACCCTTTTGAGCGAGAGTAGTACTAGGATGGGTGACCTCCTGGGAAGTCCTCGTGAAAGGGTTTCATATCTAAGGGTTGTGATAGGCTTGACGAGCCAACGTAAAAACTAGCCAGTCCTTTGGGTATGAAACCCATTTGGGCGAGAGTAGTACTAGGACGGGTGACCTTCTGGGAAGTCCTCGTGAAAGGGTTTCATATCTAGCCTACCCCAACTTGTTTGGGACAAAAGGCTTAGTAAGTAAGTACATGATTTCCTTTTCAAGAAAATTAGGTATTTTAACCACACATCAGAAACCTGCAACTTGAAGCAGGTGGGCAGTTATGTTTCTCGAGCACACATCTCAATGCATGTCAGCAGGTAGGTAATTATGAAAAGACTAGTCCACATGGGTCTCATGTAATTAAGCAACCATGACTATCAATACGCCGGTGCTTTGGTCCAACACCATGCTACGGGCCCCACACTCACTACACAGATATAATATGTGCACAGCATGTGTTTGAGTCATTTGTGTATCATTTGGTGCGACCTTCCATGCAAAACATTCTAGTGTTCCCATAATGGCCATATCTCCAACAGACAAAAAGGTTCTCGTGCCTTCATAAAAATACATCACTATCTCAATCCAGATAGTCCTCTTCCTAGCCATATCGCATATGTCCAAAAAGAAAATTAGTAATTACTGCAAGGATTATCCAAGTAGACAGTTGCTGGGTAAACATTTAGCAAAATATCCCTATTCCAAACGCTCACTGCTCTATCACAGGATAAATCTGGAAAGAAAAATAAATATGTTCCCAGCCTAGCACCATCACCAACCTTCAGTGTGCCCTGGGTGTGCAGCAACATTCTAAATGGGCTATTGTAGTAACGTTATTTTACAGCATGTTGCAGCAAACAAACAACATTGTCCTCGGGTTATCACACAATTATCTGAACCAGTAATTTACATGTCAAGTGCATCCATGGATCCACAACCACCAGGCATTGTTTGCAATGCTTCAACAACACAACCACAGACCCAACGATAAATTCAAACTGAACTATGGTTCCACTTTAAGATCCGTGTTTTAAGTTCTACGATTCATGCCCAAGAAAACTATTACAGCAACCGTATGCAACATATCTTCACGCACGAATCGGATTCCATGAGAGTGATCGCGATCAACAGAAGATTAGTGCACATACACCTTCTATAATGCATCAAGCCCCCCCCTAACATTTCCTGGAGGAGAACCCCCATCAAGTTCAGAAATGGTCACAAATTCACGGCACCAGGTATCTCGTATTACCAAATCCAGCAACGGGCGCACGAGTAGCAGCGCGATCCAAGTGAATGCACAGCAGATGCAGAGCAACACAGCAGAGGGGGGCGATGACGGTTACCGATCATACCGTATATACCTTTGGACGAGGCCTTAGCGGTGGTGGACGGGGAATCCGTGATCTCCTCCATCACAGCGCCGCTGTTGGGCGTCACGGGAGAGGCGGCCTTGCCGGCGGCCGCGCCGCTGCGGCATCCCTGCGCCTTTTCCTCGGAGACAGCCATGGGAGAGGGTTCGCTACCTGATCGTCCCCGTTCGTCGCCCCACTCCTCCTATTCTCCACCCCCGTTGGCAACGATCGGACACGGAGCACTGGCCCCTCCGCCTCCTCCACGGCCTTACCTGCCCCCTTCCTCCTCCTCGGCTGCTTCTACTTCCTCGTGTGGGCGATGCGCGATGGGGGGTTTTGAGATCGGGAATTCGGTGCTCCACGCCGCGGAATGGGGCTGGCGTCTCGGCCGCGAGCGGGCAATCTAAGGAGAGACGGGAAGAGGAGGGGGTTTGGGGTTTTGCGTGGGTGTTTTCTCTGCTGTGCTTCGCTTTTTTGGGGTGCCGGTGATGCCGTGACGCTGATGACCGGTGAGTGTCGGAGGTGGGGGCTTGAGTGGTGCCACAGCGTGCCTTTTGAGTGTTCTTCTTTTTCTATTTTTGACTGCGCAAGTGTTCTTCTTTTTTAAGAAGAAAGATGCAAGTAGCATCTGGCTTTAAATTAATAAGACCCACATACTAAACAGAGTTAACATAGTTCATCGAATCGATAAACCCTAATAACAGCAAAAACAGTCTGATGCATGGCTCTTGGCCCAAAAGAAAGAGCACGCGGGCTTCGGATCTAGAGAAACCCTTTTCCTACGATGAAGAGGATGGTGAAGCGCTACTCACGGAATGATATGAAGTTTGTCCATCACGCGTTCAACGTCCCCCTGTTTTCCCCTGTTGCAAAAATATATTCCATTTGAAGATAACATTAGCGGGATGTGACGAGAAAACGGATTCGATAGTGATTTGATTACGGATGTGCCACAATGCCCACACCATTGCACCCACACAGTGCCACATAATACTTTTGTTGGCATCCTGCTGCGTACGGAGAATCTCTAGCTAGTCCCTACACAAGAGAGGATTCCATGCTTGGCCGAAAGTTTCTCTCACTGCACTCCACGCAAAACGTGCGAGATGGCAGCGAAAAAAGACATGGTTAGCATCTTCCGGAGCGGCATCGCACAAGTGCCGGTGGCTGGCCCCTGCCTCTTGGCCACGTTGACGGCGGTTGGAAAACGGTTCCTAAACAACTGCCATAAAGAGATTTCACTTTAAGCGACAGCGTCGTCTTTCAAAGTCGCCAATCCACGTCTAGCGTATGACTTTGTGTCAGCTTCTCGACATAGATCTGATCGAAAATTGCCGAGAAGCGGAAAGTTTCCAAGATGCAAGTAGCCTCCACTTTGAATTAATAAGACCCACATACTAAACAGAGTTAACATAGTTCACCGAACCGATAGACCTTAACAACAAAAACAGTCTGATACATGGCTCTTGGCCCAAAAGAAAGAGCACACAGACTTTGGATCTAGAGAAACCCCTTTCGTGAATACGCAAAAGACTTGCGTATCATTGTATTGATGGGGGAATAGAAAGTGATTGTTACAGGGTTGATCTTGTAAGCACATCCGCAAAAAGAGATGGTGTGAATGAGATAAACAAGGGCGCAGCTATGGGGGCTGTGCGACCCGAGAATAGAACACACTACGTCTCATCAATCAGTTGGCCAAGCCCCTTGGCCCCGGCGCACACCCAAGCGCGGGCGTCTTCCTTGATGCAGTCGGAGAGTCTGATGACAGAAGGGATGGCGGCGTTGAACACGCAGTCATTACGGTGCTTCCAGAGTCTCCAAGTAGTGAGGATGATGACAGTGGCAAGCCCTCGACGAAGGGCGGTCGGAGAGTCATGTATGGAGGCGGAGAACCACTCGCGGAACTCGCAGTCCAGGATGGGTAAGGTGGCAGTGGCGTGGCACCAAGAGAGGATCTCGTGTCATACCTGACGCGAGAACGAGCAGCCGACTAGAAGATGTGTGTGGTAGGCCACGGTACGCCAACCTGTCGGTCGTCCAGCATCAGCCCTGGCAAGCAAGCCAAAGGAAGATCTTGACCCGAAGAGGCGCCCAGGATTTCCAATTAAGTCTCCAGGCCGGCTCGATGGTCGATCCGGAGCCTGGTAACAAGACTTGGCAGAATACGCGCCTGATGTGGTCCATCGCCAAGTGATTCGATCCGGGCCGTCCGAGAGAGAGAAATCATGAAGCTGGGTCCAGAGCAGGACGTACTAGACCAAGGCCTCGAGGCCCAGAGTGCCGTGGATGTCGCGGATCCAGGCGCGGTGTACGAGGCCATCGCGGACAGTCCTCGATCGTCGGCGCCTGCTCGGGACCATAGCATGAAGCAAGGGGGCAACCTGAGGGATGGAGTTGCCGTGGAGACAGTGATCTTCCCAAAACTGACAGGAAGTGTTGTCGCCAAGCTCCCAGCGCGTGGAAGCCCGGAAAATCGAATGAACCTCAGGCGTGCAGGGGATGTGAAGATGCTGCCATGGCCTAGACGGTTCAGTCTTGTGAAGCCAGAGCCATCTGGCCTGGAGCGTGTGACCGAAGCGCTGGAGATCCAGGATGCCCAAGCCACCGAACGCAATCAGGTGGCAAACCTGACCCCAGCTGATGAGACAGTGCCTACCGTTGGCCGTTTTGTGGCCATGCCAGAGGAAAGTGCGAACCAGGCGGGTGATCTACCGGAGGATCGAGGGATGCAGCGCCATAGCGATAAGGATGTGTGTTTGCATGGCGGAAAAGACATGCCTCATGAGAGCAAGCCGCTCTCCGCGGGAAAGCATGGAGGCCCACCAGGGGGATAGCTTCTTCTCCAGTTTGTCGACGAAGGGCTGCAATGCCGAGGTGGAGACCTTGCGGATGGAACTAGGAAGGCCGAGGTACCTCGTGGGGAAGCCGAGGATCGGACACGGAAAGTGGCCGGCGATGACGGCATGGTGGGCAGGCGTGCACTGGATAGGGAGTGCGGAGCACTTTGCCAGGTGGGTGTGCAGGCCAGATGCTTCACCGAAGATCTCGAGCAGTCGGCCGACGGCCGTGAGGTCCGGCACAACGGGGTGGCAGAAGAGGACGACATTGTCGGCATAGAGGGATAGGCTAGAAGCCATGTGTCTGTCGGTGAGGCGCTTCATACGCCCAAATCCATGGCCCTCAGGAACAAGTGGTTTAGGACGTCGATGACAAATGACGAAGAGCATCGGAGAGACGGGGTCGCCCTGGCGCAGTCCTTTGCGATGATACACCGGCGGTCCAGGCGTCCCATTGATGAGCACGCGAGTGCTAGTGGTGGCCAGGAGGATGCACACCCAGTTGATCCGTCGGTGGCCAAAGCCCATATGTTGCATCACCTCAATCAAAAATGGCCACGAGACAGAGTCAAAGGCATGCGTGATGTCGAGCTTCAGAAGCACGCGCGGCTTGCGGAGGTTGTGCAGCTGCCGAGCCGTCTGTTGGACCAACATGAAGTTGTTGTGGATACTACAACCGACGATGAAGGTGCTCTGGTTCGTGGAGATCATCTCGTGAAGACGCGGGGCCAGCCGGAGGGAGAGGACCTTGGCAAACAGCTTGGCGATCAAGTGAATGAGACTAATCGGGCGGTATTCCGATAGGGCGGCTGCATCCGGAGACTTGGGAAGAAGGATGATGAAGGCCTCGTTCAACTTATGGAAACCGCGGTTGTTGAGCGCATGAAGCTTATGGAGGGCCTCCATGATGTCACCTTTGATCACATCCCACGATGCGCATAGAAACTCGGCCATGAAGCCATTCGGGCCAGGCGCTTTGCCCTTATGAAGGGAGCAAATCGCGTTCCACACCTCGGCCTCGGTGAAAGGGAGCTCGAGAGAGGAGAGCTCAAAGAGGCGGTGATCAATTGCGTCGAGGGAGATGGTGGTGGAGCGAGAGTTGGCTGTCCCCAGAAGCCACGAGAAGTCGGAGAAGGCGGCTTCAGCCATGCCACCCGGGTCGGTGACAACGCTATCATCAATGTGCCCTTTCCCACGATGAGGAGGATGGCTGACGCGCTACTCACGGAATGATATGAAGCTTGTCCATCACGCGTTCAACGTCCCGCTGTTTCCCCCAGCAGTGCCCTACTGCAAAAATATATTCCATTTAAAGATAACATTTTTTGCAGGTTCATTTGAAGATAACATTAGTCGGATGTAACGAGAAAATGGATTCGATAGTGATTTGATTACGGATGTGCCACAATGCCCACAACATTGCACCCACACAGTGCCATAGAATACGTTTGCTGGCACCCCGCTGCGCACGGAGAATCTCTACCAAGTACCTACCCGAGAGAGGATTCCATGCTTGGCTGAAAGTTTCTCTCACTGCACCCCACGCAAAACGTGCAAGATGGCAGCAAAAAAAGACATGATTAGCATCTTCCAGAGCAACGCAGATCGCACAAGTGCTCGTGGCTGGCCCCTGCCTCTTGGACATGTTGACAATGGTTGGAAAGACGGTTCCTAAACAACTGCCATAAAAATATTTCACTTTAAGCGACAACGCCTTCATCCAAAGTCGCCAAGCCACGTCTAGTGCATGACTTTGCGTAAACTTCTCGACATAGATATAACCGAAAATTGTCGAGAAGCGAAAAGTTTCCAAGAAACCTCATCCGGTGATGGATCTAAGACGATGGTACTAAGACGAGTGCGCAAGGAGTCCCACTCCTTCCCCTCCATCGACGTTAGCTCACGACGAAACTAGATCGCCTACGGGGAGACACCACATGCCTCGACAACCATGATATTTGGGTTAGTGGCCGCAATGAACAACGCCAGGTGGTTCGCACAGAGCGGTTCCACATCTAGACAAGCATCATGCCAGAACTTGATAGATTTGTCATCGTGGGCTTGAAACCTCGCGCCTTGAGAGAACGCGGGTTTCACTGCCTGGATCTCATTCCAGAAAGGCAATCCGTGCGACACAGCTTCAAAAACTGTTTTGTGTGGGAAGTACTTAGTTTCCAGTAACTCGGCCCACATGCCCGCCGCGTTGATCACAAGCTTCCGAATCCACTTTGAAAGGAGGGCAACATTCATAACTTTTGAATTGGTGACCCCTTCATATTCGGTCTACAACCCGCTGCCCACTTTACCATGTGATACTTACGTTTGGGTTCTACTCCTTCCCAAAAGAACCAGGACCTGGGCGTGTCTAACTTCATGTGAACCCCATCTGTGAGAAAAAAATGCCTATATAGAAGATGGGCAGAGAGGACAGACTCGAGTAGTGAGCGTGGGCCTAGCCCTGAAGGACATAAATATGCCATGCCAGGGGCACACCCTACCTGCCACCTTCGAATATAGCGGCTCCCATCCGAGGATTGAGAAGTGTTTGTTTGAAATGGGGAGCCCAAGGTATTTAATGGGAAATTTGCCTGGCCTACTGATATGTCCATTTTACATCATTATTTTCTACTATAATTTAGCTTACTCTAATAATATATTTCATATTATGGTGCAAATTCGAATGCCTTTTCTCTCTTAAGATGCAAGTTATACCAAGAGAGGTAGATTGCCGACAGCTGGAATTCTGGACCTAAAATAGCAACAATAGAGAAACAATTCTCCGGAGCTCAAAATGAAGCATGGATTTTTCGAGAATTCTTTTGGAATATATGATGAATTACGGAGCAAAGATATGCCAGAGGGGGTCCACCAGCCAGCCACAATGGTAGGTGGCACCGTGTTAGGGCATATTTCTCCCTTAGTGGTTTTGGTGATTGATGACAATGCTTTTTGCGGACTAATCATGTGTATTGAGCATTTCAGATATCCTATCATATGGCACAAGATGATTTATTCCCCTCAGTGTTATAGAGTGAAAACGATTATTTCCAGCGATTCTTTTTCGGTGGTATTTGAGTCGTAGGAAATCCATACTATTAAGAGGGTGTCCACATTGGAAAGGCTTGGGTGGAGTCAACACGTACACGTTCACTTATGCACCCACTTTTCCTCCTGGCAACATGGTGATTGGCCCTCGCAAAACCGGTTTACCAAATGTTGATCCTTGATTTTTCGAGTTTTTGCCCCCTCGGGGATATTCCTATATAAACCTCCCAAAACCTCCTCTACCAAAGAAGGCATGCATGGAAGGGGATCACCAAACCCCCCCTTCCCCAATCTCGAACCTCTTTTGGGCTGAAAAACCACCCCTACCAAATGGGGCCTTCAAGTATTTCATCCAACTAAGATTTAAAAGCCATATATTTTTGGGAGTGTGTAGTGTTGGAAATATGCCCTAAAGGCAATAATAAAGTGGTTATTATTATATTTCCTTAATCATGATAAAGGTTTATTATTCATGCTAGAATTGTATTGACCGGAAACTTAAATACATGTGTGGATACATAAACAAATATCGTGTCCCTAGTGAGCCTCTACTAGACTAGCTCGTTGATCAAAAGATGGTTAAGGTTTCCTGACCATAGATATGTACTACTGCAGGATGGTCCAAACGCGACAGTCGAATCAGAGACCCTTCGACGAAACTGTGTGCGATGCATCAATCACAAACGGTGATGTAATAAAACCGTCAAAAAAGATGCAAAACGTTTGCGATGGTGGCGACATCAAACACGGTTCATATTAGAGTTGCGTGTGCGATGAGTGGCAAACGGTTAATCCAGAAGAACTGTTTGCGATGATGCAGAACAACAGAAACGGGCAGCCAGATGAGGGTGTGTGCGATATACGACATACAGTTCACTAGGATGAACTGTGTGTGATTAGGCAACACAATGAAAACGGTTCAACTGAACAAGATGTGTGTGATACGCGGCAAACAGGTCCATAATCAGAAATGTGTGCGAAGACCAATAATAACACAGACGATTGCTGCTAATAAGCTGTGTGATTTGCTCTGTTTACAGAAGAATAACATATATATATATATATATATATAACTGAAATAAACATCCAATTACATAAGTGACTATACAGATCATTCGCACACATCTCAATAAACAATTGCATGCATTCTAAACTAGGAGAAACTATTGTCTAGTCATCTACTTCTTGTGACGCTCCCGCCACTGCTCTGTGGCTCGATCCCTCGTCTGGGGCAGGAAGAAGACACTCCCTGTAACACCCCTGTACTGATGAGCTACAGTAACCCCTGGGGTTAAGCTAATTTTTTTTGCTAAACAGTGCATGATAATCTTTACTTCTATCTCATTTCAAATTCCGGTCAAATTCAAATTTAAATACTAAGTGAAATCCAAAAGTTCACAAACCTGAAAACTAAAATGTTGGTCATGTGACAAATATTCACTTCTTAATATTGGTGGTGAACCAACATTTTTGCAAAGTGTTTAAATGGCTAATTAAAACAGTGGCCAAATCAATAACTTATATGCCTTTAAAATTTTAAAATTTTGCAAACTATTTTATTTTGCCAAACCATTTTATGGCAGTGCCTAAATTTGCATTGTAAATTATCGGCCAAGTCTCTTATTTTACAAAACCCCTTTTGTTGTTTAAATTAAATACTAAACAGAACTAAAAGAAAACAGAAAATATGAAAAGAAAGGAGAAAAACAAAAGAAAAATGAAAAGAAAACCCACCCCCCCCCCCACTGGGGCGTGGCCAGCTGGGGACCGCCAGGCCGCCAGGCAAGCCCACCTCTCCTCCCCTTATCCCCCCACGACCGAACCCTAACCCCTCTCGATCCCCATTCCCCCCCCGATCTCCCTCTCCTCCCCTGGTTCTGGATCGGGGGCGCCACGCCCGATCCGTCGCCGCTCCCCGCGGTTTGCCTCGTCACCGGTGCCGACCCACCGTCACCGACCTCGCCCCTCGCCGGAACGCCTCGTCCTCCTCCCGAAGCCCTCCCTCGCCGTGACGTCTCGAACGCCACTGCCTCGACCTGATCTGGCGCCGCGCCGCGCCCCCCCGGCGTCGCCGCTTGCCATCGCCGGCGTCGCCTCGCCTCGCCGACCCACCGACGCCACGCCATCGCCGGACCTCACCGCGCCGTCCCCGACCTCCTCAACAGCGCTACCCCGAGACCGCTGCCCTCCCCGTCCGGCCCCCTGTGAGCCGCTACCTCCCTTCCTCTTTCCCCGTAGGTCACCGCGCGCGCCGACCTCCCCGTGGCTGTGCTCGCCGCGCTTCGTGCGCGCCCACGGCCGCGCGCGCTCGCGCATGCCCTCACCGCGGCCACCGCACGCGTGCGCCCCGTGCCGCGCCCCTGCCCCAGCAGCGCCACCGCGCGCGCACGCCGCCCGCCTCGCCTTGCTCGTCTCCGCCGATGGTCTCGCCCCTGGCCGCCGCGGCTTGCGCCCCCTGGCCTGGGCGTGCGCCCGACGCCCGCGTCCCTCCTGGCCACCCGCCACCGCCACTCGCTCATCCTCGCTGGCGCTGCTCGCCGCGCCGTCGGCGCCGCCCGGGTTCGCCCGTTAACGGGCGCCCGCCCGTCGCCCGTTCCTTGTCGCCCACGCCCGCAGAGGCCCTCCCGGGGCCTTTGACAGCTGGGCCCCGGCCACCCCCTGGCCCTATGACAGACGGGGCCCACTGCCCAGAACGTTTAAAGAAATAATAATAATTAATAGAAATAAATAATAATTAATTAATCAATTAACTTAATTAATTCTGATTAATTAAACTAATTAAGATTAATTAACTTAATGAACTCATTAACTTATTTAATCTGTTAATTAACCTAAACAGTCACTGACAGGTGGGACCCACATGTCAGTTTTACCCAGTCAACAGTACAGTTGACTGCTGACATCATGATGATGTCATAATTGTATTTTCTAATTAATTTGATTAATAATAATTTCAGAATTTTTTAAATCTTTAAAAATTAATATAAAATAAACCGTAACTCAGATGAAAATACTTTGTACATGAAAGTTGCTTAGAACGACGAGACGAATCCGAATGCGCGGTCCGTTCGTCTGCCACACGTCCCTAGCATAGCGAACATGCGACCGTCCCCCTCCGTTTCATCTGTCCGAAAATACCAAACTTCGGGAAAACATTCCCGGATGTTTTTGCTCTTCACCTATATCGTGTAGCACCGCGTCAGAACACCCCTAGCTCTGCGTATTGTCATGTCATGCTCTTGTTTGCATTATATTTACCGTTTCTTCCCCCTCTTCTCTCCGGTAGACCCCGAGACCGCTGCTGATGCCGCTGTGATCGGCTACGTCACCGACGACTCTTCTTCCTTTTCAGCAGAGCTTCCAGGCAAGCCCCCCCTTTAATCATCCCGATATCGCCCATTCTATTTTCTCATGCTTGCATTAGATTTTGCTACTGTAATTGATTGCTCCTATTCTGATGCATAGCCTGCTTTTGTAACCTGCTTGTTGTTACCTTACCTGCCTATTTCAAACTGCTTAGTATAGGCTGGTTAGTGACCCATCAGAGACCCACTTTGACCCAACTGCCCCGCTCGATTATTAGAAGACCCGATCAACGGGATCGAAGACCAGGCCCTGGCACCGCACATCACCCCTCCCTTAGTGTACGACACTGCAGTGTTACTATCGAGTGCCGAGGGTGATACCTCGTGTAGCACTTCTGATGTTAACTCTGTAGAGTAGCTATTCGGTCGTAGTCCTCGAGGGTGATTCCTCCTTCACCACTTCCGATAACGACGCTGTCATGCAACACCTCAAGTGTGAACCTATCAAGGGTGATTCCTCCGAGTTCACTTTGATGGATACATCGAGTAGGAATCCAACGAGGGTGATACCTCGGATTCCCTTGATGTTATGGACACACGGATATTTGGACTTTACACTGTTACTTGGAAAGGCGGGTCGACCCTGAGGGGTACCCGTGTGAGCCTAAGTGGCGAGTGTTGTGGATAGGAATCCAACGAGGGTGATACCTCGGATTCCCTTGATGTTATGGACACATGGATATTTGGACTTTACACTGTTACTTGGAAGGGATAATTAGATTTATGCCCCTAGTTGTGTCCCACTCGTCTGTTTTACCCCTAGTTCCCAAAAGTCACCGGTTCTGTCCAAGTCACTTTGCTCCTCTTATGCTTTTGCCCTTTGACCGTTTGACCGTCAGTTTGAAAACTTCATAACTAATTCATACTAAATCAGAAAAATGCAAATAAGATACCAAAATGTTCAGAAAAACATCACCTATATGTCAGTGTCATTTGCATTCATGAAAAAAGTGTTGGAAAGTGCACATCCGAGTTTTAGCTCTTTTGATACCACCATGAATAGTAAAATACAAAAAAATTCAAAAAAAATATGGTGGCAATTAACGACAAATGTTCTAAATGCTTGCCAAGTTTCATCAGGGAACGACATTCGTGGAAGTCGTGGCAAAAAAATAATCTATTATGGAGTGCTGATTGTTTTTTTGCCATGGCACCCACGAATGTTATTCCTTGATGAAACTTGGCAGACACTTAAAACATTTGTCATTCTTTGCCACCAAATTTTTTTTTGAATTTTTTGAACTTTTTTAAATTTTACTATTCATGGTGGTAGCATAAGAGCTAAAACTCGGATGGGCACTTTCCAACACTTTTTTCATGAATGCAAATGACACTCACATATAGGTGATGTTTTTCCGAACATTTTGGTATCTTATTTGCATTTTTCTGATTTAATATGAATTAGTTATGAAGTTTTCAAACTGACGGTCAAAGGGCAAAAGCATAAGAGGAGCAAAGTGACTTGGACAGAACCGGTGACTTTTGGGAACTAGGGGTAAAACAGACGAGTGGGACACAACTAGGGGCATAAATCTAATTATCCCTACTTGGAAAGGCGGGTCGACCATGAGAGGTACCCGTGTGAGCCTAAGTGGCGAGTGTTGTGGATACGGGTTGACCAGGAAGGTGCCCGAGATATGAATACGAGGCGTGGTCGGGCATTCTTAGCCCTTGCCGCAAGTCCTCGAGACGGGGCGACGGGGTCACATCGATCGTGAGTCTCTACTCGTTACCGCACCCCCAATGTACTAATGATTTGGATATTTGATCCGAGTGGGCCTCTGGCCCGATAGCACTAACCATCACGTGGGATCAGTTATGGGCACTCTGCATCGTAGCATCAGCCGAAAGCTCTGTCAGACGTCCAGTTCAGCAGTGCGGCATGGAGTGATTGGCGCCATTCACGACAGAGGTGGTGCTTGGATCTGAGCCATGTGCGCAACGACCCGGAGGGCGAGGGGTGATGGTCCAAGACCCCCGAGCGCTTAGGATGTAGACCGACGGGGACCTCTTTGCGGAGCTCTAGGTAGGGTTGCGGTGTGTCGTTAGGCTGAGGTCGGGCATGACCAGAAAAGTGTGTCCGACCGGAGTTAAGCGAGCCTGGTATGTAAGTTGGTGCACCCCTGCAGGGAAGAACTAATCTATGCATAGCCGGATCCTCGGTAACGGACGCTCGGAGTTGTATCCCGATCGATACAACTAGAACTGGATACTTGTGATGAGAAATGGAAAGTATGGCTCTGGGATTGCTTTCTCGCAGGGAGTCGAGAAAGGATCTCTGGCTGAGGTTGATGACAGTATGGCTCTGGGATTGCTTTCTCGCAGGGAGTCGGGAAAGGATCTCTGGGTGAGGTTGAGACTTAATGATACTACTACTCTATACTGTACTAATCTACACTCTTCTAATGCTGCAAGACCGTTGAAGTTGCTAGTCTTCGATAGGACTAGGCTTTCCCCTCTATTCTGGCATTTCTGCAGCCCAGTCCACATATACAGCCTTCCTTTGATAATGTTGCATATGTAGTGTAGATCCTTGCTTGCTGAGTACTTCGGATGAGTACTCACGGTTGCTTTGCTTTCTTTTTCCCCCATATCCTTTTGGTGCAACCAGATGACGGAGCCCCGGATACAGCTGCCCCCGCCGACGACTACTACTACCACCCCGAGGGTGGTTGCTACTATGAGTTGGCCGACGACCAGGAGTAGGTTCGGAGGGTCCCAGGCAGGAGGCCTGCGCCTTTCGATCGTAGCTTTTGTTTTGCCCCGCCTTTCTAAAGGCTTATCTATTTCTGTTTCATATCTGTACTCAGATATCTGATGCTTCCGCTGACGCTTGTATGCGAGCTTATGTATTCGAGCCCTCGAGGCCCCTGGCTTGTAATATAAAGCTTGTATGACTTTATTTATGTTTTAGAGTTGTGTTGTGATATCTTCAAGTGAGTCCTTAGGCTTGATCATGTGCATTTGCGTGTATGGTTAGTGCACAATTGAGCCGGGGGCGTCACAGGTTGGTATCAGAGCCGACTGCCTCTAGGAACCCCCCTTTCCAACTCCTTGGCCGAAGTTGAGTCTAGTGATCCAAAACTAATTTACTAACTTGGCTGTGTGGCTTACGGGCCCACGTCGCCAATTGGGTGGTATTAAGATCTTTTATTTCTCGTCTATACTCTCGGACTCTGATATCTCTTCTATTCTGGTTAAAATTTTACTAACTCCAACATTAGGTTCTCGTGATCACATCCACCCAGAGTTCTGAAAATATCCCCCCTTGCTCCAAGATTGTGGGCCAGATTCTGCTTACAGGATCCTTTTATCGAGGGCACCCTGTGTTGTCACTTGCAGATTCCCCGCTCCAACAGTTTTCTTCGATGTTGATGTAGCCTTTGCTATGTCTCGTTGTGTACTTCCTTACCGCGTGCCTGCGCGCCGCCTAGCTTGTCTAGCCACGTGCATTTCCGAACTCCTACCGCCGTTTGTGTCCAATTCCGTGCATCGTTTTGTATGTCTTTAATGACTACTAATATGCACCTAATGCCTTCTTGTTCATCACTCATGTTACATCGTGAATGACCTCTTACACATGCAGTTTTTCTTGCTAAACTACCCCTGTTAATTTGGCAGGATGGCTGACGATCCTCCACCTCCACCCTATATTGCCGCAATGATGCAACAGTTTGAACTCAACCGTCAGCAGTTTGAACTCAACCGTCAGTTTATGACCGGAGTATTAGCTCAGTTCCCTATTCAGAATGCTCAGTAACATATTGCTCCAATAACTCTGCCAGAATTTGTGCGCCTCAATCCATCCGTTTTCCGCAACTCCACCAATCCAATGGATGCTGATGATTGGCTTCGTGAAATCCTGTTTGAGATGGAGTCAACTAATGTTGCCCCTGACAGTTATGTCATCTTTGCGACATTCCACTTAGAGGGTCCAGCTGCTCAATGGTGGGAAAGCCTCAAGGATATGTTGCCTGCAGAGACTGTAACCACTTGGCAGGAATTTCAGTTAGCCTTTCGTGCAAGGTACATCCCTCCAGGTCTGATCGACCAGAAGAAGCAGGAGTTCCGTAAACTCTCACAGGGCACAATGACTGTGGATGATTATCAGAGGAAATTCCTTGAATTATCCCGCTATGCTGCCGATGACGTCGACACTGACACTCGCAAGCAGGAGAAATTCCGTGAAGGACTGCGTACTGATATAAACCTCGCACTTGTTGCCCTTGATTGTGAGGACTTTGCGACGCTTGTCAGTCAAGCCTTTCGAGCTGAAACTGGTCTGGCTAAGTACCAGGAGTCACTCAAGTGCACTCGTGATGTTGGCTCATCCTCGGGTCAGCCTGTTCAGAAACGTCGAGTGTGGATTCCGCACAATGTTCATTACCGACCTGCCCCTGTACCTAGGCCATCTTATGCTGCACCTCGTCTGCCTCCACCACCAAGACAACTGAACATTGCAAGTGGACAGCCCAATGTTGATGTTTCTTCCCATAATGATGGTTTGTGCCACCAGTGTGGACAGCCAGGGCACCGTGCTATCAACTGCCGTCAGAGTCAGCCTCAACACGCATCACGTCCTTCTGTTGGTTGCAGGAAGAGCCATCGAAAACATCCTTCCAGGAACGTTGAAACTAGACCACCTGCTAATCAGCTTGTTCATGTCAACCAAGTCAACATTGAAGAAGCTCGACAGGACCCCAAAATTGTGATGGGCACCCTTCTAGTGAATTCAATCCCAGCTTCTGTCCTCTTTGATTCTGGAGCATCGCACTCCTTCATGTCCGAAAGTTTTGCGCGAAGCCATGATATACCTTTCGAGGAGATGTCCACTCCATTAGTAATCCAGTCACCTGGGGCTAATTGGCAAATTACCATGGTAAGCCACGGTAACCACATTGTGATTGGAGGATTGATGTTCCCCGTTTCCCTCATTGCTCTTAAGACCTCCAACATAGACATTATTCTGGGTATGGACTGGTTGAAACCTCATAAAGCTTTGATTGACTGTGCCACTGAATCAGTCCACATCACACACCCTTCCGGCCAAACCGTCAGATACTCAGCTCGGACAGTTCAGAATGCCGAGAATCAGATATATGCTCTGAATGCATTGAATGCTTCACCTCTTGAAGGCATCGAGAATGTTCCAGTTGTTCATGATTTTCAAGATGTCTTTCCAAAAGAACTTCCAGGAATACCCCCTGCTAGAACTGTCGAGTTTCTCATCGACTTGAAACCTGGCACTACCCCTATTACGAAGCGTCCTTATAAGATGCCTCCGCACCACCTTCTTGAACTTAAGGAGGAAATCGACAAATCACTTAAAAAGGGTTTCATCCACCGCAGTTCCTCTGCTTGGGGAGCACCTTCACTCTTTGTTAAGAAGAAGGATGGAACTAGCCGATTGGTTCAGGATTATCGGCCCATTAACCAAGCCACAATCCAGAACAAGTATCCACTTCCCAGAATCAACAATCTGTATGATCAACTTGCCGGTTCCTCATTATTCTCTAAGCTTGATTTGAGATTGGGATACCATCAGATCCGTGTCCGCGAAGAGGATATTCCCAAGACTGCATTTGTTACTCGCTATGGCTCTTATGAGTACACTGTCATGTCATTTGGTTTAACAAATGCTCCAGCCACATTCTCCCGTCTGATGAATTACATCTTCATGGATTACCTCGACAAGTTTGTCGTGGTATATCTAGATGATATTCTAGTTTATTCAAAGAATAAGGAAGAACATGCCGAACATCTTTGGCTTGTACTGGAAAAGCTGCGTGAACATCAACTGTATGCCAAGTATTCCAAATGCGAGTTCTGGTTATCTGAAGTGAAATATCTCGGCCATGTGATTTCGAAAGATGGCATTGCCGTTAACCTAGAACGAGTTTAGGCTATTCTTGACTGGACACCTCCGAAGAACGTCAAGCAAGTCAGAAGTTTTCTCGGCCTTGCAAGCTATTGCCGTCGCTTTGTCGAGAATTTCTCAAAGATTGCTAAGCCTTTGACTGATCTGCTTCACAAGGGCGTTAAGTTTGAGTGGACAGACAAATGTCAAGAAAGTTTTCAAACACTCAAAGACAAGCTAACATCTGCCTCAGTACTTGCTCCTCCAGATTCTCGCAAATACTTCGTGATTTATTGTGACGCATCCCGTGAAGGATTAGGCTGTGTCCTAATGCAACAACGTAAGGTGATTGCTTATGGCTCTCGATAGTTGCGTCCTCATGAAGAGAACTACCCGGTCCATGATCTAGAACTAGCTGCTGTCATCTATGCATTGAAGTTGTGGCGACATTACCTCCTCGGTAATCGTTGCGAGATCTACACGGATAATAAAAGCTTGAAGTACTTGTTCACTCAACCATCTCTGAACCTCCGTCAGCAAAGATGGATGGAGGCCATTACGGACTATGATTTGTGTATTTCTTATACCCCTGGCAAGGCTAACGTGATGGCTGATGCCTTAAGCCGCAAGTCCTATTGCGAAAACCTCATGGTTAGGCGAGCTCAACCTTGTCTTTTTGAAGAACTGTGCAAGCTGAATCTGCGTATTGTTCCACAGGGATCTCTTAATAACCTTGTGATAAAACCAGATCTTGAGAAAGTTGTTAAGAATGCGCAAGCTAAAGATGCTGAAATTGATCTGATGAAGAAAGATCTTCACCTGGAAAAGTACAGGGATTTCTCCTTGTCTGAAGATGGAACCTTGTATTTCAGAAACTGCATCGTCGTACCTCGCTTCGAACTCATGACTGACAAGGTCATGAAGGAGGCACATGATACACCGCTGTCTATTCATCCGGGTAGCACCAAGATGTATCGTGATCTCTGACAAAGGTACTGGTGGTCTAGAATGAAGCAGGACATTGCTCGTTATGCTGCTGAATGTGATGTGTGTCGTCACGTTAAAGCAGAACATCAGAAGCCTGCTGGAATTCTGCAACCACTTCCTATTCCTCTATGGAAATGGGATAAGGTTTAGATGGATTTCATTACAGGACTTCCTAGGTCACAGAAGGGTCACGATGCTATTCTTGTCGTCGTCGACCAACTTTCTAAAGTTGCACACTTTCTGCCTATCAAGGAGACTATCACTGCTAGTCAGTTAGCAGAGTTGTATATCTCCAGAATTGTATCACTCCACGGTATTCCGAAAGAGATCAGTTCGGACCGTGGCGGACTTTTAACCTCAAAGTTCTGGGAAAGTTTCCAACAAGCTATGGGAACTCATATTACCTGGAGTTCAGCTTATCACCCCCAATCGCAAGGCCAAGTTGAGCGAGTCAATCAAGTGCTTGAAGACATGCTGCGAGCTTGTGTTATTTCTTTCGGCAAGAAGTGGGAAGAATCTCTCCCGTATGCCGAGTTCTCATATAACAACAGCTATCAAGCCAGCTTGAAAATGGCCCCCTTCGAAGTTCTATATGGAAGTAAGTGTCGAACCCCTCTGAATTGGTCAGAAACTGGGGAACGACCGCTCATGGGTCCGGATATTATCCAACACGCCGAAGAGCAAGTCCGTATCGTTTGAGAAAATCTCAAGGTGGCTCAGGACCGCTAGAAGAGCAACTATGATCGCAAACGATGGGGTTTGACTTATCAACCTAGTGATCAAGCTTATCTGCGTGTCACTCCTATGAAGGGCACTCACCGCTTCGGAATCAAGGGCAAGTTAGCTCCATGCTACATTGGTCCTTTTCGCATTCTTGCCAGACGTGGTCAGGTGGCATATAAATTGGAGTTACCACCGCAATTCTCTCATATCCACAACGTCTTCCATGTGTCGCAACTTCGTCGTTGCTTCAAGCAATCTCCGCACCGCGCAATGGATCATGAGATGCTCGAATTACATGATGATCTTTCTTATAAGGAGCATCCGATCCGCATCCTCGATGAATCTGAATGTCGAACCCGTCAGAAGACGACCAAGTTCCTCAAAGTGCAGTGGTCAAATCATACTGAAGATGAAGCCACTTGGGAACGCGAGGATAATCTTCGTGCGGAATACCCTGATCTTTTCCCTTCTACCTCTTAATTCTTGGGACGAGAATTTCTTTTAGAGGAGGAGAGTTGTAACACCCCTGTATTGATGAGCTACAGTAACCCCTGGGGTTAAGCTAAATATTTTTGCTAAACAATGCATGATCATCTTTACTTCTATCGCATTTCAAATTCCGGTCAAATTCAAATTTAAATACTAAGTGAGATCCAAAAGTTCACAAACCTGAAAACTAAAATGTTGGTCATGTGACAAATATTCACTTCTTAATATTGGTGGTGAACCAACATTTTTGCAAAGTGTTTAAATGCCCTAAAGTAATTAAAACAGTGGCCAAATCAATAACTTATATGCCTTTAAAATTTTAAAATTTTGCAAACTATTTTATTTATGTGCCAAACCATTTTATGGCAGTGCCTAAATTTGCATTGTAAATTATGGGCCAAGTCTCTTATTTTACAAAACCCCTTTTGTTGTTTAAATTAATTACTAAATAGAACTAAAAGAAAACTGAAAATATTAAAGAAAGGGAAAAACAAAAGAAACTGAAAAGGAACAGAACCCCCCCACTGGGCCATGGCCCAGCTGGACCGCCAGGCCGCCAGGCCAGCCCACCTCTCCTCCCCTTATCCCCCCACGACCGAACCCTAACCCCTCTCGATCCCCATTCCCCCCCACCGATCTCCCTCTCCTCCCCTGGTTCTGGATCGGGGGCGCCACGCCCGATCCGTCGCCGCTCCCCGCGGTTTGCCTCGTCGCCGGTGCCGACCCACCGTCACCGACCTCGCCCCTCGCCGGAACGCCTCGTCCTCCTCCCGAAGCCCTCCCTCGCCGTGACGTCCCGGACGTCACTGCCTCGACCCGATCTGGCGCCGCGCCGCGCCCCCCCCGGCGTCGCTGCTTGCCATCGCCGGCGTCGCCTTGCCTCGCCGCCCCACCGACGCCACGCCATCGCCAGACCTCACCGCGTCGTCCCCGATCTCCTCAAGAGCGCTACCCCGAGCCCGCTGCCCTCCCCGTCCGGCCCCCTGTGAGCCGCTACCTCCCCTCCTCTTTCCCCGCAGGTCACCGTGCGCGCCGTCGTCCCCGTGGCTGTGCTCGCCGCGCTTCGTGCGCGCCCATGCCCTCGCCGCGGCCACCGCACGCGTGCGCCCCGTGCCGCGCCCCTGCCCCCGCAGCGCCACCGCGCGCGCACGCCGCCCGCCTCGCCTTGCTCGTCTCCGCCACTGGCCTCGCCCCTAGCCGCCGCGGCTTGCGCCCCCCTGGCCGGGGCGTGCGCCCGACGCCCGCGTCCCTCCTGGCCACCTGCCACCGCCGCTCGCTCATCCTCGCCGGCGCTGCTCGCCACGCCGTCGGCGTCGCCCGGGTTCGGCCGTTAACGGGCGCCCGCCCGTCGCCCATTCCCTGTCGCCCACGCCCGCAGAGGCCCTCCCAGGGCCTTTGACAGCTGGGCCCCGGCCACCCCCTGGCCCTATGACAGACGGGGCCCACTGCCCAGAGCGTTTAAAGAAATAATAATAATAAATAGAAATAAATAAGAATAAATAATAATTAATTAATCAATTAACTTAATTAATTCAAATTAATTAAACTAATTAAGATTAATTAACTTAATGAACTCATTAACTTATTTAATCTGTTAATTAACCTAAACAGTCACTGACAGGTGGGACCCACATGTCAGTTTGACCCAGTCAACGGTACAGTTGACTGCTGATGTCATGCTGACATCATGATGATGTCATAATTGTATTTTTGAATTAATTTGATTAATAATAATTTCAGAATTGTTTAAATCTTTAAAAATTAATATAAAATAAACCGTAACTCGGATGAAAATACTTTGTACATGAAAGTTGCTCAGAACGACGAGACGAATCCGAATACGCGGTCCGTTCGTCTGCCACATGTCCCTAGCATAGCGAACATGCAACCGTCCCCCTCCGTTTCATCTGTCCGAAAATGCCAAACTTCAGGAAAACATTCCCGGATGTTTTCCCTCTTCACCTATATCGTGTAGCACCGCGTCAGAACACCCCTAGCTCTGCGTATTGTCATGTCATGCTCTTGTTTGCTTTATATTTACTGTTTCTTCCCCCTCTTCTCTTCGATAGACCCCGAGACCGCTGCTGATGCCGCTGTGATCGACTACGTCACCGACGACTCTTCTTCCTTTTCAGCAGAGCTTCCAGGCAAGCCCCCCCTTTGATCATCCCGATATCGCCCATTCTATTTTCTCATGCTTGCATTAGATTTTGCTACTGTAATTGATTGCCCCTATTCTGATGCATAGCCTGCTTTTGTAACCTGCTTGTTGTTACATTACCTGCCTATTTCAAACTGCTTAGTATAGGCTGGTTAGTGACCCATCAGAGACCCACTTTGACCCAACTGCCCCGCTGGATTCTCAGAAGACCCGATCAACGGGATCGAAGACCAGGCCCCGGCACCGCACATCACCCCCCCTTAGTGTACGACACTGCAGCGTCACTATCGAGTGCCGAGGGTGATACCTCATGTAGCACTTCTGATGTTAACTCTGTAGGGTAGCTATTCGGTCGTGGTCCTCGAGGGTGATTCCTCCTTCACCACTTTCGATAATGACGCTGTCGTGCAACACCTCAAGTGTGAACCCATCGAGGGTGATTCCTCCGAGTTCACCTTGACGGATACATCGAGTAGGAATCCAACGAGGGTGATACCTCGGATTCCCTTGATGTTATGGACACACGGATATTTGGACTTTACACTTTTACTTGGAAAGGCGGGTCGACCCTGAGGGGTACCCGTGTGAGCCTAAGTGGCGAGTGTTGTGGATACGGATTGACCAGGAAGGTGCCCGAGATATGAATACGAGGCGTGGTCGGGCATTCTTAGCCCTTGCCGCAAGTCCTCGAGACGAAGCGACGGGGTCACATCGATCGTGAGTCTCTGCTCGTTACCGCACCCCCAATGTAGTAACAATTTGGATATTTGATCCGAGTGGGCCTCTGGCCCGATAGCACTAACCATCACGTGGGATCAATTATGGATACTCTGCATCGTAGCATTTGCCGAAAGCTTTGTCAGACGTCCAGTTCAGCAGTGCGGCATGGAGTGATTGACGCCATTCACGACAGAGGTGGTGCTTGGATCTGAGCCATGTGCGCAACGACCCGGAGGGCGAGGGGCGATGGCCCAAGACCCCCGAGCGCTTAGGATGTAGACCGACGGGGACCTCTCTGCTGAGCTCTAGGTAGGGTTGCGATGTGTCGTTTGGCCGAGGCCAGGCATGACCCAGAAAAGTGTGTCCGGCCGGAGCTAAGCGAGCGTGGTGGGTAAGTTGGTGTACCCCTGCAGGGAAGAACTAATCTATGCATAGCCGAATCCTCGGTAACGGACGCTCGGAGTTGTATCCCGATTGATACAACTAGAACTGGATACTTGTGATGAGAAATGGAAAGTATGGCTCTGGGATTGCTTTCTCGCAGGGAGTCGAGAAAGGATCTCTGGCCGAGGTTGATGACAGTATGGCTCTGGGATTGCTTTCTCGCAGGGAGTCGAGAAAGGATCTCTGGGTGAGGTTGAGTCTTAATGATACTACTACTCTATACTGTACTAATCTACACTCTTCTAATGCTGCAAGACCGTTGAAGTTGCTAGTCTTCGATAGGACTAGGCTTTCCCCTCTATTCTGGCATTTCTGCAGCCCAGTCCACATATACAGCCTTCCTTTGATAATGTTGCATATGTAGTGTAGATCCTTGCTTGCTGAGTACTTCGGATGAGTACTCACGGTTGCTTTGCTTTCTTTTTCCCCCATATCCTTTTGGTGCAACCAGATGATGGAGCCACGGATACAGCTGCCCCCGCCGACGACTACTACTACCACCCCGAGGGTGGTTGCTACTACGAGTTGGCCGACGACCAGGAGTAGGTTCGGAGGGTCCCAGGCAGGAGGCCTGCGCCTTTCGATCGTAGCTTTTGTTTTGCCCCGCCTTTCTAAAGGCTTATCTATTTCTGTTTCATATCTGTACTCAGATATCTGATGCTTCCGCTGACGCTTGTATGCGAGCTTATGTATTCGAGCCCTCGAGGCCCCTGGCTTGTAATATAAAGCTTGTATGACTTTTTTTATGTTTTAGAGTTGTGTTGTGATATCTTCAAGTGAGTCCTTAGGCTTGATCGTGTGCATTTGCATGTATGGTTAGTGCATGATTGAGCCGGGGGCGTCACACTCCCTCATGTCAACGATCCGCATGTACATCCCGTAGCTTGTGTACGCGTCCTTGGCCGCGTACTTGATGTGTTGTTCATCCAGTCTCTCATGCCAGACACTATGCTAGGCATTCTTATCCTTCTTGCTCTCATCCTTCATCTTCATGTTGTAGGGGTCGATGATGGCCGAGGCGAGGTCAACCAGGGAGTTCTGTTTGTTGTTGTCGCTGCCCCAGACCTTGTAGTGGTCCTGGATGTTGACAAGATTCTGGCATTTCAAGCCCAAAACCTTGAACGCTTTTACATCGTTGGTGGTGTCCAACATAGCGAAACTGTAGTCAGAGCTGTTGATAAACCTGGAGAAACGCTCGCAAGGCCTTGTGGCTAGGTGGTAGTGGCAGACGAGGACGTCATGTCGCATGCACAACTAGGCGCCGGCAACCTTCTGATCGTGCCCGGCACGATCGATGGTGTACTCAAGGTCGAAGCCGGCCACTTGGTACTTGTCCTCGGCAAGCAACTGCTCCATAGTTTGGATGGAGCTCTCCACCGAGACCGGATCGTTCGTGTACACCACCGAGAGGGCCTTCCCCCTCATGTGGGTGTCCACTACGTGATGCGTGGTGAACTGCCCGCCGTTGTCGTCGTCGGCCGCTGGGAGCGCCATTGGAACCGCCAGATGTCCTCTCTATATGTGTCGTCGTGGGTGTGCTTATTGTGTCATGTGACGCGAGAGATGAAGGTAAATGGCCGCAGGAATAAAAGGGGGCCGGGCGGCCTGGATTCTCGGCGCGTTCGCATGGCAGTTTTTGCAGCGGGTAACTGCATCGTCGCGCCGCGCCCGACGCAACCGCATGCACACGAACGTGCGTGATCGTGCGCCGGCCCCAAACACTGGCAGCACGCATGAAGGGACGAGGGCAGAGCGCCCGGAGGGACGCGAGAGCAGAGCACGCGCGGCGGGACGCGAGCAGACCGCGCTGCGGCCGCCTCAACCACAAGCAACCACACGCATAGAGCAGTTGAACACGCAGGAAATGGTCATCTACAAGCCGGCTGACAGTTGTGTCGCTGCGTAGAGAGCGGCCGTGTGCTACTACCGCCGTCTTGGTCTATTAGTCCCCTTTATATTCTGTGCCATATTTTGACCTTAAATTTAACCAACAAAATGTCAATGCATGTTACAAAAATTATATAATTAGAAACTATGTTCAAATACGAATCCAACGATATAATCTTTGGCGACATGCATTCGTATTTTATTAGTTAAATCCTACTTTTAAACCAGGACGGGGGTGTAGTAGGTAATTAAATCGCAAACGTTTTTTTATTAACCGTATGTGTACGTGTCCTTTCGTCCTCCTCTCGCACGTCTTGTCACCCCGCTGCCGTAGACGGCTTCGAGTGCAAGCTTGAGCAGCGTGCATGGGCGTTCTTTTGGCTAAACGGTGGTGAGCATGTTCCCGCGTAACCGCATAGGTTCCCGCGCAAGCTTCCCGCCCGACTCAGTGAAATCCCCCAAAATCCCAATGCTTACCAGCCTACTATATAAACCCTCACGGCCGGCGAGTCCTGCGTCGCATTTTCCCTTCTCTCCTTGTAGCTTATCTCATCTGCTTCTCCCACAATCGCCAATGGCACCGGTCTGTCGTCGTCGCTCAGCCACTCCGCCGTCATCAGAGGACAGCTCCAGCTGGGAGGCTACACCGCGGCGGCGGCGCAGTCCCCGGCGTAGTGTAGTGCGCGTGGCGTCCCTGTTGGATGTGCACGGAACACCCACCACACGCTCCACCGCCGCTGCCCGTCGACAGCTGTTGCCGGCTGCCATTACCGCCACCCCACCGTCTGCCGCCGTGGCCGCCACACCATCGTCGAAAGCCAGGGCCATCGCTCACTCTGCAGCCGCGGCCCGAAGGTGGGAGGTGGCCGTCGTGGCCACCTCCCCACTGCCGGCCACCGTGGCCATCACCTGCTCCGCCGCCGCGGCCCGAAGGCGGGAGGTGGTGGTCGTGGCCGCCACCCCATCGTCGGCCGCCAGCCCCCCGTCAACCGTCGGGGTCATCAACCGCTCTGCCACCGCTGCCCGAAGGCGGAAGGCGGAGGTGGAGGCCCGCATGTGCGTCAGCGACCTTGCGCGGTACATCGAGTTCCTGCGGGAGGAGGATGAGCACCTCGTCGAGCACGTAAAGAGCCTTACCGCCGCCGTGGCCGCAGCACATGCCGTCGCAGAGGGGAGGAATCAGGAGATCTACGAGGAGAACCACCGCTTCGAGAGGGGTCGTCTGGAGTGGCAGAGGGCGTTCGAGGTGAGCGTCGCTGAAGGTGCTGCAGCGGCAGGCACCGTACTGCAGTTGTCCAGCTCGTTGGTAGGCTCCTCCTCCTCTGCCTCTTACTGAGCGTGCTCGGCAGAGGAGAGGCTGCCGGAAGTAGTACAAAGCCCCTCCGTAGTAGTAATATTTAGGGGCTATTTTGTTCAGTTCATCTGACTATAGATGTGGTAAAACTGTATAACGTACTTAAAATTAGCTAGTATATATAGTTGAACTAGCTATTTCAATACGTGGTTGGCAACGGTTCAGCTGTCGAGTTGAACTGTTTGTATAAAGAACGACTGCTTAATCTATGAATGAAATCTATGCTTAATTACTGAATTTTAGTTGCAAAAATTAGATAGTGCTAGTGATTTTTAGCTGCATATTTTGACAAATTGCAGTGTTACAAGGTTGACAAATGGCAATGTTACTAGATCAACAAATATCAATCTTTCCAGTTTGACAAATGGCAATATACCCAATATGACAGATGCAGATCTTACCAAATTGTCTGTACGTGGTTGCACACGGGTCATCCAAAACAACCGTTTGTGTTGAAGGTGTAACACCCCTATGTAATTGCCACTGTGATCAGCTGATGATAATGCCAAGTCATGACCATTTGCAGTGCCAAGTCACTTGGATTAATGAAACAATTCAAATTCAATTCTGAAAATCAATTCAAATTCAAAAGTGCAAAATAAATTTGCTCAAACACCTTTGGTAAAATGTTCATTAAATAGCAAATATTTTAGAAGCACTCATAAAAATATAACTAATGCTACTTGGATTAGTTAAATGACTCCAACAAGATGAAACATCACCAAAACAGCAATATTTAATACATTTAAAATCATTTCAAATTCAAACAAGCTCCAAATCTGCCCAAACCAATTTTTGGTGATAGATAATATTGCATTGCAAAATATGGGCCAAGTCTCATATTCTATAAAAGTGCACAAGTGGCCTAACTAATTCAAAACAGAAAATAAATAAAGAAAATAGAAAACAGAAAAGGGGAAATAGGAAAAGGCCACTGTGCACAGGTCTAAGTGCACAGTGCTAGGAGGCCCAACCCACCAGGCCCATTCCCTTCTCCCTCCTCCCCGTGTCAGCTGCGCCATGGCCGCGCGCGCGCGCCGCTCACGCGGCGACACGCCGGTGCCCACCGACGAAACATGGAGGCGGAGGGGATAAGGCCGCGCTGGTGCATTCCCCCTGGCCTCTCCGTCATTCTCCCCCTCTCCTCGCTCGCCTCTTCCTCTTCTCCCCCAGATCCGCGTCGTCCGAGCGCCGCCGTCGCCACGCATCGCCACCGCCATGGCCAGCGGCCTTCCCGCATCGCCTGAAGGTGCCAGGGAGGAGCGCCGTGGTCGGCCACGTCTTCTGGAGCAACAGGAGGGAGCCGAGGAGCTCTGCTTTCGCCACACGCGTCGTCTTCATCCTCGGGACGTCGGCGCTCCTCTCCGACTCCTGCAACGCTGCTGCAGCTACTAAACCTTCGAGGGCCACCTTGCGTGCCGCACGGTGAGCTGCTCCTTCCCTCCCCTAGCTCCTCTGTCCTCCTGCGTAGCCGAAGCCGCCGTGCCATGGACGACCGAACGGAGCTCTGCCGCCATTGGCTTTGCCATCGTTACGGTCGCTGTCGAGTTCGTTGGAGCTCACAGTCGTGCTCGCCGTCGCGTTATGAGTCGAACGCGCAAACTGCCGTTGCCTGCCATGCCCGGAGTCGCCGTCCCCATCTGCACCCAAACGCCGCCGCCACAGATCTCGCCGCCGTTCCCGATTCCGATGACCATTGGGTCCAGTGCCGCCACCAACGAACGCGACATCAAGTGCCTGTTCGAACGCAAGTGGCCGCATTCGAAACGGGCCACCGTAGTGCGATTCCGGCCACCTCCCGAGCGCGCCGCCGCGCGATTTGGTCACCGGCGACAAGCCGCCGGCCGTGCTGAGCTGGCACCCCTGGGGCCACCCCAGAGCCACTGACCGCGGGCCCCACTAGCCCCGTTGACTGGTTTTACCAGTCAATGCGCTGACGTGGCGGTCCTGTGTCACTGGCATGCGGGTCCCACCGTATAATTAGACTGATTAAAACATTTTTATGAATAAAAATTAATTAAATAGCTAATGAGACGCTGACATGTGGGGCCCTGAGGATAATTAATCTCTGATTAGGTTTAATCGAATTCTGTTAGGTCACAGAGGCTGACATGTGGGTCCCACTGGACCCACATGTCAGGTTTGACTCTGGTCAACCGCTGTTGACCTGCTGACGACATGATGACGTCATGCTGACATCATATATCATTTTCTGGTATATAAAATAATTCCAGAAAATCATTTAAACTTTGAAAATTCATAACTTTTAAACCGTAGCTCGGATCGAAAAACTTAAAACATGAAAATTGATCAGAACGATGAGACGAATCTAATCATGTCGTCTGTTCCTTTGTCGGAACCCCCTACGTAGGAGAACTCGTAACTCCGAGCCCGATTCCGGCATATGAATAGTGCATACACTCTGATTAAGAAATCCTGCGATAATCCTATAATAACTAAAAATGACTTAGACATAGTTCAGGCAACCCTGCACTGCATCATAGTCGTATCATGCCCTGTGTTGCATCATTGCTGTGTATTTACTTGTTTCCTCCCCCTCTCATCTCTCTTGGTAGACCCCAACATCGACGTAGCTCCCGAGGTCGACGCTGCTCAGGAGCCCGACGACACAGTTGACGACCTTGCCCTTGCCGTCGAGCAGAAAGGCAAGCACCCCCATTTTGAGCATTCCGATATCGCCCACTCTCTTCTCTCTTATGCTTGCATTAGAATCTGCTGCTGCTACTGTATCCTATATCTGCTGCATAGCCTGTTTATTGTAACCTGCTATTGTTACCTGCCTGTTATCCTAAACTGTTTTGAATAGGTTGGGTAGAGACCATCAGAGACCCCATTTATCCCGACTGCCCCGCTGGATGATCAGAAGACCCGAGCAACGGGATTGAAGACCAGGCCCCGACACCACACGTCACTTCCCCTTAGTTGCCGACACTACTGGGTTAATATCGAGTGCTGAGGGTGATACCTCGTCAGCACTTCTGATGATAACCTTGTAGGTTAGTTAATCGGTCGTGGTAAGCGAGGGTGATTCCTCCTACACCACCCCCGATAACGACATCGTCGTGTAACTGTTCAAGTGTGGACCTCGAGGGTGATACCTCCTTCGTTCACCTTGATGAGAACATCAAGTGGGACTCCATCGAGGGTGATTCCTCAGGGTTCCCTTGGTGTTAGACACACGGTTGCTGTTATTACTGTGACTTACACTGAAACATGATACTAAAGACGGGTCGGCCCTGAGGGGTACCCGCGTGAGCTTAATTGCGAGTGATGTGCAATCGGGTGGACCTGGATGGTGCCTGAGAGTTGAACACGAGGCGTGGCCGGGCATTCCTCGCCCTTGCCGCAAGTCCTCGAGACGGGGCGACGGGGTCACATCTTTCGTGAGTCTCTGCTCGTTACCGCACTACCAACACACTAACGGTTTGGATATTTGATCCGAGGGGCCTCTGGCCTGATAGCACTAACCATCACGTGGGCATAGTATGGGCGTTCTCCGTCGTATACTTCAGCCAAAGCTTAATGGACGTCAGCGATTGAGCGGCGCGTGCCGAGTTGGACTGGTTACGCAACTGCGCTTGTATTAAGGGGTTGCTAGGTCTGCTCTCGGCCGTGAACGTAATGTGCAGGAGTTCCCGGGGCGATGGCCCAAGACCCCTGGGGGCATAGGTTTAGTCCGGCGTGCTGACCTCTCTGTTAAGTATTTGGTCGGGTTGCGGCGTATCGTTTGGCTGAGGCCGGGCATGACCCAGAAAAGTGTGTCCGGCCGGAGTTAAGCGAGCGTGGTTGGTAAGTTGGTGCACCCCTGCAGGGAAGAACTAATTTATCGATAGCCTGTCCTACGGTAACGGACACTCGGAGTTGTATCCCGATCGGTACAACTAGAACTTGAGATGATAACTGGATAGTATGGCTCTGGGATTGCTTTCTCGCAGGGAGTCAAGGAAGAATCTCTGGCCGAGGTTGATGACACTGCTATACTTTACATTATGTTATTCTGCTCTCTTCTAATGCTGCAAGACTGTTGAAGATGCTGAAGATGCTAGTCTTCGATAGGACTAGCTTTCCCCCTCTACTCTGGCATTTCTGCAGCCCAGTCCACATATACCGCCCCCTTTTGAAAATGTTGCATATGTAGTGTAGATCCTTGCTTGCTGAGTACTTTGGATGAGTACTCACGTTTGCTTTATTTTCTTTTTCTCCCCATATCCACTTGTCGCATCCAGATGACGGAGCCCCTGAGATAACTGCCCCCGTCGACGACTACGGCTACTACTACTACCCTCCCGGCGAGTACTACTACGAGGAGCCGACAGACGACGAGGAGTAGTATTCGAAGGGTCCTAGGCAGGAGGCCTACGCCTTTCGATCGTAGTAATTTATTTTTTTCCCGCCTTTCTAGAGGCTTATCTCCTTTTCTGTAATATATCTGTACCCAGATATCTAATACTTCCGCTGACACTTGTATGCCATCGAGCTATGTATTCGAGCCCTCGAGGCCCTGGCTTGTAATATAAAGCTTGTATGAATTTATTTATGTTTTAGAGTTGTGTTGTGATATCTTCAAGTGAGTCCTTAGGCTTGATCGTGTGCATTTGCGTGTATGGTTAGTGCATGATTAAGCTGGGGTCGTCACAGGTTGGTATCAGAGCCGACTGCCTCTAGGAATCCCCCTATCCAATTCCTTGGCTGAAGTTGAGTCTAGAAACCGAAAACTGTTTTACTAACTTGGCTGTGAGGCTTACATGCCCACGTCACCAACTGGGTGGTGTTAGGATCTTTTATTCCTCAACCTTTACTCTGGGACTCTGATCTCTCTTCTATTCAGGTTTATTAAATTTACTAACGCCGACACTTAGGATCTCGTAAATTCCGTCCACCCGGAGAGCTGGATATCAGTGCGATTTCCCTGTCTTTGATCTGATTATTCTGATAATCATTTTCCTTTCCATTGTTTTGTTTAACCTTTCAATTCGAGATCTTCTATATTTCTCGCCGTCGTATGACAATCTTGAATCTTCTCTGTTTCAGATGGACCATCTATTTCCCCCACGCCCTACGACGCAGCTTGTGCTTCGCACCTGGGCTCGAGACGTCCCTGGGTTTCCAGCTGTTCTGATCGCCCTCTTGATCAGGCTGGGATACCGCTGGTGCCCCGAGTACATGGTCTACGAGGTTTATCGTGAGTTCAACCAGGAGCAGTACTATGCTGATGTTCGTATCTACGATCAGCAGGATGACTCCGACACTGAGCTACACCTTTTCCATGGTATCGGCGTGACGATTGAGATGGCAGTCCATGATGCTGCCTACTCTGCTGTCGCACATCTCCGAGGAGAGCACAGCGCTAGCTTGGATGACTCTGAGTTTTGATACATTTCGTATGGCCCTGCTGGAGATGCTACTAGATACTACACAGCTGTCTGTGCCTCGTACAAGCCTCATCGCTACGATCCACGAGTTCTGATCCAGCGTACTCAGGTTTTGGATCGCACTGTTCGAGCTCTTGCCGTCGAGTTGTTTGCCACACGAGCACGACTCTACGAGGCTATGATGCAGTTGCTACCAGCTGTTCGTGCAGGGATACATCCGGAGCATATCCTTTACCCGCGCAGGACCGAGATGCCACCAGGGATCGATTGGCCTGCTGTGGGAGGTCACACGCTTGCACGTGGACCTCTTCTTTCAGCTCGCGACCGGGTTCTGCATCAGAGTGCACATGGAGCGCAGGATCCTTCTGCGACGAACGTCCATCGTCCGCATTTGCAGCTACCCCATTTCCGTGGTTTTCTCCGACGTTGATGTAGCCTTTGCTATGTCTTGTTGTGTACTTCCTTACCGCGTGCCTGCGCGCCGCCTAGTATGTCTAGCTTCTAAACTTGCGCCGTTGTGCTGCCCGTTTGTAACCGACTCTGTATGGATCTGTATGACTTAATAACCACTATTAAGCATCTGCTGTACTACTTAAATTCCGTCGAGTTACATCATGTTGTTCCTAAAATACTCGCCGTGGCTTCTGCTAAACTACCCCTGTTGATTTAGCAGGATGGGTGATAACAATCCACCTCCGCCGCCACCGCCTGACTATATGGCTGCGATGATGCAACAGTTTGAACTCAACCGTCAGTTCATGACGGGGATTATGCAACAATTCCCTCATCCCAATGCCGACCAACCGCCACCTTCCATCACCTTGCCAGAATTTATGTGACTCAACACGTCGTTCTTTCGCAACACAGTCAACCCACTGGATGCCGATGACTGGCTGCGTGACATCTCCTATGAGATGGAGTCTGCTGATGTCGCCTCGGCCAATTATGTCACCTTTGCGACATACCTTCTGAAGGGTCCCGCATCACAATGGTGGGCCATTCACCGACAGACCCTACCACCTGGTACCACCATCACTTGGGGCAGAATTCAAGATTGCTTTCCGTGCCCGCTACATTCCCCAAGCTGTCATAGCCCGGAAGAAGGCCGAGTTCCGTAGTCTCGTTCAAGGTAACAAGACTGTGGAAGTTTATCAGCGCGAGTTTCTTGACTTGTCTCGCTATGCTGAAGAAGACATCCCCACTGATGCCCGAAGGCAAGAGAAGTTTCGTGAAGGGCTGCATCATGATATTCAGTTAGCTCTGCTCGTTCAAGACTATATTGATTTCGCCACCTTGGTGAATAAGGCTATTATGGTCGAGACCGGTCTGAAAAAGCATAAGGAAGCGACCAGATGTACTCGTGAAGCGGGCTCATCTTCGGTCTCGTCTTCCCAGAAGCGCCACATCTGGATTCCGCAGAGCATGTATCGTCCAGCAGCTCCAGTGTACAGGCCTGCTTATGCCGCACCTTGTCTGCCTCCTCCACCACCGAGGCAGCCTCTTCGAGCTCCGCCACCTCGAGCTCCCGCACCACGTCCTGACAGCGAACTCTGCTTCAAGTGTGGCCAGCCAGGTCACCGTGCAAGAGACTGTACTCAGAATCAGAATCAACTAGCTCTTCCTTCTGTTGGCCATGGTAATGGCCGTGGGAATTCTCAGCCTCGCTACAGCAATGCCAGACCTTCTTATGGTCGTGGGCAGGTTTTTCATGTCAACATGAATGAAGACCCAGACCAACCAGCTACTGTGATGGGTACACTTCCTGTTAATTCAGTACCTGCAACTATTTTATTTGATTCAGGAGCATTGCATTAATTCATGTCAGAACATTTTGCACTCTTGCATGACGTTAAATGCGAAACACTACATCAGTCCTTAATGGTAAACACTCCCGCGGGTCAGTGTCACACATCCCTGTTCAGCCCCGAAGTCACTATTGAAATTGAGGGGTTGAAGTTCCAGGCATTTCCCATTATCCTGAATTCTTCCAAGATTGATCTTATCTTGGAAATGGATTGGTTGAAAGTTCACTATGCCTCAATCAACTGTGCCACTAAAGTTATACACCTCCTTCATCCATCAGATGAGTTAGTGAATTACCGAGCTCATATCACTCAGAACGCCGAGGCTCAAATTTATGCCTTGAATGCGTTGAACGCTTCTCCACTTGAGGGGATCGAAAATGTTCCAGTTGTCTGCGAATTCCAGGATGTTTTTCTAGAAGAACTTCCAGGAATACCCCCTGCTAGAGATGTCGAGTTTGTTATTGACTTGAAGCCTGGCACCACTCCTATTGCGAAGCGTCCTTACAAGATGCCACCGCACCACCTTCTTGAGCATAAGGAAGAAATCGATAGATCACTTAAGAAGGGCTTCATCCGTCTCAGTTCCTCTGCCTGGGGAGCACCGTCTCTCTTTATCAAGAAGAAAGATGGTACGAATAGGTTGGTCCAAGATTACCGTCCTATCAACCAGGCAACCATTCAGAATAAATATCCGCTTCCCCGGATCAATGACTTATATGATCAACTTGCTGGATCTTCGGTGTTTTCTAAACTCGACTTGAGGTTGGGTTATCACCAGATCCGTGTCCGCGAAGAGGATATTCCAAAGACTGCATTCGTTACTCGTTATGGCTCCTATGAATACACCGTCATGTCATTTGGCCTGACGAATGCTCCAGCTACGTTCTCCCGCCTGATGAACTATATATTCATGGATTACCTCGACAAATTCGTCGTGGTGTATCTGGATGATATCCTAGTATATTTGAAGAATAAAGAAGAACATGCCGAACATCTTCGCCTTGTTCTGGAGAGGCTTCGAGAGCACAAGTTGTATGCCAAGTACTCCAAATGTGAATTCTGGCTTTCTGAAGTGACCTACCTTGGACATGTCATTTCCAAGGACGGTATTGCCGTTAACTCGGAGCGTGTTCAGGCTATCCTTGACTGGACTCCTCCGAAGAATGCCAAGCAAGTCCGAAGCTTTCTCGGTCTAGCCAGTTATTGCCGCCAATTCGTCGAGAACTTCTCCAAGATTGCCAAGCCCCTGACTAATCTGCTCCACAAAGGCGTTAAGTTTGAGAGGACAGACAAATGTCAGGAAAATTTCCAGACCCTCAAGGACAAGCTTACTTCTGCTCCAGTGCTTGCCCCTCCTGATTCTCGTAAGGACTTTGTCATTTATTGTGATGCCTCTCGTCAGGGATTAGGCTGTGTCCTAATGCAAGAACGGAAGGTAATTGCATATGCCTCGCGACAATTGCGTTCACATGAAGAAAACTATCCAGTGCATGATCTCGAACTTGCTGCTGTGATCTATGCTTTGAAGCAGTGCCGTCACTATCTCCTTGGTAATCGGTGTGAGATTTATACCGATTACCAGAGTCTGAAGTATTTATTCACTCAACCGGATCTTAATCTCCGTCAACAACGATGGTTGGAAACAATTACGGACTATGACTGTGGTATTTCTTATACCCCGGGCAAGGCTAATGTGATGGCTGATGCCTTGAGCCACAAATCCTATTGCAACAACCTCATGGTTGAACAAGCTCAACCCCAGCTGTATGAAGAATTGCGCAAGTTGAACATCTGTATCGTTCCGCAGGATTCCCTTAATAACATTGTGGTACAACCGGACCTTCAGAAGGCTGTTAAAGAAGCGCAAGCCAAAGATGCTGAAATCAATCTGATGAAGAAAGAGCTTCATCTTGAGAAGTACTGGGATTTCTCGATTGCTGAAGATGGAACCTTGTATTTCAGAGACCGCATCGTGGTACCTCGATTCGAGCTTATGACTGATAAGGTAATGAAAGAAGCTCATGATACACTGTTGTCTATCCATCCGGGTAGCACTAAGATGTATCGCGATCTTCGACAGAGGTACTGGTGGTCCAGAATGAAGCAGGACATTGCTCGATACGTTGCTGAATGTGACGCATGTCGTCGCGTGAAAGCAGAACATCAAAAGCCTGCTGGAATTCTTCAACCACTCCCTATTCCTTTGTGGAAGTGGGATAAACTACAGGTGGATTTCATTACTGGTCTTCCCAAGTCTCAGAAAGGTCACGGTGCTATTCTTGTCGTCGTCGACCAACTTTCCAAGGTTGCTCATTTTCTACCTGTCAAGGAGACTATCACTGCTAGTCAGTTAGCAGAGCTGTATATCTCCAGAATTGTTTCACTCCACGGTATTCCGAAGGAGATCAGTCCGGACTGTGGTGGTCTTTTCACGTCCAAGTTCTGGGAAAGTTTCCAAGAAGCTATGGGGACTCACATTACATGGAGTTCAGCTTATCATCCCCAATCCCAAGGCCAAGTTGAGCGAGTTAACCAAGTGCTTAAAGATATGCTTCGCGCTTGTGTTATATCATTCGGTAAGAAGTGGGAAGAATCTCTCCTGTTTGCCGAATTCTCTTATAATAACTGTTATCAAGCCAGTTTGAAAATGGCCCCCATCGAAGTGCTATATGGACGTAAATGTCGAACCCCTCTGAATTGGTCAGAAACTGGGGAACGACCTCTCGTAGGACCGGACATTATTCAACACGCCGAAGAACAAGTCAGAATTGTCCGAGAAAATCTCAAGGCGGCCCAGGACCGCCAGAAGAGCAATTATGATCGCAAGCGATGGGGTCTGACTTATCAACCAGGTGATCAAGCTTACCATCGTGTCACTCCTTTGAAGGGCACCCGTCGTTTTGGAATCAAGGGCAAGCTAGCTCCACGCTATATTGGTCCTTTCCGCATCGTGGCTAGACGTGGACAGGTGGCATATAAATTGGAGTTGCCACCACAATTCTCTTATATCCATGATGTCTTCCACGTGTCGCAACTTCATAAATGCTTCAAGGAATCTCCACACCGAGCAGTGGATCACGAGATGCTCCAGTTGCAAGATGATCTTTCTTATAAGGAGCATCCGATCCGTATCCTTGATGAAGCTGAACGTCAAACTCGTCAGAAGACGACCAAGTTCCTGAAAGTGCAGTGGTCGAATCATACTGAAGATGAAGCCACTTGGGAACGCGAGGATCATCTTCGGGAAGAATATCCCGACCTCTTTCCTTCCACCTCCTAAATTCTCGGGACGAGAATTTCTTTTAGAGGAGGAGAATTTGTAACACCCCTATGTAATTGCCACTGTGATCAGCTGATGATAATGCCAAGTCATGACCATTTGCAGTGCCAAGTCACTTGGATTAATGAAACAATTCAAATTCAATTCTGAAAATCAATTCAAATTCAAAAGTGCAAAATAAATTTGGTCAAACACCTTTGGTAAATTGTTCATTAAATAGCAAATATTCCAGAAGCACTCATAAAAATATAACTAATGCTACTTGGATTAGTTAAATGACTCCAACAAGATGAAACAGCACCAAAACAGCAATATTTAATACATTTAAAATCATTTCAAATTCAAACAAGCTTCAAATCTGCCCAAACCAATTTTTGGTGATAGATAATATTGCATTGCAAAATATGGGCGAAGTCTCATATTCTATAAAAGTGCACAAGTGGCCTAACTAATTCAAAACAGAAAATAAATACAGAAAATAGAAAACAGAAAAGGGGAAATAGGAAAAGGCCACTGTGCACAGGTCTAAGTGCACAGTGCCAGGAGGCCCAGCCCACCAGGCCCATTCCCTTCTCCCTCCTCCCCGTGTCAGCTGCGCCATGGCCGCGCGCGCCGCTTGCGTGGCGACACGCTGACGCCCACCGACGAAACAGGGAGGCGGAGGGGATAAGGCCGCGCTGGTGCATTCCCCCTGGCCTCTCTGTCATTCTCCCCCTCTCCTCGCTCGCCTCTTCCTCTTCTCCCCCAGATCCGCGTCGTCCGAGCGCCGTCGTCGCCACGCATCGCCACCGCCGTGGCCAGCGGCCTTCCCGCGTCACCTGAAGGTGCCAGGGAGGAGCGCCGTGGTCGGCCACGTCTTCTGGAGCAACATGAGGGAGCCGAGGAGCTCTGCTTCGGCCGCACGCGTCGTCTTCATCCTCGGGACGTCGGCGCTCCTCTACGACTCCTGCGACGCCGCTGCAGTTACTAAACCTTCGAGGGCCACCTTGCGTGCCGCACGGTGAGCTGCTCCTTCCCTCCCCTAGCTCCTCTGTCCTCCTGCGTAGCGGAAGCTGCCGTGCCATGGACGACCGAATGGAGCTCCGCCGCCATTGGCTTTGCCATCGTTACGGTCGCTGTCGAGTTCGTTGGAGCTCACAGTCGTGCTCGCCGTCGCGTTATGAGTCGAACGCGCAAACTGCCGTTGCCTGCCGTGCCCGGAGTCGCCGTCCCCATCTTCACCCGAACGCCGCCGCCGCAGATCTCGCCGCCGTTCCCGATTCCGGTGACCATTGGGTCCGGCGCCGCCACCAACGGACGCGGCATCAAGTGCCCGTTCGAACGCAAGTGGCCGCATTCGAAACGGGCCACCGTAGTGCGATTCCGGCCACCTCCCGAGCGCGCCGCCGCGCGATTTGGTCACCGGCGACAAGCCGCCGGCCGCGCTGAGCTGGCACACCTGGGGCCACCCCAGAGCCACTGATCGCGGGCCCCACTGGCCCCGTTGACTGGTTTGACCAGTCAACGCGCTGACGTGGCGGTCCTGTGTCACTGACATGCGGGCCCCACCATATAATTAGACTGATTAAAACATTTTTATGAATAAAAATTAATTAAATAGCTAATGAGACACTGACATGTGGGGCCCTGAGGATAATTAATCTCTGATTAGTTCTAATCGAATTCTGTTAGGTCACAGAGGCTGACATGTGGGTCCCACTGGACCCACATGTCAGGTTTGACTCTGGTCAGCCGCTGTTGACCTGCTGACGACATGATGACATCATGCTAACATCATATATCATTTTCTGTTATATAAAATAATTCCAGAAAATCATTTAAACTTTGAAAATTAATAACTTTTAAACCGTAGCTCGAATCGAAAAACTTAAAACATGAAAATTGATCAGAACGACGAGACAAATCTGATCATGTCGTCTGTTCCTTTGTCGGAACCCCCTACATAGGAGAACTCGTAACTCCGAGCCCGATTTCGGCATATGAATAGTACATACACTCCGATTAAGAAATCCCGCGATAATCCTATAATAACTAAAAATGACTTAGACATAGTTCAGGCAACCCTGCACTGCATCATAGTCGTATCATGCCCTGTGTTGCATCGTTGCTTTGTATTTACTTGTTTCCCCCCCCCTCTCTTCTCTCTCGGTAGACCCCGACGTCGACGTAGCTCCCGAGGTCGACACTGCTCAGGAGCCCGACGACACAGTTGACGACCTTGCCCTTGCCGTCGAGCAGACAGGCAAGCACCCCAATTTTGAGCATTCTGATATCGCCCACTCTCTTCTCTCTTATGCTTGCATTAGAATCTGCTGCTGCTACTATATCCTATATCTGCTGCATAGCCTGTTTATTGTAACCTTCTATTGTTACCTGCCTGTTATCCTAAACTGTTTTGAATAGGTTGGGTAGAGACCATCAGAGACCCCATTTATCCTGACTGCCCCGCTGGATGATTAGAAGACCCGAGCAACGGGCTTGAAGACCAGGCCCCGACACCGCACGCCACTTCCCCTTAGTTGCCGACACTACTGGGTTAATATCGAGTGCCGAGGGTGATACCTCGTCAGCACTTCTGATGATAACCTTGTAGGTTAGTTAATCGGTCATGGTAAGCGAGGGTGATTCCTCCTACACCACCCCTGATAATGACATCGTCGTGTAATTGTTCAAGTGTGGACCTCGAGGGTGATACCTCCTTCGTTCACCTTGATGAGAACATCAGGTGGGACTCCATCGAGGGTGATTCCTCAGGGTTCCCTTGGTGTTAGACACACGGTTGCTGTTATTACTGTGACTTACACTGAGACATGATACTAAAGACGGGTCGGCCCTGAGGGGTACCCGCGCGAGCTTAATTGCGAGTGATGTGGAATCGGGTGGACCTGGATGGTGCCTGAGAGTTGAACACGAGGCGTGGCCGGGCATTCCTCGCCCTTGCCGCAAGTCCTCGAGACGGGGCGACGGGGTCACATCTTTCATGAGTCTCTGCTCGTTACCGCACTACCAACAAACTAACGGTTTGGATATTTGATCCGAGGGGCCTCTGGCCTGATAGCACTAACCATCACGTGGGCATAGTATGGGCGTTCTGCGTCGTATACTTCAGCCAAAGCTTAATGGACGTCAGCAATTGAGTGGCGCGCGCCGAGTTGGACTGGTTACGCAACTGCGCTTGTATTAAGGGGTTGCTAGGTCTGCTCTCGGCCGTGAACGTAACGTGCAGGAGTTCCCGGGGCGATGGCCCAAGACCCCTGGGGGCATAGGTTTAGTCCGGCGTACTGACCTCTCTGTTAAGTATTTGGTCAGGTTGCGGCGTATTGTTTGGCCGAGGCCGGGCATGACCCAGAAAAGTGTGTCCGGCCAGAGTTAAGCGAGCGTGGTGGGTAAGTTGGTGCACCCCTGCAGGGAAGAACTAATCTATCGATAGCCTGTCCTACGGTAACGGACACTCGGAGTTGTATCCCGATCGGTACAACTAGAACTTGAGATGATAACTTGATAGTATGGCTCTGGGATTGCTTTCTCGTAGGGAGTCGAGGAAGAATCTCTGGCCGAGGTTGATGACACTGCTATACTTTACATTATGTTATTCTTCTCTCTTCTAATGCTGCAAGACTGTTGAAGATGCTGAAGATGCTAGTCTTCGATAGGACTAGCTTTCCCCCTCTACTCTGGCATTTCTGCAGCCCAGTCCACATATACCGCCCCCTTTTGAAAATGTTGCATATGTAGTGTAGATCCTTGCTTGCTGAGTACTTCGGATGAGTACTCACGTTTGCTTTATTTTCTTTTTCTCCCCATATCCACTTGTCGCATCCAGATGACGGAGCCCCTGAGGTAGCTGCCCCCGTCGACGACTACGGCTACTACTACTACCCTCCCGGCGAGTACTACTACGAGGAGCCGACAGACGACCAGAAGTAGGATTCGGAGGGTCCTAGGCAGGAGGCCTACGCCTTTCGATCGTAGTATTTTATTTTTTTCCCGCCTTTCTAGAGGCTTATCTCCTTTTCTGTAATATATCTGTACCCAGATATCTGATACTTCCGCTGACACTTGTATGCCATCGAGCTATGTATTCGAGCCCTCGAGGCCCTGGCTTGTAATATAAAGCTTGTATGAATTTATTTATGTTTTAGAGTTGTGTTGTGATATCTTCAAGTGAGTCCTTAGGCTTGATCATGTGCATTTACGTGTATGGTTAGTGCACGATTAAGCCGGGGTCGTCACAGAAGGGATGTACAAATCCTGCTCGGCACATTTTCTCTTGGCTTAGCGCCAAAGTCTGGCTTTGCATACCGTATTCAATCTGAACCGTTTGCGTTGAAGAGATGCACAAATCCTGCGCTGCGAATTTTCCCTTGACTTAAGGGGGAAGACCATAGCTCTCACTTTGCATACGGGAGTTCTATCTAAAATGTTTGCGATCAAGAGCTGCACAAATCCTGCTCGGCACATTTTCCCTTGGCTTCCTGGGGAATCTGTCGGTTTGCATAAGGGTGTTCTAACTAAAACGTTTGCGATGAGTGTTTTATATTTAAAAACTATTGACGTTTTTTTCAAAAGAAAATCATTTGATAAGTCTGTACATTAAGAGAGAAAAACGCAAGTTCGTTCAACCCATATCTTTCATTCAGTCACACTGCGAATTTATATTCATATGATCGAGATACAGTATTAAACCCCAAAAAAACTATTTCCGGCGGCGGCGGAGGCGGCGTGCCTCGCCGGCGTTGTCGTCCTCCAGGACGCTGTTGTTGAAGTCTTCAAGGCAGCACAGAATGTTCTTCACTTGGAAATCAAACATCATGTCGTCGCGCGATCGACGGGCGGGGTGCAGGAGGACGTCAACTAGCGGCGCTGCGAGGTAGCAGTTGACGGCGGCGTCCCATGCCGCCGAGGGGGGCGCGCGCATGGGCACGGGCACGGCGGGTGCAGGAAAACACACGGGGACCGGCGCTGATACGTCTCCAACGTATCTATAATTTTTTATTGTTCCATGCTATTATATTATCCATCTTGGATATTTTATATGCATTTATATGCTATTTTATATTATTTTTGGGACTAACCTATTAACCTAGAGCCCAGTGCCAGTTTCTATTTTTTTTCTTGTTTTTGAGTTTTGCAGAAAAGGAATATCAAACGGAGTCCAAACGAGCTGAAAATTTACGGTGATTTTTTATGGACCAGAAGAAGCCCCCGAAGCACAAGAGTTGGGCCAGAAGAGTCCCGAGTCAACGACAAGGGTGGAGGGCGCACCCCACCCCCTAGGGCGCGCCCCTTGCCTTGTCGCTGACTCGTGGGCCCCCTGACGTGAAACCGACACCAAAAATTCCTATAAATCCAGAAACCCCCAGAAAGAAACCTAGATCGGGAGTTCCGCCGCCGCAAGCCTCTATAGCCACCGAAACCAATCAGGAGCCCGTTCCGGCACCCTGCTGGAGGGGGAAACCATCACCGGTGGCCATCTTCATCATCCCGGCGGTCTCCATGACGAGGAGGGAGTAGTTCACCCTCGGGGCTGAGGGTATGTACCAGTAGCTATGTGTTTGATCTCTCTCTCGTGTTCTTGATTTGGCATGATGTTGATGTACCGCGAGCTTTGTTATTTTAGTTGGATCATATGGTGTTTCTCCCCCTCTATCTCCTTGTGATGAATTGAGTTTTACCTTTGAGGTTTCACTATTACCGGATTGAATACTATTATGGATTTGAGAACACTTGATGTATGTCTTGCGTGGGATACCCGTGGTGACAATGGGGTATTCTATTGATTCACTTGATGTATGTTTTGGCACTCAATTCGTGGATTCCCGAGGTGACATTGGGGTAATCTATGCATAGGGGTTGATGCATGTTTTCGTCCTTGTTTCTCCGATAGGAATCTTGGGGCACTCTTTGAGGTTCTTTGTGTTGGATTGAATATTATGAATCTGAAGTTGTTTGATGCATATCGTATAATTGACCCACAGATACTTGTGGTGACATTGGAGTACCTAGGTGACATTGGGGTTGATTGATGTGTGTCATATGGTGTTATTTTACTACGAACTCTAGGGCTGTTTGTGACATTTATAGGAATAGCTCAATGGATTGATCGGAAAGAATAACTTTGAGGTGGTTTCGTACCCTACAAGCAATTTCATCTTATGTTCTCCGCGATAGGAACTTTGGAGTGACTTTTGTCGCATGTTGAGGGATTGCCATATGATCTAATTATGTTATCATTGTTGAGAGAACTTGCACTAGTGAAAGTATGAACCCTAGGCCTTGTTTTCAAGCATTGCAATACCATTTTCGCTCACTTTTGTTACTTGCTACCTTGTTGTTTTTATATTTTCAGATTACAAAAACCTATATCTACCATCCATATTACACTTGTATCACCATCTCTTTGCCGAACTAGTGCACCTAAATAATTTACCATTGTATTGGGTGTGTTGGGGACACAAGAGACTCTTTGTTATTTGGTTACAGGGTTGTTTGAGAGAGACCATCTTCATCCTATGCCTCCCACAGATTGATAAACCTTAGTTCATCCACTTGAGGGAAATTTGCTATTGTCCTACAAAATTTTGCACTTGGAGGCCCAACAACGTCTACAAGAAGAAGGTTGCGTAGTAGACATCAAGCTCGTTTCTAGCGCCGTTGCCGAGGAGGTTAGTGCTTGAAGGTATATCTTTAGATCTTGCAATTGAATCTTTTAGTTTCTTGTTTTATGACTAGTTTAGTTTATAAAAGAAAACTACAAAAAAAATGGAGTTGAGGTTGCCTCATATGCTTCATCTTTATAATGTCCTTCGTGAAAATGATGGAAAGAAAAATTGTGCTCAAGTGTTAGAAGAAGAAGTCTATAAAATGTTTGGCACTAAATTTTTGAATGATGAGCATGATTGTAATGTTTTTAGTATGAATTCTTTGAATATCCATGATGCTAATGATATGCAAAGCCATAAGCTTGGGGATGCTATGTTTGATGAAGATGATATTTTTAGTCCCCCAAGTTTTGATGAGAATATTTATTATGACGAAAGCATGCCTCCTATTTATGATGATTATATTGATGAAAGTGGGTTTGGAAAAGTGTCAGCTCTAGGTAGTATTGATCCCACTATTTTGGAGGGTGTTGAATCTTATAATATTTATGAAAGTGGATTTGGAGAGGTCATGACTTTATTTAGTGATGAATCCACTATTTCGGAAGAGGTTCCAATTGATTATGAGAACAAAGTTGCTATATATGATGATAATTGTGATGACATGTATGCTATAAAGAATAATGATAACCATGAAACTTGTCATCATGATTTTAATTTTCAATTGGATTATGCCTCATATGATAGTTATTTTGTTGAGTTTGCTCCCACTACTATTCATGAGAATAAATTTGCTTATGTGGAGAGTAATAAATTTTCTATGCTTGTGGATCATGAAAATAATGCTTTATGTGATGGTTATATTGTTGAATTCATTCATGATGCTACTGAAAATTATTATGAGGGAGGAATATATGCTTGTAGGAATTGCAATAATATCAAGTTTCCTCTCTATGTGTTGAAAATCTTGAAGTTATGCTTGTTTTGCCTTTCTATGCTAGTTGATTCTTGCTCCCATAAATTGTTTGGTCAAAAAATCCCTATGCATAGGAATTGGATTAGACTTAAATGTGCTAGTCATATTCTTCATGATGCTCCCGTTATGTTTCAATTCTTATCTTTTATGTGAGCATCATTGAAATCATCATGCCTAGCTAAAAAGGCATTAAAGAAAAGCGCTTGTTGGGAGACAACCCAATATTTACCCCTACTGTTTTTGTGTGTTAACATGATTAAGGTACTGTAGTAATCATGTTTTATAACTTTAGTTTGAATAAAGTGCCAAGTAAAGCCTTTGGGATAGTGTGGTTGATAGTTGACTTGATTCTATGCAAAAACAGAAACTTTTGCGTCCAGTACATAAATTCCTATCTTTTACTGGAACGTGTAAAAAATCTTAAATTGTTACAGTTGATTGATATACAAATTTTCTACGTTTTCCTAATTTTTCAGAATTTTTGAAGTAACATAAGTATGAGCTTAATTCAGATCTTTACAGACTGTTCTGTTTTTGACAGATTCTGTTTTCGATGCATAGTTTGCTTGTTTCCTAGGTTCTATGGCTTATATTGCTCAATATAAATTGTAGAAATGATAGGGTACAGTAGGTATCAGGTGATAAAATTTTTGAATCTTGTCTTGACAGTACCAAAGTGAATGATTTATTTTATCATACTAACCCATCTCACGAAGTTCCGTTAAGTTTTGTGTGATTGAAGTTTTCAAGTTTTGGGTGAGATATCGATATGAGGAGAATAAGGAGTAGCAAGAAATAAGCTTGGGGATGCCCAAGCCACCCCAAGGTAATATTCAAGGAAGATCCAAGCAACTAAGCTTGGGGATGCACCGGAAGGCATCCCCTATTTCGTCTTCAACATTATCGGTAACCTCACTTGGAGCTATATTTTTATTCGTCACATGATATGTGTTTTGCTTGGAGTGTCATTTTATTTTATTATTATATGCTTTCTGTTATTTATATTAATGTTTTTCATCTTTTATTTCAATAAAAGTGTCAAGTTTAGCCTTTACCATGCTTATTTTGCAAGTCTATATGTTGCTGTTTTGAAAACAGAAAGTTTTCTATCATTGTCTGAATTCTTATGGAAATTCGGAACGTGGTAAAATCTTGAAATTTTTACACAATGAGTAACAAAAAATTTTCTACAGTTTCGTAATTTTTCAGAAGTTTTGTAGTTAGGTAAGTATGAGTACAATTGCACTCTTTACAGACTGTCCTGTTTTGACAGATTGCTGTTATGTTTGCATTGTTTGCATATGTTTGCTTGTTTAATGATTCTATTTGAGGATAGGAGTATTAAATATGCAGAGTCATTAAGTATGCAATGTTAAATAATAATTTTAGTGATTTGCTACAGTAGAGAATGATAAGGTTTTGCATTTGATTTATACTAACTTTTCTCACGAGTTCTTATTGAGTTTTGTGTGGATGAAGTTTTCAGAATTAGGGAAACGCGATATGAGAGGAATTAAGGAGACACAAGAGCTCAAGCTTGGGGATGCCCAAGGCATCCCTAGTTAATATTTCAAGAAGTCTCAAGCATCTAAGCTTGGGGATGCCCCGGTTGGCATCCCACCTTTCTTCTTCAACTACTATCGGTCAGTTTTGGTTGAGCCTAAGTTTTTGCTTCTTCACACGATGTGTGCTATTTTTATAATGTCATTTTATTTTATTTTGCTTGCTGTTTGAATAAAGTACTTAAGATCTGAAATTCTTTTATAAGAGAGAGTCTTCACATAGCAACATAATTATTTGACCACTCATTGATCTTCACTTATATCATTGGGAGTAGTTTGTCGTTTGCTCTAGTGCTTCACTTATATCTTTTTAGAGCACGACGGTGGCTTTATTTTATAGAAATTATTGAACTCTCATGCTTCACTTATATTATTTTGAGAGTCTCTAAACAACATGGTAATTTGCTTTGGTTATGAATTTAGTCCTCATATGATAGACATCCAAGAGGGATATAATAAAAACTTTCATATAAAGTGTATTGAATACTATGAGAAGTTTGATTCCTTATGATTGTTTTGAGATATAAAGATGGTGATATTAGAGTCATGCTAGTGAGTAATTGTGGATTGTAGAAATACTTGTGTTGAGGTTTGTGATTCCCGTAGCATGCACGTATGGTGAACCGTTATGTAACGAAGTTGGAGCATGATTTATTTATTGATTGTCTTCCTTATGAGTGGCGGTCGGGGACGAGCTATGGTCTTTTCCTACCAATCTATCCCCCTAGGAGCATGTGCGTAGTACTTTGTTTTGACAGCTAATAGATTTTTGCACTAAGTATGTGAGTTCTTTATGACTAATGTTGAGTCCATGGATTATACACACTCTCACCCTTCCATCATTGCTAGCCTCTCTAGTACCGCGCAACTTTCACCGGTACCATACACCCACCATATACCTTCCTCAAAACAGCCACCATACCTACCTATTATGGCATTTCCATAGCCATTCCGAGATGTATTGCCATGCAACTTTTCACCGTTCCATTTATTATGACACACTCCATCATTGTCATATTGCTTTGCATGATCATGTAGTTGACATAGTATTTGTGGCAAAGCTACCGTTCATAATTCTTTCATACATGCCACTCTTGAGTCATTGCACATCCCGGTACACCGCCGGAGGCATTCATATAGAGTCATATTTTGTTCTAGTATCAAGTTGTAATTCTTGAGTTGTAAGTAAATAAAAGTGTGATGATCTTCATTATTAGAGCATTGCCCCATGTGAGGAAAAATAAAAAGGCCAAAGAAGCCAATAAAAAAAAGAGAAGAAAAAAAGAAAAGAAAAAAAAGAGAAAAAAAGAGAGAAAAGAGAGAAGGGGCAATGTTACTATCCTTTTCCACACTTGTGCTTCAAAGTAGCACCATGTTCTTCGTGATAGAGAGTCTCCTATGTTGTCACTTTCATATACTAGTGGGAATTTTTCGTTATAGAACTTGGCTTGTATATTCCAACGATGGGCTTCCTCAAATGCCCTAGGTTTTCATGAGCAAGCAAGTTGGTTGCACACCCACTTAGTTTCTTTTTTGAGCTTTCTTAAACTTATAGCTCTAGTGCATCCGTTGCATGGCAATCCCTACTCACTCACATTGATATCTATTGATGGGCATCTCCATAGCCCGTTGATACGCCTAGTTGATGTGAGACTATCTCCTTCTTATTGTCTTCTCCACAACCACCATATTCTATTCCACCTATAGTGCTATGTCCATGGCTCACGCTCATGTATTGCGTGAAAGTTGAAAAGGTTTGAGAACATCAAAAGTATGAAACAATTGCTTGGCTTGTCATCAGGGTTGTGCATTATTTTAATATTTTGTGTGATGAAGATGGAGCATAGCCAGACTATGTGATTTTGTAGGGATAACTTTCTTTGGCCATGTTATTTTGAGAAGACATGATTGCCTTATTAGTATGCTTGAAGTATTATTGTTTTTATGTCAATATTAAACTTTTGTTTTGAATCTTATGGATCTGAATATTCTTGCCACAATAGAGAAGATTACATTGATAAATATGCTAGGTAGCATTCCACATCAAAAATTCTGTTTTTATCATTTACCTACTCGAGGACGAGCAGGAATTAAGCTTGGGGATGCTTGATACGTCTCCAACGTATCTATAATTTTTTATTGTTCCATGCTATTATATTATCCATCTTGGATGTTTTATATGCATTTATATGCTATTTTATATTATTTTTGGGACTAACCTATTAACCTAGAGCCCAGTGCCAGTTTCTGTTTTTTCATTGTTTTTGAGTTTTGCATAAAAGGAATATCAAAAGGAGTCCAAACAAGCTGAAAATTTACGGTGATTTTTTATGGACCAGAAGAAGCCCCCGAAGCACAAGAGTTGGGCCAGAAGAGTCCCGAGTCAACGACAAGGGTGGAGGGCGCGCCCACCCCCTAGGGCGCGACCCCCTGCCTTGTCGTTGACTCGTGGACCCCAGTGACGTGAAACCGACACCAAAAATTCCTATAAATCCAGAAACCCCCAGAAAGAAACCTAGATCGGGAGTTCCGCCGCCGCAAGCCTCTGTAGCCACTGAAAACCAATCGGGAGCCCGTTCCGGCACCCTGTCGGAGGGGGAAACCATCACCGGTGGCCATCTTCATCATCCCGGCGGTCTCCATGACGAGGAGGGAGTAGTTCACCCTCGGGGCTGAGGGTATGTACCAGTAGTTATGTGTTTGATCTCTCTCTCGTGTTCTTGATTTGGCACGATCTTGATGTACCACGAGCTTTGTTATTATAGTTAGATCATATGGTGTTTCTCCCCCTCTATCTCCTTGTGATGAATTGAGTTTTACCTTTGAGGTTTCACTATTATCGGATTGATTACTATTATGGATTTGAGAACACTTGATGTATGTCGTGCGTGGGATACCCGTGGTGATAATGGGGTATTCTATTGATTCACTTGATGTATGTTTTGGCACTCAACTCGCGGATTTCCGAGGTGACATTGTGGTAATCTATGCATAGGGGTTGATGCACGTTTTCGTCCTTGTTTCTCCGATAGGAATCTTGGGGCACTCTTTGAGGTTCTTTGTGTTGGATTGAATATTATGAATATGAAGTTGTTTGATGCATATCGTATAATTGACCCACGGATACTTGTGGTGACATTGGAGTATCTAGGTGACATTAGGGTTGATTGATGTGTGTCATATGGTTTTATTTTACTACAAACTCTAAGGCTGTTTGTGACACTTATAGGAATAGCTCAATGGATTCATCGGAAAGAATAACTTTGAGGTGGTTTCGTACCCTACAAGCAATTTCATCTTATGTTCTCCGTGATAGGAACTTTGGAGTGACTTTTGTCGCACGTTGAGGGATTGCCATATGATCTAATTATGTTATCATTGTTGAGAGAACTTGCACTAGTGAAGTATGAACCCTAGGCCTTGTTTTCAAGCATTGCAATACCGTTTTCGCTCACTTTTGTTACTTGCTACCTTGCTGTTTTTATATTTTCAGATTACAAAAACCTATATCTACCATCCATATTACACTTGTATCACCATCTCTTCGCCGAACTAGTGCACCTATACAATTTACCATTGTATTGGGTGTGTTGGGGACACAAGAGACTCTTTGTTATTTGGTTGCAGGGTTGTTTGAGTGTGACCATCTTCATCCTACTCCTCCCACGGATTGATAAACCTTAGGTCATCCACTTGAGGGAAATTTGCTACTGTCCTACAAAACTCTGCACTTGGAGGCCCAACAACGTCTACAAGAAGAAGGTTGCGTAGTAGACATCAGGCGCCGCGGTGGGTGGAGGGGCGCGCACGGGCACGGGCGCTGGCATGTACACGAGCTCGCGCGGGTCCGCGGAGACCTCGCTGACGCCCATGGCTTCCAGCTCTGCGATAGTGCTCGACGACCAGCCCGTCAATGCTACGGGGATGGTCACTGGCGCGGGCGCGGGGATGGGAGCTGGGACGGGCGCGGGGGCAACAACCGCCGCGGCCAGCTCGTTCAGGGCCATGTCCATGAGGCCCCATTCCTCCTTATTTTCTATCTCCTCCGGCTCGGAGTCGACTTCACCAAACTTGAAGACTAGTGGCAGATGATCCTTCTGCGCCATGGCGTTGGTGGAGGTTTGCGGGAGGGAGGGGAATGGGAGGCGAACAGTAAGGCCGCCCGTATTAAACAACGGCTCGGGCGCTATTAATGGAGAGGATGCGAGCAAGGCGGGCGGCCATGGAAGCCAAAGGGCTTGCTTCCCAATGAGCCTGCGCAGCGTACAGCTCATATGCTTCCTGGTGAGCCCCCGCATTGGAGGACAGCTTGCACGCCTCTCGGTCAGCCTACGCACCGGACAGCGCTCGCACGCCTCCCGTTCAGTCAAGCAACTGTCCGCACGGCACCTCCTATAGCCATTAAAACCAAGACACGTGGCGTCACGTGAATGGTTAACAGAACACACACGATTTAAATTATACAAACGTTTAAGATATTAAAGTGGCAGCTATTTTTTCAAAATGCCTTTGTTGGCTGTTATTTGAGTGTGCCTTCTCTCAAAATGGACACGAAAAATACCACAGCATGTCGGGTGCCATTCCATGATAGCATGCCAAGTTTCATGAATTTCAGACGAGTTTTGGATTTACTAGAATTTAAAAACAAAGTATCTCAATGTTTTGCCGGCAATCAACAGTGCCCTGGTGTTTGAAATTCATTCCCATTTCTTGCATGGGACCTAAGCATGCACCCAAGGACACACATTTCATATGTCAACCCATTTTTCTGCACTGGAGCATGTGCATGTAGTTCAAATTTGAATTATGCACATAAAATGCCTAGAAAACCCAGTTAATGTATAAAAATGTCCAAGTGAACCCCGAAAAATCCCAAAAATTGACACAACACTCCTGTCGTTCTATGTTGACACTAGAAAAAATTTGAAAGCAAGAAGAGGCAACGGATATCGTTTCGTCCCCAAGGGTGGCACGTTCTGTAACACCCCCAGTGGTTAGCCACAGTAATCCCACTTTTGATAATGCCATGTCATCATGATCAACAGTGCTTAAATATCATTTGGATTATATCTCTTTTCAAATTCAAATTCAAATGGAAATTCAAACTAAAAGTGGAAACAAAAGTGGTTCAAATTTGAAAACTAAAATGTTCATAATATTGTAAATATTCCTGAGACAATTCTGAAATTATATTCAACATATACTAAATAAATTATGTGACTCTAACAACCACAAAGCAGGGATATTTAATCCTTATTCTTTTATTTAAAATCCAAATAAAATTCATTTGCCTCCAAACCTTTTTATAACAGAGCTAGAAATTGCACTATAAATATGTGGCTAGTTCACCTATTTTACAAAAGTCTATTTGGGGCTAAACAATTTGCAAAACAGGAGCTAAAAAGAAAAACAGAGAAGAAAATAAAATAAAAAGAAAAGGCCCGCTGTGGCTGGGCTCTAGTCTACAGCACCGGCCCAGCCCACCTCGCGCTTTCCCCTACCTCACTGCTCCCCGCGCGCTGTCGCCGCGCGAGCGCTCGCCGCGCCCGGCCCCCCCTCGCTCGCTGCTCGACAACGCATGCCCGCGCCCTCTCGCCGTAGATAAGGACCCCTCTCCCTCTCCCCAAACCCTAGCGCGCCCTCATTCCCCCTCATCGTTCCTCTCCCTTGTCTCTCTCCTCTCTCCCGACCGCGCTGTCGCCGCGCCATCGTCGTCGCCGTGGACACCAGCTGCCCCTCGCTGCGCCGTTGAGACCTGGAGCTCCGCCGACCTCACCTACATCGTCTACAAGCACCAGGTCGAGTCGGGGAGCCTTCAAGCTGCCGGATCGAGCCGGTCCCTTCTTCTACACGGCCGGCGTCGACCGTCGAATCCAGCATCCCCTGCGCTCCAAAGCTCACACCGGCCTTTCATGTGCCTCGCGGTGAGCTCCTCCCCTCCCCCATTCCTAACCTCGCGCTGCGTAGCTCGCCGCCTCGCCATGTTTTCTGCCGTCACTCGAACTCGCCGCTGCCGTCGCTTCCGATCACCGCAGCCTATGCCGTTGGGTTAGATCGACGCGGTGATGTTCCCGCGTTCGAATGAGCCCGAACGCGCGCGCTAAAACCCACCGCGGCCGCGATCCTGTGCAACGCCCGAGAGCTCCGCCACCGACGTGCTCGCCGACGGCTATTCCGGCCTCCTCAGCTCCGACCACCGCCACCATGAGATGCGCCATGCAGTGCTCATTCGAGCAAGACAAACCACGGCCAAAACGGTGCCCTACAGAGAGATTCCAGGCTCGCCGGAGTTGCTCGCCGTCGCGCGAGCTCGCCGGAGAGCTCCGGTGGCCGACGTCCAGCATGGCGCCGACGTGGCACGCCCTGTGTCACTGACACTAGGTCCCACTGGGCCCAGTTGACCGAGTCAGCGCGGCCCCGCCCACTGACATGTGGGGCCCAGCAGTTAAAATGATTTTAGGTAAATATATATTCTGTTAATTAATTAATTAATTAATTTAAACACTAATTAGACACTGACAGTGGGCCCCGCTAGATAATTAGTATAAGTTTAGTCAAATTAACCCCCTTTAATTAGCTGAGTCACTGACCAGTGGGTCCCACTGGACCCACAGGTCAGGTTTGACCTGGTCAGCTGCACTGTTGATTGCTGACGTCACCTCTATGTCATGATGATGTCATCTTTTACTATTCTTGATATTTTGAATTTAAATAAATTAAATAAATCCAGAAAATCAATTAAATCTTTAGAAATTCATATAAAATAATCCGTAGCTCAGATCGAAAAACTTTGTACATGAAAGTTGCTCAGAATTTCGAGACGAATTCGAATGCGCGGTCCGTTCGTCCATCACACGTCCCTAACTATCCGAACATGGAACCGTTCCCCTCCGGTCATCTGTCTGACAAATGTCCGGAACCGGGAAAACATTCCCGGATGGATTCCCCCTTCCTCGGTGACGTGCAACCATACATTAGGTCACCCCTAGCACCGCGTATTTGCCATGCTACGCTTTGTGATGCTTTGATTTCTCTGTTATTTATTGTGCTTCCCCTCCGTTACTTCTTTCCGGTAGATTCCGGTACCGACGTAGTCCCCGAGACCGACGCAGCTCCGGAGATCGACGACCCCACTGACGACCCTGCCTTTGCCGCCAAGCAACCAGGCAAGCACCCCCCCCTTGAGCATACCGATATCGCCTATTCTTTCTCTCTCATGCTTGCATTAGAATCGCTGCTGCTACTACTTTACCTATTCTGATGCATAGCCTGTTTATTGTAACCTACTATTGATACCTTACCTGCTTATCCTAAACTGCTTAGTATAGGCTGGGTAGAGACCCACTAGAGAACCCCACTTTGTCCCTTGTTGCCCCGCTGGATTAATAGAAGACCCGATCGACGGGATTGAAGACCAGGCCCCAGCACCGCACTTCACCCCTTAGTTGTACGACACTACTGGGTTACTATCGAGTGCCGAGGGTGATACCTCGCCAGCACTCCTGATGTTAACCTTGTAGGGTAGTTAATCGGTCGTGGTCATCGAGGGTGATTCCTCCTTCTCCACTTCCGATACGACCTTGTCGCACAACACTTCAAGTTTGAACCTCGAGGGTGATTCCTCCTAAGTTCAACTTGACAGTTACATCGAGTGGGCATCCGTCGAGGTTGATACCTCGGATTCCCTTGATGTTATGGACACACGGATACGGTGACTTTACCCTGAGCCATGCTACAGACGGGTCAGCCCCGAGGGGTACCCGTGAGACTGGTACTGCAGGACTGGAGGGACAGGTGGTACCACCCGGTTGAGGTGGACCTGAGTTCCCGACAGTCTTTTGAGAAGTCGTGTTGACTTGGAGTTTAACTGTGAGATGAATACGAGGCACGGCCGGGCATTCTTAGCCCTTGCAGCAAGTCCTCAAGACGGGGCGACGGGGTCACATCAATCATGAGTCTCTGCTCGTTACCACAAGCCCATAGTCCGCCAATGATTTGGATATTTGATCCGAGCAGGCCTCTGGCCTGATAGCACTAACCATCACGTGGGAAGAGTTATGGGCACTCTACATCGTATGCATCAGCCAAAAGCTTTGTCAGACGTCTAGTTCAGCCTCGTGGCCGGGCCGGGCCAGTACCATCCAGGACTGAGGTGGTGCTCGTCCCGACCCTGCACACACCGACCCGGAGTGCACAGGGCGATGGCCCAAGACCCCTGAGCGCTTAGGATATAGACCGACGGGGACCTCTCTGCTGAGCTGTAGGTAGGGTTGCGGTGTATCGTTTGGCCGAGGCCGGGCATGACCCAGGAAAGTGTGTCCGGCCGGAGTTAATCGAGCGTGGTGGGTAAGTTGGTGCACCCCTGCAGGGAAGAACACATCTATCGATAGCCGGTCCTACGGTAAAGGACACTCGGAGTTGTATCCCGATCGATACAACTAGAACTGGATACCTGTGATGATACCCGGATATGTGGCTCTGGGATTGCTTCTCGCAGGGAGTTGAGAAGGGATCTCAGGACGAGGTTGATGACTGTATGGCTCTGGGATTGCTTTCTCGCAGGGAGTCGAGAAAGGATCTCTGGGTGAGGTTGAGACTTAATGATACTACTACTTTATGCTGTACTAATCTACACTCTTCTAATGCTGCAAGACCGCTGAAGATGCTAGTCTTCGATAGGACTAGGCTTTCCTCTCTATTCTGGCAATTCTGCAGCCCAGTCCACATATACAGCCACTCTTTGATAATGTTGCATATGTAGTGTAGATCCTTGCTTGCTAAGTACTTCGGATGAGTACTCACGGTTGCTTTGCTTTCTTTTTTCCCCATATCCTTTTTGATGCAACCAGATGACGGAGCCCCGGATACAACTTCCCACGCCGACGATCGCTACTACTACCCCGAGGGTGGCTACTACCACGAGTTGGCCGACGACCAGGAGTAGGATCGGAGGGTCCCAGGCAGGAGGCCTGCACCTTTCGATCGTAGCTTTTGTTTTGCCCCGCCTTTCTAGAGGCTTATCTGTTTCTGTTTCATATCTGTACTCAGATATCTGATGCTTCCGCTTACGCTTGTACGCAAGCTTATTTATTCGAGCCCTCGAGGCCCCTGGCTTGTAATATAAAGCTTGTATGACTTTATTTATGTTTTAGAGTTGTGTTGTGATATCTTCCCGTGATTCCTTAGGCTTGATCATGTGCATTTGCGTGTATGATTAGTGCACGATTGAGCCGGGGGCGTCACACGTTCTCTACCGAAACCATCAGGCTTGTTGTGAGAAGCTCTGGTTTGCGAGAACCTTATACCCAAACCTGCCCCAAATGGGACAATTTTTTTACCATAGCATGTTGATGCCGCTCCATGATAGCATGTCAAGTTTCATGAACTTCAAACGAGTTTTGGATTTACTAGAATTTAAAAACCATGTATCTCAATGTTTGCGGCTGAGCGACGGTGGCAAGGTGTTTGACATTCATTCCCATTTCTTGCATGGGACCTAAGCATGCAGCCAAGGACACAGATTTGATTTTTCAAACAATTTACATGCACTGGAGCATGTGCATGTAGTTCAAATTTGAATTATGCACATAAATGCATAGAAAACTCAGTTAATGTATAAAAATGTCCAAATGAAGCCCGAAAAATTCCTAAAATTAACACAACACGCATGTTGTTCTATGTTGACACAAGAAAAAAATTGAAATCAAGAAGAGGCAACGGATATCGTTTCGTCCAGAAAGGTGAAACGTTCCCTACCGTAACCATGAGGCTTGTTGTGAGAAGCTCTGGTTTGTGAGAAGCTTATATACCCCAACCTGCCCTAAATGGGACAATATTTTTACCACGGCATGCTGATGCCGTTCCATGCTAGCATGTCAAGTTTCATAAATTTCAGACGCGTTTTCGATTTACTAGAATTTAAAAACCATGTATCTCAATGTTAGCGGCCGAGGGACGGTGGCAAGGTGTTTGACATTCATTCTCATTTCTTGCATGTGACTTAAGCATGCAACCAAGGACACACATTTCAATTTTGAACCCATTTATATGCACTGGAGCATGTGCATGTAGTTCAAATTTGAATTATGCACATGAATGCATAGAAAACTCAGTTAATGTATAAAAATGTCCAAGCGAACCCCGAAAAATCCCAAAAATTGACACAACACTCCTGTTGTTCTATGTTGACACGAGAAAAATTTTGAAAGTAAGAAGAGGCAACAGATATCGTTTCATCCCCCAAGGTGGCACGTTCCCTACCGAAACCATCAGGCTTGTTGTGAGAGAAGCTCTGGTTTGCGAGAAGCTTATACCCAAACCTGCCCCAAATGGGACAATATTTTTACCATGGCATGTCGATGCCATTTCATGATATCATGTCAAGTTTCATGAATTTCAAATGAGTTTTCGATTTACTAGAATTTTAAAACCATGTATCTCAATGTTAGCGGCCGAGCGACAGTGTCAAGGTGTTTGACATTCATTCTCATTTCTTGCATGTGACCTAAGCTTGCAACCAAGGACACACATTTGATTTTGCAACCCGTTTTTATGGACTGGAGCATGTGCATGTAGTTCAATTTTGAATTATGCACATAAATGCCTAGAAAACTCAGTTAACGTATAAAAATGTCCAAACGATCCCCGAAAAATTCCAAAATTTAACACGACACTCCTGTTGTTCTATGTTGACACCAGGAAAAAAAATTGAAAGCAAGAAGAGACGACGAATATCGTTTTGTCCACAAAGGTGACACGTTTCCCTAACGGAACCATGAGGTTTCTTGTGAGAAGCTCTGGTTTGTGAGAAGCTTATACCATAACCTGCCCCAAATGGGACAATATTTTTTACCCCAGCATGTTGATGCCATTCCATGATAGCATGCCAAGGTTCATGAATTTCAGATGGGTTTTGGATTTACTAGAATTACAAAAGCAAGTACCTCAATGTTTGCCGGAGAGCCACGGTGCCGTGGTATTCGAAATTCATCCCCATTTCTTGCATGGGACATAAGCATAAACCCATGGACACATATATGATTTTACAACCCATGTTGGTGCACCGGAGCATGTGCATGTAGTTTAATTTTGAATTGTGCACCTGAAATGGCTAGAAAACCAATTTAATGTATAAAATGTCCAAACGAACCCTGAATAATTCCAATTTTTTTACGACACACATATAGTTGCATGTTCACTGCAGATAAAAGTTCTAGCAATTCAAACACCCTCCATTGCCGTTGTGACCCCATTATGTAATTCAAATCAAGATGAAAAATCAAGTAGATCGCACACAGTTTATTATCACCAACCGTGTGAGATGTAGTACAAAATATCTTGGAGCACCGTTGGTGTATAGTACGCCTATGGCTTTCGCGAGAAGGTGCTTCGGCTACAGTCCACAGCCGGCGTGTCAAGCACACTAGCTCGCTCCCCAAATATCATTTCACTGTTCAATCGTCGCCGATGAAAGATGGGGACGTGGACCCGCATCGTGAGGGCAACTTCGGCGGCCCACTCCGGCGAGAGCGTGGCCGCAGCCGCCATGCGCGTGCTAACAAGTTGCATGAGCGCGGCCGCAATCTGCGACCGGGCGGCCAAGGCAGCCCAAACGGTTGTTGTTGCTTCTCAGGTGGCGGCAGCAACATCTGCCTCGGGGATAGCAACTGGCGAGAGCGGCACAACAGTTGTCCGTTCCGTAGCGGCGGCCTTAGCCCTGATGGAGGCCGCACACGACCATGTCGAGGCCGCCCACGCCCAGCTCGTGGCGGTCACCGCACAAATTGAACAAAGCTTCTCCGACAACGGTCGGCAACCCACGGCCGAAGAATTGGCAATCGCCGAGAGCGTTCGAGCAACCGTCCGTTCCTCCGCCGCATACCTTGCCACGACGGAGCCCGTCCAAGCCCAGATCACGGCCGCCCACGCCCAGCTCGTGGCGGCCTTTTCCAAAGAGAAGACGGACGCGGATGGAGAGATGCTTGCCGAGTATGGTGCGATGGATGCCATGGAGCCCCTTCCCCAGGAGACCGTCGGGCGCGAGCTAGACATGGAGGAGGTGGCGGAGAACGATGATCACCAGCCGTAGTAGTACTCTTTGTTTTGTTTAATTAAGAGCGCTGGTCTTTAATTTATTATAGTAATGTTTAGGTCAGCTAGCTCTGTTTAATTGCTGAACTTGCTCGATTAAGAAGTGTGGGTGTGCTGTAGTCTCCTTTGTGTACCCAAATTATGCAATGACGTGGATGACCACCGTAACTAGGGAAATTCGAACCAAAAATTTTGATGTTCAAACTCATCACACACAGGTTAAGCTATCTGAATCGTTTGTGATATTCACATATCGTACACAGTTCTGAATAAGGGACCGTGTCTGATGACACTTTGCACGTCAGTTTTTTCGCTGAACCGATTCAAAATTTTCGGCTTCCGTGAAAATATCTACCTTCCTGCCCACTCCCTCTTACCAAAAGTCACATTTCTCATGTTTCCGCCTTCCTTTCCAAGTTGAAACCTTCACTCCTTGCTTGCAGCGCCGCCTCCTCGCCGGGGACCCTCCTTCATGCTGCTCGGCCTCGTCCATCCAGGCAGGTAATCCACACCCGACCCCCATCCTCCTCCTCCTTTCACATCCCACATGCCCCGACCGCCGGCGCGACACCTTCCACCCAAATCACCGACCCCTCCACCAAATAAGCGCCGCCCTAAGCCATGGTGCACGCAGTATAGCCAGGAGCTCAAGGAGCATTTGGCAGCGGAGAAGCAAATCGCGGCCGCACGCGTGGATGAGGTTGCGATGGCTGCCATTCGTGCCGACCCCCAGATCTTGGAGGAGCACCTTGCCATTTGCTAGCTACGCCGGTTAAGCATGCTCGGTTTACCCGCTGCGTGTGCTGCTCCTGCCTTTCCTTAACAAATTCTAGTGAATTATGCTACCTGATTTTACCATGCAATCTGTTGCTCTAGTGTATATGTTTTATATGTCGTGCAATGTGGTGCTCACTTATGAATTGTTTGGTTAATTAGTTATCGTCTTCAGTTAACTGTTTGGTTCAATTCTGCAAATGTGATGTTCAATTCTTCAGGCTACAATTTTGTATTGTCTTCCATGTGAGAAATAAATCGAATTTATCTTTACAAAATACATGAGAAATGAATACATTTGCTATATTTCCAAGTTGTCAAGCATGCTTGGTTTAGTTAACTGTCTGATCTTCTAGTATGTTATACATTGTGCAATGTGGTGCTCAGTTAACGTTTGGTTCATTTGTTGTGGTGTTTAGTTAACTGTTTGGTTCAATTCTACAATGCGATGTTCAATAGTTGTGGGTGCATTCTTGTTATTGTATACCATGTGAGAAGTAAATCGAATTTGGCTGTACTAAATACATGAGAAACAAATACAATTGCTATATTTTCAAATTGTTAAACATGCTTGGTTTGGTTAACTGTCTGATCTTCTATTAGGAGTATGTTATATTGTGCAATGTGGTGCTCAGTTAACGTTTGGTTCATTTGTTGTGGTGTTTAGTTAACTGTTTGGTTCAATTCTGCAATGCGATGTTCAATTGTTGTGGGTGCATTCTGTTATTGTATACCATGTGAGAAATAAATTGAATTTGACTGTACTAAATACATGAGAAATAAATACAATTGCTATATTTCCAAGTTGTTAAGCATGCTTGGTTTGGTTAACCGTCTGATCTTCTATTAGGAGTATGTTATATTGTGCAATGTGCTGCTCAGTTAATGTTTGGTTCATTTGTTGTGGTGTTTAGTTAACTGCTTGGTTTAATTCTGCAATGCGATGTCCAATTGTCGTGGGTAGAATTTTGTATTGTTGTGCATGTGAGGAATAAATCGAATTTGGCTGCACTTAATACATGAGAAACATATACAAGTGCTATATTTCCTAATTCTTAATTATGCTTGGTTTGGATAAATGGGTTTTCCATGTGACTTGAATTAATCTGATGAATCTGCAATGTGCTTATTTTTTTATCAACATATTTTACTGATAGCATGCGAACCCTCACTTAACCTGATGACTAACTACCTTATATGTGTTGCAGGGAAACAATGTGAAGCACTGAGGTTTAAAATCGAGGTTAGCACATGCATGGTCCATTGTCTAATAGCACATTATTGTGCAATTGCAGGAACCATTCTAATATTTAGGTTTTTAACAATTTGGTCTTGCACATGTAGGTCCTGCTGTCAGAAGTTTTGACCCACTGTTCGACCCTTTTTGCATATGGGGAAATGAGTTGTCCATGAATATCAATCAAGTCAAGAAACTCAGAAAGATTGTTAGGATAAAGAAATTAGCAACAAAAAAAACAAGATCTTTGTCTGCACAATGAAGAAGACATCAGTTCACTACAAGATGGTACTAACTATTATACCTTGCCTTTTTTTATTTTTTGCCCCATTTTCAATATAGAGAAGATATTTATGCACATCCTTGCTTTCAGGCCTTTCCAAAGCAGTTCACTGATGATTACCTCGCAAACCACCTCTATGGTCAGGAGGCGAGGAAGGTTTTCATACAACACCCACGGTTCAATATTGAAGTGTTCCTGAAGAGGACGAATGATGGACGGCCAATCATTCACAGGCACTGGCCTAAAGTTGCAAAGACCTTCAACATCAATGAAGGATCAATATTCGCCTTCCGCTTCAGCAGTTTTCTAGATGAGATGCATCTGTCTATGTACCGTCTATGATGCTAATTTCGAAAGGTTCTAGATGTTGCATGTGAAACTTGGTGCTGGTGCAGTTGTGTAATCGGGTAGCTGAGTGTTGAAGCTATATGATGTTGTACTCTGATGTATTTCAATTATGAAATCCTGCTTCCTTAATATGAAAATGAAATATATTGTGTGCTTAATATGAAATGTCAATTAGATTAATAAATGGATTATTAATAATAGGGCAATTAGCCTGCTAATGGCCAATTAGCCTGCTAATTGGGTTTTTCTATTGCAAACGGTTATTGAGAAAACACCGTGGGCGATGACCTCAGGCAACGCACACAGTTTCTAGGAATAAACCGTGTTGCATCAATGAACAATCACACACGACATCCCCTTGAAAACTGTTTGCGTTAGGCCACCTTGCGCAAACGTTTATCACATAAAAACTGTGTGTGATGGACAGCCTTTGCCACACAGTTTCTTCTACGTACTGTGTGTGATGCATTCAATAACGCAAACGATAAAATTGTTAATATCGTGTGCAATGGCAACGCTATCACAAACGATTTAACGGGGAAAATTGTGTGTGATGTAACTGCGAACGGAAATGTTTTCCTTGGAGCGACTGTGTGGGATGTATATACGAACGGAAACATTTAGCGGGGACTGACTGTGTGGGATGTACTTACGACCGGAAACGATTTCGCCTGTATAATTGTATTTTTTTAGCACTACTGTACGTATAACCGTATTTGATCGCTCGCCGGTCGCACACGACCTCATTTTACCGAGCGTGTGTACCAGGAGGGCATATCCCCGATGGTTTCTGGGTCGTGTGGGAAGGACCCCCCTATCGCAGTCACTCACTAGGCGACGGTTCAGAACGCCGTCGAGGAAAGGGGTTAAAAACCGTTTGTATAGCACCTTGCTGTACCAGTGATGCGTTGTCACTTGATAACGGGATCATATCATTAGGAGAATGATGTGATGGACAAGACCCATCCGTTAGCTTAGCATATGATCGTTCAGTTTATTGTTACTGCTTTCTTAATGTCAAATACATATTCCTTCGCCCATGAGATCATGCAACTCCCGGATACCGGAGGAATACCTTGTGTGCTATCAAACGTCACAACGTAACTGGGTGATCATAAAGATGCTCTACAGGTATCTCCGAAGGTGTCTGTTGAGTTGGCATGAATCGAGATTGGGAGTTGTCACTCCATATGACGGAGAGGTATCTCTAGGCCCTCTCGGTAATACAACATCACAAGAAGCTTGCAAGTAAAGTGACTAAGAAGTTAGTTACAAGATGATGTATTATGGATCGAGTAAAGAGACTTGCCAGCAATGAGATTGAACTAGGTATGGAGATACCGGCAATCGAATCTCGGGCAAGTAACATACCGACAGACAAAGGGAACTACGTATTTTGTCATAAAGGTTTGACCGATAAAGATCTTCGAAGAATATGTAGGAACCAATATGGCTAGGTCCCGGTATTGGTTATTGACCGGAGAAGCGTCTCGGTCATGTCTACATCATTCTCGAATCCGTAGGGTCCGCACGCTTAACGTGCATTGACGATATAGTATTATATGAGTTATGTGAGTTGGTGACCGAATGTTGTTCGGAGTCCCGGATGAGATCACGGACATGACGAGGAGCTCCGGAATGGTCCGGAGATAAAGATTAATATATAGGATGATAGCATTTGGTCTCCGTTGTGATGCTATTTTAAAACTTGTAGTTGTGACCCTCTTGAAAATTTACAGTAGCGATCCAATTTGAAAACATTCAACTGTGACTCTCTTGAAAACATATAGTTGCGACCTCAGTTGAAAACTTGTAGTTGCGCCCCCCAGCCCACCTGAAAACTTGCAATTGCGACCCTATTTAAAAGCTTGCCATTGTGACCCCTTAAAAACTTGTAAATGTGACCCAATTTCAAAACTTACAGTTCGAACCCTTCAAAATTTGATGCTGAGACCCTTTAAAAAAACTTGCAATTGCCAAACAAACAAACAAAGAATACGAGAAAATAAAAAAATGGCCCGTCAAACCACCTAAAAGAAATCATTCCTGGCACAAGACAGTGAAACACGCCCACGTGCGAGCTAGCCCGTGCTAATAAAACTAAAAAAACACAAATGAGAAAAAAAAAGGAAAACTCGAATAAAGAAAAACAAATGATAAATCTCATCTGATTATAAATTAATTTCAAAGTGTTTACATATAAAAAGGTGGTCAAGACAAAAATTAAGAAAATATTGATAGAGAAAAAATACATAAAGAAAAAACAAGAAAGTACCAAATGATAACAACGAAAACATAATGAAAGTAAAAAATAAAATAAAAACTCATCGCGTTTCTGCATCTCTTCCACTGCATCTCTTCCCGCGCTAATAAAACTAACAAACACAAATGAGGAAAAAAGGAAAACTCGAATAAAGAAAAACAAATAATAAATTTGGGAGAAAAAAACGTATTTTTGTCTTTCGTGGGAGGCACAAGTTTGCTTCCGCGAGAGGCATAGTTGTGCCTCTTGTAAAAGAAAAAAAACACGTTTTTTCCTTCCGCGGAGGGCATAGCTCGTAAAGAGAAAAAAAAAACATATTTTTTTTTCTTTCGTGAGAGACACAAATTTGCTTCTCATGGAGTCACAATTTTGCTTCTGCGAGAGGCAGAGATGTGCCTCTTGGAAAAGGAAAGAAACATGTTTTTTTCTTCTGCGAGTGCCTCATGGAAAAGAAAAAAAACATGTTTTTTTCTTCTGCTAGAGGCACACATTTGCTTATCGTGGAGGCACAGGTTTGCTTCCGCGAGAGGCACAGTTGTGCCTCCTCGGAAAGAGAAAAAATCACGTTTTTTTTTGCGAGAGGCATAAATTTGCTTCCGCGAAAGGCACAACTGTGTCTCTCAAAAATAGAAAAGTGAGAAAAAATTGGCTTCCGTCTCATTTTTTCTCTTACTTTTTTTTCTCGATTTTTTTGTAAGAAAAAAGTTTGTCAAAACCTATTTACATGGGTTCTAGTGTCGAAGATCTTGGCGCAAGAAATCCGACGGTAAAACGGTTCGTGATTTGGATGCAAGGTTTAAGAGATAAACATTTTGAATAAACGAATCTAATAAAAAGAAAAACTCCATAGTTGCGACAAGTGACTCACATGCAGTGCGTCATTTATTATAATCTGGAAGTGATCTTTGCAAGGATACCCTTTAATTAGCAATGAAAAAAATAGCGCGCTATACAAAATAGCGTGGTCCCTGAAAATATGCTATTAGCGCGCTATAGCGTGCTATTGACGAGACATTGTACATTAATCAATTTAGCGAAACAATTCTCTACACGCTATAGCGCGCTATTTTTTCAGTGTTAATTAGTGATTTTGATCTCATAGAGATTTAGCGTCGTAAAGTCCAAACTTGTTTTAAAGGGCAATGAAAAAGAAAAACTACTACAGAAATGCCCAGTCTGGCTTTGCTCATGCAAAAAAAAAAAAACACGACAGGAGAGTGAGACAACTGTACACGAACCTTAAAAAGCTGTACATGCTCAAATTTCAGCCTCAGCTAGCTAACAATTAGCAAAACCAGGTATTTTTCAATCGAGATTGTTAAATCTCAGTCGACCGATATTTTAGAAGTCTCAATCGATGCTATATTTGTAAGATCTTACGTGGAGCATGTGTAAAATTTTATTTTATTTTGTTATATATTTTGTCATTCAACTTTTTTAAGGGGTTAAACCAAGCTTTATGACTCAAAGTCCATATGAAGTGGGATACAAAAAGGATCATGAGGAGCATCAAACCACATGTGGCGTCCCTGGTCTAACGAATAGCGAACTTGGCTAACTTGTCGGCATCACTATTAGCAGCTCTGCCTTCGAAAGTAAACATGCAATTAAAAGCTAACATCCTTTGTTTGATCTCTGTAATAATAGGACCATAAGCACCTTGACTTTCTTTCTGGATATCCTCTGCCACCTGCTTGGAGTCTGAGGCAATCACAAGGTTCTGTAACATCAAATCTTGAGCAAGAGATAGCCCTTCACGACACGCTATAGCCTCCAAAGTTGGTACATTTGTTATTCCATGTATAACGAGAGCTGAACTTCCAATGAAAATACCATCGGAGTTCCTGCATACTGCCGCAGCCGCACCTCGGTTGCGTGTCTTTGATACTGCCGCATCAACATGTACTTTTGCAAAACCGCCTGGTGGAGCTTTTGGGCGTACCGGCCCTCTTCTTGACGCTATTGGTTTCTTCTGAGAGTCGGCTTTAGATCTAGTCACATCTGTTTTTTAATTTTATATAAGGAAGATTTAGCCGCAAAAGAAAATGTTAGGAAGATAATTCCACCACATATGATGGACGTCACACCGTGCCGCAGAAAAAGACCACATCCGCGTTAAGAGAAGAAAGGAGTAGTACAGTTCAGCCACGACAACTTGGCCTCGACGTACAACACAACCCTCTCATGTCTCGCATGAAGCTCATCTGCTTCCTCCTGCTCGGAGCCGTAGGAGCACTTGATCTCGTAGCCAGCGTGGACGACCAGTTTGTGTACTCCGGTTTCGCCGGCGCCGGCCTCACGTTGGACGGCTCGGCCACGGTCACGCCAAGCGGCCTCCTCGAGCTGACCAACGGCTCGCTCCAGTTGAAAGGCCACGCCTTCCACCCGACTCCGCTCCGCTTCCGTGAGCTACCCAACGGCACGGTGCGCTCCTTCTCCGCTTCGTTCGTGTTCGGCATCCTCTCCGCCTACCCCGACATGAGCGCGCACGGTATCGTCTTCGTTGTTGCCCCCACCACGGATTTCTCGACCGCGCTGGCCAGCCAGTACCTGGGCCTCGTCAACGTCCAGAACAACGGCCACGAGAGCAACCGCATCTTCGCCGTCGAGCTGGACACCTTGCAGCAGGACGAGTTCCGTGACATCAACGACAACCATGTGGGCGTTGACATCAACGGCCTCGTCTCGCTGCAATCCAGCAACGCAGGCTACTACGTCGGCGGCGACAAGGAGCGCTTCGAGAACCTGACGCTCATAAGCCACGAGGCGATGCAAGTGTGGATCGACTACGACGCGGGGAGTAATCGGATCAACGTGACCTTGGCTCCGCTCGGCGTGGCCAAACCGGCCAGGCCACTGATGTCGGCCACCTACGACTTATCTTCGGTGATCACGAGCACCGCATACATGGGGTTCTCGTCGGCGACGGGCTCATTCGACTCGCGGCACTACGTGCTTGGCTGCAGTTTCCGGATGAGCAGCACTACTGCTCCGGCCATGGACATCGCCAAGCTGCCAACGTTGCCCCGTGAGATCCCCAAGGCTCGGTCCAAGGTCCTGCAGATCGTCCTCCCAATAACATCTGCAGCGGTCGTACTCGCTCTGGGCACCGTCATCGTCCTCCTGTTGCGCAGGCGACGAAGGTACACCGAGCTACGGGAAGATTGGGAGGTCGAGTTCGGGCCGCACAGGTTTCCGTTCAAAGATCTACACGACTACACCACGCCACCTGTCGTTGAATAGTCACGGCAGATGTCCTACTGTGAAGACTTAGTCGTGGAGCCATCGTAATGAGGTTAATTTAAAGGGGTTAATCAGGACAAATGACACGGGGAGTTTATATTGGTTCGACCCCTTGCGGTGAAGGTGAAGGCCTAATCCAGTTTGAAGTGGTATTGCTAGGGTTTCGATGACCAGGGTGCGAATACGCTTAACCTGGCTCTCGATCTGTTGTTTCTTGTCCCTAAACCGCCGCCGGGTCGTGCATTTATATACACAGGTTGACGCCCGGCGGTTCACAGAATCCCGGCCGGCTCATAAACGTGTCCGGCTCGGTATCCACTCTTTCCTATCTTACAATACAAGTCATATACTTATGGCGGTTTACATTTATGGGCCCTAACTCGCCTTTGGGCTTTGGGCCTTCTTATTAAGTCTCCTTCGTAAGTCGTCATCTTTTATGTCTTCATGGGCTTCAATACAGGTAAATCACTATGAGCATAACCCGGCCCCTCCTGAGCGGTTTATACTCAATAGTTATATCCCCAACATTAGGCCCCAGGTTGATTTGAACTTGTTCATGTCAATCTTCAACACTCAGGAAAATTCCTTCTTCATTAACTTCGCAAAAATTTGTAACTCGTCGTGATGTCATCTTCCGAGATCATGATAACCCGTCATGACGTCACCTGTCATTAATTTTATAAACATCCAGAAATCATATATGCATCTCCTTTTTAATGAACCTCCGAAAATCGAGGCGTCAGCCCTGTCACATATCCAATTTGGAGCTCCTTGATTCCCGCGCATGCCACTTATCCATTCACCTTATAAATAGGGCCAGGGGTCCTTTTCACTTTCCCCCCTCGGCCTCTTCGTCTTCATCATCTTCCTCGCGACGCGCTGCTCTCGAGTCCAGCCGCCGCCATCGACCCTCTCCTCTGCATCACCATTGGCCGCTGCATCAACCTGACTTCGTCCAGATTTTGCTCACGCGCCTCCGCCGTTCAACAGCCTTGGTAAGTTCTTCCTCCTTCCCCCTCCGTAGATCTCATTAGGGTTCGAACGAATTCATGGAGGTTCGGCACTGTTCTTCACCTGTTCTTCGCTGTAGCATGAGGTCTGATTCAAACTTGATATTTATCCTGTGCGGCAATAATCCTAGTCCCTTTTTCCTCATCAGAGCATCCCTTTTAGGTAGAAAAATCCGATCTGGACCTTCATAAACTGCTCAAGTACCAGTATTTTAGGTCTGAATATATTTTCATTTTCTGACACGCGGTAGATCCAAAATTGTAATACCAATCTGTGAAACCTGTTTTTCATCAGTTAGCCATTTTCCAACTTCAAATCTATACTTTCAATATCCGTGTAGGCGGTTTAACTTCAGAAAATAATAACCTGCCAGGTACCATTAGTCCCCTCTTAAACCGCCAAGTGCTCGTCTTTGTAATTTGATAACGTCACTGTCCGGTTTAACATTTATGCATGCTTCAACACTTTCTGCCTGTTAACCATGAACCTTAAACCGGCACAAATCTTTTCCAGGTTATGGTATAAATGGCCAAATCATTTTATTCCTGTAACTGGGTTCAATCCCGAATTACAGAAGAAGAACTGAACGGGTGTGTTGCAACCGGCGCTTTAGCGAAAAAGGAAGACATCCACTGGAGAGCCCCCGGTCCATAAAATCCTCCTGAGCCCAAGGATGGGGAAGTGATCGTTTTTGTTGATCATCTGAGTCGAGGGTTCAGCCCTCCCGGATCAAAAAATTTCCGTGACGTGCTTCACTTCTTCCAACTTCACCCTCAAGATATCGGGCCTAACTCCGTGTCCAATATTTGCAATTTTCAAGTGTTTTGTGAAGCCTACCTGCAAGAAGAGCCCACAGTCGACCTGTTCAGAGATTTCTTCTATTTAAACCGCCGTACTGAATTTACGGATGGGCCCAATACTGAACTTGGCGGGGTTTCAATTCAGAAGAGAAAAGACGTCAGCTTCCCTCACGCTAAGCATCATAGCCATCCCAAAGATTGGAATCAAACTTGGTTCTATTGCCAAGATACATCTCCAGCTGGCGAGAATCCTCTGCCGGGTTACCGTGCTCACCGGCTTACCGATGCACATCCATTCCCCCAAAGACTCAATGCAAAGGAACGGTCCAAATATGCACCACAGCTTTCAAAGCTCAGAGCCTTTGTGGCAAACGGTTTGACAGGCATTGATTTTGTCCGTTGCTGGGTATCTTGGAGCATTTTGCCTTTAAGCCGTCGCTCCGGTTTAATGTGTGAGTACACAAGGGATGTGAAAGACCCTCAACGCCACACTGATATTCAGCTGACTGATGCTGAAATTACTGAATCTGTCAAGAAGATGTTGGATGAACTGGTGACCGACTGTAGCAAAACAGGACGTAGTCCTTTCTGCGCTTCAAATAAACCGCCAGCTGTAAGAATTGCCCCACTCCTGCTTTAATCCATATTCTTAATACTCCCTTATGATCTTTTCAATCTTTAAACAGGGTGATGATCCGTTCTGGAAGAAGAAACCGCAGGATAAACCGGCTAAAACACCTCGTGTCAAGACCAAGGTCAACAAGAAGCCCGCTAAGAAAAACACCGAGCCTACCGAGTTAAACATTGACGATGATAATCCGGAGTCAGAGGTAGAACTTGATTCACTTGGCTCTTTTTTCATACATCTCATTGACGATGATTTTTATCAGGACGACGCAGAAGCTAGCCGCGCAAACGACGTAGAGGTAACTATTCTCTCATCCGGTTCAGAACCTCTGCCCACACAGAAAACCCGACAAGCAAGCCGGAAAATAAGATTTTCTCACCCCCTAGCTTACTTGAATCCAAACTTTCTTTTGAAGAAGCAGCAACACGAAGCTCGCCGCATAACCCGGCATAGCGGCCATGTGGTCACTTCTTCCGGTTTACCGAACTCGTAAACGCCGCCCAGAGGTCTCTTCTATTTCTGACACATCTTATCCCAAGGCGGGTTATTTCCGACAACCTCTTAATCCGTCTGATTTAAACTATCAGGGAACTTCCCATTCATCCTCTGGCGAGTCCACAGGGACACAAATTCCAACCCTCAAAACTGTTCCTGGGTGAGCATTTTTAACCAACCCTTTATACCTTATGCTTGATCATTATACTAATCTGTTATTTGCGTCTCTGTCAGAGCCAAGGCCAGACCCAGTAAAAAGGCCAAATTGAACAAACCGGCTGATGACAGCGCGCCAACTGATCCGGAAAAGAACCCAGAACAGTTTGAACCAAATACTGAAGCTATTCTTGATGATCCGCCACCGCAAGATCATGAAACCTTTGTTGAACAGATGGAAATTGATCCGATGGGTCATGCTGATAAACCGCCAAGCCCAACTAAGGCTGCTGATGATAAAGCTGACGATGTTGTAGTTACCGGTGTCAGTTATACAGCCTCAGGCAACCCCACTGCTCTGTCAAAACATAGTGCCAAAGAAGAATTTTCTGCTGTTGACAAGGGCAAGTGGAAGGTGGACTTGGAAGGCTATGCCCACCTCAGCGCCCAAGATATTCATTCTGGGTTTTTAAACCATTTGTACACAAGCCGTGATTATGAAGCCGGTTTACTGAACATGATGAAGGAGCGATATGAGGTAAATGTTGTTAACTCTGCATAAATATTCTTCCCTTAGCCGCCAAGTTTACTGGACATAAAAGAATAGAATGTTCTGCAAACTTTCAAGAACCATATAGATCAACTCCACTAGCCCGCAAGGACCGATTTATAATGTCAATATGAACCGGGACTTTAGAATAATAACTCTTCAATTTCGCCTGCGTAGCCCCCAAGGGTCGACTTAACAAATATGTTAAGTTGAGACTAATTCTGCTGTAAAGCTCAAAATTCTTACTTAGAACCTTTATAATCCGGTTGACCATCAAGCTGATAGTTGTTATGTGCTTGGGACTTGTAATTTTTTTTGATAAGAAGCAATAGACATTAGCCCCCAAGTGCCAAGTATATTACTTGTTATGTGCTTGGGACTTTGAATATGCACTGCTTTCTAATTAATTACATGTCTCTTACAGGCTGATCTTAACAAGAAGGAATCTCAAATCGCCGACCTTCAAGAAAATATCAAGTCACAACAAGACGAGACCTCCAAAGCCAAGGAAGAACTGACCAGTGCCTTAACAGCAATGGAAAAACTGAAGGAGAGCTTCAAGAACGAGCGGGCAGGTTGGGATACAGAAAAGTCAACTCTGCTGAAGAGGGCTGAGGATGCTGAGGCTGCCCTTAATCCGGTAGCTGAGGAGCTGACTGGCTTGAAACAGCAAATAAATGCCATGACCGCTGCCGTATTTGGTAAATAACTTCTTCATAAGCTTTGAACATGTATTATGTAAGAGACTGCCGGTTTACCGATGTTTTTGATGATGCAGGAACTCGCATTGCTCATCTTGGCTCAGATATGCGGCAAAAACTGAAAGCCGCCTATAAACTTATAGAGCAATTATATACCGGCGTACAATGGGTTATCTGCACAACTTCCCATAATAAACCGCCCCCAACCTTGATCAAGGAGACGTTGGAAAGGCTGGCGATGATGCCTGCACGGTTTGAAGAGCTAAAGAAGTCAGCTGCCATGGCGGGTGCTCTTACTGCACTGACTCGGGCCAAAGCTTGGATATCTGATCTTGATCCGGCCGATGTGGGAAACGGCTACCCGAGCATAAAGGAGGACAAGTTAGACTTTAATAACGATGACCTCAGAGCCTTGATGAGGGAAATGCGCCCATTGGCTAGCAAATTGGCTGAAGAAACCGATCTTTCACATTATCAGTCGATTTATGATGCCAACAACAAGAGAGTTAACGCGCCAACTTATGATGCTCCAAATCTTATTCCTCCAATCCGTAAGCATACCTATGCCCCTGATGTTGACCCCTCCACACTTATAAGTGATGAAGCTGTATTCAAGGCATTAACTGGGATCGATTGGACCACCATTGACTTCCAGCCACTGGGTAGAGAGGAGGAAGATGAACCGGCGCTGGACGATCCGCAACCTTCAAGTCAGCCAGGCTAGGACTCGTAAACCGGGGGCCAGTTTAGCAGCTGCTTTCTTTAAGATTTGTTAAAACAATTATTCTTTTGGGCACCAAACGCCTTGTAATAGGCTAGCTTAAACTATTGTTCTGCTATGCCATCGTGCATATTTACTTTGCATGACACTGCTAATCCACCATGTTAAGATATGCCACTTATGCTTATAATATTAACAATGTGGAATCTGCTCCTGCATGCAACAGATTAAAAGTGTCCTGGCGGTTTACCACTGGACGGGTCATAACGCCCAATATAAAACCATGGAAACTAACATAGCTTATACCCAAGGCTGGACTTTCAGAATAACGAAATTTGAAATATATCATACATGTGATATTTGATCACACTGTTGGTTTACCAAACCGGTGTAGTAAGGGGGAGAACACAAACTTTGAGCACTGGTAATTATCATAGATTGCTTGGCTTATGAACAAAACCAAGCCGGGTTAATAAACCCCGGATATTATCTTATCTCATACTGGCGACTTATAGTCAAAAGCCAGGCCGGGTTAATAAACACCGAATGTTATCTTATCTCATACTGGCGACTTATAGTCAAAAACCAGGCCGGGCTAATAAACACCGGATGAATTATGATCATAAAGCATTATAAGCCTCATCAAATAAACCTCAAAAAAAACTATGGAATAAAACAAACGAAAAAACGAGGCTTTTCATGGGCTGCCAGGCCGAAAATCGAGTGCTTTCACGGGCCGCACAGCCACTGAGTTAAACCTATATACAAACCTTATAAGATGGACCTCACATAACCAATCGTCGTTTTAACTTTGACAAGTTCAGGGTCTGTATAAGATTGACTTGTCAAATGTTCGGCGGGTCATTCCAGGAATACCTGGGCGGAGTGGCTTACTTAAAAAGGCAGGATAACCCGGGGTTTTAGGTGAATACACCTGGCTTCCAAGCCTGGCTTTTAAGCCTATTACAAGGGTTATACAAACTCTTTGTTCTTTAGAATCAAGGAGCCCCCAAGTAATATTTTTTAGCTGTGCTCAAGGGGCACCTATGTTTGAGCTGTGATTTTGCAACAGACTCTCTTTGGTACCTTTAACCTGGGTAGCAAGCCCCCAAGTTTTTTTTTCAATTGGCTTATAAGCCGGTTCAAAGGGTAATCATAACTTCGCTCATAAGCCGGAAGCCCCCAAGTAACCAAAGACTCATTAAGAAAAAACGACAGAGGCCCTGCTTTAGCAGGGGTGCCGGTTTATTATATTGATCACAATATATACATTGTCAAAAATACGTACATCAGAAGAGCCAATGGCTCAGGTGTAGTAAGGCCGAAGATGAGCAATATTCCACGGCCGGCGAGTCTCTTCCTCCGACGTGCGTGAGTCCTTGTGGTCTCGAACATCAATAAGGTAGTATGACCCGTTGTTCAGATTCTTGCTGACCACAAAGGGTCCTTCCCAAGGTGGGGATAACTTGTGCATATCAGTCTGATCCTGGATAAGCCGGAGCACTAAGTCGCCTTCTTGAAAGGTTCTGGTCTTGACCCGGCGGCTGTGATAACGACGTAGATCTTGCTGGTAAATCGCCGAACGAGCCGCTGCGAGATCACGCGCCTCGTCTAACAGGTCAAGTACATCCTGACGTGCCTTTTCATTATCAGCTTCAACGTAAGCCGCCACACGGGGTGAGTCGTGACGGATGTCACTGGGGAGAACCGCCTCTGCTCCATAAACCATGAAAAAAGGCATGTAACCCATAGATCTATTGGGCGTTGTGTTGATGCTCCATAGCACCGAGGTAACTCCTCTACCCAACAACCCGGCGTCCTCTATAAGGGAACCATAAGCCGGGGCTTGATTCCTCTCAGGATCTCTTGATTGGCTCTCTCAGCTTGACCATTAGATTGGGGGTGAGCCACCGACGATACATCAAGCCGGATATGCTCACGTTGACAAAATTCTTTCATAGCACCCTTGGAGAGATTAGTGCCATTATCTGTTACAATGCTGTGTGGAAAGCCAAAACGAAAGATCACCTTCTTCATGAATTGAACCGCCGTTGCTGCATCACACTTACTGACTGGCTCTGCCTCTACCCACTTAGTGAATTTATCAACCGCCACCAAGAGGTGGGTCTTCTTATCCTTGGACCTCTTAAAAGGTCCAACCATATCAAGCCCCCAAACTGCAAACGGCCAAGTGATTGGAATCATTCTCAACTCCTGAGCCGGAACATGAGCTCGACGTGAAAACTTCTGACAACCGTCACATTTTTTAACCAAGTCCTCAGCATCAGCATGAGCCGTCAGCCAATAAAAACCATGATGAAAAGCCTTGGCTACAAGAGATTTAGAGCCGGCGTGATGACCACAATCTCCTTCATGGATCTCACGCAGAATCTCACAGCCTTCTTCAGGAGAAACACAATGCTGAAACGCCCCGGTAACACTGCAATGGTGCAGCTCTCCATTGACAATTGTCAGTGACTTGGACCGCTGGGTTATTTGCCTGGCCAAGGTTTCATCCTCAGGTAACTCGCCCCGGGTCATATATGCCAAATATGGAACTGTCCAATCAGGAATAACATGAAGAGCCGCCACCAACTGAGCTTCCAGGTCAGGAATCGCCAAATCCTCCTCTGTAGGCAACTTGACCGACGGGTTATGCAAAACGTCAAGAAAGACATTAGGCGGCACCGGTTTACGTTGAGAACCCAACCGGCTTAAGGCATCAGCCGCTTCATTTTTCCTCCGATCAACATGCTCAACTTGATAACCCTTGAAGTGACCAGCAATAACATCCACCTCTCGTCGATAAGCCGCCATGAGGGGATCCTTAGAATCCCAAGTACCAGAGACTTGTTGAGCCACCAAATCTGAGTCACCAAAGCACCTTACCCGGCTTAAGTTCATCTCCTTAGCCATCCGAAGACCGTGGAGCAAGGCCTCATATTCAGCTGCATTGTTAGTGCAAGGGAACATCAAACGGAGAACATAACAAAATTTATCACCTCGAGGGAAAGCTAGCACAACTCCAGCCCCCGAGCCCTCCAATTGCCTGGACCCATCAAAGTGAATAGTCCAATACGTGTTATCTGGTTTTTCCTCAGGCATCTGCAGCTCTGTCCAGTCATTGATGAAATCCACCAGTGCTTGAGACTTGATGGCCGTACGAGGCATATACTTCAAACCATGAGGCCCAAGTTCAATGGCCCATTTGGCAACCCGGCCTGTTGCTTCCCTATTTTGGATGATATCTCCTAAAGGAGCAGAGCTAACCACAGTAATGGGGTGACCCTGAAAATATTGCTTAAGCTTCCGGCTTGCCATGAAAACCCCATATACAAGCTTCTGCCAATGTGGGTATCTCTGCTTGGACTCAATAAGCACTTCGCCGATATAATAAACCGGCCGTTGAACCGGATATTCCTTGCCTGCCTCTTTCCTTTCAACCACAATAGCCACACTGACAGCCCAGCTATTAACAGCCACATATAACAACAGCGGCTCCTTATCAACGGGCACAGCTAGGACCGGCGGCTCAGCCAGCTGCTTCTTAAGCGCCTCAAATGCCTCATTAGCAGCGTCACTCCAGACGAAGTCATCTGTCTTTTTCATCATTTGATACAAAGGGATGGCCTTCTCACCGAGGCAGCTTATGAACCGGCTTAGCGCCGCAATATGACCCGCCAGACGTTGAACATCATTGATACACGCCGGTCTAGCCAGGGAAGTAACGGCTTTGATCTTCTCCGGATTAGCTTCAATGCCCCTGTTAGACACCAGAAAGCCCAAAAGCTTGCCCGCCGGCACACCAAAAACACACTTGGCCGGATTAAGCATCATATTATAAACTCGGAGATTATCAAAGGTTTCCTTCAAGTCGTCTATCAATGTCTCCTTCTTTCTGGATTTCACCACAATATCATCCACATAAGCATGAACATTGCGTCCAATCTGATTATGAAGACAATTCTGCACACATCGCAGGTAAGTCGCCTGGGCACTCTTGAGCCCAAAAGGCATAGACACATAGCAGAAGGCTCCAAAAGGAGTTATGAAAGTTGTCTTCTCCTGGTCCTTAACTGCCATCTTGATATGATGATAACCAGAATAAGCATCCAAAAAACTCAAACGCTCACAACCCGCCGTAGCAATCAATAATCTGATCAATACGAGGGAGAGCAAAAGGATCAGCCTGACAAGCCTTGTTTAAATCCGTGTAGTCCACACACATGCGCCAAGTGACGTTCTTCTTAAGTACCAACACCGGGTTAGCCAACCACTCAGGATGAAAAACTTCAACAATAAACCCAGCCGCCAAGAGCCGGGCTACCTCCTCACCAATGGCCTTACGCCTTTCTTCATTGAAACGATGAAGAAACTGCTTGACCGGTTTAAACTTGGGATTAATATTGAGAGTGTGCTCAGTGAGTTCCCTCGGTACACCTGGCATGTCAGAAGGTTTCCATGCAAAGATGTCCCGGTTCTCACGGATGAACTCGATGAGCGCGCTTTCCTATTTCGGATCCATATTAGCACTGATGCTGAACTACTTGGATGAATCGCCAGGAACAAAATCAACCATCTTAGTGTCATCTACCAATTTAAACTTCAAAACCGGATCATGCTCTGCAGTTGGCTTTTTCAAAGACGTCATATCCACCGGATCAACATTGTCCTTGTAAAATTTTAACTCCTCCATTGCACAAACCGACTCAGCATAAGCCGCATCACCTTCTTCACATTCCAAGGCTATCTTTCGGCTCCCATGTACTGTGATGGTCCCCTTGTAACCCGGCATCTTGAGCTGCAGATAAACATAACAAGGTCGTGCCATGAACTTGGCATAAGCCGGCCGTCCAAATAGAGCGTGATACGGGCTGTGAATCTTGACTACTTCAAAGGTCAATGTCTCTGACCTAGAGTCATGATCATCTCCAAAGGCAACTTCCAGAGCTATCTTACCAACAGGGTACGCCGACTTACCAGGCACCACACCATGGAAAACTGTATTCGACGGTTTAAGATTTTTATCTGTCAACCCCATGCGACGGAAAGTTTCGTAATAAAGGATATTGATGCTGCTCCCTCCGTCCATGAGTACCTTGGTAAACTTATACCCTCCAACCTGGGGTGCAACCACCAATGCTAGGTGACCCGGATTATCAACCCGGGGCGGGTGATCTTCCCGACTCCACACGATGGGCTGCTCAGACTAGCGCAAGTAATGGGGAACCGCCGGTTCAACGGCGTTCACTGCCATTTTATGAAGCTTCTGGTCCCGTTTGCATAAATTTGTGGTGAAGACGTGGTACTGCCCACTATTCAACTGCTTTGGGTTAGTCTGATACCCAGATTGCTGCTGCTGATTCCCCTGACCTGACTGTTGACGGTAGCCACCCTGATTGCCTTGATTGCCCTGATTACCTTGGAATCCAGAACTAGAACCGCCACCGCCGTAACCCGGCCCATGAGAACCGGACCCTGAACCACCACCCGGTCCATGATTGTCTTGAAAAAGATTGGAATTTTTATACTCCTTCATGATGTAGCAATCCTTCCAGAGGTGGCCAGACGGTCTTTCTCGCGTCCCATGACTTGGGCAGGGCTGACTTAGCATTTGCTCAAGATTAAAGCCTGACCCTCCGGCCCGTGGGGGCGGTTTACCTTTACGATGCTGGCCATTATTCTGTGCGTTGGTGTTAGCCACAAAGTCCAAACTATTATCAGCTTTGCGCTTACCATTGCCTCCCTGATTCGCCGAATTATGTTGCTATCCTCTGGTGCTGCTGCTCTTCTTTCCCTTTGCCGGCTTGTCATCATCAGACTCGGGGTCCTTGGTACCATCAGAGTCAGCGTACTTAACCAGAGCCGCCATCAGCTCTCCCATGTCATTGCAGTGGCGCTTGAGCTGACCCAACTTCTGCTTAAGAGGCGTAAACCGGCAATTCTTCTCCAACATTATGACCGCTGAACCGGCATTGATGCGATCCGATGAATGTAAGATGGTCGAAACCCGGCACACCCAATGGGTTGTGGACTCACCCTCTTCTTGGACACAGGCATCCAGATCCACAATTGACATAGGCTGCTTGCATGTATCTTTGAAATTCTGGATAAACCGGGCCTTTAACTCGGCCCATGACCCAATGGAGTTGGCAGGGAGCCCCTTCAACCAAGTGCGAGCCGTTCCATCCAACATCAATGGGAAATATTTAGCACATGCCGCATCGCTAACATCTAGCAATTTTGGCCATCTCATAACTCTCGATCCATGCTTCAGGAGGCAAATCGGCTGTATAGTTAGGCACCTTGCGAGGACCCTTAAAATCCTTGGGCAGACGCTCATTACGTATGGCCGGCACTAAACATGGCACGCCCAAATTCCTAAGGGTTACACCTGGCTCCACCGAAGTTGTCGGACGAACCGGAGAAGGTTGACGGGCCGCATATTACGCCGCCAGCTCGGCCTCTCGACGTGCTCTACCTTGATCCACCACGTTCTGAGCATCGGCACCACCGCCCGCCAGGTTTTGTCCACGAGGCAGGTTATGGTTCCGCCCACTGCTTGACACAGCTGGTTCATCAATATGCCTACTGTAACTCCGGCTTGGGCGAGGGGTGGAATGAATCCGGCTTCGACTGTAAGAATAAGCCTGCTGCTAAACCAATGCTGTCTGAAGGAGCTCTCTAGCCCTCCGCATCTCAACCGCCGTTGCAGACTCGCCTTCAACCGGGATCATGTTATCCAAAGGGTTAGAGTAATGACCCGGTGGTGTTGGCATGTGTTGCGGCGGGATATTGTTCTGACGAGGCGGATCCGTGGTGCGCGGCTGAACCGGCGCTCCCGTCCCAGGCGCTTCAACCCGGTCCGTGTAACACCCCCTGTAATAAGCTACAGTGATCACCCTTTTGATGAGGCCATGTCATCATGATTAATAGTGCACAATCGTCATTAGCATCATATTGCATTTCGACTCCTAAGTCAAATTCAAATTTAAATGAAAGTGGAATATAAAAGTTGTCCAACATAGAAACTAAAATGTCAGATAAATAACAAATATTCCAGAGGCTATTCTAAAATTGAAACCAACATCATTGGAATTGGATAAGTGACTCGAACAACCTCAAACAGTGGATAAAGATGGTATTTAATAACCATTTATTAAATCTGAAATAAATATGGAATTATGTTTTGTCCAAACTAATTTTAGGTGTTGAGGAATAATGCACTGGTATTTATGAAATAGGTCACACTTTTTACAAAAACCATTTGGGGCCTAAACATTTAACAGTAGAGAAAAGAGAATAAAGACAAAGGAAAAAGAAACAGAAAAAAAAAAAAGAAAAAAAAGAAAAAAAAAAAAGAGAGCAACACCCCCCCCCCCCCCCCCGACTGGGCCTCGGCCAGCAAGCCACCGGGCCGCCAGGCCGGCCAGCCGGCGCCATACTTAGCCGGCCACCCCCCCCGGCCGAACCCTAACCCTACCCCCGACCCCCCTCCCCCTCGTTTCTCCTCCTCCCCCCCCATCTGGATCGGGGCGATCCCCCGATCCCGTCCGCCTCCTCGTCGACGCCGCTCGCGACGCGCCCCGTCGCCGCCTCCCCTCGTCAGCCCCCACCTCCCGATCCAGATCGGGATCGGGATCGCGGGAACGACCCCGTCCCTCGGTCGCGCGACGACCGCGCCGCTGCCGCGCCGGGGACGCCGTCGCCGGGAGCGCTCCCCGCCGGCCTGCTTCTCCTCTCCGCCGTCGTCCCCGTCATCCACCTCGGCGCGACTGCCACGATCCCTGCGCCTCCGTGAGCCGACGCCCCTCCCTCTCCTCTCTCTCCCTCCCCGCGCCGCTGCTTGGTCGCCCGCCTGCGGTGGCCTCGTGCGTCGCGTGCCCCGCGCCACCGCGCCCCCCCGCGTGCCCCTGCCGGCGAGCCCTGCCGCACTCGCCCTCCCCACTGGTGCCCTTGTCGTCGTGGCAACTCGCCGCATCGCCGCTGCCCCGCTGCGTGGCCGCTCCTCTTCCCCCTTGGCACACTCACCGCGTCCGCGGCTGTGCTCGCGCCCCCGCCATGCGGGTCGCCCGCCATGGCCGGCTCCTGCTGCTGCCGCCGCGCGGTCTCGCCCCGCTCCGGTCCACCACTCGACCCGCGCCCGTCGCCCCTGCTGCGCGCGCCGCCAGTCTCGCCGTGGCCTCACCGCGGCCAATCTCCGGCGCCCGGCGCCTGCGCCGCGCCGGCGCCCGCGCCGCGTCGGCGCCCCTCCGCTCCCGCGGGTCATCGCCCGGGTCGGGCGCCCACAACGCCCGAACCCGCTATGGCCCCCCTGACCCCAATGACTTGGGGCCTAGCCCCTGGAACATTTTAAAAAGAAAAAAAGGAATAAAAAGAAATTATAAAAATATTAATTAATTATTTTATTTAATAGTTAACTAAATTAAATTAATTAAACTATCATGTAGATTAACCTAATTACTGATTAAAGTAATTAATCTGTTTTAGTAATCTCAGTCAATGACAAACGGGACCCACACGTCAGTTGACCAGTCAACGCCTCTGTTGACTGCTGACGTCATGCTGACGTCAGCGTGCACTGTTTCGGATATGTTGATAAATAATTAAATAAATTCCAGAAATTATAATAAAAACTTTAGAAAATCATATCTTTTAAAACCGTAACTCCGATGAAAATATTTTATACATGAAAACTTGCTCAGAACGACGATACGAACCTGAATACATCCTCTGTATTCCCGTCAGACGCCCGCAGCTATGAGAAGTTGAACAATTAGACAGATTCCGATAAATGAATAGTGTCCAACCCTAATTAAATAAATCCGGATAAATTCCTAAATTAACTAAATCGCTTAGTTAGGCTGTATATCACCCCGGCCCTGCGTTTAGACATGTCATGCATCCCTGTTGCATTATTGCCGTGTGTTTACTGTTTCTTCCCCCTCTTCTCTTCGGTGACTACGAGACCGACGCAGTGCTTGGTTGCCTCGACCGACTACGTTGTTGACGACCCCTACTTGCCAGAGCAACCAGGCAAGCCCCCCCCCTTGATCACCAGATATCGCCTATTCTCCTCTATACTGCTTGCATTAGAGTAGTGTAGCATGATACTGCTTTCGGTTAATCCTATTCTGCTGCATAGCCTGTCATTGTTGCTATGTTGTTGATACCTTACCTGCAATCCTAAATGCCTAGTGTAGGATGCTAGTTTATCATCATTGGCCCTGCATTCTTGTCAGTCTGCCTTGCTATACTATCGGGCCGTGATCACTCGGGAGGTGATCACGGGTTATACTATACCTAATACATACTATACAAATGGTGACTAAAGTCGGGTCGGCTCGAAGAGTACCCGCGAGTGATTCACGGATTGGGGGCTGAAAGGACCTTGTCAACGGCCCTTTGTGTGGATCTTTGTGGCGGAGCGACAGGGCAGTTGAGACCACCTAGGAGACAGGTGGGCCAGGCCCCTGGTCGTCGTTCGCGTTTACTTCATAATAACACGCTTAACGAGATTGGATATTTGATCTGAGTCTGGCCACTGGCCTATACGCACTAACCAACTACGCGGGAGTAGTTATGGGTATCCCGGCGTCGTGGTATCAGCTGAAGCCTTCTTGACGTCAGCGACTGAGCGGCGCGCGCCGTGTTGGACCGCGCTACCGTAACCGCCGTGATCGTGTGGGTTGCTAGGTCTGCTCGCGGCCGCGTACGCAACGTGCAGGAGCGCACTGGGCGATGGGCCCAGACCCCAGAGTGCCTAGGATTAGTCCGGCGTGCTGACCTCTCTGTTGAGCCTAGGTGGGGCTGCGACGTGTGGATCTTCCGAGGCCGGGCATGACCCAGGAAAGTGTGTCCGGCCAAAGGGGATCGAGCGTGTTGGGGAATATGTGGTGCACCCCTGCAGGGAAGTTTATCTATTCGAATAGCCGTGTCCCTCGGTAAAAGGACGACCCAGAGTTGTATTCCGACCTCATGACAACTAGAAATGGATACTTAATAAAACACACCCTTACAAGTGACAGATATAACCCGGTGGTCGCTCTCTCGCATGGTGGCGACGAGAGGATCGACGGGTAGGATTATGCTTTACGTTGTTGTTTGGTTAACTTCCAACTAATCTCTTCTATTGCTTCAAGATGGAGGCTGCCAGAAGCGTAGTCTTCGACAGGACTAGCTATCCCCCCTCTTATTCTGGCATTCTGCAGTTCAGTCCACCGATATTGCCTCTTTACACATATACCATGCATATGTAGTATAGATCCTTGCTTGCGAGTACTTTGGATGAGTACTCACGGTTGCTTTCCCCCTCCTTTCCTCCTTTCCCTTCTTGCTGGTTGTCGCAACCAGATGTTGGAGCCCAGGAGCCAGACGCCACCTTCGACGACTACTACCACCAGGACGGAGCCTACTACTACGTCCAGGACGCCGACGACCAGGAGTAGTTAGGAGGATCACAGGCAGGAGGCCCTGCGCCTATTCGATCTGTTGTATCCCTGTTTGTGCTAGCCATCTTATGGCACCTTGTTTAACTTATGTCTGTACTCAGATATTGTTGCTTCCGCTGACTCGTCTATGATCGAGCATTTGTATTCGAGCCCTCGTGGCCCCTGGCTTGTATTATGATGCTTGTATGACTTATTTATGTTTTAGAGTTGTGTTGTGATATCTTCCCGTGAGTCCCTGATCTTGATCGTACACGTTTGCGTGCATGATTAGTGTACGATCGAGCCGGGGGCGCCACAGTCCGCCACTGGCGGGTTACTGGTTCCTACTCCTGGCGTGTTAAAGAGGTTCCCCGCCTCGTAAACCGGTGGCAGGCGAGACTGATGCCTCCTCCTCATGACTTCGTTTGAAGTGTTCTGATCTAGCATGAGCCGGTAAGACTCCGACTGAATCCGCTGCGCCTGAGCATCCAACGTAACCCGCTCCACAGCCATCCTGGCATCTTCAGCTGCCAGGTCTTCCTTAGCTTGAGCTATCTGATCTTGCAATTTCACGACTTCCGCGTTATGCTGATCTTGATTATCCGGGTTAACCTCCGTCGTCAGCAGTGTTGCCAAGGCGTCTAGTAAACCGGACAAGACTTGAGCCGGCGGGCGCGCAGGGCCTCCTGCCCCAGCTGCCGTCGCCGCTGCTGACCCGAAAATCAATGCCACTGTAGTTGAAGAGTGCTGCACTGGCTGCGTACCGGCCATGAAGATTGCAACCCGGTTCGGCGGCTCGTAGGGGTCCGGAATACTATCGCCATCGGAACAGCCCCCAAGCCGACCGTCTTGCAGTCGGTACAATGACTCGGTTTCACCGGTGGATGACTCGCCATCAGAATAGACAACTGTCTCACCATCAGATACCGATTTATCCTCAGATTCCGCACCATTGATGAATCCCACGAAGGCACGACTCATGGCGGGCTGAACTCGGGCGGGTTTTGCACGCTGAGCCGTCTCGATGATGCCGGTGCAGGTGTCCGGCTCAGGGCCCGGCTCGCCGATCTTGCCAATGAAGACGTGAATTCCACCGAAGGGGACCCGGTACCCGTACTCAATTGAGCCGGCCTCGGGGCCCCAGCCTTCGTCATCGATGTAGAGCTTGCCGCGACGACTCTTGGTCATCCGGCCCACAGCGTATCCCTTGATCCCTTCGAAGTTGCCCTTCAAGAACTCGAAACCACCGTGCGCTGGCCCCACGGTGGGCGCCAACTGTCATTGAATAGTCACGGCAGATGTCCTAGTGTGAGGACTTAGTCGTGGAGCCATCGCAATGAGGTTAATTTAAAGGGGTTAATCAGGACAAAGGACACGGGGAGTTTATACTGGTTTGGCCCCTTGCGGTGAAGGTGAAGGCCTAATCCAGTTTGAGGTGGTATTGCTAGGGTTTCGATGACCAGGGAGCGAATACGCTTAACCTGGCTCTCGATCTGTTGTTTCTTGTCCCTAAACCGCCGCCGGGTCGTCCCTTTATATACACAGGTTGACGCCTGGTGGTTCACAGAATCTCGGCCGGCTCATAAACGTGTCCGGCTCGGTATCCACTCTTTCCTATCTTACAATACAAGTCATATACTTATGGCGGTTTACATCTATGGGCCCTAACTCGCCTTTGGGCTTTGGGCCTTCTTATTAAATCTCCTTCGTAAGTCGCCATCTTCTATGCCTTCATGGGCTTCAATACAGGTAAATCACTATGAGCATAACCCGGCCCCTCCTGGGCGGTTTATACTCAATAGTTATATCCCCAACACCACCCAAGGATTTAACAGCAAGAACCTACTCAGCGTAGGGGGTTTCGGGTGAGTTTACAGTGGCGTGCTTCCAGATTGTAATATGGAGATCGCAGTGAAGAGGGTGTCGCGTGACTCCAAACAGGGCATCAAGGAATTCATCGCAGAGGTTGTCAGCCTAGGACGCCTACAACACTGCAACCTGGTGCGGTTGCTTGGCTATTGCCGGCGGAAGGGGGAGCTCCTTTTGGTGTACGAGCACATGCCCAACGGGAGCCTTGACAAGCACCTATATGGTCATCAAGACGACAAGCCGGCTCTCAACTGGGCTCAGAGGTTTCAAATCATCAAAGGGATTGCATCTGGCTTGCTCTACCTCCACGAGGAGTGGGAGAGGGTGGTGGTCCACCGCGACATCAAGGCAAGCAACGTGCTCCTTGACGACAAGATGAATGGACGGCTGGGTGAGTTTGGCCTGGCGAGGCTGTACGACCATGGCACCGCCCCGCAGAGCACGCATGTGGTTGGCACCATAGGGTACATAGCCCCGGAGCTGGGGCGCACGAGTAAGGCAAGCCCCCTCACCGACATGTTTGCCTTTGGGACCTTCCTTCTCGAGGTCACCTGCGGGCGAAGGCCCATCTTCCAAGACCCGCGTGGCAACCAGGTTATGTTGGTGGACTGGGTGCTCGAGCACTGGCGTAGAGAGTCGCTTGCCGATGCTGTTGACACCAAGCTCCGAGGTGACTACAACGTTGACGAGGCATGCCCCGTGCTCCAGTTAGGTCTGTCGTGCTCGCATCCGTTCGACACGATTGTTGGCCACATTTGTGAAGTGGGGCAGCCAACATGAGGCGAGCGAGGGGCCATCGGTTGGCTAGCTTGCTAGCTAGCGCGAGTAGGCCCACGGGCGCTAGCCGGGCAGGGTACACTCCGCCCAAGGTGTGCGCTGGAGTTGGCCTGAGGGTGCTCTGCGTTGCTTTCACCCATTGCCTTTGTTCGGATGCGGATGGCCCCTTCCTGACCGGACCTTGGGCGGAGTGCACCCTGCCCGGCTAGCGCCCGTGGGCCTACTCGCGCTAGCTAGCAAGCTAGCCAACCGATGGCCCCTCGCTCGCCTCATGTTGGCTGCCCCACTTCACAAATGTGGGTCTCCTCTTTGTGTGCTTTCATCCGATTGGGGCGGCAATGGGGTCGCCCATATCCGTTTGGGGCCGTTGCCGTGTCGGCGCGTCCAACGCGCGACCGCACCCCATATCATGTCTGAGTGGACGTGATATAAAAAAACCGCAAACACTCAAAGAAATGCCGAAAAAAAATCAAATAAACGCAAACATAAAACATAATTAAACAGTCTTCACGGCCCGTCGATGCCCCGTTCCACAGTTCTTAACATAAACATAATTAACATAAAATAAAACAAAAAAAGCACTGCCCGCGCGCTGCTGTCGTGCCCGTCGATGTCGTGCTCGTCGCCGTCTCCTCACGCGTCGCCGTTGTCGTCCTCATCGCCAGTGAGGTCGATGTAGGGCGACGGCGTCCAGAGGTGGGGCGGTGGTCCCTGGAAGGTGGGAGGATCCTGGAAGGTGGGAGGCGCCTGCACCACCTCACCCCGTGGTGACGTCTCCTGCTCCGGTGACCGCGGCGGCGTGGGGCACCAGTTCCCGGCCCCCATGGCGTTGGCCATGTCCGTGGCCGTGCACGACCAGCTCCATCGCTGGCCCACCAGGTGCAGGTGGAACGCGGCGACCGGCTGCTCCTCCAGCACCTCTTCCCTCACCTCCTTCCTCCCCTCCTCCTTGACGTCCAGCATCTCCAGCTCCAGTATGGCCACGTCGCCCGCCTGGATGTAGTGCCGGTCGCGCTCGCCGGCGGCCGTAGGGGCGATGGTGAATGGGGGAGGCGCGGGGGCCCTCCGTGGGGGTGGTGCGGGCTCTGATTTGACGGCGCGGTGGCGGCCCGAGGACGAACCAGCCTCGTGGTCGTGCGCCCCCTTGCGGCCGGTGCTCCACCACACAATGGCTGTCGGCGGCCGGCGAGCTCGAGGAAGGGGAGGGGAGAAGTAGGGTTTGTGGTCGGGTTTCAAGGAGGCAGCAGGGACTGGAGTGGGAGCGTGACTGCGACCGGTCCATGGCTTCCCATTTAAGAAGGACGGCGACCGCTCGCCTGGGCGGGTGACAGGTGGGGCCGACCGCGCGTGCGCAGTTAAGTTGGGCGGTGGGAGGTAGGTGGCTGCCTGCCACGCGGCCCCGATGCGGACAAGCGGCGCGTCCGTTCGCTGTCCGCCCGGATCCAAACCAGGCGCATGTTTGCGCTCGAAATGGGTTGGGCCGGACACAAAACGGACAAGATGGATCCAGGCCGTCGCGCGTTGGGCCATGGTGTATGCCCGTTTTGCCCCAAAGACAGGGCCAGATGGGATGGGGTCGTGTGGTGGAGTTGGCCTCACCATACCCAACGTTTGGAAAATGAAGCACACACACCCTTCTTGGCCTCGGTCCCACCCAACAGTAGACATGGGCACCCTAGAAACGAACATTTACATTTCTTTACCACCACAAGCGCATCAGGCTTTGCTTGTCAGCGGTTAGAGAGGAACCTACTGGCAGAAGGACATGCATGTGTGCGCTCGACCCTGCTGGGTTATTTCCCTGGCGCTCGCAACATCGCTCGCTTCGTGTCGGTCTGTTTCACTCGGCGTGTACATCGCCGTGCGCACGTCCACATGAGCACGGCTACCCACGGCTACCGCCACTAGACCAAATGCACATATACAATCACAGACCGAAGGACATTTCAGATTTCATTGGTAGACAAACCCATCAAACATCAACATCTAGGAAGTTAAGCAAGCTATAGTCATCACACCTAACAAGCGTTCGTTTTATGAATTCCCTCTGTGCTAAGTCCGCGACACATATGGGTCCAATGCAACCAAGAAATTAGTTAGGACCGAAGCTTCTGAGGCGCCGAGCTTTATCACACATGGACCCGGCCCCAGCCCCAGGTCCTCTATCTCGCTTTGATGCAATGACTCGCAAACTCAGACCGACCCGCCGCGCGAGCGCCCAGCTCGATGTGTTTCATACCTGCCATTGGCGTGTGGAGTTGTGAGCGGCTTTGCTACCCGTCCTTTTTCCAATCTCTCGATCGCCGCGCTACAACCCCGTGCTCTGCACGGCGCTTTTACACGGGCTTATCCTGCATGGATCCTTCCCGTTGCAGACCCTAGCCGGCCGAAGCCCATGGGACATAGCTAATAAATGGTAATCCACTCCCTCGACACACAAGCCCGACCAGAGCAGTAATTGGACAGAACGGAAACATGCTTTCGCACGCTCCATTGGTCCGTGATTATAGCGAGGAACTCGCAATGAGATGGCCAGACGCAACAAGGAATCTAAGCAGCGTGTGCACAACATGTTTTATGAGCGATCCACAAAGGAGCTAAAACCATATGCAACCGAGAAGGCCCATGAACTATATGAAGGATGTTTTCCCTAAGTCATATCCAAATGATAACGCTCATGTTGTGTTTTTTTTCTTATGATTTGTAAGTGATGCACACAATCATACATTGTTTATTATTTAAAATCCAACAACCGAACAATATCGACCTGAAAAAAACACCCGACATGGTGACATCCTTGCAAAATATTCCATGACCTTCTTTATGAAATTTAGACCATTTTTCCTTCCAAGGTTAGAGCATTGTATATTCGGTTTCTGGCAAGAAAACAATCTAAACCCAGCCTGCACCTGATCACCATGAAAAATGATTTAAGAATATGTGTGATAGAAAGTATGTCTAGAGGGAGGGGTGATTAGACTACTTGACAAAATAAAAACTTATCCTTTTCCTAATTTTAGTTGTAGGCAAGTTTTAGCAATTCTACCAAGTCAAGTACACCCTACACATGGAAGTCTAAGAGTTGAGCAGCAGAAAGTAAAGACTTTGCATATGAATGTAAAAGAGGGATCGGAGAAATCAAACGCAGTGAAGACACGATGATTTTTGTCGTGGTTTCGATAGGTGGTGCTATCATACATCCACGTTGATGGAGACTTCAACCCACGGAGGGTAACGGTTGCGCGAGTCCACGGAGGGCTCCACTCACGAAGGGTCCACAAAGAAGCAACCTTGTCTATTCCATCATGGCTTACGCCCACGAAAGACTAGCCTCACACGGGTAGATCTTCACGAAGTAGGCGATCTCCTTGCCCTTACAAATTCCTTGGTTCAACTCCACAATCTCTTGGAGGCTCCCAAGTGACACCTAACCAATCTAGGAGACACCACTCTTCAAAAGGTAATAGATGATGTTGTTGATGATGAACTCCTTACTCTTGTGCTTCAAATGATAGTCTCCCTAACACTCAATCACTCTCTCATAGATTTTGCTTTGGTAGAAGAGGGAATTGAATGGAAAACAACTTAGGAAAGTCTAGAAATCAAGGGGTTGGATTGGAATATCTTTATCTCAACACATGAGTAGGTGGTTCTCTCAAAAAATGAGTAATGAAAGTAGTAGTTCATTCTGATGGCTCTCTTCGAGAGTAAGTGGGGGTGGAGGGGTATATATAGGCAGCACAAAAAATCCAACCATTACAAGACTTTGACCCAACTTGGTGACACCGATTCAGAAATCTCGGTGAGACCGACTAGTGCAAAAGACTTGACCGTTAGGCTTTTTGGTGAGACCGGACGGAACGACTCGGTGTGACCGAAGTGCAATGGCTAGGGCAAGACTTCATTTTGGTAGTTCCGACTGTTTCATCTCGGTAATTCCGAAATGAAATAACTTCATTACAGAAACTTGGTTAGGCCATCTCGGTGAGACCGAGATCCATATTGGTTGTACCGAAACATTAGGGTTTGGCATGTGGTAGTGTATGAGGTCATCTCGGTGGGTCCGGACTGGAAGATTTTGGTGAGACCGAGATGGACTTCTAGGGTTTTGGATAGATGTGATGTGGAGAAGTAGTTGATGATTTTTGGAGCAATATCACTAACCACTTGAGCAATTGAGCCATGATCAAAACCTCATCCCCTTTTAATAGTATTGGCTTTCCTGTGGGCTCAATGTGATCTTGGATCACTTAACCAAAAATATAGAGTCTTTGAGCTTTGTCAATCTTTGTCCTTAGCATTTTGAGGGGTCCACAATCACTAGTCATTGCCATGCCAATTTGATCTTCTCTGAAATCTATTACCAAAACCACCCAGGAATTAGTTACAGTTTCAGAATAAGATCAAAATTCACTATGCTTTTTTACCAACGAACAGAGAACAACTAAAGGACTGCACTGAAGGAAATATGCCCTAGAGGCAATAATAAAGTTGTTATTTTATATTTCCTTATTCATAATAAAGTTTTATTATTCATGCTAGAATTGTATTGATCGGAAACTTAAATACATGTGTGAATACATAAACAAATACCGTGTCCCTAGTAAGCCTCTACTAGACTAGCTCGTTGATCAAAGATGGTTAAGGTTTTCTAACTATGGACATGAGTTGTCATTTGATAACGGGATCACATCATTAGGAGAATGATGTGATGGACAAGACCCATCCATTAGCATAGCATAATGATCGTTCAGTTTTATTGCTATTGCTTTCTTCATGTCAAATACATATTCCTTCGACTATGAGATTATGCAACTCCCGGATACCAGAGGAATACCTTGTGTGCTATCAAATGTCATAACGTAACTGGGTGATTATAAAGATGCTCTACAGATATCTTCGAAGGTGTTTGTTGAGTTGGCATAGACCGAGATTAGGTTTTGTCACTCCGAGTATCGGAGAGGTATCTCTGGGCCCTCTCGGTAATACACATCCTAAGCTTGCAAGCAAACGACTAAGGAGTTAGTCACGAGGTGATGTATTACGGAACGAGTAAAGAGACTTGCCGGTAACGAGATTAAACTAGGTATAGAGATACCGACGATCGAATCTCGGGCAGTAACATACCGATGGACAAAGGGAATTACGTATGTTGTCATAACGGTTCGATCAATAAAGATCTTCATAGAATATATAGGAGCCAATATGGGCATCCGGATTCCGCTATTGGTTATTGACCAGAGAGGTGTCTCGGTCATGTCTACATATTTCTCGAACCCGCAGGGTCCGCACGCTTAATGTTCGGTGACGATATAGTATTATATGAGTTATGCGATTTGGTGACCGAATGTTGTTCGGAGTCTCGGATGAGATCACGGACATGACGAGAAGTCTCAAAATGGTCGAGAGGTAAAGATTGATATATAGGACGATGGTATTCGGACACCGGAAGTGTTTCGGAGGGTACCGGGTACTTATCGGGTCACCGGAAAGGAGTTTCCGGCACCCCCGGCAAAGATATGGGCCTTATGGGCCAAGAGAGGGAACACACCAGCCCACAAGGGGCTGGTGCACCCCTATAGTGGCCGGCCCTATGAGGAGGAGAAGGAAAGAGGGGAGGGAAAGGAAAGTGTGGAGTAGGACTCCCCCTTCCTTCCCTCTCCCCCTCTTTCCTTCCCCCTTGTTGATACAAGGAAGGGGGGGGGGCGCTAGGGAAGGAGCCCTAGGGCCGGCCGGCCACCTATGTGGTGTGCCAGGCTGCCTCCCCTCCCCCTCCCACCTATATATATGTGGGAGGGGGCGCCTAGCACACCCAGATCAATTGTTAGCCATGTGCGGCGCCCCCCTCCACCGTTTACACCCTCGGTCATATTTTCGTAGTGCTTAGGCGAAGCCCTGCGGAGATCACATCACCATCACCGTCACCACACCGTTGTGCTGTCAGAACTCATCTACTACCTCGCCGTCTTGCTGGATCAAGAAGGTGTAGGACGTCCCCGAGCTGAATGTGTGCAGAACGCGGAGGTGCCATGTGTTCGGTACTAGATCGGTTGGAGCACGAAGAAAGTTCGACTACATCAACCGCGTTGTGAAATGCTTCCGCTTACGGTCTACGAGGGTACGTAGACATACTCTCCCCCTTGTTGCTATGCATCTCCATGGATAGATCATTGCGTGTGCGTAGATATTTTTTTTGTTTTCCATGCAATGATTCCCAACAGTGGCATCCGAGCCAGGTCTATGTGTAGATGATATGCACGAGTAGAACAGAAAGAGTTGTGGGCGGTGATAGTCATACTGCTTACCACCAACATCTTATTTTGATTCGGCGACATTGTGGGATGAAGCGGCCCGGACCAACCTTACATGTCCACGCACATGAGACCGGTTCTACCGACTGACATGCAACTAGTTTTGCATAAAGGTGGCTGGCGGGTGTCTATTTCTCCTACTTTAGTTGAATCGAATTTGACTACGGATGGTCCTTGAAGAAGGTTAAAACAGCAAACTTGATGAATCACCGTTGTGGTTTTATGCGTAGGTAAGAACGATTCTTGCTAGAAGCCCGTAGCAGCCACGTAAAACTTGCAACAACAAAGTAGAGGACGTCTAACTTGTTTTTGCAGGGCATGTTGTGATGTGATATGGTCAAGACATGATGTGATAACGTTATTGTATGAGATGATCATGTTTTGTAAGTTATCGGCAACCGGCAGGAGCCTTATGGTTGTCTCTTTATTGTATGAAATGCATACGCCATGTAATTGCTTTACTTTATCACTATGCGTTAGTGATAGTTGTAGAAGCAATAGTTGGCGAGACGACCACGACGCAATGATGGAGATCAAGGTGTCGAGCCGGTGACAATGGAGATCATGACGATGCTTTGGAGATGGAGATCAAAAGCACAAGATGATGATGGCCATATCATGTCACATATTTTGATTGCATGTGATGTTTATCTTTTATGCATCTTATTTTGCTTAGTTCGACGGTAACATTATAAGATGATCCCTTCACTAAATTTCAAGGTAAAAGTGTTCTCCCTGAGTATGCACCGTTGCTACAGTTCGTTGTTTCGAGACACCACATGATGATCGGGTGTGATAGACTCTACGTTCACATACAACGGGTGTAAGACAGTTTTGCACATGCAGAATACTTGGGTTAAACTTGACGAGCCTAGCATGTACAGACATGGCCTCGGAACACTGAAGACCGAAAGGTCGAACGTGAATCATATAGTAGATATGATCAACATAGAGATGTTCACCATTGATGACTACCCCATCTCACGTGATGATCGGACATGGGTTAGTTGATTTGGATCACGTATCACTTAGATGACTTGAGGGATGACTATTTAAGTGGGAGTTCTTAAGTAATTTGATTAATTGAACTTAATTTATCATGAACTTAGTCTTATAGTTTTGCATATCTATGTTGTAGATCAATGGCCCGAGCTACCGTTCCCCTGAATTTTAATGCGTTCCTAGAGAAAGCTAAGTTGAAAGATGATGGTAGCAACTACACGGACTGGGTCCGTAACTTGAGGATTATCCTCATTACTGCACAAAAGAATTATGTCCTTGATGCACCGCTAGGTGAAAGGCCTGCTGCAGGAGCAGAAGCTAATGTTTTGAACGTCTGGCAAGCTCGATCTGATGACTACTCGATAGTTTAGTGTGCCATGCTTTACGGCTTAAAACCGGGACTTCAAAGACGTTTTGAACGTCATGGAGCATATGAGATGTTCCAAGAGTTGAAGTTAATATTTCATGCAAATGCCCGGGTTGAGAGATATGAAGTCTCCAACAAGTTCTATAGCAGCAAGATGGAGGAGAACAGTTCTGTCAGTGAACACATACTCAAAATGTCTGGGTATTATAATCACTTGACTCAGCTGGGAGTTGATCTTCCAGTTGATTGTGTCATTGACAGAGTTCTTCAATCACTGCCACCAAGCTACAAAGGCTTCGTGATGAACTATAATATGCAAGGGATGAACAAAATAATTCCCGAGCTCTTCATAATGCTTAAGGCCGCGGAGGTAGAAATCAAGAAGGAGCATCAAGTGTTGATGGTTAACAAGACCACTAGTTTCAAGAAAAAGGGCAAGGGAAAGAAAGGGAACTTCAAGAAGAATGGCAAGCAAGTTACCACTCCCGGGAAGAAGCCCAAAGCTGGACCCAAGCCTGAAACTGAGTGCTTCTACTGCAAAGGGACTGGTCACTGGAAGCGAAACTGCCCGAAATACTTGGAGGATAAGAAGGATGGCAAAGTGAACAAAGGTACATTTGATATACATGTTATTGATCTGTACCTTACTAATGCTTGTAGTAGCACCTGGGTATTTGATACTGGTTCGGTTGCTCATATTTGTAACTCGAAACAGGAGCTACGGATTAAACGAAGATTGGCTAAGGACGAGGTGATGATGCGCGTCGGGAATGGTTCCAATGTCGATGTGATCGCCGTCGGCACGCTACCTCTACATCTACCTTCAGGATTAGTTTTAGACCTGAATAATTGTTATTTGGTGCCAGCGTTGAGTATGAACATTATATCTGGATCATGTTTAGTACGAGACGGTTATTCATTTAAATCAGGGAATAATGGTTGTTCTATTTATATGAGTAATATCTTTTATGGTCATGCACCCTTGAAGAGTGGTCTATTCTTGTTGAATCTCGATTGTAGTGATACACATATTCATAATATTGATGCCAAAAGATGCAAAGTTGATAATGATAGTGCAACATATTTGTGGCACTGCCGTTTAGGTCATATTGGTGTAAAGCGCATGAAGAAACTTCATGCAGATGGACTTTTGGAATCACTTGATTATGAATCATTTGATACTTGCGACCCATGCCTCATGGGCAAGATGACTAAAACTCCGTTCTCCGGAACAATGGAGCGAGCTAATGACTTATTGGAAATAATACATACCGATGTATGCGGTCCGATGAGTATTGAAGCACGTGGCGGGTATCGTTATTTTCTGACCTTCACAAATGATTTGAGTAGGTATGGGTATATCTACTTAATGAAACACAAGTCTGAAACATTTGAAAAGTTCAAAGAATTTCAGAGTGAAGTGGAGAATCATCGTAACAAGAAATTAAAGTTTCTACGATCTGATCGCGGAGGCGAATGTTTGAGTTACGAGTTTGGCCTTCATTTAAACAATGTAGAATTGTTTCACAACTCACGCCACCTGGAACACCACAGCGTAATGGTGTGTCCGAATGTTGTAACTGCACTTTACTAGATATGGTGCGATCTATGATGTCTCTTACCGATTTACCACTATCATTTTGGGGTTATGCATTAGAGACAGCCGCATTCACGTTAAATAGGGCACCATCTAAATCCGTTGAGACGACACCGTATGAACTGTGGTTTGGCAAGAAACCTAAGCCGTCGTTTCTTAAAGTTTGGGGTTGCGACACTTATGTCAAAAGGCTTCAGCCTGATAAGCTCGAACCCAAATCGGAGAAGTACGTCTTCATAGGATACCCTAAGGAAACAATTGGGTACACCTTCTACCACAGATCCGAAGGCAAGATCTTTGTTGCCAAGAATGGAACCTTTCTAGAGAAGGAGTTTCTCTCGAAAGAAGTGAGTGGGAGGAAAGTAGAACTTGATGAGGTAACTATACCTTCTTTCGAATTGGAAAGTAGCACATCAGAGAAATCCGTTCCCATGATGCCTACACCAACTAGAGAGGAAGCAAATGATAATAATCATGAAACTTCAGATCAAGTTGCTACTGAACCTCGTAGGTCAACCAGAGCACGATCTGCACCAGAGTGGTACGGTAATCCTGTTCTGGAAGTCATGTTACTAGACCAAGGCGAACCAACGAACTATGAAGAAGCTATGATGAGCCCAGATTCCAACAGATGGCTTGAGGTCATGAAATCTGAGATAGGATCCATGTATGAGAACAAAGTGTGGACTTTGGTGGACTTGCCCGATGATCGGCAAGCCATAGAGAATAAATGGATCTTCAAGAAGAAGACTGACACTGATGGTAATGTCACCATCTACAAAGCTCGACTTGTCGTAAAAGGTTTTCGACAAGTTCAAGGGGTTGACTACGATGAGACTTTCTCACCCGTAGCGATGCTTAAGTCCATCCGAATCATGTTAGCAATTGCCGCATTTTATGATTATGAAATCTGGCAAATGGACGTCAAAACTGCTTTCCTTAATGGATTTCTTAAAAAGAGTTGTATATGATACAACCAGAAGGTTTTGTCGATCCTAAAGGTGCTAACAAAGTGTGCAAACTCCAGCGATCCATCTATGGACTGGTGCAAGCATCTCGGAGTTGGAATATACGTTTTGATGAGGTGATCAAAGCATATGGTTTTATACAGACTTTTGGTGAAGCCTGTATTTACAAGAAAGTGAGTGGGAGCTCTGTAGCATTTCTGATATTATATGTAGATGACATATTATTGATTGGAAATGATATAGAATTTCTGGATAGCATAAAAGGATACTTGAATAAGAGTTTTTCAATGAAAGACCTCGGTGAAGCTGCTTATATATTGGGCATCAAGATCTATAGAGATAGATCAAGACGCTTAATAGGACTTTCACAAAACACATACCTTGACAAAGTTTTGAAGAAGTTCAAAATGGATCAGTCAAAGAAAGGGTTCTTGCCTGTGTTACAAGGTGTGAAGTTGAGTCAGACTCAAAGCCCGACCACTGCAGAAGATAGAGAGAAAATGAAAGTCATTCCCTATGCCTCAGCCATAGGTTCTACCATGTATGCTATGCTATGTACCAGACCTGATGTGTCCCTTGCTATATGTCTGGCAGGGAGGTACCAAAGTAATCCAGGAGTGGATCACTGGACAGTGGTCAAGAACATCCTGAAGTACCTGAAAAGGACCAAGGATATGTTTCTCGTTTATGGAGGTGACAAAGAGCTCGTCGTAAATGGTTACGTCGATGCTAGCTTTGACACTGATCCGGACGACTCTAAGTCACAAACCGGATACGTATTTATATTGAATGGTGGAGCTGTCAGTTGGTGCAGTTCCAAGTAGAGTGTCATGGCGGGATCTACGTGTGAAGCGGAGTACATAGCTGCTTTGGAAGCAACAAATGAAGGAGTCTGGATGAAGGGGTTCATATCCGATCTGGGTGTAATACCTAGTGCATCGGGTCCAATGAAAATCTTTTGTGACAGCACTGGAGCAATTGCCTTGGCGAAGGAATCCAGGTTTCACAAGAGAATCAAACACATCAAGAGACGCTTCAACTCCATTCATGAACAAGTCAAGGATGGAAACATGGAAATTTGCAAGATATATACGGAGCTGAATATAGCAGACCCGTTGATTAAGCCTCCTCCACGAGCAAAACATGATCAGCACCAAGACTCAATGGGTGTTAGATTCATTACAATGTAATCTAGATTATTGACTCTAGTGCAAGTGAGAGACTGAACGAAATATGCCCTAGAGGCAATAATAAAGTTGTTATTTTATATTTCCTTATTCATGATAAAGGTTTATTATTCATGCTAGAATTGTATTGATTGGAAACTTAAATACATGTGTGAATACATAAACAAATACCATGTCCCTAGTAAGCCTCTACTAGACTAGCTCGTTGATCAAAGATGGTTAAGGTTTCCTAACCATGGACATGAGTTGTTATTTGATAACGGGATCACATCATTAGGAGAATGATGTGATGGACAAGACATCCGTTAGCTTAGCATAATGATCGTTCAGTTTTATTGCTATTGCTTTCTTCATGTCAATACATATTCCTTCGACTACGAGATTATGCAACTCTCGGATACCAGAGGAATACCTTGTGTGCTATCAAACGTCGCAACGTAACTGGGTGATTATAAAGGTGCTCCACAGATATCGCCGAAGGTGTTTGTTGAGTTGGCATAGATCGAGATTAGGATTTGTCACTCCGAGTATCGGAGAGGTATCTCTGGGCCCTCTCGGTAATACACATCATAAGCTTGCAAGCAAACGACTAAGGAGTTAGTCACGAGGTGATGTATTACAGAACGAGTAAAGAGACTTGCCGGTAACAAGATTGAACTAGGTATAGAGATACCAACGATCGAATCTCGGGCAAGTAACATACCGATGGACAAAGGGAATTACGTATGTTGTCATAACGGTTCGACTGATAAAGATCTTCGTAGAATATGTAGGAGCCAATATGGGCATCCAGGTTCCGCTATTGGTTATTGACCAGAGAGGTGTCTCGGTCATGTCTACATAGTTCTCGAACCCGCAGGGTCCGCACGCTTAACGTTCGTTGACGATATAGTATTATATGAGTTATGTGATTTGGTGACCGAATGTTGTTCGGAGTCCCGGATGAGATCACGGACATGACGAGGAGTCTCAAAATGGTTGAGAGGTAAAGATTGATATATAGGATGATGGTATTCGGACACCGGAAGTGTTTCGGAGGGTACCAGGTACTTATCGGGTCACCGGAAAGGAGTTTCGGGCACCCCCGGCAAAGATATGGGCCTTATGGGCCAAGAGAGGGAACACACCAGCCCACAAGGGGCTGGTGCGCCCCTATAGTGGCCGGCCCTATGAGGAGGAAAAGGAAAGAGGGGGGGGGGGGGAAGGCGGCCAGGGCAGGAGCCCTAGGGCCGGCCGGCCACCTATGTGGTGCGCCAGGCTGCCTCCCCTCCCCCTCCCACCTATATATATGTGGGAGGGGGGCGCCTAGCACACCTCAGATCAATTGTTAGCCGTGTGCGGCGCCCCCCTCCACCGTTTACACCCTCGGTCATATTTTCGTAGTGCTTAGGCGAAGCCCTGCGGAGATCACATCACCATCACCGTCACCACACCGTCGTGCTATCGGAACTCATCTACTACCTCGCCGTCTTGCTGGATCAAGAAAGCGTAGGACGTTCCCGAACTGAACGTGTGCAGAACGCGGAGGTGCCGTGGGTTCGGTACTAGATCGGTTGGAGCACGAAGAAAGTTCGACTACATCAACCACGTTGTGAAACGCTTCCGCTTACGGTCTACGGGGGTACGTAGACATACTCTCCCCCTCGTTGCTATGCATCTCCATGGATAGATCATTGCGTGTGCGTAGAATTTTTTTTGTTTTCCATGCAATGATTCCCAACATGCCCGACCCTGGTGCGTTGCCAGAAAACGATCATACGCTCGTCCGGACCATATGCTCTGCGTGGACGTGACCCCTGGCCGTGTCGTGCATTGCAAGTAGGCACCTGATGGGATGGATAACGATGTTTGTGGTTCTCCACGCCACATCTACACTAGTCCGAAGAAACCATCTGGGAAGACACCATACCGAATTCCCTGGGGGTGACGAAGCAAACAGACATGCTAAAGAAACATGGATCAGCAGCAAAACACGTGAAAATGACTGAAGTAGACCACGTCGAAGAATATGGGCTCAAGAACCATCGGACCTCACGACACACAGAAGAACGCAATACCTGAGAGGGCTGGGGAAAGAGAACTTTACAGTGAGAGTGCAGAGGAGCGGCACATGGCTCAGGCATGGCACGACAACGACTACCTCCACCCGAACCTTCCAGATGAAACCGGAAATCGCCATCGGCCACCCCTGTCTTCCCGCCAGCCTTGGTTGCCCTGAGCACATGAGGATGGTCGTGCCGCCAAACATGGACGCCACAATGTGGGTGTGTGCCGCATCCAGCCCACGACATAAAAAAACAAACTCATAGCAAAACGCAACCGACTTAATGGAAAGAGCCAAAAGCCCACAGGAAATTCCAACTCAGAACACAACACCTCACGCTGTGGTGTCCGGGTCCGCCTGACAGCGTATAGGCCCCACTTCGGGCAGTGGACCTATTTGCACGACAGCTCCGGCCACAAGGCTCATAGCACACCCTCCGATCAGCCAGCTGGCTAAGCGGCCCCATCCACGGTGTAGCCGGCTAAGTGACCCCCCCTCGCCCGTATACCCGTCTGGGCGGCCCTCTGGACAGACGCACGTACCCCCATGGGGCCAACGAAATAGCCCGAAAAGAGCCCCACGCGTGAGCCGGCGCTGCAGTCGCCACGCACGCACCCGACTCGCGTGCATGTTTCGAAAGGACCTGCCAAGCGCGGAGCGAGGACGCCGAGGGGTAGGTCAGGCTCCCCTGTCACGCACGGGACACTGCGCGAAAAGGCTCCCGCGGGCGCGCCCGCCGCTGCCCAATGACGGTGGCCCCGCGGTCCATCCGTCATGGACCTCCCAGGTCGCCCGGGCGCGTAGGCAGACCGAACAGTGCGGAGAGGCCCTCAAGGCACATCAATCAGATGGCGCACAGACTGTCCTCACCCTCAAAGTCACTCAGAAAGGCGGATACTCCAGCATCCTTTATAAGAGTATAATCCGGTGACAAGAAATTTCCATCTAGAAGTCTAGAATTCCCACAAAATCCACTTGCAATTGGTACACCCACTGGATTACACTGTTTCTGCCCGGCTGCGCTGCCAATTCAGCGGACCAATTAATTGGTGGCGAACTGTTTGTCAGAAAAGATGATGGTGGCGAACCGTATCCTGAGGCCTCGGGCATGATCGTCAACCGGCCAGTCAACCAGAGACTACTGAACCCGTCATCCAAGCGCGTCATTCTGAGTTCACACTTCAACAGAGCTATCTACAGGATCGATATTAAGTGTGGCTTCCGATCTGATCTAGTCAGATGTGATGTAGTAGTATGAGAAGAAGAAAAATGGTACGCTGCCATGGACCATCGGATTGGCTCACATATTTCCAAACCCATTTTGCAGGTAACTGCGGAGGATCGACACATGTTACACTCTCAAGTCTGAACTAAACTAGTCTACGGGCCCCCTCCATCAATCCGCCAACACGTGTTGCTCCCAACTCCCCAACTCCCAACTAGACATATCTTCCAGGATATTGGCGACTTGCGTACAACCTTAGCAGAAGGTTTTGAACGGCCATGGCCAGGGTACGCATCTTCCCAGAAGTTTTTGACTCCAAGACTGATCCAATTTTGCTTCTGTGGTTGCTACACGTAAGGTCATCAACGATGATGCCAGATCTGTTGGGCGTTTCCAATATAGCGACGAAAAGACAAGTCATAAATGCAGTCTTAAGATCTAGCCCTAAGGCTATGCAACATGCAACCAAAGGCAATGGTAACAGGGGAAGAGAAAGGAGGGACTGACATGTCTTTTATGGTACGGGAAGGTTAATATGAGTCGACCAATAGATAATGCAAAGGTCGATATTTGACCATACTAGCAGCTTTGGTTAGTAGTATTTGTTGATGAGGGGCAAAATAGGTAGAGGGATACACAAATCAAGAAGGGACATAGGCATTTTTGGTAGTGTGTTTCTTGCTTACTGGCAAGTGCTCATCAAGTCAATCCAATCCCGCAGAGCTCTGCTCGGTGTTTGGCATAAGTGTTGCCGCAGTTTCCTGCCATTGCCCATAGCTTCTTCCCCATCCCCCAGCTTGTTGTAGCTCCAGCGTAGATTGCGGCCATCCCATCCAATGCATCTCTGAATGTCTTTAGCCACTTGTTCAAAAATCTTCATGCTCCAACCAAAATTTTCAAATCTAAAGAGTTTTGATTTGTGAATTGTGGTATCCACTTGAATAATGTGGGGCACATGATCTGAAATGGGCTTAGAAAGACAGTGAGCAAAAGACTTAGGATAGCTCAAAGTCCAAGACTCAGAGGAAAAACACTAGCCAGTTTTCTCGAGCAAATGAACCTCCTGCATATTGCTCCAAGTGTAACTCCTCCCTTTTAGAGGAATCTCAATGAGCCCCAAAGCACTGATAGTTATGTTCAAATGCATCATATCTTGTGTATTTCCACCAGGCATGTTTCTGTTCTCAGGGTATCTAATGTAACTGTAATCTCTTAGAACCAACCAATTCACATCATTAGGCATTTGGATGTTTTGAAACCATTCACTAAAATGCATGCTTTCATCGATTGGTAGGGGCCATAAATGTTTGCAAGATACCAATCATACCCGAATGATTGAACTGAAATAGCATAATCATTTTCAAAAACCTTTGTTCCCTGAAAAAGATTGTCATTCCAAGCAATGAGAAGGGCCCTAGAAGCACCTCTTGAGGGTAGATGTTCAATTTTCCTGATTCTCTTTGGATAAATTATTTTAGGGTATGAGCTATCAAAATGTTCCATTTTGTTTCTCACAAACAGATGATATCACATTCAGTATCTTCAATTTTATTGGAAAGGGCCAACCACTTGGCCTTATCATTTAACTCTTTATCGTTCAAGTTGAAGATTTTCCAATTCTTGTTCATATTTATAGTACTTACGTAATAGAGAGGGGTGATGTAGATATAACTCCATATCCCATCTTTGAAACTAGTGTAATTAGTCACAAGTGAAGAAGTTCATCTCGTAGAAGAGGAAGTATCCAACAGCTTCATATTGCAACACCAGTCGTATCTTACAACCATCCAAAATAACTTGTTCCAGAAGTAGGACTCTTTATAGCATTCAGAGCAAAACCATCATGCTAGAAATTACAGTATGTCTAAGATTCATTATTAGAAGCAACTTAACAACTAACATCTTAAACATGTTCCACCAAGTCTTGCTTTTGTTGAGGTGCATGAATTTATGCAGTCTCATGGTGATTCTTGTTGCCCACCTTGCTCTCCTTCTTTTTCTGCTTGGCTTGCAGCATCTCCTCATATGTGTCCTTTTGTGGAACCTTGCAAAAGGTAGTATTCATAGTTTTTACAACCTTTGTAGCTAAGCTAGGTGGGCTAGCATGACATGCCATGTAGTTTTTATTCTTGCATTCCTTTCTTCTAAATCCTTGATTTAAGCCTTGAAGTCTAATGCTCCTTCTTACATCTAATTCTACCAGGGAGCTCTTTCCTTTCTCTTCCTTTTGACATGGAGAGTGCTGGTGGTGTAAGCCTCCTAAAGCTCCAAATACTATTCAAACGAGGAGGATTTACTATGAGGAGTAGAAAAGCTGTAGCTATTTTCAATATTATCTAAGCTCGGACTTTTCAGATTGCAAACAAAGGCATGAGTTGAGAGGCATTTATCAGGGAGTGCAAAAAGGAACCAAAGTTTTATTTTCATTTCCCTGGCGAATAATACTCCACATTTGTGATGATAATTGTTTTTTTCCCATGCAAAATTTTTCGGGGATAGAAGAGCCATGCATACAAAGTACCCAATCAACTAGCACATTTATTACCTAACTCTGATCCCTAGCAGTGCAAATTGTTCTTCCCATATAGCTTCCCCTTCCAAACCAAGGCCTTGAGGGTCCAAAGAGTCCAAATTTTTGTCATCCGCTAAAACCATGATTTGCATAAGAGGTTGAAAGAATCGATATGGTCGAGTAGAGGGAGGTGAATATATAAGTGAGTAACAATTTTTAACTTCTTTTAAAAAGTTAGGCTCAACAAGAAAGTAGGTTGTCTAGAGATGCAATTAGGTGGACAACTGAAAGGACTGAGATGGACCTAGAGGGGGGCTGAATAGGTACAATTACAAATTTTAGTTCTTACTTAGCAATTTTAGGCTATAATGCGGAATATGGAGGTGAGCCTAACAATTGCAAAGATGATACAATGAGCTAAGCAATGACCAAGTATTACAAGAGTATGAATAAGCAAGCACAATATGGAACAAGTAAAGATCAAGAGACAAGTAACCACAAGTAGGGAGCTAGGGTTAGGAATAACCGCAACTCCGAGAGACAAGGATGTATCCCGATGTTCACTTCCTTGGAGGGAAGCTACATCACCGTTTAGAGAGGTGGATGTTACCACAAAGGAACACCAATGCCATGAAGGCTCAGCCTATTCTCTCTTTGAGATATCACCACGAAGGCGATTCTCAACCACTAGTGGTAGACCTTGGTGTGGTCTCCAAACCCTCACAAACTTTTCAGGGGTAATCACAATGAACGATTCCTCTCCGAAGAACTCCTACCGCCTAGGAGTCTCCAACCTCCAAGAGTAACAAGAACGATGGGGAAAAGCTCAAGACTTTCTCAAATCACGAATTCCTTTGGTGAGAAGAAGGGGAAGGAGTGGATCTATCACTTGGTTGGACAACTTCTCACTAATGCTCTCAAATCCCTTAGGGAGCTAGGATTTGGTGTTTGAGATTGAGAGAGAGAGAGTGAAATGTGTTCCTGGGAGTGCTCAAGGTGAATGGTCAACCCTCTCACGGGATAGGAGAGAGATATATATAGTACCCCTCAATAAGTGGCCGTTGGAGCCACTTAAGTTCAGCAGATGTCGGACGTTCGAGGCTTACCGGATGTCTGGTGCCTTGGTAGACACCGGACAACCACACAATACTGGTCATCCAATAGCGCTTTAGTGAGAGAATGAATCTGGTGCGCGAGGTACACTGGTGGACCGCACAAGACCGGTCGACCGAGAGGATGTCTTTGTTGGGATGCCACCGGATATCCGACAGACACCGGACAACCAACGATTTGGCTCTAGAAAGAGAGTATCGTACATCCGGCATACCCCGGTCGTCCGGATCACCGGACGTCCGATAGGGACCGGATGTCCGACGTTTTGGCTCTGTTAGGAACTGATCGGATTTCCGGTGGGAATCGGAAATCTGACATTTTGGCTCTGTATAGGAAGTACCAGATATCCGGTGAATACCGGTCGTCTAGTGTGCAATAGGTGACCAGGTGGTGCAAGGGAAAAAGAGAGAAAAACACCGAGAGTCTTTGATCAAGTCCTTCATGAAACCCCATGTTCCCCTCTTAATACTGCGGGATCCCTATACCCAAGAACAAACATAAAAGCCTAAGCTAGTTGTCTTGTTTCTTCGTTCTTGAGCAATATATGTATGTCCGTTAGTCATGATCCACACACGGTCCTGTGGGGACTAATCCTGAGATAAACTTGACAAACACTATTAGTCCCCTATGTGTATGTTGTCATCAACATCAAAATACGATTAAGGGCAAGATTGCACTTTCAATCTCCCCCTTTTTGGTAGTTGATGACAACATACACATAGCTTTCAAAAGATACAATTAATCAATGCTTAGGACAGATTTGTCGAAGAACTCCCCCTAGATGTGAGCAATATAAACGCACAAAATGCACATATATGGGGAGCTCCCCCTCAAAGCAATACCCATTTCCAACATTTGATCAAAATATTTTGTTGTGTGTATACCACACCACTCCAATACTTGCACTTATAAAGAATGAACTTAGTCAAATCACACTAAGGCATAATAATCTCAACATAGATAAAAGTCATACAACCACTCATAGCATAGATAAAAGTCATACAACCACTCATAGCATAATGGTTCAACAAACATAAGTAACAAAGTAGGGACCAATACATGATAACATCATAACAAGCAAATCAAGACCTAAGATAGATAAATACTTCTCCCCCTTGGCATCAAGTACCCAAAAGGGGTGAAGAAGAGCAACCAGGAAGTCACAGGGCATCATCATCATCATCATCAGGAGCACCACCACCACCAGCCTCATCGAAGAAATCAGCCCACTCAGGACCAAAAGGAAAACAAAAATCTGAAGGAGGAACCTCAGGAAGACGCTCATCCTCACTCACATCAGAAGCGCCCGAGTCTTTCAGACGAGCCTTCAATGCATTCTTGGAAGAAATAATGCGAGGGACAACATCGTGGTTCTGCGTGCACTGAAAGGTAAAAACCTTCATCATCGCAGAGTGGGCTTTACCGATGAATCTAGCAAAGCGGCCAAATGGTGCGTGGTCAAAGGATGGTGTAGGCTGGCGAGACCGAGACTCCGCATGGCAGGGAATGGAAACAAAGGGCCTGGGGGCAGCATTATCAACCATATGAGGCGGAATTTCCCACCTAGAGAGGGAAGATGTCTGGACCACAAAAAATGGAGCCACATGCTCAATGAGAGCCTGTATAAACGGAGCATGAGGAAATGCCCGCTTATACTGAAGACTAGCCAAACGAATCTCATGCCATAGGAAATGAGGAATATTTATCTTGCCCTTTGGAGACTCATAGAGGCGATACATGAGATCAATACAATAGCTATTGCATGACCCCTTGTCACCCATATTAGGATAGATGGAACGAATCACACACTGATAGATGATGAAGAAAGGAGATCGCCAGATGGCCACCTGATTGACATCACAAGTTTGGTCTTCCTTCGGATCATCCTTCAATGCTTTGAGCAGGAAACCACACTTGTCAACAGGACGGTGATTTGGATCATCCTTGTGGATTTTGAAACCAACATCAGGAAAGCCTAGTGCAACAATAAAATCCCCGTAGGAGGCAGTGAGCTTAGTGTCAGAGGTCATCCATGAGACAGTCTTGTTGGGATGAAAGAAACAGGTAGCATAAAACTGGAGGATGGAAGCCTCACTGAAATCATGCTGGAAAGCAAATGGCAAGTCAACCCCAGAGGACTCAATAAGCTCAATGGCACCAGGATACTTCACAGGATTGGCCCGAATGTGATCCAAGTCAATGTAATGGTGCAGAGAGAGACCCTTTGGAAGAACGACGGAGGTGAAAATGTCCGCCTGCACATTTGTGCGAAACCATGGATTAAGAGAGTCTTGACCAACCTCAAATTGATTTACGTCGCGACCGAACTTGAGATATGCAGCCTTGGACACTTGGGTGAAATTCTTGAGTACACGCCCAAGAAGCAAAGGAGTCTCCAGTGAGATGCGCTGCCCATCTTCGTTGGGTTGTGCCGGAGGAGGAGCAGGTGTGTAGGTGGCTCTCCGAGAGCCGGGAGGCCGGACTCGAGTGGCCACATATTCAGGACATTATTCATGCTCCAACTCCTCTTCATAGTCAGACCCGTCAGAAGAAGTGGTATCCTCGTGGACAGGACGTTTCCCAACCCATTTTCGCGGACGGAGACGCTCTTGCGAGTCATCCGAGCCACCGTGTCGTGACGCTGAAAAATGACATGAACAGGGGAAATTACCACAAGGAAACGATGAACCGTGGGAAGTTGAGACCACAAGAAAATGAATGGATCGGAACGATTACCGCGAGCCAATGAGCCCCCGGTATTTTTGTGGGCTGTGTGTTTGATTTTCGGCATACTTGAGGTGCCAACACCTTGTGAACAGATAAAGGAAAAGGAGATCACCACCAAGAACAAATCCATCATGAATGTGAGAGGAAACAGAGCATAGACTGGAGGAAGAGATGAGGGCAAGGGAGAGCTACCTCGGGTAAGGGGCTCGAGGGCCGGATCGACGAAGGGACGGGAGATCCACTCCCTGGCGGCGCAGCGGCGGACAGAGGCGCGAGGTGGGGAGGGGATAGAATAGGGCAATTGTCCGTTCGATTCCGTCCCAGATTTTATATGGGCCACGAATTGTACCGGACGACCGACAGGTGTCGGACGTCCGAGAACTGATGGAACCACACGGCATACCAGGCGACGGACGACCGGGCGGTGTCGGATGTCTGAGGCCTGGGGATGAGAGGGGCTACTGAGGTCGGACGCTGCACAGGGACCTGATGACCGACAGCTGTCGGACGACCGGTACCTGAGAGTCACCGGATGTCCGACAAGTGTCAGAAATCCGGTGCCGAAGTGAAGTGCATAGGCAGTGAGTTCAAAATGGATCTGAAATGGATAAATAGCCATACCAAAAACACTATATATATGTAGATATATAGAGAAGACAATCAATCATGAATAATTCTATGGACCCTTATGATCGAACATGACTCCCTTCCAAGAAGAAAGGGCGGTGGCCGAGGCCACCATGTTTGAGTATGCGCGTTGTGATGTCGTGAAGATTTTAACCTTGGACTCACGAACACTACTCCATCATTTAAAGCACCATTGTCGCAAGGACATAGTTGCTTTGAGAGTGTTTGGTCTATTTATGCATCATAAAAGAGAGAATGAAATTCATTGAATTGAATTTCTCCCCCTAAAGACATGCCTACATCAAGACCGACATGAAGTAAATGTATGCATGGGTACAAGATTTCACATAATGTTATCAAGCTCCAAGATACCAAGTTCACGCCTAAGTTGACAAAACCTTGCTTCATCCAATGGTTTGGTGAAAATGTCGGCGAGTTGCATATCTGTACCAACATGAGCAATATCAATGTCACCCTTTTGCACATGGTCTCTCAAGAAGTGATACCTAATATCAATGTGCTTTGTGCGAGGGTGATCAATAGGGTTCTCAGTAATCTTGACGGTACTTTCATTATCGCATAGAAGAGGCACATGTCTATAGGTGATACCATAATCCTTCAAAGTTTGCCTCATCCATATCAATTGAGTTGCACAGCTTGCGGTTGCAATGTATTTGGCTTCGGCGGTGGAGAGGGAGACCCAATTTTGCTTCTTCAAGGACCAACTTACCAAGGAGCGTCCAAGAAATTGACATGCACCGGAGGTGGACTTCCGTCCCACTTTGTCTCCGGCCCAATCCGCATTCGTGTACCCAATGAGATCAAACTTGGCATCCTTGGGGTACCATAGACCCAACTATGGGGTGTGAACAAGGTATCTAAGAATATGCTTAACTGCCTTATGATGGCTTTCCCTAGGGGAAGCTTGAAATCTTGCACATATGCCTATATTTAACATGATGTCTGGTCTAGATGCACAAAGATAAAGCAATGAACCAATCATAAAGCAGTAAAGAGATGGGTTAAAAGGGATACCGTTGGTGTCTTCAGTGAGAACAAGTTTTGTTGGCATGGGTGTCTTACATGGGCTAGCATTTTTCATGTCAAACTTCTCTAGAATGTCCTTGAGGTATTTTGTTTGAGACAAGAAAAATCCTTCTTGAAATTGTTGAATTTGAAATCTGAGAAAGAACTTCAAATCCACATTGAGTGACACCTCAAAGGTCTTGGTCATGGAGGCCGCAAACTTCTTGCAGAAATGAATGTTAGGAGAACCAAAAAAGATGTCATCTACATAGATTTGGCATAAGATCAAATCACCCTTTTCCCTCTTAGTAAAAAGAGTGGGGTCAATTACCCCTCTCACAAAGCCATCATCGAGTAAAAACTTCTTAAGTTGATCATACCAAGCATGAGGTGCTTGTTTGAGGCCATACAAAGTCTTGTGAAGTTTATACACATAGTCTTTGTGATCGGGATCAATGAACCTGGGTGGTTGTGATACATATACTTCTTCTTGTAGAGGACCATTAAGAAAAGCACTCTTCACATCCATTTGATGTAAAGTAAAACCATTGAAAGAAGCATAAGCAAGTAAGATGCGAATTGACTCAAGACGGGCAACGGGAGCAAAGGTCTCATCAAAGTCCAAACCTTCAACTTGTGAGTACCCTTGTGCCACTAACCTTGCCTTGTTACGGATGATTACACCATTCTCATCTTGCTTGTTTTTGAAAATCCATTTTGTTCCAATGACATTGTGTTCCTTAGTTGGTCTCTTGACTAACGACCACACTTTGTTATGTTCAAAACTGTTCAACTGTTCTTGCATAGCAACGAGCCAATCATTGTCCATCAATGCATCTTGTACCTTGAGTGGCTCAACACTAGAGACAAATGAAAAGTGAGCACAAAAGTTTGTCAATTGTTTACGAGTGACTCTACCTTCCGATATGCCGTTTAGAATTTGATCAATATCAACATGACCAGCCACTCTAGGCATGATGGAGGTGAGGGTTTCATGAGGTTCAACTTCGTTTCCATCATCCACATCTTCAACATATGGATCAATAATGTGCGGTGGAAGATCTTCTTCTTCATGTTGCATTTGTTGAGGTTCATCATCAATGATTGCACTTTCTTGTTCTTGCCCTTGATGATGATCTTGTTCTTGAACATGATCATGGTGAGGGACTTGTTCTTCTTCTTGTTCTTGAACAGCGGGCTCTGCTTGACCAATAGGATCTTGTGGTGGCATGGGTGTTGAAGTGGCTTGATGATGAGTGAAACTTCCATCTTCTTCTTCATCATCATGAGGTTCTTGTTCCATTAGAAGAAGAGCACCAGCACCCATGGTCAAAATATCTTGAGAAGGATCTTCTTCACCTACATCACTTAGATCAACTTGCTCCCCATGGGAGCCATTAAACTCATCAAACACCACGTAATAAGTTTCTACAACACATCCATTGGATTTGTTGTAGACTCTATAGGCGTGAGAGTTTGATCCATAACCAACAAATCTGCCCTCAATTGTTTTGGATTGAAATTTGCCTAACCGTTCTCTCTTGTTGAGAATGAAGCACTTGTACCCAAATACACGAAAGTACTTGACATTTTGCTTTTTCCCGGTTAGGAGCTTATATGGAGTGTTCTCCAAAATCGTGCGGAGGAAGAGCCGGTTTGATGCATGGCATGCGGTGTTGACGGCCTTGGCCCAAAAACTATGTGGTGACTTGTACTCATCCAACATGGACCTTGCCATTTCCACAAGTGTACGGTTCTTCCTCTCAACTACACCATTTTGTTGAGGAGTGTAGGGTGCGGAATATTGATGCTCAATCCCCTCATCACTAAGAAATTCTTCCAAGGTGTAGTTCTTGAACTCGGAGCCATTACACTTCTTATTGCCGAGATTTCTTTGTCAAACTTTCGTTGGGCTTGCTTGGCAAAATCAATGAAGGTGGTCTTCGTCTTGTCCTTGGACTTGAGGAAAAACACCCATGTGTATCTTGATTAATCATTAACAATGAGAAGTCCATACTTTTTCCCACCAAGAGTATCCCATGAAGGAGGCCCAAAGAGATCCACATGAAGGAGCTCCAAAGGCCTTGAAGTAGATACAATATTCTTGGGTGGGTGCTTTGATTGATGTTGCTTCCCGGCTATGCATGCACTACACACACGATCTTTCTCAAAAGAGACATTGGTTAGTCCAAGGATGTGATTACCCTTTAAGAGTTCTTGAAGATTTCTCATGCCGACATGGGCTAGCCGGCGATGCCATAGCCACCCCTTGTCGGCCTTGGCCATTAGACAAGTTGCATGGAATGTACTCTCTTTCGAGAAATCAACCGTTTAAAGGTTGCCATCCAACTCTCCAACAAAGGCCACTTCGAAAGTATCTCTCTTAAAGACTTTCACATCCGTTAGTCCAAATAGTGTATCATAACCAACGGAAGCCAATTGGCGAACGGAAAGCAAATGGTATTTAAGGGATTGGACAAGCATGACATTTGCAAGAGACATGTCATTTGCGATAGCCACCTTGCCCAACCCGAGTACCTGTCCTTTTGATCCTCCACCAAACACAATGCTCATAAATGGTTGAATAGCTTCCATCAAATGGAAGAGTAATTTGCTATCTCCGATCATATGGTTGGTGCATCCACTATCGATCACCCATTTGACTCCATCGAAGAAGGCAACCTACACACAATTCACGACTTGGTTAGAGGGCACCCATTTTGCAATGGGACCTCTCAAGTTAGTCACAAGGGTCTTACGAACCCAAATAGCATAAAACCGGAATGCATTACGAGGACCAACAAATTGAGCATAAACTTCCCCATCCTTTGTTTTACGAAGTACATAGGATGGAGGCATAAACTCTTTTGGCTTGTTGAGAGTGGGCATGCCCCTAGTGGCCTTCCCACTCACAACCTTACCTTTTTCCTTGTGCCCTTCGTGTACAAATGTCTCTTTGAGAGGTGTGGTGCACTTTTGAGAAGTCGTTTTCTTCTTGCTTGTGCTTGGGTCAAACCCAGGCCCTTCCTTGGCAACCACCTCATTGTGTTGGCTCAATACCTCATTAAGGTTCTTTTGTCCTTGAGCACATGTCATGAGTCCTCTCTCGAGTTGTGCCTTTAGAAAGCGATTTGATACGTCTCCAACGTATCTATAATTTTTGATTGTTCCATGCTATTATATTATCTATTTTGGATGTTTTATATGCATTAATATGCTATTTTATATTATTTTTGGGACTAACCTATTAACCTACAGCCTAGTGCCAGTTTTTGTTTTTTCCTTGTTTTTGAGTTTCGCAGAAAAGGAATACCAAACGGAGTCCAAACGGAAAAAAACTTCACGATGATTTTTCTTGGACCAGAAGACACCCAGGAGACTTGGAGTGCAAGTCAGAAGAGCCATGAGGCGGCGGCAAGGGTGGAGGGCGCGCCCAGGGGGGTAGGGCGTGCCCCCTACCTTGTGGGCCCCTCAGTGACCCCCTGACCTAGATCTTCCTCCTATATATTCACATATATTCCCAAACCACCAGAAGCATCCACGAAAACACTTTTCCACTGCCGCAACCTTCTATTCCCGTGAGATTCCATCTTGGGGCCTTTTCCGGCATCCTGTCGGAGGGGGATTCGATCACGGAGGGCATCTACATCAACCCTATTGCCCTTCCGATGAAGCGTGAGTAGTTTACCTCAGACCTACGAGTCCATAGCTAGTAGCTAGATGGCTTCTTCTCTCTCTTTGATTCTCAATACCATGTTCTCCTTGATGTTCTTGGAGACCTATTCGATGTAATCTTCTTTTGCGGTGTGTTTGTCGAGATCCGATGAATTATGGATTTATGATCAGCTTATCTATGAATATTATTTGAATTTTCTCTGAATTCTTATATGCATGATTTGATATCTTTGTATTTCTCTTCGAATTATCGGTTTGGTTTGGCCAACTAGATTGGTTTTTCTTGCAATGGGAGAGGTGCTTAGCTTTGGGTTCAATCTTGCGTGATTTCACCCAGTGACAAAGTAGGGGTAGCGAGACACGTATTGAATTGTTGCCATCAAGGATAAAAAGATGGGGTTTACATCATATTGCATGAGTTTATTCCTCTACACCATGTCATCTTACTTAAGGCGTTACTCCGTTCTTTATGAACTTAATACTCTAGATGCATGCTGGATAGCGGTCGATGTGTGGAGTAATAGTAGTAGATGCAGGCAGGAGTCGGTCTACTTGACACGGACGTGATGCCTATATTTCATAATCATTACCTTGGATATCGTCATAACTTTGTGCTTTTCTATCAATTGCTCGACAGTAATTTGTTCACCCACCGTATTATTTGCCTTCAAGAGAGAAGCCTCTAGTGAAACCTATGGCCCCCGGGTCTATTTTCCATCATATTAGTTTCCGATCTACTATTTTGCAATCTTTTACTTTTAGATCTATAAACCAAAAACCCAAAAATATTTTATCTTTTGTTTAGTTTTATTTATCTATCTCTATCAGATCTCACCTTTGCAAGTGACCGTGAAGGGATTGACAACCCCTTTATCGCGTTGGGTGCAAGTGTTTGATTGTTTGTGCAGGTATTGGTGATTTGCGCATTCTTCTCCTACTGGATTGATACCTTGGTTCTTAACTGAGGGAAATACTTATCTCCACTTTGCTGCATCACCCTTTCCTCTTCAAGGGAAAAACCAATGCAAGCTCAAGAAGTAGCAGGAAGAATTTCTGGCGCCGTTGCCGGGGATATCTACGCCAAGTCAAGATCTACATCAAGCCTACCAAGTACCCATCATAAAACTCTCATATCTTACATTACATTATTCGCCATTTGCCTCTCGTTTTCCTCTTCCCCACTTCTAAAACGATTTTTGAAAAGATTTGCCTTTTTATTCGCCCTTCTTTCGCCTTCTTTCCGTATGCATTTTTGCTCGTTTGCTATCTTTGGTCGTGTTGCCATGTGCCTTCTATTTGCTTGCATCTTCGCTTGCTAAAAATCTATTGATATGGATCCACTTAAAGTATTCTACTTGGATCATCTTTGATCCGTATGTGCTCGTGCTGAAACCCCAACTAGTTTAGTTGAGGAAAAATCTTTAGATGAGCATGCTCATTTTGTGCGTCACCGTTTGTCTGAAAAAGGGAGAATCTTATGGAATCAAATAATTGTTTGCTATGTTATGCTTGGAATCTTTGTGAACTTTGTGATTTTACTTGTTGCTCTAAGAACCCTAAAAAACACCTTCCCTACCTATGCGAGTTTAATGATAATGAAATGTTATCTTCTTATGAAAAGGGTGTTTACAGTTACTATGATATCGAACAAATTGAAGAATTTGTTGCTTTTAAGGGTGCTTATGAAGTTGCTTCTTTGATTGAAAAGTATGATATTACTCTCTACAAATCTGAAAATTTTGACATACTTAAATATTGCTATGAAAACTATGCTCACAACGTCTATGTCAAAGAATTTATTGAGAGAATGACCGTTGCTTTGGAAGAAAATAATGATATGCATGAGACTATAGATAATTATGATTCCGATGATTTGATTGAAATATCCCTTGATGAACATGATGCTTGCTATTCTTATGGCCATGATGCCAATACTTATGGGGATGAATTTTCTATAGTTCCTTATGTTAAACATGAGATTATTGCTATTGCACCCATACTTGATAGTTCCTTGAATCAAAAGCATGATTGCAATGATGTTATTATAAATTCTATTAATGTCAATTGTGCTAATGATATGCAAAACCCCAAGCTTGGGGATGCTAGTTTTGCTATGTCCACTACTTGTTATAATGATCATGATTGGGGTGATTCTTCTTATGATCTTGAAAATTTATTTAAGCCTCATGATGAATATAAGATTGATAATAATGTTTGCAATAATATTAAAAGTGGGTTTGGAAGAGTGCCAACTCTAGGTAATAATGATCCCACTACTTTGGAGAATGATCAATCTTATGAATTTTTTGATGAAAGTGGGCTTGGAGATGTCATGACTTTATTTGATGATAATCCCACTATTTTGGAAGAGTGCCAACTTTGCATGCATTTGGATCATGAAGAGAATATTTTATGTGATAGCTATATTGTTGAGTTTGAGTATGATCCTACATGTAATTATTATGAGAGAGGAAAATATGGTTGTAGAAACTTTCATGTTACTAAATTACCTCTCGTTATGTTGAGATTGCTATTGTTTCTTTCTTCTTCTTTGCATATGCTAGGATTTGCTTGCCTTGATAATTTGTTTGCCTATAAGATGCCTATGCATAGGAAGTATGTTAGACTTAGATGTGTTTTTCATGTACTTTATGATGCTCTCTTTGTGCTTCAATTCTTGTCTTTCATGTGAGCATCATTAAAATTATCAATGCCTAGCTAAAAGGCTTTAAAGAAAAGCGCTTGTTGGGAGACAACCCAATATTTTTATTTTATGTTTTTATGAATAAATAATTCATCTAGCCTCTGGTTATATGTGTTTTGGTGTTTAAATTAGTGTTTGTGCCAAGTAAGACCTTTGGGATGGCTTACGGTGATAGTTGATTTGATCTTTCTGAAAAACAGAAACTTTTGCATCCAGTCACAGAATTGTTTAAATTCACTGGAGCATGGAAAAATTCTGAATGTTTTACACGAGATTTATATACAAATTTCCTAAGTTTTCCATATTTTTCAGAATTTTGGGAGTTACATAAGTATTAGAACAATTCAGATCTTCGCAGACTGTTCTATTTTTGACAGATTCTATTTTCTATGTGTTGTTTGCTTATTTTGATGAATCTATGGGTAGTATCAGGGGGTATGAACCATGGAAAAGTTGGAATACATTAGATATTACACCAATATAAATAAATAATGAGTTCACAACAGTACCAAAAGTGGTGATTTATTTTCTTATACTAACGGATCTCATGAGATTTTCTGTTGAGTTTTGTGTTGTGAAGTTTTCAAGTTTTGGGTAAAGATTTGATGGACTATGGAATAAGGAGTGGCAAGAGCCTAAGCTTGGGGATGCCCAAGGCAGCCCAAGGTAATATTCAAGGACAACCAAGAGCCTAAGCTTGGGGATGCCCCGGAAGGCATCCCCTCTTTCGTCTTCGTCTATCGGTAACTTTACTTGAGGCTATATTTTTATTCACCACATGATATGTGTTTTGCTTGGAGCGTCTTGTATGATTTGAGTCTTTTATTTTTAGTTTGCAAAAATCATCCTTGCTGTACACACCTTTTAAGAGGGACACGCATGAATCTTGATTTATTAGAATACTCTATGTGCTTCACTTATATCTTTTGAGCTAGGCAATTTTGCTCTAGTGCTTCACTTATATCTTTTTAGAGCACGGTGGTGGTTTTATTTTATAGAAATTGTTGAACTCTTATGCTTCACTTATATTATTTTGAGAATCTCTAAACAGCATGGTTATTTGCTTTGGTTATGAATTTAGTCCTAATATGATGGGCATCGAAGAGGGATATAATAAAAACTTTCATATAAAGTGCATTGAATACTATGAGAAGTTTGATTCCTTATGATTGTTTTGAGATATGAGGATGGTAATATTAGAGTCATGCTAGTGAGTAATTATGGATTGTAGAAATACTTGTGTTGAAGTTTGTGATTCCCGTAGCATGCACGTCTGGTGAACCATTATGTAATGAAGTCGGAGAAGGATTTATTTATTGATTGTCTTCCTTATGAGTGGCGGTCGGGGACGAGCGATGGTCTTTTCCTACCAATCTATCCCCCTAGGAGCATGCGCGTAGTACTTTATTTCGATGACTAATAGATTTTTGCAATAAGTATGTGAGTTCTTTATGACTAATGTTGAGTCCATGGATTATACGCACTCTCACCTTTCCACCATTGCTAGCCTCTCTAGTGTCGCGCAACTTTCGCCGGTACCATACACCCACCATATACCTTCCTCAAAACAGCCACCATACCTACCTATTATGGCATTTCCATAGCCATTCCGAGATATATTGCCATGCAACTTCCACCGTTCTGTTTATTATGACACGCTTCATCATTGTCATATTGCTTTGCTTTATCATGTATTTGACATAGTATTTGTGGCAAAGCCACCGTTCATAATTTTTATACATGTCACTCTTGAGTCATTGCACATCCCAGTACACCGCCGGAGGCATTCATATAGAGTCATATTTTGTTCTAAGTATCAATTTGTAATTCTTGAGTTGTAAGTAAATAAAGTGTGATGATCATCATTATTAGAGCATTGTCCAATGTGAGGAAAAATAAAGAGGCCAAAGAAGCCAATAAAAAAATGAGAGAAAAGAGAGAAGGGGCAATGTTACTATCCTTTTTCCACACTTGTACTTCAAAGTAGCACGATGATCTTCATGATAGAGAGTCTCCTATGTTGTCACTTTCATATACTAGTGGTAATTTTTCATTATAGAACTTGGCTTGTATATTCCAACGATGGGCTTCCTCAAATTGCCCTAGGTCTTCATGAGCAAGCAAGTTGGATGCACACCCACTTAGCTTCTTTTTGAGCTTTCATACACTTATAGCTCTAGTGCATCCGTTGCATGGCAATCCCTACTCACTCACATTGATATCTATTGATGGGCATCTCCATATATAGCCCGTTGATACGCCTAGTTGATGTGAGACTATCTCCTTTTTTGTCTTCTCCACAACCACCATATTCTATTCCACCTATAGTGCTATGTCCATGGCTCACGCTCATGTATTGCGTGAAAGTTGAAAAGGTTTGAGAACTTCAAAAGTATGAAATAATTGCTTGGCTTGTCATCGGGGTTGTGCATGATTTGAATATTTTGTGTGATGAAGATGGAGCATAGCGAGACTATATGATTTTGTAGGGATAGCTTTCTTTGGCCATGTTATTTTGAGAAGACATGATTGCTTTATTAGTATGCTTGAAGTATTATCGTTTTTATGTCAATATTAAACTTTTGTTTTGAATCTTATGGATCTGAACATTCATGCCACAATAAAGAAAATTACATGGATAAATATGTTAGGTAGCATTCCACATCAAAAATTCTGTTTTTATCATTTACCTACTCGAGGACGAGCAGGAATTAAGCTTGGGGATGCTTGATACGTCTCCAACGTATCTATAATTTTTGATTGTTCGATGCTATTATATTATCTATTTTGGATGTTTTATATTATTTTTGGAACTAACCTATTAACCTAGAGCCTAGTGCCAGTTTCTGTTTTTTCCTTGTTTTTGAGCTTCGCAGAAAAGGAATACCAAACGGAGTCCAAATGGAATAAAACTTCATGATGATTTTTCTTGGACCAGAAGACACCTAGGAGATTTGGAGTGCAAGTCAGAAGAGCCACGAGGCGGCGACAAGGGTGGAGGGCACGCCCCCTACCTTGTGGGCCCCTCGGTGACTCCCTGACCTAGATCTTCCTCCTATATATTCACATATATTCCCAAACCACCAGAAGCATCCACGAAAACACTTTTCCACCGCTGCAACCTTCTTTTCCCGTGAGATCCCATCCCGGGGCCTTTTCCGGTATCCTGTCAGAGGGGGATTCGATCACGGAGGGCATCTACATCAACCCTATTGCCCTTCCGATGAAGCGTGAGTAGTTTACCTCAGACCTACGAGTCCATAGCTAGTAGCTAGATGGCTTCTTCTCTCTCTTTGATTCTCAATACCATGTTCTCCTCGATGTTCTTGGAGATCTATCCGATGTAATCTTCTTTTGCTGTGTGTTTGTCGAGATCCGATGAATTGTAGATTTATCATTAGCTTATCTATGAATATTATTTGAATCTTCTCTGAATTCTTATATGCATGATTTGATATCTTTGTATTTCTCTTCGAATTATCGGTTTGGTTTGGCCAAATAGATAGGTTTTTCTTGCAATGGGAGAGGTTTTTTGCTTTGGGTTCAATCTTGCGTGATTTCACCCAGTGACAAAGTAGGGGTAGCAAGACACGTATTGAATTGTTGCCATCGAGGATAAAAAGATGGGGTTTACATCATATTGCTCGAGTTTATTCCTCTACATCATGTCATCTTACTTAAGGCGTTACTCCGTTCTTTATGAACTTAATACTCTAGATGCATGCTGGATAGCGGTCGATGTGTGGAGTAATAGTAGTAGATGCAGGCAGGAGTCGGTCTACTTGACATGGACGTAATGCCTATATTTCATAATCATTGCCTTGGATATCGTCATAACTTTGCGCTTTTCTATCAATTGCTCGACAGTAATTTGTTCACCCACCGTATTATTTGCCTTCAAGAGAGAAGCCTCTAGTGAAACCTATGGCCCCCGGGTCTATTTTCCATCATATTAGTTTCCGATCTACTATTTTCCAATCTTTTACTTTTAGATCTATAAACCAAAAACCCAAAAATATTTTATCGTTGTTTAGTTTTATTTATCTATCTCTATCAGATCTCACCTTGGCAAGTGACCGTGAAGGGATTGACAACCCCTTTATCGCGTTGGGTGCAAGTGTTTGATTGTTTGTGCAGGTATTGGTGATTTGCGTGATTTTCTCCTACTGGATTGATACCTTGGTTCTTAACTGAGGGAAATACTTATCTCTACTTTGCTGCATCACCCTTTCCTCTTCAAGGGAAAAACCCACGTCGCCAATTGGGTGGTATTAGGATCTTTTACTCCTCGTCTATACTCTGGGACTCTAATATCTCTTCTATTCGGGTTAAAGATTTTGGTAACTTAAAACATTAGGTTCTCGCAACCGCTTCCTCCCGGAGAGCCCCTCTTCCTGATGATGGCTTGAATCACCAGAAGATTCTGAAGATACTCCTTAATGATTCCGAAGACCCTTACGCCCACTGCTCTTGCAGTTCCCTACCACCGATAAACCCCCGGGATAAGTAGAGGGATAAGTAGACATCCTTACCGTTTGAACCTTCTTTCCCAGTTGCTCCATTGTTCCGAGAATCCTTGGTGCCTACCGCTTTGCAGCTTCTTTCGCACCGCAGATAATTCCTCACACTTCCGGGGATTCGCTCATCCCCAGTTGATCATGTGTTTTGCCAAATACTTCATAATACTATCTGACGTTCCGAAAATCCACTGCAACCTGTTGCTTTGAAAAATCTTGCCCGTCTGCATTATGGTTAATGCCATATGACTGGCAATATTCATTAACATCCTCTGTCTTAGTCATCCTGAGCCTATTGAATCATTATGTATGCAAATGCTTGCTATCATCAATTACTTCCTAGAATTCATTCCTCCGGCTCATACGTCATTCCGGACATGAGCTGATTCTCGGCAAATCACGCCCTAAAAGATTGTCCATCTAGTTCTAATTAACTTACTCGTCTTTTGATCAGAGTTCTGCCTCTGATCGTTCATTCGGAAAGTCATGATATCTTTGTATTTAAACATCAATTCCTTCAGTTGGTTTTACAATCGGATGCTTTTGCATTCTTCTCCTTCTGGTTGAGTACTGATACTCACATCAGATCCTTTGTGGACCACCAAATCCTTGTTGGGTTATATCCGACAGTGTCCATCGCCTTCAAAAAAAAACCTCGAGAGTTCTTTCCCTGATACATGATGCCTTTGGCAAAAGGGTATCCTCTGCTAACTTTCGAGCTTGTGATTATTTACTTCTGAAGTTTGCGGTATAGGTTCCTAAGTTGTCCCGATGGGTTGAACCTATGCTTTCCCTAATCCGTGTGAACTCGAAAGTTATGCTAGTCATACTCTTCTGGTGCTTCACCAGATAAATCTTCCGCACTACAATTTCTTCGAAAACGAGGAGTGAATGAAAGATTATGCATTGAAGAAGTGGGAGTCGACCTTGAACCTTTGTGTTCATGCCCATGGACCCGATGTAGAACTTATCATGGAAGCTGCTCGTAAAAATAATTATTTTCTTGGTACAAATTCATCTTGTATCTGAGAATTGATACTTTGCAATCGTGGTTCCGACCATATTTTCTTGATTCCATTTCCCGGACAAGTTAAAATACTTGTCCTCTACAGATCATTTCACCTGTCCAACCTCTATTCTGATCTACCTTCAAGTATTGCCCCATGTCATCCTGTCATTGCACTACCTCTTGTGAATTCTTATTGGAATGATACCCCATCACATCATTCCTAGCCTGATCGGCTATATAATTATCATACTAATCTTATCCGTGCCACCTGGTCCTCCTTCCCGGTGCACCTTTCCGACAATGGGCGAAGCCCGTATCAAACTTTCCTCATCGTACCGTTTTGCTTACACAACATGAACCTCACTCCATCTGCCTTGATCATCCTACTGATCGATTTCATCCTCTTTAAATCCCTCAACAAATGTATCATGATCACCGACAGTATTTTGGCTCCCTCGGAGATGTCCATTGAAATTCATGGCTAGAAATACCATCCCTGCCCCTCGATGATTTGTGATATCATCGATGACAGCCTTGACTTTCTGCCAACACAGACCTGGTTGTGTTTGGTTAATCCTTACGTTCCGAGATAATCTTGGGAATGTTCCTTTTTATCTCTTGTGATCTTCAAACCCAATCCTTACTTGAAACACCATATTAATACTACCTCGAAGCATGACTGTAGTATTCCGAATATCAACAAGAACATTCGAGGCACACTGCCAAATGTTTCTTGCTCTATTATCCAAACACCGATGTATGGGTAAACCTCGTGAACTTTTCCGCCCCTTTCTCTAAATGATTTTGCACTTGCTGTCCTATCATGTATATCAAGCTTCGCCTTTCCTTGGGAAGGATATGCTCCTAGTTCTTGTGATAAAACACATTTACCTTTCCAATGGTCTGTTTAATTCTAATAATCACATTTTTCTTTCCATTGGTTTGTTTAACCTTTCCTGCGATCTATAGGATATAAGCAGAAATAATTCCCTGCTTATAAAACACCCTGGAGTACAATCTTGTCAGTGAGACCCCATTACCATTGTTGATGACATTCCGGTAACCACCGATGGACGAGAACTTTGCCTATTGGTCCGCCTCGTCTTAACGAACAGAAAAATGGTTCTCTTTGTCCCTCGCCCTTGGTACCGACATTGTTGCCAACATAACTGACAGGCTATCCTTTGACATGCCTTGCTATCATGACCGTGCAAGATATTAGCGACCTTCCTACTTTTTAACCCACATGGTGGGCCCATAACCCACAAATCCACAGGATCGAAAACCTGACTCTCCTGTACAACCTTAATTCTAAAGTATCCTTGCACTTGGCTTCGTATGTAATTCACGAGCTAATTTCCTTACCATTTTTTATTCCGGTATCAGATGCAACATCCTTCTTCATTGCTCTGAACCCCTTCATCACTTGATTTAGGCATCAGCTGGATGCCTACCTGGTTGAAACTTGTTGAACCTCCTTATATCACTCTCGATATGTTTTCTGGTGCTTCGGAAATCCCCTTCCGTAAAATGATTACCGGATGCCAATCCTTCCAGACATCCGTCCTTTTAGTTTCCCCCTTCTACCCTATTCATAAGTATGATGGAGTTCCCTCAGAAAGGATGACGACTTCATCATGATGACCTGAAGTAGAGAAATGGAGACATCAACGAGAAGGATCAACTTCTTCGAGGAGAGCAACCAAGACCGAGAAGAATCGTTAAAATTTTGTAACCAGAACTTTCCCCCTTACTCCACCTCTTAAATCTCGGGACGAGATTTCTTGTAGTGGAGGAGATTTGTAATACCCCGGGTGTCGTGCAGCAGTAAACTCCTGTTAATGGTGCCACACCATCCTAATTAATTTTGGCTAATCATCACTTTGTTACAAACCAACCTCAAATTCAAATTTGTAAGACAAGTCAAATTATTATTTCTTCAAACAATAAAACTAAAATGATCAAATTATTCTATAATTCCCCCTGATCATTGTCATGTTGTAACCAACATCATTTGGCTCACCAAATAATTCCTAGGAAATTAATAAGTGGTCCATCGGCGAATAAAATAGCCTTTTCAAAATAAACAGTTATTTATTTAACCACAAACTACCTCCAAACTTTGTGCGCTAGCTCCTAATAATACACAGTATTTATGTATCAGTTTTTCATAAATACCAAAATTCTTTTAGCAGCTATTAAAATTAGAAAACAGGTGATGTAAATAAAACAGTAAGGAAATAAAAAGAGAAGGACCTAATCTACTGAGCACTATGGCCCATGTAGCGAAATGGAAGGCCCAGCCCACATCCCCAGTTGTCTCCCTCCTCTCGCTACAGGAGAAAGGCAGGGGAACGTGGTGGCCATCCATGGTACCCCGGTCTCGTGGCGGCCTTCCGCCGGCACCTCCCGTCGTAGATAAGCACGCGCCCGACCCCCAGGTCAAACCCTAGCCCTCACTCCTCCCATTCCCCTCCCATCGTGTCATTTTTTTCCCGCAACCCTCGGCCAAAGATCCATCTCCATGAACCTCGTCGATCCCGCGGCCACTCTCACCCCCACGCCATAAGGACGTGTCCAAGGGCTCCGCCATCGTCCGCTGCATCGTCCACACCCTCGAGTTCATGTTGGGAGCCCCTACCTCGCCGGTTCCATCGTCGTCTTCTAGCTTCGGCCATCGACGCGTTTGCGATGATTGCGGATAATCTGCTGCTCCTAAACCATCAACGGGCCACCATGTGCCCTCCCGGTGAGCTCCTCTTCCCGTCCCCTTCGTTTTGCCCTCGATTCTATCGTCGTTTAGTGCCGTCCCGCCACGCCCGAGCTCGCGGTTGCTACCTCTCTGCCCCATGCTCACCGCGGCCGCGGCCGCGTCCCGTGCGCCTCTGTCCGCTCCTTCCCGCGTCCGCCTTCACCCTGGCTGTGACCTGCGCGTGTGCCCACAGCCCCTCCCGTGTTCTGCTGTTGTTCGCCGTTGCGGCTCCTCCGCTGCTCGCCCTCACCGCCCCTTTCTGCCGCCTGCTGCTGTCGCCGCACGCCACGCCTACTCGCTGCTCGCCGGCTGCGCGCCACACCCGCGCTGGCTGCGCCCGCCTCGCCTGCTGCCGTCCAGCCGCCGGCCGCCCCCTGCCTCGCGCCCGCGCGCCCTGGTCACGTAGCACTGCCGCCACGCGCCCATCGGCCCGCACGCTGCTTGCGGCCGCTGCCGTTGCGTGCCCTCGCCTAGCCCCGTGCCTTCTCTGCTGCTGCGTGCTTGCTGCTCATGCGCTGCTGCTGCCTGCTCTGCCTACTGCTACTGCCGATGCTGCTTGCTCCTGCTTGCAGCCGCTCCTAGCTACTGCTGCTCCGCTAACTGCTAATCTGCTAAGCTGTGCTGCTTTGCTGCTGGCCATGGCCGTGCGTGAGTGTGGTGTGTGTGTGCACGTGTGTGTGAGTGTGTGTGGGGCTGGCCCAAATTAGTTTAGGTGTAAATTAATTAGCTAGATTAGTTCTAGGATTATTTTGCTGTTTAGTTAGTATTAATTTAGTGCTAGATTAGCCTAATAGCCTATGACATGTGGCCCCATTTTAATCTAGACACTATTTTAATTTAGATGCCCATGACACGTGGGCCATACCTCACCTTTGACCAGTCAACGCAGACTGGGCTGTTGACTTTGACCCTGGCCCCACTGTCAGCCTCTAACACGCCTTGCTGGGTGCACTCCTCTGGGTGCACTTAGCAATTTCAATTAATATTTTTGAATTAATAATAAATCCAGAATTTTAGAATATTGTTAAAACTTTGGAAATTTATATAAAATAATCCGTAACTCGGATGAAAGTATTTTATACATGAAAGTTGCTCAGAAAAATATGACGAATCCGTTTATGCAATCCGTTTATCTGTCACATACCTCTAGCATGATGAACATGGAACCTTTTCCCTCCGTTTCATCTGTCCGATGTTTTCCCCCTTCACCTGTATCATGTAGCACTGTGATACGTCACCCCTAGCACCGCGTATTGCCATGTTATGCTTTGTGATGCTATGTTTGCTTTACATTTATTGTTTCTTCCCCCTCTTCTCTCCGGTAGACATCGAGATTGACACCGCTGCCGATACCCCTGAGATCGACTACGCCCCTGACGACCAGACCTTTGCCGCAGAGCTTCCAGGCAAGCACCCCCCTTTGAACATTCCGATATCGCCTATTATCTTCTCTCTTATGCTTGCATTAGAAATTGTTGCTGCTATTGCTTTACCTATTCTGATGCATAGCCTGATTTTGTAACCTACTGTTGATAATTACCTGCTTTCCTAAACTGTTTAGTATAGGCTGGTTAGAGATCCGTCAGAGACCCCATTTTGACCCAACTGCCCTGCCGGATTATCAGAAGACCCGATCAGCGGGATTGAAGACCAAGCTCCGGCACCGCACATCACCCCCCTAGTTGTATGACAATACCGGGTTACTATCGAGTGCCGAGGGTGATACCTCGTCAGCACTTCTGATGTTAACCTTGTAGGTTAGTTCATCGGTTGTGGTCATCGAGGGTGATTCCTCTTTCTCCACTCCCGGTAACGACATTGTCATGCAACTCCTCAAGAGTGGACCTCGAGGGTGATTCCTCCTTAGTTCACCTTGATGATTACCTCAGGTGGAATTCCATCGAGGGTGATTCCTAAGGGTTCCCCCTTGGTGTTCTGGACACACGGATACTATGACTATACCACATAACCATGATACTAAAGCCGGGTCGGCCCTGAGGGGTACCCGCGCGAGCATGTGATGCGATTGATGTGTAGTCGGGTGACCAGAGAGAGTACCCGCGAGATAATTACGAGGCGTGGCCGGGCATTCCTAGCCCTTGCCGCAAGTCCTCGAGACGGGGCGACGGGGTCACATAGATCGTGAGTCTCTGCTCGTTATCGCGCGCTCCTAATTCACTAAGGGTTTGGATATTTGATCCTAATTCACTAATTAATTAACATTTAATTAAACTAATTAATTAAATTAGATTAATCTAAACAGGGTTAATTAACTTAATTAATTATTAATCTTAATTATTTTTATTTTTATTTATATATTTTTTTAAACCGTTCTGGAGGCGGGGCCCTCCTGTCATTGGCCCTAGGGGCCAAACGGGCGCGGGCTAACGGGCGCATGCCTAGGTGCGGCGGACCCAACAGGGGCCGGATCAGGGGAGCGGTGACCACGGCGAGGCCATGGCCGGAGCGGGGCGCGCCGGCCGTGGCCGGTGGAGAGGCGGCCGCGGGGAGGAGCGCTGGGGGCCGGCGCCGGCGGCTGTGGCCGCGGCCGTGTGCAGAGGAGGCGGGGGCGCAGGCTGCGGCAGCCGGAGCGGGCAAAGGCAGGAGCGGCGAGGCTGCAGCGGAGCTCGGGTGTGCGAGGTGCTGCGCGGTGCGGTGCCGAGCGCGGGCGCGAGGCAGCGTGCGAGCGGCAGCGGCGAGGCGGGGCCAGCGGGTGCGGGGCGACGGCGGCGACCAAGCGGAAGGGGAGGCGGGCGGCGCTCACCCCGGGTGCAGGGTCAAGGGCAGCGGGCGCGAGGAGGATGTCGGGGATGGGACGGCGACGGTGGTCGTCGACGGCGTCGGGCGCGGGGCGGCGTCGGCGTCGAGGGAGCGGTGAGGCGCGGGGCAGCGGTGCTCGGGGAGGAAGACGGGGACGAGGTCGTCGACGAAGAGGGAGAGGTGGTGCCGGACGGCGAGGCGACGGCGTCGGGCAGCGGGCGTCGGGGTCGGGGCGCCGTTGCCCCGATCTGGATAGGGGGTGGGGTGAGAGGGAGATGGAGGAGGGGGTAGGGTTTCTGGCCTTGGGGCCATATAATAGGGGGGAAAGAGGGGTGGGAAGTGGTTGCCGGAATGGGTAATATGTCAAGAGAGTTGGACTGGGGTGGGGTGGAACCTTATACTTTTCTTTTATTGTTTTGTCTTTCTTTTGTCTTTTTCTTTTATTTAATCATATCTCCTGTTTAGTAAATAGTTAGGCCACCAAATGATTTTTTATAAAACATGGCAATTGCTCCAATAAATACTAGGCATTACCTACTACTACCAAAAATTAGTTTGGAGACAATTTGAGTTAGGAGTTGAAATGTAATATGATTCTAATGATGATTATGCACTATTAAGCTTGCTGACATGTCATTATCAAAAGTGATTACTGTAGCTAATGACAGGGGGTGTTACAACTCTCCTCATCTATCAAGAATTCTCGTCCCGAGAATTAAGAGGAAGACTGAAAGAAAGAGGGGTATTCTTCATGAAGACGATCCTCGCGTTCCCAAGTGGCCTCATCTTCAGAATGATTTGACCACTGGACCTTGAGGAATTTGATTGACTTTTGACGAGTCCGACGTTCAGCTTCATCAAGAACACGGATGGGATATTCTGGATAAGACAGATCTTCCCGTAATTCAAGCACTTCGTGATCCACAGCTCGAATAGGATCCTTGAAGCAGCGACGGAGTTGGGATACATGAAAGACATCATGTACTTGAGAAAGATTTGGCGGCAACTGCAATTGATATGCCACTTCTCCTCGACGGGAAAGAATACGGAACGGGCCAATGTAGCGAGGAGCTAACTTGCCTTTGATTCCGAACCTATGAGTGCCTTTCAATAGAGTGACGCGGAGGTAAGCTTGCTCGCCAGGTTGATAGACCATTTCCTGATGCTTTCGGTCATAGTTGCTTTTCTGACGAGACTGAGCAGTTTTCAAATGTTCACGGACAATGCGGACTTGGTCTTCTGCTTGCTGAATAATGTCTGGTCCGACGAGTGAGCGTTCCCCAGTTTCTGACCAATTCAGAGGGGTTCGACACTTACGACCGTATAGAACTTCAAACGGTGCCATCTTCAGACTAGCTTGATAGCTATTGTTGTAAGAGAATTCGGCATACGGGAGAGATTCCTCTCATTTCTTACCGAAGGAGATGACGCAAGCTCGAAGCATATCTTCGAGCACTTGATTAACTCGTTCAACTTGACCCTGTGACTGAGGGTGAAAAGCGGTGCTAAAAGACAGATGTGTTCCCATAGCTTCTTGGAAACTATTCCAGAATCTGGAGGTGAAGAGGCTGCCACGATCAGAACTGATCTCCAACGGAACACCATGGAGTGACACAATTCGGGAAACATACAAGTCTGCTAACTGGCTAGCAGTGATTGTCTCTTTAACTGGCAGAAAGTGAGCAACCTTGGAGAACCGGTCAATGACGACAAATATAGCATCATTACCCTTCTGGGATTTGTGAAAACCCATAATGAAATCCATTTGGACCTTGTCCCATTTCCATTCAGGAATTGCAAGGGGTTGCAGAGTTCCAGCGGGCCTTTGATGTTGAGCTTTAACGCGGCGGCAAATGTCACACTCAGAAACATAACGAGCAATGTCTCGCTTCATATTAGGCCACCAGTATCTCTGACAAATGTCACGGTACATCTTTGTGCTACCAGGATGAATTGACAGAGGAGTGTCATGAGCTTCCATCATAACGTGTTCTCTCTCATCTTTGAACTTAGGTACGAAGAGACGGTGTTGGAAAAATAGGATCCCATCATTATCAAGATGGAACTTCGACGGTTTTCTTTTTTCAAGGTATCGCTTGATCCTTTCAACTTCAGAGTCATACCGTTGCATAGTTTTGATGTTGTGTTCTAAATCTGGTTCGACAACGAGGGTATTGAGATAACCCTGTGGAACAATATGGAGGTTCAATTTATGAAGCTCTTCATAAAGAAGAGGTTGTGATTCCTGAACCATATGGTTGCTGCAATAAGCCTTACGGCTCAAAGCATCGGCAATTACATTTGCCTTGCCAGGGGTGTATGAGATATTCATATCATAATCGGCTATTGTCTCGAGCCATCTTTGTTGATGAAGGTTCAGATCCGGTTGAGTATATAAATACTTCAAACTTTGATGATCCGTATATATCTCGCAATGGTTACCGAGAAGGTAATGTCGCCATAGCTTCAGGGCATAATTAACCGCAGAAAGTTCGAGATCGTGCACTGGGTAATTTTCTTTGTGAGGACGCAATTGTCGGGAGGCATAAGCAATTACCTTGCGTTCTTGCATTAGGACACAGCCTAATCCTTGACGGGAGGCATCGCAGTATATCACGAAATCCTTTTGGGAATCCGGGGGGTGCTAATACTGGGGCAGATGTCAATTTATCTTTTAGTGTCTGAAAGCTTTCTTGACATTTTTCTGTCCACTCAAATTTAACACCTTTGTGAAGCAAATTTGTCAATGGTTTTGCAATCTTGGAAAAGTTCTCAACGAATCGACGGCAATAACTAGCAAGTCCGAGAAAACTTCTAACTTGCTTAACATTCTTCGGGGGAGTCCAGTCAAGAATAGCCTGAACTCGTTCGGGGTTAACAGCAATTCCATCCTTGGAAATTACATGACCAAGGTAAGTTACTTCAGAAAGCCAAAATTCACATTTGGAATACTTGGCATACAACTGGTGTTCTCGAAGCCTTTCTAGTACCAAACGGAGGTGTTCAGCATGTTCTTCTTTATTCTTAGAATATATCAGGATATCATCCAAATAAACCACGACGAATTTGTCGAGGTAATCCATGAATATATAATTCATCAGACGGGAGAAAGTTGCTGGAGCATTCGTTAGGCCAAATGACATGACGGTGTATTCATAGGAGCCATAACGAGTGACGAATGCAGTCTTGGGAATATCCTCTTCACGGACACGGATCTGGTGATAACCCAACCTCAGGTCGAGTTTAGAGAACACCGATGATCCAGCGAGTTGATCATAAAGATCATTGATCCGGGGCAGTGGGTATTTATTCTGGATTGTGGCTTGGTTAATGGCCCGATAATCCTGAACCAAACGGTTAGTTCCATCCTTCTTCTTAACGAAGAGTGAAGGTGCTCCCCAAGCAGAGGAACTGGGGCGGATGAAACCACTCTTAGGCGACTTGTCGATTTCTTCCTTAAGCTCGAGTAGGTGATGCGGAGGCATCTTATAAGGTCGCTTGGCAATAGGGACGGTGCCAGGCTTCAAGTTGATGACGAACTCGACAGCTCTAGCCGGGGGTATTCCTGGAAGTTCTTCTGGAAAGACGTCTGGAAAATCTCGAACGACAGGAACGTTCTTGATCCCTTCCAGAGGTGAGGCGTTCAAAGCATTCAGAGCATATATCTGAGCTTCGGCGTCCCGAGTAATGCGGGCGGTATAGTTCACTATCTCATCGGTGGGGTGAAGAAGTTGGACGACTTTAGTGGCACAATTGATCGAAGCAATGTGAGCTTTCAACCAATCCATTCCAAGAATGAGGTCTATGGTGGAAGATTTCAAGACGATGGGCGAGGCAAGGAATTCCAATCCTTTAATTTCGACGGTAACGTCAGGTGCTATCACGTCAGCATGACAGTGACCTCTGGGAGTTTTAATGACTAACGGAGTATGCATTTTCTCATATCGAATGCCATGCATGAATGCAAATTTTCCAGAGATGAATGAATGTGATGCTCCTGAATCAAATAAAACAGAAGCAGGTACTGAGTTAACAAGAAGGGTACCCATAACAGTAGCAGGTTGATCCTGGACTTCTTCAATGTCAATGTTGTAGGCGTGTCCACGACCATGTGCAGCAGACCCAGTATTATAGTTGCGGGTCTGATTGTTGCCACGACCATTGCCACGGCCAGTACGAGGAAAGGCTAACTGATTCTGATTCTGGCGGCAGTCTTTAGCCTGGTGACCTGGTTTGCGGCACTTGAAGCATAGACCATCTTCAGGACGAAGAGGAGCATTGTTTTGAATAGCTTGAGATTTAGGCTGCCTCGGTGGTGGAGGAGGCAGACGTGGTTCATCATAGTTGTTCTATGGCGCAGAGGTATTGGAACGGAACGCATTGTTGGGAATCCAAACTCAACGCTTCGATGCTGAGCCCGAAGATGAGCCAGCATCACGATAGCGCTTCTGTGAGTCCTTGTATTCCATCTGAGCGGTCTCAACAAGAATAGCCTTGTTCGTCAGAGTTGAGAAGTCATTGAAGTCTTGAGCAGCTAGTGCAAGCTTGAGGTCGGGGTGTAGTCCATTACGGAACTTCTCTTGTCTGCGTGCATCTGTAGCGATGTCTTCTTCAGCATAGCGGGAGAGGTCTAGAAATTCCCGCTGATAAGCTTCGACAGTCTTGTTGCCCTGAGTGAGGTTACGGAACTGGGTCTTCATGCGTTCCATAATTGCCTGAGGGATGTAACGTGTACGGAAAGTAGCCTGGAACTCATACCAGGTGATGACTGTTCCAACAGGCAGAGTACGCTTGTGTGTGTCCCACCATTGAGCAGCGGGGCAATTTAAGAAAAAGGTCGCGAAGTTGACGAAGTTGGCAGGGGCGACATTAGCTGACTCCATCTCGTGAGTGATGTCGCGGAGCCAGTCATCAGCATCCAGTGGCTTGTCAGAGTTGCGGAACTGCGTTGGGTTGAGTCGCATAAACTCTGTCAAAGTTATTGAAGCTGGGTTCTGGTTCTGGTTGTTCTGATGCGGAAACTGAGCCATGATTCCAACCATGAACTGGCGGTTAAGCTCAAACTGTTGCATCATAGACGCCATATAGTCTGGCGGTGGTGGGCGTTCAGGGGCACGACCACGACCACGACCACCTGGTCTAACCATCCTGCTAAGTATCAACGGGGGGTAGTTTAGTAAAAGCAATTGCAAGCGTTTAGTGACAAACATGATGTAACTCGATAACAATTTAAGTAGTGTAACAGATATATAACAGTAGTCAATTAAGACATACAGATCCATACACAGAGTCGGGTACATGCGGACAGCATAACGGCGCAAATTCAAAAGCTAGACATACTAGGCGATGCGCAGGCACGCGGTAAGGAAGTACACAACGAGACATAGCAAAGGCTACATCAACGTCGGAGAAAACCACCGAAACGGGGTAACTGCAAGTGCTGACGACGAATGTTCGTCGCGGAAGGATCCTGCGCTCCATGTGCACTCTGATGCAGAATCCGGTCTCGAGCTGTAAGAAGAGGTCCACGTGCAGGTGTATGACCTCCAACAGCAGGCCAATCAATACCAGCATACTTCTGTGTCCTGCGCGGGTAAAGGATGTGCTCAGGATGTATCCCTGCACGAACAACGGGTAGCAACTGCGTCATAGCCTCGTAGAGACGAGCTCGAGTGGCAACCAACTCGACGGCAAGAGCCCGAACAGTGCGATCCGGAGCCTGAGTGCACTGAATCAGAACGCGCGGGTCATAGCGACGAGGCTCGAACGGGGCACAGATAGCTGTGTAGTATCTAGTAGCATCTCCAGCAGGGGCATACGAAATGTATCGGAACTCAGAGTCATCCAAGATATCGCTAAACTATCCACGGAGACGTGCGACGGCAGAGTAGGCGGCATCATGGACTGCCATCTCAATCGTCACGCCGATACCGTGGAAAAGGTGTAGCTCGGTGTCTGAGTCATTTTGCTGATCATAGATACGAACATCAGCATGGTACTGCTCCTGATTGAACTCGCGGTAATCCTCGTAAACCAAGTATTCAGGATACCAACGGTAGCCAAGTCTGGTCATGAGAGCGATCAGGACAGCTGGAAACCCAGGGGTATTACGAGCCCAAGTGCGAAGCACAAGCTGTGTTGTAGGACGTGGTGGAAACAAATGGTCCATCTGAAACAGAGGAAATTCAGGGTTGTCAAACGACAATGAGAAGTTTAACACAACTCGGAGAGCAAGGTTAAACAAAACAATGGAAAGGAAAATGATTACCAGACTAATCAGATCAATGACAGGGAAATCGCACAGATATCCAGCTCTCCGGGTAGACAGGATTTATGAGATCCTAAGTGTCGGCGTTAGTAAAATTTATTTAACCTGAGTAGAAGAGAGATCAGAGTCCCAGAGTATAGACGAGGAATAAAAGTTCCTAATACCACCCAGTTGGTGACGTGGGCCCGTAAGCCACACAGCCAAGTTAGTAAATTAGTTTTTCGGTTTCTAGACTCAACTTCGGCCAAGGAATTGGAAGGGGGCTTCCTACAGGCAGTCGGCTCTGATACTAACTTGTGGCACCCCCGACTCAATCGTACACTAATCATACACGCAAACGTGTACGATCAAGCACAGGGACTCACGGGAAGATATCACAACACAACTCTAACACAATTTAAACGGAGGTCCACAATATTACAGACCAGGGATCCGAAGATCCGAATACATAAGTCAGTCATACAAATATTATCTGAGTACAGACATAGTTAGACAAGTTTTGCCTTAAGAAGGCTAGCACAAACAGCGACACTAGATCGAAAGGCGTTGGCCTCCTGCCTGGGAGCCTCCGATCCTACTCCTGGTCAGCTGGCTCGATCCAGTAGTAAGTACCCTCTGGACCCTCCTGGTAGTACGCTCCGGTGGTGGCATCTGGCTCCTGGACTCCATCGTCTGATGTATCAACAAGGTGGGGTATATGGGGAAAAGAGAAAGTAAAGCAACCGTGAATACTCATCCGAAGTACTCAGCAAGCAAGGATCTATACTACATATGCAACATTATCAATGGAGAAAGGCTATATAAGTGGACTGGGCAGCAGAAATGCCAGAATAGAGAGAAGGCCTAGTTCTATCGAAGACTAGCATCTTCAAACATCTTCACGAAGCCATCATCTTGCAGTAGTAGAAGAGAGTAGAATACCATTTTATTTAGCAAACATGTTGAAGTACAGCTTAAAGATCCTTCCTCGACTCCCAAGCGAGAAAGCGATCTCGAAGCTTCAATTAAGTATCAAGTATCCAGTTCAAGTAGTAGATCGGGATACACAAACTGACCGTCCTTTACCGTAGGACCGGCTATCGATAGAAGATTCATCCCTGCAGGGGTGCACTACTGTTACCCAACACGCTCGATCAACTCTGGTCGGACACACTTGCTGGGTAATGCCCGTCCTCGGAAGATCAACACGAAGCAGCGCTCTACCTAGGCTCGGCAGAGAGGTCAGCACGCCGGACTAACCTATGCACCCAGAGGTCTCGGGCCATCGCCCTGGGCACCCTGCGCGTTGCGAGACTGGCCAGGGTGCAGGCGCGACACTGAACTCGTCAGTGAAGTATCCAGCCCAATCCCGACAATCAGCCCGCACGTGGAATCGTGACGTCAGACGAGCTTTCGGGAGAAACGTACTTCCCAGAGGGTCCCATAACCATTATCCCGCGTGGTGGTAGTGCGTATAGGGCACGTCGACCCACTCAGATCACACACCCAAATCCAATAGGCTCAATTAGTATCACGCGGAGACAATCAGAGTCTCTGATGCTCCGCCACAATGTCACACTCGAGTGCCCTTCCGGCACACCCGAAAATCATAGATCCCCAGCGGGTACCCACCAGGGTGGACCCGCCTATAACAAGGGTCAAGTAATCGTGTGGTCATAACATCAAGGGGAAAACCCGAGGAATCACCCTCGGCGGATTCCACTCGACGAAATCATCAGGGTGAACGTATGAGGTATCACCCTCGAGGTTCACACTGAGGGTTGCACGACAGAGTCGTATCGGAAGTGGAGAAGGAGGAATCACCCTCGATGACCACGACCGAACAGCTACACTGCAGAGTATTCATCAGGAGTGCGTTACGAGGTATCACCCTCGACACTCGATAGTAACTATGCAGAGTCGTACAACTAAGGGGGTGTGAAGTAAGGTGTCGGTCTCTGGTCGACGATCACGTTGATCGAGTCGTCGATGATCAAGCAGGGGCATCAAGGATAAGGTGGTGGGGTCACTGATGGTTCACTACCAACCTATACTAAACAGTTTATCATAGGCAGGTAAGGTAGCAATGAACAGGTTACAACAGCAGGCTATGCATCAGAATAGGAGCATACATTAACAGTAGCAAAATCTAATGCAAGCAGGAGAATAGAATGGGCGATATCTGGAATGCTCAAGGGGGGGGGGGTGTGTGGGAAGTGGTGGGGGGGGGGGGGCTTGCCTGGTTGCTCTGGCAAGAGAGAGGGGTCGTCAACGGGCTGCTCGTCGGTAGTGTAGTCGTATCCTGGTGCAGCGTCGTCGGTCTCAGCGTCAATCGAGAGAGAGAAGGAGGGGGGAGAGAAACAATAAATTCACGGCAATAAGGCAAACAATATGTATGACATGCCTAAATGATATGCCAGGGTGTTCTACTGCCTAACTAAATGATTTAGTTAATTTAGGAATTTATTCGGATTTATTTAATTAAAGTTGGGCACTATTCATTTATCAAAATCGGTCTAAAAGTTCATGTTCTTATAGCTACGGGCATCTGATAGGAATACGGAGGACGTATTCGGGTTCGTATCGAAATTCTGAGCAAGTTTCATGTATAAAGTATTTTCATCGGAGTTACGGTTTATTTAATATGATTTTCTAAAGTTTTTATTAATTTTCTGAATTTATTTAATTATTTAATTTCAACATTATCCGAAACAGTGTTATGCTGACGTCAGCATGACATCAGCATGACGTCCTGACACGTGGGTCCCACATGTCATAGACTGTTAGGTTAATTAGTGATTAACTAATTAATTAACATTTAATTAAACTAATTAATTAAATTAGATTAATCTAAACAGTGTTAATTAACTTAATTAATTATTAATCTTAATTATTTTTATTTTTATTTTTATTTATATATATATATATTTTTAAACCATTCTGGAGGCGGGGCCCTCCTGTCATTGGTCCTAGGGGCCAAACGGGCGCGGGCTAACGGGCGCATGCCCAGGTGCGGCGGACCCGACAGGGGCCGGATCAGGGGAGCGGTGACCACAGCGAGGCCATGGCCGGAGCGGGGCGCGCCGGCCGTGGCCGGTGGAGAGGCGGCCGCGGGGAGGAGCGCTGGGGGCCAGCGCCGGCGGCTGTGGCCGCGGCCGTGTGCAGAGGAGGCGGGGGCGCAGGCTGCGGCTGCCGGAGCGGGCACAGGCATGAGCGGCGGGGCTGCAGCGGAGCTCGGGGGTGCGAGGTGTTGCGCGGTGCAGGGCCGAGCGCGGGCGCGAGGCAGCGCGCGAGCGGCAGCGGCGAGGCGGGGCCAGCGGGTGCGGGGCGACGGCGGCGACCAAGGGGAAGGGGAGACGGGCGGCGCTCACCCTAGGTGCAGGGTCAAGGGCAGCGGGCGCGAGGAGGATGTCGGGGACGGGGCGGCGACGGTGGTCGTCGACGGCGTCGGGCGCGGGGCGGCGTCGGCGTCGAGGGCGCGGTGAGGCGCGGGGCAGCGGTGCTCGGAGAGGAAGACGGGGACGAGGTCATCGACGGAGAGGGAGAGGTGGTGCCGGACGGCGAGGCGACGGCGTCGGGCAACGGGCGTCGGGGTCGGGGCGCCGTTGCCCCGATCTGGATCGGGGGTGGGGGGAGAGGGAGTGAGCGAGGGGGGTTAGGGTTTCGGCCTGGGGCCATATAGGGGGGGGGGGGAAGGGGTGGGCCGGTTGGGCTGGCCGGCTGGGCACTGGCCCAGTTGGGCCGGGGGGGGGATTTTTCCTTTTTCTTTTACTGTTTTGTCTTTCTTTTGTCTTTTTCTTTTTATTTAATCATATCTCCTGTCTAGTAAATAGTTAGGCCACCAAATGATTTTTTATAAAACATGGCAATTGCTCCAATAAATACTAGGCATTACCTACTACTACCAAAAATTAGTTTGGAGACAATTTGAGTTAGGAGTTGAATTTCAATATGATGCTAATGATGATTATGCACTATTAAGCTTGCTGACATGTCATTATCAAAAGTGATTACTGTAGCTAATGACAGGGGGTGTTACAGTCCATACAAAATATTTGCGATGAGAATAATAACAGAAACGGCCAGCCAGATGAGGGTGTGTGCGATATACGGCATACAGTTCACTCGGATGAACTGTTTGTGATTAGGCAACACAACAGAAACGGTTAGCCAGATCAAGGTATGTGCAATATACGACATATAGTTCACTCGGATGAACTGTTTGCGATGAGCAAAGATAACAAAAACAGTTCAACTGAACAAGATGTGTGTGATACATGGCAAACAGGTCTATAATCAGAAATGTGTGCGAAGACCAATAATAACACAGACGATTGCTGCTAATAAGCCATGTGTGTTGTGGGCAAACTCTTGCTGGTATAGAATTGTCAGCGATTGATTAATTTATCATCGACGGGTTCCCTAGTTTACTCCGTGTGTGATGTGATTTGCTCTGTCTACATAAGAACAACATATATAACCAAAATAAACATCCAATTACATAAGTGACAATACAAATCATTCGCACACACCTCAATAAACAATTACATGCATTCTAAACTAGGAGAAACGATCATCTAATCATCTACTTCTTGTGATGCTACCGCCACTGCTCTGTGGCTCGATCCCTCGTCTAGGGCAGGACGAAGGCACTTCGTCATGTCAATGGTCTGCCTATACATCTCGTAGCTTGTGTACGCGTACTTGACGCGATCTTGTCCTTCTTGCTCTCATCCTTCATCTTCATGTAGTAGGGGTCGATGATGGCCGAGGCAAGGTCACTACAAAAAAACCACTTCCGTGATGATACGTGTTTGTCACAGTAGGTCACGTTTTCTGTCATGCATGTACATCAATGACGATTTTATGACAGAATCAAGATAGTCATACCTGTGCTGTCGTAGAAGTGTTCCATGACATTAGCAAAATTATCATCACGGAAGTGTCCACTTCCATGACGATAAATGGCGCGTCATGGAAGTGCTTTCGTCAAGGGTAACCGACATGTGGCATCCACCGTAACGGGTCGCCGTTAAGCTATCGGGTCCGGTTTTGGATCCGGTGACCCGTTAACAGCCCGGACCAATGGGGATTTTCCACGTGTAAAATTCTCAATGGCCAGAGGAACCACGTGTCGGCTCACCTTTGGGACAGATGTCATCCACTCATTGGACCGGAGGCGCCTATGATACGTTGACACGTGGCACGGCCCAACAGAGGCCCATTCCAGTGAAAAGGCCGGCCCGTTTAACTTGGTCAAAAGGTAGCGGGCCGGCCCACGGAAAGCCTGTTAATGGCCTGTTCGCATATAGCCCATTTACAGCCCGCTAACTCACGGCCCGTTATGGCCTATCCGAATTAGGCCCAGTAGCGTCATCTGGGCCGTCCAATATGATTCTAGCCCGTTGTAACTTCCGGCCCATGTATGGCCCATGACGTCTTTCGGCCCATATGAGGCCCTTTGTAACTCTTGGCCCATTAACGGCCCGTGGTGAAACTGGCCCGTAATGAACAGTGTATCGCTTTATACCCATTAATGGCCCATTATTTCATTGGGCCGTTTCCAACCCGTGTTATCTTTCGGCCTTCTCAGGGCCCATTTATTCTTGGGCTCATTTCCAGCATTCGGTTACTTACGGCCCGTTACTGGCCTTTTCTGCTTGTGGGCCAAATTCAGCCTATGGTTCTAGTCGGCCCGTTTGTGGCCCGTTAATCCGTTGGGTCATTTTCATAGCGTCATCAAATACGGCCGATTAACGACGGCCCGTTATGGTCGGCCCATGAACGGACAATTCCAACTCTAGCACGTTTACGCCCCATAATGTGGTCCGTTATTGGCCCATGTTTGGCCAATCGATCATACGGCCCGTAGAAGGCCCATTGATGCTACGGCCCATAGAAGGCCCATTGTTTCGACGGCCCGTAGGAGGCCCATGGTCACTACAGTAAATATGTAGCCCATGATTATTGTGGCCTACTTTTAAAAAATAGGTTATTGCGGGCACTAGCAAACAGCGGAAAAAGAACTGCACTGACTACAAGCAAACAAATAAACAAGACAACAAGGAAATAAATAAGCAAGCAACTTACGCTAGGCTATCACGGCTATTACACATATTACATCCACTGGGCATCAAAGTTTGCCACCAGTGCAAATATAGGGAACAAAGCAGCATATCACATACACTGGTTGTCAAAGTTGGCGACCAGTGCAAATAAACTCCGCGGCAAAACAAGTCCAGAACTGAAACCACTTCAGAAGAGCTCAAGAAACAATATCCTAGGTACCCATAATGCTGGCAAGATGCTTAGCAAGCTTATTAACTTTCTCTTGTTTGGCGCTTAAATCCTCCAGCGCTTGCTGTTGCACTAGAAAGTATGCATCTGAATTCTGCAGGGACTTCCTCAGTCCTTCGGCTTCCTGTCGCAGAACATCTGATCGATGTCTTTCAAATTGAAGTTGAGAGTCAAGAAGCCGAACTGATTCAGGCAGCGAGTTCGAAGAGCTGGTGCCAGCAGTAGTGGCCAATAACTTGAACACTACATCAAGATATGACTTTGGGGTTGTCTCAGTGTCTTCAATATAGTTTTTATCAGCTTTCTTGGAGACCAACAGGGATGTCTCACTATCTTGAACCTTATCTGCATTAATTCCTTTACCATTGCATAATGGGGGTACTCTTCTCCAATATTTTATCCGCATTCTAAAAGAGAAACAAACAGACACATCACTGGTTTACCATGTTGTATGTGAAACTCATTTTGGTAAACTAGTTCAGTAGTAAGGTGGACAGGATAACAACATGAAACAAACATATATCTATGTAGTATGATCACTGTATGGTCTATATCATTCTAGTTTATGTTGCCAAATCAAGATAGAGATAGTTCAAATCATATCTATTTAAGACAAAGCAGCATAGACAGAATATAAGTGTGGGAAACTACACGGCAATAACAACACTTGTAATGTGCATGGCATGAGAACATAACTGTTTATTCAATTGAAACTGAAATCAACATAGAGCAAGTTACAACAGCAAACATGTTAAAGAAACAGGTTTAAAACATACCTGTTGCGCCATTGGAGTTTCAATTGCATCCTTCAAATTTGAAATTAGTTGGTATGAGTAAATACAGTGATGCAAGAGCAAAGGAGTATGAACCATAGCTACGGAACCTGACCTAAGAACAATCCTTCTTCTGCTTTAAGCGTTGACTTGGGGTTCGGAGTGGTGGTTCTCGTGCTTTGGGCACTGCAGTTACCTTACTAACTGCTCGTGTTTGGGTGCTCTGTGGTGGAGACAGTGCTGTGTCAATTGGAACTAGGTTACTATCTTCTGGGGTTGGGGTTAGAAGGGGTGTAGCTGGTTCTCTGTCCAACTGGGTAGGGGTACAATCTGCGTGAGTATGAGTTATGTGTGGTGGGGCTGGTTCTTGGGCAAGTACAACCGTGGTTCTATCTGCATCGACAGGTAGCATGATCTTTTCTGAAGACCGTGTTTTTACTCCCATAGATACTGCCATCACCCCCTCCAATTCAAATGGCTGATAAACAAGAAAAGTAATTGAATGTACAGACATTGTAAGATAGACAGGTGCAATGGATAGTAGGGAAGAAAACAGGGCATGAAATAATTCACATTTATGTTGTCTAACCAAACAGAATAGCATGACATAATTTCACATATATGATGGCTAATTAAACAGGATAGCATGACACAATTTCACATGTATGATGGCTAACTAAACAGGATAAAATGACATACTTCAAAATATGATGACTATGTAAACAGGATGACATGATATAACTATACGATGTGTCTGTTAAAGTGGTTGGCATGCCATAATTCACAAACATGCCGTCAATGGAAACATGATGGCATGATATAATTCACGGATAGAATGACATAATTCAAAATATGATGACTATATAAACAGGATGAGATGATATAACTATATTATGTCTTTAGAAAATGGGTTGGCATGCCATAATTCAGATACATGGTGTCTATGTAAACATCATGGCATGATATAATTCAAATATATGATTTATATACTAAGCAAGTGAGCAGAGGGCAATCGCATATATGATGTGTCAACTAAGGAGATGGCATTCAATATTGTGTATATGATGTAAAAACTAAGCATTGCAAGACAACATATGCATGATATGAGTAATGTAACCCTACCAAGTTTGAGCATACACCTCAGGGGGATAATAGGACTGGTCATCTGCCTCTGAATCCTCCTCTGAGGAGCTATCTGTAACCAGCAAGATATCTGCTTTAGCAGGTAGCATTGTCTGCTCTGAAGACCTTGTTTTCACTCCAGATTTCTCCATCACCAATTCAAATGGCTGATGCACAGGAAGAGCAGTTGAATATACAAACATTGTCGACAAATGCAATGAGTAATACAAAAAAAGGACGACATGATATAATTCACATATATGATGCTTGGCTAAACAACATGGCATTGCATAATTCACATACATAATGCCTTGCAACAAGATAGCATTGCATAATTCACATATATAATGTCTTGCAACAAGATGGCAGTGCAGAATTCACATACATGGTAATTAGACACTAAATAGGTGGCATTCACACAAAGCATGTCTAAACTAAGCAAATGACATGCCAATGCAGGACACCATATGCACCATATGAGCAATATAACCCTGCCAAGTTAGAGCATGCACCTCGGGGGGGGGGGAATAGGACTGGTCATCTGTCTCTGAATCCTCCTCTGAGGAGCTATCCGTAACCAGCAAGACATGCGCTTTGTCAGATAGCATTGTCTGCTCTGAAGACCTTGTTTCCACTCCAGATTTTTTCCATGACCGTGTCGAATGGCTGATGCACAGAAAGAGTAATTGAATCTACTAAAATTGTTGACAAATTTAATACGTAATAAAAAAATGATGGCATGATATAATTCACATATAATATGACTGGCTAACCAGGGTGGCATTGCAAAATTCACATATATGATGCCTGGCTAAACAAGATGGCATTGCATGATTCACATATATGATATAGAAACTAAATAGATGGTATTCACACAATGCATGTCTAAATTAAGCAGATGACATATTTTATGTATAAAGTAAGCAATGCAAGGCACCATATGCATGATATGACCAACATCAGCATGCCAAGTTAGAGCAAAAGACCTCAGGGGGTAAATAGGAGTGGTCTGCTCCCTCTGAATCCCCCTCTGAACTGTTATCTTCCTCTTGATTACAGTCTGGAATGGGGGGAGGGGGTTGCTTTTGCGCCGACCATGGAGCAACGTCTGCATGAAATTTTATTGCCATGCGAGGCTCGCCTCTTTTGCTCTACATGTTCAGTACCATTGTGTACAATAACTGACATGCATAGGAATAAAACATAGTGAGATTATGTAAGGAGTGCATGCACAAATCCAGAGTGATGGTAGCAAACTGTGGATAGACCCAAAACCAATGATAGCAGGCAGATAATAGCTTTAGTTAAAAAATACAGATAATGGCTCCTTTAATGTTTGTTTCCACCCAACATGAAACTCATAGTAGACACCCGAGATTAACCAGATAGTAGACAGATAGTATTGATTGCTGCCCCAATATGTACCCCACAACCATTTTAAAAACTCAAGTTTGAGCATTAGTTTGGACCTGAATCAGAGTCTAATCGGTGAACAGGATGATAAAGTAGCATGTCATCATATTAAGCGATGCATAACGTAAGCAGACACGAAAGAGTGCGACCTCTCTTGCGGACACGTGTAGTCCTCAAGGTCATCTGCTCAGTTGATGATGGTAATGTAGTTGTTGTGGCTGCCGGCGGCGGGGAAGAAGATCTGAGGCAGCGAAAGACAGTCTGGAGGGCGGATCCCTGCTGTGGTGAACCCTTCCATCGTTGGAGCATCTGAGCTGGGGTGGAACACAGCGCAGCAGGAGCGGGACAAACCACACAAGGTTTTCTTTGACACATATTTGTAACAGAAGTAATTATGTAAGGGCTTGTTTGAATTTGAGGATTCTAACAATGCAGGGATAGGAAATACACAGGAATAGGATAGGAATGCACGTGCAAAGCAGAGAATTTAAAAACACAGGATTTCTGCCAATCTGGGTGTTTGGTTCACAAGAATTGGAAGATCACAGGATGCAAAGAAGCATGGTGAGATTAAGTCAAACCACAAGAAAATGTACGGTTATAATGCTATTATGCTACTATCTCTTAGTCTTGTGCTTCATGAATAGGAAATTGAAAAGGAGGACAAGTGGATATTAAAATTCCTACGGTTTTTCTTTCAAGGAGACACTAAAGGAACAAATCCTACAGTTTTCCTTTGCTCCATTCCTTTGAACCAAATGCATGAATAGTAGTACCATAGGAAACTTTCCAATTCCTATGTTTTTCCTTCACTTTTCCTTTCAAGCACTGGCAATTCTAGTAGGCAGGCTTGAGCAAGGAAAAGCCTACACTCAAAAAATGTTTTTGTGCTACTTCTACTACTTTGGACCCAGGCCACTGCCCTACTTGCTCAACTCCCAGGCCCATCTACAAATGCACAGCTCAAACGCGTAGAGATAAATAATGATGGCATTCAAGAGAGTCCATCACGGATAGCTAAGTTGCCTGGTACCTCACTGCTTGTCATATAGTAGGAGAAACTAATCGTATTTCATGTTACTACGTGTGCTCAGTGGACAATATATATAACATGTAGAGTAAAAAAGGGATGCAACAAGTGTACAACCTCTTTGGCGAAGCCATGTCGATCTCAGCGTGATTGGGTTGGTCGGTGAGGATACTCCGGCTGATTTGGCTATCAGAGGAGGGGAAGAAGATCTTAGGCATCTGGAGATGGAGCCGGGGGTACTGCTCCGCTGTGATGGAGGGTTTCGTCGTTGGAGCAGCTCCGGTGAGTTGTACGACGGCGAGGCTGAAGCAGGACAAGAGAGACAACATTAACCTAAGTGGAATTCTAAGAGCATCTCCAATAGATGACGTAACATACATAACCACAAAGTGCTAGATGTAAAATACATCAGCCGCTCATCTCTGAACTTAACTGTCGAATCTGAATTTAACTGTCGAAACTGAATTTTGCTGTCAAAACTGAATTTTACTGTCGAAACTGAACGCACTAATAGCAGAAAAGCAGTAGTAGCAGCAGCAGCACCCGGAGCAGCAGCGCGTGCAAGAGCCGGGGCAGCTGGTCGTGTAGCAGCATCTCGGGTAGCAGCTGCAGGGGCTCGAGCAAGAGCAGGATCTGCCGCTTGTGTAGCAGCAGCACTCGCAAGAGTAGATCAGCAGCGCAAGCAAGAGCAAGAGTGAGAGCAGCAGCACAAGCAAGATCAAGAGCGAGAGCAGCAGCGCGAGCAAGAGCAAGAGCAGACCAGGCAGGGGACCAAGAGCAAGAGCAGAGCAGCAGCGCGAGCGAGAGCCAAAGCAGCAGCAACTCCTACTGATGTTAACGTCGCCGCCGAGGGAGCGACGCCGTGGAGGAAGTGGCCGGCGACGCCGCCGTGAATGGAGCCGCGCCATGTCGGCTCGGGACCGAGCGCCGGCAGCATCGTGAGATCGAATCAAGAAGAAAATGCGGCGATTAGTGTAGAACCTCTTTGGTGGCGCCGATTAGGCCTCAGCTTCATCCGAGGAATCGGTGATGATAATTCTCTTCCGGTGGCGCAGGTGAAGACTGCGGTGTGGGAATGGAGGTGGCGCGAAAGACGAGGGGAACATCGGGGCAGCTCCTTGGAGGTGGAGGACGGGGTGGCTGAACCGGCGGGACGACGAGATCGACGACGGATCCTCATCCGGTGCGGTGGATGAGAGGCGTCGAGGTGTTGCTGTGGACGACGTCATCAGGGAAGAGGCTCCGGCTGGGTGGCGGACAGAGGAGGGTGTGGGGCTTCGTGGCCTCGGTGTACGAATGGGTGGGCGGATGGGATGGGAGGGGGGAACCATGGCTTAGGGACGCGCTTGTCCGAAATGTGGGGTAAGTTATGAAAGTACCCCCACCGATTTGAGCTAGGCAGTTCTTTCGGTTCAGGGGTATCACGGGCATTTCGCATGTCGATATTTCGCAGGAGGTGGGAGTTTTCGCGTGCGTTGTAATTTTGGGATAGTAAGGCGCGGGTTGAGATGGAGGGAGTTTTCGGATCACAACGAGACAAAGATATATCTTAAAATTTCGGGGTAACAAGGCGCGGGTTGAAGAGGCGGGAGTTTCGCAGCACGATAGACAGAGATGCTAGCTTGAAATTTCGGCATAACAAGGCGCGGCTTGAAATTTCGGGAGAACAAGCTTAACATGTACAAAAAAAAGACAATTCGCACCTCATCACTAGAGAGAGCCATGTCCCGTTTTACTATATTACTAGAAATGCATTCAAATACAACAACAACAAAATAAAAAAATCGGGACAACAAACATAACGTGTACAGTACCAAATCAATTTGCACTTCCCTCAACAATAAAAAAACAATTCGTGTTGTCTAGAATATGGACTAAATTTGAGTACATTTTCCCTGTTTGAATGGGATTGTACTCGGGTTAGTTATACAACCATCTAAATATTATCTTCACAACACATGACATGAATATAGGAGTATTAAATTCCTATATAAATATGAACTACATGTACATACGATCTCAAATTCAAATATATGTATCCATTTTATGTTGAATTCAAATCATAGTACATGTATGCTCTAGATAGATGTTCGGAATCTAAACCATGTATGATACTACGTACAATGTGTTTAACATGCACAACACACACGCAAACACCATTTAGAGTAGTAAGGTACACGTGCATTGCACGCATGAGATTTGGCAACCAAATTATAAATAAATACCACATTATAGCATGTAAGCTTTGAGTCATATATGCATGATGTAGATGTTCATTTAATTCTTATAGTTCATCTCATTCAAAATCAATTAGTTTTTATAAAAAAGCCAATCTATTTTAAGATTCATGGAATTGTGCGTTGTAAAGCATAAAGTAAAAACAAATAATGGCAATTCATGTAGAAAAAAATTTGGGCAATTATGATACGGAAGATTCTAGAACAAATGAGAAGTGTTTGTGTTTTGAGGTTTGTGCATTTGCTTAAGTTCAACCATGGAGTCTTCTAGATTGTACATGTGGCAAAATCTGGTGGAATGTAGAAGATATCCAATGGCCAGTAGTGCTCGGATTTGCCATCTCTGCATCGTTGGATTGGCTTCATCCAATGACCATCTTTCAAAGTTATTCGCACACTATATAGGGGTATAGACTAGTAAGGTACACGTGCATTGCACGCAAGATATTTGGCAACCAAATTATGAATAAATACCACATTATAGCATGTAAGCTTTGAGTCATATATGCATGATGTAGATGTTCGTTTAATTCTTATAGTTCATCTCATTCAAAATCAATTAGTTTTTATAAAAAAGCTAATCTATTTTAAGATTCATGGAATTGTGCGTTGTAAAGCATAAAGTAACAACAAATAATGGCAATTCATGTAGAAAAAAATTTGGGCAATTATGATACGGAAGATTCTATATATCTAGTCAGGTCTCACCTTCTTTCCCACGTACACATCGATCAATCTATACCTCTCTATATAGGATTACATAGCTAATACACCCACATTATATATCCATCGTCCCCCTCTCATCATCCATGCCTTCCGCTTCATCTCTCAAACGCGCGCACAGTGGTGAAGACAGGGGGCAGCAAGGGCCCTGGCCCCCCTAACATCACTATATATTGAGGCTAATATGAATGTGATCAGTAGATCAATTGCTCGTAAAATGGTTTAAGTTGATGAATTGGCTCTCCCCGTAAAGGATTAGCAATGCTTGGCCCCTAGCTCATTTATTTTTCATGGCTCCGCCACTGCGCGCAACCGCGCACTCGCCCCCTCTCTTTAAATATCGATCTCGCACTTGTGCACTTCTTCATAGTCTCCCTCCACTTGGCCCCTCGCACCATCTTCCAGCCCCCACCCCCATATCCCAGTGCTTGTACGCTCGTAGAGCTCTTCCCTCTATCTGTCTCTATCGATATCTCGTGCGGTCGACCCCTCCCCTCCCTTCTCGTATATCACCTCGGCCCCATGCACATACATGTATGTATATAGGCCTCTCCTTCACACAAATTGCATTGACACGTATTCCCTCACCATATCTTAGTATCTCTCACACACACGGACTACGTGTGCGAAAGAGAAGAGGTGCACACACGCACTCGTTCCCACATACAAATGCGCGGGTGCACGGTGGAGCACATTTGTACAAAAAATGAGTGTGTAGAAAGCCTTTAGATGATGTGCCAAACTAGTCTATATCTATACCTCTATATCTATATCTATACCCCTATATTGAGTGCGAATAAATTTGAAAGATGGTCGTTGGATGAAGCCAATCAGACGGTGTAGAGATGGCAAATCCGAGCACTACTGGCCATTGGATATCATCTACATTCCACCAGATTCTGCCACATGTACAATCTAGAAGACTCCATGGTTGAACTTAAGCATAATGCACAAACCTCAAAACACAAGTACTTCTCCTTTGTTCTAGAATCTTTCGTATCATAACTGCCCAAACTTTTTTTCTAGTTGAATTGCCATTATTTGTTTTTTACTTTATGCTTTACAACGCACAATTCCATAAATCATAAAATAGATTAACTTTTTTATAAAAACTAATTGATTTTGAATGAGATGAACTATAAGAATTAAACTAACATGTACATCATGCATATATGACTCAAAGCTTACATGCTATAGTGTGGTATTTATTCATAATTTGGTTGGCAAATCTCATGCGTGCAATGCACATGTACCTTACTAGTACTTCCTTTTTCAGTTAATATATTATGATTAAAATGATGTGGGGGCATCCATGAAGCCACGTGGCACATGTGGAGGCATATTCGCGACCTCCTTGTGTGGATTGATCACAGTGACGTGCTGCTGGTTCCAGAAGAATGTACTCGTCCTCTCTCACGCACACTGGCAGTACATGCACGAAGCGAAGATGTGCACGCACGCACTCATTCCCTCGCACGCACACGCGGGTACACGGTGGGACGCATTTTTGTACGAAGATCCACCCCATGTGATAATTTGACGCGTGTAAAGTCGTTCACTTCATTGATGGCCAATTAATACAGTGCATGCAAATTGGAGTGGACGTGAGGGAGGAAGTAGTTGAGAAAGACATTACTACTCCACTGCGTGCATGCGAGTAGTTAAATCATGGGTTGCTACTTCCATTGGTCTCCTTCGTATTTTGTGCCAATTTTTGACCATAATTTTAAGTAACACAATATTAATGCATGTCATAAAAATTAATGTCATCGAAAACTACTTCCAAATGTGATTCCAATGATATAATTTTTTGTGACATGCATTAATATTTTGTTAGTTAAATTTTTGGTCAAAAATTGGTACAAAATAAAAAGGGGGCCAATAAACCAGGACGCAGGCAGGATGATCAATTTTTGCCTGGGTTACTGTTGATGGCCTTTGTATTTAAATATGGACGGAGTGGAGTAGTACTATCTTTATCTTAGCCTCGTAGGGCTCTCCCAGTGCCTACGCTCGCCTCCCCGCCTCGCCCACCGGATCCCGCCATGGAGGATCCCGCCATGGATAATCCCTTAGATCCCAGGATCCCGCGGGCTGCCCTCTCGCTGCGGCCCGCAGCACTGCCACCTTTGAGCGAAACCCACATGTGTTTCAGAGGGGATCCATTACTCTGGAATCACAGATCAGTGGCGCCGGAGGACATGCCAGGGCTGCGTTTCAGGTGGTGGGCAGCAAGGGCAAATCGGATCAAGGAAGCGTCGCATCGATTGAGACAAGTTCGAAGGAGCTGCGCCTGGCGAAGCACAAGGCGGAGGCGCAAGTCGATCTCAGGGGAGAGATGCTGAGGGATGTCAGCATATGGCAACGTCGTGTTGATTTCCAGCTGGGGCTTATGGCAGAGATCATATTCACGGAGTCAACTGCGGAGGAAAGAACGCGCATGCCTGCGGAATGGCATGAGCAGCCGGTGCAACTGTTCAAATGGGTGGTAGGAGAAGCCAAATCCCGGGACCAGCTGCGGCGGCGCCGCTGGGCATGCATCATAGGCGAGGTAAGCTGCCCTCCTTCCCCGCCAGTGATGCAGTGACCTACTGGGTTGCTGCTGCAGTGAACTTGCAACGCCATGTCGGTTTGCAACCTTGACAATCACTCCATCTATATGTATTGTATTCCTGTGAAAATACTTGGTCGTTTGGAAAAGGATGGTAATTGATTTATCACTAGTTTTTGAATGCTTGGTCGTGACAGTCACCCGAAGCCACAACCAGAAGTCTCCATCGCGTAATACTTACGGTCGGTCGCACCAACAGACGGTCGGTCAGACCCGCGTCTCACCGAAGGGACACGCATCGGCTTGGTCTGACATGTACGACCAGTTATATCACTGACTTGTGCGACCGCATTTGAGTAGTAGTACTTGAAATTTATGTTCCACTAAACTCATCAGGAGCCGTTCCGGGCCTTGAAACCAAAACCATCAATTAATCTTTAGCTTGTTCCCATCACATTCCAAAGTAGTACTACCATGCTATAATTAAGTGCAAACCTGCTCACACCTAGTACGTATCAAACCTGAACGTGTTCCCACTATGCAAGTTTTAGTACTAGTGCTAGTACTAGGTTATAAAAAGGGGAACTACCTAGCCGAAAATTACTCTACCTTCCTCCTCATAAGTCTTTCTTGTTCGTCCGTCCTTGCCCTGGCCGGTGTGCAGAGCTCTAGGTCTAGTACTACTCGTAACAAGGCAGCGGCAACCAAGGCCACGGAAAAAAGAGAGGGCCCGCCGCCTCTCAGAGACCTCGAAAGATCTCTCACGGGCAGGCAAGGGCTCCCAGGAGCGCCCTAGCCGCAGAGGCGAACATGCCGAGATGGCGGCGCTGGAGTCGTTATCCCTCGATGACATGCCCGGTCAGCTCAATAAGCAGAAGGAGTTCATCGACGGCTTGGTGGAGCTGCTGAAGGAGAGCCTCCACGGCATGCCCGCTGAGCTCAATGAGCAGGTGGAGTTGACCGTTGGCTTGGTGATGCTGCTGAAGAAGAGCATTGCCTCGGATAAGAAGGCAACCGACGAAATCCTGCAACTTCAGGAGGACAATGCGAAGCTCCGCCATGAGCTCGACCTGCTGAAGGAGGAGAACGCCGGCTGGAAGAAGCTGCATGAGAAGAGTAGTTCCTCGGTGAAGATGCTGCACGCCCTCGTCATGGAACAGAAGGAGTTGGCGAAGCTCCACATCGAGCACCCAGTTGCTGTCAAGGTACGTAATGCGGCCGTGGAAGAGATGATGAAGGCTCGTGTCGAGAAATCCCGCGTCATGGACAGAATGAAGAAGATGGCGGAGGAGATGCGCGAGCAGATGGAGGTCGTGGAGGCAATGAAGAAGCATTTACGACTCCGCGGCCAGCAACCCTTCATGTAGTAGAGAGCAGCGCCCCAGACTTGTGTGTGCGTCTTCCTTCTTTTTTTGGGGGGGGGGGATAATCTTCCTTCTTCTTTTGCTCCTGTGTTTCTTCTTTTGCTTCGGGTATTTCGCCGCACGTGTCACGTTCTCTGCAAGGCATGAATAGAACAATGCTAACGATGAGCGGCGCCGTTGGATCGATGACTAGCAAATTAGATCATTTTTTATCGCCATATCGCACTGGGCTGCCGTGTTTCGTGCTCCTTCGTCGTACTAGTACTCCAGTGGAAAACTTGAGTATACCGCACAGTTCTTTGCTCCTCCTCAGGTCGTCGGCAACATTTATATGAGCAGTCAAATCACAAGGCCCCGCCTTCCAGTAGTAATGAGCCGTCAAATCACAAAGGCCCTCGCCTCTCGTGAAACCGACCAAGCGAGACTGCCCCGCCCTCTAGCCTTTTAAATGTATACTTTTGTACAGTAGTAGTATCGATGGATTGCGCCATGGAGCAAAACTAACAAGATGAAATTAAAGAAAAAAGGTGGTACATATAGAGAGCGCTCGTCGCCAAATTATGCATATAGTACTATTAAAAGAGCTAGTACGTGCTTAGATGGGGTGCTAAATTCTATTAAAGAAATTAGCATACCTATTTAATTCTTGGGTTTTTATTATTTATGCCACTAGTTGTGTCTCACTACTCAGTTTTGCCATTAGAAGTTACAACTACTCAAAAATGCCATCGATCCGTGAGATGCTTGCTCAAAAATGCCATTAGATATCTCAAAAATGCCATCATTCTGTTAGATGTTTGCTAAAAAATGCCATTAGACATTGTTATTTTCACGTCAAACCCGTTGACCATGTTATATGACAAAAATAAGCCTAGACCCACATGTCGATTCTCTCTATCTCACAATGATAAGTGTGGCCCCGCTTGTCAGGAGTAACCAAGCGAATAATTTTACAGGAAAATAAGAACGCTGTTGGGATCAAGTAGGCCCCACACTTTATTGTAGTGAGATAGAGGGAGAGCTGGCATGTTGGTCCATAGGTATTTATGTCATTATAACATGGCAAAAGAGATTTGAGTCACAATAATGGTGTCCAGTGGCATTTTTGAGCATGTGTCTAACGAAGCGATGGCATTTTTGAGCGGTTGAAATTCCTAGTGGCAAAACTGAATAGTGGGACACAACCGGTGGCATAAATGATAAAAGCACTTAATTCTTTGACAACTAAACTGCTGGCTATAGGATGTTGGCCATATATATTGTACGTATATAATGTGAAGAAACGAGTGGTAGTACTACCAACTACAAGATGAACTATAATAAATACTAGTATGTACGTACTGAAGAGTTAAAGTAACGAGAAGGAACATAACATACTTCTGCTGAGGGCTCAGCACAACACACCCCTCAAATAAAACTAAGCACCCTAAAATTAAACTAAGCAACTAATCCAGTAGACACTGCATTACAACCACCATGAGCAACGACACTGCCACCTTACTCGGACTCCTCGTCCACGTGCACATTCCTCTGGAGGTCGAAGGGCTGGCCTACAACGAGGCCTATCCGACCCAGGACTTCTTTGTCGCTCATAAAGTCTACATAAATGAATTTGACTTTGCCGCCCCCGAGGAAGTTCTTAAAATCCTCGCACTCAACATCGGCATGGCATATGTGGTAGACCAAGCACAAGTTATGCACGCAAACCTGGATCACGGCGGGCTTCTTCTTCTCTTCCTCCTTTAGATTCTTCTCTTTTCCCAGGACTGTGGTGTACTCAACTTCTAGCCCAGCGACCCACTCATCACCCTTTGACTTTTCGAACATGCGTCTGAAGCGAGCAATGCATCCTTTCACCGTCGCAGAAGAACGGGTGTAGATGACATCGAACTCATCACCGGTGATCGTTCTAACCTTGTACTCACCGCCGATCATGGAGATTTGGGACGCCATGGATTTGGGAGGAGGGTTAGGATTAGTGGAACTGTTGTAATGTGAAAGGACGGGACAACTAGGAGCGAACTGCTGTAATGTTAAAGGACGGCCGGGGACGAGTAGGAGCGAACTGCTAGCGGTTTTTCGATTGTAAAAATGTTGAGTGGGGCGTGCGAACGGCAGGGTAGTGGCTTGCCCGGTGGATAAATGGATTCATGCATAGTACTATGGGGGCCCAATTAGAAGTCATGTCTACTAGACGCCCAATTAAAGGGCTTCATGCATCTACGTGTTCGCACGTCAAGCGTCGGGAAAATTACAGGTGATACGAAGCTTTCCATGCTCCCATGATACGGGCTTCCGAGAGCACTTGGATCTGAGATCGAACGGTTGCATGGCATGATTCTAGACCTATGGGTGAATATCCTATCCTAGAGGGTTATTCTGCAAATTTTCAGCAACTTAGCATGCGACCGTTCGATCTCAGTTCCAAGGGTTGTTAGCAGCCCGTATCATGGTCGCGCCTACCACGACCGTCGCCTCGCTCGCGCGGTCGCGCCCTTGGAGATTTCAGACGGCTATAAATGAGCATTTTTTTGCCTACTTTGCATGCATGAAACTACTTCCTCCGTCCAGGTGCGTTAGGCTATCTGATGTTGGCATGTCATACATAGTCATCACTTAGTCACTCATACAACAAGGTTAGCTGTAAGGTTGGCTATAAGAGTAATTTTTTTACTTCTCTCTATCTCTTTCTTTGTAGTATTTATTGCATTTGCCAAAAGGAGTAAGGAGTACAGTACTTGGCACCTGTATACCATGAAAGTGGTCAGGAATCGGGAGACTCACGCCGGTCGTAACGCCGTAGTTAAAATGATAATGGCAAGTCAAATCACAGGGCCCCACCTGTCCAGCAGTAACTCGTCGTCAAATCACACAGCCCTACGTTTGCAGCAGCCTACTCCCTCATCTTCTTGCCTCTCTATCGAACCAACTAGGCGGAACTGCCTCGCCTACCACGTGGGAAAAGCCCCGCCCTCGACTTTTAAATATAATTTTGTATCCATGGATTGCGCCATGGAGCAAAGCCTCAAGAAAACGGTGGTACACATGTATACAACACGCCAGTCGCGTTCGCGTCGCACCCCAGACGGTCAGTCGGTCTGGCACGCCGCTCTCCGAATGGAACGCGCGTCATATTGTGTTTGCACACACATGTGGGACCGCAATTGAGAACCGACCATAGGCACACTCCCCGGCCCCGCAAGTCGGCTGAGCTAATAGAAGAGAGAGATGAGCGATAGTACTGGAGCAGTGTTGTACAGACGTCGGTGCCTGGACGATCCCTGCATGACACGAAAGATCAGCTTGTCCATGCATGTGACCAGACTCCAGCAGACGGCTGGATTGGCTATCGTCTACATATCGTGCAGGCTGTGTTGTACAGGGATGTAGTTCTGATGAGAAATCTAAAAAATAAGGTTTCTTGTCATCTCGCAATATTAGGTGTCATGTGCTTCGGATCACTGCGAGGGTTAAACATCGACAACTGAGTTCCTCCAAGGTGCTGGTCATTGGGGGCACATGCACAAAGACTACTCGGCTGCCATCTAGGTCAAGCTGGCTATGTTAATTAGGACATCTATCGATGGACCCCTTTTCTATGAGTTTATCTTTAATTTGAGATTTGATCCTTGTCTAGTTTGTCCGTCGGGATTCATGTTGTCTCCTTGGGGCAGTGAGGTTATGGTTTCTTGTCATGTGGCATTTTTTCATGTTATATGTTAATCCGGTGCTTCAGATCAAAATGACAACAACTGCGCCTCCGGGGCACATGCATGAAGACTTCTCGACAGTCGTTGACGAGGTCAAGCCGGCTCCGGTAGATAAAAGAAAACTACTCCACTACATAGGCAGGAGCCTCCGCGCTTGCTTGCTAGCGTTGCTCTCTTCACACTGTCTCGTCCTCTCTAGATCTAAACACGACAGTGGTGGCCACACTCTCTCTCTGCTCACCGCTGGTCACAGATCCAGCCGGATCCCCTCCGCCGGGGAAGGTGAGAAGGTGCAATGTTCACGCGGTCGTCCTTGGCGATGGCTCTTACCCACTGCCGGCACGTCCCGATCAGCGTGCCTTGCCGTTCTCTCCCACGCAGCGCCGGCTAGGGAGGGCCTCCGACCCCTTCTTCCTCGCTGCCGTAGTGTGGGAAGATCCGGCCTCCCGCCGCCCACTTAGCGACATCCCGGCGACCCTCAGGTATAACTTCCTTCGAAATCGGCCTTGCTCTACTTCCCTAGCTCCTGACGTCGCTACATTTGTATCTTTTACTATTACTCAGGCCCCCTCGTAGATAGGATCGATCGGCTGTTCGAAAGCCACCTAAATTTTTACTGTTAAGAGGTAAAACTAGTTCATGCAGTCGAATCTAGTACTACTTGGTTCAAACAGGGAAGAAAGGGGGTGGGGGTGGAGGAAGATTTGTTACCTGAATCTAGGACTTGGTCGAAAGAGGAAATAATGGGGGCGAAAAGTAGCAGAGACTGGCTATCCAACTGGTCTCTTGGTCTAATAGGGAAATAAAGGGAAACGCAGTACAAACTCAATATAAGCCAATCTATTGGTTGAAAAAGGAAAGAAAGTGGGGATTGGGGGACAAGTCAACAGAGTATGTCCAGCACTAGATTTGCTAGCCTCACACAGTATAAGGTGGCTATACCGAACAAAAATGGGACCAACCCAGATATCCTGTTCTGATGTTTGTTGCCCCGAGCCCCTCTTATGTAATGCCACTGGTAAAATGTAGTAGTCGCACTGTTAAAAGTAAGGACACGTTAAACCAATGTTGTTTTCAATGTAATGCCTCCAGTAATATGAATCAATGGCACTGTTTTTCATGTCCTGCTAAATTTTCCATTAAGATAAGTTGCTTCTTTTCATTAGAAATGCAACTGTCCTGGTCCGCCTACTCTCCCGTGCCCAAATACCAACTCTTTAGCAGCTGTTAATGTAATGTTGCTGGTAAAATGAAGCAATGGCACCATTAAAGTAATGTCATATTTAACGGTTGTCATAGTTAATCCTAATGCCCACACTAATATCTAGCAATGCTGCTTCTTTAGAAATTGCTACTGTCCTTGTAGGATCGCCATTCAGATAAGGAACATGCTTCTTTTCATTTGATGTATGTTTCATCACTTGTTAGTCACCCTCCTTTCCACCTTTTTGTGCAAACAGAGATATACATTTCACGCTTGATCTTAGTTGAACTGCACAAATGATATCCAAATTATAGTTGAACATTCCACGAGCTTCACAACCAACCTTGATGTTGCTCAATTTTATTTTAACTAATGAAGAAGAAGCTGCTAGCTCATGGGACATTGCTTCATTTTAGGTGAATTGCACAAAAAGGTCCCATGAATTGAATCATCCATGTTGGTGACTGGTGTCATCCCTTCTACGATGGCGTTGACTACAGATATGGTTCCCATCACAAGGTATGCTCCTTTTTGGTCCGACCATTTGCCAAAGATCCTGCATGTTGAGTCTGCTCTTGTGCTACTGTTTTGGCACTGCCATGATAAAGCAGTAATGTTATTATTTTGCACCTTAATCTAGTGGCACTATTAATTTGAGGCAATGTTTTGGCACCGCTAGTGCCACTGATTTTTTTATATATCAAAAGAGAGGGTTTCCTCCAATTTCATTAAAGAAACCCAACCATAGAGAACCATTAGCCGACAACATCTCAGTGTAAACGGGCAGTTATGCAACTACTACTAGAACGGACTGAGTACTAGCAGGAGACAAGTTCGCCACATAAGCTAGGCAGGTAGGGGGACACAACACCAGCTCGACCAAGTTTGGATTACAACCCAAATGCTACCACAGAAACATCAGTGGGAAGATAGGGACTGAAAGAGCCAGCTTCAACATCCCAGTCTAAGCACCCCCGGCCTCCATCCTTGCGACGCACGGTACACCTCGCTTGCCAGCTGCTCGACCCTAGTGCCACTGATAAAATGAAGTAATAATACAGTTAAAATAGAGTGAGTGTCCTCTCTATCATTTCATTTCCAATGTAGATAAAGAAAGTGCTTCTCTTTGTTAGTATATGTTCCATCAACTAGTCCCATTGTTAATGTTTAAGTGTTTCTGCAAACTGGGGTGCTTAATTTTAGTTGATCTGCACAAAAATAGAGATTGGAATGTCTCAAGGCCCCTCCTTGTACTAGCGCTGTACACTGATGTTCACAACTGGCAGAAGGTGTATCGGGGAGAATTGGGTCGATTTCCAGTATGAGGCCTACCGTATGAGGCGTCGCAGGGCCCATCTCGCCCTCGCAGCATGGCATACTATGATACTATCGCAATATTTTCTTCTATTTATTAGTGTATGTTTCATCAACTAGTGCCACTATAATGTAATCACGCTTTTTCATTATCTGTGCAAACAGGGTTATTCAGCTGCATTTTGGCGGAACTGCACAAATGTACGGATGGAACCGGCACATATGCAGAGTGCGAGGTGTGCCAAGTAAAAAGTACCGACACCAACCATGCTCCATCTAAGCATTGGCATCCACCACCACCAGTGGGATGTGTAGCGCTCTCTGTGGACGGATCTTTCTCGGCAGCAAAACCTCTAACCAAATACTAGTAGCTTATATTGGCACTTTTCTAGAGAGTACTCTTTTCTGAAAGAAGCACCAATCTATTTTTCTTTCTTTGTACATAGTGTCACAACTTTGTTCTTGGTCCAGAGCTATTTTAGGGTGATTGGCGTAGTACTCGGAGACTGATTGTAAGCATGATTTTCATTAGCTGTCACACTGATTGTAAGCATGAGCAGATGGAAGATTAGGTTAGTGTGAAGCTTACCTTAAACCCTACCGCCGCCGTTGAAACGAGGTGAGCGGTGAGGGAACCGTGGAGAACGGCGGGGAAGCGACGTCGCGCCATCCGGTCTCCTCTTGCGGTGGGAGAACGAATACTCCTGTGGCTCCGGCTGGCTCTGCACCCTCACGAATGGCACACCGTACTCGATCGATTCGTTATCCTCTGGATGCTCGACCTTCGACCTGTACGCCCACCACCTCCGCCTGACTTTCGCCTCGGGCGAATCTGTCTGCTCCATCGCCCAGAGGAGAAACTCGATGAACTCGAAGGACTGCGGCGTGACTGCCTCCGAGGAGTACATCGCCGCCCTCATCGCCGTCGTCTCGCTCTTTCGCATACATTGCCACATGGCCCTCAACGTCCTTGAAATCTCCCACTCATTGTCAAACCAAGTAAGGATCTCCTTCAACCTGGCTAACTTCACCTGGTCACCGCTGGTGATCTGCATGATTCGCTGCTGCATCCTCTACATAGATGTCCTTCTGAGAGGTCCGGTGCTAGCTTTGGAAGATGGGAGGAGAGACGGTGGTCTTGCAATGGAGAAGAGGGAGAGGCGAGACGGTGATTTTGCAATGGAGAAGATGGAGAGGAGAGGGGGTGGTTTTGCAATGGAGAAGAGGGAGAGGCGAGACGGTGGTCTTGCAATGGAGAAGAGGGAGAGGTGAGACGGTGATTTTGCAATGGAGAAGATGGAGAGGAGAGGGGGTGGTTTTGCAATGGAGAAGAGGGAGAGGCGACACGGTGGTCTTGGAATGGAGATGATGGAGAGGAGAGGAGGTGGTTTTGCAATGGAGAAGAGGGAGAGGAGTGTGCGGCAGCGATTTAGGATTGGACGAGAGGGCCGGCGCGCTGTGACTGGATCAAAATCAAAATTAATTTACCCTTCAATTAAGAAAGCGACCCCACATTAACTAGTCTCCCTTTTATTCTGGGTCATAATTGACCATGATTTTCACAAATAAAATATATGTTATACATTGCAAAAATAATATAATTTGAAAGTACATTTAGATACGAACCAAATGATACAATTTTTGGTGACATGCATTCACATTTTTCTTGTCAAATGCAGTACGTGGTCAAACTTTGACCCAAAATACGCAAAACAAAAAAATACTTCCAAGACCAGCGCCACTCCTCTCCTCTTAAAACACCGCCACTCCTCTCCTGTTCCAATCCAAATTCAGCGCCGCTCCTCTCCTCTTCCATTTCAAAACCACCGCCCCTCCTCTCCTGTTCCAATCCAAAACCAGCACCGCTCCTCTCCCGTTCTAATCCAAAACCAGCGCCGCTCCTCTCCTCTTCCATTCAAAAACCACCGCCGGTGAGTGAAGGTGCTGCGAAGAAGTAGATCGATGGAGGAGTACAACCGATACGTGAGGATCGCAGACGGCGACCCTGTGAAGCTAGCTAGGATGTTGGAGATACAGCCTTGGTTTGACAACAAGGACCAACTAGCGGCGACGGCGATATCAATGGCCAAATATCTACAATAGAGCGAAAAGGCAGCGATACTCCCGAAGGGAGTCACGTGGGAGTACATAGAGCTGCTCCTCTGGGCCATGAAGCAAACAGATTAACCGAATCCGATCATGAGGCAGCGGTGGTGGGAGTATCGATCCAAGATGGAGCATCCACCAGAGATTGAAGGATCGAGCATCTACAGGGTGCCGTTTCTGAGGGTGCTATGCCAGAGCGAGCCGGTGGAGTCTTCGTCGACCGAACCCAACTGCAAGAGGAGAAAAGCAGTTGGCCCGACGATGCTTCCCCACCATCCTCTCCCTCGCCGTTCACATCGTCTCACGGGGCGGCTATCTGCCGCCGAGGAATAGGAGGGGACTGCCCCCCCAACCCAATAGTCGAGCAGGTTGTGAATTGTCAGGAGGAGCTTAGGGTTGTCAGTATTTGCAGGTTGTGAATTGTGTTTTGTGTTGTGTATTTTGAGAGTACTTTCAGATATGAATGTCTTTTGAATTTCAGATTTGCAGTATTGAGCATATGAAGTATTTTATGAATTCTAGAGATCTATTTTTAGCACTTAAAAAATGTAGTTTCATATAAAAGTGCAGACAATGTGATTCTCAGAGAAGAAACTGCAAGTTTCAGTTTCAGATAAGAAACTGCAAGTTTCAGAGGCAGAGCATTTATATTAACACGCCCTTTTCAAATAGGGATAACATCATGTTGGAAGTTTTATTCATGGTCGAAAATGGAACTACCATCCAGTTAACATCATGCTGATCAACATTCATGCATAGCACATCTTCATATGATGCACAGTTAAAAAGATATGCTATTTTCAAAATGCCCACACAATGTCGAGTGTGCGAAAACAGAGAAAACGAGGGACGAAGTTTTGGCAAGTGTTGGACGTGGTGTGCATAGATTACAATGGGGACCCACATGTCAATAATGGCAGAGGCAAAAAAATTGGAGATATTTTCACTGCATCAGGTGGAATCGAACCCGGGCGGAACAGCGGTCGGGTAGTGTCACTTGGCCACTGGGCTAGTTCAGTAGTTTTGCTAGAAATAAGGCACAACATCTACCATTACTGTAGCATGCCTTCCTCGGCTCCGGTTCGTTCTCGTCCTCCGCCTTTGTGCGCTTGCCGCGGCGCCGCTGTCTGCCATTGTGAACATGCTGAACAAACGAGAGGAATCTGGAGAGGACTGTACGTGGAGAGGCGGACAGTCGGGACCCACCAGGTCTATGGCCGTACGCAAGCAAGTGCCTCATTGAAAAAATACTTGCTCCTAATGCTATACTGACGTTGGGGCCCACGGGTTAACATAGTTGCATTTTTTTTTGAGGTGCTTCAACGTAGTTACTAAAGGAGATAAATTTACAACGAAGCCGGGGAGCTGGCATATATCATTTATTATCAGTGGGCCAGCAAGTATCAGCTGGGTTGTGGGCTGCCCCGTCTAGTCTTTCTTTTCTAACATGCGTAGCCCCAACATGCCGGTTTGTATTTTCTTGAGGGCCGTCATGTATCGACCGGCCTATGGACCTCCCATCCTAGGTTTTATTTTTCCTGAAACATCCGCAGCCCAACTTATGTATTTTTTTGAAGAAAACGCAGAGGTCTGTTCTATTTTTCTATATAAGAATAGGAATGCCAGGTCCAACTTATGTTTCCCTTCTAACTATATTATATATATTTATATGATTTTATATGTTATTATATATTATTGTTATTGTCATCATATATTTAACAGATACTTACATATATAAGAAAACAATATCCCACGTCTTATTAACTTATAAAATAATGTTTTAACAATAAAATCCTGGATTTTTTTACATTAAGGCAACAAAAATCCTGGTGATTGTGTACAAAAGCTTGGTAAGATTTAAGGACCAATGTAATAATAAAGCACTTATTATTTAAATACATTTATAACAAAATGCTCAGCCCCTGTTTATTTTTTGATAACATTGCTGCGCCCAACCCAACATTATAATTAGAACCAGTCCAGCAAAATCGTGTATTTCGAGAAAGTGCAAATGGGCTGTAATTTTTTATTAAAAACTAAATGGGCCGCATGGACGCTACATTATTTGTTCTGCCAGCCCAGCAAATTCGTGTATTTCGAGAAAGTGAAAATGGGCTGTAGTTTAAAAAAATGGGCCGCATGGACGCTACATTATTTGTTCACCCAGCCCAGCAAATGGACTGTAATTCTCAAAAAAAAGATCAAATGGACTGTAAATTCTGAAAAAATGGGTTGAATATGTGCCACATTTTTGGAGGCTGAAATGTGGGCCAATAGGTCGAAGCCAACGCAAGTCGGTGTCAACTTAGTCAACAAATGAATCTGACATCGATAGCCGTTGGATTTACATCCAACGACCGGCATCCATCTTCAATCTCTCGTCTTCTTCCTCCAGCGCTGCCGGGACCACCTGCTCCTGCCTCCTGCTGCTAGCAGCTCTGCTTAGCACGCTTTGCTGTGAAGCGCTACCCCACCGCCGGCCAGGCCATCCCTCCACCCCTCCACACCTCCTGTTCTTCTCCACCGACTGCCGAACCACACCGCACTAGAACCAGTTAACCCTCATACACCTCTCCGTCTGCGACTCCACTCCCGCGTCTTCCCATCTCCGGCTCGTTGCTGTCCGGGGCCTCGCCGTCGTCCACCACCTTGGATGCGCTCGGCGCGGCGTGGTCAACGTGGTCAACAAACGAGAGTCATCGGAAGAGGACTGTATGTGGAGAGGCTGACAGTGGGGACGCACCAGGTCCATGGACGCACGCATGCAACCACCTCCTTATTACGCGAAAATAAAATTATTCCTCCCCCTGAAAGCTGGGACCCACCATGTATATCTTCGCATGGAAGGAAGTGCCTCCTTATTCCTGCCACTGACAGCTGGGACCCACCAGGTACATCTTTGCACGCAAGGAAGTGTGTCCATATTACGAAAAAATGATTCTTCCCCTGATAGCTGGGACCCACCAGCTATATCTTCGCACACAAGGAAGTGCCTCCTTATCCTCCCTGACAGCTGGGACCCACCCGGTCGAACCGTACATAGGGTTGTCTGTCTGGTCACGAATGTGTATGTACATACTGGTCGATCGGTCTCTCTACAGCGATGAACCGTGACCGTGTAAGGAGCAGCACGTGTCATAGTAGAGGCGCAGACGTAGCATGTCACGCAGTCCGTTCTATATCGTGTACATGTATGTACAGCCACATTGCAAGAAAGTAAATACGGATATGTACGTACATATGGGCGGGGTCTCGAACACGAACAGTGATGGCGTCCTGTTCATCGACAGCCAACTGGCTGGGTCGGAACAGAGAAACTGCGTCGTGTTCATTGGGAGGCAACGAAATGCGTCATGTTCATCAGGAGCCAACCGGCTTGGACGGAACAGCCGAAACGAGGCCTGGCGTACCGCAGAACGGAGGAAACGGCCTTTTGTTCGACCGCCTACGGTCGAAACGGGATCCTGTTCACCGGGAGGGGTCTGGTGTACCGCAAAATGGAGGAAACAGACTTCTCCTTGACCTCCTATGGTCGAAACAGGGTCCTGTTGATCGGGAGGGGTGTGGCATACCGCAAAACGGAGGAAACTGACTTCTCTTCGACCTCCTACGGTCAAAACGGGGTCCTGTTCATCGGGAGGGGTGTGGCGTACCACAAAATGGGACTCCACGGGCTACTGTTCATCCACCGTCTACTGCCTCGCTACAGCCTCCACGGGCTACTGTTCATCCACCGTCGACCTCCTCCAGCGTCCACCTGCGACTGTTCATCCATGGCATCTCCCTCCTGCCTCCACCAGCTACCGTTCATCCATGGGCTCCTGTTCATCTAGCCTCCACCGACTACTATTCAACCAGCCCTCCACGGGCTACTGTTCATCCAGCCCTCCACCGGCTACTGTTCAACCAGCCCTCCACGGGGTCGTGTTCATCCACCCCCAACCGGCTCGATCGGGGTCCTGTTCTTCTACCGGCAACGGCCTCTACTACCACGGGGTCCTGTTCATCCAACCCCCACCGGGAACTGTTCATCCAACCCACAACAACGCTCACTGTTCATCAAGAGGCAACAGGTTTGATCGGCTTCAATTAGCAGCAGTAGAGAAGGAATTGCTCGATCGGGTTCAGTTAACAGCCAGGGATCGATCGATCGCTCGGGTTCAGTAACGCGTAGCCAGTGCAATCGCTCAGGTTCAGTAGGCGAACACCTCGCTCGGGTTCAGTTAGAGCCCAACGCCTCGCACCCACGCACGTACGTGTACGAGAGAAATGCGCAATCCCTCCGTGCATCGCTCTGCCCCGACCACCCACCGTAACCGGGAACTCCCCGATATTTTCCTCGCCCTCGCTTCTACCACGGTTTTTTCCGTCATGGACGGCCCAAAGAATGTCATGCAGCTGCGTCTCCGTCCCGCCCAGGACAAAAAGCCCATTTTCTGTCAAGATTTTTTGTCATAGAAGTAGGATCCCACCACATCTATGATGATACCGGGTTTTGTCACAATTATCGTCATAGAAGTGTCATAAGCATTACAGAAAAAAAATTGTTCGGCCCAAAATGTCACGTATGTGTCTTTTTTTTGTAGTGGGTCAACCAGGGAGTGATGATTGTTCTTCATGCTGCCCCAGACCTTGTAGTGGTCACGGATGTTGGCAAGTTTCCGGCAGGCCAAGCCCGAAACCTCGAGTGCTATTAGATCGTTGGTGGTGTCCACCGTAGCAAAAATGTAGTCGAGGCTGTTGATAAAACTGGCAAAAAGCTCGCAAGGCCTTGTGGCGGGTGGTAGTGGTAGACGAGGACGTCATGGCGCGCACACAACTGGGCGGTGGCAACCTTCTTATCATGCCCGGCACGACCGCCGGTGAACTCAAGGTCGAAGCCATCCACTTGGTACTTGTCATCAGCAAGCAACTGCTCCATAGTTTGGATGGATCTCTCCACCGAGACCGGCCCATTCGTGTACACCACCGAGAGGTCCTTCCCCCTCACGTGGGTGTCCACTACGTGAGGCATGGTGAACTGCCGCCCGTTGTCGTCATCAGCCGCTGGGAGCGTCATTTGAGCCGCTGGATATTCTCTTTGTACGTGTCGTTGTGGGTGTGCTTATTGTGTCGTGGGGCGCGAGAGATTAATGTAAATGGCCGCGGGAATAAATGGGGCCAGTCGGCCTGGATTCTCGACACATCTGCATGGCAGTTTTTGCAGCTGGCAGCTGCATCGTGGTGCCGCCCCTGGGGCAACCACATGCATGATGGCAGCACGAACGTACGGGATCATGCGTCGGCCCCAAACATTGGCAGCGCGCGGAGAGATGTGGGCGCAGAGCGCTCGCGGCTACCTCAACCACGAGCAACCACACACATAGAGCAGTTGAAGACGCATGGAATGGTCGTCTACAAGCCGGCCGGCAGTTGCGAGCTGGCAGCATGATGTGAAACTACGTCACGTTCCACATCACACGGTGGTCGAACAATCGTTCGCGACGCTGCGTAGAGAGCGGCCGTGTGCTACTACCTCCACCCTGGTTTATTAACCCTCTTTATATTCTGTGCCAAATTTTGACCTTAAATTTAACTAAGAAAATGTTAATGCATGTTATAAAAAATAATATAATTGGAAACTATGTTCAAATACGAATCTAAGAATATAATTTTTTGTGACATGCATTCATATTTTATTAGTTAAATCTCTAGTCACAAAATACAAAGAGGACTTATAAAACAGGACGGTGGTAGTAGGTAATTAAATTGCAATTTTTTATTAACCATATGTGTATGTGTCGTTTTGTCCTCCTCTCGCACGTCTTGTCACCCCGCTGCCGCAGACGGCTTCGAGCACAAGCTTGAGCACCGCACATGCGTTCTTTTGGCCAAACGGTGGCTCAAAGTGGCGCCAATGAATCGTCAGTGAGCCTGTTCCCGCGCAACCGCGTAGGTTCCCGCGCACGGCCGCGCAAGCTTCCGATCCTACTAGGCCAAATCACCCAAAACCCCAATGCTTACCGGCCTAATATATAAACCCTCATGGCCGGTGAGTCCTGCGTCACATTTTCCCCTCCCTCCGCTAGCTTATCTTGTATGCTTCTCCCACAATCACCAATGGCACTGGTCCGTCGTCGTCGCTCAGCCACTCTGACGTCATCAGAGGACAACTCCAGCTAGGAGGCTACACCGCGGCGGCAGCGCAGTCCTCGGCGTCGTGTACTGCGTGTGACTTCTGATACATCCATTTTGCATCATGTTTTCCTACTGTTATTTATAGTGTTTTTAATTAATAGAACACTTTGTGGAGCAATTCTAATGCCTTTTCTCTCTTAATATGCAAGATTTACATGAAGAGGAGATTGCCGGCAGCTGGAATTCTGGACCTAAAAAAGCTATGTCAGAGATACCTATTCTGCACATCTCCAAATGAGCTGAAATTTCACGGCGATTTATTTTGGAATAAATAAAAAATATTGGAGAAAAGAAGTACCAGAGGGGGCCACCTAGCTGCCCACAAGGCACCAGGGCACGCCCACCCCCCAAGGCGCGCCCTGGTGGCTTGTGGGCCCCTGGCCAGCCGCCGGTGCCCATCTTCTGGTATATAAGCCCATTTGCCCTAGAAAAAAAATAAGGAGAAGACTTTCGGGATGGAGCGCGGCTGTCTCGAGATGGAACTTGGGCAGGAGCACTTTTGCTCTTTGGCAGAGCGATTACCCAGGGATACTTCCCTCCGGGAGGGGGAAATCAAAGCTATCGTCGTCACCAACAACCCTCTCATCGTGGGAGGCCCAATCTTCATCAATCTCTTCAACAACACCATCTCATCTCAAACCCTAGTTCATCTCTTGTATTCAATCTTTGTATCAAAACCTCAGATTGGTACATGTGGGTTGCTAGTAGTGTTGATTACATCTTGTAGTTGATGCTAGTTGGTTTATTTGGTGGAAGATTATATGTTCAGATCCATTATGCTATTCAACACCCTCTGATCTTGGACATGAATATGATGTGTGACTAGTCACTTTTTTTCTTGAGGACATGGGAGAAGTCTTGTCATAAGTAATCATGTGAATTTGGTATTCGTTCTATATTTTGATGATATGTATGTTGTTGATTCTCTTAGTGGTGTCATGTGAACGTTGACTACATGACACTTCACCATCTTTGGGCCTAAGGGAATGCATTGTGGAGTAGTAAGTAGATTATGGGTTGCTCGAGTGACAGAAGCTTAAACCCTAGTTTATGCGCTATTCCGTAAGGGGCTGATTTGGATCCACATGTTTAATGCTATGGTTAGATTTATCTTAATTCTTCTTTCGTAGTTACAGGTGCTTGCGACAGGGATTAATCGTAAGTGGGAGGCTTGTTCAAGTAAGAACAACACCCAAGCACTGGTCCACCCACATATCAAATTATGAAAGTAGCGAACATGAATCAAACAAACATGATGAAAGTGACTAGATGAAATTTCCGTGTGTCCTCAAGAACGCTTTGCTTATTATAAGAGACCGTTCCGGCCTGTCCTTTGGTACAAAAAGGATTGAGCTACCTTGCTGCACCTTTGTTACCATTACTATTATTTGCCCGTTACAAATTACCTTGCTATCAAACTATCTATTATCGTTAGTTTCAATGCTTGTCATTTCCTTCTGCTCCTCGTTGGGTTCGACACTCTTACTTATCGAAAGGACTACAATTGATCCCCTATACTTGTGGGTCATCAAGGCTCTTTTCTAGCGCCATTGCCGGGGAGTGAAGCACCTTTGGTAAGGAAACATTTATATTACGTGCTGAAATTTACTGTCACTTGTTGTTATGGAAAAAAAATCCTTTGAGGGGTTTGTTCGAGGTATCTTCACCTCGATCGGAAGCACAAAGAGTTGCTCCTCAACCTACTGCACCTAATGAAAATATTTATTATGAGATTCCTTCGGGTATGATAGAGAAACTGCTAGCTAATCCTTATGCAGGAGATGGAACACTACATCCTGATATGCATCTAATCTACGTGGATGAAGTTTGTGGATTATTAAAGCTTGCAGGTTTACCCGGAGATGAAGTTAAGAAGAAGGTTTTTGCTTTATCTTTGAAGGGAAAAGCACTGACATGGTATATGTGGCGCCCCCTGCTCGATCGTACACTAATCGTGCACGCAAACGTGTACGATCAAGATCAGGGACTCACGGGAAGATATCACAACACAACTCTAAAACATAAATAAGTCATACAAGCATCATAATACAAGCCAGGGGCCACGAGGGCTCGAATACAAATGCTCGATCATAGACGAGTCAGCGGAAGCAACAATATCTGAGTACAGACATAGGTTAAACAAGGTGCCATAAGATGGCTAGCACAAACAGGGATACAACAGATCGAACAGGCGCAGGGCCTCCTGCCTGGGATCCTCCTAACTACTCCTGGTCGTCGGCGTCCTGGACGTAGTAGTAGGCTCCGTCCTGGTGGTAGTAGTCGTCGTAGGTGGCGTCTGGCTCCTGGGCTCCAGCATCTGGTTGCGACAACCAGCAAGAAGGGAAAGGGGGAAAGAAGGGGGAAAGCAACCGTGAGTACTCATCCAAAGTACTCGCAAGCAAGGATCTATACTACATATGCATGGTATATGTGTAAAGAGGCAATATCGGTGGACTGAACTGCAGAATGCCAGAATAAAAGGGGGATAGCTAGTCCTGTCGAAGACTACGCTTCTGGCAGCCTTCGTCTAGAAGCAATAGAAGAGATTAGTTGGAAGTTAACCAAACAACAACGTAAAGCATAATCCTACCCGTCGATCCTCTCGTCGCCACCATGCGAGAGAGCGACCACCGGGTTATATCTGTCACTTGTAAGGGTGTGTTTTATTAAGTATCCATTTCTAGTTGTCATGAGGTCGGAATACAACTCCGGGTCGTCCTTTTACCGAGGGACACGGCTATTCGAATAGATAAACTTCCCTGCAGGGGTGCACCACATATTCCCCAACACGCTCGATCCCCTTTGGCCGGACACACTTTCCTGGGTCATGCCCGGCCTCGGAAGATCCACACGTCGCAGCCCCACCTAGGCTCAACAGAGAGGTCAGCACGCCGGACTAATCCTAGGCACTCTGGGGTCTGGGCCCATCGCCCAGTGCGCTCCTGCACGTTGCGTACGCGGCCGCAAGCAGACCTAGCAACCCACACGATCACGGCGGTTACGTTAGTGCGGTCCAACACGGCGCGCGCCGCTCAGTCGCTGACGTCAAGAAGGCTTCAGCTGATACCACGACGCCGGGATACCCATAACTACTCCCGCGTAGTTGGTTAGTGCGTATAGGCCAGTGGCCAGACTCAGATCAAATATCCAATCTCGTTAAGCGTGTTATTATGAAGTAAACGCGAACGCCGACCAGGGCCTGGCCCACCTGTCTCCTAGGTGGTCTCAACCTGCCCTGTCGCTCCGCCACAAAGATCCACTCAAAGGGCCGTTGGGACAAAGGTCCTTTCAGCTCCCAATCCGTGAATCACTCGCGGGTACTCTTCGAGCCGACCCGACTTTAGTCACCATCTGTATAGTATGCATATATGTATAGTATACACCCGTGATCACCTCCCGAGCGATCACGGCCCGATAGTATAGCAAGGCAGACTGACAAGAATGCAGGGCCAATGATGATAAACTAGCATCCTACACTAGGCATTTAGGATTGCAGGTAAGGTATCAACAACAGTAGCAACAATGACAGGCTATGCAGCAGAATAGGATTAACCGAAAGCAGTATCATGCTACACTACTCTAATGCAAGCAGTATAGAGGAGAATAGGCGATATCTGGTGATCAGGGGGGGGGGGGCTTGCCTGGTTGCTCTGGCAAGTAGGGGTCGTCAACAACGTAGTCGGTCGGGGCACCAGCAGCTGCGTCGGTCTCGTAGTCTACCGAAGAGAAGAGGGGGAAGAAACAGTAAACACACGGCAATAACGCAACAGGGATGCATGACATGTCTAAATGATATGCCGGGGTGATATACAGCCTAACTAAGCGATTTAGTTAATTTAGGAATTTATTCGGATTTATTTAATTAGGGTTGGACACTATTCATTTACCGAAATCGGTCTAATTGTTCAACGTTCTTATAGCTGCGGGCATCTGACGGGAATACGGAGGATGTATTCGGGTTCGTATCGTCGTTCTGAACAAGTTTCATGTATAAAATATTTTCATCGGAGTTACGGTTTAAAAGATATGATTTTCTAAAGTTTTTATTAATTTCTGAAATTTTAATTAATTATTTAATTCAACATTATCCGAAACAGTAATTGATGACGTCAGCATGACATCATGCTGACGTCAGCAGTTAATTAAGTTAATTACTAATTACTGTTTAATTAACACTAATTAGTTAATTAGATTAACCTAATCAGGATTAATTAACTAATTAATTAATTAATTAATTAATTAATTTAATTATTTTAATTATTTATTTTTATTTCTATTTTCTTAAAACTGTTTCTGGGCCGTGGGCCCCATTCGTCAGCGTCACAGGGGTTCGGGCCCCACTGGGCAGTGGCCCAGGGGCGGACACGTCCGGGGCGTGCCCCTTTCGGGACCGGACATGTCCGGTGCCCAAAGGGGACGCACGGGCGGTCGGCGGGCGCGGGCGCCGGCGAGGCCACGGCGGGGCCGGAGGCGGGGCGGCGGCGCGGTGGCTGGAGCGGCCGCGGGCGGCAGCGCGGTGGCTGGAGCGGCAGCGGGCGGCGGTCGCGCGGAGGCGAAGCGGGGGGGGGGGGTGTTGCTCTTTTTTTCCTTTTCTGTTTCTTTTTCCTTTTCTTTATTCTCTTTTCTCTACTGTTAAATGTTTAGGCCCCAAATGGTTTTTGTAAAAAGTGTGACCTATTTCATAAATACCAGTGCATTATTCCTTAACACCTAAAATTAGTTTGGACAAAACATAATTCCATATTTATTTCAGATTTAATAAATGGTTATTAAATATTATCTTTATCCACTGTTTGAGGTTGTTCGAGTCACTTATCCAATTCCAATGATGTTGGTTTCAATTTTAGAATAGCCTCTGGAATATTTGTTATTTATCTGACATTTTAGTTTCTATGTTGGACAACTTTTATATCCCACTTTCATTTAAATTTGAATTTGACTTAGGAGTTGAAATGCAATATGATGCTAATGATGATTGTGCACTATTAATCATGATGACATGGCCTCATCAAAAGGGTGATCTCTGTAGCTTAATACAGGGGGTGTTACAAATCTCCTCCACTACAAGAAATCTCGTCCCGAGATTTAGGAGGTAGAAAGAAACAAAGCGGGGTATTCATCACGAAGACGATCCTCGCGTTCCCAAGTGTCTTCATCGTCAGAATGGTTTGACCACTGAACCTTGAGGAACTTGATAACCTTCTGGCGTGTGCGACGCTCGGCTTGATCGAGAATGCGGACCGGATGCTCTTTATAAGAGAGGTCTTGTTGCAGTTCAAGCAATTCGTGATCTACTCCGCGGATAGGGTCTTTGAAGCAGCGGCGGAGTTGTGATACGTGGAACACATCGTGAACCTGAGAAAGGTTCGGTGGAAGTTCCAACTGATATGCCACTCTACCACGCCTTTCAAGAACAGTGAAAGGACCAATATAGCGAGGAGCTAGCTTGCCCTTGATCCCGAATCGGTGTGTACCTTTCATCGGTGTGACTCGAAGATAAGCCTTTTCGCCAGGTTGATAGACCATATCTTTGTGTTTGCGGTCATACTGACTCTTTTGACGTGACTGAGCAGTCTTCAAATGCTCGCGGACAACGCGAACTTGATCTTCGGCAAGTTGGATAATATCCGGACCGAAGAGTGGACGTTCCCCAGTTTCTGACCAATTCAGAGGGGTTCGGCACTTTCGTCTGTACAATACTTCGAAGGGGGCCATCTTCAGACTGGCTTGATAGCTGTTATTGTAAGAGAATTCGGCATATGGGAGAGATTCTTCCCATTTCCTTCCGAAGGATATGACACAAGCTCAAAGCATGTCTTCGAGAACTTGGTTGACTCGTTCAACTTGTCCTTGAGACTGAGGGTGAAAAGCGGTGCTGAAGGACAGATGAGTTCCCATAGCTTCTTGGAAACTTGCCCAGAATCTTGAAGTGAATAAGCTGCCACGGTCTGAACTGATAACCAGTGGAATACCGTGAAGTGAAACAATTCTGGACATGTAGAGAGTTGCGAGCTGACTAGCAGTGATCGTCTCTTTGACGGCTAGAAAATGTGCAACTTTGGAAAGTCGGTCAATGACGACAAGAATAGCATCATTACCTTTCTGTGATTTGGGAAATCCAGTGATAAAGTCCATTTCAACATGGTCCCACTTCCATTCAGGAACAGCAATTGGTTGCAGAGTTCCGGCGGGCCTTTGATGTTCTGCTTTGACGCGACGGCAAACATCACATTCAGCAACATAGCGAGCAATGTCTTGCTTCATTTTTGACCACCAGAATCTTTGACGGATGTCTTGGTACATCTTGGTACTGCCGGGATGAATAGACAACGGAGTGTCGTGAGCTTCTTGCATGACCTCCTGAGTCATACCCAGGTTACCTTTAGAGGGGACCACTAGACGACTTTTAAAGAACAATGTGCCAGTATCATCAATAGTGAAGAACGAAGGCCTTCCTTCAGCGAGATAGCGCTTAATCTTGTGGGCTTGAGAGTCATAACCCTGCAGCGTCTTGATGCTGTCCACGAGATCTGGTTTAGCAACCAGGGTATTAAGAGAACCCTGGGAAACAACGTGGAGGTTCATTTTGTAGGAACCTTCAGGAGGGGGAGCGAGTGCTCCAGGAGGAACAATGTGGAGATTCAGCTTTCTGAATTCTTCAATAAGCGAAGGTTGAACTTCGTGAAACTGGAGGTGACTGCAATAAGACTTACGGCTCAAGGCATCGGCCATTACATTAGCCTTGCCAGGGGTATAAGAAATACCCAAGTTAAAATCCGCTACGGTCTCCATCCATCTCTGTTGACGGAGGTTCAGGTCTGGCTGAGTGAACAGATACTTCAGACTTTGATGATCGGTGTAGATCTCGCAACGATTACCGAGAAGGTAATGTCGCCACTGTTTTAGTGCATGGATGACGGCAGCAAGCTCGAGGTCATGTACTGGGTAATTCTCTTCGTGCGGACGCAATTGACGCGAAGCATAAGCAATTACTCTGCGGTCATGCATTAGGACACCGCCTAATCCTTGACGGGATGCATCACAATAGATGACAAAATCCTTCTGGGAATCAGGAGGGGCAAGCACTGGGGCAGAAGTCAGCTTGTCTTTGAGCGTCTGGAAACTTTCCTGACACTTTTCCGTCCAATCGAACTTGACGCCTTTATGAAGCAGGTTAGTCAGGGGCTTGGCGATCTTGGAGAAGTTCTCGACAAATCGACGGCAATAGCTGGCGAGTCCGAGAAAACTTCGAACTTGCTTGACGTTCTTTGGAGGAGCCCAATCAAGAATAGCCTGAACTCGCTCGGGGTTGACGGCAATACCATCCTTGGAGATGACATGCCCAAGGTATGTTACTTCGGGAAGCCAGAATTCACACTTGGAAAACTTAGCATATAGTTGATGCTCTCGAAGTTTTTCCAGAACAAGTCGAAGATGTTCAGCATGTTCCTCTTTGTTCCTGGAGTATACTAGGATATCATCCAAGTAAACCACGACGAACTTGTCAAGGTATTCCATGAATATATAATTCATCAGGCGGGAGAATGTGGCGGGAGCATTGGTTAAGCCGAATGACATGACAGTGTACTCGTATGAGCCATATCGAGTAACGAAGGCGGTCTTTGGGATATCCTCTTCACGAACATGGATCTGGTGGTAACCCAACCTTAAGTCGAGTTTAGAGAACACTGATGAACCCGCCAGTTGATCATACAGATCGTTTATCCGAGGAAGGGGATATTTGTTCTGGATGGTTGCTTGGTTGATAGGACGGTAATCTTGGACCAATCGGTTTGATCCATCCTTCTTCCTGACAAAGAGAGAAGGTGCTCCCCAAGCAGAGGAACTTGGGCGAATGAAACCCTTACGAAGTGAAGCGTCGATTTCCTCCTTAAGTTCAAGGAGTTCATGCGGCGGCATCTTGTAGGGTCGCTTGGCGATAGGAGTGGTGCCTGGTTTCAAGTCGATGACAAATTCGACAGCTCGAGCAGGGGGTATCCCTGGGAGTTCTTCTGGGAAAACACCTTGGAATTCGCGAACAACTGGAATGTTCTCGATGCCTTCAAGTGGTGATGCGTTTAACGCATTCAAGGCATAAAGTCTCGCCTCGGCATTTTGGATGATTTGAGCCTGGTAGCTTATTATTTCATCAGAAGGGTGTAGAAGATGGACGATCTTCGTGGCGCAAACTATAGAAGCAGTATGCGCTTTCAACCAATCCATTCCGAGGATGAGGTCGATACTACAAGACTTTAGTATGAAAGGGGAGGCATGAAACTCCAGCCCTTCAATTTCAACGTTGACGTCGTTGCTACCCATGGAGGTTTGACATTGACCCGCGGGGGTGTGTATTACTATTGCAGTGTTCATGACCTCACATTTAATGTCGTGTTTGTATGCAAATTCTTCGGACATGAATGAATGCGATGCTCCCGAATCAAATAAAACAGAAGCTGGTACTGAATTAACAAGGAGAGTACCCATCACGGTGGCAGGCTGGTCCTGAGCTTCTTTGAAATCGGTGTGGTTGGCCTGAATACGCCCATAAGTCTTGGCATTGTTGTTGCGAGGCTGATTGTTCCTACGGCCAGTTGCAGGAAGTGCCAGTTGGTTCTGGTTCTGAATGCAGTTCCTGGAAAAATGACCTGGCTGCCCACACTTGTAGCACAGACTATCATTGGGATTAGGAGCAGGAGCTCGGGGTGGTGGAGCTGGAAGTCCTGGCTGCCTAGGTGGTGGAGGCAGACGTGGTGCAGTGTAGGACCGTCTTGGAGCAGGTGCAGCTGGACGGTACACGCTGTTTGGAATCCAGATCCGACGCTTCTGTGCAGGCTGGCTCGAAGATGAACCAGTGTCACGGTTGCGCCTAAGAGATCCCTGGTGTGCCTGCAGACCAGTCTCGACCTGGATAGCCTTGTTCACCAAGATGGAGAAATTATCAAATTCATGCACAAGGAGCGCTAGCTTGATGTCAGCTTGAAGTCCTTGGCGAAACCTTTCCTGACGGCGAGCATCAGTGGGAATGTCTTCTTCAGCATAGCGGGATAATTCCAGAAACTCCCGCTGATAAGCTTCCACTGTCTTGTTGCCCTGGGTGAGGTTGCGGAACTCTTGCTTCTTCCGGTCCATGATTCCCTGGGGAATGAAATGGGCACGGAAGGCAGCTTGGAAATCCGGCCAAGTGATGACTGTGCCAGCTGGTTGAGTGCGCCTGTGGCTGTCCCACCATTGAGCAGCGGGGCCCTTGAGAAAGAAGGAGGCGAAGGTGACATAGTTTGCAGGGGCAACGCCACCAGATTCCAACTCATAGGTGATGTCGCGAAGCCAGTCATCCGCATCCAGGGGCTGAGTTGAGCCGCGGTAGACGGTTGGGTTGAGGCGCATAAAGTCCTGCAAGGTCCCTGGGCCCGGATACTGGTTCATATTGGGACGAGGAAACTGATCCATGATCCCTTGCATGAACTGACGTTGCAGTTCAAATTGCTGCATCATTCCAGCCATATAGTTCGGCGGTGGTGGATCGTTGGCACCACGTCCACGACCACGACCAGCGGGCCTAACCATCCTGCTAATTTACAACAGGGGGGGTAGTTTAGTAAAAGCAAGCTCGAGTGCTTAGCGACAAGCATGATGTAACTCGACAATAGTTTAAGCAGTGCATCAAATACATAAAAGTAGTCGATTAAGACATACAGATCCATACACAACGTCGGGTACAAGCGGACAGCATAACGGCGCAAATCAAAAGCTAGACATACTAGGCGGCGCGCAGGCACGCGGTAAGGAAGTACACAACGAGAGATAGCAAAGGCTACATCAACGTCGGAGAGAACCACTGTATCGGGGTAGCTGCGAGTGCGGACGACGAATGTTCGTCGCGGAAAGATCCTGTGCTCCATGTGCACTCTGATGCAGAACCCGATCTCGAGCTGTAAGAAGAGGTCCACGTGTCGGTGTGTGACCCCCAACAATAGGCCAGTCAATACCAGCATACATCTGAGTCCTGTGCGGATAAAGGATGTGCTCCGGATGTATCCCTGCACGAACAGCGGGCAGCAACTGCGTCATAGCATCGTAGAGACGTGCTCGAGTGGCAACCAACTCGACGGCAAGAGCCCGAACAGTGCGATCCAGAGCCTGAGTGCACTGAATCAGAACGCGCGGGTCGTAGCGACGAGGCTCGTACGGGGCACAGATAGCTGTGTAGTATCCGGTAGCATCTCCAGCAGGGGCATACGGAATGTATCGGAACTCGGAGTCATCCAAGATAGCATTGTGCTCCCCTCGTAGATGTACGACAGCGGAGTAGGCGGCATCATGGACTGCCATCTCAATCGTCACGCCTAATCCGTGAAAAAGGTGTAGCTCGGTGTCTGAGTTGTTCTGCTGATCATAAATCCGAACTTCAGCATAGTACTGTTCCTGGTTGAACTCGCGGTAAACCTCATAAACCAAGTACTCAGGGTACCAACGGTAGCCAAGTCTGGTCATGAGAGCGATCAGGACAGCTGGAAACCCAGGGGTATTACGAGTCCAAGTGCGAAGCACAAGCTGTGTCGTAGGACGCGGTGGAAACAAACGGTCCATCTGAAAATAGAGGAAATTCAGGTTTGTCAAACGACAATAAGAGGTTTAACACAACTCGGAGAGAAAGGTTAAACAAAACAATGGAAAGGAAAATGATTATCAGACTAATCAGATCAACGACAGGGAAATCGCACAGATATCCAGCTCTCCGGGTAGACAGAATTTACGAGATCCTAAGTGTCGGCGTTAGCAAACTTCATTTAACCCGAGTAGAAGAGAGATCAGAGTCCCAGAGTATAGACGAGGAATAAAAGATCCTAATACCACCCAGTTGGCAATGTGGGCCCGTAAGCCACACAGCCAAGTTAGTAAAACGGTTTCCTTTGTCTAGACTCAACTTCGGCCAAGGAATTGGAAAGGGGGATTCCTACAGGCAGTCGGCTCTGATACCAACTTGTGGCGCCCCCTGCTCGATCGTACACTAATCATGCACGCAAACGTGTACGATCAAGATCAGGGACTCACGGGAAGATATCACAACACAACTCTAAAACATAAATAAGTCATACAAGCATCATAATACAAGCCAGGGGCCACGAGGGCTCGAATACAAATGCTCGATCATAGACGAGTCAGCGGAAGCAACAATATCTGAGTACAGACATAGGTTAAACAAGGTGCCATAAGATGGCTAGCACAAACAGGGATACAACAGATCGAACAGGCGCAGGGCCTCCTACCTGGGATCCTCCTAACTACTCCTGGTCGTCGGCGTCCTGGACGTAGTAGTAGGCTCCGTCCTGGTGGTAGTAGTCGTCGTAGGTGGCGTCTGGCTCCTGGGCTCCAGCATCTGGTTGCGACAACCAGCAAGAAGGGAAAGGGGGAAAGAAGGGGGAAAGCAACCGTGAGTACTCATCCAAAGTACTCGCAAGCAAGGATCTATACTACATATGCATGGTATATGTGTAAAGAGGCAATATCGGTGGACTGAACTGCAGAATGCCAGAATAAAAGGGGGATAGCTAGTCCTGTCGAAGACTACGCTTCTGGCAGCCTTCGTCTTGAAGCAATAGAAGAGATTAGTTGGAAGTTAACCAAACAACAACGTAAAGCATAATCCTACCCGTCGATCCTCTCGTCGCCACCATGCGAGAGAGCGACCACCGGGTTATATCTGTCACTTGTAAGGGTGTGTTTTATTAAGTATCCATTTCTAGTTGTCATGAGGTCGGAATAGCAAGTCTCGCGGGTCGTCGCTTTTACGCGAGTGGTAGCATAAAAAACGGCTATTCGAATAGATAAACTTCCCTGCAGGGGTGCACCACATATTCCCCAACACGCTCGATCCCCTTTGGCCGGACACACTTTCCTGGGTCATGCCCGGCCTCGGAAGATTCGCACACGTCGCAGCCCCACCTAGCTCAACGAGAGGTCGGCAGCCGGACTAATCCTAGGCACTCTGGGGTCTGGCCCATCGCCCAGTGCGCTCCTGCACTTGCGTACGCGGCCGCGAGCAGACCTAGCCTACAACCCCACGATCACGGGCGGTTACGTTAGGCGGTCCAACACAGCGCGCGCCCGCTCATCTTCGCTGACGTCAAGAAGGCTTCAGCTGATACCGGCGACGCCGGGATACCCATAACTACTCCCTAGTCGCTAGTTGGTTAGTGCGTATAGGCCATGCCGTGCCAGACTCAGATCAAATATCCAATCTCGTAAGCGTGTTATTATGAAGTAAACGCGAACAGCTCGACCGAACGCCGCCAGGGCCTGGCCCACCTGTCTCCTAGGTGGTCTCAACCTGCCCTGTCGCTTCCCCACAAAGATCCACTCACTCAAGGCCGTTGGGTACAAAGGTCCTTTCAGCAAGCCGTCCAATCCGTGATCACTCGCGGTACTTACACTCGTAGTCCACGCTCGTTTAGTCACATCTGTATAGTAGGCATATATGTATAGTATAACAACCCCCGTATCACCTCCCGAGCGATCACGGCCGATAGTTATAGCAAGGCGATGACAAGAAGTGGGGCAGAGCCAATGAGTTGATAAACTAGCATCCTACACTAGGCATTTAGGATTGCAGGTAAGGTATCAACAACAGTAGCAACAATGACAGGCTATGCAGCAGAATAGGATTAACCGAAAGCAGTATCATGCTACACTACTCTAATGCAAGTATAGAGGAGAATAGGCGATATCTGGTGATCAGAGGGGGGGGGGGCTTGCCTGGTTTGCTCTGGCAAGTAGGGGTCGTCAACAACGTAGTCGGTCGGGGCACATGGCCAGCAGCTGCGTTCGGTCTCGTAGTCCTACCGAAGAAGAAGAGGGGGAAAAACAGTAAACCACAGGCAATAACGCAACAGGGATGCATGACATGTCTAAATGATATGCCGGGGTGATATACAGCCTACCTAAGCGATTTAGTGTATATTTTTAGGAATTTATTCGGATTTATTTAATTAGGGTTGGACACTATTCATTTACCGAAATCGGTCCTAATTGTTCAACGTTCTTATAGCTGCGGGCATCTGACGGGAATACGGAGGATGTATTCGGGTTCGTATCGTCGTTCTGAACAAGTTTCATGTATATAAATATTTTTCATCGGAGTTACGGTTTAAAAGATATGATTTTCTAAGTTTTTATTAATTTCTGAATTTTTAATTAATTATTTAATTCAACATTATCCACACGATATTGATGACGTCAGCATGACACTGGCTGACGTCAGCAGTTAATTAAGTTAATTACTAATTACTGTTTAATTAACACTAATTAGTTAATTAGATTAACCTAATCAGGATTAATTAACTAATTAATTAATTATTAATTAATTATTAATTATTTAATTATTTTATTTATTTATTTTTTATTTCTATTTTCTAAAACCTTTTCTGGGCGCGTGGGCCCCATTCGTCACGGCGTCACGGGGCGGGCACTGGGGAGTGGTCAGGGGCGGCTGGCGGGTGGGCCCTTTGGGGCAGGGTTCGGTTGCCAAAGCGCGCATCTGGCGGCAGTCGTGCTGTCTCGGCGCGGCCGCGTCCGGCGCGAGGCCCCGACCAGTTTCGTCGGGACCCGACTTGTTCGGTCTCTGCTCAATGGGCTTGCCTTGGGCTTCCGCGGTGCTCTAGCGGCGGCGGGCGGGCATGGCCGGCCGGGCGAGGCTGGCTACGGTCAGGGTCCGGAGGTCGGGGCGGCGCGCGGGGTCTCGGGGGGGAGGGGGGTGGGCTGATCTGGCCGGGGCGGTCGCAGGCGCGGTGGTCATGGAGCGGCAGCGGGCGGCGGTCTACGCGGAGGCGAAGGCAGGGGGGCCGGAGCGGTCGTTGGCGGCGAGGAGCGAGCGGGCGGCGCAAAGCCGACGGGCAGTGGGCGCGCGCTGCATGGCTGCGTGTGGCGGGGCAGAGCTGCGGCGAGGCTGGTCGGTGCGCTTCGGGCGGCGTGCGCGAGGAGAAGAGTGGGGTGGAAGGCCGGCGAGGTCCTCACCGGTGATCCGTAGGGACGGGCATCCCCACCCCCCCCCGGTAAAAGATCAAAGTGCAATCACAGGCGTAGGTCGGGTGTGGTCCGAGGGATGCGACGGCGATGGATGCATGGCCGTCGGGGTACATAGGCGGCGACACGTAGACGAGTGCAGTATCGCAGGCGTAGGGAGCGGGCGCTCCGGGCGGTGGGCCTGTCGTGTGCGCGAGGGCGAGGGGCGGCGCGTCGGGCGCTCGGGGGCGAGCGGCGTTCGAGGTAGCAGAGCGCGGGCAGGGAGAGGCGGGCTGCCGGCGTGGGCGTCCACGGCGAGCAGGCGACAGGGCGGACCGGGTATCGGGGGATCGCGCCTAGCCGATCGCAGAGATCCAGGTCCAGCGCCATGCCCGACGGAGGGGGCGAGTCCGTAAGCGGGGCCAGGGGCGGCTGGTGTCAGGGGAAGAGGATAGACGGGGCGACGTCGGGTGTGCGGCGGGGTTGTCGGCTGAGCGGCGTCGGCGCGGTAGGCGGCGGGATCGGTGGATCCGATCCTGCTGCCTAGGCTCATGGAGGGAGAGTGGGGGCGATTCGACCCCCTCTTTTTTCTATTTTCTCTCAAATGCGTTTTTTCTTTGAATTTAAAGTTGGTTTGGTGCAGTGGGGGTGGCCCGGCTAAGTAAGCGCCAGCATTGTTGGCTCGTGGGTCTCTCTGCGTATCCCGGGTTGCTTGCTGCACTAGGCCAGTCGGGGTGGTGGGGGGGGAGGGGGTTCCTATATCACCTTTTTCCTCTGTTATTTTTTTTTCCTTTTCTTTATTCTCTTTTCTCTACTGTTAAATGTTTAGGCCCCAAATGGTTTTTGTAAAAAGTGTGACCTATTTCATAAATACCAGTGCATTATTCGCTAACACCTAAAACTAGTTTGGGCAAAACATAATTTCATATTTATTTCAGATTTAATAAATGGTTACTAAATATTATCTTTATCCACTGTTTGAGGTTGTTCGAGTCACCTATACAATTCCAATGATGTTGGTTTCAATTTTAGAATAGCCTCTGGAATATTTGTTACTTATCTGACATTTTAGTTTCTATGTTGGACAACTTTTATATCCCACTTTCATTTAAATTTGAATTTGACTTAGGAGTTGAAATGCAATATGATGCTAATGATGATTATGCACTATTAATCATGATGACATGGCCTCATCAAAAGGGTGATCTCTGTAGCTTAATACAGGGGGTGTTACAGTATAGGCTATGTGATGATATTGGACCGTGGGATTGGAATCGATTGAAATTTGAATTTCATCAAAAGTTTTATCCTATGCATTTGGTTCATCGTGATCAGAATTATATATATATATTTGGCCTCGTGAAGGAGAAAGTATCGCTCAAGCTTGGGGGAGGCTTAAGTATATGATGTACACATGCCCCAATCAAATTATGTACACATGCCCCAATCATGAGCTCCCAAAATAAATTATCTTATAGAATTTTAATGCTCGGCTTTCTCATGATGATCAAACCATGCTCGATTCTTCTTCGGCTGGCTCCTTTATGAAGAAAACTATTGAATTCAGTTGGGATCTTCTGGAAAGAATTAAATGCAACTATAAAGATTGGGAAGTCGACAAAGGTAATGAGTCAGGTATAATACTTGAGTTCAATTGTGTTAATTCTTTTATGGATACCGATGCTTTCATAAGTTTAGCACTAAATATGGACTTGACTCTGAGATAGTAGCCTCTTTTTGTGAATCTTTTCCTACTCATGTTGATCTCCCTAAGGAGAAGTGGTTTAAATATCATTTACAATGTTGATCCAGTTGTGCCTACTGCTTATATTGAGAAACCACCTTTCCCTGTTAGGATAAAGGAACATGCTAAGGTTTCAACCGTGGTTAACAAAAGTAATATTAGAGCACCTAGACCCTTTGAACAAATTAAAGTTGAACCTAATGTTGCTATGGTTAAAGATCTCTTGGTTGATAATATAGATGGGCATGTTATTTACTTCTGTGATGAAGCTACTAGAATTGCCAAACCCGATACTAAAGATAGGAATAAGCCTGTTGTTGGCATGCCTGCTGTCTCAGTTAAGATAGGAGATCATTGTTATCATGGCTTTTGTGATTTGGGTGCTAGTGTGAGTGCTATCCCATTTACCTTATATCAAGAAATTAAGAATGATATTGCACCTACTGAAATAGAGGATATTGATGTTACTATAAGCTTGCGAATAGAGATACTATTTCACCGCTTGGGATTGTTAGAGATGTTGAAGTCTTGTGTGGAAAGATAAAATACCCTACTGATTTTCTAGTTCTCCGTTCTCCACAAGATGATTTTTGTCCCATTATATTTGGTAGACCTTTCTTGAACACTGCTAATGCTAAGATTGATTACGCTAAAGAAACTGTCAGTGTTAACTTTGGTGATATATCTCATGAGTTTAATTTCTCTAAGTTTCGTAGACAACCTCGTGATAAATAATTGTCTAGTAATGATGGAATTATTGGTCTTGCTTCTATTGTCGTACCTACGACTAATCCGTTAGAACAATATTTGCTAGACCACGAAAATGATATGCACATGAATGAAAGGAATGAAATAGATAAGATGTTCTTTGATCAACCACCCATCCTTAAACACAATTTGCCTATTGAAACTCTTGGTGATCGCATGTTTGAATTGAAACAATTGCCTAATACACTGAAATATGCTTATCTTGATGAAAAGAAGATATATCCTGTTATTATTAGTGATAACCTTTCAGAGCATGAAGATAAGATATTACTGAAAACTTTAAGAAAGCACCATGCTGCTATTGGATATACTCTTGATGATCTTAAGGGCATTAGTCCCACTCTATGTCAACACAAAATTAATATGGAGCCTGATGCTAAACCAGTTGTCAATCATCAATGACGATTAAATCCTAAGATGAAGGAGGTGGTAAGAAATGAAATATTAAAGCTTCTGGAAGCAGGTATAATCTATCCCATAGCTGATAGTAGATGGGTAAGTCCCATTCATTGTGTCCCTAAGAAAGGAGGCATTACCATTGTTCCTAAATGAACATATTCCACAAAGAATTGTAACTGGTTATAGGATGGTAATTGATTTTAGAAAAATAAACAAAGCCACTAGAAAAGATGATTACCCCTTACCTTTTATTGATCAAATGTTAGAAAGATTGTCTAAGCATACACACTTTTGCTTTCTTGATGGATATTCTGGTTTCTCCCAAATACCTGTATCACAACCCGATCAAGAGAAAACCACCTTTACCTGCCCTTTTGAACTTATGCTTATAGACATATGCCTTTTCGTTTATGCAATGCACCTGCTACCTTTCAAAGATGTATGACTGCTATATTCTCTGACTTTTGTGAAAAGATTGTTGAGGTTTTCATGGATGATTTTTTCATTTACGGAACTTCTTTTGATGATTGCTGAAGCAACCTTGATCGAGTTTTGCAGAGATGTGAACAAACTAATCTTGTCTTGAATTGGGAGATGTGCCCTTTATGGTGAATTAAGGTATTGTCTTGGGGCATAAAATTTCTGAACGAGGTATTGAAGTAGATAAGGCTAAAGTTGATGCAATTGAGGAAATGCCATGCCCTAAAGATATTATAGGTATAAGAAGTTTCCTTGGTCATGCTGGTTTCTATAGAAGGTTTATTAAATAGTTTTCTAAAATTTCTAGGCCTCTTATAAATCTCTTGCAAAAAGATGTTCCATTTGTTTTTTATGATGAAAGCCTTTGAAACACTTAAGAAAGCCTTAAACTCTACACCTATTGTCCAACCACCTGATTGGAACTTGCCTTTTGAAATTATGTGTGATGTTAGTGAGTATGCTGTTGGTGCTCTTCTACGACAAAGAGTTGATAAGAAATTAAATGTTATCCATTATGCTAGCAAAACTCTAGACAGTGCTGCTACTTGTGAGCTACGTTGGGATTTCCTCGAAGATGAGAGGATGATGTAGTACAGTAGAGATAAGTATTTCCCTCAGTTTATGAAACCAAGGTTATCAATCCAGTAGGAGAACCAAGCAACACTATGTAAATAACACCTGCACACAAACAACAAATACTTGCAACCCAACGCGTAGAGGGGTTGTTAATCCCTCAACGGTTACGAGCAAGATTAAATTGTATAGGTTTTGATAGATATATCTGGCAAACATACAAAATAAAATAAATAAAAGAAAATTACAGCAAGGTAATTTTAGTTTTAATATATGATAGAAGATAGACCCGGGGGCCATAGTTTTCACTAGAGGCTTCTCTCGAGAAAATAGCATACGGTGGGTAAACTTGGGCAATTGATAGAAAAGCAAATAATTATAACGATATCCAAGGCAATGATCATACATAGGCATCACGTCCGAGATTACTAGACCGAAACAATTCTGCATCTACTACTATTACTCCACACATCGACCGCTATCCAGCATGCATCTAGTGTATTAAGTTCATGGAAAACGGAGTAATGCTTTAAGCAAGATGACATGATGTAGACAAGATAAACTCACGTATGAATAAACCCCATCTTGGTACCCTTAATAGAAATGATACATACGTGTCATGTCCCTTTCTGTCACTGGGACTGGGCACCGCAAGATCGAACCCATTACAAAGCACCTCTTCCCATGGCAAGATAAATCTACCTAGTTGGCCAAACTAAACCAATAAATCGAAGAAGAAATACGAAGCTATATTAATCATGCATAAAAGAGTTCATAGGAAACCCAAATAATATTCATGGATAGATCTGATCATAAACTCACAATTCATCGGATCTCAACAAACATACCGCCAAAAAGAATTACATCAGATAGAACTCCAAGAATATCAAGGAGAACGTTGTATTGAAGAACATCAAGAGAGAAGAAGCCATCTAGCTACTAACTATGGACCCATAGATATGTGGTAAACTACTCACGCATCATCGGAGGGGCAGAAAGGATGATGAAAACCCCTCCGTGATCGTTTCCCCCTCCGGTAGAGTACCTGCAGAAAGGGTCCCCAGATGGGATCTCTCGAGAACAGAGGCTTGCGGCAGCGGAAAAAGTATTTCGTGGACTCCGTGGTAGGTTTTCTATTTTTTGGGAATTTATAGAGGCGGAGTTAGGTCAAACAGAGGCTTGTGGGCCCCACTATGTACCAGGGCAAGCCCCAGGCCCCTGGAGTGCCCTGGTGCCTAGTGGGTCACTCCTTCGTCTTCTCATTCCTTCCTGAAGCTTCCAGGGTCTCCTATTGCTAGAAAAAAATCTCCAAAAAGTTTCATGGCATTGGACTTCGTTTGGTACTGATATTCTACAAAGTCAAAAACAAGCAAAAAAACAGCAACTGGCACTGGGCACTAAGTTAATAGGTTAGTCCCAGAAAATGATATAAAGTTGCTTGTAAATGTATATCAAACATCCAAGAATGATAATATAATAGAATGGAACAATAAAAAATTATAGATACGTTGGAGACGTATCAAGCATCCCCAAGCTTAATTCCTGCTCGTCCTCGAGTAGGTAAATGATAAAAATTGAATTTTTGATGTGGAATGCTACCTAACATATTGATCATGTATTCTTTTCTTTGTAGCATGGACATTTGGACTTGAATGATTCAAAGCAATAGTCTATAACTTGACATGAAGACATCAATACTCAAGCATATCAACGAGCAACCATGTCTTTCAAAATATCAATGCTAAAGAAAGTTATCCCTAGCCCATTATGCTCAATCATTGATCCATTCATGAAACACACTCCAATATTACCTACATCCAATGCACAAGTATGACAATGGTGTTGCCTAGTTGGTGCTTTATAAGAGAAGATGGAGACTCAAAATTAAAATTAAAATTGCATAAAATTAAATAGATAGGCCCTTCACAGAGGGAAGCAGAGATTTGTAGAGGTGCCAGAGCACATAGCTTAAATTGAGAGATAAAATTATTTTGGGAGGCATGATTTTCCTGTCAACGAAAATGACCGAGAATTCCCAACGTCTTCCATGCTAGACAAATTATAGGCGGTTCCCCAACAAAAATTAAAGTTTATTTTCTTTCCACCATTCTGTCACAATCCATGGCTAGTCGTATCCACGGGTACCTTCCATACCAACACTTTCCAAGGAATTTATTACCATAGTATTTTTTTTCATTTCGGGACTGGGCATCCCTATTACCTGCCACACTCTTATGCAATGACAAGTGAATAGACACTCATCATGAGAATAAAATACCTAGCATGGAAAATATTGGCCACCCCCTGCTGCTTCATGAGCGGTACGAGCACATAAAATGGAAATTCATTTTGAAAATTAGAGTTGGCACATACAAATTTACTTGGAACGACGTGGAAATACGACATATAGGTAGGTATGGTGGACTCATTTGTCACAACTTTGGGTTTAAGTAGTTGGATGCACTAGCAGCATTCCCGCTTAGTACAAGTGAAGGCTAGCAAATAGATTGAGAAGCAACCAACCAAAAAAATCAAAACGGTCATAAACATGCATTAAACATAACTAACACTGAATAATGCACCACAAGTAGGATATAACTTCGTTGCATAACTATTGAATTTACGTGCATGCATAGGGAATCACAAACCTCAACACCAATATTCTTACTAAAGCATAACTACTCACCAACATGACTCACATATCACTATCTCCATATCGCAAAAACTATTGCAAGGAATCAAGTTTATAATATCCAATGATCTTCATGAAAGTTTTTATTATATCCCCCTTGGATATCTATCACTTTGGGACCATTTCATATCTCGTGCAAATTACCATTACTATTATCAACTCTCAAAAATATCTAAGTGAAGCACGAGAGCAAAAAAAATTCTTCAAAAAATTTCATGTATCAACTCCCAAAATAATATAAGTGAAGCATGGGAGTGCATTTCTTTAAAACATAATCGTATCAACTCTCAAAATAATATAAGTGAAGCATGAGAGTTCAAGTATTTCTTCAAAATTTGATCACCACCATGCTCTAAAACATTTAAGTGAAGCACATAGAGCAATTGCCTAGCTCAAAAAATTTAAGTGATGCACATAGAGCAATTCTAACAAATCATGATAACATATGGCTCTTCAAATAGGTGTGCCCAGCAAGGATGATTATGACAAACTAAAAAGCAAAACAAGCAAAGACTCATATCATACATGACGCTCCAAGCAAAACTCATGATATGTGACGAATAAAAATATAGCTCCAAGTAAAATTACCGATGGTCATTAGAAGACAGAGGGGATGCCTTCTGTCGGTGCAACAAACCTTCACGTATGTTGCCCGGACTATACACAGGCTCAAGTGGCAGAGATGCAAACTCCACCAAGCATTCAAGACAAAACAAAGCCAGAGAAGTAGCTCTTTGAGGAAACAAGAGGCAGATCAAGAAGACCAAGACAAGCCTAGAGAACAAGACATCACTAAGGAAAAGCCTCCCTTACCGGGCAGGCGAGTCTGGTCAGGTCGAGGCCACCCCGAAGAAAAGTCCCAAGACTTCCCCGACAGGCTTGCCGGGGCCGCTGGCGGCCTGCGTCCCTGCCAAGACTTCATCGCTCCATCGCATCGCAACGCTAGTCATCCATCGGTGCGGTGTCGAGCCCCCAAATAGCTAAGTGGCTGTCATTTGGCACGTGTGATGTCTACTATGCAACCTTCTTCTTGTAGACTCGTGTTGGGCCTCCAAGCGTAGAGTTTTGTAGGACAGTAGCAAATTTCCCTCAAGTGGATGACCTAAGATTTATCAATCCGTGGGAGGCGTAGGATGAAGATGGTCTCTCTCAAACAACCCTGCAACCAAATAACAAAGAGTCTCTTGTGTCCCCAACACACCCAATACAATGGTAAATTGTATAGGTGCACTAGTTCGGTGAAGAGATGGTGATACAAGTGTAATATGGATGGTAGATATAGGTTTTTGTAATCTGAAAATATAAAAACAGCAAGGTAACTAGTAAAAAAAGTGAGCAAAAACGGTATTGCAATGCTTAGAAACAAGGCCTAGGGTTCATACTTTCACTAGTGCAAGTTCTCTCAACAATGATAACATAATTGGATCACATAACAATCCCTCAACGTGCAACAAAGAATCACTCCAAAGTTTCTATCGGAGAACGTAGGACGAAAACATGCATCAAGCCCTATGCATAGATTACCCCAATGTCACCTCGGGAATCCGTGAGTTGAGTACCAAAACATACATCAAGTGAATCAATAGAACACCCATTGTCACCACAGATATCCGATCGCAAGACATACATCAAGTGTTCTCAAATCCAATACTCAATCCAACATAACGAAACCTCAAAGAGCAAGACTCAATTCATCACAAGAAGGTAGGGGGAGAAACACCATATGATCCAACTATAATAACAAAGCTCGTGGTACATCAAGATCTTGCCAAATCAAGAACACGAGAGAGAGATCAAACACATAGCTACTGGTACATACCCTCAGCCCCGAGGGTGAACTACTCCCTCCTCGTCATGGAGACCGCCGGGATGATGAAGATGGCCACCAGTGATGGTTTCCCCCTCCGGCAGGGTTCCGGAACGGGCTCCCGATTAGTTTTTCGTGGCTACAGAGGCTTGCGGCGGCGGAACTCCCGATCTAGGTTTCTTTTCGGGGGTTTCTGTATTTATAGGAATTTTTGGCGTCGGTCTCACGTCAAGGGGGTCCACGAGGCGGCGACAAGGTAGGGGGGCACGCCCTCCACCCTTGTCGTTGGCTCGGGACTCTTCTATCCCAACTCTTGTGCTTCAGGACCTTCTTCTGGTCCATAAAAAATCACCGTAAATTTTCAGCCCATTCCGTGAACTTTTATTTCTACACAAAAAACGACACCACGGTAGTTCTGCTGAAAACAACGTCAGTCCGGGTTAGTTCTAATAAAATCATACCAAAACCATATAAAATTGTTCTAAACATGGCATGAATACTTCATAAATTATAGATACGTTGGAGACGTATCAGCATCCCCAAGCTTAATTCCTGCTCGTCCTCGAGTAGGTAAATGATAAAAGAAAAGAATTTATGAAGTGTGAATGCTACCTAGCATATTTATCAATGTAATCTTGTCTAATTTTGCATGAATGTTCAGCTCCATAAGATTCAAAACAAAAGTTTAATATTGACAAAAAAACAATAATACTTCAACTCTTCAGGCATACTAATAAAGAAATCATGTCTTCCCAAAATATCATGGCCAAAGAAAGTTATCCTTACAAAATCATATAGTCTGGCTATGCTCCATCTTCATCACACAAAGTATTAAATCATGCACAACCCTGGTGACAAGCCAAGCATTTGTTTCATACTTTTGATGTTCTCAAACTTTTTCAACTTTCACGCAATACATGAGCGTGAGCCATGGATATAGCACTATAGGTGGAATAGAATATGGTGGTTGTGGAGAAGACAAAAAGAAGGAGATAGTCTCACATCAACTAGACGTATCAACGGGCTATGGAGATGCCCATCAATAGATATCAATGTGAGTGAGTAGGGATTGCCATGCAACGGATGCACTACAGCTATAAGTGTATGAAAGCTCAAAAAGAAACTAAGTGGGTGTGCATCCAACTCACTTGCTCACGAAGACCTAGGGCAATTTGAGGAAGCCCATCATTGGAATATACAAGCCAAGTTCTATAATGAAAAATTCCCACTAGTATATGAAAGTGATAAAATAGGAGACTCTCTATCATGAAGAACATGGTGCTACTTTGAAGCACAAGTGTCGTAAAAGGATAGTAGCATTGCCCCTTCTCTCTTTTCTCTCATTTTTTTTATTTTCTCTTTTTTTCTTTTTTTTCTTTGGGCTCTTTGGCCTCTTTTTTATATATTTTTTTCGTCCGGAGTCTCGTCCCGACTTGTGGGGGAATCATAGTCTCCATCATCCTTTCCTCACATGGGACAATGCTCTAATAATGATGATCATCACACTTTTATTTACTTTACAACTAAAGAATTACAACTCGATACTAGAACAAATATATGACTATATATGAATGCCTCCGGCGGTGTACCGGGATGTGCAATGAATCAAGAGTGACATGTATAAAAAATATGAATGGTGACTTTGCCACAAATATGATGTCAACTACATGATCATGCAAAGCAATATGACAATGATGAAGCGTGTCATAATTAACGGAACAGTGGAAGTTGCATGGCAATATATCTCGGAATGGCTATGGAAATGCCATAATAGGTAGGTATGGTGGCTGTTTTGAGGAAGGGTATATGGTGGGTGTAAGGCACCGGCGAAAGTTGCGCGGTACTAGAGAGGCTAGCAATGGTGGAAGGGTGAGAGTGTGTATAATCCATGGACTCAACATTAGTCATAAAGAACTCAAATACTTGTTGCAAAAATCTATTAGTCATTGAAACAAAGTACTACACGCATGCTCCTAGGGGGATAGATTGGTAGAAAAAGACCATCGCTCGTCCCCGACCGCCACTCATAAGGAAGACAATCAATAAATAAATCATGCTCCGACTTCATCACATAACAGCTCACCATATGTGCATGCTACGGGAATCACAAACTTTAACACAAGTATTTCTACCAATCCAAAATTACTCACTAGCATGACTCTAATATCACCATCTTTATATCTCAAAACAAATGCAAGGAATCAAACTTCTCATATGTTCAATGCTCTTTATGAAAGTTTTTATTGTATCCTTCTTGAAACTGACAAAATACTCCAAAAAGATATAAGTGAAGATCAATGAGTAGTTGAATAATTATGCAGCTATATGAAGACTCTCTCTCATAAATAAAATTTCAGATCTTATTATTTTATTCAAACAGCAAGCAAAACAAAATAAAATGACATTTCAAGGATAGCACATATCATGCGAAGAAGTAAAAACTTAGGTTCAACCGATACTAACCGATCATTGTTGAAGAAGAAAGGTGGGATGCCTACCGGGGCATCCCCAAGCTTAGATGCTTGAGACTTCTTGAAATATTAACTAGGGATGCCTTGGGCATCCCCAAGCTTGAGCCTTTGTGTCTCCTTAATTCTTTTTATATTACGGTTTCCCTAATTCTTAAAAACTTCGAGCACACAAAACTCAACAAGAACTCGTGAGATATGTTAGTATAAATCCATGCAAAACCTTATCATTCTCTATGGTAGAAAATCGCTAAAATTATTATTTAACATTGCATACTAAATGCCTCTGCATATTTAATACTCCTATCCTCAAATAGAATCATTAAACAAGCAAACATATGCAAACATAACAACAATCTGTCAAAACAGGACAGTCTGTAAAGAGTGCAATTGTACTCATACTTACCTAACTCCAAAAATTCTGAAAAATTACCACACTGTAGAAAATTTGTTGTTACTCATTGTGTAAACATTTCAAGATTTTACCGCGTTCTCACTTTCCAAAAGAATTCAGACAATGATAGAAAACTTTCTGTTTTCAAAACAGCAACATAGAGACTTGCAAAATAAGCATGGTAAAGGCTATACTTGACATTTTTATTGAACTAAAAGATAAAAAAACATTATTCTAAATAACAGCAAGCAAATACTAATAAAATAAAATGACACTCCAAGCAAAACTCATATCATGTGACGAATAAAAATATAGCTCCAAGTAAGGTTACCGATAATGTTGGAGACGAAAGATGGGATGTCTTCCGGGGCATCCCCAAGCTTAGTTGCTTGTATCTTCCTTGAATATTACCTTGGGGTGCCCTGGGCATCCCCAAGCTTAGGGTCTTATCACTCCTTATTCTCCTCATATCGATATCTCACCCAAAACTTGAAACTTCAATCACACAAAACTTAACGGAACTTCGTGAGATGGGTTAGTATGATAAAACAAATCATTCACTTTGGTACTGTAAAGACAAGATTCAATTTTTATTACATGATACCTAATGTACCCTATCATTTCTATAATTTATATTGAGCCATATAAGCCATAGAAACTAGAAAACAAGTAAACTATGCATGGAAAACAGAATCTGTCAAAAAACAGAACAGTTTGTAAAGATCTTAGTAAGCTCAAACTTCTGTTACTCCAAAAATTCTGAAAAATTAGGAAAACGTAAAAAAATTGTATATCAATCAACTGTAAAAATTTCAGAATTTTTCCACATCCAGTAAAAGATAGGAATTTCTGTACTGGACGCAAAAGTTTCTGTCTTTGCACAGAATCAAGTCAACAATCATCCACACTATCCCAAAGGCTTTACTTGGCACTTTATTGAAACAAAAGCTATAAAACATGATTACTACAGTAGCTTAATCATGTTAACACACAAAAACAGTAGGGGTAAATATTGGTTTGTCTCCCAACAAGTGCTTTTCTTTAATGGTTTTTTAGCTAGGCTTGATGATTTGAATGATGCTCACATAAAAGTAAAGAATTGAAACACAAAGAGAGCATCATGAAGCATATGACTAGCACATTTAAGTCTAACCCACTTCCTATGCAAAAGTATTTTGTGAGCAAAAAATTTATGGGAACAAGAATCAACTAGCATAGGAAGGCAAAACAAACATGACTTCAAAACTTTAAACACATAGAGAGGAAACTTGATATTATTGAAATATGTAGAAGCATATATTCCTCTCCCATAATAATTTTCAATAGCATCATGAATGAATTCAACAATATAACCATCACATAAAGCATTCTTTTCATGATTCATAAGCATAGAAATTTTACTACTCTCCACATAAGCAAAATTCTTCTCATTCATAGTTGTGGGAGGAGCAAATTCAACAAAATAGATATCATGAGATACTTGATTAAAATCATGATGACAAGTTTCATGGTTATCGTTACTCTTTATAGCATACACGTCATCACAATAATCATCATAAATAGGAGGCATGCTTTCATCATAATAAATTTGCTCATCAAAACTTGGGGGACCAAAAATATCATCTTCATCAAACATAGCATCCCCAAGCTTGTAGCTTTGCATATCATTAGCATAATGGATATTCAAAGAATCCACACCAACAACAATGCAATCATGCTCATCATTCAAAGATTTAGTGCCAAACATTTTATTAACTTCTTCTTCTAACACTTGAGCACAATTTTCCTTTCCATCATTTTCACGAAAGACATTAAAAAGATGAAGCATATGAGGCAACCTCAATTTCATTCTTTTGTAGTTTTCTTTTATAGACTAAACTAGTGATAAAACAAGAAACTAAAAGATTCAGTTGCAATATCTAAAGATATACCTTCAAGCACTCACCTCCCTGGCAACAGCGCCAGAAAAGAGCTTGATGTCTACTACGCAAACTTCTTCTTGTAGACTCGTGTTGGGCCTCCAAGCGTAGAGTTTTGTAGGACAGTAGCAAATTTCCCTCAAGTGGATGACCTAAGGTTTATCAATCCATGGGAGGCGTAGGATGAAGATGGTCTCTCTCAAACATCCCTGCAACCAAATAACAAAGAGTCTCTTGCATCCCCAACACACCCAATACAATGGTAAATTGTATAGGTGCACTAGTTCGCCGAAGAGATGGTGATACAAGAGTAATATGGATGGTAGATATAGGTTTTTGTAATCTGAAAATATAAAAATGGCAAGGTAACTAGTAACAAAAGTGAGCAAAATTGGTATTGCAATGCTTAGAAACAAGGCCTAGGGTTCATACTTTCACTAGTGCAAGTTCTCTCAACAATGATAACATAATTGGATCACATAACAATCCCTCAACGTGCAACAAAGAATCACTCCAAAGTTTCTATCGGAGAACGTAGGACAAAAATGTACATCAACCCCTATGCATAGATTACCCCAATGTCACCTCAGGAATCTGCGAGTTGAGTACCAAAACATACATCAAGTGAATCAATAGAACATCCCATTGTCACCACAGATATCCCATCGGAAGACATACATCAAGTGTTCTCAAATCCAATACTCAATCCAACATAATGAAACCTCAAAGAGCAAGACTCAATTCATCACAAGAAGGTAGAGGGGGAGAAACACCATATGATCCAAATATAATAACAAAGCTCGCGGTACATCAAGATCGTGCCAAATCAAGAACACGAGAGAGAGATCAAACACATAGCTACTGGTACATACCCTCAGCCCCGAGGGTGAACTACTCCCTCCTCGTCATGGAAACCGCCGGGATGATGAAGATGGCCACCGGTGATGGTTTCCCCCTCCGGCAGGGTGCTAGAACGGGCTCCTGATTGGTTTTTCATGGCTACAGAGGCTTGCGGCGGCTGAACTCCCGATCTAGGTTTCGTTTCGGGGTTTTTTGTATTTATAGGAATTTTTGGCGTCGGTCTCACGTCAAGGGGGTCCATGAGGCAGCGACAAGGTAGGGGGGCGCCCTAGGGGGGCACACCCTCCACCCTTGTCGTTGCCTCGGGACTCTTCTGGCCCAACTCTTGTGCTTCGGGGGCTTCTTCTGGTCCATAAAAAATCACCGTAAATTTTCAGCCCATTCCGAGAACTTTTATTTCTGCACAAAAAACGACACCACGGTAGTTCTGCTGAAAACAACGTCAATCCGGCTTAGTTCTAATAAAATCATACCAAAAACATATAAAATTGTTGTAAACATGGCATGAATACTTCATAAATTATAGATACGTTGGAGACGTATCAACGTGGCAGCCATTTAGAAGGAGGATCACGTCTATATGACACCCGTCCATAGGCATGTCAAGTAGACAGATGGAAGATGACTAAGCAGCACGACAGGCCTGCTGTGCCGCATCCACAGCGTGACACCTAGCAGTGCATTTAATGCACTTTGTCCTAACTACCAAAGTTAGGTATGATAGCACTGTTAGCTATCTAATCACTGGATAATGACCTTTTTGCCATTGTGGTAACCCCTTAGCCTATAAAAGGAGAACCGTGGCAACCTTAGAAAGGATTCGGGCCCTCATGTACTCATACGCGCGTAGCTGCTCTCCCCAAGGCAACCTTGCCAGGCTTGAGCGCCGCGCGTTCTTCATCGTCCCTCCATCAATCCACCAAAGCAGGAGTAGGGTTTTACGCTTCTCAGCGGCTTGAACCTGGGTAAAAATCACCAGCATCATCACTGTCGTGCTGTCCCATGGCCTCTGCTCTTTGTGCAACGCGACCTCCCCCCTGCTGAACCACAAAGGGGCCAATGGCCCCATAGGTGGTCGTGTTCTACCACAACATCTTTGGTGTGCCAGGTAGGGGGAGCGCTTGTGCGAACCCGAGGTCGTGAACATCGCGTCAGTCTTCATCATCATCTTCTTCATCGTTGGCTTCATCATCCATGGCGCCCAAGAAGAAGTCCGACACAACTGCTCATCCTTCCACCTCGAAGGCCCCCTCGCATGCAGCCATCGATGCTGTGGGGGCTGTAGCGGCGTCGGGGGACGCGGACGCCATGGGGAACGTGACCGGCGCAGGCGGCGCTGTCATCGTTCCACCCGTGGCCGAGGCGGGAGCAGAAGACGCCGGAGAAGGGCGGCATCAACAGCATTTCGACGGCCATGCTCCACAACGCATGGGTGGGGAGAACATTCAGTCTCCACCTCCCCACCGTGCCGAAGGACGCAGCCACAGCGACAACGCTCGCTTTGGTGTGAACCGCGTCCCCTTGGCTGTCCCTGCAACGGGCGCAACGGCTGGGCAAGCGCCTCCCCCGGGGCAGAGTAACCAAGACGAAGCGCCGAATGGGGTCGTCAACCCCCAGACGCACCCTTCTCACCACCGTACCACCGTGGCGGCTGGCTCACGGCGACGAGAGCATGGTGCCACCACCACTGGTACTGGCAGGAGCCGAGCGACATCGCGGTCTGCATCGTCGTCTCTGCCAAGCACTGCTTCGGAAGCCATGGCGCGAGCTCAACTCCTGCTGAGATTCCCACCAGAGGCCGGTCAAATGGATGAGTGGGAGCCACCATCCAGAGTCTGATCGGTTTTGCTGAAGCGGGAGGATCGCAGCGGGCAGATCCGCCGTGGCGCCCACAAGCAATAACCATAGTCCAAGCCGCTGGCCAAGTCAAGGGGGCCAGTCCAACGGTACAGTCCCCTCCACGACAGCCAGCGCAGAGGCTGCAACCAGAACCACGCAACGAGGAGCCCGACGAGGTATCAATGGCTTCATCTGACCCTTGGGCCCATCAAGATCATCGGCAGGTCCTAGAAGATCGGCGGAGGGAGGACACGCGCGTCACCATAGAACGACGCCGCAAAACCCGCCGCCAATCCGACAGGCGCAATGGCCCAGACGTCGACGAACCCGCGCCCAGTGAAGGCGGATACTTGCCTTTCGAGGTTGGGTGCCCTGCCTTCACTCGCGAGCTGTGGCAAGTCTGTTGGCCATCTTCCCATGTTTTCAAGCCAGAAATACCAGAGAAGTATGATGGAAGGTTGAACCCGACAGAGTTCTTGAGCATCTACACTATCGCTGTTCAAGCCGCCGGAGGAAGAGATGAGAAGGTGTTCACCAATTACTTCCCTTTGGCACTCAAGCCAAATGTGAGGTCATGGCTGATGCACCTTCCGGAGAATTCCATCTCATCATGGGCTAACCTGTGCAATGAGTTCGTTGGCGCCTTCACGGGTGGCCATCAAGAACCAGGACGGCCCAGCGATCTGCAACTCTTTCCACAAAAGGAAGGGAAGAGCTTGCGGAAGTACATGCAGAGGTTTAGCTGGGTGCACAGAAACATTCTAGACATCCACCCGGCAGTTGTGATTGCCCCGTTCCAGTCCAACGTGCGCAACAGGAGGATATGTTCCAAGATGAACGTCCGGTTGCCCAAGACTGTGAATGAGTTGTACACCTTGGCGGATATGTGTGCCCGAACAGAGAATGGGAGGCAGCTCCCCGGAGAAGAGGACGGCGTCGAAGTCGACTCAGAGGATGACAACGATGCCTGATACGTCTCCAACGTATCTATAATTTATGAAGTATTCATGCCATGTTTACAACAATTTTATATGGTTTTGGTATGATTTTTTTGGAACAAAAGAGACCCCCAAAGCTTCATGGAAGGACCATAAGGTGAAGGAGTAGGGCACAAGACACCGGGGCGCGCCAGGGGGCCCAGGCGCGCCCCGGTGGGTTGTGCTCACATCGAGGCCCATCTTAGCGTGAAACCAATGCCAAAAATTCCTATAAATAGAGAAACCATCAGGGGTAACCCTAGATCAGAAGTTCCGCCGCTGCAAGCCTCTGTAGCCATGAAAAACCAATCTAGACCCCGTTCCGGCACCCTGCATGAGGGGGAAATCATCACCGGTGGCCATCTTCATCATCCCGGCGGCCACCATGATGAGGAGGGAGTAGTCCACCCTCGGGGCTGAGGGTTTGTACCAGTAGCTATGTGTTTAATCTCTCTCTCTCTCTCGTGTTCTTGAGATGTCACGATCTTGATGTATCGCGGGCTTTGTTAATATAGTTGGATCATATGGTGTCTTCCCCTCTCTATCTTGTTGTGAATTGAGTTTTCCCTTTGAGATTTCGTTTTATCAGATTGAGTACTTTTATGGATTTGAGAGCACTTGATGTATGTCTTGCTATGAATACCTGTGGTGACAATGGGGTATCATATTGATTCACTTGATATGTATTTTGGCACTCAACTCGCGGATTCCCGAGGTGACATTGGGGTAATCTATGCATAGGGGTTGATGCATGTTCTCGTCTTTGTTTCTCCGGTAGAAATCTTGGGGCACTCTTTGAGGTTCTTTGTGTTGGATTGAGTATTATGAATCTGAATTTGTTTTGGTGTTATTTTAGTACGAACTCTTGATAGATCGATCGGAAAGAATAACTTGTGTTATTTTAGTACGAACTCTTGATAGATCGATCGGAAAGAATAACTTGGTGTTATTTTAGTACGAACTCTTGGATAGATCGATTGGAAAGAATAGCTACAAACAATTTCTTCTTATGTTCTCCGCTAGATAAGAACTTTGGAGTGATTCTTCATCGCACGTTGAGGGATGGTTATATGATCCAATTAGATTAGCATTGTTGGGAGATTGCACTAACGAAAGTACGGACCCTAGGCCTTGTTTTCAAGCATTGCAATACTGTTTGTGCTCCGTTTTATCACTTGCTACCTTGCTGTTTTTATTTATTCAGATTTTAAAAATATATTTCTACCATCCATGTTACACTTTTATCACCATCTCTTCGCCGAACTTGTGCACCTATACAAATTACCATTGTATTTGGTGTGTTGGGGACACAAGAGACTTTTTATTATTTGGTTGCAGGGTTGTTTGAGAGAGACCATCTTCATCCTACGCCTCCCACGGATTGATAAACCTTAGGTCATCCACTTGAGGGAAATTTGCTACTGTCCTACAAAACTCTGCGCTTGGAGGCCCAACACGAGTCTACAAGAACAAGTTGTGTAGTAGACATCAAGCTCTTTTCTGGCACCGTTGCCGGGGAGGTAAGTGCTTGAAGGTATATCTTTAGATCTTGCAATCGAATCTTTTAGTTTCTCGTTTTATCACTAGTTTGGTTTATAGAAAGAAAACTACAAAACAATGGAATTGAGGTTGCATCATATTATTCATCTTTATAATGTATTTCGTGAAAATGATGGAAAAGAAAATTGTGCTCAATTGATAGAAGAAGAATTCTATAAAATGTTTGACAGAGAATCTTTGAATGATGAGCATGATTGCAATGTTGTCGGTATGAACTCTTTGAATATCCATGATGCTAATGATATGCAAAGCTACAAGCTTGGGGATGCTATGTTTGATGAAGATGATATTTTTAGTCCCCCAAGTTTTGATGTGCAAATTTGTTATAATGGTAGCATGCCTCCTATTTATTATGATTATGTTGATGAAAGTGGGTTTGGAAGAGTGTCAACTCTAGGTACTAATGATCCCACTATTTTGGAGGGTGTTGAATCTTATTGTGATAATTATGAAAGTGGATTTGGAGAGGTCATGACTTTATTTAGTGATGAATCCACTATTTTGGAAGAGGTTTCAATTGACTATGACAACAAAGTTGCTATCTATGATGATTATGGTGATGACATGTATGCTATAAAGAATAATGATAACCATGAAACTTGTCATCATGATTTTAATTTTCAATCCCATGATAGTTATTTTGTTGAGTTTGCTCCCACTACTATTCATGAGAATAAATTTGCTTATGTGGAGAGCAATAAAATTTCTATGCTTGTGGATCATGAAAAGAATGCTTTATGTGATAGTTATATTGTTGAATTCATTCATGATGCTACTGAAAATTATTATGAGAGGGGAACATATGCTTTAACATATTGCAATAATATCAAATTTCCTCTCTTCATGGTGAAAGTTTTGAAGTTGCACTTGTTTTGCCTTCCTATGCTAGTTGATTCTTGTTCCCATAACTTGTTTGCTCACAAAATCCCTATGCATAGGAAGTGTGTTAGACTTAAATGTGCTAGTCATATGCTTCATGATGCTCTCTTTGTGTTTCAATTCTTATCTTTTATGCGAGCATCATTGAAATCATCATGCCTAGCTAAAAGGCATTAAAGAAAAGCGCTTGTTGGGAGACAACCCGACACTTTTACCAACTGTTTTGGTGTTTTCACATGATTATGCTACCGTAGTAATCTTGTTTTATAGCTTTTGTTTCAATAAAGTGCCAAGTAAAGCCTTTGGGATAGTGTGGATGATAGTTGACTTGATTCTGTGCAAAAACAGAAACTTTTGCATCCAGTGCAGAAATTCCTTTCTTTTACTCGAACGTGGAAAAACTATGAATTTTTTAAAGATGATGAGTATACAAATTTTCTACGTTTTATTAATTTTTCAGAATTTTTGGAGTTACAGAAGTTTGACTTTAATTCAGATCTTTATGTACTGTTCTGTTTTTGACAGCTTCTGTTTTCAATGCATAGTTCGCTTGTTTTATGGTTTCCATGGCTTATATTGCATAATATAAGTTGTGGAAATTGTAGATTACAGTAGGAATTGTGTGAGAACAATTATGAATCTTATCTTGACAGTACCAAAGTGAATGATTTATCTTTATCATACTAACCCATCTCACGAAGTTCCGCTAAGTTTTGTGTGATTGAAGTTTTCAAGTTTTGGGTGAGATATCGATATGAGGAGAATAAGGAGTGAAAAGACCCTAAGATTGGGGATGCCCAAGGCACCCCCAAGGCAATATTCAAGGAAGATCCAAGCAACTAAGGTTGGGGATGCCCCGGAAGGCATCCCCTCTTTCGTCTTCAACATTATCGGTAACCTCACTTGGAGCTATATTTTCATTCATCACATGATATGAATTTTTCTTGGAGAGTCATTTTATTTTATTATTATTTGCTTTCTGTTAGTTATAATAATGTTTTGCATCTTTTATTTCAATAAAAGTGGCAAGGATAGCCATCACCATGCTTATTTTGCAAATATATGAGTTGCTGTTTCAAAACAGAAAGTTTATCGCTGTTGAAATAATTCTCCAGAAAATTAAGAATGTGATAAAATGTTGAAAATTTTTGCACAATAATATCTGATAAATTTTATACAGTATAGTAATTTTTCAGAATTTTTGGAGTTAGGGAATTATGAGTACAATTGCACTCTTTACAAACTATCCTGTTTAGACAGATTGCTGTTATGTTCGCATTGTTTGCATATGTTTGCTTGTTTAATGATTCTATTTGAGGATAGGAGTATTAAATATGCAGAGGCATTTAGTATGCAATGTTGAATAATAATTTTAGTGATTTGCTACAGTAGAGAATGATAAGGTTTTGCATTGATTTATACTAACTTATCTCACGAGTTCTTGTTGTGTTTTGTGTGGATGAAGTTTTTAAGATTTAGGAAACCGTGATATGAAAGGAATTAAGGAGACACAAAAGCTCAAGCTTGGGGATGCCCAAGGCATCCCAAGTTAATAATCCAAGAATTCTCAAGCATCTAAGCTTGGGAATGCCCCGGTAGGCATCCCACCTTTCTTCATCAACAATTATCGGTTAGCCTCGGTTGAGCCTAAGTTTTTGCTTCTTCACATGATGTTTGCTATTCTTAGAATGTCATTTTATTTTATTTGCTTGCTGTTTTAATAAAATACTTAGATCTGAAATTTTTTAAATAAGAAAGAATCCACACTTAGCTACCCCTTTACTCAACTACTCGCTTGATCTTCACTTATATCTTTTTGGAGTAGTTTGTTATTTACTCTTGTGCTTCACTTATATCCTATGAGTAAATTGTTGAATGAATTGAATATCATGAAGTTGAAATTATATATCCATATCATGCCTAGTAGTGGCTTCACATTGGGTTTAGAAAGTGAAATCTTTTGAAGCTTGACAATCACAATATTGGTCATACAAGCAATTCATGAATGATTAGTATAAGGAAGAGAACTTTCACATGCAAATATATTATCTTGGACATCTTCTATGATTGTGAATACCCATTAATTATTTTCAAACTTGAGCAAATTAGTTGAAGTTGGACAAGGAAGACAACGTAATGAGTTATGTTTGGGTATATTTGCATAGTAGTTATATTGTCATGGATCCTCCAACATGTGGTGTTTGCCTAGGATCTTTTGCTAGCCAAAAATTCGTACTAAGTAGAGATACTACTTGTGCATCCAAAAACCCTTAAACCTAGTATCTTGCCATGAGTGTCCACCATACCTACCTATGGATTGAATAAGATCCTTCAAGTAAGTTGTCGTCGGTGCATAAAGCAATAAAAAATGCTCCTAAATATGTTTGATCTTTTATTGTAAGGGAAAATTGAGCATTGTACGAACTTGTGATGGCAAAGTAATAAAAGCGACAGACTACATAATAAAGGTTGCTATCATAAGGGGCAATATAACGTGATGTTCCTTTGCATTAAGAGCTTGGATATCCAAATAAAAAGCGCTTGACAACCTCTGCTTCTCTCTGCGAAGGGCCTATCTTTTACTTTTCAGTATTTACTTTTATGCAAAGAGTCAATAGTATGAATTCTCATTTCAACCTCAACTATTCTTTAGTTGGCAAGCATCATGTGGTGGGGAAAGATCTAGGCACATATGACCAGTCAAATATATTTGATCATGAATTATTATTGTTGATAATTATCTCTATGATAAATGAGTTGGGAGGCAAAATATTAAGCCCCTATCTTTCTCTGTGTTCGATGGATGCCATTTGTTCTAAGAATATGCTTTGAGTACTAGCAATCATGGAAGACTATATGATGATTGAGTATGTGGAGCTCTTACTTAGACTCTGTTGAATAAGTTGAATTGCAATTGTTTGGTGACTAAGAATATAGGTTGTTGAGTTTCAAGAGAATTCATTATTTGAACCTTAACATGTGAATTGGTTGCTACTTTAACATGAAAAGTTTTACGAGAAAGAATTGCTATTATGTTGTTAGGAAAAGTGATTGAAATTATCATTGATCAAACTTATGCACTTTGCTAGCATTCACACTTCATAAATTATTTCTTTTATCATTTACCTACTCGAGGACGAGTAGGAATTAAGCTTGGGGATGCTAATACGTCTCCAACATATCTATAATTTATGAAGTATTCATGCCATGTTTACAACAATTTTATATGGTTTTGGTATGATTTGCATGGAACTAACCCGGACTGACGCTGTTTTCAGCAGAACTACCGTGGTTTTGTTTTTTGTGCAGAAATGAAAGTTCTCCAAATGAGCTGAAACTTTTTGACAATTTTTTTGGAACAAAAGAGACCCCCGAAGCTTCGTGGAAGGACCAGAAGGTGAAGGGGTAGGGCACAAGACACCGGGGCGCGCCAGGGGGCCCAGGCGTGCCCCGGTGGGTTGTGCTCACCTCGAGGCCCATCTTAGCGTGAAACCAAGGCCAAAAATTCCTATAAATAGAGAAACCATCAGGGGTAACCCTAGATCAGAAGTTCCACCGCCGCAAGCCTCTGTAGCCATGAAAAACCAATCTAGACCCCATTCCGGCACCCTACCGGAGGGGGAAATCATCACCGGTGGCCATCTTCATCATCCCGGTGGCCACCATGATGAGGAGGGAGTAGTCCACCCTCGGGGCTGAGGGTTTGTACCAGTAGCTATGTGTTTAATCTCTCTCTCTCTCTCATGTTCTTGAGATGTCACGATCTTGATGTATCGCGGGCTTTGTTAATATAGTTGGATCATATGGTGTTTTCCCCACTCTATCTTGTTGTGAATTGAGTTTTCCCTTTGAGATTTTGTTTTATCGGATTGAATACTTTTATGGATTTGAGAGCACTTGATGTATGTCTTGCTATGAATACCTGTGGTGACAATGGGGTATCATATTGATTCACTTGATATGTATTTTGGCAGTCAACTCGCGGATTCTCGAGGTGACATTGGGGTAATCTATGCATAGGGGTTGATGCACGTTCTCGTCTTTGTTTCTCCGGTAGAAATCTTGGGGCACTCTTTGAGGTTCTTTGTGGTGGATTGAGTATTATGAATCTGAATTTGTTTTGGTGTTATTTTAGTACGAACTCTTGATAGATCGATCGGAAAGAATAACTTGTGTTATTTTAGTACGAACTCTTGATAGATCGATCGGAAAGAATAACTTGGTGTTCTTTTAGTACGAACTCTTGAATAGATCGATCGGAAAGAATAGCTACAAACAATTTATTCTTATGTTCTCTGCTAGATAAGAACTTTGGAGTGATTCTTCATCGCACGTTGAGGGATGGTTATATGATCCAATTAGATTAGCATTGTTGAGAGATTGCACTAGCGAAAGTACGGACCCTAGGCCTTGTTTTCAAGCATTGCAATACCGTTTGTGCTCAGTTTTATCACTTGCTACCTTGCTGTTTTTATTTATTCAGATTTTAAATATATATTTCTACCATCCATATTACACTTTTACCACCATCTCTTCGTCGGACTAGTGCACCTATACAAATTACCATTGTATTTGGTGTGTTGGGGACACAAGAGACTTTATTATTTGGTTGCAGGGTTATTTGAGAGAGACCATCTTCATCCTATGCCTTCCACGGATTGATAAACCTTAGGTCATCCACTTGAGGGAAATTTGCTACTGTCCTACAAAACTCCGCGCTTGGAGGCCCAACACGAGTCTACAAGAACAAGTTGTGTAGTAGACATCAATGCCGCTGACCTGAAGAGGAAGAATAAGAAACACAATAAGAAGCGCAAGGAAAAGGCAGTATTGGCTGTTGAGGGCTCCGGCACTCCTAGTACCGGCAAGAAGGCTAAGACCGAAGCCCCCTAGCAAGGAAGTTGCCGTGTGCACTGATTGCCGGGAGGCTGCGGCGGCTGAGAAGGCTGGGAAGGCTGATGGGCCATACTGCAAGATCCACCGGACCAAGGGCCATGCTTCAACTGAGCGGTCTCAACCAGAATAGCCTTGTTCACAAGAGTAGAAAAGTCATTGAAGTCTTGAGCAGCAAGTGCAAGCTCAATGTCTGGGTGTAGTCCATTACGGAACTTCTCTTGTCTACGGGCATCTGTGGCGATGTCTTCTTCAGCATAGCAGGAGAGGTCTAGAAATTCTCGCTGATAAGCTTCGACAGTCTTGTTGCCCTGAGTGAGGTTGCGGAACTAGGTCTTCATTCGTTCCATAATTGCCTGAGGGATGAAACATGCACGAAAAGCAGCCTGGAACTCATACCAGGTAATGACTATTCCAGCAGGCAGTGTACGCTTGTGGGTGTCCCACCATTGAGCAGCGGGGCCCTTTAAGAAAAAGGCCGCGAAGATGACGAAGTTGGCAGGGGCGACATTAGCAGACTCCATCTCGTGAGTGATGTCGCGGAGCCAGTCATCAGCATCTAGTGGCTTGTCAGAGTTGCGAAACTGAGTAGGGTTGAGTCGCATAAACTCTGTCAAAGTTATTGAAGCAGGGTTCTGGTTCTGGTTCTGGTTGTTCTGATGCGGAAATTGAGCCATAATCCCAGTCATGAACTGGCGGTTGAGCTCAAATTGTTGTATCATAGCTGCCATATAGTCTGGCGGTGGTGGGCGTTCAGGGGTACCACGACCACGACCACCTGGTCTAACCATCCTGCTAAGTATCAACAGGGGGTAGTTTAGTAAACGAAATTGCGATTGTTTAGCGACAAGCATGATGTAACTCGACAACAATTAAGCAGTGTAACAGATACATAACAGTAGTCAATTAAGACATACAGATCCATAAACAAAGTCGGGTACATGCGGACAGCATAACGGCGCAAATTTAGAACTAGACATACTAGGCGGCGCGCAGGCACGCGGTAAGGAAGTACACAACGAGACATAGCAAAGGCTACATCAACGTCGGGGAAAACCACTGAAACGGGGTAACTACAAGTGCGGACGATGAATGTTCGTCGCGGTAGGATCCTGCGCTCCATGTGCACTCTGATGCAGAACCCGGTCTTATCGAATGACAACACGGAGTATAATACAACTCGGAGAGAAAGGTTAAACAAAACAATGGAAAGGAAAATGATTATCAGACTAATCAGATCAATGACAAGGAAATCGCACAGATATCCAACTCTCCGGGTAGACGGGATTTACGAGATCCTAAGTGTCGATGTTAGTAAAATTTATTTAACCCGAATAGAAGAGAGATCAGAGTCCCAGAGTATAGACGAGGAATAAAAGATCCTAATACCACCCAGTTGGCGACGTGGGCCCGTAAGCCACACAGCCAAGTTAGTAAATTAGTTTTTCGATGTCTAGACTCAACTTCGGCCAAGGAATTTGGAGGGGGCTTCCTACAGGCAGTCGGCTCTGATACCAACTTGTGACGCCCTCGACTCAATCATGCACTAATCATACACGCAAACATGCACGATCAAGCACAGGGACTCACGGGAAGATATCACAACACAACTCTAACACAAATAAACGGAGATCCACAATATTACAGACCAGGGATCACGAGGATCCGAATACATAGTCAGTCATACAAATATTATCTTAGTACAGACATAGTTAGACAAGTTTTGCCTTAAGAAGGCTAGTACAAACAACGACTCTAGATCGAAAGGCGTTGGCCTCCTGCCTGGGAGCCTCCGATCCTACTCCTGGTCGGCTGGCTCGATCCAGTAGTACGTGTCCTCTGGACCCTCCTGGTAGTAATCTCCTGAGGTGGCATCTGGCTCCTGGACTCCATCGTCTGATGTATCATCAAGGTGGGGGATGGGGAAAAGAGAAAGTAAAGCAACCGTGAGTACTCATCCGAAGTACTCAGCAAGCAAGGATCTATACTACATATGCAACATTATCAATGGAGAAAAGGTTGTATATGTGGACTGGGCTGCAGAAATGCCAGAATAGAGAGAAGGCCTAGTCCTATCGAAGACTAGCATCTTCACGAAGCCATCATCTTGCAGCAGTAGAAGAGAGTAGAATAGCATTTTATTTAGCAAACATGTTGAAGCAAAGCCTAGAGATCCTTCCTTGACTCCCAGCGAGAAAGCGATCCCGAAGCTTCAATTAAGTAACAAGTATCCAGTTCAAGTAGTAGATTGGGATACACAAACTGAGCGTCCTTTACCGTAGGACCGGCTATCGATAGATTATTCATCCCTGCAGGGGTGCACTACTGTTACCCAACACGCTCGATCAACTCTGGTCGGACACACTTGCTGGGTAATGCCCGGCCTCGGAAGATCAACACGAAGCAGCGCCCTACCTAGGCTCGGCAGAGAGGTCAGCACGTCAGACTAACCTATGCACCCAGAGGTCTTGGGCCATCGCCCTGGGCACCCTGCGCGTTGCGAGACTGGCCGGGGTGCAGGCGCGACACTGAACTCGTCAGTGAAGTATCCAGCCCAATCCCGACAATCAGCCCGCACGGTGAAACGTGACGTCTGATGAGCTTTCGGGAGAAACGTACATCGCAGAGGGCCCCATAACCATTATCCCGCGTGGTGGTAGTGCGTATAGGGCATGTCGACCCACTCAGATCACACACCCAAATCCAATAGGCTCATTTAGTATCACGTGGAGGCAATCAGAGTCTCTGATGCTCCGCCACAATATCACACTCGAGTGCCCTTCCGGCACACCCGACATCATAGATCCCCAGCGAGTACCCACCAGGGTCGACCCGCCTGTAACAAAGGTCAAAGTAACCGTGTGGTCATAACATCAAGGGGGAAAACCCGAGGAATCACCCTCGGTGGATTCCGCTCGACGAAAACATCAGGGTGAACGTATGAGGCATCACCCTTGAGGTTCACACTAAGGGGTTGCACGACAGAGTTGTATCGGAAGTGGAGAAGGAGGAATCACCCTCGATGACCACGACCGAACAGCTACACTGCAGAGTATTCATCAGGAGTGCGTTACGAGGTATCACCCTCGGCACTCGATAGTAACTATGCAGAGTCGTACAACTAAGGGGGTGAAGTGATGTGTCGGTCTCTGGTCGACGATCACATTGATCGAGTCGTCGATGATCAAGCAGGGGCAACAAGGGTAAGGTGGTGGGGTCACTGATGGTTCACTACCAACCTATACTAAACAGTTTATCATAGGCAGGTAAGGTAACAATGAACAGGTTACAACAGCAGGCTATGCATCAGAATAGGAGCATACATTAACAGTAGCAAAATCTAATGCAAGCAGGAGAAATGGAATGGGCGATATCTGGATGCTCAAGGGGGGGGGGGGGGGGCTTGCCTGGTTGCTCTGGCAAGAGAGAGGGATCGCCAACGGGCTGCTCGTCGGTAGTGTAGTCGTACCCAGGTGCAGCGTCGTCGGTCTCGGCATCTATCGAGAGAGAATGAGGGGGAGAGAAACAATAAATTCACGGCAATAATGCAAACAATATGTATGACATGCCTAAATGATATGCCGGGGTGTTCTACTGCCTAACTAGATGATTTAGTTAATTTAGGAATCTATTCGGATTTATTTAATTAAAGTTGGGCACTATTCATTTATCAAAATCGGTCTAAAAGTTCGATGTTCATATAGCTAGGGGCATCTGACAAGAATACGGAGGGCGTATTCGGGCTCGTATCAAAATTCTGAGCAACTTTCATATATAAATTATTTTCATCGGAGTTACGGTTTAATTTATATGATTTTCTAAAGTTTTAAATATTTTTTGAATTTAATTATTTATTTAAATTCGAATTATCCAGAATAGTGAATGATGACGTCAGCATGAGGTCAGTGTGACGTCAGCAGGTCAACTCTGGCTTACCAGAGTCAAACCTGACAAGTGGGGCCCACATGTCATACATTGTGGCTTTAACAGAGAGGTTAAATTAACTAATTGGGTTAATTAACAGGTGGGGCCCAGCAGTCAGTGACTGATTAGGATTTTAATTATTTTTATTAAACTAATTAGTTAATTAGGCACCTGACAAAGGGGCCCATATGTCATAGACACAGGGAGAGGGGCCCCACCAGTCAGTGACTGGGCAGTGCCCAGTCAGCCAGTTGACCAAGTCAACTGGTCAACTGGGGCCCAGGGGGGCCCACAGTCAGTGGCACGGGGGGTGGGACCCACCGGCCACATCGGACGCCGGCCGGAGAGCGCTCCGGCGAGGTTCGGGATTCGCCCACAGGGCGTCTCCGGGGCTGGGGGAGGGTGCGTTCGACGCGGCTCGACGTCGCGAGTCGAATGGCGGCGGTGCGGGGTGCTGGGGAGACCGGAGTGGAGCGCCAGGAGCTCGTCGGCGGCGAGGTTTCTCGGGCGAGCTACGGGAACGGCGCCACGACGTGTTTTACGGGCGAAGCAAGGGGTAGGCGAGGCCTATGAGTGGCGGCGAAGCGAACGGGCAGCAGCACATGACCAAATGGCCGCCGGACGGCCGCCGGCGACGAGGTCCGCGGCGGTGGGCTCGGGCAACTCGAATGCGGTCACTACGGCATCGATAGTGAGAAGAAAAGAGAGGGGGACGACGTCGACTGCTCACCGGGCCCTGTAGGTGTGCAACAGCGGGCTCGGGGAAGGCTTGCCGGAGCGAATCGACGGCAGCGACGCAGGCGGCCGTAGGGGAAGAAGACGATGCAGGCCGGCGATGCAGAGGCGTTCGGCTCTAGCTCGTTGGTGCAGGCGGCGTAGCGGAGCACGGCGGTGACGCTGGACTAGGCGGGACGGCGTGGCGGAGGTGGTGGCTACGCGGGCGAGGGAGCATTGGCGATGGCCGCATCGGCCATGGCGGAGAACGAGCGAGGGAGGGGGAGGAATGGTGGCTAGGGTTCGCCAGGGGGCGAGGAGCTGCTCTTATCCCCAGCGCGAGCATGGGCGCGCTGTCGAGCGGCGAGCGAGGGGGGCCTGGGGCGCACGCGCGCGTTAGTGCGGTGTGTTCGACAGCGAGGCGGCATGAGCAGTGCGGGAGGAGGGAGGAGGTGCGGGGTGGGCTGGGCTGGCGCTGTAGCGATAGGCTCGAGTGCACAGTAGCTACATTAGGCCTTTTCCTTTTTCTCTTTTTCTGTCTCTTTTCTTTTCTGTTTGCAAAATGTTTGGGCACCAAATGAATTTTGTAAAAAGTGTGACCTAGTCCATAAATACCAGTGCATTATACCCTAACACCAAAAACTAGTTTGGGCAAAACACCATTTCATATTTGATTTAGATTAATTAAAAGGTTATTAAATATTATTTCCAGCCACTGTTAGAGGAGGTTTGGGTTACTTAATCATTGTAATAAATGTTGGTGACAATTTTAGAATGGTCTCTGGAATATTTATTACTCAATAAACATTTTAGTTTCTATGTTGAACAACTTTTATTTTCCACATTCATTTAAATTTGGATTTTGACTTAGGAGTTAAAATGCAATATGATGCTAATGATGATCATGCACTGTTAAACTTGCTGACTTGTCATTATCAAAAGTGATTACTGTGGCTAATGACATGGGGTGTTACAATAATGCAGCGGCCTGTGTACTTTGTTAGCTCCCTGTTGCAGGGGGCTAGGTCAAGGTACTCCAGAGTGCAAAAGTTGATCTTCTGCCTCATTATGGCCTCGAGGAAGCTGCGCCACTACTTCCAAGCCCACGAGATCACAGTTGTCACTTGTTTCCCTTTGCAACGCATACTGAGGAACCCGGAGGCCACTGGCAGAATAGTGGAATGGGCTTTGGAATTGTCAAGCTTTGGTCTGAAGTATGAGAGTACGTCAACCATTCAGAGTAGAGCATTGGCGGAGTTCATCGCGGAATGGACACCGACCCCAGATAAGGAGACACCGGAAACAGTTATCCTCGGCATGGAGGCCCCCCAAGAGTGGATCATGTACTTTGATGGTGCCTTCTCACTGCAAGGTGCAGGAGCTGGCGTGCTCCTTGTCGCACCCACTGGAGAGCACCTCAAGTATGTGGTCCAAATGCATTTTCACCGGGAGAAAGCTACCAACAACACTGCGGAATATGAAGGACTCCTTGCCAAGCTCAGGGTCACAACAAAGTTGGGAATTAAGAAGTTGATCATTCGTGGAGACTCACAGCTTGTGGTGAGACAAGTGAACAAGGATTACCAGAGTCCATTGATGGAGGCATATGTGGAGGAAGTGCGAAAGCTGGAGGAGCGTTTTGATGGATTGCAACCAGAGCATGTGCCGTGTGCGGAAAATAGTGTTGCCGATCATCTGTCAAAATGCGCTGTGCAAAAGCTTCCTGTGGAACCAGGGACTTTTGTTCTCCACCTGACTCAACCCTCAGTATCCCCGACAACAATGGCTAGAAAGAGGAGGAAACTGGACTCTGGCAAGCCTCTCCCGGCAGAGCTTCCCGAAGCCCCCGCCAGAGAGGTTGACAGGAGTAACTCCACTTTGCCTGGTGAGCAACACCCTCCCGCCGAACTACCAGTTCTTGTGGTTGAGATATGCGCTCCCACGAAAAAGGAGGTGCCGTTGATCCTTGTTACCGAGCCTCAGGCTCCAACTTGGGCACGACACATAGTCCATTACCTCCAAACAGGAGAACTTCCCGAAGAGCAAGAAGAAGCTGAAAGAGTAGCCCGGAGGGCCAGTATGTATCAGTTTGTCGATAACACTCTATACAGAAGGATGCCCAACGGTGTGAAATTGAAGTGCATTTGCCGAGAAGAGGGGAAGGAACTGTTGGCAGAGATACACAAAGGCATGTGCGGCTCCCATATTGGATCAAGAGCCTTGGTTGGAAAAGCTTTCCGGCAAGGTTTCTACTGGCCCACGGCCCTCCAAGATGCAATTGAGCTAGTCACCAGATGTGAAGCCTGCCAGTTCCACTCCAAGAATATCCATCAACATGCTCAAGCTCTCCAGACGATCCCTTTATCATGGCCATTTTCGGTCTGGGGGCTCGACATCTTGGGGCCCTTCCCCCATGCTACCAGGGGCTTTGAATTCTTATACTTGGCAATCGACAGGTTTACAAAGTGGCCGGAGGCGGAGCCTGTGAGAAAGGTGACTGCACAATCAACTATCAAGTTCTTGAAGGGATTGGTGTGCCACTTCGGAGTACCCGCCAGAGTCATCACTGACAACGACACCCAATTCACAAGCCGCGCCTTCATGCAATACGTTCAAACCCTCGGAAACAAGGTTTCATTTGCCTCTATTGCTCATCCCAGGAGCAATGGACAAGCTAAGAGGATGAACGCTGAAGTGCTGCGAGGACTCAAGACAAGAACTTTTGACAAGCTGCAGAAGTGCAGCAGACGCTGGATCGACGAGCTGCCGGTGGTTCTTTGGTCCCTTTGTACGACACCAAATCGAGCTACCGGCCAGACTCCCTTCTCCCTAGTCTATGGGGCAGAAGCAGTAATCCCCACGGAACTCATATACAGGTCACCTCGAGTATTTGCCTACGATGAAGTAGAGCAAGAGCAGCACCGGCATGACGATGCCGTGCTCCTTGAGGAGAACCGTCTCCGGGCTGCTACACGTGCTGCACGCTATTAGCAAGCTCTGCGCCGCTATCACAGCTGCAGGGTTCATGCCCGAAGCCTTGATGAAGGTGACCTTGTCCTTAGGCGTGTTCAGTTCGCCAAGGGTGCAAACAAGTTGACGCTAAAGTTGGAAGGCCCTTACCGGGTAGTGCGAGTCACTAGACCTGGCGCAGTCCGTTTGGAGACCGAAGATGGCATTCAATTGCAAAACTCATGGAAAATTGAGCATCTTTGTAAGTTCTACCCGTAAGGCGCGGCTGTCGGGCCCTGCCCGGCAGCCACCCTTTTATACAAGCCTTGCCGATGCGCATGTAACCCTTTGTACAAAGCCAGGCGCAGACTCTGAGCGCAGACAATAAAACGAAGTGCTGGCGCCCTAAAAACAACTTGCATGCATGCATAGCTTAGCATAATCTTGCCATGATCATGTAGATAAGATCATATGTTGCTTTGTTTTCCTCTGCACAAACTGAAGGGGTCTTGCCGCGGACTCGGTCCCGAAAAGAAGAAATGGAAACAAGCCTACATATCGATCCCCGACAAGCCAAACAGATAAGTTCCTTTTTATCCATACATGTCTCTGTAAGAAGAAAGCTTGTGCATAGAAAAACCTTGTCACCTTCGAAGCATTTGTGCTCCCATCCCTCGATTTGGATGATATTTTGGTCGGAATGGTTGTAGTGGCATTTTACGGTGAAGGTTCGACAAGGGGCTGATCCCCTTCCATAGTTTTGAGCCCGGCAGGCCAAGCCCCGCGGCAACAAACGGAAGGCACCGACAGGATAGCTTGCCGGAGAAAATTTGTTTACTTAAAAGTATAGAGGCACTCCTCCTCTGCATGGATGTAGTACATGCACAAGTGCCCGGCAAGACCATCTTTTTTCATTAATGTGCGGATAAATGAGTACAAAGCTTACAGAGTACAAACATGGATAGAAGAAATTACATATTTGAAACTAAAGTTTGGCAAGTGCCTACATATTTTAGATTGAAAAAAGATAAGTGCCCCGTAATCCCTTTCTTGTCCATCTTCTCCTAGGAACTATGGTGGGAGGTGAAGAGGGCAAAAGGAGTGCCTGGGCAGAAGCCCAACCTGACCCCGTCAGGGCCCGCAAGGCGCGGCCTGACAAGATCGGGAGTGGTGAGGCTGCGAAGGCGGCAGGGGCGGCTAGGAGGTGACCTGGACACCACCGCCAGGACCAAAGAGTGCACCTGGCAGAAGGCACCAAGAGAGCGTCCCCTCCCCGGCAACCGTCCGGAAGAAGCTGGTGATGATGGTGCCGGGGAGGGAGGGGAAGAGCAGAAAGACGGAGCAGCAGGCCGGCAGTACAAGACGAAGGCGTTGGTGCCATCGTACTCCAACCTGACGACCTGCCACCCGCCTTCTCCGTCTTCGCTTGTTTCTTCCTCGTCACTGTTGCTCCGGGAGGACGCCGGGCCCTTGGCCCGTCACCTCCCCCGAAGAAGCAGCCGACGATGGCGGCGATGCCCGAGGTGCACGGGGAGCACCACTCCCTACCTTGGCGGGCAGGAGGACACCACCATCTTCAGCGTCATCCCCGACCTCGCCGGAGAGAGCAGTGCCGGGATAACTAAGGATCCTGAGCACAGCGCCGCGGGCGGGCGCCAGAAGCCCTGAGGACTCCGCCGACGGGTTAACGAGCCCCAACGGCTTGCGACAGGGGCGACTCCTCTTCTTCGGGCGGCTAGCTCGCATGGAGGAGGCGAGCGCTTCGCCATTATGGAGAAGCGAACACTTTCCATACCGGAGTCGATACGGCGTCCACGGATACGCCGCCATGAACTGCAATCGCCCCTACTACGGTCGCTGCGTCTCCCACGGCCCTGGACCTGACTCACTCCCCGAGTGCTAACACTAGCTTTCGGGATCGCCACACCCGGGTTGAGGCCCGGGGCCTGGCCCCGATCTCTCCCCCTCAGCATGGCAAGGAACTGAGCAGGGAAGAAGAAGAGGGAGGTGCATGGATGAGTGCCTCCGCTCCCCCTCGTGCTCCCTTTTATAGGCGAACTGGGACGGGGGGGACTGATTCTCGACCCACTCTCAAGAGCTCCTTCGAATCCGACCCGAGCCACTAACGGTGGACGAGCCCATCGACCGCCCTCTTGCACCAATCCGGAATATTTGGGTTTCTGTCATAGCACTCCTTCCTGCACCATACGCATCTGTCACCTACCCCACGCGGTGCATGCGACGTACGTGGTGGAAGGGGCGGGCGTAGTGGGATGAGTGAAATGGCAGTTACCTCCCCGTGGGATAAAGACAGTCACGGGCCATTACAAGATGGCCCCCACTGCGTTTGGCATCACACGACGCGCAGGAAAACTGGGAACTGACTCAAGCGCAGGTTAATGAAGAAGCAAGAAAGATATCAAGAAAGAAGAGAATATCATCGTAAATGCCCTGCTTGTGTACCTGATAGGGCCTACCCCAACGATGCTCGGCAGCACGTTTGGACCAGGCCCGGGAGCTCCTGTCGGTGCAACAAACCTTCATGTATGTTGCTCGGACTGTACATAGGCTCAAGTGACAGAGATGCAAACTCCACCAAGCATTCAAGACAAAACAAAGCCAGAGAAGTAGCCCTTTGAGGAATCAAGGGGCGGATCAAGAAGACCAAGACAAGCCCAGAGAACAAGATATCACTAAGGAAAAGCCTCCCTTACCGGGCAGGCGAGCCTAGTTAGGTCGAGGCCACCCCGAAGACAAGTCCCAAGACTTCCCCGGCAGGCTTGCCGGGGCCGCTGGCGGCCTGCGTCCCCGCCAAGACTCCACCGCTCCACCGCATGCAACGCTAGTCATCCATCGGTGCGGTGTCGAGCCCCCAGATAGCTAAGTGGCTGTCATTTGGCACGTGGCAGCCATTTAGAAGGAGGATTACCTCTATATGACACCCGTCCAGAGGCGTGTCAAGCAGACAGATGAAAGATGACTAAGCGGCGCGACAGGCCTGCCGGGCCGCATCCCTAGCGTGACACCTAGTAGTGCATTTAATGCACTTTGTCCTAACTGCCAGAGTTAGGTATGATAGCACCGTTAGCTATCTAATCACTGGATAATGACCGTTTTTGCCATTGTGGTAACCCCTTAGCCTATAAAAGGAGGACCGTGGCAACCTTAGAAAGGATTGGGACCCTCGTGTACTCATACGCGTGTAGCTGCTCTCCCCAAGGCAACCTTGCTGGGCTTGAGCGCCGCGCGTTCTTCACGGTCCCTCCATCAATCCACCAAAGCAGGAGTAGGGTTTTATGCTTCTCAGCGGCATGAACCTGGGTAAAAACCACCAGCGTCATCACTGTCATGCTGTCCCATGGCCTCTTCTCTTTGTGCAACGCGACCTCCCCCTGCCGAACCACAAAGGGGCCGATGGCCCCATAGGTGGCCATGTTCTACCACGACACCTTCCGGGGCATACCCAAGCTTAGTTGCTTGGGAGTCCTTTAATATTACCTTGGGGTGCCTCGACATCCCAAGCTTAGGCTCTTGCCACTCCTTATTCCTTCACCCATCGTGATCTCACCCAAAACTTGAAAACTTCAATCGCACAAAACTTAACAAAAACCTTCGTGAGATCCGTTAGTATAATAAAGGAAATCACCACTTTAAGTACTGTTGCAAACCCATTAATATTTTGTTATTGCATTATACCTACTATATTCTAACTTTACCATGGCTTATACCCCCCCCCCCCCGATACAATACATAGATTCATCAAAATAAGCACACAATGCAACGAAAACAGAATCTGTAAAAAATAGAACAGTCTGTAGCAATCTGAACATTGACCATACTTTTGTAACTCCAAAAATTCTGCAAAATTAGGAAAATGTGGGAAATTTGTATATCAATCATGTGTCAAAAATTCAGAATTTTATCATGCTGCAGAATTTTTTTACAATTCTGCTACTGGACGCAAAAGTTTCTGTTAATGCACAGAATCAAAGCAACTATCACCCAATCCATCCTAAAGGCTTTACTTGGTACAAACACTAATTAAAACACTAAAACACAATCATAACAGTAGCATAATTGTATATTTATTGAAAAACAGCAAGGAAAACAAAAATTAAAGGATAACTATTGGGTTGCCTCCCAAGAAGCGCTATTATTTTACGCCCCTAGCTAGGCATAATGCATAGTTTCAACTTTCAAGTGTTGTCATCTTTCTTCTTCTTTTCCATAGATGTGTTTTCATCAGGAGGCTTTTCAAAAATAACATGAAACACATCATCCATAGAAAGTTTAGCATTAGCAAGCCGCCCGTCTGCAAATCCCCCTTGATTACCGGCTACAATCCAAGAATATTGTTGATCAACATCATTGAAAACTTGTTGGATCATACTCAAAGGAGGAACTTCTTTTTTAAGGTTCTCATCAAAGATGCGATCATTACGAAGCAAATACCTTAATAAATAATCACAATTGTAAAGGATCTCATCTATTACCGGCTTTTCACGGTTCATACCATAAAAATCAAAGATCTCTCTAGTTTCTCGCACTATGTGATCAAATTCATTCATGAGGACAAGGGTAGCTATCCTTTTAACTCTAGGATCTTTTATAGGCAACTCATAAAACAACCTTTGCAAAGTTGGATGGGTGCGAATAAATCTTCTCTCAAGTTTAAGGACAAGTGCAGAAATAGCTTCGCCATAAGTTTTGGTTCTTTTAAGTATAGGAGCATCATCACAAGTCAAAGTTCCAATGCAATTAAAGAATTCTTGGATGACACTTTTTCCTATAACATTCCCTTGTCCCAACACAAAAGTTTTAGCATCAAGATTAGTAGAACTTCCAATTTTAGGAGTTCTAACATCATCCGTTTCTGCCATGCCAAAATCACTCATGATGATAGTTTCAAAACAAGCAAACAAGGAAACACACAAAAAGGCAAACAGAAAATATTTTTGATTTTTTGTAAAAACTTTTTAGAAGTGGGGGAGATGAAAATGAGAGGCAAATGGCAAATAAAGTAATTGCAAGGAGATGAAAGTTTATGCGTAGGTACTTGATAGATGTTGATGATGTCTCCCCGGCAACGACGCCAGAAATTCTTCCTGCTACTTGTGAGTTGCGTTGGGATTTCCCTGAAGAGGAGGGGATGATGCAGTACAGTAGTGATAACCCACAAGTATAGGGGATCGGTTGTAGCCTTTTTTGATAAATAAGAGTGTCGAACCCAATGAGGAGCTAAAGGCAGAACAAATATTCCCTCAAGTTCTATCGACCACCGATACAACTCTATGCACACTTGACGTTTGCTTTACCTAAAACAAGTATGGACCTATTTTGCAAGAATAAGACTACGAGTACTTTGCGAGAATAAATCTACGAATAAATTGCAAGATAATAAAAGTGGATAGCTTTTGTCAACAAGAAAGTCATTTGTCCCTAGGCAATCGATAACTAGACCGGTAATCATTCATGAAATTTTATATGAGGGAGAGGCATGAGCTAACATACTTTCTCTACTTGGATCATATGCACTTATGATTGGAACTCTAGCAAGCATCTACAACTACTAAAGATCATTAAGGTCGTGAAACCCAACCATAGCATTAAGTATCAAGTCCTCTTTACTCCCATACGCAACAACCCTCTTACCCGTGTTTAGGCTGCTGTCACCCCTGCAACCGACAATAAGCGAATCATGAACATATTGCAACACCCTACAGCGAGGACCCCTCATGTTTGCGCGAGACGGAGGGCATCATAGGATAGCACCATAAATAAAATATACACTCATACCAACCAAGATCACGATTAGCCCACAAGACAAAACGGATCTACTCAAACATCATAGGATAACCATAGATCATTGGGAAATAATATATGGAGTTAAGCACCATGTTTAAGTAGAGATTACAGCATGGAGAAGGGGTGTTACACCGCTGCATAGAGGGGGAGAGAGTTGGTGTTGACGGTAGCAAGATTGTTGATGTAGATCGCCGTCACGATCCTTGCCCCAGCGGCGTTCCAGCGCCACTAGGAGAGAGGGGGAGAGAGCCCCCCTCCTTCTTATTCTTCCTTGGCCTCCCCCCTAGATGGGAGGAGAGTTCCCCCTCTGGTACATGGCCTCCATGGCGGCGGAGGGGCGGGAGCCCCTCCGAGATTGGATCTCCCTCTCTATTCTCTTCTGTTTCGCGTTCCTGTTTTCTGGCTCTTCACCGTTTCTTAAATTCCCGGAGATCCGTAACTCCGATTGGAGGGGAGGGAGGGCACAAGACACCTGGGCACGCCAGAGGGTGCCCGGGGCGCCCTGGTGGGTTGTGGAGCCCGTGGGCCTCCGTTAGTGTTGATTCCACGTCCCAAAAATCATAAATATTCCAAAATAATTATCCATAAATTTTTATCGCGTTTGGACGTCGTTTGATATGGATTTTCTGCAAAACAAAAAACATGCAACAAACAGGAGCTGGCACTGGGCACTGGATCAATAGGTTAGTCCAATAAATCATAAAAATTGTTGCCAAAAGTATGTAAAAGTTGTATAATATTGGCATGAAACAATAAAAAATTATAGATACGATGGAGACGTATCAGCATCCCCAAGCTTAATTCCTGCTCGTCCTCGAGTAGGTAAATGATAAAAAAGATAATTTTTGATGTGGAATGCTACCTAGCATAATCTTGATCATATATCTAATCATGGCATGAATATTAAGACAAGAGTGATTCAAAGCAATAGTCTATAATTTGACATAAAGACATCAATACTCAGGCATCCCAACAAACAATCATTTCTTTCAAAATATCAATGCTAAAGAAAGCTATCCCTACAAAATCATATAGTCTTGTCATGCTCTGTCTTCTTAACGCAAAGTATTTATCATGCACAACCCCGATGACAAGTCGAGCAATTCGTTCATACTTTTTAACGCGCTTAAGCTTTTTCAACCCCCACGCAATACATGAGCGCGAGCCATGGATATATCACTACGGGTGGAATAGAGTATGATGATAGGGGTAAAAATAGAGAAGACAAAAAAATAAGAAAGTCTCACATCGAAGCGTCTAACCAATGGGCTATGTAGATGCCCATCAATTGATATCAATGCGAGGAGTAGGGATTGCCATGCAACTTATGCACTAAGAGCTATAAGTGTATGAAAGCTCAATATGAAAACTAAGTGGGTGTGCATCTAATCATAATGAAAAATTCCCACTAGTATATGAAAGTGACAACATAGGAGACTCTCTATATGAAAAACATGGTGCTACTTTGAAGCACAAGTGTGGAACTAGCATGCCCCTTCTCTCTTTGTTTTTTTCTTTTTTTTTTCCCTTTTTTTCTTTTCCTTTTTGTCTCTCATTGTCCGGAGTCTCATCCCGACTTATGGGGGAATCATAGTCTCCATCATCCTTTTCTCACTGGGGCAATGGTCTAATAATGAATAATGATGATCATCACACTTCTATTTACTTATAACTCAAAAGAAATAAAAATTACAACTCGATACCTATAACAAAAATATGACTCTATATGAATGCCTCTTGCAGTGTACCAGGATGTGCAATGATCTAGCGTAACATGTATAAAAAATGATGAAAGGTGGCTGAGCCACAACTACTATGTCAGCTATATGATCATGCAAAGCAATATGACAATGAATGCTCAAGTCATCAAAACGGAAGCGGTGGAAGTTGCATGGCAATATATCTCGGAATGGCTATCGAAAGGCCATAATAGGTAGGTATGGTGGCTATTTTGAGGAAGATATAATAAGGCTTATGTGTGATAGAGCGTATCATATCACGGGGTTTGGATGCACCGGCGAAGTTTGCACCGACTCTCGAGGTGAGAAAGGGCAATGCACGGTACCGAAGAGGCTAGCAAATTGCGGAAAGGTAAGAGTGCGTATAATCCATGGACCCACATTAGTCATAAAGAACTCATATACTTATTGCAAAAGTTTATTAGCCCTCGAATCAAAGTACTACTATGCATGCCCCTAGGGGGATAGATTGGTAGGAAAATACCATCGCTCGTCCCCGACCACCACTCATAAGGAAGACAATCAATAATAAATCGTGCTCCAACTTCATAGCATAACGAGAGACTATACGTGCATGCTTGGGGAATCACAAACCTTAACACCAATATTCTTACTAACCACAACCATTTACTAGTACCTCCCACATATTCCATCTCTATATTGGAAAACTATTGCAAGGAATCAAACATATCATATTCAGTGTTCCATAAGTTTTATGTAGGATTTTATGACTAACCATGCAATTGACCAATTCCTGTTGACACTCTAAATAGATATAAGTGAAGCAAGAGAGTTTAATTCTTTATACAAAAGACTATGCTCTAATAAATATAAGTGAAGCAAAAAAGCATTCTACAAATAACGGTTTTCTATGTGAATAGAAACATGCAATCCAAACTTCAAATGATATAAGTGAAGCACATGAAGCATTCTATAAAGCCATACTCAAAACATATAAACAATGAGTATTCTATAAATCAACCATGGACTATCTCATACCAGCATGGTGCATAAAATAAAAGTGAAAAATAAACACAAAGAGACGCTCCAAGATTTGCTCATATCACGTAAACGAAACGAAGACGAAAACATACCGATACTTGTTGTAGAAAGATGGGATGCCTTCCGGGGCATCCCCAAGCTTAGACTCTTGAGTCTCCTTGAATATTTACTTGGGGTGCCTTGGGCATCCCCAAGCTCGAGCTCTTGCCTCTCCTCCTTCTCCTCATATCGAGACCTCCTCGATCTTTGATCACTTCATCCACACAAAACTCAATCGAACTTTTAGTAGCGGGGTTAGTGAATATGGCAGTCAAATCCCATCATGTACTGCTATAACATTATTTTATAATTATAATCAAACATTACCCACTGTATGCTATCACAATTCTATGGCTCCAAGTCAAAGGAGGCTCAACAAGATTTCAAACATACGCAAATAATGATGCTATAACAGCAATCTATGAAAACAGGGCAGTCTGTAAAGATCTGAACATTCACCATACTTCTGTAACTCTACAAATTCTGAAAAATTAGGAAAAAATAAAAAAATTGTATAGCAATACTTTTTCAAAAAGTTTCATAAACTTTTGACGTTCCAGTAAAAAATGTAAAATCGCGCACTACAGCTAAAGTTTCTGTTTTTGCACCGCACATACCAACAAGCAATCTAATCATCCTAAAGGCAAATCTTGGCACATTATTTTTATAATACAATGGATTTTTACAAGGGGATAATTATTTTTATGAGAAACTTCCTTGAAAAATTTACATTGTTTCCATGAGCATGAACACAAGTGTTCAAGGTCGACCCTCACTTTTCCAATGCATCACCTTTCAATCGCTTCTCTTTTTGAAAAAGTTTTTAGGTTCCCCGCTATATTTTTTTGTTTTTAAAATTTATAAAAGCACTCAACAGAAATAAATGACTCTCTAAAACTTATAGGTTGTCTCCCTGGCAGAGCTTTCTTTAAAGCCATTAAGCTAGGCATAAAGTGCTAAAGTAATCGATCCACCCGGATCCCAAGGTATATCAAAGCCAATTTTAATTAACAATGATTTGGCATTTAGTAGTGAGCACAAAGCAACATATATCAAGCAATGACGAAGTCTAACTCTCTTCCTATGCATCGGCATGTCATACAAGAACAATTCATGCACATCAAGTAAAGGCCAATACATAGTATAAGCAGTTTCTTGCAATTTTTTTCGTGTTGGAAACATAGAGAGGTGGAGATATAGTTCCTCTCTCATAATAATTGCAAGTAGGAGCAGCAAGCACATGCATATTATATTCATCAAAATTATCATGTGTAGCGGTAAAAGGCAACCCATCAATGTAATCCTTTATAAGTACAAACTTCTCTGATATAGTGTAGTTTGGAGAATTCAAAAAGATAATAGGACTATCATGTGTGGGTGCAATAGCAAAAATTCCATTCTTAACATAAGGAACTATAGCAAGTTCATCTCCATAAGCATAATTTATATTGGCATATTGGCCACAAGCATAGCAAGCATCAAGTTCATCAAAAAGGGATATTTCAAACGAATCAATGGGATCATAGCAATTATCATAGAATTCATCCTTTGGTAAGAACGAAGGGACATTAAACAATGTATGAGTTGAAGAGTTACTCTCATTAGAAGGTGGGCACGGGTGATCAATCCGCTCTTCCTCCTTTTGTTCTTCGCTCTCCTCCTCGTCTTTTTCATCCAATGAGCTCACAATTTCATCATTTTCCTCTTCCATAGACTCCTGCAAAATATTAGTCACTTCTTGGACAGCGGAGACTTTCTCAATAAATACATCAATATCGGAATTGTATTAGTAATTATCATAGCAATATTTAAGTATAGCAAAGTTTTCAGGCCTATAAACATCATCATCAAAAGCTTCATACTTTTCAAACAAAGATTCAATTTCATAAGCACCCTTAAAAGCAACAAATTCTTCTATTCATTCCACATCATAGTAATCATATCTACCATTAGTATAAGAAGCTAAGGTTTCGTTATCATTAAATTTGCATGAAAAGGGAAGGTGTGGAGCCTTCATCCTAGAGCAACAAGTAAAATCATATCTCTGGCATAAATTCCAAGCATACCAATGCAACATATCAATTTGATCCCATAACACTTTCCCTTTTTGTGTCAAGCAATAATCCCTAAAGTATTCACATTGATCCAACGTGTCTCCCATTATCATGTTGAATGGGGTTTTCTCAGGATTATCAAAGTAGTGCATAATATTTTTCACATAACGAGCATCGAGGGTTTTAGGAGGTTCCCCATCTCCATGAGTAGCAAGTACGACTAATTTTTTTGGTGTTTTGTGTTCCATATCCATAGCTAAAGATAGAGAACAACTTAGAATAGAAAATAAAAACTACTTAGTGATAAAGCAAACAAGCACACACGAGAATATTCACCCCACGCTATTGTTCCCCGGCAACGGCGCAAGAAAAAGGTCTTGATAACCCACAAGTATAGGGGATCATTTGTAGCATTTTTTGATAAATAAGAGTGTCGAACCCAATGAGGAGCTAAAGGCAGAACAAATATTCCCTCAAGTTCTATCGACCACCGATACAACTCTACGCACACTTGACGTTTGCTTTACCTAAAACAAGTATGGAACTATTTTGCAAGAATAAGACTATGAGTACTTTGCGAGAATAAATCTACGAATAAATTGCAAGATAATAAAAGTGGATAGCTTTTTGTCAACAAGAAAGTCATTTGTCCCTAGGCAATCGATAACTAGACCGGTAATCATTCATGCAATTTTATATGAGGGAGAGGCATGAGCTAACATACTTTCTCTACTTGGATCATATGCACTTATGATTGAAACTCTAGCAAGCATCCGCAACTACTAAAGATCATTAAGGTCGTGAAACCCAACCATAGCATTAAGTATCAAGTCCTCTTTACTCGCATACGCAACAACCCACTTACCCGTGTTTAGGCTGTTGTCACCCCCGCAACCGACCATAAGCGAATCATGAACATATTGCAACACCCTACAGCGAGGACCCCTCATGTTTGCGTGAGACGGAGGGCACCGTAGGAAAGCACCATAAATAAAATATACACTCATACCAACCAAGATCACGATTAGCCCACAGGACAAAATGGATCTACTCAAACATCATAGGATAACCATAGATCATTGGGAAATAATATATGGAGTTGAACACCATGTTTAAGTAGAGATTACAGCGGGGAGAAGGGGTGTTACACCGCTGCATAGAGGGGGAGATAGTTGGTGTTGACGGTAGCAAGATTGTTGATGTAGATCGCCGTCACGATCCTTGCCCCAGCGCGTTCCGGCGCCACCGGGAGAGAGGGGGAGAGAGCTCCACTCCTCCTTCTTCTTCTTCTTCTTCTTCTTCTTCTTTGGCCTCCCCCCTAGATGGGAGAAGAGTTCCCCCTCTGGTCCATGGCCTCCATGGCGGTGGAGGGGCGGGAGCCCCTCCGAGATTGGATCTCCCTCTCTGTTCTCTTCTGTTTCGCGTTCCTGTTTTCTGGCCCTTCACCGTTTCTTAAATTCCCAGAGATCCGTAACTCCGATTGCGGGGGAGGGCACAAGACACCTGGGCACGCCAGGGGGTGCCCGGCGCGCCCTGGTGGGTTGTGCAGGCCGTGGGCCTCGGTTAGCATTGATTCCACCTCCCAAAAATCATAATATTCCAAAATAATTCTCCGTAAATTTTTATCGCGTTTGGACTTCGTTTGATATGGATTTTCTACAAAACAAAAAAGATGCGACAACCAGGAACTAGCACTCGGCACTGGATCAATAGGTTAGTCCAATAAATCATAAAAATTATTGCCAAAAGTATGTAAAAGTTGTATAATATTGGCATGAAACAATCAAAAATTATAGATACGACAGAGACGTATCAAGTAGAGATAAGTATTTGCCTCAGTTATGAAACTAAGGTTATCAATCCAGTAGGAGAACTAAGCAACACTATGTAAACAGCACCTGCACACAAACAACAAATACTTGCAACACAACGCGTAGAGAGGTTGTCAATCCCTCAACGGTTACGAGCAAGATTAAATTGTATAGGTTTTGATAGATACATTTGACAAAATACAAAATAAAAAAAAATTGTAGCAAGGTATTTTTAGTTTTAATATATGATAGAAGATAGACACGGGGGCCATAGTTTTCACTAGAGGCTTCTCTCGAGAAAATAGCATACGATGGGTAAACAAATTACTGTTGGACAATTGATAGAAAAGCAAATAATTATGATGATATCCAAGGCAATGATCATACATAGGCATCACGTCCGAGATTAGTAGACCGAAACGATTCTGCATCTACTACTATTACTCCACACATCGACCGCTATCCAGCATGCATCTAGCGTATTAAGTTCATGAAAAAATGGAGTAATGCTTTAAGCAAGATGACATGATGTAGACAAGATAAACTCACGTATGAATAAACCCCATCTTGTTACCCTTAATAGCAACGATACATACATTTCATGTCCCTTCCTATCACTAGGATTGAGCACCGCAAGATCGAACCCATTAGAAAGCACCTCTTCCCATGGCAAGATAAATCAACCTAGTTGGCCAAACCAAACCAATAAATCGGAGAAGAAATACGAAGCTATATTAATCATGCATAAAAGAGTACGAGAAAACCCAAATAATATTCATGGATATATCTGATCATAAGCTCACAATTCATCGGATCCCAACAAACACACCGCCAAAAAGAATTACATCGGATAAAACTCCAAGAATATCAAGGATCCCAACAAACTCTTGCTCCTGGTTGTATCAAGTATTTCATTTTTCTTAAGAGGATGATCAGGCAAAGCATTAAGTAATTGGAGAAGCCTACCCCAAGCTTGTGGGAGACTCTCTTCTTCAATTTGCACAAAGTTAAATATTTCCTGTAAGGCAGATTGTTTCTTATGAGCGGGAAAATATTTTTCAGAGAAGTAATAAATCATGTCCTGGGGACTATGCACACAACTAGGAGCAAGACTATTGTACCAAGTCTTAGCATCACCCTTTAGTGAGAAAGGAAAAAACTTAATAATATAGTAGTAACAAATTTTTTCCTCGTGAGCAAATAGGGTGGCTATATCATTTAATTTAGTAAGATGTGCCACAACAGTTTCAGTTTCATAGCCAAGGAAAGGATCAGATTCAACCAGAGTAATTAACTCTAGGTCGACAGAGAATTCATAATCCTTATCACTAATAAAGATAGGTAAAGTAGCAAACTTGGGATCATATTTCATTCTAGCATTCAAAGATTTTTCTTTCAACTTGACTAGTAATTTTTTATGCTCATCTCTATACTTATAAGCAAGAAAGTATCTAGCTACCTCTCCATCCATAACATAACCCACAGGCAATTCATATCTAAGAGAGCTAGGTCTAATAGGTGTTTCATAATTCTCAGTTTCAAAGACATCCTCAGTTTCATTAATTTCATCAGTTTCAGTGATTTCATTTTCTTTAGCTCTAGGAAGTTGTTCATCAAGAAATTCACCTAGTGGCACATTCTTATCAAGCAGGGTACTAGCATCATCATAAGCATCATTCATAGCAGAAGTAGCATCATCAATCACTTGCGACATATCAGGATTAATAGCATGTGGTGGTGTTGCAAGTTTAATCAAAACAGAAGGTGAATCAAGTGCAGAGCTAGATAACAGTTCCTTACCTCCCCTCGTCTTAGAGGGAACGATCTTGATTCTATCATCCTTAAGATTCTTCATAGTGATAAATAGATATAAATCCCAAGTGACTCAACAAACATAGTTATGCTCCGCGGCAACGGCGCCAGAAAAAGGTCTTGATAACCCACAAGTATAGGGGATCGCAACAGTTTTCGAGGGTGGAGTATTCAACCCAAATTTATAGATTCGACACAAGGGGAGCCAAAGAATATTTGTAAGTATTAGCAGTTGAGTTGTCAATTCAACCACACCTGGAGATTAAATATCTGCAGCAAAGTGATCAGTAGCACAGTAGTATGATAGTTTGATAGTAGTAGTAACGATAGCAGTGGTAACAGTAGTAGTAACGGTAACAGTTATAGAAATAATTTTGTAGCAGTTGTAACAGTAGCAATAGCAATAGCAATAGTAACCTAGCAATAATAATATGTGGAAAACTCGTAGGCATTGGATTAGTGATTTCATTGGATGATAATCATCATATAACAGTCCTAACCTAGGGCGACACAGAACTAGCTCCAGTTCATAAATATAATGTAGGAATGTATTCCGTAAATAGTCATACATGCTTAGGGAAAAGAATTTGCATGACATCTTTTGTCCTGCCCTCCCGTGGCAGCAGGGTCCATAAGGAAACTAAGGGATATTAAGGCCTCCTTTTAATAGAGAACCGGAACAAAGCATTAACACATAGTGAATACATGAACTCCTCAAACTACGGTAATCACCGGAAAGAATCCCAATTATTGTCACATTGGATTATGCGGATCATAACACATAGCAGGTTCCTATAACTTGCAAGATCGGATCAAGAACATAGATATAATGGTGAAAACATAAATGGCTCAGATCTGAAATTATGGCACTACGGCCCTAGTGACAATCATTAAGCATAGCAAAGTCATAGCAACATCAATCTCAGAACATAGTGGATACTAGGGATCAAGCCCTAACAAAACTAACTCAATTACATGATGAATCTCATCCAACCCACCTCCGTCCAGCAAGCCTACAAAGGAATTACTCACTCCCGACGGTGAGCATCATGAAATTGGTGATGGAGGATGGTTGATGATGACGAAGACCGAAGATTCCCCTCTCCGGAGCCCCGAACGGGCTCCTGATCTGGCCTCCTGATGAAGAACAGGAGGTGATGAAACTTCCTCTCCTATTTTTTCAGAATTAGGGTCAGCGGAGCCTCGTGGGCCCCACTACCCACCAGGGCGCGCCAGAGGGGGGTGGCGCACCCTGGTGCCTTGTGGGCAGCTGGGGCCCCTCCTCCAGTGGGTCTTGGTTCCAGTATTTTTGATTTAGAGGCAATTCCATTTCTGCCCCTAACTGGAACCCACTACTCAAATTTGCCCCTAATTTCAATGTGTCCTCAAATTTTCCCCTCTACCGTCAGTTGCCCTTATAGAAATGCCCTTCTGCGCCGTTACCGTCCGGTCAAACAGCTTTGACCATCTCGAAAAAATAGCAAAAAAATCAAAAAATCTGAAATTTTGTGGGATCGAAGGTACTCAGGTTGGCAAGGTGAGTGCAAATTTCATGTGGTTTGGGCATTCTAGGAGCTCGCGGCAAAGGAAAAACAGTAAATATGTATGCCTGTGAACAGTAAATTCAAAAAAATAGCAAGAAAATTCAAAAAAATATGTTTTTTTTGGCATCCAAGATGCTCAGGTGCGCAAGGTGTGTGCAAAAAATTGTTGTGTTTGGACATTGTAGGAGCTCGTGGAGAAAAAAACAAAATTTGTCTTAGAAAAAAACTTATAAAAAATACACTATTTTGGTTTTTTTTTGCGAGAGCTCCTCGCATGTCATTTGATAACAAAATTTTGCACACACCTTGCGCACCCAAGCATCTTGGATGCCAAAATATTTCATATGTTTTTGAATTTTCTTGCTATTTTTTTAATTTACTATTCAAAGATGTACATATTTATTGTTTTTCTTTGCCACGAACTCCTGGTATGTCTAAATAGCATGAAAATTTGCACGCACCTTGCGCACATGAGTACCTTCGATCCCACAAAATTTTAGATTTTTTTTATTTTTATTTTTTATTTTTTTCGAGATGGTCAAAGCTGTTTGACCGGACGATAACGGCGCAGAAGGGCATTTCTATAAGGGCAACTAACGGCAGAGGGGCAAATTTGAGCACACATTGAAATTAGGGGCAAATTTGAGTAGTGGGTTCTAGTTAGGGGCAGAAATGGAATTGTCCAAAATAATTCTCCAAAAAGTTTCGTCCAATTCCGAGAACTTTTATTTCTACACAAAAACAACACCATGGTAGTTCTTCTAAAAACAGCGTCAATCCGGGTTAGTTTCATTCAAATCATGCAAATTAGAGTCCAAAACAAGAGCAAAAGCATTAGGAAAAGTAGATACGACGGAGATGTATCAACTCCCCCAAGCTTAACCCATTGCTTGTCCTCAAGCAATTCAGTTGACAAACTGAAAGTGACAAAGAAAAACTTTTATGAACTCTTTTGTTCTTGTGTTTATACATATGCTTAACTAGCACCCAGGTTTTCAGCAAAGATCATAACTAACCATGTAGATGATAACTCTGAAGATTATATTCACTCATATCAATGGCATAATCAGCTAGCAAGCAATAATAAAATATTTCAAATGCCAACACTTTGTCAAAATAGTCATGATATAATATGACAATAGTGGTATCTCGCTAGCCCTTTCTGAGACCACAAAACATAAATGCAGAGCACCTCCAAAGTTCAAGCAGCGACTAAACATTGTATTTCATGGTAGAAGAGATCCAGTCATGATGCATTCAACACTAACTATACACAATGCATGAGGATGACAATAGTGCTCTCAGGACTGGTGCTTGTTTGAGAAGGTGATGACTCAACATAAAAGTAAAATAACATGAAAGTAAATAGATAGGCCCTTCACAGAGGGAAGCAGGGATTTGCAGAGGTGCCAGAGCTCGAAGCTTAAATCAGAGATAAATATAATTTTGGAGGTATACCCTTCCTGTCAACGTCACGACCAAGAGTTATCAATATCTTCCATGCTAAACACATTAGCGGTGGTTCCCAAATGATAAAAGTAATGTTTACTCCCTCCACCAACAAACACAAGACATGGCTAGCCGAATCCACGGGTGCCTTCCATACCAACAACAGTCCGGGGGAGTTTTGTTTAATTATTTGTATTTTTGGTTTCGGGACTGGGCATCCCCATTACCAGCCCCTCTCATGCAAGGACGAGTGAATAAACACTCTTCATGAGAATAACCCTCTTAGCATGGAAGATACTAACCACCCCTTGTCGCTCCATGAGCGGTCCAGGCACACAAAACAGATGTTCATTTGAATTTTTAGAGGTGGCACATGCAAATTTACTTAGAACGGCAGGGTAATGCCGCATATAGGTAGATATAGTGGACTCATCTGGAATAACTTTGGTTTAAAGATTTTGATGCACAAGCAGTATTCCCGCTTAGTACAGGTGAATGCTAGCAATTAGATTGAGAAGCGACCACCTAGAGAGCGAAAACGGTCATGAACATGCATTATGAATAATTAACATTAAATACTAGCATGAGTAGGATATAAACACGATGAACATATATATCGTGGAGGCTATGTTGGTTTTGATTCAACTACATGCGTGAACATGTGCCAAGTCAAGCCACTTGAAACATTCAGAGGAGGATACCATATCATCATACTACATCACAATCATTTTAATGCATGTTGACATCTAAGATAAATCATTATTCACTCCTAGCTACTTAAGCATGGCATGAGCAACTATAATCTCTAGTTGTCATCAAACAAACATGTTTAATCATAATATATTGAATCATGGATACTGAGTTAAACATATTAACAAAAACAAGTTGAGTTCATACCCGCTTTTCCTGCCACAATCACTTCATCATATCTCGTCATTATTGCCTTTCACTTGCATGACCGAATGATGTGAAAATAATAATTAGTGCAAGAGTGTCGTGGACTAAACTGGAATCTGCAAACATTTTATTCAAAAAGAGAAGACAAGCTAATTTGGGCTCTTTGTTAGATCAACAATAGTACATATGAGAGCCACTCAACAATTTCATCATGGTCTTCTCCTTGGTACAACTCAACAAAAAGGAAAAGAACTTCACAGAAACACACTGAAATATTTTTGGAGTTTTTATTTTTTCTTGAAGAAAGCAAATTAAAGAAGGAAAAACAAAAAACGGGAAAAAATATTAACACGGGAAAACTCCCAACAAGCAAAAGAAGAATCGAGAAATCTTTTTGGGTTTTCTTTTAATACTACAACTAATTTAAACTAGAAAGAAAAACCGAAAAGAAGCGAGAAATATTTTTGGATTTTCTCAAAGTTTTTCAAACACACAAGAAGAAAGCGAGAAGAATAAAACTAGCATGGATAATACAATGAAAAAGTGTGGACACCGACAACTGAAATGTGTGAACATGAATGTAATGTCAGTGGTAATACATACTCCCCCAAGCTTAGGATTTTGGCCTATCTTGGTAATCGCCACCCGTAGTCCGGATAATACTCAGAATTATAGCTCGTGGAGGCTCTCAGTGCAGCCTCCTCAGCCTGGCAAGCGGCTGCTACTGCCGGGTTGTGCTCGCGGACCTCGCTCTCATGAATGTAGTATCTTCCTTTCCTATGATAATCAAAGAGAGCAGGCGCAGGCAAAATAACAGATACAATGTGCTTCTTATCAAACATCAAGTTATAATCATATTCAGTGGTTCTACACTTAAGGAACTTATGATGCTGCATGGCTCCAAAGTCTAGGTACTGAGTAGGAAAAATAGGATCATTAGGCCAAGGTGACACACCTAGTTCCCTAGCTATACGGGAAGCATAAATCCCTCCATAAAAACAGCCACTATCAGCATTGCGTTGCAACCTCCGTGCAACTATTGCTCCTAGATTATAACACTTAATTCCTGTCAGAGTTGTGTGCATGAGGCTGAAGTCTGGGGCACAGAGAGTACTGCAATCTTGTTTGCCCACAAGGCATTTGCCATTAAAGAGTGCAAGGTAACGAATTGATGGAAAGTGTATACTATTTGTTCTACCTTGTGTTAGTCCTCTATCCTCACCACAGCATAAAGTAGTTAAAAATATTTCATACTCAGATGTTGGTGGTTCGTCCAGCGAACCCCAGTATGGAATTTTGCATGCAACACAGAATTGTTCTAAAGGCATTGTGAAGGCACTATCATAAAGGCTAAATGAAACTCTAGACTCTCGAGAATGATATTTAAATTTCTTGGTGAATGTCTGATTTAAGTTGAGATGTTGAATGCACTTATCTGCGATGAAGGGAGCAAGCTCGGTGTTGTGAACATACCACTCAAATTCTTATTTAATACCTGCTCCTAACATGAATTCATCACACGGCCATAAGCATGATTTGGTCTCGGCATCCCTCATCGAGCTTTCACTTGGCTCAACATAGGACCGTCGTATCGAGCTTTCACTTGACGATGCTCCCGAGGACTTTCGCCTCAAAGAACTCCTAAAGAGGTGCATTTTTATTTGCGAACAATTTCTGAAAAAAATTGGGACACAAAAATGATGTCAACGAAACTTCACAAGATTGATAGTAACTACTCATATGAATGTCTAGAGGCTATATCAAGCATTCAAACTAGTTGGAACTCTAAGAATTCAACATGAAAGCTCATTTAAAGTAGCACCAAGAGTAGCTAATTACTCAAAATATAAACCACTAGAGCAAAAACTAATTGGAGCAATGGAGGAGTCACATACCAAGTAGCAATCCCCCAAAACAGTTTCGAAAACGGAGCTTCAAGCAAAGAGATCGAAATCCATGGGTTTGAGAGCAAGAACACGAGAGAGAGCAATGGTGATTTTTTTCTGGAGGTAGGTGATGACATGGGCTAAAGGGATAAGTGAGGGGGGCCACGTGCGGCCCACTACCCACCAGGGCGCGCCTGGGGTAGCTGGCGCGCCCTGGTGCTTTATGGGCTCCAGGGGACCCCCCCTCCCCCCCGTGCAGTGTTATTTGTATAAAAATTCTTAAATATTCAGAAAAAATCGTGTTAAAATTTCAGGGCATTCTGAGCACTTTTATTTTTGAGCACTTTTTTATTGCACGGAAAATTCAGAAAACAGGATAAACATGGCATTTTATTGTATTTAACTATACATAACAGAAAGCAAAAAGTGGGAACAGAAGGTTGTGCTTACTCAATTCATCGACTCATACCTCTAAAAAATAATCCATTAATAAGGTTGATCAAGTCTTATTAACAACCACTTTCGATTAGCATGAAACTGAAGAACTTTCATAAAACACCAAGTTACCTCAACGGGGATATGCATATCCCCAACAATAAGTATTTCATATTTCTTTTTGGCATTAGGAAGGGGAAGTTGGAAGCTTCCAATAGTAAGTGTCGGAGACTTTTCGATAACATTAATACCATTCACTTGAAATTGTTTCTTCGGAAAGTGCACCATATGCTCATTATCGTTGATATGAAAAGTGACTTTGCTTTTATTGCAATCAATAACAGCCCCTGGAGTATTCAAAAAGGGTTTACCAAGGATAAATGACATGTTGTCATCCTCGGGCATCTCAATTATAACAAAGTCCGTTAAGATAGTAACATTTGCAACTACTACGGGCACATCCTCACAAATACTGATAGGTATGGCTATTGATTTGTCAGCCATTTGCAATGATATTTCAGTAGGTCTGAGCTTATTCAAATCAAGTATTTTATATAAAGAGAAAGGCATAACACCAACACCAGCTCCCAAATCACACAAAGCAGTTTTGACATAATTTCTTTTGATGGAGCAAGCTATAGTTGGTATTCCAGGATCTCCTAGTTTTTTAGGTACTCCATCCTTAAAAGAATAATTAGCAAGCATAGTGGAGATTTCAGCTTCAGGTATTTTTCTTTTATTAGTGATAATGTCTTTCATGTATTTAGCATAAGGGGACATCTTTAAAATATCAGTCAAACTAGTACGCAAAAAGACTGGCCTAAGCATTTCAGCAAACCGTTCAAATTATTCATCATCCTTCTTCTTAGAAGGTCTAAGTGGAAAGGGCATGGATTTCTGAACCCATGGTTCCCATTTTTTTACCATGTTTTCTAGCAACAAATTCTCTTTTATCATAACATTTATTTTTAGGTTGTTGGTTATCAAGATGAGCAGCTGATTCTATTTCAACATCATTATCTGGTTCTTTAGCATTGTCTGGTTGGGTGTCTTCATGAACATCATCATTACCATTTTCATTATCACTAGATGAATGTTCATTACCAGACTGAGTTTCAGCATCAGAAATAGAAACATCATTATTATCCTCAGAAGGTTTTTCTACCTCAGGTTCACTAGAAGTATGCCAAGTCCTATCATTTTTCTTTTTCTTTTTCTTTTTAGAAGGACTAAGTGCATTAGATTTAATTATTTGGGAGTCTTGTTCAATTCTTTTAGGGTGACCTTTAGGATAAAGAGGTTCTTGAGTCATTTTACCTCCTCTAGTTGCTACTCTAACAGCATAATCATTCATTTTATTATCCATTTCATTAAACAGCTCACTTTGAGATTTAGCAACTTGTTCTAACTGGGTTCGAACCATAGAAGCATGTTTTCCAACACCTCTAACATCATTTATAATTATAAATAACAAGTCACTCAAGCGAGCAATCATATCAGTGTTTTGTTTTAATTGTTTCATAACATTTGCATTGAAGTGATCTTGTTTTCTAATGTAGTTGTCAAATTCATACAAGCATTGACTAGGATGTTTATTATAAGGGATGTCACCTTCATCAAACTTCAATAAAGAATTTTCCTCTACCACCTGTGGTGGTGGTGTGTCAAGACCATGTATTTCTTCAATAGGTGGTAAATTCTTAACATCCTCAGCTTTAATACCTTTTTCATTCATACATTTCTTTGCCTCTTGCATATCATCAGGACTGAGAAATAAAATACCCCCCTTCTTCGGAGTGGGTTTAGGAGGTTGTTCATAAAGTGTCCATTCATCATAATTCTTCAATATATTATTTGACAATTCCTCAGCTTGTTCAACAGTTCGTTCCCTGAAAACACAACCAGCACAACTATCTAGGAAGTCCCTAGAAGCATTGGTTAGTCCATTATAAAAGATATCAAGTATTTCATTTTTCTTAAGAGGATGATCAGGCAAAGCATTTAGTAATTGGAGAAGCCTCCCCCAAGCTTGTGGGAGACTCTCTTCTTCAATTTGCACAAAGTTAAATATTTCCTGTAAGGCAGCTTGTTTCTTATGAGCAGGAAAATATTTTTCAGAGAACTAATAAATCATATCCTGGGGACTACGCACACAACCAGGAGCAAGAGTATTGTACCAAGTCTTAGCATCACCCTTTAGTGAGAAAGGAAACAACTTAAGAATATAGTAGTAGCAAAAAATTTCCTCATGAGCAAATAGGGTGGCTATATCATTTAATTTAGTAAGATGTGCTACAATAGTTTCAGTTTCATAGCCATGGAAAGGATCAGATTCAACCAGAGTAATTAACTCTAGGTCGACAGAGAATTCATAATCCTTATCAGTAATAAAGATAGGTGAAGTAGCAAACTTGGGATCATATTTCATTCTAGCATTCAAAGATTTTTCTTTCAACTTGACTAGTAATTTTTTAAGATCATCTCTATCCTTACAAGCAAGAAAGTCTGTAGCTACCTCTCCATCCATAACATAACCCTCAGGTAACAGTAGTAGTAACAGTAACAGTTATAGCAATAATTTTGTAGCAGTTCTAACAGTAGCAATAGCAATAGTAACTTACCAAGAACAATATGTGGAAAACTCGTAGGCATTGGATCGGTGATTTCGTTGCATGATATTCATCATATAACAGTCATAACCTAGGGCGACACAGAACTAGCTCCAGTTCATAAATATAATGTAGTCATGTACTCCGTAAATAGTCATACGTGCTTATGGAAAAGAACTTGCATGACATCTTCTGTCCTACCCTCCCGTGACAGCGGGGTGCATAAGGAAACTAAGGGATATTAAGGCCTCATTTTAATAGAGAACCGGAACAAAGCATTAACACATAGTGAATACATGAACTCCTTAGACTACGGTCATCACCGGAAAGTATCCCAATTACTGTCACCCTGGGGTTTACGGATCATAACACGTAATAGGTGCATATGACTTGCAAGATCGGATCTAGAACATAGATATAATAGTGAAAACATAAACGGTTCAGATCTGAAATCATGGACTTCGGGCCCTAGTGACAAGCATTAAGCATGGCAAAGTCATAGCAACATCAATCTCATAACATAATGGATACTAGGGATCAAGCCCTAACAAAACTAACTCGATTACGTGATGAATCTCATCCAACCCACCACCGTCCAGAAAGCCTACAAAGGAATTACTCACTCCCAGCGGTGAGCATCATGAAATTGGTGATGGAGGATGGTTGATGATGGCAAAGACCGAAGGTTCCCCTCTCCTGAGCCCCGAACGGGCTCCAGATCTGGCCTCCCAATGAAGAACAGGAGGTGACGGCGGCTTTGTATCGTAAAACGCGATGAAACTTCCTCTCCTATTTTTTCTGGAAAAATAGGATTTTATAGTGTCGGAATTAGGGTAAGTGGAGCCTCGTGGGTGTTACGCCCCCAGCTCAATCATGCACTAATCATACACGCAAATGCACACGATCAAGCCTAAGGACTCACGGGAAGATATCACAACACAACTCTAAAACATAAATAAAGTCATACAAGCTTTATATTACAAGCCAGGGGCCTCGAGGGCTCGAATACATAAGCTTGCGTACAAGCGTCAGTGGAAGCATCAGATATCTGAGTACAGATATGAAACAGAAACAGAAAGGCCTTTAGAAAGGCGGGGCAAAATAAAACACTACGATCGAAAGGCGTAGGCCTCCTGCCTGGGACCCTCCGATCCTACTCCTGGTCGTCAGTCAACTCGTAGTAGTATCCATCCTCTGGGTAGTAGTAGTAGTCGATCGACGGGGCATCTGTCTCAGGGGCTCCGTCATCTTGGTCACGTCAAACTGATATGGGGAGAAAAGGAAAACAAAGCAACCGTGAGTACTCAGAAGTACTCAGCAAGCAAGGATCTACACTACATATGCAACATTTCAAAGGGAGGCTGTATATGTGGACTGGGCTGCAGAAATGCCAGAATAGAGAGGAGGCCTAGTCCTATCGAAGACTAGCATCTTCAGAGGTCTTGCAGCATTAGAAGAGTGTAGACAGTACCATATAATGTAGCAGTATCATTAAGTCTCAACCTCACCCAGAGATCCTTTCTCGACTCCCTGCGAGAAAGCAATCCCAGAGCCATACAGTCATCAACCTCGTCCGGAGATCCCTTCTCGACTCCCTGCGAGAAGCAATCCCAGAGCCATAGTATCCAAGTATCCAGTTCTAAATTGTATCAATCAGGATACAACTCCGAGTGTCCTTTACCGTAGGACAGGCTATCGATAGAAGTTTTCTTCCCTGCAGGGGTGCACCAACTTACCCAACACGCTCGATTAACTCCGGCCGGACACACTTTCCTGGGTCATGCCCGGCCTCGGCCAAACGACACACCGCAGCCCTACCTAGAGCTCAGCAGAGAGGTCCCCGCCGGTCTACATCCTAAGCGCTCAGGGGTCTTGGGCCGTCGCCCTGTGCACTCCGGGTCATTGTGAGCAGGGTGGATACCAGCGCCAACGGCACGATTCGACCCGGCCACAATGCTGAACTGGACGTCTGACAAAGCTTTCGGCTGATGCTACGATGCAGAACGCCCATACTATGCCCACGTGATGGTTAGTGCTATCAGACCAGAGGCCTGCTCGGATCAAATATCCAAATCGCTAGTACCTTGGGCTTGCGGTAACGAGCAGAGACTCACGAAAGATGTGACCCCATCGCCCCGTCTCGAGGACTTGCGGCAAGGGCCAAGAATGCCCGGCCGCGCCTCGTATTCATCACTCGGGCACCACACAGGCACCCGTCTTCACAACACTCGCCTCTCAAGCGCACGCGGGTACCCCTCAGGGTCGACCTGCCTATCCAAGTAACAGTGTAAAGTCCAAGTATCCGTGTGTCCATAACATTAGGGGAATCCGAGGTATCACCCTCGTTGGATTCCTACTCGATGTATCCGTCAAGGTGAACTCGGAGGAATCACCCTCACTGGGTTCACACTTGAGGTGTTGTACGACGGCGTCGTTATCGAAAGCGGTGAAGGAGGAATCACCCTCGATGACCACGACCGAATAGCTACTCTACAGAGTTAACATCAGAAGTGCTACAAGAGGTTTCACCCTCGGCACTCAATAGTAATGCTGCAGTGTCGTTACAACTAAGGGGGGGTGATGTGCGGTGTTGGGGCCTGGTCTTCAATCCCGTTGATCGGGTCTTCGGATAATCCAGCGGGGCGGTCGGGACAAGTGGGGTCACTGATAGGTCTCTACCCAGCCTATACTAAGCAGTTTAGGTTATGCAGGTAATTATCAACAGCAGGTTACAGTAAACAGGCTATGCATCAGAATAGGTAAAGCAGTAGCAGCAGCAATTCTAATGCAAGCATGAGAAAATAGAATGGGCGATATCGGTATGCTCAAGGGGGGGGCTTGCCTGGTTGCTCGGCAGCAGGGGCAAGGTCGTCAATGGTGTCTTCGGGCTCCGGAGCTGCGTCGGTCTCAGGGACGACGTCGGTGTCGGGGTCTAACGAGAGAGAAGAGGGGGAGGAAACAGTATAAATACACAGTAAACATGAGCATGACAAATATGATACACGGTGCTAGGGGTAGTCTAACGCAGTACTACACGTATCAGACGGAGGGGGAGAATATCTGACGATATTTCCCGGGTCTTTGGAATTATCGGACAGATGATCCGGAGGGGGACGGTTCCATGTTCGGATAGATAGGGACACGTGACGGACGAACGGACCGCGTATCCGAATTCGTCTCGTCGTTCTGAGCAACTTTCAAGTACAAAGTTTTCCCATCGGAGTTACGGATTATTTAATATGATTTTCTAAAGTTTTTATTAATTTTTTGAATTTATTTAATTATTTAAATTAACATTATCCAAAACAGTAGTTGATGATGTCAGCATGACATCATGCTGACGTCAGCACAATCTGACAGGTGGGGCCCACCTGTCATACTCTGTTAGGTTTAATTAGGGTTTAGTTAATCTAATTACTGTTTAATTAGACTAACTAATTAATTAGATTAACTTAATCATAGTTAATTAACTTAATTAATTCACTAATTAATTATTAATTTTATTAATTCATTATCATTTTCTTTTTATTTTAAAACGTTCTCGGGGCTGGGCCCCACTGTCAGTGGCACAGGGGCCTAACGGAGCGGTGCGGGCGCTCGTTGACTAGCAGAGGCCATAGCCCGGCGCGGCAGGGCGCCGGCGGCCGTGGTGCCTAAGGCGGGGAGGCATCGGAGGAGCGGCCAGGCGCAGGTGGGGCGCCATGGGCGCGACCAGTGCGAGCGGAAGTGGCCGTAGGCCACCGCGGGCTCGGGCGGACGGCGGCAGCAACGCCCGCAGCATCAGCCACCGCAGCAGGCCAGCACCGGGGGGGGAAGCACGGGGCCAGCGGCGAGGTGTCATAGCAGGAACCGGGCGCGAGGGGCGCGCAAGCCAGCGATGAGGGGACGAGGCCGCGGCGGGGAGTGGGCGGAGCGGGCGGAGCGGGCGGCGTGCAGAGCAGGGCAGCGGCTGGTCGAGGCGAGGCCACGCATGGGAGTGCGCGAGCGCTGGACAGCGCGGGCTCGGGCGCGGCCAAAGGCAGGCCGAGGCGCGCGCGGCAGAGCGAACAGGCGCGGGGCAGGGCCGGCGGTGCGCGACGCGGACAAAGGAAACAAGGGGAGATGGGGGGGCTCACGAGGGTAGGTAGGGCACGGGGCAGCGGTGCGCGAGGAGGACGGCGACGGGGTCCGGCACGGCGGGGCGGCGTCGGGCGGCGTCGGGCGCTGGCGAGGCTAGCGCGCGGGCTCGGGGCGCCGATCCAGAATGGATCGGGGGAGAGGAGGGGAAGCGAGGGGGGTGTGTGTCGGTGGGGTGGTTAGGGTTCGGCCTGGGGGAGGCCATATAGGGGGGGAGCTGGCCCGGCCTGGTGGCCGTGGCCCAGTTGGGCCGGGGTGGGGATTTTCCCTTTTTTCTGTTTTGTTTTCTTTCATCTTTTCTTTTTTATTTATTCTCTTGTCTCTGTTTAGCAAATAGTTAGGCCTCAAAATGGATTTTGTAAAGCATAGTAATTGTCCCAATAATTACTAGGCATCCTCTACTACTACCAAAAATTGGTTTGGAGTCAATTTGAGTTCACACAATTTTTATAATAAATAAAATGCATTAATCCTTACTGTTTTGGTAAAGTTTGAGCCACCTAATTAATTTATTAATTGTTGGTTACAATTTTAGAATAGTCTCTGTAATATTTGCTATTTAATGAACATTTTAGTTTCTGTGTTTGAACAACTTTTATTTTCCACTTTTATTTGAATTTTGAGTTGGGGGTTGAAATGCAACATGATGCAAATGAGAATTTGGCACTGTTAATCATGTTGACTTGGCATTATCAAAATGGGATTACTGTGGCTAACCACTGGGGGTGTTACAAATCTCCTCCACTAATAAGAATTCTCGTCCCGAGAATTAAGAGGTAGAAGGGAAAAGTTCGGGGTATTCCGCACGAAGATTATCCTCGCGTTCCCAAGTGGCTTCATCTTCAGTATGATTTAACCACTGCACTTTGAGGAACTTGGTAACCTTCTGACAGGTTCGACGTTCAGCTTCATCGAGAATGCGGATCGGATGCTCCTTATATGAAAGATCATCATGCAATTCGAGCATCTCGTGATCCACAGCTCGGTGCGGAGATTCCTTGAAGCATTTACGAAGTTGCGACACATGGAATACGTCGTGGATATGAGAGAATTGCGGCGGCAACTCCAATTTATACACCACCTGACCACGTCTAGCAATAATGCAGAAAGGACCAATGTAGCGCGGAGCTAGCTTGCCCTTGATTCCGAATCGGTGGGTGCCCTTCATAGGAGTGACACGCAGATAAGCCTGATCACCAGGTTGATAAGTCAAACCCCATCGTTTGCGATCATAGTTGCTCTTCTGGCGGTGCTGAGCCACCTTGAGATTTTCCCGAACAATACGGACTTGTTCTTCGGCGTGTTGAATAATATCCGGACCCACGAGCGGTCGTTCCCTAGTTTCTGACCAATTCAGAGGGGTTCGACACTTACGTCCATAGAGTACTTCGAAGGGGGCCATTTTCAAGCTGGCTTGATAGCTGTTGTTATAAGAGAACTCGGCATACGGGAGAGATTCTTCCCACTTCTTGCCGAATGAAATAACACAAGCTCGAAGCATGTCTTCAAGCACTTGATTGACTCGCTCGACTTGGCCTTGGGATTGGGGGTGATAAGCTGAACTCCAGGTGATATGAGTTCCCATAGCTTCTTGAAAACTTTCCCAGAACTTGGAGGTGAAAAGGCCGCCACGGTCCGAACTGATCTCCTTCGGAATACCGTGGAGTGATACAATTCGGGAGATATACAACTCTGCTAACTGACTAGCAGTGATAGTTTCTTTGACAGGCAGAAAGTGTGCAACTTTGGAAAGTTGATCGACGATGACAAGAATAGCATCGTGACCCTTCTGTGACCTAGGAAGTCCTGTAATGAAATCCATCTGAACCTTTTCCCATTTCCATAGAGGAATAGGAAGTGGTTGCAGAATTCCAGCTGGTTTCTGATGTTCTGCTTTAACGCAACGACACACATCACATTCAGCAACATATCGAGCAATATCCTGCTTCATTTTAGACCACCAGTACCTTTGACGGAGATCACGATACATCTTGGTGCTACCCGGATGAATAGACAGCGGGGTATCATGTGCCTCCTTCATGACCTTGTCGGTCATAAGCTCGAAGCGAGGTACCACAATGCGGTTTCTGAAATACAAGGTTCCATCTTCAGACAGCGAGAAATCCCTGTACTTTTCAAGGTGAAGATTCTTCTTCATCAGATCAACTTCAGCATCTTTAGCTTGCGCATTCTTAACAGCTTTCTCAAGATCTGGTTGTATCACAATGTTATTAAGAGAACCCTGTGGAACAATACACAGATTCAGCTTGCGCAGTTCTTCATAAAGACGAGGTTGAGCTCGCCTAACCATGAGGTTGTCGCAATAGGACTTGCAGCTTAAGGCATCAGCCATCACGTTAGCCTTGCCAGGGGTATAGGAAATACCCAAATCATAGTCCGCAATGGCCTCCATCCATCTTTGCTGACGGAGGTTTAGAGATGGTTGAGTGAACAAGTACTTCAGACTTTTATGATCCGTGTAGATCTCGCAACGATTACCGAGGAGGTAATGTCACCACAACTGTAATGCATAGATCACAGCAGCTAGTTCTAGATCATGTACCGGATAATTCTCTTCATGTGGGCGCAACTGACGAGAGCCATAAGCAATCACTTTACGCTCTTGCATTAGGACACAGCCTAATCCTTCACGGGATGCGTCACAATAAATCACGAAGTCTTTGCGAGTATCTGGAGGAGATAGTACTGGGGCAGATGTCAGCTTGTCTTTGAGTGTTTGAAAACTTTCCTGGCATTTTTCTGTCCATTCAAACTTAACGCCCTTGTGAAGCAGATCAGTCAAAGGCTTAGCAATCTTAGAAAAGTTCTCGACAAATCGACGGCAATAGCTTGCAAGGCCAAGAAAACTTCTCACTTGCATGACGTTCTTCGGAGGAGTCCAGTCAAGAATAGTCTGAACTCGTTCTGGGTTAACAGCAATTCCATCCTTGGAAATCACATGACCAAGATACGTTACTTCAGAAAGCCAGAATTCACATTTGGAGTATTTGGCATACAACTGGTGTTCTCGGAGCCTTTCCAGTACAAGACGGAGGTGTTCAGCATGTTCTTCCTTATTCTTCAAATATACCAGAATATCATCTAGATAAACCACGACGAACTTGTCAAGGTAATCCATGAAAATATAATTCATCAGGCGGGAGAATGTGGCTGGAGCATTTGTTAAGCCAAATGACATGACAGTGTACTCGTAGGAGCCATAACGAGTAACAAATACAGTCTTCGGAATATCCTCTTCACGAACACAGATCTGATGGTATCCCAATCTCAAATCAAGCTTAGAGAATACTGAGGAACCGGCAAGTTGATCATACAAATCATTGATCCGAGGAAGCGGATATTTATTCTGGATTGTAGCTTGGTTAATGGGCCGATAATCCTGAACCAATCGGTTAGTTCCATCCTTCTTCTTAACAAAGAGTGAAGGTGCTCCCCAAGCAGAGGAACTGGGACGGATGAAACCTTTCTTAAGTGACGTGTCGATTTCTTCCTTAAGCTCAAGAAGGTGGTGCGGAGGAATTTTATAAGGACGCTTCGCAATAGGAGTTGTGCCAGGTTTCAAGTCGATGACAAACTCGACAGCTCTAGCAGGTGGTATTCCTGGAAGTTCTTCTGGAAAGACATCTTGAAAATCACGAACAACTGGAACGTTCTCGATGCCTTCAAGAGGTGAAGCATTCAATGCATTCAGAACATATATCTGGCTCTCAGCATCTTGAGCTATTCGGGCTGAGTATCTGACTGTCTGGCCCGAAGAATGGGTAAGTTGGACTTTCTTAGCGGCACAGTCAATCAAAGCATTATGGGCGGTCAACCAGTCCATACCGAGAATGATGTCTATGTCGGAAGGTCCAAGAGCAATAAGGGAAGCAGAGAACATCAACCCTTCAATTCTGATCTGATTGTTGTGACTTACCATTTTGGTTTGCCACCGGGAACGTGGAGTGATGATTTCTAAAGGAGTGGGTAATGAGCTCATAGCTAACCCATGCAGTTGTGCAAATTGTTGGGACACGAAGGAATGTGATGCACCTGAATCAAAAAGAACAGAAGCTGGCACTGAATTCACAGAGAGTGTTCCCAGGACGATAGTCGGTTCCTTCTGAGCCTTTTCAGCATTGACGTGATTGGCATAGCCAAGTACAACAGCAGACAGTATGGTATTACGGTTTCTGAATCGGCGGTTTCGACAACCCTTCTTACGACCACTAGAAGGACGTGGCGCCACTTGAGGGGAAGCCATAGCATCAGGCGGTCCATCATGAACCGTAAGCTGTCTCGGCGGTGAAGGCAGACGAGGTACAACATAAGACGGCCTTGGTGATGGAGCAGGTCGGTGATGAACATTGTGCGGGATCCACACTCGACGCTTCTGAACAGGCTGACCCGAGGATGAGCCAGCTTCATGAGTGCGCTTGAGCGACTCCTGGTACTCAGTCAGAGCTGTTTCAACTTGGAAAGATTTGCTGACAAGCGTTGCGAAGTCTGCAAAATCAAGGACAGCAAGTGCGAGGTTTATATCCGTACGCAGTCCTTCACGGAATTTCTCCTGCTTGCGAGTGTCAGTGTTGACGTCATCTTCAGCATAGCGGGATAATTCAAGAAATTTCCTCTGATATTCATCCATAGTCATTGTGCCCTGTGAGAGTTTGCGGAACTCCTGCTTCTTCTGGTCCATCAGACCTTGAGGAATGTACCGTGCACGAAAAGCTGACTGAAATTCCTGCCAAGTGGTTACTGTTTCAGCGAGCAACATACCCTTGTGGCTTTCCCACCATTGAGCAGCTGGGCCCTTCAGGTGGAATGTCGCAAAGGTGACGTAACTGTCAGTGGCAACATTAGCCGACTCCATCTCAAACAGGATGTCACGAAGCCAATCATCAGCATCCATAGGATTGGTGGAGTTGCGGAAAACGGATGGACTGAGGCGCACAAATTCTAGCAGAGTTATTGGAGCATTCTGTTGCTAAGCATTCTGATTTGGGAACTGAGCCAATAGTCCGGTCATAAACTGCTGCATCATTGCGACAATATAAGGTGGAGGTGGAGGATCGTCAGCCATCCTGCCAAGTCAACAGGGGCAGTTTAGCAAGAAGAACTGCAGGTGTATGGAATGATTCATGAAGTAACACGCACAACAGAAGGAAGTGCAATAGATACTTCATCATATTCGCACCAGACATTCAAATCCACACATAGCCTCGATTACAATCCGGCAATACGACAGCTGAAAGGGGAAGGCAAGACAACTAGGCGGCGCGCAGGCACGCGGCAAGGAAGTACACAACGAGACATAGCAAAGGCTACATCAACGTCGGAGAAAACTATTCGAGCGAGGAATCTGCAAGTGACAACACAGGGTGCCCTCGATAAGAGGATCCTGCAAGCAGAACCTAGCCCAATATCTTGAAGGAAGGGGGAAAATTTTCAGAACACCGGGTGGATGTGATCACGAGAACCTAATGTTGGAGTTAGTAAAATTTTAACCCGAATAGAAGAGAGGTCAGAGTCCCAGAGTATAGACGAGGAATAAAAGATACTAATACCACCCAATTGGCGACGTGGGCCCGTAAGCCACACAGCCAAGTTAGCAAAACAGTTATCGGTTACTAGACTCAACTTCGGCCAAGGAGTTAGAAAGGAGTTACTAGACTCAACTTCGGCCAAGGAGTTAGAAAGGGGGATTCCTACAGGCAGTCGGCTCTGATACCAACTTGTTACACCCCCAGCTCAATCGTGCACTAATCATACACGCAAATGCACACGATCAAGCCTAAGGACTCACGGGAAGATATCACAACACAACTCTAAAACATAAATAAAGTCATACAAGCTTTATATTACAAGCCAGGGGCCTTGAGGGCTCGAATACATAAGCTTGCGTACAAGCGTCAGCGGAAGCATCAGATATCTGAGTACAGATATGAAACAGAAACAGAAAGGCCTTTAGAAAGGCGGGGCAAAATAAAACACTACGATCGAAAGGCGTAGGCCTCCTGCCTGGGACCCTCCGATCCTACTCCTGGTCGTCAGTCAACTCGTAGTAGTATCCATCCTCTGGGTAGTAGTAGTAGTCGATCGACGGGGCATCTGTCTCAGGGGCTCCGTCATCTTGGTCACGTCAAACTGATATGGGGAGAAAAGGAAAACAAAGCAACCGTGAGTACTCAGAAGTACTCAGCAAGCAAGGATCTACACTACATATGCAACATTTCAAAGGGAGGCTGTATATGTGGACTGGGCTGCAAAAATGCCGGAATAGAGAGGAGGCCTAGTCCTATCGAAGACTAGCATCTTCAGAGGTCTTGCAGCATTAGAAGAGTGTAGACAGTAACATATAATGTAGCAGTATCATTAAGTCTCAACCTCACCCAGAGATCCTTTCTCGACTCCCTGCGAGAAAGCAATCCCAGAGCCATACAGTCATCAACCTCGTCCGGAGATCCCTTCTCGACTCCCTGCGAGAAGCAATCCCAGAGCCATAGTATCCAAGTATCCAGTTCTAAATTGTATCAATTAGGATACAACTCCGAGTGTCCTTTACCGTAGGACAGGCTATCGATAGAAGTTTTCTTCCCTGCAGGGGTGCACCAACTTACCCAACACGCTCGATTAACTCCGGCCGGACACACTTTCCTGGGTCATGCCCGGCCTCGGCCAAACGACACACCACAACCCTACCTAGAGCTCAGCAGAGAGGTCCCCGCCGGTCTACATCCTAAGCGCTCAGGGGTCTTGGGCCGTCGCCCTGTGCACTCCGGGTTGTTGTGAGCAGGGTGGATACCAACGCCAATGGCACAATCCGACCCGGCCACAATGCTGAACTGGACGTCTGACAAAGCTTTCGGCTGATGCTACGATGCAGAACGCCCATACTATGCCCACGTGATGGTTAGTGCTATCAGACCAGAGGCCTGCTCGGATCAAATATCCAAATCGCTAGTACCTTGGGCTTGCGATAACGAGCAGAGACTCACGAAAGATGTGACCCCATCGCCCCGTCTCGAGGACTTGTGGCAAGGGCCAAGAATGCCCGGCCGCGCCTCGTATTCATCACTCAGGCACCACACAGGCACCCGTCTTCACAACACTCGCCTCTCAGGCGCACGCGGGTACCCCTCAGGGTCGACCCGCCTATCCAAGTAACAGTGTAAAGTCCAAGTATCCGTGTGTCCATAACATCAGGGGAATCCGAGGTATCACCCTCGTTGGATTCCTACTCGATGTATCCGTCAAGGTGAACTCGGAGGAGTCAACCTCACTGGGTTCACACTTGAGGTGTTGTACGACGGCGTCGTTATCGGAAGCGGTGAAGGAGGAATCACCCTCGATGACCACGACCGAATAGCTACTCTACAGAGTTAACATCAGAAGTGCTACAAGAGGTTTCACCCTCGGCACTCGATAGTAACGCTGCAGTGTCGTTACAACTAAGGGGGGGTGATGTGCGGTGTCGGGGCCTGGTCTTCAATCCCGTTGATCGGGTCTTCGGATAATCCAGCGGGGCGGTCGGGACTAGTGGGGTCACTGATAGGTCTCTACCCAGCCTATACTAAGCAGTTTAGGTTATGCAGGTAATTATCAATAGCAGGTTACAGTAAACAGGCTATGCATCAGAATAGGTAAAGCAGTAGCAGCAGCAATTCTAATGCAAGCATGAGAAAATAGAATGGGCGATATCGGTATGCTCAAGGGGGGGGGGCTTGCCTGGTTGCTCGGCGGTAGGGGCATGGTCGTCAATGGTGTCTTCGGGCTCCGGAGCTGCGTCGGTCTCGGGGACGACATCGGTGTCGGGGTCTAACGAGAGAGAAGAGGGGGAGGAAACAGTATAAATACACAGCAAACATGAGCATGACAAATACGATACACGGTGCTAGGGGTAGTCTAACGCAGTACTACACGGATCAGACGGAGCGGGAGAATATCTGACGATATTTCCCGGGTCTTTGGAATTATCGGACAGACAATCCGGAGGGGGACGGTTCCATGTTCGGATAGATAGGGACGCGTGACGGACGAACGGACCGCGCATCCGAGTTCGTCTCGTCGTTCTGAGCAACTTTCATGTACAAAGTTTTTCCATCGGAGTTACGGATTATTTAATATGATTTTCTAAAGTTTTTATTAATTTCTGGAATTTATTTAATTACTTAAATTAACATTATCCGAAACAGTAGTTGATGATGTCAGCACGACATCATGCTGACATCAGCACAATCTGACAGGTGGGGCCCACCTGTCATACTCTGTTAGGTTTAATTAGGGTTTAGTTAATCTAATTACTGTTTAATTAGTCTATCTAATTAATTAGATTAACTTAATCAGAGTTAATTAACTTAATTAATTCACTAACTAATTATTAATTTTATTAATTCATTTTCATTTTCTTTTTATTTTAAAACGTTCTGGGGGCTGGGCCCCACTATCAGTGGCACAGGGGCCTAACGGAGCGGTGCGGGCGCTCGTTGACTAGCAGAGGCCGTAGCCCAGCGCGGCAGGGCGCCGGCGGCCGTGGTGCCTGAGGCGGGGAGGCATCGGAGGAGCGGCCAGGCGCAGGTGGGGCGCCATGGGCGCGACCAGTGCGAGCGGAAGTGGCCGTAGGCCACGGCGGGCTCGGGCGGATGGCGGCGGCAACGCCCGCAGCATCAGCCACCACAGCAGGCCAGCACCGGGGGGGAAGCACGGGGCCAGCGGCGAGGTGTCGCAGCAGGAACCGGGCGCGAGGGGGCGCGCGGGCCAGCGACGAGGGGACGAGGCCGCGGCGGGGAGTGGGCGGAGCGGGCGGCGTGCAGAGCAGGGCAGCGGCTGGTCGAGGCGAGGCCACGCGTGGGAGTGCGCGAGCGCTGGACAGCGCGGGCTCGGGCGCGGCCAAAGGCAGGCCGAGGCGCGCGCGGCAGAGCGAACAGGCGTGGGGCAGGGCCTGCGGTGCACGACGCGGACAGAGGAAACAGGGGGAGATGGGGGGGGCTCACGAGGGTAGGTAGGGCACGGGGCAGCGGTGCGCGAGGAGGACGGCGACGGGGTCCGACACGGCGGGGCGGCGTCGGGCGCTGGCGAGGCGAGCGCGCGGGCTCGGGGCGCCGATCCAGAATGGGTCGGGGGAGAGGGGGGGTGTGTGTCGGTGCGGTGGTTAGGGTTCGGCCTGGGGGAGGCCATATAGGGGGGGGGAGCTGGGCCGGCCTGGTGGCCGTGGCCCAGTTGGGCCGGGGTGGGGATTTTCCCTTTTTTCTGTTTTGTTTTCTTTTATCTTTTCTTTTTTATTTATTCTCTTGTCTCTGTTTAGCAAATAGTTAGGCCTCAAAATGGATTTTGTAAAGCATAGTAATTGTCGCAATAATTACTAGGCATCCTCTACTACTACCAAAAATTGGTTTGGAGTCAATTTGAGTTCACACAATTTTTATAATAAATAAAATGCATTAATCCTTACTGTTTTGGTAAAGTTTGAGCCACCTAATTAATTTATTAATTGTTGGTTACAATTTTAGAATAGTCTCTGTAATATTTGCTATTTAATGAACATTTTAGTTTCTGTGTTTGAACAACTTTTATTTTCCACTTTTATTTGAATTTTGAGTTGGGGGTTGAAATGCAACATGATGCAAATGAGAATTTGGCACTGTTAATCATGTTGACTTGGCATTATCAAAATGGGATTACTGTGGCTAACCACTGGGGGTGTTACGGTGGGCCCCACTACTGACCAGGGCGCGCCAGAGGGGGGTGGCGCGCCCTGGTGCCTTGTGGGTAGCTGGGAGGCCCTCCAGTGGGTCTTGGTTCCAATATTTTTTTATTTATTCCAAAATAATTCTCCAAAAAGTTCCTTCCAATTCTGAGAACTTTTATTTCTGCACAAAAACAACACCATGGTAGTTCTGCTGAAAACAGTGTCTGTCCGGGTTAGTTTCATTCAAATCATGCAAATTAGAGTCCAAAACAAGAGCAAACGCGTTAGGAAAAGTAGATATGACGAAGACGTATCATTGTACAATTCTTGTTTTAGATTTTTTGTAGGAAAAGTTCTCTCCAAATGGGAAGGACTGTATATCATCGAGGAAGTTTATCGCTCTGGAGCTATTAAAATCAATAACGCCGAAGGCACTAATCCGAAGGTGGTCAATGGACAAAGAATTAAGCATTATATCTCAAGTACGCCTATTAATGTTGAAACTAACATTATCCAAACTATGACACCGGAGGAATACATAATAGAGACCTTCTAGAACACTCCAAACCCCTGAAAAGGAAGAGGTACGTGATACGGTAAGTAAACCGACTCCACAAACTCCATAAAAATACTTTCTATCATTTTTGGAATATTAGAAAAAAAAATACAAAAATAAGAAACAGGAGAGGGGGCCACCCAGGTGCCCACGAGGCACCAGGGCGCCCCCAGCCCCTGGGCACACCCTGGTGGCTTGTGGGCCCGTCGTGAGCCTTCCCGACTTTGTTGTCTTCTGGAATACTTGCTTTGCAAGATTAAAATTCTTTATATATACTCCCGGATGTTTTGACCACCGTATCACGGAAATATCCTTTATTCTTGTTTCGTGCTATTTTTCTGATAGATCCAAAAGCAATTCTTCTCAAGACTCAGATGGAGAGAGCTTCTTATCACACTATGATGCAAATCCAAGGATTAATGGGTATATAGATACCTATGGATTGTCCACGGAGGAGGAGCAATATGTCCCTCTACCTCAACCGGGATATATGCATGTGGAGTTCAATAAGTCGAGCCTCCCAAACACAGTAAACAAATCTAAGATCGAAGTTTATCCCTTTCTGTGTTCTACAGGAAAACAAGAACGCATTGTGTGAGAAGATAGTGGAGCTCGAGCAAGAAATTAGCAAGTTGAAGGAAGAAGTTCTCAAGCGGAAACTAAAGGACAAGCCCACCATCACCACCACCATCACCGAAGAAACAAACTTGAGTACACGGGTTTGGCACTCCCCTTGGCTTGTGCCAAGCTTGGGGGAGGTGCACCGGTATCGTATCACCATCACTTTTATTATCTTTACCTATTTTAGTTCGATCCTTAGTTATTCCGTGATTTAGTTGAATAAAAGTTTAGTATGATCTATTTTCGAGTGCTAGTTTCGTGATCTATCTATCTATGTAATCGAGTTGAGAGTTATATAATAAAGACTAGTTTGAGTTTTTGCCTCTTTACTTTTATGTTTCGATCCTAGCAATGAAAATAATGAAAAATATCACATGCTAATCTTATGGAAAGTAATGACATTACATAAGGAAAAGTATAAGTGGTAAAATTTATTGAAAGTTGACAAATATAGCATTGGTCAATGATGCAATTCATGAAAAAATTAATAAGGGAAGAGAAGATTCACAGGCAAATATACTATCTTGGACATCTTTTATGATTGTGAGCCCCCATTAAGTATTTTATGCCAAATTGTTGGCATTGGACAAGGAAGACAACGTAATGAATTATGTTTGCTTATATTCACATAGAAGTTATATTGTCATAGATGCTCCAACATGTGGTGCTTGCCCAATATCTTTGCTAGCCAAAAATCTGCACCAAGTAGAGATACTACTTGTGCATCCAAAAACCTTAAAACCAGTTTCATGCCATGAGAGTCCACTATATCTACCTATGGATTGAATAAGATCCCTCAAGTAAGTTGTCATCGGTGCATAAAGCAATAAAAATTGCTCCTAAATATGTATGATCTTTTATTGTAAAGGAAAATAAGCTTTGTACGATCTTGTGATGGCAAAGAAATAAAAGTGATGGACTGCGTAATAAAGGTTGCTATCACAAGGGGAAATATAAAGTGATGTTCCTTTGCATTAAGAGCTTGTGCATCCAAAAACAAAAAGCGCATGACAACCTCTGCTTCCCTATGCGAAGTGCCTATCTTTTACTTTTATGTATTTACTTTTCATGCAAGAGTCAAAAGTGTTCTCCTTTATTCCTTTTTATTTTCTCTTTTGTAAGCATCATGTGGTCGGGAAAGATCTAGGCATATATATCCAGTTGGATATGAGTGATCATGAGTTATTATTGTTGATATCACCCTTGAGGTGATTAAGTTGGGAGGCGAAATTATAAGCCCCTATCTTTCTATGTGTCTGGCTGAAGCTTTTTGCTCCATATATATGTTGTGAGTGTTAGCAATCATAGAAGCCTAAATGATGGTTGAGTATGTGGACTTGCTAAAAAGCTCCAACACGAGACCCTTCCTGAAAATATGATGAATTGTAATTGCATTGTTGACTGAGAACATAGTTTGTTAGTTTTCAAGAAAGTTTATGCCTTATACTTCATTGTTGTGATGAGTTGTTACTTGCTCATGAGAAGTTCTATGATAATGAATATTGCTGCTATAATAATGATCATGATGCTGCTATGTCCGTATTTTGTTTTTATTGACACCTCTCTCTCTAAACATGTGGATATGATTATCGATATCGGCTTTCGCTTGAGGACAAGCGAGGTCTAAGCTTGGGGGAGTTGATACGTCCATTTTGCATCATGTTTTCCTACTGTTATTTATAGTGTTTTTAATTAATAGAACACTTTGTGGAGCAATTCTAATGCCTTTTTCTCTCTTAATATGCAAGATTTACATGAAGAGGGAGATTGCCGGTAGCTGGAATTCTAGACCTGAAAAAGCTATGTCAGAGATACCTATTATGCACATCTCCAAATGAGCTGAAATTTCAGGGAGATTTATTTTGGAATAAATAAAAAATATTGGAGAAAAGAAGTACCAGAGGGGGCCGCCTAGGTGCCCACGAGGCATAAGGGTGCGACCCCAGGGTGCACCCTGGTGGCTTGTGGGGCCCCTGGCCAGCCTCCGGTGCCCATCTTCTGGTATACAAGCCCATTTGCCCTAGGAAAAGTAAGGAGAGGACTTTCGGGATGGAGCACCGCCATCTCGAGGCGGAACTTGGGCAGGAGCAATTTTGCTCTTCGGTGAACCGAGTCCGCCGGGGATACTTCCCCCGGGAGGGGGAAATCGAAGCTATCGTCATCACCAACAACCCTCTCATCATGGGAGGCCCAATCTTCATCAACATATTCAACAACACCTTCTCATCTCAAACCCTAGTTCATCTCTTGTATTCAATCTTTGTATCAAAGCCTCAGATTGGTACCTGTGGGTTGCTAGTAGTGTTGATTACATCTTGTAGTTGATGCTAGTTGGTTTATTTGGTGGAACATTATATGTTCAGATCCATTATGCTATTCAATACCCCCACTGATCTTGGACATGAATATGATGTGTGTGTCGGTGTACTAAATATTGGGCCTTTAGTACCCCATACTTGTGCACGGGCAGTTGTAGCCATACCTGCGACAAGGCTTGTCGGGGGAACAGCTGAAGATTAATCCAAGATTATCAAAGAGATATTCAAGCCAAGGATCAGAAGATAAGGAGAACTGGAGACCAGAGGCTCGGCTCCCGGCAAGATCTTGTCGGGGTAGCCTACGGAACCTGGCAAGATTTGCACCCCGGCAAGGTTCCGCCACTGTGCATCGCTCCAGCGCAGCGACCAGCCTGGCATTTTGGTCCCATCTCTGGATGCGTGGCGAGGCGCTAGTGGGGGCGAGCTTAAGCGGTGCTGATGGGATGGCCCCTTTTTCCATCCCCAAGAAAGTAGGGACACCTAAACGGACACCTCACGGTGCATTAAATGCATTTGTCCTAAACCGCCAGTGGTTAGGTATGATAACCCTATAGCTACTTTACACCTCACATATGAACAGTTTGCCACTGTGGTGACCCCTTTGGAGCATATAAAAGGAGGCCCAAGGCAACTGCTACAGGGGGAAGGAGAACACTCTCGGCCCATTCTGCATGCGTAGCTGCTGCACGAACACACTGTTCATTACAAGCGCTCCAAGAACTGGGACAAAAACACTGATAATAAACTAAAGCAGGAGTAGGGTTTTACACTGATCAGCGGCCCGAACCTGGGTAAAAATCCCCTCGCGTTGATCATCGGTTCTGCTCTTTGTGCATACCTCTCTCCCTGCCGAACCATAAAGGGCTCCTTCGGATCCCATAGGTGTCGTACGCCGACATCTTTGGCGCGCCAGGTAGGGGAGATCGAGGTTGCGCGAACCTCATCCGGTGATCAGCGCCTTAGTTTCTTCACCGTCTTTGTCACCATGCCACCCAAGAAGAAGGGTGCGGCAACGGTTGTTCCGTCTACGTCTGTCTTACCCGTGCCTACTCGGACGGGTGACGGCGTGGATGCAGGAGATGGAGGTTTAGAGCCTCCACGGCATTCTGGTGATCCGAGCCAGGCGAGCGGCGTCGTTCGCAGCGGCGACGGCAACCCGCACGCCGCTAGATCCAGAGATGGAGCCGTGCTGCCTACGGGCGGCGCAGCAAACTCCAAAGATCGAAGGGCGCCTTCCAAGACTCTCACGCCGGCGCAAGCATTGCGGCCTTCCCAAGTCGCACGCGACGAGCAGCGCCGTGGCATTGGTGGTTCCGAACGTCCCCATGGAAAGACTTTTGCGTATCGATCCCAAGGTGCGCAGGCACAGCATGCACGCCAAACTGCCGGTGGATGTGGCGCGCAGTCGCGTGATCGTGACGATGCTCCTTCTAACACTGTTAGGAGTCAGAGCACCTCACGTACCTCGCACCTGTCGCCGCCACCTACGCCAGCAGAAGCTTTGGCACGTGCGCAGCTGCTCCTCGATTTTCCTCCTACTCCGGAGAAGATGCAGGAGTGGCGATCAACTATCCAGAGCCTCATCGGCTTCGTCAACAAGGATGGGCCGCAGCCAGTGGGGCCCTCGCGGCAGCGGTCTATCGATCCGACGCGAGCCGATGGTGAGAAGACTGGAGGCGGTGCGACCATGGTGCACTCCCCTCCACGACAGCAGCAGCGGTCGTCAACCCGGTGGACTGACGGCCGTGATGACGATTCCACGGCGTCGTCCGATCCGCGGATGCGTCGCGATCAGCGTCAAGTTCTTCAGGAACGAAGCAAAGAAGACGCTTGAACTACCATTGAGCGGCGACGGGAGGCGCGTCATCAGTCCGATAAACATGCAGGGCCTACTGTCGACAAGCCTGCGCTGGGGGACGTAGGCGACTTGCCCTACGAGGTAGGTTGTCCAGCGTTTACCCGTGAGCTGCGGTGAGTCCAGTGGCCCAACTCCCGAACGTTCAAACCAGAGGTCCCGGAGAAATATGATGGCAAGACTCACCCCTCGGAGTTCTTGAGCATCTACACCATTGCGGTGCAGGCTGCCGGGGGCCGAGATGACAAGATACTTGCCAACTGCTTCCCGTTGGTGCTCAAACCCAATGTCAGGTCGTGGTTGATGCATCTGCCGGAGAATTCCATTTCTTCTTGGTCAGATCTGTGCCATCAGTTTGTTGGCGCCTTTGTTGGAGGCCACCAAGCTCCTGGCCAAGAGAGTGATTTGCATCTCCTCCCTCAAAAGGAGGGTGAACCCCTGCGCAAGTTTATCCAGAGATTTAGCTGGGTGCAATACAATATTCCAGACGTTCATCCTGCTGCTGTTGTTAGCACGTTTCATCAGAACGTGCGTAACCGCAAAATGCGCGAAGAGCTGGCGATGAACAAGGTCAGGAGTATTGCCGAGCTTTACGCTTTGGCCGACAAGTGCGCTCGAGCTGAAGAAGGGAGGAAACTCCCTGGCAAGGGTGTTGGCACAGGGGGCGAATCTGAGGATGAAGATACTGCAACCCCGTCAAAGAAAGGCCGGCGGCAGAACAAGAAGCGCAGAGGCAAGGCTGTGCTTGCTGTCGAGGAATCTGGCAACCCTGGCACCGCCAAGAAGGCCAAGGTCGACGACCCCAGCAAGGAGGTTGCCGGGTGCGCTTCCTGTCAGGCCTTAGCGGCTGCCGACAAGCCGGAAGGCTCCGGCAAACAGTATTGCAATATCCATCGCACCAAGGGCCACGATCTTCAAAACTGCCGGCAAGTTGAGCAGCTTGTCGAGAAGCAGAGAGCTGAGTACAAAAGACGAGACAAGGAGAAGGCCCAAGACAGTGCTGAGGGATCTGGCAAGAAGCATGGTGGTCGAGGAGGCCGCCGCGGCAAAGCTAAGCAACAGAAGGAGAGGCCCGCCCGAGGCCGCGACAAGGATGAGGGAGGCGATGATGAAGAAGAAGACGACGAATCCAGTGAGCACGAGTTTCAGAAAGCCACAAAGGCCATGTGTATTGACGGGGGTGCCTCGTTGCATTCTTCTCACCGCCGGCTTAAACAGTGGGTGCGTGAGGTTAATGCAATGAAGCCATCGTTTGATGCACGGAAACCTTTAAAATGGTCCAACACGCCTATCATTTTTTACGCCGAGGATCACCCTGATCGCACAACTGCTGTTGGGTGCTTGCCCTTGTTGGTCTCACCAACAATCCGCAACCTCAAGGTGACAAAAATGCTAGTTGACGGTGGGGCCGGGCTGAACTTAATCTCGCCGGACGTGCTCAAGAAGCTGCAAATTGCTGATGAAGATCTCGAGGAAATGGGCACGTTTTAGGGGATCAATCCAGGAAGGACCCAGCCAAAAGGCAAGATTACGCTACCAGTAACATTTGGTAGCGAGCTCAACTACAGGACAGAGAAGGTAGTGTTCGATGTCGCCAAGATCCCTATGTCATACAATGGGATCCTTGGCCGCCCAGCGCTGGCTAAGTTCATGGCGGCATCACACTATGCGTATAATGTGTTGAAGATGCCCGGACCGATAAGTGTCATCACTATCCACTCCGACAAGAAGGATGCACTAAACTGCACTGACCAACTCTACCGGGAGGTAGCCACAGCACCTGCCGTCAAGGCATCTGCTCCTGCCGCTGGAACTCCCGGAGGGAAGAAGAAGACCGGCAAGATCTCTGGCGCAAACCCCAGCAAGCGCACCTCCTCGAAGTGCTGCGCTTCCGTTGAGGACGCACCAGAGAGTTCCACCGGCAAGAACAAGAAGTCCAAGGCTGCTCCACCAGAGATCAAGAAGGTGCCCGTCAAGGAGGACGGAATGGGAGGAACTTTCACCATAAGTTCCACCCTAGATGACAAATAGGAAAGCGCGCTCGTTGCCTTCCTGCGGGCGAATGTCGACGTGTTTGCATGGCAACCGTCTGACATCCCCGGTGTTCCCAGGGAGGTAATTGAGCACCACCTTGCTATCTGTCCTCACGCGTGGGCCATCAAGCAGAAGGTGAGGAAGCAAGCCTTGGAGCGGCAAGAATTCATTGCCGAAGAAATCAGGAAGTTAGAAGCGGCAGGGTTGGTCAGAGGAGTGCTTCACCCAACATGGTTGGCCAATCCAGTTGTAGTGCGCAAGACGAATGGGAAATGGAGGCTGTGTATTGATTATACAGACATCAATAAAGCCTGTCCAAAAGATCCTTTCCCCTTGCCGCGCATCGACCAGATTGTGGACGGTTGTGACCTACTGTCGTTCCTTGATGCCTACTCGGGATATCATCAGATCTTCATGGCAAAAGAAGATGAAGAAAAGACCGCATTTATCACCCCATGTGGTACGTATTGTTTTATACAAATGCCTTTCGGGTTGAAAAGTGCTAGTTCTACATTTGCGAGAGCGGTCCAAATTGGTTTTGAGCCTCAGCTACATAGAAATATGGAAGCATGCATGGATGACATAGTGGTCAAAACCAAGGATAAAGTGACGCTCATACAAGATCTAGAAGAAACATTTACAAATCTACGCAAGATCAATTTAAAACTCAATCCTGAGAAGTGTGTGTTTGGCGTCCCTTCCGGCAAGCTTCTCGGGTTCTTTGTATCTCAGCGTGGGATCGAAGCGAACCCCGACAAGATTAAAGCTATTGAGCAGATTGAAGTGCCAAGGCGCGTCAGGGATGTACGTCGTCTTGCCGGCTGCGTTGCTGCCTTAAGCAGGTTCATCTCCAAATCCGCTGAGCGCGCCCTGCCCTTTTTCAAAATTTTGAAGAAGGTGGGTCCAATGAGATGGACTCCGAAAGCGGAGGCAGCGCTGCAAGATTTGAAGAGGTACCTTTCCTCTTCGCCGACGCTAGTCGCGCCTAGGCCACAAGAGCCGTTGCTGTTGTATCTAGCGGCAACAAATCAAGTGGTTAGTGCTGCGTTAGTGGCATAGAGAGAAGTTGATGAGGAGGCAACGGCAGTGGCAGGACCGTCAAGTGACGCGCCAGGATCTTCCCCGGCAAGGTCTGGTGCCGGCAAGACAGGATCTGCGCAGTCAGAGGAATCAGTGCAAAAGAGGAAGATGGTGCAGCGTCCAGTTTATTTTGTCAGCTCCCTTTTACAGGGAGCTAGGTCAAGATACTCTGGTGTGCAGAAGTTGCTCTTCGGCTTTCTCATGGCCTCGAGGAACCTGCGCCATTATTTTCAAGCACATGAGATTACCGTCGTCACTCGCTTCCCGTTGCAGCGAATTTTGCGAAATCCAGAGGCAACCGGCAGGATTGTGGAGTGGGCATTGGAACTGTCAAGCTTTGGTCTCAAGTTTGAAAGTACTTTAGCAATTCAGAGCAGAGCCTTGGCGGAGTTCATTGCGGAATGGCCCCAACGCCAGACGAAGAGATTCAAGAAACGACTCTTCCCGGCAAGGAAACAGATCGAGAATGGATTATGTACTTTGATGGGGCTTTCTCGCTGCAAGGCGCCGGTGCTGGCGTGCTACTTGTCGCACCCACCGGAGAGCACCTCAAGTATGTAATTCAAATGCATTTTCCTCAGGAGAGCTCGACAAACAATACTGCGGAGTACGAAGGCCTGCTTGCCAGTCTCAGGATCGCGGCGGACCTTGGTATCAAGAAGCTCATCATTAGAGGCGATTCGCAGCTTGTTGTCAGGCAAGTCAACAAAGATTATCAGAGTCCATTGATGCAAGCCTATGTGGATGAAGTGAGAAAAATGGAAGAGCGCTTTGACGTTCTGCAAACAAAGCACATTCCGCGTGCCGAAAACAGTATTGCAGATGACCTGTCAAAGCGCGCTGCCCTCAAGTTACCTGTGGAACCAGGAACTTTTGTGCTCCATTTAACTCAGCCATCTGTAGCACCATCAATGAGGCAAGAAAAGAGAAGGAAGTTGAATTCTGGTCAGTACTTTCCGGCAGAGCTCCCGGGAGCCACCGGCAAGGAAGTTGCCGGGATCAACGGCAAGCCTGCCGGGGAACAACAGGCTCCAGCAGGGGCTCAGGCCCTTGCCGTCGAGACAAACGTTCCCCCGGCAGAAGAGATGCCTTTAGTCCTAGTTGTCGAGCCCCAGCCTCAAGCTTGGGCATAGCCCATTGTCCATTTTCTTCAGACAGGAGGACTCCCTGAGAAGCAGGAAGAAGCGGAAAAAGTAGCCCGTCAGTCTAGCATGTACCAGTTCGTCGATGGCATTTTGTACAGGAAGAGACTGAACAGTGTGAAATTGAAGTGTATTCCTCGGGAGGATGGACTGGAGCTGTTGGCAGAGATACATGGAGGCATATGTGGCTCTCACATAGGATCAAGAGCGCTTGTCAGAAAGGCATTCCGACAAGGTTTCTTTTGGCCCACTGCTCTCCAGGATGCAGCTGCACTAGTAACCAAGTGTGAAGCGTGCCAGTTTCATTCAAATAAATCGCATCAGCCAGCTCAAGCTCTTCAGACAATCCCTCTCTCCTGGCCATTTTCGGTCTGGGGGCTCGACATACTGGGCCCTTTTACCCGTGCTACCGGGGGCTTTGAGTACTTGTACGTTGCAATCGACAAGTTCACAAAGTGGCCGGAGGTGGAAGCGGTGAGGAAGGTGACAGCACAATCAGCCGTCAAGTTCTTTAAAGGGATAGTTTGCCGTTTCGGTGTGCCCAACAAGATCATCACCGACAACGGCACAGAGTTCACAAGTCGCACCTTCATGCAATACGTCCAAGACCTTGGCGGCAAAATTTGTTTTGCCTCTGTTGCCCATCCGAGAAGCAGCGGCCAAGCGGAGAGGGCTAATGCTAAAGTGTTGCGCGGTCTCAGGACCAGAACTTTTGACAAGCTGAAAAAGTGCGGAAGGCGCTGGATTGATGAGTTGCCGGCGGTTCTTTGGTCAATCAGAACGACACCAAATCAAGCTACTGGCCAGACACCATTCGCTCTGGTTTACGGAGTGGAAGCAGTTCTCCCCATGGAACTCATATACGGGTCACCTCGAGTGCTCGCTTATGATGAGCTTGAGCAAGAGCAACTGCGGCAAGATGATGCTGTGCTCCTTGAAGAGGATCGTCTTTAGGCCGCTGTGCGAGCTGCATGCTACCAGCAAGCTTTGCGCCGCTACCATAGCCGCAAAGTTCATGCCCAAAGTCTTGAGGAAGGCGACCTTGTTCTTCGGCAGATTCAGTCCGCCAAGAATTCAAACAAGTTGACACCGAAGTGGGAAGGCCCTCATCGGGTAGTACGAGTCACCAGGCCCGGCGCTGTCCGCCTGGAGACCGAGGATGGTGTTCCAGTGAGCAATTCTTGGAATATCGAACATCTTCGCAAGTTCTACCCACAAGGCGCGGTTGCCGAGGGCACCCGCCAACCTCCTTTTGTACGAGTCTTGCCGGCAAGGCATATAATCCTTTGTACAACACCAGGCACAGACCCTGTGCGTAGTTGAATAAGCTTAAGTGTTGTACATTTCTTGTTGATTTCCATGTTTATATATATGCATGCTTGTCTGAGATATTGTATGACACTTGCTCCCGGTAAGCATTAACGAACCACCAAGGTTCCATATCTCTATTTTCTCTTCTTTCTTTTTCTCAAGGGATAGAAGGTTCCCTCGCGCACAAGTTTGCCGGGGGGGAAGGAAGGTATGGATACCAATGGGCAATGTTCAGAATTGATGTCTTGCCGGAAGAAGTACAGCGACAGAAAGCTAAGTTGCGAAACTTTGAGCAAGTTTTTCAATTTTTACTATCAGGCTATTTTCTTTAGATGATTTCGGCCTTGGTATGGAAAACCTGCACGCGAAGGAACCCTTGTCGTAATTGGTTGCGCCCTTATTTTGTTTTGAGTCCACTCAATAGTCTAAGTGGCTGCACCAAGAGCGCCAAGGTGTCTTGCCGGCTGCTGCACCTCCAGCAGGCTGCTGAAGTCCCGCACCCAGCGCTCACGGCAGGTTGCGCGCCAGCAAGTTTCCAGTAAGCGTAGGGCGTATACCATACGGAAAGAAATCAGACAGGGGAAATAGCATGCATGTACTCAATCATAGCAAGTTATATTACATCAATACTTGCCGCAGTTCTAACTTAAGACTAAATTGTCCTTGGCATGGAATGGCGGCGGCAAGGAAAAGTGAGACGGCTAGTCCCTGCGCTGGCCTTCAACCCTCTTGATTGAATCTACCTTCTCAAGGATGGGTGCGACAAGCTCCTCAAGTGCCTTGAGATCTGCATCCTTTGGCAAGTGGTCGAGCACGTTGGTGAGGTCAACGCCAGGGTTCTTATGCACCACCTTGATGAGTACCTTGCGGAGGACGGCTCGGCAAAGTTTGCGGGATTCATTGGCCAGTTGGGTCGCTCGGTTGGACTGGAGCAGCTTCAGAGCATCAATGATGCTTTCGAAGAACATGGTCATCCTGGCGCTCGGGGATATCCTTTCTTCAGAGGAATACCTGAAGTTTTGCAGACCATCCCGGCCCATGGTTGATAGTTGTGCTGTGAGCCTCTCCGCGGTGTCGATAAGGCGATCAGTCCAGATTTTTACGCCCTTCTCATAGTCAATTTGGGCGGCCGCAGCGCTCTTAAGCAAGTTCCTCTCATTCTGGAGATCTTTGCTCAGGGCCTTCTCGCGGGCCCTGCCGTCCTCAAGAGACTTTTCCAGCGTGGTCAACTTCAGTCTCAGATCGGCAATGGCATCGTTAGCTGAAGAGAGCTGCTTGGTCTTGTCGGATATAGGAATTTGCATCTCCGCCAGGCTATGGAGAGTTTTCTCCATGTCGCCTTTGAGCGTCGAGAGCTCATTGCTGTGTTCCTCAAGATCCGCCTCCAGCTTCTTCACTTTGTTGCTCAGCTCGTTCTTGGCGGCCTCTGCAGCCTCGGCGGCATCGATGGTTTCCTTGAGCTTGTTGGCGTGATCTGTAGTTAAAGCTTCGAGCGCCTCCATGTGCTTCTGCTCCAGCTCCTGGGTCCGCTGCGTGACAAGCTTTTCAATTTCTTCGTCCTTGCCGCGGAGTCTGGCAGCAAGTGCCTGCTCGCGCGCGGCAAGATCTTCTTCGTGAGTGTCAAGCCCAATGCGGCGCTCCGTCAAGAGAGCATCTTCAGCGGCAACCCTTTGCGCAGCTTCCTCTTGTGCCTTTTCTATATCAGATTGCCTCAGGAGGAGCTCCGTCCAGCTTTGGCTCACTTGTTCCCGGCTGGCAGTCAACTCCTGAAGGGCCTCGGCGCACCAGATCTGCATTTGCTCAACGCGCTTCTCGAAATCCGCCTCGGCTGCTTCGACAACTGCAGCTCTGGAGTCTGCCTTCTCCTTTCGAGCATGGTGGAGTGCTTGGAGCTTGCGAAAATTATCGCCCATGGCCTGAAGGAGCTGATCTTCTTCAGATTTGCCGCTGCTGGCGCTTGGTTCATCGATGATCTCAAGCCCGGCAGCGGTGATGATTTCTTCATCAAAAGTTTCCCCTTCGGTCGGCGCTCCAATACTTGCCGTCCCTGGCAAGTTGACGAATAGATTGTCGCCAACCTTGAGATATTTGCTCGATGGGGGAGCCTCAGATGTCGATGGTTGATCCTCGACAATCGTCTCACCGGTGGCTGGGGGCTCTGTGGCCGATGTAGCGCCTGGCGCTCTTGCGGCAGGAATGCTGTCAGTATGGTCATCAGTCTCCTCGCCGGCCCTCTCGGCATATTCCTTGGTGGCTTCCTCGGCAGCAGCTTCGCTGACCTCGACAGTGGCGTCTTTGTCGGCCTCGCTAGCAGCGATCTTGTCAGCTTCGGTGGCAGCATCTCTGGCGGTCTCCTTGATGACAACGTCGACGTCCATGTGTTCCATCACAGGGAATTCTGGAGGACGAAGGAGGGAAACAAAATAAGATCAAGATTGAAGTTCAAGAAGACAAAGAGAGAGAAAGATAAAGGAAAGAATGACAAGTGCTCTGAGGCAAGCAGTCACCTGCGTCGAGCTGTTGAGGGGTAGCTTCATCCCTCCCAACAACATTGGTTGCCGGGAAAAGGTTGCCGGTGCCCATGTTTGCCGGCTCCTCCTCTTCCAAGGTAGGCTCGTCGGTAGGAGCTCTTGCCGGAGATGCGCTCGCGGGCGGCGTGGTTGATGGAGGCGGCACGACGGGGGCGTCCTCTAATGACTCTCCCTGTTGCTGTTCTTCTCCTGCAAGCCTAAAGATATAAGCGGCAAAAGTAGAAACCTCAGCCCCGCCAGCGGAAAATGAGCAGTGGACTCACGTTGGGGGCTGCGCTGGGGGTTGCGTCGAGGGCTGAGCTCCGGGCTGATGATGATAGTTTCTAGCACGCTTGCAGAGCTTGTCGGGGGCTCGCCGCCCGTGGAAGTCTTCGCCCTCTTCGCCGTCCTTTCCGCCAAAGTTTTTGCATCACTGCAGAGGCAAGACAAAGCAAGGCAATGAGATCAATCGAATTCAGAATTTGGGAGATAAAGGCTGTGACAGGATACTTACTCCTCCTCTTCTTCTTCCGGGCTGAAACCGGAGATGTCGAAATCGACCTCCGTTGCGGTGTCCGTATGAAGAGGCGGAGGAGGGGTCCTGGGTCGCTTGGCTGCAGCAGGTGCAGGGGGTTGGCGTGACTCTGCCGCCTCAGCCTCCGGTGCTGTTGTGTCAGACGCCCCTGCCGCCCCGGTGGTTGCCACAGGTGTGTGTCTCGTGCGCCGCACAGGTTGCTGTCGAACTCCTTGCCGCGGTGCAGCCTTGCCGGCCGCCTCCTTGCCGGGAGCCTCGCTGCTCGAAGAAGTTTGGTTTGCTGGGACGCCAGCAGCGGCTTTCCGAAGGACACGCTTTGCCTTCTTTGGAGCTGGGGGCTCCTCCTGCGGCTGTTCTTCGGCTGCATCCTTGTCAGATGAGCCCTCGGCGGCTGCGCCGCTCTGTTCCCTGGCAGCCTTACCCTCCCCGACAGGATCCTCTTCCAAAATGACTTCTGCGTCGCTAGTTTCCCATTCTGTGAAACCGACGCTGCCGGCCTCCGCGGCAAGATTCGCCTCTTCCACCCTAGTGGCAATATACGCCACTTCTTCATCAGTGGTGGCGCGGACGAGGTTTGTTTCTTCCCGGATAGCCCTCTCCGACAAGTCATCGAAGAACTTTTGTGCCTGCTCCGCAGATGGCTCGACCCAAGTTGCATCAAGGCCGTGGGCGTTGAACATTAGCATTGTGGCGATGATTGACCCCAGGGCGGAGTTGTTGCACAAAGGGATAATTCTTGTCGACAACTTATGCTTGTCCTCATGCTGAAATAGCCTGTGGCGGAGAGCGCCTAGCTGCATAATTGTCAAGTTATTGTTCAGTCCGGGGCACAGCCTCATGATGTCTGCCGTGTTCTGGAACTCCCAAGCTGGTCACCCCTTATTCTGCAGAGGGGCGATGCGGCGGCGAAGGAAGTCAGAGCCAATCATCTCTATTGTGAGCCCGACAGCTTTCAAACGGAGGATCCTGGTGGTGGCTATCGTGAGCTTGTCATCTTGAGCATCGAGATCACTCCAGTCCTCGCCACGGACCACCTTCTGCCGTCGGGGCGAATAGAATGGATGGGGATCTGCTTCCTTGATCCAGCACCACTCGGACAGCCATTCTTCCCACTTCTCGCGGTAAATCCCATCTGGATATATCTCCTTGTTCCATGCCCTTGGAATCTAGGCGATAGAACCGGAAAGGGCTTCCCCTTTTTGGATGCGAGGAATAAAGTAATGGCGGAAGAGGGCAGTGTTGGGAACTACTCCGGCGAAGTTTTCGCAAAGATGAGCAAAGATAGACATGCATGTTATGGCATTCGGCATGAAATCCAGGAGACGGAAGCCGTATGTGTACATGATGTTAATAAAAAAAATCGGAGAATGGAGGACAGAGCCCGCAATAAAAGTATGCGACGAAGAAGGGATATCTATCTGGTCCACCTTTGGAAGAAGAACCTGGGGCCACGCGAGTCGCGGGGTGAGCCTGCGTCTCCCTCGCCCACATGCACTGGTACCGGTTCTTCAAGGCTTTCGCGTCGAGCGTCGGAGCGAAGACGACGTACTTCTTCCGCATCTTCGCCAGCTTGCTCTCTGGGACATCGGCTTTCATCTCCTTGCTCTTTCCTTTGCCCTTGCTAGCCTTGGGCGGCATGGCGGTTGCGAAGGTGGAAGCCGAGGATAGAGCGGGTGCGGAGGCAGTGAGCGGATGAGGAGAAGTTCTGCTCTGGGCTCGGGAGAAAGAAAGTAATGGCGGATTCCAGATTGGAAAGAAGAGGGGGTAAATGGGCAGCGCCTCTGCGGATTTCTTTTTACGAGGAAGGAGCGAGGCTACCTCTTTTACTGCCCAATGTGAATACACCTATACAAGCACGCTGCGGCCGCGGCCGTTCAGCGCACGCTTCCCACATCGTGCATTCGACGCGCGTAGTGGGGAAGCGCAGTAAGCGGAATAATTACAAGCAGTTAACCCCTGCCACGCGTGCCCGTGCACTGTTTGGGCCTAGCCCAACAACGCCTCGCACTCGTGTGTGGCCTAGGCCCGGGGGCTCCTGTCGGTGTACTAAATATTGGGCCTTTAGTACCCCATACTTGTGCACGGGCAGTTGTAGCCATACCTGTGGCAAGGCTTGTCAGGGGAACAGCTGAAGATTAATCCAAGATTATCAAAGAGATATTCAAGCCAAGGATCAGAAGATAAGGAGAACTGGAGACCAGAGGCTCGGCTCTCGGCAAGATCTTGCCGGGGTAGCCTGCGGAACCCGGCAAGATTCGCACCCCGGCAAGGTTCCGCCACTGTGCCACCGCTCCAGTGCAACGACTAGCCTGGCATTCTGGTCCCATCTCTGGATGCGTGGCGAGGCGCTAGTGGAGGCGAGCTTAAGCGGTGCTGATGGGATGGCCCCTTTTTCCATCCCCAAGAAAGTAGGGACACCTAAACGAATACCTCACGGTGCATTAAATGCATTTGTCCTAAACCGCCAGTGGTTAGGTATGATAACCCTGTAGCTACTTTACACCTCGCATATGAACAGTTTGCCACTGTGGTGACCCCTTTGGAGCATATAAAAGGAGGCCCAAGGCAACTGCTGCAGGGGGGAGGAGAACACTCTCGGCCCATTCTGCATGCGTAGCTGCTGCACGAACACACTGTTCATTGCAAGCGCTCCAAGAACTGGGACGAAAACACTGATATTAAACTAAAGCAGGAGTAGGGTTTTACGCTAATCAACGGCCCGAACCTGGGTAAAAATCCCCTCTCGTTGATCATCGTTTCTGCTCTTTGTGCATACCTCTCTCCCTGCCGAACCGTAAAGGGGTCCTTCAGATCCCATAGGTGTCGTACGCCGACAGTGTGAGTAGTCACTTTTGTTCTTGAGGACATGGGAGAAGTCTTGTCATAAGTAATCATGTGAATTTGATATTCGTTCGATATTTTGATGATATGTATGTTGTTGATTCTCTTAGTGGTGTCATGTGAACGTCGAGTACATGACACTTCACCATCTTTGGGCCTAAGGGAATGCATTGTGGAGTAGTAAGTAGATCATGGGTTGCTAGAGTGACAGAAGCTTAAACCCTAGTTTATGCACTATTCCGTAAGGGACTGATTTGGATCCACATGTTTAATGATATGGTTAGATCTATCTTAATTCTCCTTTCGTAGTTGCGGATGCTTGCAAGAGGGGTTAATCCTAACTGGGAGGCTTGTTCAAGTAAGAACAACACCTAAGCATTGGTCCACCCACATATCAAATTATCAAAGTAGCGAACGCGAATCAAACAAACATGATAAAAGTGACTACATGAAATTCCCGTGTGTCCTCAAGAACGCTTTGCTTATTATAGAGACTGTTCTGACATGTCCTTTGGTACAAAAATGATTGGGCTACCTTGCTGCACCTTTGTTACTATTACTATTATTTGCCCGTTACAAATTACCTTACTATCAAACTATCTGTTACCGACAATTTCAGTGCTTGCAAAAAATACATTGCTGAAAACCGCTTGTCATTTCCTTCTGCTCCTCGTTGGGTTCGACACTCTTACTTATCGAAAGGACTATGATTGATCCCCTATACTTGTGGGTCATCAGCGTCCCTGTTGGGTGTGCGCAGAACACCCACCACACGCTCCGTTGCCGCTGCCCGTCGGCAGCTGTTGCCGGCCGCCATTGCCGCCACCCCACCTTCTGCCGTCGTGGCCGCCACACCACCGTCTAAAGCCAGGGCCATCGCTCGCTCCACCACAGCGGACCGAAGGCAGGAGGTGGCCGTCGTGGCTGCCATCCCACTGTCGGCCAGCGTGGCCATCACCCGCTCCCCCACCGCGGCCCAAAGGCGGGAGGTGGCCGTTGTGGCCGCCACCCCACCGTCGACCGCCGGGGTCATCACCCGCTCCGCCACCGCCGCCCGAAGGCGGGAGGTGGAGGTGGAGCCCTGCATGTGCGTCAGCGACCTTGCGCGCTACATCGAGTTCCTGCGGGAGGAGGAGGAGCGCCTGGTCAAGCACGCAAAGAGTCTTACCGCCGTCATGGCCGCAGCACAAGCCACCGCAGAGTCGCGGAATGAGGATATCTACGAGTAGTCCCGCCGCTTCTAGAGGGGTCGTCTGGAGCGGTAGAGGGCATTCGAGGTGAGCGTCACTAAAGGTATAGCAGCGGCAAGCACCGGATTCCAGTTCTCCAGCTCGTCGGTAGGCTCCTCCTCCTCTGCCTCTTACTGAGCGCGCTCGGCAGAGGAGAGGCTGCTGGAAGTAGTACAAAGCCCCTTCGTAGTAGTAGTATTTAGGGGCTATATTGTTCAGTTCATCTGACTATAGATATGGTTGAACTGTACTACGTACTTAAAATTAGCTAGTATATACAGTTGAACTAGCTATTTTAGTACGTGGTTGTCACTAATTGGGGAAAAGTTTGTTCAGTTCAGCTGTCGAGTTGAACTGTTTGTATAAAGAATGACTGCTTAATTAATCTATGAATGAAATCTATGCTTACTGAATTTCAGTTGTAAAATTAGACAGTGCTAGTGATTTTTAGCTGCAAATTTTGACAAATGATAGTGTTACAAGGTTGACAAATGGCAATGTTACTAGATCGACAACTGCCAATGTTTCTAGTTTGACAAATGGCAATATACCCAATATGACAGATGCAAATCTTACCAAATTGTCTGTACGTGATTCCACATGAGTCATCATAAAAAATCATTTGCGATGAAGGGATGTACAAATCCTGCGCGCCATATTTTCTCTTGGCTTATTGACGAAGGAACCATAGCTCTCGCTTTGATACGTTGTTCAATCTGAACTATTTGCGATGAAGAGATGCACAAATCCTGCGCATCAAATTTTCCCTTGGCTCACTGGGGAAGGACCATAGCTCTCGCTTTGCATACAGGTGTTCTATATAAAACGTTTGCCATGAAGAGATGCACAAATCATGCGCGGCAAACAAATTCCTTGGCTTACAGGGGAAGCTCTCGGTTTGCATACAGGTGTTCTATCTAAAACATTTGCGATGAGTTTTTAAAATTTAAAAAACATTGTAAAAATCGTTTGATAAGTCTGCACATTCAGAGAGAAAAACGCAAGTTTGTTCGAACCATAGGTTTCATTTAGTCACACTGTGACTTTACATTCATACTACGATCGAGATACAATATTAAACCTAAAAAAATAATTGCGGCAGCGGCGGAGGCGGCGTGCTGTGCCGGCGTTGACGTCCTCCGGGACGCCATTGTACAAGTCTTCAAGCCAGCCCAGAATGTTCTTAACTTGGAAATCAAAGACCCTGTCATCGCGTGATCAACGGGCGGGGCGCGGGAGGACGGCGTCTCATGGTTCTATGAGGTAGTGGTCGACGACGGCGTCCCATGACGCTGAGGGGGGCACGTGCACGGGCACGAGCGCGACAGGTGCAGGCAAACGCACGGGGACCGGTGCCGCAGTGGGTGCAGGGGCGCGCACTGGCACAAGGGGCTAGCGCTGGCATGTACACGAGCTCGCACGGGTCCGTTGGGACCTTGCTGACGCCTGCGGCTTCTAGCTTAGTGATAGTGCTCGGCGACCAGGCCGTCAATGCTACGGGGATGGTCGCTAGCGTGGGCACGGGCACGGGGACGAGAGCTGGGAAGGGCGCGGGGGAAGCATCCATCGCGGCTAGCTCGTTCAAGGCCAGGTCCATGAGGCCCCATTCCTTCTTATTTTCTATCTCCACCGGCTCGGATTCGACTTCACCAAACTGGAGGACTAGTGGCATATGATCCTTCTGCGCCATGGCATTAGTGGAGGTTTGCGAGAGGGGAATGGGAGGCGAAGAGTAAGGCCGCCCGTATTAAATAGCGGCTCGGGCGCCATTAATGGAGAGGTTGGGAGCGAGGCGGCCGGCCATGAAAGTCAAAGGGCTTGCTTCCCGATGAGTCTGCACAGCGTACAGCTCACACGCTTCCTGGTGAGCCTGCGCACCGGAGGACTGCTTGCACGCCTCCCGTCTACCCAAGCAGCTGTCCGCACGGCACCTCCTAGCCAGTAAAGTGTGATGAATGGCATCACGTGAATGGTTAGCAGAACGCCCATGGTTTAAATTATACAAATGTTTGAGATGATAGCGTGGCAGTTATTTGTTTCAAAATGCCTTTGTTGGCTGTTAATTCGTGTGTCTTCTCTCAAATTGGACACTAAAAATACCACAGCATGTTGGCGCCATTCCATGATAGCATGCCAAGTTTCATGAATTTCAGACGAGTTTTGGATTTACTAGTATTTTAAAACCAAGTATCTCAATGTTTGCGGCCGAGCCAACATGCTGAGGTGTTTGAAGTTCATTCCCATTTCTTGCATGGGACCTAAGCATGCACCCAAGGACACACATATGATTTTTCAACCCATTTTGCTGCACTGGAGCATGTTCATGTAGTTCAAATTTGAATTATGCACATAAAATGTCAAGAAAACTCGGTTAATGTATAAAAATGTCCAAACGAACCCCGAATAATTCTAAATTTTAACACAATACTCCTGTTGGTCTATGTTGTATCTAGAAAAAAAAATCAAGGCGGGAAGAGGCAACGAATGTCGTTTCCTCCACAAAGGTGACACACGTTCCCTACCGGAACCATGAGGCTTCTTTTGAGAAGCTCTGGTTTGTGCGGAGCGTATACCAAAACCTGCCCCAAATGGGACAAAAAATTTACCACAGCATGTTGGTGCCATTCCATGATAGCATGCCGAGTTTCATGAATTTTAGACGAGTTTTGGACTTACTATAATTTAAAAACCAAGCATCTCAATGTTTGCAGTCGAGCGACGGTGTCGAGGTGTTTAAAATTCATTCTCATTTGTTGCATCAAGCCTAAGCATGCACCCAAGGACACACATTAGATTTTTCAACCCATTTGGGTCACTAGAGCATGTGCCTGTAGTTCAAATTTGAATTATGCACATAAAATGCATAGAAAACTCCGTTAATATATAAAAAATGTTCAAAAGATCCCCGAAAAATTCCAAATTTTAACACAACACTCCTGTTGGTCTATGTTGCCACTAGAAAAAAATTAAAAGTAAGAAGATGCAACGAATATCGTTTCATCCACAAAGATACACGTTCCGTACCGGAACCATGAGGCTTCTTGTGAGAAGCTCTGGTTTGTGAGAAGCTCTGGTTTGTGAGAAGCTTATACCAAAACCTACCCCGAACGAGCCTAATTTTTTACCATAGCATATTGGCGCCATTCCATGATAGCATGCCAAGTTTCATGAATTTCAGACGAGTTTTGGATTTACTAGAATTTAAAAACCAAGTATCTCAATGTTTGCGGCCGAGCGACGGTGCCGAGGTGTTTGCAATTGATTCCCATTTGTTGCATGGCACTTAAGCATGCACCCAAGGACACACATTTGATTTTACAACCCATTTTGGTCACTGGAGCATGTGCTTGTAGTTCAAATTTGAATTATGCACATAAAATGCCTAGAAAACTCAGTTAATGTATAAAAGTGTCCAGACAATCCCCAAAAAATTCCAAATTTTAACATGAAACTTCGGTTGGTCTATGTTGCCACTAGAAAAAAATTGAAAGCAAGAACAGGCAACGAATAGCGTTTCATCCACAAAGGCGACATGTTCCCTACCGGAACCATAAGGTTTTTTGTGAGAAGCTCTGGTTTGTGAGAAGCTTATACCAAAAACTGCCCTGAACGGGATTTTTTTTTACCACAGCATGTTAGCGCCATTCCATGATAGCATGGCAAGTTCATGAATTTCAGACAAGTTTTGGATTTACTAGAATTTAAAAACCAAGTATCTCAATGTTTGTAGCCGAGCGACGGTGCCGAGGTGTTTGAAATTCATTCCCATTTGTTGCATGGGACCTAAGCATGCACCCAAGGACACACATTTGATTTTTTAACCCATTTTGGTCACTGGAGCATGTGCCTATAGTTTAAATTTGAATTATGCACATAAAATGCCTAGAAAAATCAGTTGATGTATAAAAATGTCCAAATGAACCCCGAAAAATTCCAAATATTCACACGACACTCCTGTTGGTCTATGTTGCCACTAGAAAAAATTTGAAAGCAAGAAGAGGCAACGAATATCATTTCATTCACAAAGGTGACACGTTCCCTACCAGAACCATGAGGCTTCTTGTGAGAAGCTCTGGTTTATGAGAAGCATATACCAAAACCTGCCCCAAATAGGACAATTTTTTTACCACAGCATGTTGGTGCCATTCCAAAATAGCATGGCAAGTTTAATGAATTTCAGACGAGTTTTGGATTTACTAGAATTTCAAAACCAAGCATCTCAATGTTTGCCTGCGAGCCACGGTGCCGACGTGTTTGAAATTCACTCCCATTTCTTGCACGGGACCTAAGCATCCACCCATGGACACATATGTGATTTTACAACCCATTTTGGTGCACCAGAGCATGTGCATGTAGTTTAATTTTGAATTATGGACCTTAGATGCCGAGAAAACTCAGTTAATGTATAAAAATGTCCAAACGAACCCTGAATAATTCCAAATTTTTTGACGACACTCCTATAGTTGCATGTTCACTACAGATAAAAGTTCTAGCAATTCAAACACCCTCCTTTGCCGCTGTGACCCCATTATGTATTTCAAATCAAGACGAAAAATCAAGTACATCACACACAATTTGTTATCACCAACCATGTGAGATGCAGTATAAAATATCTTGGAGCACCGTCATAGTATAAGGCTTACGCGAGAAGGTTCGTCGGCTATAGTCCACAACCGGCGCGTCAAGCACACTACCTCGCTTCCCAAATATCATTTCACTGTTCAATCGTCGCCGGTCAGAGATGGGGACGTGGACCCGCGTCATGAGGGCAACTTCGGCGGCCCACTCCAGCGAGAGCGCGGCCACAGCCGCCATGAGTGTGCTAACAACCTGCATGAGCATGGCCGTAATCTGCGATCAGGCGGCCGCGGCAGCCCAAACGACCGCTATTGCAGCTCAGATGGCGGCAGCAACATCTGCGACGGGGATAGCAACTGGCGAGAGCGGCACAACAGCTGTCTGTTCCACAGCGGCCGCCTTAGCCCTGATGGAGGCCGCCCATGACCATGTCAAGGCCGCCCACACCCAGCTCCTGGCGGTCAGCGCACAAATCACACGAACCTTCTCTGACAATGGCGGCAACCCACGGCCGAAGAGTTGGCAATCGCCAAGAGCATTCGAGCAGCCGTCCGTTCGTTCACGCCATACCTTGCCACGATGGAGCTCCTCCAAGCTCAGACCGCGGTCTCCCACGCCCAGCTCGTGGCGGTCTGTTCCAAAGAGATGGCGGACGCGGATGGCAAGATGCTTTGCCGAGTATGGTATAATGGATGCCATGGAGCCCCTTCCCAAGGATATCGGCGGGCGCGAGCTGGACATGGAGGAGGCGGCGGAGATCGACGAGCACTACTTAGAGTAGTACTCTTTGTTTAGAGCACCGGTTTTTTGTTAGAGTAATATTTAGGTCAGCTAACTCTGTTTAATTGCTGAACTTGATCGATTAAGAAGTGTGGGTGTGTTGTAGGCTCTTTTGTGTACCCAAATTATGCAATGACATGGATGACCACTATAACAAGGGAAATTCAGATCAAAATTTGCATGTTCAAACTCATCACACACGGGGTAAGCTATATGAATCGTTTGTGATGTTCACATATCGTACACAGTGCTGAAAAAGGGATCGTGTCTGATGACACTTTGTGCGCCAGTTTTTGGCTCCACCGAGCCAAAAAATTCAGCTTCCGCGGAAATATATACCTCCCCCGCCCCCTCCTCCTAACCAAAAGCCACATTTCCCCTGTTTTCGCCTTCCTTTCCAACTTCAAACCTTCACTGCTTGCTTGCAGTGCCGCCTCCTCGCCGCCGACGCTCCTTCCTGCTGCTCGGCCTCATCGATCTAGGCAGGTAATCCACACCCGACCCCCATCCTCCTCCTCCTCCCTCTACATCCCACATGCCCCGATCGCCGGCGCGACACCTTCCACCCAAATCACCGACCCATCCTTCAAATAAGCGCCACCCTAAGCCATGGTGCATGCAGTATAGCCATGAGCTCAAGGAGCATTTGACAGCGGAGAAGAAAATCGCAGGCACACGCGCGGATGAGGTCGCAATGGCTGCCATTCGTGCCAACCCCCAAATCTTGGAGGACACCTCGCCGTCGAGGCCACCTTCGACGCCTCGCACGCCGATGCCGCCACGCGGTTGGCTGCTTTAAACGAAAGTCCGTGGCGTTTTCTCGAGGCCACCGTCACTGCCTTCGATGAAGGCTATGAGGTTTTTTCTCAGCATGCCCGTGCTTACCTCAGCTCGAGAGTTAGCAGGTTGGTGCCCGGAGCGGCTCAGGCAACTCGCCACTATGAGGAGGGCACCCACGATGTGGAGGCCACTCCTCTTCCAAGTCCAAGGAGCCAATCGTTATCGATATCTCCGACGATGAGGAGTAACTTGTCTTATTAGCTCAATATAAGGACCTATGTTCAGCTAGCTAGCTATGCCGGTTAAGCATGTTCAGTTTACCTGTTGCATGTGTTGCTCCTGCCTTCCTTAACAAATTATAATGAATTTTCCTATGTACTGTTACCATGCAATCTGATCCTCTAGTATATATGTTCTATATGTCGTGCAATGTGGTGCTCACTTATTAAATGTTTGGTTAATTTGTTGTTGTGTTTAGTTAACTATTTGGTTCAATTCTGCAATGTGATGTTCAATTCTTATGGGTTCAATTTTGTATTATCTTGCATGTGAGAAATAACTCGAATTTGGCGGTACAAAATATATGTGAAACAAATACAATTGCTATATTTCCAGGTAGTTAAGCATGCTTGGTTTGGTTAACTGTCTGATCTTCTAGTATGTTATATATTATCCAATGTGGTGCTTAGTTAATGTTTGGTTCATTTTTATGGTGTTTAGTTAACTGTTTGGTTCAATTCTGCAATGCGATGTTCAATTGTTGTGGGTGCAATTTTGTATTATCTTCCATGTGAGAAATAAATCGAATTTGGCTGTACAAAATACATGAGAAACAAATACAATTGCTATATTTCCAAGTTGTTAAGCATGGTTGGTTTGGTTAACTGTATGTGGCGCTCAGTTAGTGTTTGGTTCATTTGTTGTGGTGTTTAGTTAACTGTTTGGTTTAATTCTGCAATGTGATGTTCAATTGTTGTGGGTCTAATTTTGTATTGTCATGCATGTGAGGAATAAATCGAATTTGGCTGTACTAAATACATGAGAAACATATACAATTGCTATATTTCCTAATTCTTAATCATACTTGGTTTGGATAAATGGCTTTTTCATGTGGCTCAAATTAATCTGCTAATGTGTTTATTTTTTCATCAACATATTTTATTAATAGTATGCCAACCCTCACTTAACCTGATCAATAACTACCTTATATGTGTTACAGGGAAACAATGGAAAGCACTGATGTTTACAATCGAGGTTTGCACATGCATGGTCCTTTGTCTAATAGTACATTATTATGCAATTGTAGAAACCATTCTAATATTTAGGTTTCTAACAATTTGGTCTTGCACATGTAGGTCCTGCTGTCAAAGGTTTTGACCCACTGTTCGACCCATTTTGCATATGGGGAAATGAGTTGTCCATAAATATCAGTCAAGTCAAGAAACTCAGAAAGATTGTTAGGATAAAGAAACTAGCGATGAAAAACAACAAGATCTTTGTCTGCACAATGAAGAAGACATCAGTGAACTACAGGATGGTACTAACTCTTATACCTTGTCTGTTTTATTCCTTTGCGCCATTTCCAAATTTAGAGAAGATATTTGTGCATATCTTTGTTTTCAGACCTTTCCTAAGCAGTTCATTGATGATTACCTCTCAAACCACCTGTATGGTCAGGAGGCGAGGAAGGTATTCATACAACACCCACAGTACAATATTGAAGTCTTCCTCAAGAGGATGAAGGATGGATGGTCAATCATGCACAGGCACTGGCCTAAACTTGCAAGGACCTTCAACATCGTTGACGGCTCAATATTCGCCTTCCGCTTCAGCAGTTTTCCATATGAGATTCATCTGTCTCTCTACCGTCTATGATGCTAATTTCCAAAGGTTATAGATGTTGCATGTGAAACTTGATGCTGGTGCAGTTGTGTAATGGGGTAGCTAGCTATATGCCTATATGGTATAACTGAGTGCTGAAGCTAGATGGTGTTGTACTCTGATGTATTTCAATTATGAAATCCTGGTTCCGTAATACGAAAATGAAATATATTGTGTGCCTAATATGAAATGTCAATTTGATTAATAAATAGATTAATAATAATAGGACAATTAGCCTGCTTATTGGGTTTCTCTATTGCAAACGGTTATTGAGACAACACCGTGAGCGATGACCTCAGACAACCCACCAGTTGCTGGAATTAAACGTGTTGGATCAATGAACAATCACACATGACTTCCTCTGGAAAACTGTTTGCGTTAGGCCACCTTGCGCAAACGTTTTCCACATAAAAAATGTGTGTGATGGACAGCCTATGCCACATAGTTTCTTCTGGGCACCATGCGTGATGCATTCAATAACACAAATGATAAAATTGTTAATATCGTCTGCAATGGCAACGCTATCACAGATGATTTGATGGGGAAAATTGTGTGTGATGTACGTGAGAACGAAAAGGTTTGTCTGGGATTCACCGTGTGGGATGTACATTCGAACGGAAACGTATTTCTTGGACTGGCTGTGTGGGATGTACATACGAACGGAAACGTATTCCTTGGATTGACTGTGTGGGATGTACATATGAACGGAAACGTATGGCTTGGATTGACTGTGTGGGGTGTACTTACGAACGAAAACGATTGGACCTATATAATTGTCTGTGATGGCTCGCTTGATTGCACATGAGCTCTTTTTGCCCCACGTGTGTGACCGGGGGGCCTATCCCTGATGGTTTCTGGGTCGTGTGGGAAGGACCCCCTATCACACACACTGACAAGGCGACGATTTAAAACTCCATCGCGAAAAGGGGGTAAAACCGTTTGTATAGCAGGGCGCTGCACCAGTGGAGAGAGGCAAGAGGTAAGTGGAAAGGTGGAAGAACCACCTATTATATAGGGCCCCAAATCCAACCATTACAACACATTTTTACACAGGATCGGTACAACCGGACCAAGATCCGATACAACTGCTCCCTTCGGTTTACCAGTAGCAGTGCACCGGGCAGTACAACCACCGGCACCACCGATAGTACCGCTGAGTCAACCCTAGATGGGACAACCGGACAAGTACTGCTTAGTACACGAATGGAACAACCCGTGTGCGGTACAAGGGCCAGTACATGGACCAGTACAACCGTCGTGCCTGGGCTTTGGTGGTTAGTAAGTCCCGAGTGGTACAACCGCACCAAGACCACTAGTTGTACCTCTGCTCAGAGAACAACCAACCAGAATGGAGTCACCCGACTCTGGTGGCTGGGGTGGTACTTGCACCGGAACTACCGCCTGGTAGCGATCCTAGGGTGGCTAGGTCCCTGGCGGTACAACCGCCAGGGAACTGCAGTACGGCCACAATACCACCACCTGGAGTACTTCTTGACCCGAGGGAATCACCCCTTGGACGGTACAACCGCTAGTGTGGTAAAAACATCACAGAATTTGAGGCTCTTTCCTCGAACGGAAGCAGGAAGTATGTGGGTGCAACATGAGTGTGTACGTGTATTGATTCATCCAGTACCTTCTGATGTGGACCCCCTCTTAATAGTATGGATTTCCTACGACCAAAGAAACACAAGCATTGCAAATGCCATCTTCGATCTTTTCCATCCAGAGGGGTGCCCAACCATCTAGTGCCACATGATATATACATGTGTAGCTTAGGCACACGGTTAGACCGCAAATTGCATTGTAATCAACACCAAAACACTTAAGGTAGCAAATGCCCTTACAGAGGTTCAGAAACATCATAAGCAATATGTTTATTAGGGAGAAGATACTTCCCGTTTTCTTCAAATCCAGGGAGAAATTCATTACTGCTAGAGTCATTGGAGGAGTGAGAGCCAGAGGGAACAAAGTGTGAAGAAAATTCCTTCTCACCCACTGTAGCTTCCATAATTAGAGAAAGAGCTGCCTTTGAAGAAGAGTGATCAACATCAGAGCATGCCAACAACTCCTTCTCAAAGTCAGAGCATTGCAAGAACATTTGCTCATTTCTAGACTTCTGACCAATAATAACGGACTCTAGAATGATAGTCTTTGAGGTTTGCAACTCCAAAACCCCATATCTTGGCCCTTTAAAGTGGAAAACTCAGCACTAGAGCAGCCCAACTTATCCTTATTAGATATATGATATTGCAAACCCAATAGTTCTGAGGAGTCAAAGAGTGATTTGAGTATTTTGAAACCTAATTGGAAATAGTACTGACTACCTAGATAGTTCATCCTGCAGCAAAATGAGTATCATCCTTTCCTTCTGCAGACAGAATGTTAAAAGCAAAAAATTGCCTATCCACCTCCCCAGTTATTTCCTCCTAATTAGCAGATTGAAAAAGATTAATATTCAAAGACATATCTGCTTCCTTTGGTGCAGGAGCAAACACTTGAGCTAGAGCAACCAGTGGAATATCTGGTCTAGGAGGCCCATCAATCAGCATCAATTATGGCCTAGGAAGATTAAATCCAAATAAAAATGTGGTTGTGCCATGAGTCCAACAGAGCCATCAGTGCTAGAATTATTGGGTAAGTTAAGTGAAAACGGAGATCATCTTGCTCATTTTTTGGATTATTCAGAACCTCTACCTCCAAGGGCCCCGTGAGATCATTCAGTTCTAAAAATTCCCCTTGGTGCAACTCAACATCAACCTGATGAACAGGAGGCATGGGTGGCATGGCCTAGTGGTCCCATTCCTGCTCATCATCTTCATGCAAATCATCATTTTCAGGAGGGGCAATCCACAAATTAGGACCAACCAGATGGTTATTTTGATTTGGATGAAAATGTTGTATATAAAGCATGGGGTGGGGTTTCCTTTTAGGGGAACATGATCTTCATCTGGTGCTCCCCCCTCCCCAAGCATGTGTTGCTGAAGAATAATCACGGGAATAGACCATGACTCCCCAAGAAAGTCATTAGTCATGGATTGGACTATACTAGAAGGGATATCTCGAAGCTCAACTCTGACCTTCACAACAATAGTAGCTTTAGCGATTTTTGCCTGATCCCAAACTAGCAGTTTACCAAAGCTCCTAACTGCATTTCCTATGTCTGAAATTTCTCATATCCGCATGAAAACCGACCAACATAAGCCAAGCCTCCTGGTTCAAGTGGAATCTCCTCCAATTAAGGCCCACTTCATGCTTTTCGAAGACAATGAAAATATCATCATACCTATGTGGACTGTTATTCAACAAATCATCTCTATCAAAATAGAGGCAATCCTCACATATGCCTGACCTAGCGGACAGGGGCTAACCTCACTAAATCCAAGCCGGCTAGATTGCAAGAACTCGTAAAGTATCTCTCTAACATTATGGAACTATAGTTCACCATCGGGCATTGGAAGAAAAGTAGCAATGGCAAATCTTCATTTAGCGGATGAAGCTGCGGGCAGATGACTCGAACCCTGGGAGGCCTTTCGTCCAGTGGAGCGCATGATGATACTTGGCAGGAATGGTGTCGGATCAAAGGGGCCAATGGGTCCGATGAGAAAGGCTCTATGATGGAGGATGGTGACGAGAGAGCAGAGCGGGGAACATGGGGAGCAGCAGAAGCCGAAGAGGCTGCCCCAAAATTACTGCTCAGACGGTTAGTGTTGACAGTTGCTTGAGTGTCACCCTTAGATGGTGAAGACCGACCAATCGTAGCCTTTGGTGTCCAAATTTGGTTGACCAGTAATTTCTCTGTTAGTCTCATGTTGTCACCCGCCATTGATTTTGCAGTTAAATTCGGATTAGGCTTATTGGACGAATTCCAACAATCTTTCTCAATATGGGCTCAACCTTGTAGGCCCGACGGTGCATTTTATTTTGGCAGGCGGGCCAGAGGTGTCCGAACATCGCACAACGAACACAAAAAGGGCCGATGTGATTAGAATTGGGGTCCAAATCCTTTGAATGCCTCCCACTACCTTTGAAAACATTTTGACACTGAATTCCCACTGCATCATTACCCTTTGATTGCTCGGTCGTTACAGATTGTATAGGAAATTCAAGACGTTGAAATACCGAAGCTTTAGAATGATCCAAATAACATTCCTTATCTGCACGGAATCTAGGAGTTCAAAGTGATCTGCAAAAAATTTCTTATGATTGTTTCCCCGAGAAACAGTAGTCTACTCAGCATCTTGCTCTTTACAATATATCTCAAAATCCTTCTAGAATTTGGGGCCACCATTGTCCGAGAGAGAGAGAGAGAGAGAGAGAATGAGATTGAAATAACCATTGGCAATGTTAGCATTGTTGTAGATCTCGAAACCCACATCTCTATTAGCCACTGAAAAATTGAAAGACCAATTTCGAAGAGAAGCAACCTTGAAACATGTTGCATTCCCTCCAAAACATAAATGAAGAATTAGCCAAGCCTAATCTTCGATCTCAAAAAGTGAGCCACCATGAGGAATTCTTGCCCCTTCTGATCATCCAAGAAATTAACTGGAACCCCAAAAGATTTCTAGATCTTGTTCAAACACAAGACCTGCCTAAAAGCAAAGATCGGATAGTTCCATATTGAAGTGTCAGATGTTGTCGGGGTGACAAAGGTTACAAAGGCTAATGGACGCCGCCATGAGGACAGACGACCGCTGATATGGTGGTTGGCATGGCCGGGAATGGCCAGCTTCAGGTGGGGCCGGTGACCGCCTCCTACGAGGGCCGAGGGCGCTAGATTGGGGAAAGGGCGTTGACGCTATAGGTTTGTTTTGTTCAACTGCACAACAAAGCAGATAGAAATGATTTACTAACCGCTAAATTCACAGGCCCTCTTCTTGACCTCAAAGAATTAAGCAGAATGTGTAAACCAAATAGTAAACATTTAACAACAATCAGTAAACCCTAACCCCAAATTTGAAGAATTATAAAGGGGATTACTAGCTGCATAACAAGTAACAAATTTATAGATCTCAAAATTTACTAAATCAATAAACTTTTAAGCCTAAACTACCTAAATCTAAAAAAATATAAACCTAAATTTTCTAAATCAGATAATACTACGATTCAGACTCTACCCCTTACCCTAATAAGTGACACAAATTCCCCAATTCTCAAATCCTAACTCTGACCCTAATTCCCATGTCGCAGGTCTACGAGTTCTATAGGGAGAGCTCGGAGAGGGGTGGACAGGCGAGAAGAGCACGGGCACTTGCTCGACACCGCCTAAAGTAGAAGCCCACACCGCCTAAGCATACGAGCGTGTTGTAGCAAGCACGAGGTCATGGGCCCGACCCTTGAGCGGGTCTAAATTGCCATGTAGTGCTCGTCCATCGTCGGGCCTCCACTTTGCCATTACCGTCGATGGCGCCACCAGGAATCACCGCCCCCGTCGGCAGAGAGAGGGAGAGGCGATGAGAGCGGGAGAGGTTTACCTTTTGGCGGGGAGGGAGAAGAAGCAAACAGCAAACCGCGTCGTTAATGGTCGTCAGGTGTTGTGTCGCCCCGTGTCAAACACGCCGAACGAGCGGTCCGTTTTATTTGCCAAAAAAGAACGCGGTGCAAAGTGCTAGGATTCTGAAAAAGAAAACGTCTTTTCGGCGAGTCGAGCCAGAATTACGGTGGTTTCGTGCAATTCACTCGAGGTCACGTCTCACTTCACGTCGGTCATCGCACCGCTCCGCGACGCGGCCACCATGCACCGCTCTTGGACGAGCCGCGCTATGGCGTTGTTGGAGCGTGCCGTGGTTTCTCGATTTCAGTCAACCGACGAGACACGTACCCGTTGCGTAGTTGAATTGCTCTCCCTGCAAGTCATGGAATACATAGGATAGGATATTTCTTCTTCACAGTTCACACCAAACATGCTTCACAGCCTACGAAAGTACAACTCCAAAACATTTCCTGATTCTGGCAGCCGAGACGTCGCACTGTCAAACCAAGGCTCCTAGCAACAAGAAAGAATGTCCTCCCTTGTACGCCTTCTCCTGACGATCTCCTTGGGCCTAAACCTCGCAGCCTTGATCACCACCGCCAACGACCAATTCATCTACTCCGGATTCAGTGGCTCCAACCTCGCCGTCGACGACACCGCCACCATCACGCCGGACGGGCTCCTGGAGCTGACAAACGGCACGGCGTACCAGAAAGGCCACGCGTTCCACCCGGCCCCGTTCCGCCTCCGCGACTCCACGACCAACGGCTTCGGCGACGGCAAAGGTGCGGTCCTTCTCCGTCACCTTCGTGTTCGGCATCGTCTCCGTCTACCTCGACTTCAGCGCCCACGGCATGGCCTTCGTCATCGCTCCGCGGAGGAACTTCTCCGATGCTCTTCCTGCCAGGTACCTGGGCCTCACCAACGTCCACAACGATGGCAACGCCAGCAACAGCATCTTCGCCGTGGAACTGGACACCATCCAGAGCGTGGAGTTCAAGGACATGAACGCCAACCACGTCGGCATCGACATCAACGGCCTGTAGTCCCTACGGTCATACAACGTCGGCTACTACGATGACGAGAGCGGCGACTTCCGAAGCATGAAGCTCATCAGCCGCGAGGCCATGCAAGTGTGGATTGATTACCACGGGGAGAGGAAGGAGATCAACGTGACACTGGCTCCCTTCGACATGGCCAAGCCTGCTAGGCCACTCCTCTCAGCCAGCTACGACCTCTCCACGGTGCTCACTGAGCTGGTGTACTCGGGTTCTCAGCGGCGACCGGTCGTGTCGATTCGCGGCATTTCGTTCTCGGTTGGAGCTTGGGCGTGAGCAGACAGGCTCCGGCCATCGACATCGCCAAGCTGCCCAAGTTGCCCCGGGTTGGGCCGAAGCCTCGGTCCAAGGTCCTGGATATCGTTCTACCAATAGTCACGGCCACATTTGTACTTGGTTTGTGTCAGCGTCCCTGCCCCTGACATGCCGGCCCCACGAATCACCAGCTGTGGACCAAGCACGGGCCGGCCTCTTCGACAGGCCAAGATCAACAGAAGAGTGGCTGGGCCAGAATGGGTCCAGTAGGCCCAGCTGAGCTCTACTACTTAACTCCACCAGCCACGCCCAAGAGAGGCATCCAGAGGATCAACGGCGAACCCGGCGGCTACCTACTTTCCCTTTCTCTCGAACCCTAGTTCTTCCTCTACCATTCCTGTAATCGAACCAAGCTTGTATCCCAAAGAGTGTTGCCACTGATCAATAGAATCGCAAGAGAGAGCCTATCATCTGGTATCAGAGACCACTCCACCTCCCTTCCGCCTCCATCCTAGCCCAGTTCATCGAGACGCGTCGGCTTCGTCAAGCTTGCTCCGACCTCGTCGCCATGGATCCGTCGATCCAAGCGTTCCTCGACCGGCTGGAATCCACGCTGGCCGCCCGCTCCACCTCCATCGCCGCGATCCAGGCCCAGACAGCCAAGATCGATGATCTGGTCGCCTGGCGGCCCGATCTGGAGAAGCGCGTCGCGGATCTCGGCGCGGCCGTCACAGCGCTCCAGCAAGCGCGCCCGTCGTCTTCCTCAACACCTACGGTGGTGCTCCCGACGGAGAAGGGTACTTCTCCACCCCCAGCGACGCTCGGCGCTCCCATCAGGCCCGAGCCGGGCGCGGGCGGGGCGATCCACGGGTCCACTGACCACAACGTCTTCGACATCGCACGGGGGTTGCCGGCGGCGTCGTTTCGGACGCCGCCGCCACTCCTGGCCAACGGTCAGTCCGATCCCATCCCTCCCACAGCTCCACTTTCACCCTTCGCACACGCGAGCCAGCTACTGACAGGGTTGGGGCAAGCCCACCCGTCCATTTCCTTTCCACAATTCGTTGGGGAGAACCCGAATTTGTGGAAAACTTTATGTGAGCAATACTTTCAGATGTTCGGCATACACCGTACTTTTTGGGTGCCTATGGCAGCACTCAACTTCTCTGGATCCGCATCGATTTGGCTCCAATCGATCCAGAAGAAGCTCTCTGATTATGATTGGGAATCGTTTGCCGCGTTGCTCTGCACGCGTTTCGGCCGCGATCGGCATCAAATGCTGATTAGGCAGTTTTACACTGTGCGGCAAGCAACTACAGTAGCAGATTACGTAGAGAAATTTGAATTGATTATCAATCATCTGAGTTCATATTCTGACACAATTCATCCGTTTTATTTCTTGACACGCTTCGTCGAGGGCCTACGGCCGGACATCAGGGCGGTGGTGCTAGTCCAGCGCCCACCCGACCTGGACACTGCCTGCGCGTTGGCCCTCCTCCAAGAAGAGGTGGCGGACGGCGGCCGCACCGAACCACTGCGCCAGCATCAGCTCCAACCCCCAGAGGCAGCGGTCCGCGTCAATGGACCTTTGCCACTTCCACCACCTCCGGCTCGCCTCAATGTGGCAGCAGCAGGGGCGACCGATCGGCGGGGCACGGAGGCAGCTCGGGCAGACGCCACCAAGCTCAAGACACTGCGAGACTACAGGCGCGCCCGTGGCCTGTGTTTCAAGTGCGGCGAGCGGTGGGGGCACGATCATGTGTGCCCCACCTCAGTACAACTGCACGTCGTCGAAGAATTACTCGAGCTCTTCGGCATCGACAGTATAACAGAAACACTAGAACAACTAGAAGAAACAGTGATGGCGATATCCCGCTCAGCCGTATCTGGAGGAGTTTCAGCCAAAGCATTCCAGCTGCAGGCATGGATTCAGGGACGTGAGGTGCTTATGTTGGTGGACTCTGGGAGCTCTACATCTTTTGTCAATACTGATCTGGCCAAGTTCCTGGAAGGGGTCTCGCCTCTGAGCAAAACATACAGGGTGCGGGTAGCTGACGGCGGTGAACTGAAGTGTTCGGCCATCATTCCTCAGTGCAGCTGGTATACCCAAGGCCACGAGTTCACCACAGACTTGAAGGTGCTATCCCTGGGAGTGTACGACGCAATATTGGGTATGGACTGGCTCGAGGAGCACAGCCCAATGACAGTTGACTGGAAAGCCAAATCGATTGCAATGCCATCAGCTCAAGGATTGATCTCGCTTCAGGGGCACGAGGCTGAGTCGACTGGTTGTTTGATCATCAACAGTCTGCAACTACAAGGACTGTGCAACAAGAATGCTGTTGCTTACATGGTGCAGCTGCACACAGTGGAACTGGAAAATGAGCAAGGCACAAACACTCCTGAAGTCCTACAGAAAGTCATTGCTGAATTTGCTGATCTCTTTGAAGAACCAACAGAATTGCCCCCACGGCGCGAGTGCGATCACCACATACCTCTTATACTAGGCGCGCAACCATTCAACATTCGCCCGTATCGCCACAAACCAGAGCATAAGGATGAGATCGAGCGTCAAGTGGCAGAACTGTTGCGCACAGGGATTATACAGAGAAGCAATAGCCCTTTCGCCTCGCCGGTCATCCTCGTCAAAAAGAAGGACGGTACTTGGAGGCTCTGTGTCGACTACCGTCACCTGAATGCCCTCACATGCATCGCAAAATTTCCGATACCAGTCATCGAAGAACTGCTTGATGAGTTGCACGGCGCCTGTTGGTTCTCCAAGCTCGATCTGCGCGCCGGCTACCATCAGATCAGGCTCGCGGAGGGGGAGGAATTCAAGACGGCATTTCACACACACTCCGGGCATTATGAATACCGAGTCGTCTCCTTCGGCCTTGCAGGAGGACCTGCGACATTCAACGGCGCTGTCACCAACACCCTTCACCCCCTCCTACGCCACTGCGTCCTCCTCTTCTTCGACGACATTTTGGTCTTCAGTCGTACACTGCGCGACCACATCGAGCACCTGCGGCAAGTCCTCGAGCTACTTCGCCGAGATCAGTGGAAGGTAAAGCTCAGCAAGTGTGCTTTCGGCCAGTCCAAGTTGTCATACCTGGGACATGTGGTCAGTGCGGACGGCGTAGCCACGGACCCAACCAAGATCAAGGCAGTCTCTGAATGGAAAACCCCAACCACTGTCAAGGCGGTGCGCAGTTTCCTGGGGCTCGCCGGCTACTACAGGCGCTTTGTACGCAACTTTGGAGTCATTGCACGGCCACTTTTCAACCTCCTCAAAAAGGGGGCACCGTTTGTGTGGACCCAGGACACAGAGACAGCATTCCAACTTCTTAAGTCACAGCTAATCACAGCCTCAGTTCTCGCACTGCCAGATTTTACCAAGCCGCTCTGTGTCGAGACGGACGCCAGCGATCAGGGGATAGGGGCAGTGCTACAACAAGGGGGGCATCCGATTGCATTCATGAGCAAAGCTTTGGCGCCGCGCTATCAGGGATTGTCCACGTACGAGAAGGAGTACCTGGCAGTGATAGTCGCTGTGGACCAGTGGCGTCCGTACCTCCAGCATGGAGAATTCACAATCTTTACCGACCAAAAGAGCTTGATTCATTTGGAGGAACAGCGGCTCTCGACACCTTGGCAGCAAAAGGCTTTCACGAAGTTGCTCGGTCTCCAGTATTCCATCAGATACAAGAAAGGGACGGAAAACAACGCAGCAGATGCCCTGTCTCGAGCGAAACCAATGGAGACACTAGCCGCAATCACTTCCTGCCAACCAGCGTGGCTAGATGATATATTGGCCAGCTACAACTCCAACCCGCAAGCACAGAAGCTCTTGGAGCAGCTCGCAATCCGAGCGGATCCTAAGGGTCGTTTCTCTCTTACCCAAGGGGTGCTCCGGTTCCGCGGACGAATTTGGCTGGGCGGCTCGACGGCGCTGCAGCAGCGCATCATCACTGCGTTCCACGACAGCCCAATGGGGGGTCACTCTGGGATTCCAGCAACATATCGGCGTATCCGGCGCCTGTTCGCGTGGCCGAAGATGAAGGTCCATGTTCACCAATATATTCGCTGCTGTGCAATTTGCCAACAAGCGAAACCGGATCGTGCAGCCTCTCCGGGACTCCTTCAGCCACTTCCCATCCCCGCTGCCCCATGGGAGATGATCTCCATGGACTTCATCGACGGACTACCACAATCTGCTAAATTCAATTGTCTCCTGGTGATTGTGGACAAGCGCACCAAATTCGCGCACTTCCTACCATTGGCGCATCCCTACACCGCAGCCAAGGTGGCCCTCCTCTACATGAACCAGATCTACAAGCTGCATGGACTACCGGGCGCAATCGTCTTGGATCGCGACCCTATCTTCACCAGTCACTTCTGGCAGGAACTCTTCAAGCACGCCGGTTCAGAACTCCGTCTCAGTACTGCCAATCATCCTCAGACTGACGGACAGACGGAACGAGTCAACCAGTGCCTGGAAACGTACTTGCGGTGCTTCACGCACGCTTGTCCGAAACGCTAGAGCTACTGGATTCCAATGGCGCAATTCTGGTACAATTCATCTTACCACTCTGCTATAGGCATGTCGCCTTTCAAAGCTCTTTTCGGTCACGAGCCGCGCCAGTGGGGCGTCACAGCATCAGCAGACTACTCAGTGCAGTCATTGCAATCGTGGCTGGAGGAGAGGACAGTCATTCAGAACATTCTCCAGCAGCACTTAAACCGCGCGCGCCAGTGCATGAAGACGCAAGCTAACAAGAAACGGTCCTGGAGGCAATTCGAGGTGGGGGACAAAGTTTACCTCAAGCTGCAACCCTACATTCAAGCATCTGTCGCTCCGCGGGCGAATCACAAGCTTTCCTTCAAGTTTTTTGGGCCATTCCCAATCATCGCCAAGGTAAACGACGTCGCCTACAAGTTACAGCTACCTCCTGAAGCCACGGTGCACCCGGTCTTCCACGTCTCCTTGCTCCGTCGCGCACTCCTTCCAGGAGCTGAAGTTTCGTCACAGCTGCCGGTTGAGCAAGATGCGAGGGCTGTGCCAGTGGAGATTCTCCAGACACGCTGGCGCAAGACGGCGGGCGCGATGGTCGAGCAAGTGCAGGTAAGGTGGTCACCTTACTCCACGCTGGGCATCACCTGGGAGGACAAGGTTGCGCTCTTCGACAGATTCCCACAAGCAGAGGCTTGGGGTCAAGCCTCAACACAAGAAGGGGGGATGTCAGCGTCCCTGCCCCTGACATGCCGGCCCCACGAACCACCAGCTGTGGACCAAGCACGGGCCGGCCTCTTCGACAGGCCAAGATCAACAGAAGAGTGGCTAGGCCAGAATGGGTCCAGTAGGCCCAGCTGAGCTCTACTACTTAACTCCACCAGCCACGCCCAAGAGAGGCATCCAGAGGATCAACGGCGAACCCGGCGGCTACCTACTTTCCCTTTCTCTCGAACCCTAGTTCTTCCTCTACCATTCCTGTAATCGAACCAAGCTTGTATCCCAAAGAGTGTTGCCACTGATCAATAGAATCGCAAGAGAGAGCCTATCAGTTTGGGTGGTATCCTTGTCCTGGTCATGCGGAGGAGATCAAGGTACGCTGAACTGCGGGAAGATTGGGAGGTCGAGTTCGGACCACACCGCTTCTTGTACAAGGATTTATTCCGTGCAACTGACGGATTCAAGGACAAGCATCTACTTGGCGCAGGGGGGTTTGGAAGGGTATACAGAGGCGTGCTTGAGACATCTAAATTGGAGGTTGCGGTGAAGAGGGTGTCTCGCGAGTCAAGACAGGGGATGAGGGAGTTCATAGCTGAGATTACAAGCATCGGCCGCATCCGACATCGTAATCTTGTCGAGTTGCTCGGTTACTGCCGTCGGAAAGGTGAGCTTCTTTTGGTGTACGCCTACATGCCCAACGGAAGCCTAGATAAACATCTATATAACTGTAGAGAGGATCAACCTACTCTGAATTGGGCTTTGAGGTTTCAGACCATCAAGGATGTCGCGTCCGGCTTGCTTTATCTGCATGAGAGGTGGGAGAAAGTTGTCATCCACAGAGACATCAAGGCCAACAACGTGCTCCTCGACAAAGACATGAACGCCCAGCTTGGTGACTTCAGGCTAGCAAGGCTGTACGACCATGGGGCAGACTCGCAGACCACACACGTGGTCGGCACCATGGGTTACTTGGCTCCGGAGCTGATACGCACGAGCAGGGCGTCCCCTCTGACCGACATGTTCGCCTTTGGCATATTCCTTCTTGAGGTTGCATGCGGACAGAAACCCATCAAGGAGAATGCACAGGGCGGACAGATAGCGCTCGTCGACTGGGTGCTGGAGCACTGGCGTGATGGTACGCTCATGGAGACGGTGGACGCGAGGCTCCAGGGCGAGTTCGACATCGAGCAGGCAGGGCTGGTGCTCACGCTAGGGCTCATGTGCTCACACCCTCTCGCTAGCGCGAGGCCTGGCATTGGACAAGTCATGCGCTATCTCACCGGTGTTACGCCGCTCCCTGAGCTCACATCAACAGACGTGTTCGCCTTGATGCAAAACCAAGGGTTTGACGCATCCGCCATGTCGTATCCGGATCTGACGTCAAGCTTTGGCACAATTTCTACCCTCTCAGGAGGAAGATAACTTCGGTGCTAATTAAATTCACGGCTTTTAGTAGTTTTATTATTATGCGTGTGTAGTGCCAGAAGTTAATTACAACTGTAAGCCCAATAATTATCCTTTGGCCGCAATACACTTTCAAATTACCTTGGCCAACATGCAGGAAGTTTATTGTTCAAAACTCACTCAAAACAAGGGACACGGAAGTTAATTACAACTGTAAGCCCAATATGCAGGAAGTTATAGGTTTTCCCAGATATTGCGACGTTTCTTCTTCATGTTTTCACACACACCAAAAAAAAATGCAACCGTCGGAGGACATGGCCGGGCGAAGCCCGTCGCATGGACGGCGGTGGCGGGGCTTCCCCATCTCGCGTCGGCGCGGGTGGCCCCCTGTGTGGGTGTGGCGGCCGTTCTTGCAATGGCCACGGTGGTTGGTCTTGGCGCGCCGGCTGGCGGCGTCCGGCGCGGATCCGGGGCTTCTCGGCCCGGATATGGCGTCTGCCGCGCGCGGCAGCCCCGGGTGCTGCGTCTTCGCGCCTTCGGCCGCGAGGGAGTTGGTGCTGGCGCTCTGTGCTGGCTGCGGGGGCAGCGGTGCTGCGGCGTCTTAAGGGTGGCGGATGCGCGTGGAGGTTGGGGTGGCGCTCCCGGTGCGGGCACTGGCGGGGGCGGCCGCGGTGCGAGGGGAGGCGCGCGCAGGGGGACGCAGCAGCGCGGCTGCGTCAGGGAGGCCGCGGATCTGGCGGCTTCGGGCCAGTGGCCTTGATTCATGCAACGGCTTCGGGCTCGCGGGGATCCGGCGCTGGGGGACAACTGCTCCGGCGGGGCGCGTGGTGGATGGGCTCGGGCTGCCTGCTTGGAGCTCGGGCGGCGGCTTCGGCCGCGAGGGTGACTGGTGGGCTTGTCGGCGCCGATGCTGGATGATGTGCAGCCGAGGTGGAGTGGGAGCTCGGGTGAAGACCCTGTCTCGGCCTTGTGCCGTGACCAGCGATGGCGGCGGCTGTGGCCGTTGTGACCTTCCTGGAGGCATCGCTGATTTGCTGCCGCACCCCTCTCGCACGGATCCGGCCATCTCGGCCTCTTCAGGGGAAACCCTAGATCTTATGATCGGACGATGACGGCGCCTTGGTGTCGTTTTCCCTCTTGGGGGCTTCGTCTTGGAGCCCGGCATCGGCAAGCGGGACCGGCGGTTGGTGGCGTCCAGGCTTCTGTGGCAACGATGATGGTGTGAGCGATGTCGGCGACGCGGCAATGGTTGCGGTAGTCGGCTCTTCTTCGGCGTGTCCACGGTATTGCCTTGGTTTGTTTGTTGCTGTGGAGTCGAAGCTGCGGCGGCGGGGCCCTGTGGTATACGATGACTGGCTGCAGGTAGCCCGTTCGGCGGTCTCCCGTGGCGCCAGCCGTGCCTGGTTTTGTCCTACAGAGTTCTCCGTTAGAGTCGGGGCTGCACTGTCTGGCCGCAGGAGGCTGAGATTTTGGCATAGTTCTTTATGCAGCTTCACGTGTCCGCTATAGTGTGGGCTGAGTCGACGATCGTCTACGGCGAAGTCAGAGTCGTTTGCTCAGAGTGTAGGGATGGCGATGACGCCTCTAGGGGAGGAGTGATCACGATGACGCATGCGTGCTATCTCGCTGAGGCCCTTTTTGAAGTGGTGTGCGTGGGGTTTTTTATGTGTGCCGCTCAGCGGTTATGATGGTTTTCGCCCGGTTCTCCATAATTAACTGGGCAATCTGGTTTTCGCTCGGTTTTCTCTAATTAACTGAGCAACTCTTTTTTTTTAATGAATGCAGGATAACTGCCATTTCAAAAAAAAAATGCAACAACCCCTCAATAAAAAAAATACTGCAGCAATGTTGTAAACATAAAAAAAATGCACAGGGAGGTTTTGCTGCAATGATGGTCTAGCGGGGTGCGGACCTGGCGATACGACATCGGCGCCGTAGCTTATAGTATGAACGAAGCCTCAGAGACATGGACGCCAATAATTCCTCTCACCAACCGTCTGGAGTCGAGCACAAAGTGGTTGCATTTTCCCTGTGGTCCTTTGCCAGAAGCACGGTACCATCCCATCTGCTATAACAAAATGGCAAAAGCAAATCACAATCACAATGCAGCTCCATGCACATACCACAAGACTGACGATACATGAACTGCACGAATCTTGGACCACAGCTGTTCTTGCAAGGGGAAACAATACCCATGGGATGTCCTCCACTCCACAACACACTCTGTTACATTGTCGTCAGTAACAATTATGGCGCAGGAAATTATCTAGTGTGTAGTAACAAAAACAGTGACAACAAGAACAGTAAAAATACATGATGTCTACACAGTGCATAACACAAACATGAAACGGCAAAAGAAACAGAGAAACATCTTGCTTCAAAATCCAACTACCCTAACAAGATGCTAATGCCAGGCTAAAGGCCAGGCCGAGAATCGGAAAAACAGGAAGAGACACGTATTCGGATCTTGAGAAGAAACAGATTGGAGGAAGGTCCAGTCCAGAGAGAGATCCATGCAACAGAAAACAAACAGTCCAGCAGCCCGCTGCAACCCCAGATTATGGATTAGGCGGGAATCTTGCAGATATCCCCTTCCACCACTCGTTCCTTCCCACCACTCGTTCGTCCCAGCCCAAGCTGGGCCACCACAGAAAGCAAGCTCTTGCTTCCATCCACAGAACGATGCTCACTTCTTCCCACAGCTCCCTCCTATGGCCACCGCTCCCCCTTCCTCTCCTACTCTCCACTGACCATCTCATCTCTTTCTTCTTGGTCCTTCCGTTGGGCTCCCCCCTGGTTTTTGCTTCTGCCACCCCATGTCTCAATCTTCTCCTTTCTTTTCCATTGCCCGCGCACATGCTGGAGCAGGAGGGCGAGCTGCGGCTGCCGCTCTCCTGCTCCGTTGCCCTGCCGCTCAGCTGCCACCTGCCATTCACCACTTCCGTCTGGCTAAAGTGTCGCCTGCCAAGACACTGAGCTCGCACCTGGTGCTTCCGCGCGCCACACTCTCCTCCTTTGCAAACGCTGACGATGGCTCCGGTGCAAACTCAGATGCCTCGGGGGAGCAGAGCGGAGGATCCGAGCTGTCAGAGATGGCAAAGGCATTCCATATCTCACCACGGATGGCCATGTCAATCTCTGTGGTGATTGCATTTGCAGCTCTCACTGTTCCACTGGCGATGCGCTCACTGCTCTTCCATGGGACGACCAAGATGAAGGTGCTGGCATATCTGACCCTCTTGTCAGGATTCTACATGGCATGGAATATTGGAGCGAATGATGTGGCAAATGCCATGGGGACATCGGTAGGATCTGGTGCTTTGACTCTCCGGCAGGCGGTGCTGACTGCAGCTGTGCTAGAGTTCTCTGGTGCATTCCTTATGGGCACCCATGTCACCAGCACCATGCAGAAGGGCATCCTCGTCACATCTGTCTTCCAAGGAAATGATTCTCTGCTCTTTGCTGGATTGCTGTCCTCCCTCGCTGCTGCCGGTACATGGTTGCAGGTAACAATCCATCACAGATAACCCTTTTGAGGTTTGTTATACCATGTCAATCAGATGACGCGGTCCCTTGGTTCCACTAGCATCAATCACATAATTATTCAAGATTCCCACAGTTTCCGTCTATAAAAAACACAGAAGATGTAAGATATCTTCAGTGGCATATTTATGATACTACTAGTTTCACCTATCTAATAGCAAAAACCTATGCACTTGTAGATGCTAGTTGATGGAGTGCCTGTGAGTTTTAGCATGCAAATGCTATCTCTGATTCTAGGGAGCCTGATTACATAAGAAACTTTTATCTTAAGATAAGTATAAGAAACCAGCAAAGGGAAAGGCACTTGACAGATTCAAATTCAACATTTGGTTTTAGCCTGGTTGATGTGGAAATCAGAAAACTTTGATCTAAATTTTGATTTTTAGGATCCAGTTATAGGCAGATTCAGGATCATCAGTTCAAACTTCAAGTGCACCTCACTTCCAATTCACAGAGGTTGCTATCTAAACTTTGAACAACTACTTCAGCTAGGGAAAGTACAGAAACAACAAATAGGGGTAACTGAACAGACAATGTTAATATACTATGCTGGAGTAAGAAAATTTTAGTGGATCACTAATTGCATTATTAGGTAATATGTTTCATCTATTTATGCAACAGAGTGTTGATATTGATACAATCCAGTGAAAATTCAATGCAATTAGCATGCTTACAAAAATATATTTTATCATCAACAAATCTAATATATCCACAAGCAATGCACTTGAGTTTACAGCCTTGAGAATGTAGCATATATTCATAAGCATCTGTCTGGATTACCCTCTTTTATTTATTATAGGTTGCTTCCTCTTATGGCTGGCCTGTGTCAACTACCCATTGTATTGTTGGGGCTATGGTTGGTTTTGGGCTGGTATATGGAGGGGTCAATGCAGTTTTCTGGAGCTCCTTGGCTAGAGTATCTTCGTCATGGCTTATTTCTCCACTGATGGGTGCTGCAGTCTCATTTCTTGTTTACAAGTGCATACGCAGGGTGAGTACTAGACTAACTTTACTTGCAACATGGTAAATGAGAAAACAAGACATCTTTGCAAGATTATTAGTCAGACATCTTATTGAGCAGATAATCACAGGAACTAAAATCTCCTAAATAAAAGACATAAACACTATTTCTACTAACCATGTTTCACTTCAGTTCGTATACAGCGCACCAAATCCAGGTCAAGCTGCAGCAGCTTCTGCACCTATTGCAGTTTTTACTGGTGTCACTGCAATCTCGTTTGCCGCTTTCCCTCTCAGCAAGACATTTTCCATTGCCGTTCTGCAAGCATTAGTATGTGGGGCAATAGGAGCTGTCTTTGTTAGCAGGGCAATCAAAAAACAGCTTGGTGACCTACTGTCTTCAGAAGCAGAAAAGATAGCAACAGCTGACAATACAGATGTTCAGCAAGGTGGATTTGACGTCGCTGGCCCTAGAGGAGCTCAATTGCAGATTGTATACGGCGTATTTGGCTACATGCAGGTCCTGTCAGCATGCTTCATGTCATTCGCTCATGGAGGCAATGATGTCTCCAATGCCATAGGGCCTCTGGCCGCAGCTTTGTCTCTTCTTCAAGGCGTAGCAAGCAGTGCTGAGATAGTCATACCGACTGAAGTCCTTGCTTGGGGTGGTTTTGGAATTGTCGCAGGGCTTACAATGTGGGGTTATAGAGTCATAGCAACAATTGGCAAGAAAATCACCGAATTAACACCCACAAGGGGGTTCGCAGCAGAGTTTGCCGCCGCTTCTGTGGTCTTGTTTGCATCTAAGCTTGGGTTGCCAATATCTGCTACACATACACTTGTTGGTGCAGTGATGGGTGTGGGATTTGCAAGAGGTCTCAACAGAGTCAGAGCAGAGACTGTGCGTGAAATTGTGGTCTCCTGGGTGGTCACAATTCCAGTTGGTGCTTTGCTATCAGTCTTCTATACATTAATCTTGACCAAGATTCTGAAATACTTTATGTGAGTGCTTTGTGAGATACAGTTGCTGTTTTGAGAGGTCCAGCCATTGCCCCTAAATTTTTTATGCTGTAAAAAAATGTGTAACAGTGAATAGATGAGCCAGTTCCGGGAGTTTCCAGCAGAGAAATTGGAAAGATTTGTCAGAGCAAATAATCATTTTCCTGGCAACAAAGCACATGATTAGGATAAAGGATTTACGGTAAATAATCATGTTTGAGACTCCCAGCTTCTTCATCTTTTATCTCTAATGTACCACCTATATGACTATATCTTTATATTTTCTACCGGAAGGTGGAATATTTCAATTTCTTGTAGAGATATGATTAATTGATCATACATAATAGACACTGGTTCGTCTCACTACCCTTGTAATTATGCCATATTGACGATATTGCTGTTTCAGCGCCACTATAAATGTGAATCTTTTTCTTTTCTTTTTTCTTTGGCCAAAATGGAAGAACCACATGATAAATAGTAAAAGGCAAGTTCGGCATTACATGTATGTAGAATTGCTGAAAGTAAAATATAACAATGAGATTAGAGGAACTGGTCATCAACCCGCGGGGCTATATGAGAAATATTTAGTCTTATTGAAGAACAGAAATAATAGGATTTATTTTTATTGAAGAACACAAATAAGTAGGAACGTTTGAATAAATCCACAATGAAAAATCTACGAAAAACTATACAGAAATACGATTGGTTTATTATCATTTCAGATCTTGGTGGTCTGAAAGGCCGATCATTCTGTTTCTCTAATTAGTCTTTGAGAAGATGGTTTTTGCACATGTTTACTAACTGTATGATGACTAACTTCTTGACATGGTATCATTCTGTTTACTAAATTAGTCTTGAGTATATCAATGGGTATGACTTGATGGCGCATGTTTTTTCAACAATTCTCACCAGACTTAATGGACAAACTCATCAGTAACACAGCAGGATTTCCTTTTTGTGGGCGCAAGCATGGAAGTAATTAACTGAACTTGATCAACATTAAAAAAATCATTTTCCTTAAATCATATATGTTCATGAGATCAAGGATAGACTATATGGTATCCTGACCATGCACACTATCGTGCATGTAAGGGTGGAGCCAAAAGGTTAATCTGTGCATGCTAAGGATTAGGAGCATCAAACTATATATAGATAGAGATGACAGACACAGAAGATGGCACGTCGAAGCTTTACTAGTATTTACCATGGGTTAGGGACTGCACCAGGTTCAGGGCACCCTTCGTCATCAACGGTGATGCCCATGTATGTAGCCATGAACTTTCTCCACCCGATACGACGCCTAAAACTTATAGCAGCTACTTAGCTACTCCCTCCTTCCCACAATATAAGACGTTTTTGTAAGCTATATGTTAGCTTGCAAAACGTCTTATATTATGGGACGGAGGAGTACTTTATGTCCTCCACTACTTCACGGCTTACTCGATCATTGCTGTTGTGTCGTTCCGCTTCTTCCTGCATGTGCTGCTCCTGCTATAATGGCTTTTTATTAATGAGAATGAGAGGTCCTGGAAAGCAGTCCACTGAAATTTAACCAACGCGGCTAAATTTTGCATCCATTGGGAGTCAAACCTAGGCAGGTGCAGACACACCACTGCGCTCTCACCACTGGGCTGGGACCTGGTCCTCGTCAATAACTATAAGTCCGCAATTGATCCATTGCTTCCCAATACTTGGTAAGTGCTTCCTCTTACATAGAGATGATCTACTTGGCACCCATGTTTCGTAACTGGAGTAGTCAAACATTGAACCCTATCTCTAATCGAAATGATACAATCCAATCTCTGTCTCTGATATTCCATCTCTAGGGCGGCCATCCACAACACTAACTATAGATTGACCATCACAATTTACATACATGATGCTTCAGAAAGGAACACAAGGGGCGCATTAGTGAATCACATGTCCCTAGCTTCCAAACACAGATACCTAATATCAGCATATCACTGGCTCACTGTAAAGAAACTTGACCAAGAAGCACAAGGCAGTAAGGCATTCACATTGAGTAATGATTAATATCGGTGTTTCGATAAATACTTGACAGCATTAACAAGCTAATCCAAGGGTAGGTAAACCCCCCAAATCGTCGAAACACCACGCAGCAAAGTATGATAGCTTGGACAGATTGATCTAATAACTAGAGATAATTGGGGATCTCGGGCTCCAACAAGCGTACAGATTGGTTCGCAGAAAGGGCAACGTCTCGGGACTGGAGCCTGGGGGAGCCGGACGGCTCAGCCGGTTTCTTGGTCAAAGTCGTCCCCGTCGGACTCGTCGACGTTGTCGACGTCGTCCTCCTCCACCTCCGCGTCGTACTCCTCCTTGATGTCGTTGGTGGGCTTGCCTATGATCACCAGGTTGCTGTTGGTCTTGCGGATCGCGTTCAGCTGAGAGGCGAGAGCAAGAAAGAGCAGAGCGGGTCAGGCGTTACAGGCGCGGGGTGCGGTGGGGACGAAGGACACGGACATGAAGGGGAAGGGCAGCAGTACCTTGTCCTCGAGGTCGGACTCGGCCATGGCGAGGAGGAGCTCGTCCTCCTGGGTAGTTGCGGGCACGGGGAGGAGTGTGGACGCCGGAATCAGCGGCGGCGACGGCCACTGCCGCATCAGCGCCGGGAATTGCAGCATCTCCTCTTCACCACTTCGCCGCCGCCGCTAGTTCGGTTTGGGGGGCTGGGAGAGAGGACTTGGACTGGCGAAGGCTATTCCTACTGAAATGTGACCGGCCGTGACGGCGTGGAGGTTTTTTCCTTCTGCTGTTTCGTTCCAACACAGTGGGCTGGGATTTGCTCGGCCAGCAGCAGCGCTTGGCTGGCTTTCTGGCGCAGCCCAGCCCCAGCATGCAGTGGAGGAATTCGATGATTTTATGGGTTTTTTTAGAGGAAATAGCTGCCATATTGATAACTAGCAAAGGCCGTATTGGTGTTCGCTCCGGTGCTGCTACAGGGACTGGAAGAAGTCGTATTGGAGTCTGGGCGGCGTCCTCTATGACGTCAACAATGGTGGTTTCCAGACGCTGGTGGGCGGTGTCGAGGTGTTCCATCGACGGTGCCGACCAAATGTAGCGGTGTTGCGGTTCGGGAATCTCAGGGTTCATCCCCGGCCGATGTGCCAGAGAGACATGGGTCTCGTCATTTGTGACGGGGAGCACAAGAGGTCCTTGGTTGCAAGGAAGATTTCTCGGATCTAGGGTTTGTGGCATCTCGTCTTCTTCTCCGTCGGCGTCTCCGGCGACGGCGGTTGCAGATGACGTTTGTTGGTGGTCTGTTCAGGGGGCTCCAGGGGTTGGATGTAATATTTTGTTCTTGGGGGTCCTTTGTGCAAAGTGTCTGGATAGCTTATCGTTCTGGGTTGTTCTAGGTACTGTGTGTGATGTACTATCTCTGTTTGCTATATGAATGGTACATGGTACTTAAAAAAAACTAGAAAAAGAGGCCGCGTGTTGCAACGAGAGAAAAAAATACTACATGTCCCTAATCCAATAATCATGACTGAAGACCTCAATAGGTCAACGCCCGTTATTTCAACATGGCATTCCACCTGTGTTGCCACTTATCCTCCTTCCCACCCTCGCCGACGGTGACTTCAGTGCTCACACAACCACAATGCGTTTGAATATGCTCAATCCAAAGGTGTCTCTCTCTCTCGACATAATATAAGAAATTTGTTTTATTTCCTTGTAAGATTTTGATGAGGTGGGAATGCATTGTTATTATTGGTTTCTTTCGTCTTCAATATGGTTTTGCCGAGGTGTTCATTTGCAATCGGGATGAACGTTGATATGAAAGAAAGACGCATCGTGTGTTATTGATTAAGATTGCACCCTAAGTAGCATTTTCAAAAATGTTTAACAAGTAAAATAACATCATATTTGGATTCTAACATTTTTCTAATCAAATTTCATATATAACATATTAAAATTGAAGTTGGAGTTTAAAAGATATGTACATTTAAAAAAAAATGTTTTAGATGGGCTTTGGGTTGATTTATAAAAATATTAGGGGTTTCTCTTTAATTCATGTCACTGTGTACTACGGGTAATTACCAGAAAGGGCAAGGGGTTTTTTATAAAACTGCAAAAACGATTCATTTCTATGACTTAAAGGTGGGCTGCGGGTTAATTACCATGAAAGACAGGGGTTTTCTGTTAATGCAAAAAACTTCCTCTCACTTAAGTTGGACTGCGGGGTAATTAATATCAAACACAGGATTTTTTGTAAAAGGGACGACAGACGGGCAGAAGCGATGGTCCCTTTATTAGTAGGTATAAATTAGTCTGCCATCGGCCACTACAATATCACGGATATAAGACGGACAAACATTAAACCAAGTTTATAGGAATTTTGGAGGAACACTAAAGGATAGGAATTTTGTGGAAAAAAATTATTTGAAGCCCTTTGATTTGCTAGAATTGATTCCTATTTGTATGTAGGATAGGAATCAATCCTTCACATTTCAAGGGAAAAATATTAGCCTAGACTCAATGAAAAAATTCATAGCATACACATCAAATGACATCTCTATAGAAAATGTTTAATGCATGTTATCTCACTTCCTATGATTTTCCTATACCTTTGGTATTCCTATCCTATAAACCAAAGAAGGTCAAAGTTGGTAGAATTTTGATCCTAAACTCTACTTCTAAATAGCTTGAATCACTAACTATTTTCCCTACAGATGCAACCTTGCCACATTGGCAAGTCATGCATATACGACACGTCGCAGCGTTCCATCAAACCCACTAGCAAGTCATCTATCTCTATATCTTACTAGAAGGGAGCGCGTGCCTTGTTGCGCCTTTTTTTCTTTATTAACCTCTTTTCTACCTCTCATGGTGAACTCTTCCTCCATGTATTGTATTGCATTTTGACTTCTGGCAGTTGACGGCTAGGGGTTATCACCCACCAGAGCGTATAAATACCCACCACAACAAAGGAGCAGTCACATCTCCCCATTGAGCTTAGAGATTGTAGGGGTAGGGATTGACTTAGCAGAAACTACATGATATTTAGAAAATATAAAATTAAAAGTTAATGTCTTTCATAACCATAACACATCTACATCAAATTGAGGTGCATGCATATATTTAGCATGATAAATGAGGAAACAACATTAGCATATTGGAAAAAGCTATAGTTACGTGTATGAGCATGTTTGTTGAGTATATGTATTGCATGTATATTTGTATTCCTAGCCCACCTCCTATTTCCTTGTATAGCTGAGGTTATGGCCCACCTTGTACATCATATATACGTGCGCTTGCACCCGATCAATACAACGAGAGTTGCATCCTTTCCTCTACATTGGTATCAGCCTTCCTTCGATCCTAACCCTAGCCGCGCTGACTCCCTCTATCGCCGCCGCCCTTTCCTCTAGCCGACGTGTCGCCCTCCTTCCTCCCCTCGACCACACCCATTCCCTACCTACATCGCACCTCCCCCTGTTTTAGGGTGGAACCCTAAGTGGAGATCTTTTCACACTTGGAGGGGGAAAAGGGATGAACACAAGAACACAAAGAGGAAATTCACTCAAACAAAACCTAATCATACATACACTAGAAATAGCATAGTTGAGATCCACAAGAATACAAGAACAATCCCAGGAAACAAACACGAAGGTAAGGTTCTTCCCACTCCTAAGGAGGTGAGGTCTTGATGGTAGTCTTCTCCAAAAGGAGGCCTTGATATCCACTTGGGATCCTCTCCTAAGAGGTCTTGATCTCCAAGATGAGTGGTAGAAGGAGCAAAGCTCTATCAATGTCTCTCATATACTTTGCTAACCCTAACAAATGACTTAGACACAGAATATATAGCTAGAGGGAGGAAGGGGACGACTTGGGAGGCAAGAAAGATCATCCATGGCTGATTCCTGGGAGGGTTGTGCGCACGGGGTAAGTTGGGCACGTGCGCACGGGGTGCTACAGTGGTGAGGGCCCGTGCGCACGGGGTCTGGATGCCGTGCGCACGGGGGTGCGTGTCTCGGTTACAGAAGGTTTCTGGGAGGCCCGTGTGCACGGGGTTGCCTGGGACATGATGTCTTCATCTTGATGGACTTCTTCTCCTTCCTTGAGGCCTTGGGGTCCTTCTCCTATGCCCATGGGATTCTCCTTAGATGCTAGGTGGTGTTCGTCCTCGCACCTAATGACACATAGCATGTTTTGGTGAGGTAGCATACAAGTTCCATTCATATCCATATCTATCTCAAGTAGGAGTGAGTTCACCTAGGTTTCAATGGCTCGTGCTCGAGCTCTTGTCATAGGTCCACGTGGTGCTTGGTGAGTTGTAGTAGAGTCCATGGGGATGATGGAAGGATGCTCCGCATCATCTCCCCCCTCCTCTTGGGAGAGATCCGTCCTCGGATCGTGATCTTCATCACCATGTATGGGGTCAAGTTCTTGACGTTGAAGATGTCGCTTACATTGTACTTGTCGTGTGGGATGTCGATCTTGTAGGCATTGTCATTGTAATGGACGAGCACTTTGAAAGGTCCATCGGCTCGTGGTAGTAGCTTGGACTTGCGCTCGTTGGGGAAGCGGTCCTTACGGAGGTGTAGCCATACTAGATCGCCCGGTTTGAACACCATGGGGGTCTTGTTTGATGTTGAGCTTGGTGGCGAGGCGGTGTGCTTGACGCTCGATCGTGGACCTTGTATCTTCATGCATCTTCTTGAGATAACTTGCTCTTGCACTTGTGTCCATGTTCGCTCGTTCTTGGAGTGGTAGAGGAAGGATGTCCAAGGGTGATAATGGGTTGAAGTCGTAGACGACCTCAAAGGGTGACTTGCCGGTAGTAGAGTGTCTTGCGCGGTTGTAGGCGTACTCGGCGATGGGTAAGCACTCCTCCCACTCCTTGATGTTCTTCTTGATCAACACACGTAGGAGAGTAGATAGCGTCCCGTTGGTGACTTCCATTTGGCCATCGGTTTGAGGGTGATAGGCCGTCAAGAATAGAATCTTGATGCCGAGCTTTATGCATAGTGTCTTCCAAAATTAGCTTAGGAACTTGACATCACGGTCCGACACAATTTTCCTTGGCACTCCATGTGACCTCAAGATTTCCCTACTAAAGAGATTTGCAACATGTGAAGCATTGTCTATCTTATTGCATGGGATGAAATGTGCCATTTTAGAGAATCGGTCCACAACAACAAATACCTAATCCTTGCCATTTTGGGTCCTAGGTAATCCAAGCACAAAATCCATGTTAATATCCTCCCATGGTTGATATGGAATAGGAAGGGGCATATGTAAACCATGAGATTGAGCTTGTGACTTAGCTTTGCAGCATGTAGAGCACAGGTTGGTGAAACGTGCAACGTCGCGAAACATATTGTGCCAAAAGTACTTGAAGGAGAGCGTGGCAAAGGTCTTGTCGCATCCGAAATGTCCCATAAGTCCTCCGCCGTGAGCCTCTTGCAAAAGTAACAAACGAAGAGAAGACTTGGGTACACAAAGTTTGTTAGCACGCATAAGATAACCGTCCTTAAGGTAATAGTGCTCCCAACAAGTGTTAGCAAGACATTTGGCATAAGGAATTGCAAACGAAGGATCATGTGCATATAGATCTTTAACATGCTCAAAGCCAATAACATTCAATTCAAGTTGAGTGACCAACATGCACTTGCGGGAAAGAGCATTCGCCACAACATTTTCTTTACCATTAATGTACTTGATCACATAAGGAAAAGATTCAATAAATTCACTCAATTTAGCATGCCGTTTATTCAACTTTGTTTGACCTTTAAGTTATTTAAGCGTCTCATGATCGGTATGTATGACAAATTCATGTGGGCGAAGATAATGCTCCCAAACATGCAATACTCACACTAAAGCATATAATTCTTTGTCATAGACGGGATAGTTGAGTTGAGCTCTGGAAAGTTTTTCGCTAAAATATGCAATGGGCCGCTTTTCTTGCATCAAAACTCCACCAATACCATTACCACGAGCATCACAATGGACCTAAAATGTTTTGTCAAAATTAGGCAATGCAAGAATTGGAGCATGTGTAAGCAAAGATTTGAGCTCATAAAATGCGGTAGATTAAGAGGGTCCCCAAACAAAGGGTGCATTTTTCTTACTCAAGGCATGCAAAGGTGATGCAATAGTGCTAAAGTCCTTAACGAATCGACGGTAGAAGCTAGCTAGACCAAGGAAACTATGCACTTGTTGCAAATTAGTGGGTTGCAGCCAAGTTTTAATTGTTTCAATTTTAGACTCATCTACATGAACACCCTTAGAAGACACAACAAAGCCCAAGAAAAGAAGCTTATGAACACCAAAAGTGCATTTCTCCATGTTAGCATAAGGACGCTCGTTTCTAAGAACTGGCAAAACGTCCCTAAGATGGGTGACATGGTCTTCTAGAGATTCGCTAAACACAAGTATATCGTCAAAGTAGACTACAACACATATGCCAATGTATTTGCGAAGAACATAGTGCATCACGCGGATGAAAGTGCCGGGTGCTTCCGATAAGCCCATAGGCATAACTAACCACTCGTACAAGCCAAATTTAGTTTTAAAAGCGGTTTTCCGTTCATCACCTTATTGAATGTGAATTTGGTAATAGCCACTTTTAAGATCAATTTTTGAGGAAATGGTGGCGCCGCTAAGCTCATCTAGCATATCGTCAAGGCATGGAATGGGATGCCTATGGCGAACGGTGATAGCATTTATGGGATGGTGAAAGTGCAACTAATCCCCGGGTGGTTTTGGTAATTCATAACAACATATAGCTCATTGAACTAATATCCATTCAAGATGAATATTTCAGGAAGTTCAATGAATGGCATGGCATGGACTAGAAATATGGACCCCTCAAAATGCTAAGGACATGTATTGGCAAAAGCTCAAGACTCTTCATTTTTGTTTTGGTGATCCAAGATCACATTGAGTCCAGAGGAAAGCCAATAATATTAAATGGGGATGAGGTGTTGCTTAATGACTTGCTTGCTCAAATGCTTAGTGATATTGCTCCTAAACCCTCAACCACTTTCTCCATCCAAATATGTCAAAACCCTAAACTCCAACTTGGCCTCACCGATTCATTCTATCCAGCGCCACCGAGTTCATATGACATAGCCACAACCAGAAACCCTAACAGTTCGGTCACACCGATACGGATCTTGGTCTCACCGACATGGCCTTGCCAACTCCCTGTTATCAGTTGCGTTTATTTCGGTCTCACCGAAATTGCAATCGGTCTCACCGAGATGGCTTGACCAATTTTCTGTTGCCCTATTGTTTCACTCGGTCTCACCGAGTTGATGCAATCGGCGCCACCGAGATGAGGTTTGCCCTAAGCCCTAGCACATCGGTCCCACCGAGATTCCTAACGTTCACATTTTGAACTAATCGCTCTCACCGAGTCTAGCTATTTGGTCTCACCGAGATGGGTCAAATATGTGTAACGGTTGGATTTTGTGTGGAGGCTATATATACCCCTCAATCCCCTTCTCCATATGTGAGAGAGCCATCAGAACGTGCCTACACTTCCACCATACATTTTCTGAGAGAGAACCACCTACTCATGTGTTGAGATCAAGATATTCCAATCCTACCACAAGAATCTTGATTTCTAGCCTTCCCCAAGTTGCTTTCCACTCAAATCATCTTTCCACCATATCCAAATCTGTGAGAGAGAGTTGAGTGTTGGGGAGACTATCATTTGAAGCACAAGAGCAAGGAGTTCATCATCAACACACCATTTGTTACTTTTTGGAGAGTGGTGTCTCCTAGATTGGTTAGGTGTTGCTTGGGAGTCTCTGTCAAGTTGTGGAGTTGAACCAAGAAGTTTGTAATGTTGGGGAACGTAGTAATTCAAAAAAATTCCTACGATCACGCAAGATCTATCTAGGAGAAGCATAGCAACAAGTGGGAGAGTGTGTCCACGTACCCTCGTAGACCGAAAGCGGAAGCGTTTAGTAACGCGGTTGATGTAGTCGAACGTCTTCGCGATCCAACCGATCCAAGTACCGAACATACGGCACCTCCGCGATCTGCACACGTTCAGCTCGGTGACGTCCCTCGTGCTCTTGATCCAGCTGAGGCCGAGGGAGATTTTCATCAGCACGACGGCGTGGTGACGGTGATGATGAAGTGATTCCGGCAGGGCTTCGCCTAAGCTCTCCGAAAATATGACCGAGGTGGAAATCTGTGGAGGGGGGCACCGCACACGGCTAAAAACAATTAACTTGTGTGTCCTAGGGTGCCCCCCTCCCCACGTATATAAAGGAGGGAGGGGAAGGCCGGCCGGCCCTCATAGGGCGCGCCAAGGGGGGAGGAATCCTACTCCTAGTAGGAGTAGGTTTCCCCCTTTCCTAGTCCAACTAGGAGGAGAAGGAAAGGGAGGGAGAGGGAGAGGGAAAGAGGGGCTGCGCCCCCCTCCCCTAGTCCAATTCGGACTCCCCTTGGGGGGGGCGCCACCTCCTGGCTGCTGCCCTCTCTCTCTCCCCTAAAGCCCACTAAGGGCCCATAACTTCCCGGGGGGGTTCCGGTAACCCTCCGGCACTCCGGTTTTATCCGAAACCTTCCGGAACACTTCTGGTGTCCGAATAACATGGTCCAATATATCAATCTTTATGTCTCGACCATTTCGAGACTCCTCGTCATGTCCGTGATCACATCCGGGATTTCGAACTACCTTCGGTACATCAAAACACATAAACTCATAATACCGATCGTCATCGAACATTAAGCGTGTGGACCCTACGGGTTCGAGAACTATGTAGACATGACCGAGACTCATCTCTGGTCAATAACCAATAGCGGAACCTGGATGCTCATATTGGCTCCCACATATTCTACGAAGATCTTTATCGGTCAAACCGCATAACAACATACGTTGTTCCCTTTGTCATCGGTATGTTACTTGCCCGAGATTCGATCGTCGGTATCTCAATACCTAGTTCAATCTCGTTACCGGCAAGTCTCTTTACTCGTTCCGTAATGTATCATCCCGTAACTAACTCATTAGTCACATTGCTTGCAAGGCTTCATATGATGTGCATTACCGAGAGGGCCCAGAGATACCTCTCCGACAATCGGAGTGACAAATCCTAATCTTGATCTATGCCAACTCAACAAACACTATCGGAGACACCTGTAGAGCATCTTTATAATCACCCAGTTACGTTGTGACGTTTGATAGCACACAAGGTGTTCCTTCGGTATTCGGGAGTTGCATAATCTCATAGTCAGAGGAACATGTATAAGTCATGAAGAAAGCATTAGCAACAAACTAAATGATCATCGTGCTAAGCTAACGGATGGATCTTGTCAATCACATCATTCTCTAATGATGTGATCCCGTTCATCAAATGACAACTCATGTCTATGGCTAGGAAACTTAACCATCTTTGATTAACGAGCTAGTTAAGTAGAGGCATACTAGTGACACTTTGTTTGTCTATGTATTCACACATGTATTAAGTTTCCGGTTAATACAATTCTAGCATGAATAATAAACATTTATCATGATATAAGGAAATATAAATAACAACTTTATTATTGCCTCTAGGGCATATTTCCTTCAGTCTCCCACTTGCACTAGAGTCAATAATCTAGATTACACAGTAATGATTCTAACACCCATGGAGTCTTGGTGCTGATCATGTTTTGCTCATGAGAGGGGCTTAGTCAACGGGTCTGCAACATTCAGATCCGTATGTATCTTGCAAATCTCTATGTCTCCCTCCTTGACTTGATCGTGGATGGAATTGAAGCGTCTCTTGATGTGCTTGGTTCTCTTGTGAAATCTGGATTCCTTTGCCAAGGCAATTGCACCAGTATTGTCACAAAAGATTTTCATTGGACCCGATGCAATAGGTATGACACCTAAATCGGATATGAACTCCTTCATTCGCTGCTTCCGAAGCAGCTATGTACTCCGCTTCACACGTAGATCCCGCCACGACGCTTTGCTTAGAACTGCACCAACTGACAGCTCCACCGTTCAATATAAATACGTATCCGGTTTGTGACTTAGAGTCATCCGGATCAGTGTCAAAACTTGCATCGACGTAACCACTTACGACGAGCTCTTTGTCACCTCCATAAACGAGAAACATATCCTTAGTCCTTTTCAGGTATTTCAGGATGTTCTTGACCGCTATCCAGTGATCCACTCCTGGATTACTTTGGTACCTCCCTGCTAAACTTCTAGCAAGGCACACATCAGGTCTGGTACACAACATTGCATACATGATAGAACCTATGGCTGAGGCATAGGGAATGACTTTCATTTTCTCTCTATCTTCTGCAGTGGTCGGGCATTGAGTCTTACTCAACTTCACACCTTGTAACACAGGCAAGAACCCTTTCTTTGCTTGATCCATTTTGAACTTTTTCAAAACTTTATCAAGGTATGTGCTTTGTGAAAGTCCAATTAAGCGTCTTGATCTATCTCTATAGATCTTGATGCCCAATATATAAGCAGCTTCACCGAGGTCTTTCATTGAAAAACTTTTATTCAAGTATCCCTTTATGCTATCCAGAAATTCTATATCATTTCCAATCAACAATATGTCATCCACATATAATATTAGAAATGCTACAGAGCTCCCACTCACTTTCTTGTAAATACAGGCTTCTCCAAAAGTCTGTATAAAACCATATGCTTTGATCACACTATCAAAGCGTTTATTCCAACTCCGAGATGCTTGCACCAGTCCATAAATGGATCGCTGGAGCTTGCACACTTTGTTAGCATCTTTTGGATCGATAAAACCTTCGGGTTGCATCATATACAACTCTTCTTCCAGAAATCCATTCAGGAATGCAGTTTTTACATCCATTTGCCAAATTTCATAATCATAAAATGCGGCAATTGCTAACATGATTCGGACGGACTTAAGCATCGCTACGGGTGAGAAGGTCTCATCGTAGTCAACTCCTTGAACTTGTCGAAAACCTTTTGCAACAAGTCGAGCTTTGTAGACAGTAACATTACCCTCGGCGTCAGTCTTCTTCTTGAAGATCCACTTATTCTCTATGGCTTGCCGATCATCGGGCAAATTAACCAAAGTCCACACTTTGTTATCATACATGGATCCCATCTCAGATTTCATGGCCTCAAGCCATTTTGCGGAATCTGGGCTCATCATCGCTTCCTCATAGTTCGTAGGTTCATCATGGTCAAGTAACATGACCTCCAGAACAGGATTACCGTACCACTCTGGTGCGGATCTTACTCTGGTTGACCTACGAGGTTCGGTAGTAACTTGATCTGAAGTTTCATGATCATCATCATTAGCTTCCTCACTAATTGGCGTAGGTATCACTGGAACTGATTTCTGTGATGAACTACTTTCCAATTCAAGAGAAGGTACCACTACCTCATCAAGTTCTACTTTCCTCCCACTCACTTCTTTCGAGAGAAACTCCTTCTCTAGAAAGGATCCATTCTTAGCAACGAATATTTTGCCTTCGGATCTGTGATAGAAGGTGTACCCAACAGTCTCCTTTGGGTATCCTATGAAGACACATTTCTCCGATTTGGGTTCGAGCTTATCAGGTTGAAGCTTTTTCACATAAGCATCGCAGCCCCAAACTTTAAGGAACGACAACTTGGGTTTCTTGCCAAACCACAGTTCATAAGGTGTTGTTTCAACGGATTTAGATGGTGCCCTATTTAACGTGAATGCAGCCGTCTCTAAAGCATAACCCCAAAACGATAGCGGTAAATCAGTAAGAGACATCATAGATCGCACCATATCTAATAAAGTGCGGTTACGACGTTCGGACACACCATTACGCTGTGGTGTTCCGGGTGGCGTGAGTTGCGAAACTATTCCGCATTGTTTCAAATGAAGACCAAACTCGTAACTCAAATATTCTCCTCCATGATCGGATCGCAGAAACTTTATTTTCTTGTTACGATGATTTTCCACTTCACTATGAAATTCTTTGAACTTTTCAAATGTTTCAGACTTATGTTTCATCAAGTAGATATACCCATATCTGCTCAAATCATCTGTGAAGGTCAGAAAATAATGATACCCGCCACGAGCCTCAATATTCATCGGACCGCATACATCAGTATGTATTATTTCCAATAAATCTGTTGCTCGCTCCATTGTTCCGGAGAACGGAGTTTTGGTCATCTTGCCCATGAGGCACGGTTCGCAAGTACCAAGTGATTCATAATCAAGTGATTCCAAAAGTCCATCAGTATGGAGTTTCTTCATGCGCTTTACACCAATATGACCCAAACGGCAGTGCCACAAATAAGTTGCACTATCATTATCAACTTTGCATCTTTTGGCTTCAACATTATGAATATGTGTATCACTACTATCGAGATTCAACAAAAATAGACCACTCTTCAAGGGTGCATGACCATAAAAGATATTACTCATATAAATAGAACAACCATTATTCTCTGATTTAAATGAATAACCGTCTCGCATCAAACAAGATCCAGATATAATGTTCATGCTTAACGCTGGCACCAAATAACAATTATTCAGGTCTAAAACTAATCCCGAAGGTAGATGTAGAGGTAGCGTGCCGACGGCGATCACATCGACTTTGGAACCATTTCCCACACGCATCGTCACCTCGTCCTTAGCCAATCTTCGCTTAATCCGTAGTCCCTGTTTCGAGTTGCAAATATTAGCAACAGAACCAGTATCAAATACCCAGGCACTACTGCGAGCATTAGTAAGGTACACATCAATAACATGTATATCACATATACCTTTGTTCACTTTGCCATCCTTTTTATCCACCAAATACTTGGGGCAGTTCCGCTTCCAGTGACCAGTCCCTTTGCAGTAGAAGCACTCAGTATCAGGCTTAGGTCCAGACTTGGGCTTCTTCACTTGAGCAGCAACTTGCTTGCCGTTCTTCTTGAAGTTCCCCTTCTTACGTTTGCCCTTTTTCTTGAAACTGGTGGTCTTGTTGACCATCAACACTTGATGCTCCTTTTTGATTTCTACCTCCGCAGCCTTTAGCATTGCGAAGAGCTCGAGAATTGTCTTATCCATCCCTTGCATATTATAGTTCATCACGAAGCTTTTGTAGCTTGGTGGCAGTGATTGAAGAACTCTGTCAATGACACTATCAACCGGAAGATTAACTCCCAGCTGAGTCAAGTGATTATGATACCCAGACATTTTGAGTATATGCTCACTGACAGAACTATTCTCCTCCGTCTTGCAGCTATAGAACTTATTGGAGACTTCATATCTCTCAATCCGGGCATTTGCTTGAAATATTAACTTCAACTCCTGGAACATCTCATATGCTCCATGACGTTCAAAACGTCGTTGAAGTCCCGGTTCTAAGCCGTAAAGCATGGCACACTGAACTATCGAGTAGTCACCAGCTTTGCTCTGCCAGGCGTTCACAACGTCCGGCGTTGCTCCTGCAGCGGGTCTTGCACCTAGCGGTGCTTCCAGGACGTAATTCTTCTGTGCAGCAATGAGGATAATCCTCAAGTTACGGACCCAGTCCGTGTAGTTGCTACCATCATCTTTCAACTTGGCTTTCTCTAGGAACGCATTAAAATTCAAAGGAACAGTAGCACGGGCCATTGATCTACAACAACATAGACATGCAAAATACTATCAGGTACTAAGTTCATGATAAATTGAAGTTCAATTAATCATATTACTTAAGAACTCCCACTTAGATAGACATCCCTCTAATCATCTAAGTGATCACGTGATCCAAATCAACTAAACCATGTCCGATCATCACGTGAGATGGAGTAGTTTTCAATGGTGAACATCACTATGTTGATCATATCTACTATATGATTCACGCTCGACCTTTCGGTCTCAGTGTTCCGAGGCCATATCTGCATATGCTAGGCTCGTCAAGTTTAACCCGAGTATTCTGCGTGTGCAAAACTGGCTTGTACCCGTTGTATGTGAACGTAGAGCTTATCACACCCGATCATCACGTGGTGTCTCGGCACGACGAACTGTAGCAACGATGCATACTCAGGGAGAACACTTGTACCTTGAAATTTAGTGAGAGATCATCTTATAATGCTACCGCCGTACTAAGCAAAATAAGATGCATAAAAGGATTAACATCACATGCAATTCAATATAAGTGATATGATATGGCCATCATCATCTTGTGCCTTTGATCTCCATCTCCAAAGCACCGTCATGATCACCATCGTCACCGGTGCCCCAGTTTGATCTTCATCGTCACCGGCGCCCCAGCATGATCTCCATCATAGCATCGTTGTCGTCTCGCCAACTATTGCTTCTACGACTATCGCTACCGCTTAGTGATAAAGTAAAAACAATTACATGGCGATTGCATTGCATACAATAAAGCGACAACCATATGGCTCCTGCCGGTTGCCGATAACTTTGTTACAAAACATGATCATCTCATACAACAAATTATATCACATCATGTCTTGACCATATCACATCACAGCAAGCCCTGCAAAAACAAGTTAGACGCCCTCTACTTTGTTGTTGCAAGTTTTACGTGGCTGCTACGGGCTTCGAGCAAGAACCGTTCTTACCTACGCATCAAAACCAGAATGTGGTGTAGTGATTGCTTTTTGATCTTCTGAAAGAACCCTCTTCATTGAAACCGGTTCAACTAAAGTGAGAGAGACAGACACCCGCCGGTCACCTTTAAGCAACGAGTGCTCGCAGCGGTGAAACCAGTCTCGCGTAAGCGTACGCGTAATGTTGGTCCGGGCCACTTCATCTCACAATACCGCTGAACCAAATAACAACTAGTAACGGCAAGCAATATGTATACACCCACGCCCACAACTCCTTTGTGTTCTACTCGTGCAAATAACATCTACGCATAGACCTGGCTCGGATGCCACTGTTGGGGAACGTAGTAATTCAAAAAAATTCCTACGATCACGCAAGATCTATCTAGGAGAAGCATAGCAACGAGCGGGAGAGTGTGTCCACATACCCTCGTAGACCGAAAGCGGAAGCGTTTAGTAACGCGGTTGATGTAGTCGAACGTCTTCGCGATCCAACCGATCCAAGTACCGAACGTACGGCACCTCCGCGATCTGCACACGTTCAGCTCGGTGACGTCCCTCGTGCTCTTGATCCAGCTGAGGCCGAGGGAGAGTTTCGTCAGCACGACGGCGTGGTGACGGTGATGATGAAGTGATTCCGGCAGGGCTTCGCCTAAGCTCTCCGAAAATATGACCGAGGTGGAAATCTGTGGAGGGGGGCACCGCACACGGCTAAAAACAATTAACTTGTGTGTCCTAGGGTGCCCCCCTCCCCACGTATATAAAGGAGGGAGGGGGAGGCTGGCCGGCCCTCATAGGGCGCGCCAAGGGGGGAGGAATCCTACTCCTAGTAGGAGTAGGTTTCCCCCTTTCCTAGTCCAACTAGGAGGAGAAGGAAAGGGAGGGAGAGGGAGAGGGAAAGAGGGGCTGCGCCCCCCTCCCCTAGTCCAATTCGGACTCCCCTTGGGGTGGGGGGCGCCACCTCCTAGCTGCTGCCCTCTCTCTCCCCTAAAGCCCACTAAGGGCCCATAACTTCCCGGGGGGGTTCCGGTAACCCTCCGGCACTCCGGTTTTATCCGAAACCTTCCGGAACACTTCCGGTGTCCGAATAACATGGTCCAATATATCAATCTTTATGTCTCGACCATTTCGAGACTCCTCGTCATGTCCGTGATCACATCCGGGATTCCGAACTACCTTCGGTACATCAAAACACATAAACTCATAATACCGATCGTCATCGAACGTTAAGCATGCGGACCCTACGGGTTCAAGAACTTTGTAGACATGACCGAGACTCATCTCCGGTCAATAACCAATAGCGGAACCTGGATGCTCATATTGGCTCCCACATATTCTATGACGATCTTTATCGGTCAAACCGCATAACAACATACGTTGTTCCCTTTGTCATCGGTATGTTACTTGCCCGAGATTCGATCGTCGGTATCTCAATACCTAGTTCAATCTCGTTACCGGCAAGTCTCTTTACTCGTTCCGTAATGTATCATCCCGTAACTAACCCATTAGTCACATTGCTTGCAAGGCATCATATGATGTGCATTACCGAGAGGGCCCAGAGATACCTCTCCGACAATCAGAGTGACAAATCCTAATCTTGATCTATGCCAACTCAACAAACACTATCGGAGACACCTGTAGAGCATCTTTATAATCACCCAGTTACGTTGTGACGTTTGATAGCACACAAGGTGTTCCTTCGGTATTCGGGAGTTACATAATCTCATAGTCAGAGGAACATGTATAAGTCATGAAGAAAGCATTAGCAACAAACTAAACGATCATCGTGCTAAGCTAACGGATGGGTCTTGTCAATCACATCATTCTCTAATGATGTGATCCCGTTCATCAAATGACAACTCATGTCTATGGCTAGGAAACTTAACCATCTTTGATTAACGAGCTAGTCAAGTAGAGGCATACTAGTGACACTTTGTTTGTCTATGTATTCACACATGTATTAAGTTTCCGGTTAATACAATTCTAGCATGAATAATAAACATTTATCATGATATAAGGAAATATAAATAACAACTTTATTATTGCCTCTAGGGCATATTTCCTTCATGTAAGGGCAAGGAGATCGCCTACTTCATGAAGATATACCCGAGTGAGGCAAGTCCTTCATGGGCGATGGCCATGGTGGGATAGACAAGGTTGCTTCTTCATGGACCCTTCGTGGGTGGAGCCCTCCGTGGACTCGCGCAACCGTTACCCTTCATGGGTTGAAGTCTCCATCAACGTGGATGTATGATAGCACCACGTATCGGAACCACGCCAAAAAACTTCGTGTCTCCATTGCGTTTGCACTCTCCAAACCCTTCCCTTTACCTTCATATGCAATGTTTTACTTTCCGCTGCTACACTCTTAGAATTGCATGTGTAGGTTGATTGCTTGACTTGTGTTAATTGCTAAAATCAGCCCACAACTAAAATTGGGAAAATGTTAGATTTTTATTTGGTCAAGTAGTCTAATCACCTCCCCTAGACATACTTTCGATCCTACAGATGGCAATTGGAACACATGCGAAAAGTACCATCTTTCTTAGGCACAAGAATAACCAAAACAGCACAAGGACTTAAGCTTTCACGTACATGCCCATTGTCAATGAGATATTGTACTTGTCTTTGTATCTCCTTAGTTTCTTCGGGGTTGACGCAGTATGGAGCCTTGTTCGGTAGGGGTGCACCGGGGATGAGGTCAATGCGGTGCTCGATGCCGCATATAGGAGTAAGGCCGAGGGGTAGCTCACCGGGAAATACGTCTGCAAACTCCTGCAAAAGATTAGACAACACTAGAGGTAGATGATTAGAGGTGTTAGTCCTTGCTGCTTCATCTTTGCATACTAGGACATAGTGTGGAACACTAGATGGCTTCTCACACATTTCTCTCATCTCACGTTTGGTGGCTAGGAGGACTAAGTTTTTGTCTCTCATTGTAGAGTCACTCAATTTGGGCTTGTGGCGCTCACTCTCTTTGTGGTGGTTCACTCTCTGACTAGTCTCTCCATGATGTTTTGAGGCTTGCTTGTCGGTGATCACTTGACTTGGCGACATAGATCGTAGCACGTACTCCTTGCCCTTCATCTTGAAACTATAGTGGTTGGTACGCCCGTTGTGGATGACGCCGCGATTGAATTGCCAAGGTCTTCCTAAGAGGAGATGGCACATGGACATAGGAACCACATCACACGCCAAGGTGCCTTCGTATGCGCCGATCTTAAAGGAAACTTGCACGGTGTGCTCCACTTGAATGATGCTGGAGTCGCTAAGCCATTGGACCTTGTAGGGGCGAGGATGCTTCATCTTGACCAATTGTAGCTTGGAACATAGCTCTTCACTTGCCAAATTGTGGCAACTTCGTCCATCGATGATGACCTTCACGGAACGTCCATTGATGCCCGCTTTGGTGTGGAAGATGTGGCAACATTGGTCTTCGTCTTGTTGGTGTTGAAGTGTCAAGACCTTGGAGACAACAAGAGCGGGGCTTGAATCATTGTCACAAAAGACTTGATCATCTTCCTCTTCATTCACTCGCCGGTGCATGGCCACGTGCTCAAGTGCTTCCATTTCTTCCTCGCTCATGGAGTCATAGGTGCCATCGCCGTTATCGATCATGGTGTGCTGAGTTGGGCACTCGAATGTCTTGTGGCCGCGGCCTTGACATGTGAAGCATTTGATGGAGCTCATCTTGACGGTCTCATCCATTGGATTAGATGATGATGAAGCTCACATCTTGAAGTTGTTTGTAGTAGGAGGGCGACTTAAAGATGTCGAAGTTTTCTTGTAACCTGACTTGTCGCCGTTGCTTGGAGATGCTCTAGTCGAGGTAGGAGGGGCCGAAGTCATGGGAGCTTGAGTGTGGGAGCCATAGGTCTTGGAAGATTACTTGGCATATTTGAAGTCATCTTGCACTTGTCGCTCGGCCTTGGTCGCTTGGTGAACTAGCTTGAGGAGGTTGGAGTAAGGTTGGAAGACGTCAATCTTCTTTATTGGGTGATTGAGGCCGTTCAAGAAGCATGCCATAGTTTGTTCATCATCTTCCTTGACGTTGGCCCGTATCATGGCAAGCTCCATCTCTTGGTAGTATTATTCCACCGTCGTGCCTTGCTTGAGGAGTTGCAACTTCTTGAAGAGATCACGGGTGTAGTGTGTAGGCACGAAGCGAGCTCTCATGACATCCTTCATTTGTGTCCAAGTCATGATGGGTGGTTCGCCTCTCTCCCTTCGTCTTGCGAGCGCTTGTTCCCACCAAATGAGGACGTAGTCTTGAAACTCAAGGGAGGCCATGGCGATTTTCTTCTCCTCTTCATAATTGTGAAGACGGAATATCTTGTCGACCTTCAATGCCCATGAGAGATATTCCTCAGGATCGTTGCTTCTGGAGAACTTGGGCATGGTGAACTTGAGCTTGTCGTAGCGTAGTTCTTCATCATGTTGACGATGGTGATGTTGCACTTCGCGTGGAGGAGTGTCTTCAATTTCACGCTCCTCTTGATGGACTTGCCGATTAGGTCGAGGCATTTGTGCCTGGTTTCTTCTTTCTTGTTGCTCCTCATGGCGAGCGGCTTCATCTTGTCGTTCTTGGTGAAGTTCTTCTTGTTCACGCACTTGATGGTTGCGTTCGGCGAGGGCTTTAGTGGCCTCATGGAGTGCGCATTGTGCTTCAAGGGCTTGTTCATCATGGCGTCCTTGTTCTTGTCGAATGGCATCGCCGTCTTGAGGTGCTTGACATTGCGGTTGTGGAGGTTGCTCGTGGTCCACGACGTCTTGTTCTTGGCGGCGTGCTCTTTCACGTGCGTGGACTCGGTCTTGCAAACCATTTCCATGGAATGGATTTTGGTTGTCGTTGCGTTGAGGTGAGTGAGCTCGAGGAGGACTTGCATCAAAAGAAGAATATGCCAAAGAGTGGCGACTTGAGTGGCGCCGTCTTGACGAAGAAGTGGTGGAGGATGCGCGGCTCACGATCATGTTGCGAAATTCCTCCATTTGAGTGTTGAGCTAGGCTTCAAGATAGCCCCATTGTCTTGCTTCCGATTGGTGTAGGTTGGTGGTGAGTTGCTCGATTCGATCACCCAAAGCTTCACTTTCTTGATGTAGAGCTCGTTGGGTGACGAAGAAGTGATTCTTGGTGACATAGTCGCATTCGTCATCTTGATCCTCAAAGAGTGGGTTCACCAAAGAACTTGGCCTATCCATCACAACCAAGTAGTGGTGAGTAGGAAAATGAGAGAACAATAAAGTTACCTTTCCCCGAAGGTTGAGGATGTATCGAGTATCACTCAATGGAATGCTATAATAGGAGAATTGGTACCGGGTTTTGTTTTCTCACACCTACAAGTAAAGGCTTATAGAGTAGCTTGGTTAGGAAGAGTGGCACAAAATTCAAGCAAGTGTTAGCCAAGATATTGATAATGCTGAAAACATGCACTACAAATTGCAAGTAAGAAAAATAGATCAAAGCCAAGGATATCACTAGGAACACACACACGGAAGATAAATGGGATCCGCACAACCAAGGAGTGAGTTCAAAATGTGTAACCACGGAAAATGCTCTTGTTGTACGGATACTAGAGAGATGCTAGCTCGATTGCTCAAATGGGCTAGGTATGCTTGTGCACCAACCTATGAGAGTAACGTGCCGTCTACGATCCCAAGTATCCTAAGTATGTATGGATCACTATGATGAAATGATGTAAGATGGCTCAATGCTATTTCTTACAAGCTCTTTGTTTCTCTTATTTTGCTTAAAAGATTTTTTTGACTATGCCACAATGCTTCATATTCAAGCCGTAGTATGAGCTAACAAGTATGATATGCACGGGAGAGACGTATCACTAAAGGTGCAAAAATATCACTACAAAAAAATACACTTCCGTGATGATACGTGTTTGTCACAGTAGGTCACGTTTTCTGTCATGCATGTACATCCATGACGATTTTATGACAGAATCAAGATAGTCCTACTTGTGCTGTCATAGAAGTGTTCCATGACAATACCAAAATTATCATCACGGAAGTGTCCACTTCCATGACGATAAATGGCACGTCATGGAAGTGTTTTCGTCAAGGGTAACCGACACGTGGCATCCACCGTAACGGGTCGCCATTAAGCTATCGGGTTCCGGTTTTGATCCGGTAACCCGTTAACAGCCCGGACCAATGGGGATTTTCCACGTGTAAAATTCTGATTCGCCGGAGGATCCACGTGTCAGTTCAGCCTTGGGACAGATATCATCCAACCAATGGTCGGGACGCGCCTATGATAAGTCGACATGTGGCTCGGCCGAACAGTGGCCCATTCAGGTTAAAAGGTCGGGCCTATCAGAATAAGCGGGCCGGCCCATTAGCGGCCTACTTGCATCAGGCCCATTCACAACCACGGCCCATACGAGTTACACAGAATCGGCCCATCAAAGGCCCATTTTAGATTTGACAATTTCCAGCCCGTTAACGGCCCGCTACGTCTTTGGGCTCAATTACGGCCCGACCTTCTTTCGGCCTGTTAGCAGCCCATTATAGATATGGACCAATATGCTGCCGGTACGTCTTTCGGCCTTTTCTCGGCCCATTCTGTAGTTGGGCCAACTTCTAGCCCGTTGTGACTTTCGGCCTTTCCTCGGCCCATTCTGTACATGGGCCAACTTCTAACCCATTTTGTCTTTCGGCCTGTTAACGGTCCACACAACAGTTGGGACTTTGTCGGTGCCACCTGAATTTGGGTCCATTAGCGGCCCACTTTAAGCAGGGCACAATTTTAGCCCGACGGGACTTTCGGCCTGTTAAAAGCCTAGTTCGTAAATTGGGCCTTTATTAGCCCAAAACACTTTCGGCCTCTTACTGGCCCGTCAAGTAAAAGGGCCAAGACAAAATTGATATTTAATTCGATCTGCTAGAGGCCCGCGGGCCGTTTCCATTTATACGGCCCTACCGAGCTTTCGGCTTGTTAACGGCCTGCCACTACAGGAATCAGGCACTTTGCCGTCTGCCATGGCTGACGGCAAAGGCATGCCTGGCGGATGGCAAAGGCCTTTGCTGTCAGCCAGCAGACGGCAACAGGTCCGGCTGAATAGGCTACGGCGAAGGGCTCTTTATCGTCTGCTGGCGGACGGCAAAGATGAAATGGTCTTTGCCGTCCGCCAGCAGACGGCAAAGGACCTGGACGGCACACGTGGTAGCTTAGGGCCGTTAAGGGGTTAACGGCGTGCTTTGCCGTCTGCTAGCGGACGGCAAAGAAACAATATAGGCCAGCCAAGTGCCCCCCAGGTTGCACAGGTAGCTGCCACGTGGCAGCTTTGCCGTCAGCTGGCTGATGGCAAAGCTCTTTGCCGTCTGCCAGCAGACGACAAAGTGCCTGTATAGCCCCTGTTTTTTCTTAAATTCATTCAATTTGACAGAATTTCACAGATATATATATATATATACACACACATTTCAAAATAATTTCAACAAGCATACCAACAATAAGTTTTCAACAACATAAGAAACATACAAGTTTCCAACAACATATCCAACATACAATGATTTCCAACAACATATCCATATATACATACATATCCAAAAGAAGTTTCAACAACATATCCATATATACATACATATCCAAAAGAAGTTTCCAACAAGTTTCCATAAACAAAAAGGAAGCACAAGGAGAATAGTACACTCCATCAATGCAAGCTTCCTCATCTAAAGCAAATCTGCAAATTGGGAAAGATGAAAGTTAGAAGAAGAAGAAGAAGACTAGCTAGAAGAAAAAGAAGAAAAGGAAGAAGAAAAAGAAGAAGAAGAATTTATATTCTCTTTCTTTTTCTCCTCTCCTCTTCTTTATCTTCTTCTTCTTCTAACTAAGCTAGGTAAAAATGCTAAGTGTGTAGGTCATTTTAGAGCTAAGCTAGGTAAATAGGTCATTTTGGAGCTAACCTAGGTAAAATGGATCATATTGGAGCTAACCTAGGTAAACTTGGTCATTTGGGAGCTAACCTAGGTAAAATGGATCATATTGGAGCTAACCTAGGTAAAATTGGTCATTTTGGAGCTAACCTAGCTAATTATGCCATTTTTTAGTTAACTAAGCATATTATGCCATTTTTGACATAAGTAAGCTAAGTATAGGTCTTTCTTGAGCTAACCCAGGTAACTAAGCATATTAGAGCTAATTTAGCATTTTAGAGCTAACTTAGAGCTAACTTAGCATATTAGAGCTAACTTAGGTCATTTCAGAGGAAACAAAGCTAAGTATAGATCATTTTGGAGAGCTGACATACCTGACATACTTCACTCCTCCTTCTCCTTCTCCTTCATCATCCTGATGCGCTTAGAGCGGCGAGGCAGTGGGATGTACTCTTCTACCACAATTGGCATGGTCATGTCGCCCGACTGTGGGATCGCCGGCGCCACCACCATCGCGAGGTCATTGTCAGACACCACCACCATCGCAAGGCCATCTTCAGGCAGCACCATCGCTAGGTCATCCTCAGCCACCACCATCTCTTGCCCATCGTCAGCCACCACCATCGCTTGGCCATCGTCAGCCACCACCATCGCGAGGTCATCGTCAGACAGAATAGGCTGCACCTCCTCATCCCCACTCTGCTCCTCTTCTTCCCCACTCCATTCCGGATCATCCACGCTGCTGCTTTCGCTGTAGCCAGACTCGCTGCTGCTTTTGCTGTAGCCAGAGTCGCTGCTGCTGCTCCCATTGCCTGACCAAATGCAACAAAGGTTTTTTAACAATCAGTGTGAGACAAAGCCAAATGGAGAGGAAGAAGAGGCAGAGCGTACTGGCATCATCGTCATCCTGGTAGTGCATGCAGCACATAGTCGTGTTGAACACCTTCACGATGAGAATGGCGTCGCCGTCGTACCTGAAGACAAGGAAGTACCCGTGGCGCAGGTCATAGGCACGGACGAACTGCTCCCAGCCACGATACAGGTACATGTGGTCGTTCTTGATCACCACCTCCACGTCCCAAAGCCTGCGAAGTCCGCTGCCGGCCTGTCGCAGCTTCACATTCTTTGGCCGATGGCCGTCCAGCATCTTCATAAAAGTGTCAGGCAGCCTCTGCAGCGTGGGTCAAGGAGTGATGTAGCAAACAGCAGAGTTATGATAAAGAGATGGGTGAAGGGGAGATCTCTCCTTTTATATACCTGCCTCCTGGAGGAATTCTCAAGTACGATCGTGAAGAACTCGAAACCTTCCAAGTCGTACTCCAGTGTGGCAGAGCGCAGCCTGCGGTGGCGGCCTCCCCCCATCTCTGATAAGTAGCAGAAGATACCAATTACTACCCTTACAACATTATCAAACAACATTACAGCAACAGAAGTTTTGAGCAGTAGATAATCAACTACACCGAGTCATCATTTCATATTCAAAAAGCAATGCACTTGTGGACATATGATGGCAACAGCTAGAACCCTTCAAAACTAGGGATTTCTTTAGACATGAAACAAAACTGAAAATGTAAACCAAATTGATGGTGATACCAATAAGAAAACATTACCACTACCAACGATATTGATGGTGATATTCAAAGATAACACAAGGTTCAAGTGTAACCAATATTTTTTCATTTATTTTTGGTAGAAAAATTATTTGAAATTTGGTGAAATATAGACAACTACAATTCTGCATGACATGCCATGGACCTTATGTCTTCTACTGTCACACTTCAACCAATATCATAATTCATTTAATAATTTTTTTTGCCAAGTGACAATTACGTTGCGGAATTAAAATGGACAGCAGTTCACATAGGGTTAAAAAATATCATTGAATGATCAGTTCCTCACTCCATATCACATAAAAATTGCCGTTTTTGACAATTAATTGTTATTATAATATTTGTATAAAACATGAAAATCAGGAGATTCAACAAACACTCCTGACAAAAACCTATACATTGATGTACATGTATGTTGTTCATTAGGATTTTACCCCTTTTCTATAGCACACTTTAATTAATGGGTACACAATTTTGAGCACACCCAGGTTTTATTTAAAGAAAACATTCCCATGTTCTCAACACGGCCATCACAGTGAATACTTACTTACCATGCATATTTTGGTTATGTGGCGCTGGTATTCTACAGTTTCTAGCACTAGGAGATATGTATAGCCTAAGGACAATCAGCAAAATAATCTTGATTAAAAAATCCAACAGATCAGCATGTCTCACTCGAACCAAACTGATATGTATGTTAAACATCACATACAAGTAATTCGAATAAAAGAATGTCAGCGAAAACAGAAGGCACAAAGACATGCTGTCCACTGAATATTTAAATTAAACTAAATGTAAACCAAAATTTAAAAAACAGAATCAAAATCTAAAGTAAACCTAAACTAAACCAAGCCTAATTTAAACTAAACCTAAACTAAATCTAAAAAAACAGAAAAAAGATACAAGTTCTCACCGGAGCAGGGGTCGCCGGAGCGGCGGGGTGGCCACGGGGGTGGAGGAGAGGGGTGTCGCGGCGGCCGGGGTGGAGGAGGGGGCGCCGGAGCGATGGGGCGGCCGCGGTGGTGGAGGAGAGGGGCGCCGGGGCGGCTGGGGTGGAGGAGGGGGTGCCGGAGCGGCGGGGCGGCCGCGGTAGTGGAGGAGAGGGCGCCGGGGCGGCCGCGGTAGTGGAGGAGAGGGGCGTCGGGGCGGTTGGGGTGGAGGAGGGGGCGCTGGAGCGGCGGGGCGGCCGCGGTGGTGGCACCTGAGCGGCGGGGCGGCGACGGGGGTGGCACGGGGCGGAGGAGGGGGTCACCGGGGCGACGGGGGCGCCGCGGCGACGGGGGTGGCAGCTGCACGGGGGCGGGGCGGCCGGCGACAGGGGTGGCGCGGGGCGGCGGCGGCTAGGGCACGGGGCGGAGAGAGAGAGGGGACAGAAAGAGGGGTGGGGCGCGGGCGTTGGCTTTTTAGTTAGGGCACGGTTCTTTGCCGTCTGCTAGCAGACAGCAAAGAGCCTAGCTAACGGACGTTAGTTTGGCCAGCTTCTTTGCCGCCTGCTAGCAGACGGCAAAGAAGCTTTGCCGTCGGCTAGCGGACGGCAAAGAAAGTGGCCGTTAGGTGGCTCTCGCTAGTGGGCCACCCTCCCTCTTTGCCGTCCGCTAGCTGACGACAAAGCTTCTATGCCGTTAGCTAGCGGACGGAAAAGATACGGCTGACGGCAAACAATATCTTTGCCGTCTTCTCCTTCTTTGCCGTCAGCTTTCTGTAAGCTGATGGCAAAGACCATCTGTGCCATCAGCTAGCAGACGGCAAAGAGGCGGCTGACGGCAAAGATTCTGATTCCAGTAGTGTGCTAAGGTTGTTACGGTGGGCCACAGCGATTGGGATCCACTAAATATTAGTTGACCAGCCCAATTAAGGCCCGCTTTGACTACAGATGTTTGTTCGTTCGGATGGCTCCAGGTAATGTTTGGGCGTGTTGGCCCCTGTTTCAACTATATAGCATATACAAAGAATTATCCTACTCTATACTATCGCCTCTAAAAAACCTACACTATACAATAAAGAGACTAAGGCATAGAAACGAAGAATAATCCTACACTATACAATAAAGAATTTACAGCAGATTATATCCACTGGGCATTATAGTTCTGCACCAGTGATAATAAAGCGTATAGAAACAGCAAATTACATACACTTGGCAAATAAACCTCATACATCATGGACGCGCATCAACAAAACTTACCATTTGAACTATAATCTCTTCAGAAAATAGGATTGGCCGGATTCAAATACACAAATTTCAGTCTGCAAATTCTCCAATTCCTTTGTGGTTACCTCAGTGTCTTGTTTCATTTTTTTTGACTCCTGCATCTAATACCTGCAACTCCAGCCTCAACATTTTGATTACATGTTTAGAATCATATATACGTTGTCTTGCCACTTCTAGTTGATGCTCGAGAACATCATCACATTCCAATTCCAATCCATAATCATTTGTAACGGCCATGCCGCACTGCTCTGAGATCTTTGTGTTGATGTCACTTCATCCTGAAATGTTTCTGTAAGTACACATGACTAGGTCAAAAATATAGTTACAACAGTGAAGCGAGCAAGACAGACTATCTTGTACATGGCAAAACAGGACTAACAATAATGTTACACGTCATGAAGCATAAGCAGGTGATATTTTAAAAATTATAAAAATGGTAGTCTGTGCAGCCAAATCTCTCTTAACTCATCAGAGGAGCTGGATGTTGGGGCCAAATCCAAAACCCAGACAGGTTATAAATTTAGACCACACGCAGCTACTGAACATTATAATAACACCCTTAAGACCCTTATTATGCTAACACCCCACCCGGTGCCCCATCCTCCTCACCGCCCCTTCTTCCCCGCCGGGGCCCAAGATCCACTACAACTGCCTCCTCCCGACCACCTTCTTCCCCCGTCGCAGTCCCCTCCCCTTCCCCCTACCCACCTTCTTCCACGGCGGCGCACCCACCCCGAGCCGCCGCCCCACCTTCTCTAGCGTGGTGCACCCACTCGAGCGGCCGCCCACACTCCCCACCTTCTCCGACTCAGCTCGCCGTCGGCCAGCGCGCCACCTTTGTCGGCCAGATCCGTGGCAGCACCCTGGTGGCCTCAACCCCCTCCCCGATGGATCTCGCTCCTCCGCCGCCGTCGGGATCCCGCTCAATCCCATCGAATCACCGGATCGGCGCCGGGATCCGGCCCTGTTTGACCAAATCTGCCTTGATCCGCGGCCGTGGAGAAGACAGAGGGGCTCACCGGAGCTACCTCCTCGTGACAGATGGTAGCCTCGCGCCCCACGAACGTCCGAGGTCGTGGCCACCACACGCATCCGCAACAGCAAAGAATCCACCCCCGGGATCGAGCTCCTCCACGGCTCCATGGCAAGCTCTTCTCCCTTCCCCTCAACTCCTCTCCAGCGAGCTGTCGTCACTAATGTGCCGTGTGCTGTTTGAAAAAAAAATCTAGGCTTGAAGTTCGCCGGACCACGGCGAGTCGTTCGGCAGTGCGCCCGCGTGCAGTTCAGTCGGCGGGAGGTTTTCATGAGCTGGCACAACCATCCTCTATCCACTGCCGAATCCCGCAGCCACTTCATCTTACCCACCATCCTCTCCTGCTCCGCCGTGAAGCATGACCGGCAGGTATTGTTAGCGTCCCAGGCCCAGCTCACAACCTCCGGCATATGTTCGGACGTTTCCGGTGCACATCGGACACACCACTACAAGCAAAGAGCCCACCACATCCCAAAAGACTAGCCTGAAGGGAGTGTGGCACTCCTCCTTATAAGGTGGTCCTAGCCCCCTCCCATATCCGAGGTGGGACTAAAGTCACTGGCAACGCCCAATAGCCAGCGTCTCTGACACCCCATCCCCCTAAACATGGCGGACTAGGGCCCAGCTCTGATACCAATTGTTAGCGTCCCAGGCCCAGCTCACAACCTCCGGCATATGTTCGGACGTTTCCGGTGCGCATCGGACACACCACTACAAGCAAAGAGCCCACCACATCCCAAAAGACTAGCCTGAAGGGAGTGTGGCACTCCTCCTTATAAGGTGGTCCTAGCCCCCTCCCATATCCGAGGTGGGACTAAAGTCACTGGCAACGCCCAACGCACCGGAAACGTCCGAACATATGCCGGAGGTTGTGAGCTGGGCCTGGGACGCTAACAATTGGTATCAGAGCTGGGCCCTAGTCCGCCCTGTTTAGGGGGATGCGGTGTCAGAGACGCTGGCTATTGGGCGTTGCCAGTGACTTTAGTCCCACCTCGGATATGGGAGGGGGCTAGGACCACCTTATAAGGAGGAGTGCCACACTCCCTTCAGGCTAGTCTTTTGGGATGTGGTGGGCTCTTTGCTTGTAGTGGTGTGTCTGATGCGCACCGAAAACGTTCGAACATATGCCGGAGGTTGTGAGTTGGGCCTGGGACGCTAACAGGTATGAAGGAGGTCCATTGGGGTCGAGGTTCTGGCGACAGCAGTTTGCAGTCCGGGCAAGCATGACACGCAGCTCGTAAGCGTGCGGGTGTGTCGTTCGGTACCTTATCGTCCTTCCTCTGGCAAGATCCTTCATCCCCCTCGAGCACCTTCTTCTGCAAAATTGAGTAGGTTCTTGGTCATCTTGCATCTCGTGTCCGTCTTTTTTGTTGAATTTGGTTCTCGTGGTGGTGAATTCTGCACGTATTGGGGATCGAAGGTGTTTAACTGTTATGCTCGCTGTTGACAGGTAGCCAATCTCCTGCAGTTTTGTGGGTGCCTCACTGCTACGTGCATGCATCCCGTTTCCTGCTCCTCTCCACCCTCCCTAGAGGGCATGCAGTTTGCCAGCGTGTGTGTTTGCAGGTCCTACCGTCCTAGCAACCGATGGGTCACCCCTTTTCAGCGAGCACTGCGTGCAGTGCGGGCGAGCGTGGCATGCAGTGCGGGCGAGCGTGCCGTGCAGCTCGCCGGGCATCTGGGCGACGAACCTCACTTGCAGCTCTCTCCTCCACTCCTTGTTGTTCGCGGGAAGCGGGGAACAAGCGCACTGCACTAGGGGTGGCCGGTGTCATACTTTTTTTAAGTAGTTCATCTTGTTATATGTCTTTTTTAGTAGTTCATCTTGCTGTATGTTTCAGTTTGACCGTGTTAATGCATGCAGCTCTTTGCTGGTTTGGGTGCAGCTCGCAAGCATTTGTGGAGTTCTACGGTGCACAGGCGTGCGCGTGCGGTCCCAAAGGAGCAGTCCACATCGCCGACGGCAGCACCACCACGACGTCATGCAATTCGGCAGGCTGTGACCTCTAGTTCGGCAATCGTGTCTTGGGTTCACACGTGCGTCGGTGCAGCTCGGAGCTCCCTCGCCCGATGCCAGCGATTAGGCTTCCTCGTGAAGTTCAACAGGGCCACCAATGGCCTTCCCGGCGACGACCAGCTGCAGGCGGTTTGGCTAGCGGCGACGGCCACCACTCTGCTCTCTCCCCTATCCACATGCGTTCATTCACACAGCAGTCCGGCGGCTCCACCGGCGGCATGTGCAGTTCACTCCATGCGAGATGAGGCGCTCCTCCTCGATGGCCGAAGAGTTCAGAAAAAGGATTGTGCCTCAGGGTGTTGTGGTCGTGCAGCTCGGAGATGCTCGCGATGCCGTTCGGAGCTTGTGCGCGTGCAGTACTGCGAGCGCCATCTCTTCCCATTGGTCGGTGGACCATGGCCGTGCAGCTCGGAGATGCTCGCCATGCGGTTCGGCGCTTGTGTGCGTGCAGTCGGGAGAGCGCCATCTTCATCTCTTGCCCTGTGGTCCGTAGACCATGGCTGTGCAGCTCGGAGACGCTCGCTGTGCGGTTCAGGGCTCATGCGTGTGCAGTCCGGCGAGGGCCATCTCTTCCCCTGCAGTCCGTCAGCCATGGCATGCAGTTTGGGGACGCTCGCCATGCGGTTCAGGGCTCGTCCGCGTGCAGTCCGACGAGCATCCGTGCACGTCAAGTCCAGCGAGCGTCCGTGCACAGCAGCGCCTCTACCACTAGTTTGGAAAATGGATAGCTCTGGAATCTACTACTCACAATCGTTCAATGCTGCTCTCAACTTCTGTTGTGTTGTTATGCTTGTCTTTATCCCGGCTCTATGGCAGCTTCATGTTCCCCCTAGGCTGCATGTGTTCCTCTTGCTGTAGCTGGTAGTAGCTCATAATAATTTTTTGAAAAAACGTGACAACCTTGTAAAAGAAAAAGTATCTCTGACGCTTTGTGTTTGTTGTGCTCTAGACAAGAACGTTGCACATTTATTATGCAACTGTGAGATTTCCAGAATAATCTAGGATAAACTATATATCTGATATGCTTCAAAGAAGAGTAGAAGGAAAAATTGAACAAGGTAGCTGCTGAATCTTTTGCATTGAGGAGTGAGAGGAGCTGTTAAATAATTTCCTTTCTTTTTTCCTTTTGGCAATTGGCCTATTTTGTTATGGAGTTGTCTTAAATTTTTCGCTGTGATTGAGAAAAAGGTTTTGGAGTTCACTAGAAAAACTGAGCGACCGCGTGCTTGCAGTACGTCTTGAGATAGAAGAAAAAGAAAGGGATGCAATTTTGTTACACTGCACCGCGGGTTATTGCTCAATTTGTAAAATCTTTCTTTGTAAAAGTAGTGCACCTGGTGAACCGAAGAAGTACATTTTTTTTCAAAGTATTGTAGTTCATTGTTAAAAATCTGTGTGGTTTGCTTTATAAAATCTGCGTGGTTCACTATGCAAAAAAAAAAAAAAAAAAAAACAGTACACTTGAACCGTTCATGCAGGTTCACTGGCCTCAGTCGTGTAGTCCAAAAATCCTTTATACTCCCTCTGTAAACTAATGTAAGAGCGTTTGGAATACTAAAGTAGTGATCTAAACGCTTTTATCTTAGTTTACAGAGGAGTACATTTTAAAAAACAAGAAAAAAAACCATGCAGCTCACTTCGATTTTCTCTAAAAAATTAAATTGCACTTGCGTGTTAAAAAAAACAAAAATGCATCGGGAGTTCAGTGCACTTCGTCGTCGCATGCGGTTCACTACACTCGGCCAGGTAGTTTAGATAAAACTACAAAATAAAATGTTAGAAAATAATAATAATGCAGTTCCCTTTGTAGACATTGCAGTGCGGTTTCCTGTCTGATGCAGTTTCTTCGTTGATTTTGTTGTCGTGAAAAATGCATTTTAAAAAATACAGTGCACTTGACTGTCTGATGCAGTGCGGTTTTTAGTCTGAAGCAGTGCGGTTTTCTGTCTGATGCAGTACGTACGACGATTTTGGTGTCGCGAAAAAACAGAGTGTCCGCATTTCGTTAAAATCAAAATTGCTATTAAACCGTAAGGAATCGGAGAGTGTTCTACATGAAAAAGTTGCGCCTCATCGATATCTTTCCAACGGCATATAATTTGAATCATTTCGACCAGCGGTTTGTAAAAATTTCGCGAAAAACGGCCGCTGCCTCCCAACGTCAGCCACACGATTTTCAAAATTAACTAAAATCCGTTAGGAATCTCAAAAACATTTCAACATATGAAAGTTGCGCCCCGTCCGTAGCTTTCCAACGGCGTATCATACGCCTCGTTTCGACAAACGGTTCAAAAACTGAAGCGAAAACAGTCCCGAAAATTGCAAAAATTTCAAAAAAGCTGAATTCCACGATTTAGTAAATTTAAAACTGCTCTTAAACCGTAACGAATTAGAGAAAATAATAGATATAAAAAAGATGCGCCTCGACGGTATCTTTCCAACGGTGTATCATTTGCTTCATTCCGACGAGCGGTTTAGAAAAAAAACGCTCGCTGCCATTCGTCGTGAGCCGCACCGTTTTTTAAACTGCTCTTAAACTATGATGAATCTCGAAAAGTGTTCAACATGGCGAAGTTGCGTCTAATCAATAGCTTCTCAACGGTATATTACACGCGTCGTTCCGATAAACGGTTAAAAAACTAGATCGAAAAAGGTACCGAAAAAACACCGCGTGCAGTTTTTTCCGACAAGAAGTTCACTAGTCTCTGTATTGCAGTACCTTTGCTATTGAAAGTGCAGTGCCCTCGCGTTGAGCGTGCAGTGCGGAAGTGTTATCAGAATAGTTATTCTGCTAATATTAGCAGAATAGACCGGCTATATATATATATATATATATATATCTTGCATATAAGTAAGCAAGCAGTTGGCCATTCTGTAGCGCAATTAACTAGTTAGAACATTGTGTGTCATGTTCCAGAAGAGTCTTAGGGAGCATAATGAACAGCAAAGGGATTCATACAAATCTACTACAACAAGCAAAACTATGCAATCATTAGCCTCGTATAAACTAGATTGTGAGCCTCATGCAGTAATATTTGGTTAATAGACTTCAAAGCTTCAGGCACACTTCGCCAGAGTAATTAAATGGTAAGGCCTTTAATTATGTCAACTACTAATAGTTATACAAGTACCCTACATCAGGCATCATTGTTTGGGCATCTCATTAACGGAGGACAAATAAAGCAATTGAAAAGAGCAATTTAACTATGCCTGAAACAAACAAGCAATTGAACTGTTGAGTTGGCAGCATGCATACATGCACACCTCAATAACATCCATGGCCTAGCTACATTTATTATATAAAGGAATAAGTAATGTAATATTGTTTGCCCCGTATGAAGTATCTCGACTAGTATGTAATCAAGATCCTAGTAATGATAGGGAGGCTAATGATGTGAATATGCGTTTGGTTATGACATTTATGACATCGACAACTCTACCATAGCAGGAAGCAATTTCACACTGTTCACTACTATAAGATGTTTTAGATATTTAAAAGTAGACTACATCCGTAGTGAGTGAACAGACACATTAAAATATGTTTACATACATCTAATTTACAAGAAAGTTAGAACATCATATAGTAGTGAGCGGAGGGAGTTTTAATCAATGGCCTGATGATTGGGTTATAGGTGAAGAACCCTACGCAAGCACAATGTCAGACAAATAGGATGTCCTGATAATTGTAATATAGTGACTTACCATAACTGGTTGAACAGGCTCAGCGCTGCTCCTCCTCTTGCAAGGCTCCTTCCTAACATCTTATACTTGGAAATCCTCAATCTTATCTTTATTGCACCCCCTCTGCAAGGTGACACAAACTAGTTACTGGTCTCCTTGGAAAATAAATATGCATACTTTCCAGTCTGTGAACAACACCAAAGGATGAGTTTATAACAAAACAACACCACGTAATGAAACATGCCACATCTCTTGCATACAATGAAATGAGCATTTACTATGTGTGCGCAGTGTAAAAACTAGGCATACCTTCGAACTGGACCTCCAGGTACTCTTGGAGAGCCTACTTTAGTGTACAGCCAAACATTTATGTCACCTATGAGTTATACAAGCCCCCACTACAGCAGCCCTTAGTGTTTAAATCCTTGACAAGCTCTGTTAAGTCAAGAACATCAAGTAATCAAAGCAAACAATCCTAGAATGGTTGGCTGATACAAACAAGCAATTGAACAGATGTGTGAGCAAATCTTGCACAACACTGAATTACATATCAAGAAAAGAAGCATAGAAGGAGGCTTAAAGACCATCACTTGACTAACCAGATTTAAGGGGCATTTAAACATCATGTGCAATGTATGAACTAACATATACATTGCATATTTCAGATTCTATAATGAAATGCACATGTATTAGGTTATGCCATGTATGATGCCTAAATGTACACTATAGCAGGCATGAGTGATTCATCATTGCACGCACAATTGAATTGCAGGTTAAGGGCCAGTTCTATTCCACCTTTTCAGAGTTTATTGTCAAAATAAGCCATAAAAGATGTAAAGAACTCGTTTTTGAGTTATGGGCTTGGGCTTAACTTATTTCCGTTTGGGGGGGGGGGGGGGGGGGCTCGGGTGGTAGAAGCTCACTAAAAATTGAAGGGAAGGGGAATAGCGAAATGACTGTGTTGTCTACCTATATTACACTCAAAATGCCACTGCTCACGCCCGCGTCACACCTTACCCTTGATGTCTACTATGCAACTTTATTCTTGTAGACTTGTGTTGGGCCTCCAAGCGCAGAGTTCTGTAGGACAGTAGCAATTTTTCCTCAAGTGGATGACCTAAGGTTTATCAATCCGTGGGAGGCGTAGGATGAAGATGGTCACTCTCAAACAACCCTGCAACCAAATAACAAAGAGTCTCTTGTGTCCCCAACACACCAAATACAATGGTAATTTGTATAGGTGCACTAGTTCGGCGAAGAGATGGTAATAAATGCGTAGTAATGATAGTAGATATTGATTTTTGTAATAGGAACAACAAAAAACAGCAAGGTAGCAATTGATAAAACGGAGCACAAATGGTATTGCAATGCTTGAAAATGAGGCCTAGGGTCCATACTTTCGCTAGTGCAATCTCTCAACAATGCTAATCTAATTGGATCATATAACCATCCCTCAACATGTGATGAAGAATTGCTCCGAAGTTCCTATCTAGCGAAGAACATAAGAAGAAATTGTTTGTAGCTATTCTTTCCGATCGATCTATCCAAGAGTTCGTACTAAAATAACACCAAGTTATTCTTTCCAATCGATCTATCAAGAGTTTGTACTAAAATAACACTAAGTTATTCTTTCTGATCGATCTATCAAGAGTTCATACTAAAATAACACCAAAGCAAATTCAGATTCATAATACTCAATCCAACACAAAGAACCTCAAAGAGTGCCCCAAGATTTCTACCGGAGAAACAAAAGACGAGAACGTGCATCAACCCCTATGCATAGATTACCCCAATGTCACCTCGGGAATCCGTGAGTTGAGTGCCAAAACACATATCAAGTGAATCAATATGATACCCCATTGTCACCACGGGTATTCATAGCAAGACATACATCAAGTGCTCTCAAATCCATAAAAGTATTCAATCCGATAAAATGAAATCTCAAAGGGAAAACTCAATTCACAACAAGATAGAGAGGAGGAAACACCATATGATCCAATTATATTAACAAAGCCCGCGATACATCAAGATCGTGACATCTCAAGAACACGAGAGAGAGAGAGAGAGAGATATTAAACACATAGCTACTGGTACAAACCCTCATCCCCGAGGGTGGACTACTCCCTCCTCAACATGGTGGCCGTCGGGATGATGAAGATGGCCACCGGTGATGATTTCCCCCTCCGATAGGGTGCCGGAACGGGGTCTAGATTGGTTTTTCGTGGCTACAGAGGCTTGCGGCGGCGGAACTTTTGATCTAGGGTTACCCCGAGGGTTTTTGTAATATTTGGCAATTTATAGGGTGAAGAGGCGGTGCGGGAGGTCACCAAGGGGGCATAACCCCCCTGGGCGTGCCTGGGCTCCTAGGCGCGCCCAGGTGGGTTGTGCCCACCTCGGGCCTCCCCTCTGGTACTTTTTTAGCCCTTCTTGGGTCTTCTGGTCCAAAAAAAGTTCTCCAAAAAATTTCGCTGTGTTTGGACTCCGTTTGATATTGATTTCCTGCGAAGTAAAAAACTAGCAAAAAACAACAACTGGCACTGGGCACTATGTCAATAGGTTATTCCCAAAAATGATATGAAGTTGCTATAAAATGATTGCAAAACATCCAAGAATGATAATATAACAGCATGAATACTTCATAAATTATAGATACGTTGGAGACGTATCAGCATCCCCAAGCTTAATTCCTACTCGTCCTCGAGTAGGTAAATGATAAAAGAAGTAATTTATGAAGTGTGAATGCGAGCAAAGTGCATAAGTTTGATCAACGATAATTTAAATCACTTTTCCTAGCATCATAACAACAATTCTTTCTCATAAAACTTCTCATGTTAAAGTAGCAACCAATTCACATGTTAAGGTTCAAAAAATGAATTCTCTTGAAACTCAACAACCTATATTCTTAGTCACCAAACAATTGCAATTCAACTTATTCAACAGACTCTAAGTAAGAGCTCCACATACTCAATCGTCATATAGTCTTCTATGATTGCTAGTACTTAAAGCATATTGTTAGAACAAATGGCATCCATCGAACACAGAGAAAGATAGGGGCTTAATATTTCGCCTCCCAACTCATTTATCATAAAGATAATTGTCAACAATAATAAATCATGATCAAATATATTTGACTGGTCATATGTGCCTAGATCTTTCCTCACCACATGATGCTTGCCAACTAGAGAATAATTGAGGTTGAAATGAGAATGCATTCTATTGACTCTTGCATAAAAGTAAATACTAAAAAGTAAAAGATAGGCCCTTCACAGAGGGAAGCAGAGGTTGTCATGCACTTTTTATTTGGATGCCCAAGCCCTTAATGCAAAGGAACGTCACATTATATTGCCCCTTATGATAGCAACCTTTATTATGCAGTCCATCGCTTTTATTACTTTGCCATCACAAGTTCGTACAATGCTCAATTTTCCCTTACAATAAAAGATCAAACATATTTAGGAGCAATTTTTATTGCTTTATGCACCGATGACAACTTACTTGAAGGATCTTATTCAATCCATAGGTAGGTATGGTGGACACTCATGGGAAGAAACTGGGTTTAAGGGTTTTTGGATGCACAAGTAGTATCTCTACTTAGTACGATTTTTTGGCTAGCAAAAGATCCTAGGCAAACACCACATGTTGGAGGATCCATAACAATATAACTTCTATGCAAATATACACAACCATAACTCATTACGTTGTCTTCCTTGTCCAACTTCAACTAATTTGCTCAAGTTTGAAAATAATTAATGGGTATTCACAATCATAGAAGATGTCCAAGATAATATATTTGCATGTGAAAGTTCTCTTCCTTATAATAATCATTCATGAATTGCTTGTATGACCAATATTGTGAATGTCAAGCTTCAAAAGATTTCACTTTCTAAACCCAAAGTGAAGCTACTACTAGGCATGATATGAATATGTAATTTCAACTTCATGATATTCAATTCATTCAACAATTTACTCATAGGATATAAGTGAAGCACAAGAGTAAATGACAAACTACTCCAAAAAGATATAAGTGAAGATCATGCGAGTAGTTTAGTAAATGGGTAGCTTTTTGAGGACTCTCTCTCTCTTATTTAAAAACTTTAAGATCTAAGTATTTTATTAAAATAGCAAGCAAAACAAAATAAAATGACATTCCAAGGATGGCATACATCATGTGAAGAAGCAAAAACTTTGGCTCAACCGAGACTAACCGATAATTGTTGATGAAGAAAGGTGGGATGCCTACCGGGGCATCCCCAAGCTTAGATGCTTGAGACTTCTTGGAATATTAACTTGGGATTCCTTGGGCATTCCCAAGCTTGAGATTTTGTGTCTCCTTAATTCATTTTATATCACGGTTTCCCTAAATCTTAAAAACTTCATCCACACAAAACTCAACAAGAACTCGTGAGATAAGTTAGTATAAATCAATGCAAAACCTTCTCATTCTCTACTGTAGCAAATCACTAAAATTATAATTAAACATTGCATACTAAATTCCTCTTCATATTTAATACTCCTATCCTCAAATAGAATCATTAAACAAGCAAACATATGCAAACAATGCAAACATAACAACAATCTGCCAAAACAGGATAGTCTATAAAGAGTGCAATTTTCTTCATACTTCCCTAACTCCAAAAATTCTTAAAATTTACCAGACTGTATAAAATTTATCATATCTTATTGTGCAAAACATTTCAACATTTTATCACATTCTTACTTTTCTGGAGAATTTTTGCAACAGAGACAAACTTCCTGTTTTGAAACAGCAACTCATATACTTGCAAAATAAGCATGGTGAAGCCAATCCTTGCCACTTTTATTGAAGTAAGAGATGCAAAACATTATTATAAATAACAGCAAGCAAATCCTAATAAAATAATATGATGCTCCAAGCAAAACACATATCATGTGACAAATGAAAATGTAGCTCCAAGTGAGGTTACCGATAATGTTGGAGACGAAAGAGGGGAAGCCTTCCGGGGCATACCCAAGCTTAGTTGCTTGGATATTCCTTAAATATTATCTTAGGGTGCCTTGGGAATCCCAAAGATTAGGGTCTTGTCACTCCATATTCTCCTCATATCGATATCTCACCCAAAACTTGAAAACTTCAATCCCACAAAACTTAACGGAACTTCGTGAGATGGGTTAGTATGATAAAGACAAATCATTCACTTTGGTAGTGTCAAGATAAGATTCATAATTTTTTCCACATAATTCCTACTGTACTATACAATTTACACAATTTATATTAAGCAATATAAGCCATAGAAACCATAAAACAAGCAAACTATGCATTGCAAACATAATCTGTCAAAAACAGAACAGTACGTAAAGATCTGAATTAATGTTATACTTATGTAACTGAAAAGATTCTGAAAACTTACGTAAATGTATAAAATTTGTATACCCATAAACTGTAAAAAAATCAGAATTTTTCCACGTTCCAGTAAAAGATAGGAATTTCTGTACTGGATGCAAAAGTTTCTGTTTTTGCACAGAATCAAGTCAACTATCATCCACACTATCCCAATGGCTTAACTTGGCACTTTATTTAAACAAAACCTATAAAACATGATTACTACAGTATCCTAATAATGTGAACACACAAAAACAGTAGGGGTAAATGTTGGGTTGTCTCCCAACAAGCGCTTTTCTTTAATGCCTTTTTAGCTAGGCATGATGATTTCAATGATGCTCACATAAAAGATAAGAATTGAAAATAATGGGAGCATCATGAAGCATATGACTAGCACATTTAAGTCTAACCCACTTCCTATGCATAGGGATTTTGTGAGCAAACAACTTATGGGAACAAGAATCAACTAGCATAGGAAGGCAAAACGAGCAAAACTTCAAGATTTTCAACACATAGAGAGGAAACTTGATATTATTGCAATATGTAAAAGCATATGTTCCCCTCTCACAATAATTTTCAGTAGCATCATGAATGAATTCAACAATATAACTATCACATAAAGCATTCTTTTCATGATCCAAAAGCATAGAAAATTTATTACTCTCCATATAAGCAATTTTATTCTCATTCACAATAGTGGGAGTATCATATGAAACTCGAATACTAAAAATTGTTTCCACATTAAAAGAGTAATGTTCAGTAAAAGTATATTCAAAATTATGACAATAATTATCACTACTTTTTATAGCATAAGTATCCTCACAATAATCATCATAAGTAGCAACTGTGTTCTCATCATAGATAGGAGGCATGCAATCATCATAGCAAATTTGATCATTCAAAGTAGGGGGACTAAAAATATCATCTTCATTAAGCATATCATCCCCAAGCTTGGGACAAACATTAATTGCAGCAAATAAATTCTCAAACATGTCATTCTCATCAAACATAGCATCCCCAAGCTTGTGGCTTGGCATATCATAAGCATAATCACTCTCATCATTAATAGTGTGAATAGCACCGACGGTATAACAATTGCTATCATCATAATTTCCCAAGTTGGTGCCAAAAAGATTTCCAAGATTATAAGAAGTATCATTATCTTCCCAATCATAATCATCACAACAAGCAATAGGCATAACAAAATCATCATCAATAGTGCTCTCGGACATTGTGCCATAAGACAAAGAAGCAATATCATCATCAAGTGCATCGTCTTCCACGATTATTTTTGATTCATTTTCATGAGGCACGACAATAATAGGAGCAACATTATTTGGGAGAGATACCTTTTTACCTCTATTCTTTCTTCTTTTCTTCTTCTTCACCACATCATGTGTGGGTTTAATTAATTTTTTCGAGCTTCTTATTGATGAGATTGGTTGAATAAGGAGCGCCTCCTCATCACCTATTTCATCACGAGAGACAATAGGAGGGAAAGTGAAAATATTTACCCTTTCATTAGTATTCCTTTTATATTCTATTGGTTTCCCCATCTTTATATAGTTGGCAATATAAGCATTCTCATTGCAATTTACCATGCAAAACATAAAGATATTTTTTAGATTAGTTTCAATGTCGTCCGTGAGAATGAATACTTCAAACCAACTATTTTATGTGTCAATTCTTCACTCCCCAAAAATAGACAAAGCTCATTATAAAGTTCAAGGGTGATCAAATCATTACAATATTTGGCCATGATTCGATCATGAAAAAGTTTGCATTGGAAATTAAGATGACCAACCTTATTGCAAAGTTCACAAGTAATAGGACAAAGAAAACAAAATTTTGTAGCAAATTCATCTATCACTTTGAGCAAAAAATTGGTTCTATCATGTTTATGCTTCTTACAAAATCTATCTTCCCTATAAGGCACATCTTCACAAACTTTATGCACTCCACAAAAATTGGCATGCTTATAAGAAACATTTTTAACACGACTAGTGCAATCATCATTAGTATTTTGGATATTCATATAATTCATACTAACAACATTGCAATCATGCTCATCATTTATGCCAAATATTTTATTGAATTCTTCTTCTATCAATTGAGCACAATTTTCCTTTCCATCATTTTCACGAAAGACATTATAAAGATGAACAATATGATGCAACCTCTATTCCATTTTTTTGTAGTTTTCTTTTACGAACCAAACTAGTGATAAAACAAGAAACTAAAAGATTCGATTGCAAGATCTAAAGATATACCTTCAAGCACTCACCTCCCCGGCAACGGCGCCAGAAAAGAGCTTGATGTCTACTATGCAACTTTATTCTTGTAGACTCGTGTTGGGCCTCTAGGCGCAGAGTTTTGTAGGACAGTAGCAATTTTCCTTCAAGTGGATGACCTAAGGTTTATCAATCCATGGGAGGCATAGGATGAAGATGGTCTGTCTCAAACAACCCTGCAACCAAATAACAAAGAGTCTCTTGTGTCCCCAACACACCAAATACAATGGTAATTTGTATAGGTGCACTAGTTCGGCGAAGAGATGGTAATAAAAGCATAGTAATGATAGTAGATATTGATTTTTGTGATAAGAACAATAAAAAACAGCAAGGTAGCAATTGATAAAACGGAGCACAAATGGTACTGCAATGCTTGAAAATGAGGCCTAGGGTCTGTACTTTCGCTAGTGCAATCTCTCAACAATGCTAATCTAATTGGATCATATAACCATCCCTCAACATGTGATGAAGAATCACTCCAAAGTTCCTATCTAGCGGAGAACATAAGAAGAAATTGTTTGTAGCTATTCTTTCCGATCGATCTATCCAAGAGTTCGTACTAAAATAACACCAAGTTTTTCTTTCCGATCGATCTATCAAGAGTTCGTACTAAAATAACACTAAGTTATTCTTTCCGATCGATCTATCAAGAGTTCGTACTAAAATAACACCAAAGCAAATTCAGATTCATAATACTCAATCCAACAGAAAGAACCTCAAAGAGTGCCCCAAGATTTCTACCGGAGAAACAAAAGACGAGAACGTGCATCAACCCCTATGCATAGATTACCCCAATGTCACCTCGGGAATCCGCGAGTTGAGTGCCAAAACACTTATCAAGTGAATCAATATGATACCCCATTGTCACCACGGGTATTCATAGCAAGACATACATCAAGTGCTCTCAAATCCATAAAAGTATTCAATCTGATAAAACGAAATCTCAAAGGGAAAACTCAATTCACAACAAGATAGAGAGGGGAAAACACCATATGATCCAACTATATTAACAAAGCATGTGATACATCAAGATCGTGACATCTCAAGAACACGAGAGAGAGAGAGATTAAACACATAGCTACTGGTACAAACCCTCAGCCCCGAGGGTGGATGATACGTCTCCAACGTATCTGTAATTTTTGATTGTTCCATGCTATTATATTATTTGTTTTGGATGTTTTATATGCATTATTATGCTATTTTATATTATTTTTGGGACTAACTTATTAACCTAGAGCCCGGTGCCAGTTTATGTTTTTTCCTTGTTTTTGAGTTTCGCAGAAAGGGAATATCAAACGGAGTCCAAACGGAAGAAAACTTTACGATGATTTTTCTTGGACCAGAAGACACCCAGAGGACTTGGTGTCCAAGCCAAAAGACCCACGAGGCAGCGGCAAGGGTGAAGGGCGCGCCCTAGGGGGGGCACCCCCTGCCTTGTGGCCCCCTCGGCAGTCCCCTGACCTACTTCTTCGTCCTATATATTCACATATATTCCAAAACCCTCAGGGAGAGGCACGGAAATACTTTTACACCGCCGCAACCTTCTGTTCCCGTGAGATCCCATCTTGGGGCCTTTTCCGGCATCCTGCCGGAGGGGGATTCGATCACAGAGGGCATCTACATCAACCCTATTGCCCTTCCGATGAAGCGTGAGTAGTTTACCTCAGACATATGGGTCCATAGCTAGTAGCTAGATGGCTTCTTCTCTCTCTTTGATTCTCAATACCATGTTCTCCTCGAAGTTCTTGGAGATCTATCCAATGTAATCTTCTTTTGCGGTGTGTTTGTCGAGATCCGATGAATTGTGGATTTATGATCAACTTATCTATGAATATTATTTGAATCTTCTCTAAATTCTTATATGCATGATTTGATATCTTTGTATTTCTCTTCGAATTCTCGGTTTGGTTTGGCCAACTAGATTGGTTTTTCTTGCAATGGGAGAGGTGCTTAGCTTTGGGTTCAATCTTGCGTGATTTCACCTAGTGACAAAGTAGGGGTAGCGAGACACGTATTGAATTGTTTCCATCGAGGATAAAAAGATGGGGTTTTCATCATATTGCTTGAGCTTATTCCTCTACATCATGTCATCTTACTTAAGGCGTTACTCCGTTCTTTATGAACTTAATGCTCTAGATGCATGCTGGATAGCGGTCGATGTGTGGAGTAATAGTAGTAGATGCAGGCAGGAGTCGGTCTACTTGACACAGACGTGATGCCTATATGCATAATCATTGCCTTGGATATCGTCATAACTTTGCGCTTTTCTATCAATTGCTCGACAGTAATTTGTTCACCCACCGTATTATTTGCCTTCAAGAGAGAAGCCTCTAGTGAAACCTATGGCCACCGGGTCTATTTTCCGTCATATTTGTTTCCGATCTACTATCTTGCAATCTTTTATTTTCAGATCTATAAACCAGAAAACCCAAAAGTATTTAGTTATCTTTTATTTAATTTTATCTATCTCTATCAGATCTCACCTTTGCAAGTGACTGTGAAGGGATTGACAACCCCTTTATCGCGTTGGGTGCAAGTGTTTGATTGTTTGTGTAGGTGCATCTATTGGGGACTTGCACGTTTCTCCTACTGGATTGATACCTTGGTTCTTAACTAAGGGAAATACTTATCTCTACTGTGCTGCATCACCCTTTCCTCTTCAAGGGAAAAACCAATGCAAGCTCAAGAAGTAGGAGTGGACTACTCCCTCCTCATCATGGTGGCCGCCGGGATGATGAAGATGGTCACCGGTGATGATTTCCCCCTCCGACAGGGTGCCGGAACGGGGTCTAGGTTGGTTTTTCATGGCTACAGAGGCTTGCGGCAGCAGAACTTCTGATCTAGGGTTACCCAGAGGGTTTTTGGAATATTTGGCAATTTATAGGGCGAAGAGGCGGTGCGGGAGGTCACCGAGGGGGGCACAACCCCCTGTGCACGCCTGGGCTCCTGGGCGCACCTAGGTGGGTTGTTCCCACCCTGGGTCTCCCCTCTGGTACTTTTTAGCCCATCCTGGGTCTTCTGGTCCAAAAAAATTCTCCAAAAAATTTCGCTACGATTGGACTTCGTTTGATATTGATTTCCTGCGAAGTAAAAAACAAGAAAAAAACAGCAACTGGCACTGGGCACTATGTCAATAGGTTAGTCCCAAAAAATGATATAAAGTTGCTATAAAATGATTGTAAAACATCCAAGAATGATAATATAACAGCATGAATACTTCATAAATTATAGATACGTTGGAGACGTATCAACCCTCAGGTAAAAAAAACACGCAAGCGTTCATTGCCCTGCCCGCTTGCATCTCCTCTCCCCTTTCCCTCTACCTCAATCCCCTACCTGCAGCGCTAAGGTTCCTCCAGCGAGCCGCCACCACTGGTCCCATCTGGCTTGCTCCTCGATGATGCTCTGTCCAGCTAGGCTACATGGCCGGCGGGTAGGGCCAAATCTCCCCGGCTGCTCCTCCCTCTGGCGCCGCCCCTCATTCTCATGGTCTCCAGCACCTGCTCCGCTATGGTCCGTCCAACGCACTACTCCGGCGGTCGCCGCACAACTACGGCCGATGCCCCATTCCGACAGAAGGCACCTCGTTCCCCCTACCCTCCTCCCAGGCCGTGGCCTTGAGGTGATGTTGAAGGATGAGCTCATCCAACAAGGTGAGGATCTCCTCTGATTTTTTGCCAAATTTTCATTCTGATCCGCTATACGATGAATTGCTATGAGTTGCTGCTACTGCTTCTATATGATGCATTGCTATGAGCTGCTCCTGCTATATGATGAATTGCTATGAGCTGCTGCTACTATATGATGAATTGCTATCAGCTGCTGCTGCTATATGATGAGTTGCTATAAGCTGCTCCTACTGCTGCTATATGATGAATTGCTATGAGCTGCTCCTGCTGCTGCTGCTATATGATGAATTGCTATGAGCTGCTGCTGGTATATGATGAATTGCTAGTTGCTGCTGCTGTATGATGAGTTGCTATGAGCTGCTGTTGCTATATGATGGTTTCAGGTGGTGCTGCTATATGGTAATAACCAGCCACTTGGACCATCAAATTTCGATAAATAATGGATCTTCATTTAAATTTAGGCAATCCGTTCTTCATTTAAATTAGGCAATGGGCTCTCTATGGAAGACATTGACCAAAGTAGATTGTGCCAAGTAGATGGTATCTTTGTATTTGCATTTTGAACAAATATTGATGGTCTGTTTTCCTATCATATTAATTACTGCACTGGGTTCAATTTGTGATGTTTGCAAGTCAAATTAATTTTCATATGGGCAGCAAAATGACAAAATATAATGCAATCTAGACTTTTCACTGATCATACCATAGATAAGCAGAAAAGGCAGGCAATGAAAAGAAATGGTTGGCTTATTATCTGGAGCTTATATTCAAAGGTGCTTATTTTCTTAGGATAACTCGAAATAACTGTCCCTAAGAACCCTGGCCAACAGCACTGACATACAAATAACATGTCACGATGATTGCAATGGAGTGACCTACCATAGCACACTGTATAGGCTCACCGCTGCCTCTCCTTTTTTGCGATGTTCCATGAAATTGCCACATACATCTTGTACTAAGAAATCTTGTACTTTTTCATTGTGGCACCACATCTGCAAATTGACACGGCTAATTTGAGATATCTCCACATGATAATACATTGCATATCCCTTGCGCATATTTAAACCACCAATTAACGATTGTGTGCGTAGCATAAACTAGCCATGACTCTGTGTACTGGACTAGCAGGCACTCTAAGGGAGCCTAATGTAGTGCACTAGAATTCCTACATGCCACCTACGATTTTGTGTAATGTACTACCTATGTTCCTAAATATATGTCTTTGTAGAGATTCCACTATGGACCACATACAGATGTATATAGATGCATTTTCGAGTGTAGATTCACTCATTTTGCTCTGTATGTAGTCTATAGTGGAATCTCTAGAAAGACTTATATTTAGGAATGGAGGGAGTATCATGTATGACATCTACATCTCTAATTTAGCAGCCAGTAGTGGAAATCATTGTCTGCACAAAGGGATTACTGGTCGAAAATCCTAGCAAAGCACGCTGGCAGGCACACAACAATACAAGAGAGAAACACACTTACAAGATCATAGCAATGCCTCTGTCCAGGATCTTGGTTGGCTGATGACCCACAAGTATATGGGATCAATTTTAGCCTTTTCGATAAGTAAGAGTGTCAAACCCAACAAGGAGCAGAAGGAAATGACAAGTGGTTTTCAGCAAGGTAATGTCTGCAAGTACTAAAATTGTAAGTAGCAGAGTAGTTTGATAGCAAGATAATTTGTAACGAGCAAGTAACGGTAGTAGTAATAAAAGTGCAGCAAGGTAGCCCAATCCTTTTGAGGCAAAGGACAGGCCAAAACGGTCTCTTATAATAAGCAAAGCGTTCTTGAGGGTACACGGGAATTTCATCTAGTAACTTTCATCATGTTGGTTCGATTCGTGTTCGCTACTTTGATAATTTGATATGTGGGTGGACCGGTGCTTAGGTGCTGTTCTTACTTGAACAAACCTCCTACTTATGATTAACCCCCTCGCAAGTATCCGCAACTACGAGAAAAGTATTAAGAATAAATTCTAACCATAGCATTAAACTTTTGGATCCAATCGGTCCCTTACGGAATAGCGCATAAACTAGGGTTTAAGCTTCTGTCACTCTCGCAACCCATCATCTAATAACTACTCCACAATGCATTCCCTTAGGCTCAAATATGGTGAAGTGTCATGTAGTCGACGTTCACATGACACCACTAAGGGAATCACAACATACACACTATCAAAATATCGAACACATATCAAGTTCACATGATTACTTGCAACATGATTTCTCCCGTGACCTCAAGAACAAAAGTAACTACTCATAAATGATAATCATGCTCAAGATCAGAGGGGTATTAAATAGCATATTGGATCTGAACATATAATCTTCCACCAAATAAACCATATAGTAGTCAACTACAAGATGTAATCAACACTACTAGTCACCCACAAGCACCAATCTATAGTTCCGGTACAAAGATTGAACACAAGAGATGAACTAGGGTTTGAGAGGAGATGGTGCTGTTGAAGATGTTGATGGAGATTGCCCTCCCCAAGATGGGAGAGTTGTTGGTGATGATGACGACGATGATTTCCCCCTCCGGGAGGGAAGTTCCCCCGGCGGAATCGCTCCGCCGGAGGGCAAAAGTGCTCCTACCCAAGTTCCGCCTCGAGACGGCGGCGCTCCGTCCCGAAAGTCCTCTACTTATTTTTTCTAGGTCAAAATGACTTATATACCAGAAGATGGGCACCGGAGGTGGGCCGAGGGGAGCACAACCCACCAGGGCGCGCCTGGTCTCCCTGGCGCGCCCAGGTGGGTTGTGCCCACCTGGTGGGCCCCCTCTGGTACTTATTGGCTCCAATATTCCTCATTTATTCCATAAAAAATCTCCGTGAAGTTTCAGCTCATTTGGAGTTGTGCAGAATAGGTAGCCTGACGTAGCTTTTTCAGGTCCAGATTTCTAGTTGCCAGAATTCTCCCTCTTTGTGTATACCTTGCATATTATGAGAGAAAAGGCATTAGAATTACTCCAAAAAGCATTATTATGCATAAAAACATCATAAATAACAGTAGTAAAACATGATGCAAAATGGACGTATCAACTCCCCCAAGCTTAGACCTCGCTTGTCCTCAAGCGAAAACCGAAATCGAAAAACATGTCCACATGCTTAGAGAGAGGTGTCGATAAAAACAAAATACGGACATAGAAGCATCATGTGCATTATTGTAACAGCAACAAACTTTAACATAAAACTTTTATCATAGAACTTTTATCATATACTTCTCATGAATAAGTAACAATTCATCACACTATCGAAGTATAAAGCATAAACTCTATTAGAAACCAACAAACTATGTTCTCAGTCAACTTTGCAACTACAATTCATCATCTTTTTAGGAAGGGTCATGTATCGGAGCCTTTAGGCAAGTCCACATACTCAACCATCATATAGTCTTCTATGATTGCTAACACTCACCGCATACACATGAGCAAAACGTTTCAACCGGACACATAGAAAGATAGGGGCTTTATAGTTTCGCCTCCCAACGTATTCACCTCAAGGGTGATGTCAACAATAATAACTCATGCTACCCATATTCAACTGGACATATGTGCCTAGATCTTTCCTCACCACATGATGCTTGCCAAAGGATAAAAATAAAAGGAAAAGAGAGAAGAACTTTGACTCTTGCATAAAAATAAATACATAAAAGTAAAAGATAGGCCCTTCGCAGAGGGAAGCAGAGGTTGCCATGCGCTTATTTGTCTGTATGCTCAACCCCTTAGTGCAAGGGAACGTCACGTTATATTGCCCCTTGTGATGGCAACCTTTATTATGCAGTCTATCGCTTTTATTTCTTCACCATCACAAGTTCGTACAATGCTCAATTTTCTCTTACACTAAATGATCTTACACTTTTAGAAGCAATTTTTATTGCCTTATTGCACCGATGACAACTTACTTGAAGGATCTTACTCAATCCATAGGTAGGTATGGTGGACTCTTGGAAATAAGATTTGGGTTTAAGGGTTTTTGGATGCACAAGTAGTATCTCTACTTAGTGCGGAATTTTTGGCTAGCAAAGATGGGGGGCAAGCACCACATGTTGAAGGATCTATGACAATATAACTTCTATGTGAATATGAGCAAACATAAATCATTAAGTTGTCTTCCTTGTCCAACGTCAACAATTTTGGCATATAATATTTTGATGGGGCCTCACAATCACAAAAAAAATTCTATGATAGTGTATTTATATGTGAATCTTCTCTTCCCTTATTAATTCTTTCATGAGTTGCATCATTGACTAATGCTATGTTTGTCAATCTCTAATAAAATTTTCTACTTATACTTTTCCTTATGTGGTGTTATCACCTACCGTAGGATTAGCATATGATATTTTCATTTATTTATTTTCTTTTTATTGCAACAAGAAAGTAAAGAAAGCAAAAACTCAAACTAAGCTTTATTTTATATCTCGCACACGATTACAAGGTTAGATCACTAAGCAAGCTCTCAAAAAGAAAGGATTGAACTAAACTTTTATTCATCTAAAGCAAAAGATCAAACTAAGAAAAGTAAAGGCAAAAGGTAGTGGAGGTGATACGATACCGGGGCACCTCCCCCAAGCTTGGCGGAAGCCAAGGGGAGTGCCCATACCCGATACTCAATTTTCTTTTGGTGGTGAAGAAGGAGGTGTTGATGAAGTAAAGACGATCTTGTCCTCGGGTTTCCATGGCCGAGGTCCACCATCATAAGAGGAAGAATGAGTCTCACGGGTCCTACAATTGGCAGCCAAACTCATACCTTTAAACCTCGCCTCATATTCAAAGACTTGGTTTTGGAGATCGTAGATCTGGCTTTGGAGGAAGTTGATTTGCTCGTTGAGGGTGAAGACGATGTCCTTCATGGACTTGCCATCCACCTTGAGATCACGGGTAAAGTTCATGATCATGAGGTGATTGGCATTGAGTCCACGCTCCACCATCCCCTTGCACCGGAAGACCTCCTGCTCCATAGCTTCAAGCCTGGCCTCCATGGTTCCCATCCCCTTGGGGCCTTGCACATCATGGATGTGAAGCACCCCCTCATGCATCTGGATGACCTGAGGGTGCTGCACCACCTCCCGCAAATATGGGTTGATGACGTGCTTGAAGAACTTGTCCTTGGAGGAGCTTGAAGCGGCCATGGTAGATGGGATCTGTCATGAAATAGCAAGGAAAAGAAAACAGAAGATTTCTCTGCGATACGGACGTCAATAGGTTCGGGGGGTATATAAAGATTTTTTTATCTTGAGAAACAAGCAAACGGTAGAAAAACAGAGTCCGGAAGGTACCCGAGGTGGGCACAACCCACCTGGGCGCCAGGCGCGCCCTGGTGTCTTGTGCCCACCAGGGGTGCCTTCCTGGTTGCTTATTATGTTCCTAATTTTTTAAATATTCCAAAACTGACAAAAAATATTTTTGCGGATTTTTCGGAGTCCGTTTACTTACCGTATCATGTACCTCCTCTTTTTCACGATTCTGGAGTGTTCCGGAAGGACTCTTATGTGTGTTCTTCTGGTGTCATAGTTTGGATAATATTACTTTCAATATTAATGGGCGTACCTGAGATATAATGCTTTATTCGTTGCCCATTAACAACCTTCGGGTTAGTGCCTTCGGCATTGTTTATTTTGATAGCTCCTGACCGATAAACCTCCTCGATAACATAGGGTCCTTCCCATTTGGAGAGGAGTTTTCCTGCAAAGAATTTGAAACGAGAGTTGTTCAAAAGAACATATTCTCCAACTTTGAACTCACGCTTTGGATTCTTTTATCATGCCATCTTTTAACTTTTTCTTTAAACAATTTGGCATTTTCATAAGCTTGGGTTCTCCATTCATCTAATGAGCTAATATCAAATAACCTCTTTTCACCGGCAAGTTTGAAATCATAGTTGAGTTCTTTAATTGCCCAATATGCTTTATGTTCTAACTCAAGAGGCAAAGGACAAGCTTTCCCATAAACCATTTTATAAGGAGACATACCCATAGGATTTTTATATGCTGTTCTATAAGCCCAAAGTGCATCATCTAATTTTTTAGACCAATTCTTCTGGGACCTATTGACAGTCTTTTGCAAAATTAATTTTATTTCTCTATTGCTAAGTTCAACTTGACCACTAGACTGAGGATGATAGGGTGATGCAATTCTATGGTTAACATCATACTTGGCAAGCATTTTATGGAAAGCACCATGAATAAAGTGTGAACCACCATCAGTCATCAGGTATCTAGGGACTCCAAACCTTGGGAAAATAACTTCCTTAAGCATTTTAATAGAGGTGTTGTGATCAGCACTACTAGTTGGAATAGCTTCTACCCACTTAGTAACATAATCAACAGCAACCAAAATATGTGTATACCCATTAGAGGAAGGAAAAGGTCCCATGTAATCAAAACCCCAAACATCAAATGGTTCAACAGCAAGTGAATAATTCATAAGCATTTCTTGACGCTTACCGATATTACCTATTCTTTGGCATTCATCACAAGATGAGACAAACTTACGAGCATCCTTGAAGAGAGTAGGCCAATAAAATCCAGATTGCAATACCTTGTGAGCAGTTCTGTCTCCCGCATGATGTCCTCCATAAGCTTCGGAGTGACATTTCCGTAGGATTTGTCCCTGTTCATGCTCAAGTACAAAACGTCTAATAATACCATCTACTCCTTCTTTATAAAGATGTGGGTCATCCCAGAAGTAATGTCTTAAATCATAAAAGAATTTTTTCTTTTGTTGGTAGGTAAAGCTAGGTGGTAAATATTTAGCAATAATGTAATTAGCATAATCAGCATACCAAGGAGTGTTATTAGAAACATTTATTGCAGCTAACTGCTCATCAGGAAAACTATCATCAATAGGTAGTGGGTCATCAAGGACATTTTCAAGCCTAGACAAGTTATCAGCTATGGGGTTCTCAGCTCCCTTTCTATCAATAATATGTAAATCAAATTCTTGTAGCAAGAGAACCCATCTAATAAGTCTAGGTTTAGCATCTTTCTTTTCCATAAGATATTTAATAGCAGCATGATCGGTGTGAACGATAACTTTAGAGTCGACAATGTAAGATCTAAATTTATCACAAGCAAACACCACTGCTAGAAATTCTTTTTCAGTAGTAGCATAATTTCGTTGTGCACTGTCTAGAGTTTTACTAGCATAATGAATAACATTTAGTTTCTTATCAACTCTTTGTCCTAGAACAGCACCAATAGCATAATCACTAGCATCACACATAATTTCAAAAGGCAAGTTCCAGTCAGGTGGTTGAACAATAGGTGTAGAAATTAAGGCTTTCTTGAGTGTTTCGAAGGTTTCTAAACAATCATCATCAAAAACAAAAGAAGTATCCTTTTGCAAAAGGTTCTTAAGAGGCCTAGAAATTTTAGAAAAGTCTTTGATAAATCTCCTATAGAAACCAGCATGACCTAAGAAACTACGAATACCTTTGATATCTTTAGGACATGGCATTTTCTCAATTGCATCAACCTTAGCTTTGTCCACTTCAATACCTCTTTCAGAGATTTTATGGCCCAGAACAATACCTTCATTAACCATAAAGTGGCACTTCTCCCAATTCAAGACAAGATTTGTTTGCTCACATCTCTGCAAAACTCGATCAAGATTGCTTAAACGATCATCAAAAGACTTCCCATACACAGAAAAGTCATCCATGAAAACCTCAACAATCTTTTCACAAAAGTCAGAGAATATAGCAGTCTACATCTTTGAAAGGTAGCAGGTGCATTGCATAAACCAAAAGGCATACGTCTATAAGCATAAGTTCCAAAGGGACAAGTGAAAGTGGTCTTTTCTTGATTAGGTTGAGAAACAGGTATTTGTGAGAAACCAGAATATCCATCAAGGAAACAAAAATGTGTGTGCTTTGACAATCTTTCTAGCATTTGATCAATAAAGGGCAGAGGGTAATGATCTTTTCTAGTTGCTTTGTTTAATTTTCTAAAATCAATTATCATTCTATATCCTGTAACAACTCTTTGTGGAATAAGTTCATTCTTATTATTTGGAACAACAGTAATACATCCCTTCTTAGGGACACAATGAACAGGACTTACCCATCTACTATCAGCTATAGGATAGATTATACCTGCTTCCAGAAGTTTTAATATTTCCGTCCTTACCACTTCTTTCATCTTCGGATTTAACCGGCGTTGGTGATCAACAACGGGTTTAGCATCAGGTTCCATATTAATTTTGTGCTGGCATAGAGTGGGACTAATGCCCTTAAGATCATCAAGAGTATATCCAATAGCAGCTTGGTGCTTCCTTAGAACTTTCAATAGTCTTTCTTCTTCATGTTCTGAAAGGTTAGCACTAATAATAACAGGATATATCTTTTTCTCATCAAGATAAGCATATTTCAAAGTGTCTTGCAATTGTTTTAATTCAAACACAGGATCACCTTTGGGTGGAGGAGGACCTCCTAGAGTTTCAATAGGCAAATTGTGTTTAAGCAGGGGACGTTGTTCAAAGAAATTATCATCTATTTCATTTCTTTCATGCATATGTAAATCATTTTCATGGTCTAGCAGATATTGTTCTACAGGATTAGTAGGAGGCACAGCAATAGAAGCAAGACCAATTATTTCATCCTTACTAGGCAATTCTTTTTTATGAGGTTTTCTACTAAACTTGGAAAAGTTAAACTCATGAGACTTATCACCAAAGCTGACACCGACAGTTTGTTTCTTACAATCTATTCGAGCCTTAACGGTGTTCAAGAAGGGTCTACCAAAGATAATGGGACAAAATTCATCTTGCGGGGAACCAAGAACAAGAAAATCAGTAGGATATTTTATTTTCCCACACAAGACTTCAACATCTCTAACAATCCTGATTGGTGATATAGTATCTCTATTACCAAGCTTAATAGTAACATCTATGTCTTCTATCTCTGCGGGTGCTATGTCATTCATAATTTCTTGATACAAGGTAAAGGGAATAGCACTCACGCTAGCACCTATGTCACATAAACCATGATAACAGTGATCTCCTATTTTAACTGAGACAACGGGCATACCAACAACGGGTCTATGATTATCTGTTTTATCAGGTTTGACAATTCTAGTAGCTTCATTACAGAAGTAGATAACATGCCCATCTATATTTTCTTCCAGGAGATCTTTAACCATAGCAACACTAGGTTCTACTTTGATTTGTTCATCAGGTTTAGGTGTCCTAATATAACTCTTGTTGACCACCGTTGAAACTTTAGCATGTTCCTTTATCCTAACAGGGAAAGGTGGTTTCTCAATATAAGTAGTAGGAATAACTGGATCAACATTATAAACAATAGTTTCCTCTTTAGCTGGTACCGGTTCTTTAACTTCCTTTTTAATAGGTGGGTGATATTTAAACCACTTCTCCTTAAGGAGATCAACATGAGTAGCAAATGATTCACAGAAGGAGGCTACTATCTCAGAGTCAAGTCCATATTTAGTGCTAAACTTTTGAAAAGCATCGGTATCCATAAAAGATTTAACACAATCATACTTAAGCTTAATACCTGACTCTTTACCTTCGTCGAGTTCCCAATCTTTAGAGTTGCATTTAATTCTTTCCAAAATATCCCACCTGAATTCAATGGTCTTCTTCATAAAGGAACAAGTACAAGAAGTATCAAGCATGGATTGATCATCACGAGAAAGCCGAGCATAAAAATTCTGAATAATGATTTCTCTTGAGAGCTCATGATTGGGGCATGAATATAACATTGACTTAAGCCTCCCCCAAGCTAGAGAGATACTTTCTCCTTCACGAGGCCAAAAATTATATATATAATTCCGATCACGATGAACTAGATGCATAGGATAATTTTTTTGGTGAAACTCCAATTTCAATCGATTCCAATTCCAAGATCCAATATCATCGCATAGCCTATACCATGCCAATGCCTTTCTCTTCAAAGATAAAGGGAAAACCTTCTTCTTAACTTCATCTCCAGGTAAACCTGCAAGCTTAAACAATCCACAAATTTCTTCCACATATATCAAGTGCATATCAGGATGTTCGGTTCCATCTCCTGCATAAGGATTAGCTAGCAGTTATTCTATCATACCCGAAGGAAATTCATATTCAATATTTTCAGTAGGTGCAGTAGGTTGAGGGGTAATTAATTGTGGTTCCGGTCGAGGTGAAGATACCCCGAACAAACCCCTCAAAGGATTGTTTTCCATAGTAACAAGTGACAATAAATTTCAGCACGTAGTAATAATTTTTTCTTACAAATTTCCACTTACCAAGAGCGCTTCACTCCCCGGCAACAGCGCCAGAAAATAGCCTTGATGACCCACAAGTATATTGGATCAATTGTAGCCTTTTCGATAAGTAAGAGTGTCGAACCCAATGAGGAGCAGAAAGAAATGACAAGTGGTTTTCAGCAAGGTAATGTCTGCAAGTACTGAAATTGTAAGTAGCAGAGTAGTTTGATAGCAAGATAATTTGTAACGAGCAAGTAACGATAGTAGTAATAAAAGTGCAGCAAGGTAGCCCAATCCTTTTGAGGCAAAGGACAGGCCAAAATGGTCTCTTATAATAAGCAAAGCGTTCTTGAGGGTACACGGGAATTTCATCTAGTCACTTTCATCATGTTGGTTCGACTCGTGTTCGCTACTTTGATAATTTGATATGTGGGTGGACCGGTGCTTAGGTGCTATTCTTACTTGAACAAACCTCCTACTTATGATTAACCCCCTTGCAAGTATCCGCAACTACGAGAAAAGTATTAAGAATAAATTCTAACCATAGCATTAAACTTTTGGATCCAATCGGTCCCTTACGGAATAGCGCATAAACTAGGGTTTAAGCTTCTGTCACTCTCGCAACCCATCATCTAATAACTACTCCACAATGCATTCCCTTAGGCCCAAATATGGTGAAGTGTCATGTAGTCGACGTTCACATGACACCACTAAGGGAATCACAACATACACACTATCAAAATATCGAACACATATCAAGTTCACATGATTACTTGCAACATGATTTCTCCCGTGACCTCAAGAACAAAAGTAACTACTCACAAATGATAATCATGCTCAAGATCAGAGGGGTATTAAATAGCATATTGGATCTGAACATATAATCTTCCACCAAATAAACCATATAGTAGTCAACTACAAGATGTAATCAACACTACTAGTCACCCACAAGCACCAATCTATAGTTCCGGTACAAAGATTGAACACAAGAGATGAACTAGGGTTTGAGAAGAGATGGTGCTGTTGAAGATGTTGATGGAGATTGCCCTCCCCAAGATGGGAGAGTTGTTGGTGATGATGATGACGATGATTTCCCCCTCCGGGAGGGAAGTTCCCCCGGCGGAATCGCTCCGCCGGAGGGCAAAAGTGCTCCTGCCCAAGTTCCGCCTCGAGACAGCGGCGCTCCGTCCCAAAAGTCCTCTACTTATTTTTTCTAGGTCAAAATGACTTATATACCAGAAGATGGGCACCGGAGGTGGGCCGAGGGGAGCACAACCCACCAGGGCGCGCCTGGGCTCCCTGGCGCGCCCAGGTGGGTTGTGCCCACCTGGTGGGCCCCCTCTGGTACTTATTGGCTCCAATATTCCTCATTTATTCTATAAAAAATCTCCGTGAAGTTTCAGCTCATTTGGAGTTGTACAGAATAGGTAGCCTGACGTAGCTTTTTCAGGTCCAGATTTCCAGCTGCCGGAATTCTCCCTCTTTGTGTATACCTTGCATATTATGAGAGAAAAGGCATTAGAATTACTCCAAAAAGCATTATTATGCATAAAAACATCATAAATAACAGTAGGAAAACATGATGCAAAATGGACGTATCATTGGCCAAGCTGTTAGATCCAGAAGAAACATCGTCCTTGTAGTTCTTGCCAGCTGCATAACATGTAACAGCGACCTGTTAGTATATTTGAAGTACATCGGGCAGGTGATGTTGGACGGGTTTAAAGGTGACAAGTACCTAGGCCGCGGCGGGTGCTTGGCATCTTGCCAGACGGTAGGAATCAGGTTAGAAATGTCAAGGGTGATGACACTGCGCTGGCTGTCGGGGTCTGGTAAGGAGATCTAGAATCGTGGAGTAGGGTGTTCGTGGAGCGGCTCTGGTAGGGTGGACTATGGTGTGGGCGAAGCGGATCTGAGGCCGTGGATGAGGGCATCGGTGAAGCTGCTCCGGTGGTTGGGTTTAGGATGGTGTCGGCAATGCGGATCTGCGGCCGTGGACGGGGCGTCAAAAGCTGCTCCGGTAGGTTGGACAAGGGTGCGACGAAGCGGATCTGAGGCCGTGGACTTGGGCGTTGGCAAAGCGGCCCCTGTAGGGTTGAGAATGGTATAGGCAAAGCTACTCCGATAGGGTTGAAGATGGTGTCGACGAAGCAGCTCCGGTAGGGTTGAGGAAGGTGTCGGCGAAGAGGATCAGAGGCCGTCGACGGGGGCGTCGGTGGGGCGGCTCCGGGGGAGTGGACGAAGCGTCTCTGGTGGAGAGTACGAAGGAGCCGCTGCAGATGTGTAACACCCCCAGTGGTTAGCCACAGTAATCCCATTTTGATAATGCCAAGTCAGCATGATTATCAGTGCATGATCATCATTAACATCATATTGCATTTCAACTCCTAACCTTAAATTCAAATTTAAATGAAAGTGGAAAATAAAAGTTGTCCAACATAGAAACTAAATTGTTCATTAAATAGCAAATAAATCAGAGACAATTCTAAAATTGAAACCAACATCATTGGAGTTGGGTAAGTGACTCAAACATCCCCAAACAGTGACTAAAGACAATATTTAATTACCTTTTATTTAATTTAAAAAAAATATGAAATGATGTTTTGCCCAAACTAGTTTTTGGTGTTAGGGTATAAAGCACTGGAGTTTTGTGACTAGTTCACATATTTTACAAAACTAATTGTGAGGCCACACGTTATTGCAAAAACAAAAAACAGAAAAGAAATAAAGCAAAAAAAAAAAAGCAAAGCAACCCCCCCCCCCCCACTGGGCTCCGGCCCAGCAGGCCACCGGCCCAATTGGGCAAACGCCCAACCGGCCAAGCCCACCCCCACTCCTTATCCCCTCACCCCCCACAAGTTGGTATCAGAGCCGACTGCCTCTAGGAAGCCCCCTTTCCAACTCCTTGGCCGAAGTTGAGTCTAGTGGTCCAAAACTATTTTACTAACTTGGCTGTGTGGCTTACGGGCCCACGTCGCCAATTGGGTGGTATTAGGATCTTTTACTCCTTGACCTTTACTCTGGGACTCTGACCTCTCTTCTATTCGGGTTAAAATTTTACTAACTCCAACATTAGGTTCTCGTGATCACATCCACCCGGAGTTCTGAAATATCCCCCCTTGCTTCGAGATTGTGGACCAGGTTCTGCTTACAGGATCCTTTTATTGAGGGCACCCTGTGTTGTCGCTTGCAGATTCCTCGCTCCAATAGTTTTCTCTGACATTGATGTAGCCTTTGCTATGTCTCATTGTGTACTTTCCTACCGCGTGCCTGCGCGCTGCCTAGATGTCTAGCCCTCCCTTTTCTACTGTCGTAATGCCGGATACTAACCAAGGCTATGAGTGGATTCGAATGTCTGGTGCAAATATGATGAAGTATCTATTGCACTTCCTTCTGTTGTGCGTGTTACTTCATGAATCATTCCATACACATGCAGTTTTTCTTGCTAAACTGCCCCTGTTGATTTGGCAGGATGGCTGACGATCCTCCACCTCCACCCTATATTGCCGCCATGATGCAGCAGTTTGAACTCAACCGTCAGCAGTTTGAGCTCAACTGTCAGTTTATGACCGGAGTATTGGCTCAATTCCCAACTCAGAATGCTCAGCAACAGAATGCTCCAATAACTCTGCCAGAATTTGTGCGCCCCAGTCCATCCGTTTTCTGCAACTCCACCAATCCTATGGATGCTGATGATTGGCTTCGTGACATCCTGTTTAAGATGGAGTCAGCTAATGTTGCTCCTGACAGTTACGTCACCTTTGCGACATTCCACCTGAAGGGCCCAGCTGCTCAATGGTGGGAAAGCCACAAGGCTATGTTGCCTGCGGAGACTGTAACCACTTGGCAGGAATTTCAGTCAGCTTTTCATGCACGGTACATTCCTCAAGGTCTGATAGACCAGAAGAAGAAGGAGTTCCGCAAACTCTCACAGGACAAAATGACTGTGGATGAATATCAGAGGAAATTTATCGAACTGTCCCGCTATGCTGAGGATGACGTCAACACCGACACTCGCAAGCAGGAGAAATTCCGTGAAGGACTACGTACTGATATAAAACTTGCACTTGCTGTCCATGATTTCACAGACTTCGCAACGCTTGTCAGCAAATCTTTCCAAGTTGAAACAGCTCTGACTGAGTACCAGGAGTCGCTCAAGCGTACTCGAGATGTCGGCTCGTCTTCCGGTCGACCTACTCAGAAATGTCGAGTCTGGATCCCTCACAATATTCATCATCGACCTGCTCCAACACCAAGGCCGTCATATGCTGCACCTCGTCTGCCCCCACCACCAAGGCAACTGAACATTTCAAGTGGACAGCCCAATGTTGGTGTTTCTCCCCATAATGATGGTCTGTGCCACCAGTGTGGATAGCCAGGGCACCGTGCTTTTAATTGTCATCAAGGTCAGCCTCAGAATGCATCACATCATCCTGTTGTTCGTAGGAAGGGCCATCGGACCCATCATTCCAGAAATCGTAGTGCCAGACTACCTGCTAGTCAACTTGTTCATGTCAACCAAGTCAACATGGAAGAAGCTCGACAGGACCCCAAGATTGTGATGGGCACCCTTCTAGTGAATTCAATCCCAGCTTCAGTCCTCTTTGATTCTGGAGCATCGCACTCCTTCATGTCCGAAAGTTTTGCGCGAAGCCATGATATACTTTTCGAGGAGATGTCCATCCCATTAGTAATCCATTCACCTGGGGCTAATTGGCAAACTACCATGGTTAGCCACGGTAACCACATTGTGATTGGAGGATTGATGTTCCCCGTTTCACTCATTGCTCTCAAGACCTCCAACATAGACATTATTCTCGGTATGGACTGGTTGAAGCCTCATAAAGCTTTGATTTACTGTGCCACTGAAACAGTCCGCCTCACACACCCTTCCGGTCAGACTATCAGATACTCAGCTCGTACAGTGCAGGACGCTGAAGCTCAGATATATGTTCTAAATGCATTGAACGCTTCACCTCTTGAAGGCATCGAGAACATTCCAGTTGTTTGTGATTTCCAAGACGTCTTTCCAGAAGAACTTCCAGGAATACCCCCTGCTAGAGCTGTTGAGTTCGTCATCGACTTGAAGCCTGGCACAACTCCTATTGCGAAGCGTCCTTATAAAATGCCTCCGCACCACCTTCTTGAACTTAAGGAGGAAATCGACACGTCACTTAAGAAAGGTTTCATCCGCCCCAGTTCCTCTGCTTGGGGAGCACCTTCACTCTTCGTTAAGAAGAAGGATGGAACTAACCGATTGGTTCAGGATTATCGGCCCATTAACCAAGCTACAATCCAGAATAAATATCCGCTTCCTCGGATCAATGATTTGTATGATCAACTTGCCGGTTCCTCAGTATTCTCTAAGCTTGATTTGAGATTGGGATACCATCAGATCCGTGTTCGTGAAGAGGATATTCCCAAGACTGCATTTGTTACTCGTTATGGCTCCTACGAGTACACTGTCATGTCATTTGGCTTAACAAATGCTCCAGCCACATTCTCCCGCTTGATGAATTATATATTCATGGATTACCTTGACAAGTTCGTCGTGGTTTATCTAGATGATATTCTGGTCTATTCAAAGAATAAGGAAGAACATGCTGAACACCTCCGTCTTGTACTGGAAAGGCTCCGAGAACACCAGTTGTATGCCAAGTACTCCAAATGTGAATTCTGGCTATCTGAAGTAACCTACCTTGGTCATGTAATTTCCAAAGATGGAATTGCCGTTAACCTAGAACGAGTTCAGGCTATTCTTGATTGGACTCCTCCAAAGAACGTCAAGCAAGTAAGAAGTTTTCTCGGCCTTGCAAGTTATTGCCGTCGATTTGTCGAGAACTTTTCTAAGATTGCTAAGCCCCTGACTGATCTGCTTCACAAGGGCGTTAAATTTGAATGGACAGAAAAATGTCAGGAAAGTTTTCAAGCACTCAAAGACAAGCTAACATCTGCCCCAGTACTATCTCCTCCAGATACCCGCAAAGACTTCGTGATTTATTGTGATGCATCCCGTGAAGGATTAGGTTGTGTCCTAATGCAAGAGCGTAAAGTGATTGCCTATGGCTCTTCTCAGTTGCGCCCACATGAAGAGAATTATCTGGTACATGATCTAGAACTAGCTGCTGTGATCTATGCATTGCAGTTGTGGCGACATTACCTTCTCGGTAATCGTTGCGAGATCTACACGGATCATAAAAGTCTGAAGTACTTGTTCACTCAACCATCTCTAAACCTCCGTCAGCAAAGATGGATGGAGGCCATTGCGGACTATGATTTGGGTATATCCTATACCCCTGGCAAGGCTAACATGATGGCTGATGCCTTAAGCCGCAAGTCCTATTGCGACCACCTCATGGTTAGGCGAGCTCAACCTCGTCTTTTTGAAGAACTATGCAAGCTGAATCTGCTTATTGTTCCACAGGGATCTCTTAATAACCTTGTGATACAACCAGATCTTGAGAAAGCTGTTAAGGATGCGCAAGCTAAAGATGCTGAAGTTGATCTGATGAAGAAAGACCTTCACCTTGTAAAGTACAGGGATTTCTCGCTGTCTGAAGATGGAACCTTGTATTTTAGAAACCGCATTGTCGTACCTCGCTTCGAGCTTATGACTGACAAAGTCTTGAAGGAGGCACATGATACCCCGCTGTCTATTCATCCGGGTAGCACCAAGATGTATCGTGATCTCCGTCAAAGGTACTGGTGGTCTAGAATGAAGCAAGACATTGCTCGATATGTTGCTGAATGTGATGTGTGTCATCGCGTTAAAGCAGAACATCAGAAACCAGCTGGAATTCTGCAACCACTTCCTATTCCTCTATGGAAATGGGATAAGGTTCAGATGGATTTCGTTACAGGACTTCCCAGGTCACAGAAAGGTCACGATGCTATTCTTGTCATCGTCGACCAACTCTCTAAAGTTGCACACTTTCTGCCCGTCAAGGAAACTATCACTGCTAGTCGGTTAGCAGAGTTGTATATCTCTAGAATTGTATCACTCCACGGTATTCCGAAGGAGATCAGTTCGGACCGTGGTGGTCTTTTCACTTCCAAATTCTGGGAAAGTTTCCAAACAGCTATGGGAACTCATATTACCTGGAGTTCAGCTTATCACCCCCAATCCCAAGGCCAAGTCGAGCGAGTCAATCAAGTGCTTGAAGACATGCTGCGGGCTTGTGTTATTTCTTTCGGCAAGAAGTGGGAAGAATCTCTCCCGTATGCCGAGTTCTCTTATAACAACAGCTATCAAGCCAGTTTGAAGATGGCCCCCTTCGAAGTACTCTATGGACGTAAGTGTCGAACCCCTCTGAATTGGTCAGAAACTGGGGAACGACCGCTCGTGGGTCCAGATATTATTCAACACGCCGAAGAACAAGTTCGAATTGTCCGGGAAAACCTCAAGGCGGCTTAGGACCGCCAGAAGAGCAACTATGATCGCAAACGATGGGGTTTGACTTATCAACCTGGTGATCAGGCTTATCTTCGTGTCACTCCTATGAAAGGCACTCACCGTTTTGGAATCAAGGGCAAGCTAGCTCCACGCTATATTGGTCCTTTCCGCATTGTTGCAAGGCATGGACAGGTGGCGTATAAATTGGAATTGCCGCCGCAATTCTCTCATATCCACGACGTCTTCCATGTGTCGCAACTTCGTCAATGCTTCAAGGAATCTCCACACCGAGCTGTGGATCACGAGGTGCTCGAATTGCAAGATGACCTATCTTATAAGGAGCATCCAATCCGCATTCTCGATGAAGCTGAACGTCGGACCCGTCAGAAGGTTACCAAGTTCCTCAAAGTGCAGTGGTCAAATCATACTGAAGATGAAGCCACTTGGGAACGCGAGGATAATCTTCGTGCGGAATACCCCGAACTTTTTCCTTCTACCTCTTAATTCTCGGGACGAGAATTCTTGTTAGTAGAGGAGATTTGTAACACCCCCAGTGGTTAGCCACAGTAATCCCATTTTGATAATGCCAAGTCAGCATGATTATCAGTGCATGATCATCATTAACATCATATTGCATTTCAACTCCTAACCTCAAATTCAAATTTAAATGAAAGTGGAAAATAAAAGTTGTCCAACATAGAAACTAAATTGTTCATTAAATAGCAAATAAATCTGAGACAATTCTAAAATTGAAACCAACATCATTGGAGTTGGGTAAGTGACTCAAACATCCCCAAACAGTGACTAAAGACAATATTTAATTACCTTTTATTTAATTTAAAACAAATATGAAATGATGTTTTGCCCAAACTAGTTTTTGGTGTTAGGGTATAAAGCACTGGAGTTTTGTGACTAGTTCACATATTTTACAAAACTAATTGTGAGGCCACACGTTATTGCAAAAACAGAAAACAGAAAAGAAATTAAGCAAAAAAAAGGAAAGCAACCCCCCTCCCCACTGGGCTCCGGCCCAGCAGGCCACCGGCCCAATTGGGCAAACGCCCAACCGGCCAAGCCCACCCCACTCCTTATCCCCTCACCCCCCGCAAACCCTAATCCCCGTCACCCCCACTCCACCCCCACTCCCCGATCCCCTTCTCCCCCCCCTCTCGTTCTGGATCGGGCGCGGCCCCGCCTCCCCGCGCCCCCGAAGCGCCGACCGCGCCCCCGACGCGCCGACCGCGCCCCGACGCCGCTCGCCGTTGCCGCTCGCCTCCTCCTCTACCTCACCGTCCGACGCCGCGCCGCTGCGCCCCGAGATCGTTTCCGTCGTCGCCTCCTCGTCGCCGACCACCTCGACCCACCCCGAGCCCGCTGCCCTCCCCGACCGGCCCCTGTGAGCCGCCGTCCCTACTCCCTTTCCTCTCTACTCCGGCGCCGGTCGCCGCGCGCGCGACGCACCCGCGCCCCTGCTCGCCGTGCCCCGTGACGCCCGCGCCGCTCGTCCCGCTTGCCCTCCCCGAGCTGTTGCCGCTGCTCTTTTGCTGCTGCTGCTAGCACCGCCCGTCTCGCGTGCCCCGCCGCCTCCCCGACCGACGCGCCTGCTCCCCTCGCCCTATCCCTGGCCTCGCCGTCCCGCTGCGCCCGCCGCGCCTCGCCCGTCCGCCCCGCTCGCCTTTCTGCCTGCTGCTGCCGCATGCCACGCCGCGCCTCGCGCGCCCCTGGCCACCGTGTTCGGCCAACGGCCGCGCGCCCCGCCTGGCCACGCCCTCCCCCTGGCCTCGCCTCGATCGCTCGCCGTCGCCTGTGCCCGCGCGCGCACGCGCGCATCTGGGATGCCAGACGTGTCCAGCGCCGAACGGGCACAGCCCGGACAAGTCTGGTTGTGCCACTGACGAACGGGGCCCAGCCCCTGTAAATAATTAATAAAAATAATTAATTAATTAATTAGTTAATTAATCCTGATTAGGTTAATCTAACTAAGTAGTTAGTGTTAATTAAACAGTAAATTAATTAGTTAACCACTAATTAACCTAACAGCCTATGACAGGTGGGACCCACTGGTCCTGACGTCATGCTGACGTCAGCAAGACACTGTTTCGGATAATGTTGATTTAAATAATTAAATAAATTCCAGAAATTAATAAAAACTTTAGAAAATCATATTAAATAATCCGTAACTCCGATGGAAAAACTTTGTACATGAAAATTGCTCAGAACGACGAGACGAATCCGAATACGCGGTCCGTTCGTCCGTCACGCGTCCCTAACTATCCGAACTTGCAACCGTTCCCCTCTTATCCTCTGTCCGATAATTCCAAAGACTCGGGAAATATCGTCAGATATTCTCTCGCTCCGTCTGATACTTGCAGTACTGCGTTAGACTACCCCTAGCACCGTGTATCGTATTTGTCATGCTCATGTTTGCTCTATATTTATACTGTTTCCTCCCCCTCTTCTCTCTCGATAGAGCCGGTACCGACGCAGCTCCGGAGTTCGACGACCCCTGAAGACCTTGCCCTTGCCGCCGAGCAACCAGGCAAGCCCCCCCCTTTTTGATCATCCCGATATCGCCCATTCTATTTCTCATGCTTGCATTAGAATTGCTGCTGCTGCTGCTTTACCTATTCTGATGCATAGCCTGTTCATTGTAACCTGCTGTTGATAATTACCTGCATATCCTAAACTGTTTAGTCTAGGATGGGTAGAGACCTATCAGTGACCCAACTTATCCCGACTGCCGCGCTGGATCGTCAGAAGACCCGATCAACGGGATTGAAGACCTGGCCCCGACACCGCACATCACCCCCTTTAGTTGTAACGACACTGCAGCGTTACTATCGAGTGCCGAGGGTGAAACCTCATGTAGCACTTCTGATGTTAACTCTGTAGAGTAGCTATTCGATCGTGGTCATCGAGGGTGATTCCTCCTTCACCACTTCCGGTAACGACGCTGTCGTACAACACCTCAAGTGTGAACCCAGCGAGGGTGATTCCTCCGAGTTCACCTTGACGGATACATCGAGTGGGAAATCAAACGAGGGTGATACCTCGGATTCCCTGATGTTATGGACACACGGATACTTGGACTTTACAATGTTACTTGGATAGGCGGGTCGACCCTGAGGGGTACCCGCGTGCGCCTGAGTGGCGAGTGTTGTGAAGATGGGTGCCAGTGTGGTGCCCGAGTGTTGAATACGAGGCGCGGCCGGGCATTCTTAACCCTTGCAACAAGTCCTCGAGACGGGGCGACGGGGTCACATCTTTCGTGAGTCTCTGCTCGTTACCGCAAGCCCTAGTCCTAACGATTTGGATATTTGATCCGAGCAGGCCTCTGGTCTGATAGCACTAACCATCACATGGGCATAGTATGGGCGTTCTGCATCGTATGCATCAGCCGAAAGCTCTATCAGACGTCTAGTTCAGCATGGCGGCACAGACGGACCGGCGCCTTCCTGTAGTGTTGGTGCCTGGCTTCACCGTGTGCGCAACGACCCGGAGGGCGAGGGGCGATGGCCAAGACCCCCTTGCGCTTAGGATGTAGACCGGCGGGGACCTCTCTGCTGAGCTGTAGGTAGGGTTGCGATGTGTCGTTTGACCGAGGCCGGGCATGACCCAGGAAAGTGTGTCCGGCCGGAGTTAATCGAGCGTGTTGGGTAAGTTGGTGCACCCCTGCAGGGAAGAACACTTCTATCGATAGCCGGTCCTACGGTAAAGGACACTCGGAGTTGTATCCTGATTGATACAATTTAGAACTGGATACCTGTGATGAGACCTGTATATATGGCTCTGGGATTGCTTCTCGCAGGGAGTTGAGAAGGGATCTCCGGACGAGGTTAATGACTGTATGGCTCTGGGATTGCTTTCTCGCAGGGAGTCAAGAAAGGATCTCTGGGTGAGGTTGAGACTTAATGATACTGCTACCTTATATTGAACTGTTCTACTCTCTTCTACTGCTGCAAGACCGCTGAAGATGCTAGTCTTCGATAGGACTAGGTCTTCTCTCTATTCTGGCATTTCTGCAGCCCAGTCCACATATACAGCCTCCCTTTGAAAATGTTGCATATGTAGTGTAGATCCTTGCTTGCTGAGTACTTCTGAGTACTCACGGTTGCTTTGTTTTCCTTTTCTCCCCGTATCAGTTTGTCGTGACCAGAGGACGGAGCCCCCTGAGATAGATACCCCGTCGATCGACTACTACTTCGACCCCGAGGATGGATGCTGCTACGAGTTGACTGACGACCAGGAGTAGGATCGGAGGGTCCCAGGCAGGAGGCCTACGCCTTTCGATCGTAGTGTTTTATTTTGCCCCGCCTTTCTAAAGGCCTTTCTGTTTCTGTTTCATATCTGTACTCAGATATCTGATGCTTCCGCTGACGCTTGTACGCAAGTTTATGTATTCGAGCCCTCGAGGCCCCTGGCTTGTAATATAAAGCTTGTATGACTTTATTTATGTTTTAGAGTTGTGTTGTGATATTTTCCCATGAGTCCTTAGGCTTGATCGTGTGCATTTGCGTGTATGATTAGTGCACGATTGAGCCGGGGGCGTCACAAGATGCGCTGCGGTTGATGAGAGTACCGACGAAGCAGATCTGGCGACGTGGACAAGGCCGACACTGAATGGGCTGTGGTATAGTGGTGAATGAGCAGTCTACTTGTTTCTAGGGGAGGTGGGAGGGGTAGATGCGGCCGCAGAAGCAGATCCGGTGAGGTGGACGGCGCTGGCAGTGAATGGGCTCTAGTACGCCAGTGGATGAGCAGTCTAGGGTTTCAAGAGGCAAGGGGTAGAAAGGCCGATAAAGTATGGACGTTGTGATGTAAGATGCTCTGGTGCTGTGGAGTAGTCGTTTTTGCGGGAGGGGGAGAGGAAATGGGGGTGCCGTGTGGTGGGGGGAACTGGAAGTTACCAAAGCAACCCCGACCTATTATGTAAATGAGGGCCGTATTGTAACTATTGTTCTTCGTGCACCAAGGATATAAGGGGAATTTCACATGCTTAAGACTAGGTGGCAGAAATTTTAGAAGGAAGCGGGAGATTTTGCCGCCCGCGGGATCGTTCGTATCCAGTTTCAACTAATTTTGGACAGTGCTAGCGGGAAGGTCATGCGAGACTGTGTACACGGGGCACACGTCAGCAGTTAATAACTGGTATGAAGTCCACCCCAGAAAAAAAGACAATAACTCGGGATGATGCACCGATAACTTGGACGTTCACACGGGCGTGGCCAATCGTACGGGTGTAGAGGCACGTTCACAAAAAAACGGATCAAATGCTCAGCCTATGTATTTCTCGTGTAAATATATAATGTAGTGCCATTGGTTATTTATTTTAAACACAATGCATTGACGTGTTAATTTTAATTATATTGCACAGTAACAAATGGATAATATAGATGCACAAAAGAAACGGATATTGTAGTCCGCTACTTAAAAGTGTTACCTCATATGATTACATGGCCTCCATTTCATAAATTGCATACCCGTTGAATTCATATGTGAATATTACATATATTACTTCATAATAGAACCTTAAAGCATCCAATACTAATGAATTTGAATGCAAAACTAACAATGGTGCATGTACATGATAACTACAGTGGTTGTTTGAAGAAACATCACTATAACTTTGGCATGCACAATTGAAAAAGACTATTTAAAAAAATATGATATGTGAGTGTCCAATCTTTGTAGCGTTGAATCGATATTGTATCGTTGGCCACGATATGAAGTAGATATTGATTATGTTCAAGCGATGCACGTCCATGGTCGCTAGATAGTGATACGTGAATGAATTGTGCAATCTCTCTCACACGCATACATATCTCGTTTCTCCGTGGGCATCGGAATCACACAAGCGCACTTCGTGTATTTCTCTCCCTCCGTCAAGGTTAGAATTCGTCTTTCTACCCTGTCCCACAAGTCTCTCACACAAAACACACACACTCTCTCTGTCGAACACGCCCACCGCTTTAATTCCGCCCACCCACCTCCACTAATGTCTCAACTATGTCTCGCACACCTCGATCTTGATACTAATCTATCTACTGGCTTCTCTCTCAAACACACACACACACACACACATACACTTCCCGACACCGAAGGAGTAGGGTGACACCTGGATCTTGATACTAATCTATCTACTGTCTTCTCTCTCAAACACACACACTTCCCGACATTGAAGGAGTAGGGTGACACCTCGATCTTGATACTAATCTATCTACCGGCTTCTCTCTCAAACACACACACACACACACTTGCTAGTTGTGCCTTTGTGCCTACCGCGCGCACACTCTCGATATGTCTTTCTCTCCCTCCCCCCTCCCCACCCCCCAACAATGACAGCAGAAGGGTGACACCTTGATCTTAATCTATGAATTGGCTTCTCTCTCAAACACACACACACACACACACACTCACTAGTTGTGTCTCTGTTCCTCGCTCACACACACTTGATATGTCTTTCTCTCCATAGCCCCCCTCGATATGTAGATTTCTCGCGTGCGCACAACTGTAGTGACGATGACACTGAACCCAGTGTGCCTTGTTTTTACCGGCCTCATGTGATAGTTTTCACCCTGGTTTCTGTTAATTAACAAGGCAACCTTTTCTTTGTTACTACTAGTGAATTTGAGATTATTCGGGGCAGACATAAAATATATCACTTCAACCCAATTATCGCAGTAACTATTTAAAAAGAAACTAGCAAGATGCTCGTGCGTTGCACGGAACATCAAGATGCATTTGCATGAGTAGTTTATCTTGTGGGAGAAAAGGATGAACGAGGGAAGGCCTTATTTGCAAATGTGGAGAGGGGTGTGGGTATCTTTTTGCAAAATTGCCATAGTTTCCTTCATATCCATCAGATATAAATCGGAGGGTCTATATTGCAGGATGGCAGGCACACCATCATCACCAACTCGGTTTTTTAGGCTGATCGTAATGGGAGTATCATAAGTGGTATCATGCATGCCAACTAGACTTTTTTGATGATGTGGCACACAATTAAATGAGGAAAGAGAGGATGTGGTATCATATCATGATACCGTATCATATTAAATGTTGTACTACTTTGTGTCATGCATGGCAATTAATAAGGCAAGCTAAGATACTAACTTATGATACTATGCATTACGGAAGTAGTATCATACACTAGTATCATATGCATGATACGAGTAAATGATACTCCCCATTACGACCAGCCTTATAAGAGTAGGGATATATCTCTTGCATCGTCCACAATGAACATCTGGTGGACTGGTTAGTGCCGGATGCTCGCAACGCGATGACCTGAGTTCAAATTCTGTCTTAATAAAACTTTAGATTTTTATATTTTTTAATATATACTTCTTTCGCTACTGTACTGACAGTGGAACCCACAGAGTACTTAGAATACAAGATTAAGGATGGATTTGTTTCTTTTTAATTTTTTGTTACGAATCTGTAGCCACCCTGCAAGTCATGTACACTGTACATGCAATTAACTTTTTATAGAGGGAGAATCATACACGCAATTAACACAAATGGATTGGATGTGACTCTATTATTTCCAGCATAAGAGCATCTCCTATGGCAACCGGCAAATTTCCTCCCGCTTCCTTCCACGGGGGACGACATCCAACGCCAGCGGCATGCATTTTCACAACTCTAACCAACCATAGGAAATTCATGCAAACACGGACTGATTTCATATAAGCATGAAGGGTTTCGTATAAAAAAGCCGGATCTTCGTATAAACATGACAGATTTCATTACATTTACATGAACTAAGCGGTGCTAATCCGGCTCTCATGGTATAATTAATACCTAATCTAAATGGTCGCCTGTGGACCCCTTTGTCTTCCTCATGTCTGGCAGACACTAGCGGGGTCGACGAAGGTCCTTGCAAGAGACAAAGCAGCCAAGAGACCACCTATATACGCAGTCGTCGCCTCGGCGGTGGCCTTCATGGGACCCAAGCGGCAGCGGTCTCCCGTGTTCTACTTCTCCTCGATGATGGCGGTGGACACGGAGAAGCTGGCCACCGACTCGTCGCCCTCCGCGCACCCGGCTTCTGTCTCTGCCTACATGGCGCTGCCGCAGGCACGGGAGGCACGGCCACAGACACGGGAGGCGCGACCACCGCAGACACGAGAGGCGTGGCCGCAGACACTGGTGGCGCGGTACGACGCGGCAGCGACGACACCCGTGCTGCCGTGCTAGCCGCCATGCTGGTGTGGAGCAACTCGCCACTCCTCATCGAGCTAAACTGGAGCGGCGAGTTGCTGAACCACGTGCGGGCTTGGGGCAGCAACTGGCTCCGTCGGGCCAGGCGAGGTAGGTGAAGCACCGAGCAGCCTTGCTCGTACCCGGAGGGCTCGGCTGGCCACCCATCCGGGTATTATGCCAGAGAATGGCTCCCCGGAAGCATAGGAAGATTGGAGAAAATGGTGAAGGAGGAGATGGGGGAGCGGCAGAGGGGTGCGATTCTTGCCCGCTGTCTGGCCTCGTTTGAATAGAGGGCGGACGGTAGGAGCTTGGCCGGTGTCTGGCCTCGTTTAAACTGAGGGCGAACGGGAGGAGCTCGGCCGGCGTCTAGCCTCGTTTAAACTGAGGGCAGACGGGAGGAGCTCGGCCGGCGTTGCGTTTAATTCCGGCCCGCTCATGAACGGACGTGTGGCCGGGGTAGGTTTCTCGGTTTGCATGTGGGTTTAACGCAGGCATTTGATGGAGGCGAGGAGGCGTGTTCAGCTGGGCGTGCAACGGGTGGTGCAGTACTATTCGATTTGTCAGCTACTAGTAAACCAGGACGGTAAAAATATATTGAGTAAACCAGGACAGTTCCCTATACGGCTTTAATGCAGACGAGGGAGAGGGTAGCGGTTCTCGAAATGTTGAACGGCCAATGATGCATCCTGCTTTAATTAGCATGCTGAGGGAAAAGAGGCAACACGATGTGAATGCAACGCAGTTTGCACTCATATAAAGGCGCCCCTCCATTCCAATGCATCTACCACATCGTACGCACCTAAGCACCTACACTAAGTGCAAAAGTACTCACTCCAGACCCATGGCGGCGATGCGCGCGAGCGGCCAGCGGCTGTGCCAGATGGTCCACGATGCCGGCCTGTGGCATAGCACCGAGGATCATCTCCAGAGGGTGTTGGCAACCGGTTGGTTCATGGCCATCATCGATGCCAGCTACGACCCTCAGTTGGACAAGATGATCGTTGCCACCATCAACAAGTTCATCGTCGTCAAGAAGCTCACGGACGACATCGCCGTACTCCTCCAGCCCACATGCCCGGGCTCCTCATTGCCTGCCACCCTAATCGGCCTCCATGGCGAGAACCTCTTTCAAGCACTGGTGGCCCTGCGACTGCCCACCGACGCAACAAAGAATGTCCACCTGGAGGTCGTGCTCGCCGCGAGGCGCCTCGCCCTGCAATAATTCATCGACCTACACATCCACGTGTACGAGGAAGTCGTGTACATAGGTATCTACAAGGCCGGTGAGGACGCTACGACGTTGGCCTTTGTCAACCGGCTGGAAGCCTTGGACTCCTTTGTTGAGAAGCACCTTGACCTCGCCACAAAAGCCACCGCTCCTAAGCCGCCGGTCGGTGGCCCGGCGCACTGAGTCAAGGAGGAGGAGGTCATACGTTGATGGATGCATCTTTCTTCTTGCCTCCTGTAACCACCACTGTGATCACATCATCATGGCCTTAATTCTTATTGTGCTATCGCATTCTCATTCTAGTCAATAAAGACATGTGCGATCCCTTTGCTCACATTTGGAGGCAATTATATGCATCACTGTAACTAGTACTCCATCCGTCAATTTATAAGTTGTGCTTACCTTTTCCATCAACCTCGCAATTTACGTTTGATGCTTGACCCGACCTACGAACTACTCCTAAATTCAAAAACTGAGACTGAACTTATAAATTCAAAACTACTCGTGCAGCATGCCTGTGACGTTCGCAAGTTCAAAACGAGAAACTGGAACACGTACATGAAGCATGTATCCCTTCCCCGTCGCATACCACACTGTCGTTCTGGCCCCCCGGTCAATGCGCATTGGCTAGGCTTTATATGACTACAACATGTGGGACCGCATGTGACCAAACCGACGATGCGCCAACCTAGCTACTACCCTGCTTATCTGGCGGGAAAAGCCCAGCCCTAGCATTTCCAATCATTATTTCTATCTATCGATCGTGCCAAGGAGCAGAACCAAATGTTAGAATTTATACATGTTTCTCTACTCCTATAAAAGACTCAGTTGGTGATGATGGTGTGTCTGCCATCCGTCATTTCTGACCATTAGATCTGCATCTAACGGCTATGAGGTAAGTTGTGGCATTTTTGCAACAATAGCTCACTTCTCTACTCCAATTTGCAGAAAACCCCTTATTATCTTGAAAGCAACCACATCCCTCCCTCACCTCATCAAAATAGCCTGAGAAATATATTTGAGTGAAACGTAATATATTTTTAGTGGTATATGTATATCAAAACAAGAGTGTTTTCTTTCAAGTTTGTGAATTCTACTTTATATCCGTTGCAACACACGGGCACATCTCTACTCTTTCTCTACTGTTATAAAAAACAGAGTTGGTGATGATGGTGTGCCTGCCATCCTGTAATATAGGTCGTCTGATTTATATCTGACGGATAGGAAGGAAACTATGGCAATTTTGCAAAAAGATACCCACACCCCTCTCCACATTTGCAAATAAGGCCTTCCCTCGTTCATCCTTTTCTCCCACAAGATAAACTACTCATACAAATGCATCTTGATGTTCCGTGCAACGCACGGGCATCTTGCTAGTTGCTAGTAAAAGGAAAAGGCTTGCCGCGTTCGCGTCGCACCCCCACACGCCCGGGAATCGGGAGTACTCCACGGCCTGTCTGGCACGCCACATAGCTAGGGAAGGCGTGTTGCCTAGCATTTTCACTTTCATGTGGGACCGCCATTGAGCAAACCGACTATCGGCAAACCACACCCCGCCCGCCGCGTTGGAAAACAGAAACGAGGAGGGAAGATCTAGCTGTATCACGGAAGCCAAGAAATTTGGTGTCAGATGGGACTCGTTGATAGAGTAGGAGCACTCCGTACTACTCCTACTATGAAGTTTGTACTACTACTACTACTACTACTACTACTACTACTACTACTACTACTACTACTACTACTACTACTACTACTACTACTACTACTACTACTACTACTACTACTACTACTACTACTACTACTACTACTACTACTACTACTACTACTACTACTACTACTACTACTACTACTACTACTACTACTACTACTACCACTACACAACTAGGTACATGCACCGCACTGCATCGTAGGAACAAAAAACGGGAAGATCTTGTTTTGGGTGATTTATCTTTTTTTCAGTCAACGTATTATGAATAATATGATAAGGGGGGCACCCATGAAGCCATATGGCACGTCTGGAGGTCTTATTTAGAGCTTCTTGTGTGGATCGATCACACTGTCGTGCTACTCGTTCGAGAAGAACGTGTATGGGTACAATTAGGTTATAGTAGATCCGAATCGCAACCACCTAGACCATTGGATCAACATCAATCAACGGTTTATATCGTGTACGTGCAAATACACGCATTGATTCCGGAAAAATAATGAATATAGAATATATAATACATAATACCGCATATTGGGTTTCTGTAAAGTCAAACTTTGTATACTTTCAACAATTTGTAGGAAAAAGTATTAACATATACACCACCAAATATATATCATTTGATTCATCATTGCTTTTATTTCCACATCATTTAAATTTGTTAGTGTAAATGTTCATATTGTTTTCACCAAATTCGGTCAAGCTTTATAAAATTTGGCTGCAGTGAAAGCTATATACGTGCGGAGTAAATTACAAACAGAGGGAGTGAAATAGATATAGATATAACTATACAAATAAAAAATATAGTAATATAGTCTATAGATATAAATAAGGCTACTACCCTTTTTCTAGGTTAGAACTCACGTTGTTGTGTACACATTGTTTTGCTTCGCTATAATTTGCATTTACGGGGTGTGTGTAGGACTACCGCCTTTTGTTTAGTACCAGCAACCCCACCATTATCCTTAATTAATTCATACTGGCAATTACGATTGCATTATCTTAGTTCTAGATGGTTTTTCGGTTGCTTGGAGGAACTTCATCTCGTTATTCAGGTTGATTTCGTGCATACGACAAGATCATCGTCCATCGAAGATTTGTTTAGTAACGATTATCGATTTGTATCACCGGGTACGATATAGTTGGATCGTCAATGTCAAAATCCACCAAATCGATGCTTATCCCCACTCTCATTGAAAGATTGGGTCGCCATCATAAGACTACCACCTAGACAATTCCTTCCCTATAACATACACATGAGCACCCATCTCATTATTCAGGTCCACGCCTCCCTCTCTCTCTCGAAACACAAACACCTCTCCACACGATGCGTGTCTCTTGGTCTCTCTTCCATCCCATGACAAAATGGCACACCACCATTCTCTTCTTCTTGCTACCCCCATCTATGTAGTTAGGTCTTCTTACAACAAACAAGCATTCATCTGTCTCTCTACTATCTCTTTCTACCACACATAACCTTCCACCCCTAGCCAGCCGTGATGTCGAGGTCTATCCAGCTCTCTCACACGCAAACAGACGCTGTCTGTGTGTCCCTTCATCGCTCTCACATATCCGCAACCTCGTAACCTTGTCAATCCCGACGTTACACACCTCTCTCTCTCTCTCTATCTCTCTCTAACACACACACGCACACGCACACACCCTCTCTCTCTCTCTCCCTTTTGGACACTGCTCTCTCTACGACACACATAGTCTTTCAAACACGCATATGCCCCTCTCTCGTTAGGTATTGCTGCCCCGCCCCCCTCTTTGTCACACAAACATTCTCTCTATATCTATCTCTCGCAATAATACATGCATAGTCTAAATTGAAACCAACTACAAAAATGAGCTTCGATTACAAAAATCAAATCCACTCCCAAACAGAATATGAAAATAGGGTGAAATCATGCACACAAATGTTTGTTGCGTGCATGAATGTCAATGATATGGATGTACTACTCGTACATCCACACAGACCCATTTCACACAAATTACATTAAACCCTTCTCATCACATGGTGCGCATGTGATGTTTGTTGTACTGCTCCTGCCAGCCTTCCTTCGACATGTTCCAACATATTGTGCTACTTCCGATTCTATTTTTCTCCTCAGACCATGTGAAACCACGAAAAGGTCACCACCCGTCCCCACTGGTACTATAGCTCGAAGCTCCCATACGGACACAACACCCACCGGAGCACGCAGCCATTGCCGAAGTGGACGACGCCGCGGCCTGGGACAAGGACGGAGTCTCTGAGATCACCGAGGTGGAGCACGCCCTCTACGGTCGCGAGTAGCGCACGCTGACTGTCCATGCGGAGGACAGTGTGATCTAGCGGCTCGCCCTCGTTGGCCACGAGGGGTAGCTGTGCTCCAGCAGCACGCCCTGGTCGGTCACAAGGAGGTGCATTGTGTCCTCGCTGCTCACAATGTGGACGAGCGCGTTCTCCAGCAGCATGCCCGCGAGCATCGCATCATCGAGAGCACGCTCGCGAACATCGCTTCATCGCTGCTCTCGACGTGGACGAGCGCGTGCTCCGGCAGCACGCCCGCTAACATCGCATCCTTGCCGCTCACAATGTGGACGAGCGCGTTCTCCAGCAGCATGCCCGCGAGCGTCACATCATCACCGCCCGTGAACATCGCATCATCGCCGCTCTCGACATGGACGAGCGCGTGCTCCAGCAGCACGCCTGTGAACATCGCATCCTTGCCGCTTAGGTGCATGGGCGTGTGCTCCAGCAGCACGGCCGCGAGCATGGCATCCTCGCGGCTCACGAGGTGGTTGAGCGTGTGCTCCAGACAGTACCCCAGGAGTCGGGACGCGAGCACCGTGCTCCCGGCTATGAGGAGTACTGCATGGTGCCCATCGTGGTTTAGGGAAATCCTGTGACTCCACCGCTCCCTGGAGGAGCGCGAGCTCCAGTGGGCGCTCGAGGAGTCCCGCGCCGATATGCAGGTGGCGGCAGACATGCAAGATTATCCTTCGAGCTCTCCTCCTCTTACGAAGACGCCTCCACCACCCCCGTCGTACGTCCTCTACCTCGGCTCCGGCGGACATTTGGAGTTTAGTTTTATGGAACATTAATATTTGGATTAATCATACCTCTACCAAACTGTGAAGGATCAAGACTAATGCAAAAAACAACCTATGACTAACAGGCATAAATAGATGATGTGGCGGCATTGCATGCTGGAGTATATTGCAATTTATGGATTGCATGCATGACTAGCTTATGTGGCTTGGTTGCATGGCTAGGAAAGGCTAGAGAAAAATAAATAGATAATATGTTTAGAGTGCACTCCACAAAATGGGAGCATGTAAATATCTTTAGAGTGCACTCCACTTTTTGTTTTCAGACGCTGAGGTGCACCGGATGCCATGCCACACTACAAAATGTTAGAAAAAAAATCTGCTCCAATGTTTAAAAAATCTATTATTATCTTGAAACCAGCCACACCCGCCCCTCACCTCATCAAAACAGCCTGAGGAATATGTCTTCAGTGAAGCATAATTTATTTTTACTGATGTATGTATATCAAAACTAGAGTGTTTATATTTCAAGTTTGTGAACAAGTATTATTCTACTACTTTGGATCCATTGCAATGCACGGGCCGGCACATTGGTAGTAGTAAGAACCAAATTCTGAGTTTGGCACGTGTTCGTACTGCGGGAGCACCACAAGGCCTGGCGCAGGAGTTACATTTCCCTCTCGGGGCCCATGGGACCGAGCTTCAGCGGCTTAGTGCACCTGGCTTTGAGTCAATGACATGTGGACCCTAAATGCGGCTGGCCCACATGTCATTCTCATAAAAGCAGAGGGGTGGTGGGACCGAGAGGGGTGAGGCGCAGGTCGGGGGACGTGTGGTGTCATGGGTTTGAGCGGCGTCGTGGGAATTGTGTGTGGTTGTGGTAGAAACTTGATGGTCGCCGCAATTCATCTGGCCCGCATGTCATGCACACAAAGGCAGAGAACGTGGTGGGGCCGAGAGGGGTGAGGCGCACGTCAGGGGACGTGGTGCCGTCGGTTGGAGCGGCATCGTGGGAATCGCGTGTGGCAGTGGTAGAAACATGATGGTCGTCGTAGTTCAACTTCCATGGACAAGCTGTAATGTCTACTCACACATGCATTGCATACCGCTCACTGCAAGGAGTAGTAGTAGAGAAAACTAGGCGGATAAATAGTTCATTATATTCAAGCGGACCTATATCAATGTACACAGAGTACACTTGTTCCAAAGACACGCACACCAGCGAAATAGTTCATCTATATCAATGTACACAGAGAGGAAATATAATTTTTACAAGAGAGGAAATAGTTCATCCATCTATAATGCCCTGCTGCTGGTGCAACTTCTTCTTCTTATTATTTTTCTTCTTCTTCTTCTTCTTCTTCTCATTTTCTGTGGGAAACGACTTCACAACAAGCTCTTTCGACCTTGCAGCTATCTTGAAACTCACACGGGCATCTAGGGCAGCATATTTTATCTACTTGTAGGTCAAGGGATAATTCTCCCATCCAGACGACCTTAATCCCAGCGTCTCGTCAACCTTCTCAAGATTTGTTCCGAGCACAGAATTTGCTACGTCGAACAGGGATGGTGTTTCTTTATCACAATCGTCTACAAGAATTCTGGTTTGTAGGCCAGCGATGTTTTTCAAGTCAAGGTTGTACGGCGCCAGCTTCTCTTTGTTGTGACGCCCCCGGCTCAATCGTGCACTAATCATACACGCAAATGCACACGATCAAGCTTAAGGACTCACGGGAAGATATCACAACACAACTCTAAAACATAAATAAAGTCATACAAGCTTTATGTTACAAGCCAGGGGCCTCGAGGGCTCGAATACATCAGCTCGCATACAAGCGTCAGCGGAAGCATCAGATATCTGAGTACAGATATAAAAGAAAACACAGATAGGCCCTTAGAAGGCAGGGCAAAAGAAAACACTACGATCGAAAGGCGCAGGCCTCCTGCCTGGGACCCTCCAAACCTACTCCTGGTCGTCAGTCAACTCGTAGTAGTATCCACCCTCGGGGTAGTAGTAGCGATCGTCAGCGGGGACAGCTGTCTCAGGGGCTCCGTCATCTGGTTGCATCAAAAGGATATGGGGGAAAAAGAAAGCAAAGCAACCATGAGTACTCATCCAAAGTACTCAGCAAGCAAGGATCTACACTACATATGCAACATTATCAAAGGAAGGCTGTATATGTGGACTGGGCTACAGAAATGCCAGAATAGAGAGGAAGGCCTAGTCCTATCGAAGACTAGCATCTTCAGCGGTCTTGCAGCAATAGAAGAGAGTAGAACAGTACAATATAATGTAGCAGTATCATTAAGTCTCAACCTCACCCAGAGATCCATTCTCGACTCCCTGCGAGAAAGCAATCCCAGAGCCATACAGTCATCAACCTCGACCTGAGATCCCTTCTCGACTCCCTGCGAGAAGCAATCCCAGAGCCTCATATCCAGGTCTCATCTCAAGTTCTAACTGTATCGACCGGGATACAACTCCGAGTGTCCTTTACCGTAGGACCGGCTATCGATAGAAGTTTTCTTCCCTGCAGGGGTGCACCAACTTACCCAACACGCTCGATTAACTCCGGCCGGACACACTTTCCTGGGTCATGCCCGGCCTCGGCCAAACGATACACCGTAGCCCTACCTACAGCTCAGCAGAGAGGTCCCCGCCGGTCTACATCCTAAGCACTCAGGGGTCTTGGGCCATCGCCCTGTGCACTCCGGGTCGTTGTGTGCAGGGTGGATACCAGCACCGCCTCGGATGGTCGGTACGATCCGACCGTGCCACAATGCTGAACTGGACGTCTGACAAAACTTTCGGTTGATGCCACGATGCAGAACACCCATACTATGCCCACGTGATGGTTAGTGCTATCAGGCCAGAGGCCTGCTCGGATCAAATATCCAAATCGTTAGTACCTTGGGCATGCGGTAACGAGCAGAGACTCACGAAAGATGTGACCCCGTCGCCCCGTCTCGAGGACTTGCGGCAAGGGCCAAGAATGCCCAGCCACGCCTCGTATTCTCACTCGGGCACCACACAGGCACCCGTCTTCACAACACTCGCCTCTCAGGCGCACGTGGGTACCCCTCAGGGTCTACCCGCCTATCCAAGTAACAGTGTAAAGTCCAAGTATCCGTGTGTCCATAACGTCAGAGGAATCCGAGGTATCACCCTCGTTGATTTCCCACTCGATGTATCCGTCAAGGTGAACTCGGAGGAATCACCCTCGATGGGTTCACACTTGATGTGTTGCACGACAGCGTCGTTACCGGAAGTGGTGAAGGAGGAATCACCCTCGATGACCACGGACCAAATAGCTACTCTACAGGAGTTAACATCAGAAGAGGCTACAAGAGGTTTCACCCTCAGCACTCGATAGTAACGCTTGCAGTGTGTTAAAACTAAGGGGGGGGGGTGGGGGATGTGCGGTGTGGGGGCTGGTCTTCAATCCGTTGATCGGGTCTTCGGATAATCCAGCGGCGGCAAGTCGGGATAAGTGGGGTCACTGATAGATCTCTACCCAGCCTAAACTAAGCAGTTTAGGATATGCAGGTAATTATCAACAGCAAGTTACAATAAACAGGCTATGCATCAGAATAGGTAAAGCAGCAGCAGCAGCAATTCTAATGCAAGCATGAAAAAATAGAATGGGCGATATCGGGATGATCAAAAGGGGGGCTTGCCTGGTTGCTCGGCGGCAAAGGCAAAGGTCGTCAACGTGGCGTCGGGCTCCGGAGCTGCGTCGGTTCTCGGGGACGACGTCGGGTCTAACAAGAGAGAAGAGGGGAGAAAACAGTATAAATACACAGCAAACAAGTGCTACACAAAGTAACATGACAATATGCAGTGCCGGGTGTGTTCTAACGTATGGCTGCACGTTACGAGAAGGGGGAATCCATCCGGGAATGTTTTCCTGGTTCCGGACATTTGTCAGACATATGACCGGAGGGGAACAGTTCCATGTTTGGATAGTTAGGACGTGTGGCGGACGAACGGACCGCGCATTCGAATTCGTCTTGTCGTTCTGAACAATTTTCATGTACAAAGTTTTTCGATCTGATCTATGGATTATTTTATATGATTTTAAAGTTTTATTGATTTTCTGGAAATATTTAATAAACTGGTCAATGGTCAATAGTCAACAAGGTACAGTCAGTGTTGACTGGTCAACATTGACCAGTCAACAGGGTCAAGGGGACCCACATGTCATGACTACTAACACTAACTAACAGTTTATCTGGTTAATTAACAATTAGGTAACTAAACCTAATTAGTTTAATTAAACAGATAATTTAATTAATTTAATTAATTATTAACTTAACTATTTATTTTATATCTCTTTTTTTTAACAGTGGCACTAGGCCCACTGGCAGTGACCAGGCCGGACAATGTCCGGGCATGGCCCAGATAGGGCCGGACGTGTCCGGCGCGGAGGGGTCAACGCGCGCGCGCGGCACCAGCAGAGGCGCCGGCGCGGCGGCGCGTGCACCGGCCACGACGGCCACGGCGAGGCCAGCCGAGGCTGGGGCGGACGCGAGGCTTGGCGGGCGCGGCCAGAGGCGCGAGGCCGGGGGGGGGGGGGGCGACGACGAGAAGTGGTGGAGGCCGGCCAGGGCGGGAGCGCGCGCGCCCAGGCGCGTGGTGGGCGTGTGCGGCGGGGTGACAAGGCGCAGGGAGGCGAGCAGAGGCAGCGGCGGGGGGGAAGCTCACATGGGGAGGCCGAGTCGGGGCGGGATCGGCGTGGAGGGGAGGAGGGGAGACGAGGCAGACCGGTGTGGCGGCGGGGGGGGCGGCGTCGGCGAGGCATCGGGCGGCGAGGCGGCCACCGGGTCGTGGGCGCGCCGTGCGACGCGGGCGGCGGTGCGGGAGCTCCCCGATCCCGATCCAGTTTGGATCGGGGGAAGGGAGAGGTGGGCCGGGTGGAACGGGGGTTTGTGGGATGGGCTAGGGTTTGGAGGCAGGTGGGGGGGGGGGGTTAAGTAGGCCGGTGGGTGGGCCGGCCTGGTGGGCCAGTCGGCCCAGTAGGCCAGGGGGGTTTTGTTTCTTCTTTTTTTTTGTTTCTGTTTTGTATTTTCTTTTTATTTCAACTAACTTTTGTGAAATATGAGACGGTCCAATAGTAACAAGCAAATTAGTCACTGCTGAAATTTGTTGGTGTCCATATCTTTGTTTGGTTTAATAAATTGAAAAAGGATAAATTGTGCTACTTTGCCGCTGTTATTTGTTGTTGAGTCCTTTTGAAATTCCAATAAATGTGCAATAATTTTATAAATGCTATGGATATTTGCAAAGATGCACTTTTTGTTTTCCAGTCTGAACGACTTTTAGTTTCACTTAAATTTGAATTTCCATTTGAATTTGAATTTGAAAGAGATATGATATATTAATGATGATTAAGCACTGTTGATCATGATGACATGGCAATCAAAAAGTGGGATTACTGTGGCTAACCACTGGGGGTGGTTCAAATCTCCTCCACTAATAAGAATTCTGGTCCCGAGAAGAATTAAGGGTCGAGTAAGGGGGAAAGTTCTGGTTACGAATTCTATCGAGTCTTCTTGGTCAGCAAATGCTCTGATCAGGATGGAACTGAATAGACCTAAGGGTACAATCGACGGCAATTAGTTTGGTCGAGAACCATTCATGTCCAAAATGACATCTGAGCTGGAAAGATAAATAAGGATCAACTGACGATTGCGTGCATTTGCACTCATGTGAATCAATAAGATAAAAATGACGGGTGTCAAAGGATACTAATGAATATTTCCAGACATATGGGAAGCATCCATAATGCAAGCAGAAAAGTATTTACAGAGCAATAAGCTGTAAGGACTTTCGGAAGATCGAATAGTATTCCAATGTATCTTTTGAATCATATGAACAAGGGGGAAGAACGGATACTCGGTAAGTGCGAGGAATTATCCATAGGGGTATTCATGAGGCCAGATATGCAAGGCAGTAAGCTCAAAGGACAGTCGGAATGATGAAGAGCAGTTTGGGGCATCTTGTATAAACAAGACCAAAGGGGATTGAATGTAAGAGTGGCAAGTGTATGTAGTTATCCTAAGGAAAATTCAGCGGTCGGGAATAGCAAAAGCAGTGGGCACAAAGTCTCGAGAGAACATCTGAAGGTATCTTCGGAATCTTCTGGTGCACCAAGTAATCAGGAGTAAGGGGCTCTCCGGGGAGGAAGTAGTACGAGAACCTAGAGTCGGCGTGTTAAAATCATTTAACTCGAATAGAATAGAGATCAGAGTCCCAGAGTATAGACGAGGAATAAAAGATACTAATACCACCCAATTGGGACGTGGGCCCGTAAGCCACATCCAAGTTAGTAAATCAGTTTTGGTCCACTAGACTCAAAATTCGGCCAAGGAGTTGGAAAGGGGGATTCCTACAGGCAGTCGGCTTCTGATACCAACTTGTGACGCCCTGACCAATCATGCAACTAATCATACACGCAAATGCACACGATCAAGCCTAAGGACTCACGGGAAGATATCACAACACAACTCTAAAACAGAAATAAAGTCAATACAGCTTATGTTACCAAGCAGGGCCTCGAGGGCTCGAATACATCAGCTCGCATAAAGCGTTAGCGGAAGCATCAGAATCTGAGTACAGATATAAAAGAAAACACAGATAGGCCCTTAGAAGGCAAGGCAAAAGAAAAAAAATACGATCGAAAGGCGCAGGCCTCCTGCCAGGGACCCTCGAACCTACTCCTGTTGTCATCAACTCGTAGTAGTATCCACCCTCGGGGTGTAGTAGCGATCGTCGGCGGCACAGTGTCTCAGGGGTCCGTCACTGGTTGCATCAAAAGGATATGGTGAAAAAGAAAGCAAAGCAACCGTGAGTACTCATCCGAAGTACTCAGCAAGCAAGGATCTACACTACATATGCAACATTATCAAAGGAAGGTGTATATGTGGACTGGGCTGCAGAAATGCAGAATTGAGAGGGAGGCCTAGTCCTATCGAAGACAGCATCTTCAGCGGTCTTGCAGCAATAGAAGAGTAGAAAAGTACAATATAATGTAGCAGTATCATTAAGTCTCAACCTCACCAGAGATCCTTTCTCGACTCCCTGCGAGAAAGCAATCCAGAGCCATAATCATCAACCTCGACCTGAGATCCTTCTTGACTCCCTGCGAGAAGCAATCCCAGAGCCTCATATCCAGGTCTCATCTCAAGTTCTAACGTATCGATCGGGATACAACTCCGAGTGTCCTTTACCGTAGGACCGGCTATCGATAGAAGTTTTCTTCCCTGCAAGGGTGCACCAACTTACCCAACACGCTCGATTAACTCGGCCGGACACACTTTCCTGGGTCATGCCCGGCTCGGCCAAACGATACACCACAGCCCTACCTACAGCTCAGCAGAGAGGTCCCCCGCCGGTCTACATCCTAAGCACTCAGGGGTCTTGGGCCATTGCCCTGTGCACTCGGGTCATTGTGTGCAGGGGGATACCAGCACGCCTCGGATGGGTCGGTACGATCCGACCGTGCCACAATGCTGAAAGGACGTCGACAGAACTTTCGACTGATGCCACGATGCATAACGCCAATACTATGCCCACGTGATGGTTAGTGGCTATCAGGCCAGAGGCCTGCTCGGATCAAATATCCAATCGTTAGTACCTTGGGCTTGCGGTAACGAGCAGAGACTCACGAAAGATGTGACCCCGTCGCCCGTCTCGAGGATTTGCGGCAAGGGCCAAGAATGCCCGGCCACGCCTCGTATTCTCACTCGGGCACCACACAGGCACGTCTTCACAACACTCGCCTCTCAGGCGCACGCGGGTACCCCTCAGGGTCGACCCGCCTATCCAAGTAACAGTGTAAAGTCCAAGTATCCTGTGTGTCCATAACATCAGAGGAATCCAAGGTATCACCCTGTTGAATTCCCACTCGATGTATTTGCAAGTGAAACTCGGAGGAATCACTCGATGGGTTCACACTTGATGTGGTTGCACGACAGCGTCGTTACCGGAAGTGGTGAAGGAGGAATCACCCTCGATGACCACGACAAATAGCTACTCTACAGAGTTAACATCAGAAGTGCTACAAGAGGTTTCACCCTCGCACGCACCGATAGTAACGTGCAGTGTCGTTACAACTAAGGGGGGGTGATGTGCGGTGTCGGGGCCGGTCTTCAATCCCGTTGATCGGGTCTTCGGTAATCCAGCGGGCAATCGGGATAAGTGGGTCACTGATAGGTCCTACCCAGCCTAAACTAAGCAGTTTGGATATGCAGGTAATTATCAACAGCAGGTTACAAAACAGGCTATGCATCAGAATAGGTAAGCATCGGATAATCCAGCGGGGCAATCGGGATAAGTGGGGTCACTGATAGATCTCTACCCAGCCTAAACTAAGCAGTTTAGGATATGCAGGTAATTATCAACAGCAAGTTACAATAAACAGGCTATGCATCAGAATAGGTAAAGCAGCAGCAGCAGCAATTCTAATGCAAGCATGAAAAAATAGAATGGGCGATATCGGGATGATCAAAAGGGGGGCTTGCCTGGTTGCTCGGCGGCAAAGGCAAAGGTCGTCAACGGTGGCGTCGGGCTCCGGAGCTGCGTCGGTCTCGGGGACGACGTCGGGGTCTAACAAGAGAGAAGAGGGGGAGAAAACAGTATAAATACACAGCAAACAAGTGCTACACAAAGTATAACATGACAATATGCAGTGCCGGGTGTGTTCTAACGTATGGCTGCACGTTACCGAGGAAGGGGGAATCCATCCGGGAATGTTTTCCTGGTTCCGGACATTTGTCAGACATATGACCGGAGGGGAACAGTTCCATGTTTGGATAGTTAGGGACGTGTGGCGGACGAACGGACCGCGCATTCGAATTCGTCTTGTCGTTCTGAACAATTTTCATGTACAAAGTTTTTCGATCTGATCTATGGATTATTTTATATGATTTTCTAAAGTTTTATTGATTTTCTGGAAATATTTAATAAACTGGTCAATGGTCAATAGTCAACAAGGTACAGTCAGTGTTGACTGGGTCAACATTGACCAGTCAACAGGGTCAAGGGGACCCACATGTCATAGACTACTAACACTAACTAACAGTTTATCTGGTTAATTAACAATTAGGTTAACTAAACCTAATTAGTTTAATTTAAACAGAATAATTAATTTAATTTAATTAATTATTAACTTAACTATTTATTTTATATCTCTTTTTTTTAACAGTGGCACTAGGCCCACTGGTCAGTGACCAGGCCGGACAATGTCCGGGCATGGCCCAGATAGGGCCGGACGTGTCCGGCGCGGAGGGGGTCAACGCGCGCGCGCGGCACCAGCAGAGGCGCCCGGCGCGGCGGCGTGCACCGGCCACGACGGCCACGGCGAGGCCAGCCGACGGGCTGGGGCGGACGCGAGGCTTGGCCCGGGCGCGGCCAGAGCAGGATGGCGCCGGGGGGGGGGGGGGGCGACGACGAGAAGTGGTGGAGGCGCGGCCAGGGCGCGGACGCGCGCGCCCAGGCGCGTGGTGGGCGTGTGCGGCGGCCGGTGACCAAGGCGCAAGGGGCGAGCAGAGGCGAGCGGGGGGGGAAGCTAATGGGGGAGCGAGTCGGGGCGGGATGCGTGGGCGAGGGGGAGAGGGGAGACGAGGAGACCGGGTGTGGGGCGGGGGCGGCCGTCGGCGAGGCATCGGGCGGCGACGGGCGGCCACCGGGTCGTGGGGCGCGCCGTGGCGACGCGGGCGGCGGTGCGGGAGCTCCCCGATCCCGATCCAGTTTGGATCGGGGGAAGGGAGAGGTGGGCCGGGTGGAAGGGGTTGTGGGATGGGCTAGGGTTTGGCAGGCAGTGTGGGGGGGGGGGGGTTAAGTAGGCGGTGGGGTGGGCCGGCCTGGTTGGGCCAGTCGGCCCAGTAGGCCAGGGGGGTTTTGTTTTCTTCTTTTTTTTGTTTCTGTTTTGTATTTTCTTTTTATTTCAACTAACTTTTGTGAAATATGAGACTGGTCCAAATAGTAACAATGCAAAATTAGTCACTGCTAGAAATTTGTTTGGTGTCCATATCTTTTTGTTTGGATTTTAATAAATTGAAAAAGGATTAAATTGTGCTACTTTGCCGCTGTTATTTGTTGTTTGAGTCCTTTTGAAATTCCAATAAATGTTGCAATAATTTTTATAAATGCTATGGGAATATTTGCAACATGATGCACATTTTTGTTTTCCAGTCTGAACGACTTTTAGTTTCACTTAAATTTGAATTTCCATTTGAATTTGAATTTGAAAAGAGATATGATATTAATGATGATTAAGCACTGTTGATCATGATGACATGGCATTATCAAAAGTGGGATTACTGTGGCTAACCACTGGGGGTGTTACAAATCTCCTCCACTAATAAGAATTCTGGTCCCGAGAATTAAGGGGTCGAGTAAGGGGGAAAGTTCTGGTTACGAAATTCTATCGAGTCTTCTTGGTCAGCAAATGCTCTGATCAAGGATGGGTAACTTGAATAGACCTAAGGGTACAATCGACGGCAATTAGTTTGGTCGAGAACCATCTCATGTCCAAAATGACATCTGAGCTGGAAAGATAAATAAAAGGATCAACTGACGATTGCGTGCATTTGCACTCATGTTGAATCAATAAGATAAAAAATGACGGTGTCAAAGGATACTAATGAATATTTCCAGACATATGGGAAGCATCCATAATGCAAGCAGAAAAGTATTTACAGAGCAATAAGCTGCTAAGGACTTTCGGAAGATCGAATAGTATTCCAATGTATCTTTTGAATCATATGAACAAGGGGGAAGAACGGATACTCGGTAAGTGCGAGGAATTATCCATAGGGGGTATTCATGAGGCCAGATATGCAAGGCAGTAAGCTCAAAGGACAGTCGGAATGATGAAGAGCAGTTTGGGGCATCTTGTAATAACAAGACCAAAGGGGATTGAATGTAAGAGTGGCAAGTGTATGTAGTTATCCATAAGGAAATATCAGCGGTCGGGAATAGCAAAAGCAGTGGGCACAAAGTCTCGAGAGAACATCTGAAGGTATCTTCGGAATCTTCTGGTGCACCAAGTAATCATCTGGAGTAAGGGGCTCTCCGGGAGGAAGTAGTTACGAGAACCTAGAGTCGGCGTTAGTAAAATCATTTAACTCGAATAGAATAGAGATCAGAGTCCCAGAGTATAGACGAGGAATAAAAGATACTAATACCACCCAATTGGCGACGTGGGCCCGTAAGCCACATAGCCAAGTTAGTAAATCAGTTTTGGTCCACTAGACTCAACTTCGGCCAAGGAGTTGGAAAGGGGGATTCCTACAGGCAGTCGGCTCTGATACCAACTTGTGACGCCCCTGACTCAATCATGCACTAATCATACACGCAAATGCACACGATCAAGCCTAAGGACTCACGGGAAGATATCACAACACAACTCTAAAACAGAAATAAAGTCATACAAGCTTTATGTTACAAGCCAGGGCCTCGAGGGCTCGAATACATCAGCTCGCATACAAGCGTTAGCGGAAGCATCAGATATCTGAGTACAGATATAAAAGAAAACACAGATAGGCCCTTAGAAGGCAAGGCAAAAGAAAACACTACGATCGAAAGGCGCAGGCCTCCTGCCAGGGACCCTCCGAACCTACTCCTGGTTGTCAGTCAACTCGTAGTAGTATCCACCCTCGGGGTAGTAGTAGCGATCGTCGGCGGGCACAGCTGTCTCAGGGGCTCCGTCATCTGGTTGCATCAAAAGGATATGGTGGAAAAAGAAAGCAAAGCAACCGTGAGTACTCATCCGAAGTACTCAGCAAGCAAGGATCTACACTACATATGCAACATTATCAAAGGAAGGCTGTATATGTGGACTGGGCTGCAGAAATGCCAGAATTGAGAGGAAGGCCTAGTCCTATCGAAGACTAGCATCTTCAGCGGTCTTGCAGCAATAGAAGAGAGTAGAACAGTACAATATAATGTAGCAGTATCATTAAGTCTCAACCTCACCCAGAGATCCTTTCTCGACTCCCTGCGAGAAAGCAATCCCAGAGCCATACAATCATCAACCTCGACCTGAGATCCCTTCTTGACTCCCTGCGAGAAGCAATCCCAGAGCCTCATATCCAGGTCTCATCTCAAGTTCTAACTGTATCGATCGGGATACAACTCCGAGTGTCCTTTACCGTAGGACCGGCTATCGATAGAAGTTTTCTTCCCTGCAGGGGTGCACCAACTTACCCAACACGCTCGATTAACTCCGGCCGGACACACTTTCCTGGGTCATGCCCGGCTTCGGCCAAACGATACACCACAGCCCTACCTACAGCTCAGCAGAGAGGTCCCCGCCGGTCTACATCCTAAGCACTCAGGGGTCTTGGGCCATTGCCCTGTGCACTTCGGGTCATTGTGTGCAGGGTGGATACCAGCACCGCCTCGGATGGTCGGTACGATCCGACCGTGCCACAATGCTGAACTGGACGTCTGACAGAACTTTCGACTGATGCCACGATGCATAACGCCAATACTATGCCCACGTGATGGTTAGTGCTATCAGGCCAGAGGCCTGCTCGGATCAAATATCCAAATCGTTAGTACCTTGGGCTTGCGGTAACGAGCAGAGACTCACGAAAGATGTGACCCCGTCGCCCCGTCTCGAGGATTTGCGGCAAGGGCCAAGAATGCCCGGCCACGCCTCGTATTCTCACTCGGGCACCACACAGGCACCCGTCTTCACAACACTCGCCTCTCAGGCGCACGCGGGTACCCCTCAGGGTCGACCCGCCTATCCAAGTAACAGTGTAAAGTCCAAGTATCCGTGTGTCCATAACATCAGAGGAATCCAAGGTATCACCCTTGTTGAATTCCCACTCGATGTATTTGTCAAGGTGAACTCGGAGGAATCACCCTCGATGGGTTCACACTTGATGTGTTGCACGACAGCGTCGTTACCGGAAGTGGTGAAGGAGGAATCACCCTCGATGACCACGACCAAATAGCTACTCTACAGAGTTAACATCAGAAGTGCTACAAGAGGTTTCACCCTCGGCACTCGATAGTAACGCTGCAGTGTCGTTACAACTAAGGGGGGGTGATGTGCGGTGTCGGGGCCTGGTCTTCAATCCCGTTGATCGGGTCTTCGGATAATCCAGCGGGGCAATCGGGATAAGTGGGGTCACTGATAGGTCTCTACCCAGCCTAAACTAAGCAGTTTAGGATATGCAGGTAATTATCAACAGCAGGTTACAATAAACAGGCTATGCATCAGAATAGGTAAAGCAGCAGCAGCAATTCTAATGCAAGCATGAGAAAATAGAATGGGCGATATCGGGATGATCAAAAGGGGGGCTTGCCTGGTTGCTCGGCGGCAAAGGCAAAGGTCGTCAACGGTGGCGTCGGGCTCCGGAGCTGCGTCGGTCTCGGGGACGACGTCGGGGTCTAACGAGAGAGAAGAGGGGGAGGAAACAATATAAATACACAACAAACAAGTGCTACACAAAGTATAACATGACAATATGCACTGCCGGATGTGTTCTAACGTATGGCTGCACGTTACCGAGGAAGGGTGAATCCATCCGGGAATGTTTTCCCGGTTCCGGACATTTGTCAGACAGATGACCGGAGGGGAACGGTTCCATGTTCGGATAGTTAGGGACGTGTGGCGGACGAACGGACCGTGTATTCGAATTCGTCTCGTCGTTCTGAACAATTTTCATGTACAAAGTTTTTCGATCTGATCTACGGATTATTTTATATGATTTTCTAAAGTTTTATTGATTTTCTGGAATTATTTAATAAACTGGACAACGGTCAATAGTCAACAAGGTACAGTCAGCGTTGACTGGGTCAACATTGACCAGTCAACAGGGTCAAGGGGACCCACATGTCATAGACTACTAACACTAACTAACAGTTTATCTGGTTAATTAACAATTATGTTAACTAAACCTAATTAGTTTAATTTAAACATAATAATTAATTAATTTAATTAATTATTAACTTAACTATTTATTTTATATCTTTTTTTTAACAGTGGCACTAGGCCCACTGGTCAGTGACCAGGCTGGACAATGTCCGGGCCTGGCCCAGATAGGGCCGGATGTGTCCGCGCGCGGAGGGGGTCAACGCGCGCGCGCGGCACTAGTAGAGGCGCCCGGTGCGGCGGCGTGCACCGGCCACGACGGCCACGGCGAGGCCAGCCGGCGGGCTGGGGCGGACGCGAGGCTTGGCCCGGGCGCGGCCAGAGGTGCGAGGCCGGGGTGGGGGGCACGAGAACTGTACAAACACACCGACTCATACGCCCAAAAAATCCGCGCACCCGGGCTGGGTACTGGATCTGTCGCTGCTACAAAATATAACATACAGCTGCCGCAGGCCGGGAGGCAAAACGGACCACAAAGAACGGGAGGCGCGACCACACGGGGCACAGCAGATCACGAGAGAGAACAAAAAGTGCCACGCAAAGAGACACTAAATGGAAATAGGACAAAAAGCGAAAAAAAATCAACGACGCAGACGAGAAAAAAAGAACAAAAAAAAAAGACGACAACCCTTGCATGCCGTGCTACGCCGCCATCGGTGTGGAGCAACGTCGTCCACTCCTCATCGAGTAAACGGAATAAAACAGGCTAGTTAGCTGAACCACTTGCTGGCGGCTTGGGGCATGCAACTGGCTCCAGTCGGGCCTGGCAGAATTAGGTGAAGCACTAGCATAAGCACTTGCTCGTAACCCTGATGAAGCTAACTTCGGGCTGTCAGGAAGCACCCATCCGGTTATTATGCCAAGAAAGGCTCCCCGGAAGCATAGGAAGATTGGAGAAATGTGAAGGAGGATATGGACGCGCAGAGGGGTGGCGATTCTTGCCCGCTTCGTTGGCCTCGTTTGAATGAGAGGCGGACGGTAGACTTGGCCGGTGTCTGGCCTCTTTTAAACTGAGGGCGAACGGAGGAGCTCGGCCGGCGTCTAGCCTCGTTTAAACGAGAGGCAGACGGGAGAGCTCGGCCGGCGTTGCGTTTAATTCCGGCCCGCTCATGAACGGACGGTGTGGCCGGGTAGGTTTTTCTTTCTCTGTATTAGCAGTGGGTTTAACGCAGGCATTTGATGGAGGCGAGGAGGCGTGTTCACTGGGGATGGGGAATGCACGGGTGGTGCAGTACTATTCGATTTGTCAGCTACTAGTAAACCAGGACGGTAAAAAATGTAGTAAACCAGGACAGTTCCTATACGCTTTAATGCAACGAGGGAGGAAGTACGTTTCTCGAAATTGAACATCCAATGATGCATCCTGCTTTAAAATTGCATGCTGAGGGAAAAAGGCAACACGATGTGAATGAAACGCATTTGCACATCTTAAAAGGCGCCCCTCATTCCCATGCTTACCACATCGTACGCACCTAGCACCTACACTAGTGCAAAAGTACTCACTCCAGACCCATGCGGCGATGCGACGCGAGCGGCCAGCGGCTGTGCCAGATGGTCCACGATGCCGGCCGGTGGCATAGCACGCAGGATCATCTCCAGAGGGTGTTGGCAACCGGTTGGTTCATGGCCATCATCGATGCCAGCTACGACCCTCAGTTGGACACGATGATCGTTGCCACCATCAACAAAGTTCATCGTCGTCAAGAAGCTCACGGACGACATCGCCGTACTCCCTCCACCCACATCCCGGGCTCCTCATTGCCTGCCACCCTAATCGGCCTCCATGGCGAAACCTCTTTCAAGCACTGGTGGCCCTGCGACTGCCCACCGACGCAACAAAAATGTCCACCTGGAGTCGTGCTCGCCGCGAGGCGCCTCGCCCTGCAATATTCATCGACCTACACATCCACGTGTACGAGGAAGTCGTGTACATAGGTATCTACAAGGCCTTGAGGACGCTACGACGTTGGCCTTTGCAACCGCTGGAAGCCTTGGACTCCTTTGTTGAGAAGCACCTTGACCTCGCCACAAAAGCCACCGCTCCTACCGCCGTCGTTGGCCCGCGCACTGATCAAGGAGAGGAGGTCATACGTTATGGATGCATCTTTCTTCTTGCCTCCTGTAACCACCCCTGTGATCACATCATCATGGCCTTAATTCTTATTGTGCTATCGCATTCCTCATTCTAGTCATAAAGACATGTGCGTCCCTTTGCTCACATTTGGAGGCAATTATATGCATCACTGTAACTAGTACTTCATCCGTCAATTTATAAGTGTGCTTACCTTTTCCATCAACCTCGCAATTTACGTTTGATGTTGACCCGACCTACAGACTACTCCTAAATTCAAAAACTGAGACTGAACTTATAAATTCAAAACTACTCGTGCAGCATGCCTGTGACTTCGCAAGTTCAAAACGAGAAACTGGAACACGTACATGAAGCATGTATCCCTTCCCCGTCGCATACCACACTGTCGTTCTGGCCCCCCGGTCAATGCGCATTGGCTAGGCTTTATATGACTACAACATGTGGGACCGCATGTGACCAAACCGACGATGCGCAAACCTAGCTACTACCCTGCTATCTGGCGGGAAAAGCCCAGCCCTAGCATTTCCATCATTATTTCTATCATCGATCGCCAAGGAGCAGAACCAAATGTTGAATTTATACATGTTTTCTCTACTCCTATAAAAACTCAGTTGGTGATATGGTGTTCGCCATCCGTCATTTCTGACCATTAGATCTGCATCTAACGGCTATGAGGTAAAGTTTTGGCATTTTTGCAACAATAGCTCACTTCTCTACTCCAATTTGCAGAAAACCCCTTATTATCTTGAAAACACCACATCCCCCTCACCTCATCAAAATAGCCTGAGAAATATATTGAGTGAAACGTAATATATTTTTAGTGGTATATGTATATCAAAACAAGAGTGTTTTCTTTCAAGTTTGTGAATTCTACTTTATATCCTTTGCAAACACACGGCACATCTCTACCTTTCTCTACTGTTATAAAAAACAGAGTTGGTGATGATGGTGTGCCTGCCATCCTGTAATATAGTCGTCTGATTTATATCTGACGGATAGAAGGAAACTATGGCAATTTTGCAAAAAGATACCCACACCCCTCTCCACATTGCAATAAGGCCTTCCCTCGTTCATCCTTTTCTCCCAAAGATAAACACTCATACAAATGCATCTTGATGTTCCGTGCACCGCACGGGCATCTTGCTAGTTCTAGTAAAGGAAAAGGCTTGCCGCGTTCGCGTCGCCCCCCACACGCCCGGGAATCGGAGTACTCACGGCTGTCTGGCACGCCACATGCTAGGGAAGGCGTTTGCCTAGCATTTTCACTTCATTGGGACCTGCCATTGAGCAAACCGACTATCGGCAAACCACAACGACCCGCCGCCGGCGTTGGAAACAGAAACGAGGAGGGAAAGATCTAGCTGTATCACGGAAGCCACAGAAATTTGGTGTCAGATGGGACTCGTTGATGAGTAGGAGCACTCCGGACTACTCTCGACTATGAAGTTTGTACACTACTACTACTACTACTACTACTACTACACCTACTACTACTACTACTACTACTACTACTACTACTACTACTACTACTACTACTACTACTACTACTACACTACTACTACTACTACTACTACTACGACTACTACTACTACTACTCACTACTACTCGACTACACTACTACTACACTATAAACTAACACTAGGTACAGCACCGCACTGCTCGTAGGAACAAAAAACGGAAGATCTTGTTTTGGGTGATTTATCTTTTTTTCAGTCACGATTATGAATAATATGATAAGGGGGGCACCCATGAAGCCATATGGCACGTCTGGAGGTCTTATTAAGCTTCTTGTTGGATCGATCACACTGTCGTGCTACTCGTTCGAGAAGAACGTGTATGGGTACAATTAGGTTATAGTAGATCCGAATCGCAACCACCTAGACCATTGGATCAACATCAATCAACGGTTTATATCGTGTACGTGCAAATACACGCATTGATTCCGGAAAAATAATGAATATAGAATATATAATACATAATACCCCATATTGGGTTTCTGTAAAGTCAAACTTTGTATACTTCAACAATTTGTAGGAAAAAGTATAACATATACACCACCAAATATATTCATTTGATTCATCTGCTTTTTTTCCACATCATTTAAATTTGTTATTGTAAGTTCATATTGTTTCACACCAAATTCGGTCAAGCTTTATAAAATTGGCTGCAGTGAAAGCTATATACGTGCAGTAAATTACAAACAGAGGGATGAAATAGATATAGATAAACTATACAATAAAAAATATAGTAATATAGTCTATAGATATAAATAAGGCTACTACCCTTTTTCTAGGTTAGAACTCACTTTGTTGGTACACATTGTTTTGCTTCGCTATAATTTGCATTTACGGGGTGTGTGTAGACTACCGCCTTTGTTTAGTACCAGCAACCCCACCATTACCTTAATTAATTCATACTGGCAATTCCGATTGCATTATCTTAGTTCTAGATGGTTTTTTCGGTTGCTTGGAGGAACTCTCTCTCTCTTATTCAGGTTGATTTCGTGCATACGACAAGTCACATCGTCCATCGAAGTTTGTTTAGTACGATTATCGATTTGTATCACCGGGTACGATATAGTTGGATCGTCAAGTCAAAATCCACCAAATCGAGCTTATCCCCACTCTCATTGAGATTGGGTCGCCATCATAAGACTACCACCTAGACAATTCCTTCCCTATAACATACACATAGCACACCATCTCATTATTCAGGTCCACGCCTCCCTCTCTCTCTCGAAACACAAACACCTCTCCACACGATGTGCGTGTCCTCTTGGTCTCTCTTCCATCCCATGACAAAATGGCACACCACCATTCTCTCTCTTCTTCTGCTACCCCATCTATGTAGTTAGGTCTCTTACAACAAACAAGCATTCATCTGTGCTCTCTACTATCTCTTTCTACCACACATAACCTTCCACCCCTAGCCAGCCGTGATGTCGAGGTCTATCCAGCTCTCTCACACGCAAACAGACGCTGTTCTGTGTGTCCCTTCATCGCTCTCACATATCCGCAACCTCGTAACCTTTTCATCCGACGTTACACACACTCTCTCTCTCTCTCTATCTCTCTCTAACCTCAACACACACGCACACGCACACACCCTCTCTCTTCTCTCCCTTTTGGACATGCTCTCTCTACTGACACACATAGTCTTTCAAACACGCTATGCCCCTCTCTCGTTAGTATTGCTGCCCCCGCCCCCTCTTTGTCACACAAACATTCTCTCTATATCTATCTCTCGCAATAATACATGCATAGTCTAAATGAAACCAACTACAAAAATGAGCTTCGATTACAAAAATCAAATCCACTCCCAAACAGAATATGAAAATAGGGTGAAATCATGCACACAAATGTTTGTTGCGTGCATGAATGTCAATGATATGGATGTACTACTCGTACATCCACACAGACCCATTTCACACAAATTACATTAAACCCTTCTCATCACATGGTGCGCATGTGATGTTTGTTGTACTGCTCCTGCCAGGCCATCCTTCCTTCGACATGTTCCAACATATTGTGCTACTTCCGATCTATTTTTTCTCCTCAGACCATGTGAAACCACGAAAAGGTCACCACCCTCCCCACTGGTACATAGCTCGAAGCTCCCATACGGACACAACACCCACGGAGCACGCAGCCATTGCCGAAGTGGACGACGCCGCGGCCTGGGACAAGACGGAGTCTCTGAGATCACGAGGTGGAGCACGCCCTCTACGGTCGCGAGTAGCGCACGCTGACTGTCCATGCGAGGACAGTGTTATCTAGGCGCTCGCCCTCGTTGGCCACGAGGGTAGCTGTGCTCCACAGCACGCCCTGGTCGGTCACAAGGGGGCATTGTGTCCTCGCTGCTCACAATGTGGACGAGCGCGTTCTCCAGCAGCTGGCCCGCGAGCATCGCATCATCGAGAGCACGCTCGCGAACATCGCTTCATCGCTGCTCTCGACGTGGACGAGCGCGTGCTCCGGCAGCACGCCCGCTAACATCGCATCCTTCTTGCCGCTCACAATGTGGACGAGCGCGTTCTCCAGCAGCATGCCCGCGAGCGTCACATCATCAACCCGCCCGTGAACATCGCATCATCGCCGCTCTCGACATGGACGAGCGCGTGCTCCAGCACACGCCTGTGAACATCGCATCCTTGCCCTTAGGTGCATGGGCGTGTGCTCCAGCAGCCGGCCGCGAGCATGGCATCCTCGCGGCTCACGAGGTGGGTTGAGCGTGTGCTCCAGACAGTACCCCAGGAGGTCGGGACGCGAGCACCCGTGCTCCCGGCTATAGGAGTACTGCATGTGCCCATCGTGGTTTAGGGAATCCTGTGACTCCACCGCTCCCTGGAGGAGCGCGAGCTCCAGTGGGCGCTCGAGAGTCCCGCGCCGATATGCAGGTGGCGGCAGACATGCAAGATTATCCTTCGAGCTCTCCTCCTCTTACGAAGACGCCTCCACCACCCCCGTCGTACGTCCTCTACCTCGGCTCCGGCGACATTTGGAGTTTAGTTTTATGGACATTAATATTTGGATTAATCATACCTCTACCAAACTTAAGGATAAGCTATGCAAAACAACCTATGACTAACAGGCAAAATAGATGATGTGGCGGCATTGCATGCTGGAGTATATTGCAATTTATGATTGCATGCATGACTAGCTTTGTGGCTTGGTTGCATGGCTAGGAAAGGCTAGAGAAAAATAAATAGATAATATGTTTAGAGTGCACTCCACAAATGGGAGCATGTAAATATCTTTAGAGTGCACTCCACTTTTTGTTTTCAACGCTGAGGTGCACCGGATGCCATGCCACACTACAAAATGTTAGAAAAAAAATCTGCTCCAATGTTTAAAAAATCTATTATTATCTGAAACCAGCCACACCCGCCCCCTCACCTCATCAAAACAGCCTGAGGAATATGTCTTCAGTGAAGCAATTTATTTTACTGATGTATGTATAATCAAACTAGAGTGTTTATATTTCAAGTTTGTGAACAATAGTTCACTACTTTGGATCCATTGCAATGCACGGGCCGGCACATTGGTAGTAGTAAGAACCAAATTCGAGTTTGGCACGTGTTCGTACTGCGGGAGCACCACAAGCCTGGCGCAGGAGTTACATTTCCCTCTCCGGGGCCCATGGGACCGAGCTTCAGCGGCTTAGTGCACCTGGCTTTGAGTCAATGACATGTGGACCCTAAATCCTGGCCCACATGTCATTCCATAAAAGCAGAGGGTGGTGGTGGGACCGGAGGGGTGGGCGCGGTCGGGGGACGTGTGGTGTCATGGGTTTGAGCGGCGTCGTGGGAATTGTGTGTGGTTGTGGTAGAAACTTGATGGTCGCCGCAATTCATCTGGCCCGCATGTCATGCACACAAAAGGCAGAGAACGTGGTGGGGCCGAGAGGGGTGAGGCGCACGTCAGGGGACGTGGTGCCGTCGGTTGAGCGGCATCGTGGAATCGCGTGTGGAAGTGGTAGAAACATGTATGGTCTTCGTAGTTCAACTTCCATGGACAAGCTGTAATGTCTACTCACACATGCATTGCATACCGCTCACTGCAAGGTTAGTAGTAGAGAAAACTAGGCGGATAAATAGTTCATTTTCAAGCGGACCTATATCAATGTACACAGAGTACACTTGTTCCAAAGACACGCACACCAGCGAATAGTTCTATCTATATCAATGTACACAGAGAGGAAATATAATTTTTACAAGAGAGGAATAGTTCATCCATCTATAATGCCCCTGCGGCTGGTGCAACTTCTTCTTCTTATTATTTTTTCTTCTTCTTCTTCTTCTTCTTCTCTTTTTGTGGGAAACGCCTTCACACAAGCTCTTTCGACCTTGCAGCTATCTTGAAACTCACACGGCATCTAGGGCAGCTATTTTATCTACTTGTAGTTCAAGGGATAATTCTCCATCCAGACGACCTTATCCCGGTCTCGTCAACCTTCTCAAGATTTGTTCCGAGCACAGAATTTGCTACGTCGAACAGGGATGGTGTTTCTTTATCACAATCGTCTACAGAATTCTGGTTTGTAGGCCAGCGATGTTTTTCAGTCAAGGTTGTACGGCCCAGCTTCCTTTGTTGTGACGCCCCCGGCTCAATCGTGCACTAATCATACACGCAAATGCCACACGATCAAGCTTAGGACTCACGGGAAGATATCACAACCACAACTCTAAAACATAAATAAAGTCATACAAGCTTTATGTTACAAGCCAGGGGCCTCGAGGGCTCGAATACATCAGCTCGCATACAAGCGTCAGCGGAACATCAATATCTGAGTACAGATATAAAAGAAAACACAGATAGGCCCTTAGAAGCAGGGCAAAAGAAAACACTACTACGATCGAAAGGCGCAGCCCTCCTGCCTGGACCCTCCAAACTACTCCTGGTCGTCAGTCAACTCGTAGTAGTATCCACCCTCGGGGTAGTAGTAGCGATAGTCGGCGGGACAGCTGTCTCAGGGGCTCCGTCATCTGGTTGCATCAAAAGGATTGGGGGAAAAAGAAAGCAAAGCAACCATGAGTACTCATCCAAAGTACTCAGCAAGCAAGGATCTACACTACATATGCAACTATCAAGGAAGGCCTGTATATGTGGACTGGGCTACAGAAATGCCAGAATGAGGAAGGCCTAGTCCTATCGAAGACTAGCATCTTCAGCGGTCTTGCAGCAATAGAGAGAGTAGAACAGTACAATATAATGTAGGCAGTATCATTAATTCTCAACCTCACCCAAGATCCATTCTCGACTCCCTGCGAGAAAGCAATCCCGAGCCATACAGTCATCAACCTCGACCTGAGATCCCTTCTCGACTCCCTGCGAGAAGAATCCCAGAGCCTCATTCCAGGTCTCATCTCAGTTCTAACTGTATCGACCGGGATACAACTCCGAGTGTCCTTTACCGTAGGACCGGCTATCGATAGAAGTTTTCTTCCCTGCAGGGGTGCACCAACTTACCCAACACGCTCGATTAACTCCGGCCGGACACACTTCCTGGGGTCATGCCCGGCCTCGGCCAAACGATACACCGTAAGCCCTACCTACAGCTCAGCAGAGAGGTCCCCGCCGGTCTACATCCTAAGCATCAGGGGTCTTGGGCCATCGCCCTGTGCACTCCGGTCGTTGTTTGCAGGGTGGATACCAGCACCGCCTCATGGTCGGTTACGATCCGACCGGCCACAATGCTGAACTGGACGTCTGACAAAAAACTTTCGGTTGATGCCACGATGCAGAACACCCATACTATGCCCACGTGATGGTTAGTGCTATCAGGCCAGAGGCCTCGCTCGATCAAATATCCAAATCGTTAGTACCTTGGGCATGCGGTAACGAGCAGAGACTCACAAAGATGTGACCCCGTCGCCCCGTTCTCGAGGACTTGCGGCAAGGGCCAAGAATGCCCAGCCACACGCCTCGTATTCTCACTCGGGCACACCACAGGCACCCGTCTTCACACACTCGCCTCTCAGGCGCACGTGGTACCCCTCAGGGTCTACCCGCCTATCCAAGTAACAGTGTAAAGTCCAAGTATCCGTGTGTCCATAACTCAGAGGAATCCGAGGTATCACCCTCGTTGATTTCCCACCGATGTACCGTCAAGGTGAACTCGGAGAATCACCCTCGATGGGTTCACACTTGATGTGTTGCACGACAGCGTCGTTACCGGACAGAGTGTGAAGGAGGATCACCCCTCCGATGACCACGACCAAATAGCTACTCTACGAGTAACATCAGAAGTGGCTACAGAGGTTTCACCCTCAGCACTCGATAGGTAACGCTGCAGTGTCGTTACAACTAAGGGGGGGGGGGGGTGGGGGGGGGTGTTGCGTGTCGGGGGCTGGTCTTCAATCCCGTTGATCGGTCTTCGGATAATCCACGGGGCAATCGGGATAAGTGGGGTCACTGATAGATCTCTACCCCGCCTAAACTAAGCAGTTTAGGATATGCAGGTAATTATCACAGCAAGTTACAATAAACAGGCTATGCATCAGAATAGGTAAAGCAGCAGCAGCAGCATTCTAATGCAAGCATGAAAAAATAGAATGGGCGATATCGGGATGATCAAAGGGGGGCTTGCCTGGTTGCTCGGCGGCAAGGCAAAGGTCGTCAACGTGGCGTCGGGCTCGGAGCGGCGTCGTCTCGGGGACGACGTCGGTCTAACAAGAGAGAAGAGGGGGAAAACAGTATAAATACACAGCAAACAAGTGCTACACAAGTATAACATGACAATATGCAGTGCCGGTGTGTTCTAACGTATGGCTGCACGTTACCCGAGGAAGGGGAATCCATCCGGGAAGTGTTTCCTGGTTCCGGACATTGTCAGACATATGACCGGAGGGGAACAGTTCCATGTTTGGATAGTTAGGGACGTGTGGCGGACGAACGGACCGCGCATTCGAATTCGTCTTGTCTTTCTGAACAATTTTCATGTACAAAGTTTTTCGATCTGATCTATGGATTATTTTATATGATTTTCTAATTTTTTATGATTTTCTGGAATATTTAATAAACTGGTCAATGTTCAATAGTCAACAAGTACAGTCAGTGTTGACTGGTCACATTGCCAGTCACAGGGTCAAGGGGACCCACATATTCATAGACTACTAACACTAACTAACAGTTTATCTGGTTAATTAACAATTAGGTTAACTAAACCTAATTAGTTTATTTAACAGAAATAATATTTAATTTTAATTATTAACTTAACATTTATTTTATTCTTTTTTTTTACATTGGCACTAGGCCCACTGGTCAGTGACCAGGCCGGACAATGTCCGGGCATGGCCCAGATAGGGCCGGACGTGTCCCGCGGAGGGGGTCAACGCGCGCGCGCGGCACCAGCAGAGGCGCCCGGCGCGGCGGCGTGCACCCCACGCGGCCACGGCGAGGCCAGCGCGACGGGCTGGGGCGGACGCGGGCTTGGCCCGGACGCGGCCAGAGGCGCGAGGCCGGGGGGGGGGGGCGACGACGAGAAGTGTGGAGGCGCGCCAGGCAGGGCGGACGCGCGCACCCCAGGCCGTGGTGGGCGTGTGCGGCGGCCGGTGACCAAGGCGCAAGGGAGGCGAGCAGAGGCAGCGGCGGGGGGAAGCTCACATGGGGGAGGCCGAGTCGGGGCGGGATCGGCGTGGAGGCGGAGAGGGGAGACGAGGCAGACCGGTGTGGCGGCGGGGGCGGCCGTCGGCGAGGCATCGGGGCGGCGACGGGCGGCCACCGGGTCGTGGGCGCGCCGTGGCGACGCGGGCGGCGGTGCGGGAGCTCCCCGATCCCGATCCAGTTTGGATCGGGGGAAGGGAGAGGTGGGCCGGGTGGAACGGGGGTTGTGGGATGGGCTAGGGTTTGGAGGCAGTGGGGGGGGGGGGGTTTAAGTAGGCCGGTTGGGGTGGGCCGGCCTGGTGTGGGCCAGTCGGCCCAGTAGGCAGGGGGTTTTGTTTTCTCTTTTTTTTGTTTCTTTTGTTATTTCTTTTTTATTTCAACTAACTTTTGTGAAATTAGACTGGTCCAATAGTAACAATGCAAAATTAGTCACTGCTAGAAATTGTTTGGTGTCCATATCTTTTTGTTTGGATTTTAATAAATTGAAAAAGGATTAAATTGTGCTACTTTGCCGCTGTTATGTTGTTGTTTGAGTCCTTTTGAAATTCCAATAAATGTTGCAATAATTTTATAAATGCTATGGAATATTTGCAACATGATGCACATTTTTGTTTTCCAGTCTGAACGACTTTTAGTTTCACTTAAATTTGAATTTCCATTTGAATTTGAATTGAAAAGAGATATGATATTAATGATGATTAAGCACTGTTGATCATGATGACATGGCATTATCAAAAGTGGGATTACTGTGGCTAACCACTGGGGGTGTTACAAATCCCTCCACTAATAGAAATTCTGGTCCCGAGAATTAAGGGGTCGAGTAAGGGGGGAAAGTTCTGGTTACGAAATTCTATCGAGTCTTCTGGTCAGCAAATGCTCTGATCAAGGATGGGTAACTTAATACCTAAGGGTACATCGACGGCAATTAGTTTGGTCGAGAACCATCCATGTCCAAAATGACATCTGAGCTGGAAAGATAAATAAAGGATCAACTGACGATTGCGTGCATTTGCACTCATGTTGAATCAATAAGATAAAAATGACGGTGTCAAAGGATACTAATGAATATTTCCAGACATATGGGAAGCATCCATAATGCAAGCGAAAAGTATTTACAAGCAATAAGCTGCTAAGACTTTCGGAAGATCGAATAGTATTCCAATGTATCTTTTGAATCATATGAACAAGGGGGAAGAACGGATACTCGGTAAGTGCGAGGAATTATCCATAGGGGTATTCATGAGGCCAGATATGCAAGCAGTAAGCTCAAAGGACAGTCGGAATGATGAAGAGCAGTTTGGGGCATCTTGTAATAACAAGACCAAAGGGGATTGAATGTAAGAGTGGCAAGTGTATGTAGTTATCCATAAGAAATATCAGCTCGGGAATAGCAAAAGCAGTGGACCACAAGTCTCGAGAGAACATCTGAAGGTATCTTCGGAATCTTCTGGTGCACCAAGTAATCATCTGGAGTAAGGGGCTCTCCGGGAAGTAGTTACGAGAACCAAGTCGGCGTTAGTAAAATCATTTAACTCGAATAGAATAGAATCAGAGTCCCAGAGTATAGACGAGGAATAAAAGATCTAATACCACCCAATTGGCGACGTGGGCCCGTAAGCCACATAGCCAAGTTAGTAAATCAGTTTGGTCCACTAGACTCAACTTCGGCCAAGGAGTTGGAAAGGGGGATTCCTACAGGCATCGGCTCTGATACCAACTTGTGACGCCCTGACTCAATCAGCACTAATCATACACGCAAATGCACACGATCAAGCCTAAGGACTCACGGGAAGATATCACAACACAACTCTAAACAGAAATAAAGTCATACAAGCTTTATGTTACAAGCCAGGGCCTCGAGGCTCGAATACATCAGCTCGCATACAAGCGTTAGCGGAAGCTAAGATATCTGAGTACAGATATAAAAAAAAAACACAGATAGGCCCTAGAAGGCAAGGCAAAAGAAAACACTACGATCGAAAGGCGCAGCCTCCTGCCAGGGACCCTCCGAACCTACTCCTGGTTGTCAGTCAACTCGTAGTAGTATCCACCCTCGGGGTTAGTAGGCGATCGTCGGCGGCACAGCGTCTCAGGGGCTCCGTCATCTGGTTGCATCAAAAGGATATGGTGGAAAAAGAAGCAAAGCAACCGTGAGTACTCATCCGAAGTACTCAGCAAGCAAGGATCTACACTACATATCAACATTATCAAGGAAGGCTGTATGTGGATCTGGGCTGCAGAAATGCCAGAATTGAGAGGAGCCTAGTCCTATCGAAGACTAGCATCTTCAGCGGTCTTGCAGCAATAGAAGAGAGTAGAACAGTACAATATAATGTAGCAGTATCATTAAGTCTCAACTCACCCAGAGATCCTTTCTCGACTCCCTGCGAGAAAGCAATCCCAGAGCCATACAATCATCAACCTCGACCTGAGATCCCTTCTTGACTCCCTGCAGAAGCAATCCCAGAGCCTCATATCCAGGTCTCATCTCAAGTTCTAACTGTATCGATCGGGATACAACTCCGAGTGTCCTTTACCGTAGGACCGGCTTCGATGAAGTTTTCTTCCCTGCAGGGGTGCACCAACTTACCCAACACGCTCGATTAACTCCGGCCGGACACACTTTCCTGGGTCATGCCCGCTTCGGCCAAACGATACACACAGCCCTACCTACAGCTCAGCAGAGAGGTCCCCCGCCGGTCTACATCCTAAGCACTCAGGGGTCTTGGGCCATTGCCCTGTGCACTCGGGTCTTGTGTGCAGGGTGGATACCAGCACCGCCTCGGATGGTCGGTACGATCCACCGTGCCACAATGCTGAACTGGACGTCTGACAAACTTTCGACTGATGCCACGATGCATACCGCCAATACTATGCCCACGTGATGGTTAGTGCTATCAGGCCAGAGGCCTGCTCGATCAAATATCCAAATCGTTAGTACCTTGGGCTTGCGGTAACGAGCAGAGACTCACGAAAGATGTGACCCCGTCGCCCCTCTCGAGGATTTGCGGCAAGGGCCAAGAATGCCCGGCACGCCTCGTATTCTCACTCGGGCACCACACAGGCACCCGTTTCAACAACACTCGCCTCTCAGGCGCACGCGGGTACCCTCAGGGTCGACCCGCCTATCCAAGTAACAGTGTAAAGTCCAGTATCCGTTGTGCCATAACCGGGAATCCAGGTATCACCTTGTTGGAATTCCCACTCGTTATTGTCAAGGTGAACTCGGAGGAATCACCCTCGATGGGTTCACACTTGATGTGTTGCACGACACGGTCGTTACCGGAAGTGGTGAAGGAGGAATCACCCTCGATGACCACGACCAAATAGCTACTCTACAGAGTTAACATCGAAGTGCTACAAGAGGTTTCACCCTCGGCACTCGATAGTAACGCGGCAGTGTCGTTACAAACTAAGGGGGGGTGATGTGCGGTGTCGGGGCCTGGTCTTCAATCCCGTTGATCGGTCTTCGGATAATCCAGCGGGGCAATCGGATAAGTGGGGTCACTGATAGTCTCTACCCAGCCTAAACTAAGCAGTTTAGGATATGCAGGTAATTATCAACCAGTTACTAAACAGGCTATGCATCAGAATAGGTTAAAGCAGCAGCAGCAATTCTAATGCAAGCATGAGAAAATAGAATGGGCGATATCGGGATGATCAAAAGGGGGGCTTGCCTGGTTGCTCGGCGGCAAAGGCAAAGGTCGTCAACGGTGGCGTGGGCTCCGGAGCTGCGTCGGTCTCGGGGACGACGTCGGGGTCTAACGAGAGAGAAGAGGGGGAGGAACAATATAAATACACAACAAACAAGTGCTACACAAGTAATAACATGACAATATGCACTGCCGGATGTGTTCTAACGTATGGCTGCACGTTACCGAGGAAGGGTGAATCCATCCGGGAATGTTTCCCGGTTCCGGACATTTGTCAGACAGATGACCGAGGGGAACGGTTCCATGTTCGGATAGTTGGGACGTGTGGCGGAAACGGACCGTTTATTCGAATTCGTCTCCGTCGTTCTGAACAATTTTCATGTACAAAGTTTTTCGATCTGATCTACGGATTATTTTATATGATTTTCTAAAGTTTTATGATTTTCTGGAATTATTTAATAAACTGGACAACGGTCAATAGTCCAAGGTACAGCAGCGGTTGACTGGGTCAACATTGACCAGTCAACAGGTCAAGGGACCCACATGTCATAGACTACTACACTAACAACGTTTATCTGGTTAATTAACAATTATGTTAACTAAACCTAATTAGTTTAATTTAAACATAATAATTAATTAATTTTAATTATTAACTTAACTATTTATTTTATATCTTTTTTTTAACAGTGGCACTAGGCCCACTGGTCAGTGACCAGGCTGGACATGTCCGGGCCTGGCCCAGATAGGGCCGAGTGTCCGCGCGCGGAGGGGGTCAACGCGCGCGCCCGGCCACAAGAGGCCCCCGGTGCGGCGACTCACGGCCACGCCGCCCGCGAGCCTTGCTCTGGGGCGGACCACTTCCCCGCGCCAGGGTGGCGAGGCCGGGTGGGGGCGACGACGTGAAGTGGCGGAGGCGCAGCCAGAGCGCGGACGCGCGCGCCCGGGCACGTGGTGGGCGCGTGCGGCGGCCGGTGACCAAGGCGCAAGGGGGGGGCGAGCAGAGGCGGCGGCGGGGAAGCTCACGTGGGGGGAGGCCGATCGGGGGGATCGGCGTGGAGGCGGAGAGGGAAGACGAGGCAGACCGGCGTGGCGACGGGGGCGCGTCGGCGAGGCATCAGGGCGGCGACGGGCGCCGCCGGTGGCGCGCCGGGACGACGCGGGCGGCGGTGCGGGAGCTCCCTCCCGATCCAGTTTGGATCGGGGAAGGGAGAGGTGGGCCGGTGGAACGGGGGTTGTGGGGGTGGGCTAGGGTTTGGAGGAGTGGGGGGGGGGGGTTAGTAGCCGGTGGGGTGGGCCGGGCGTCTTATTGTTTGAGTCCTTTTACAATTCCAATAAATGTTGCAATAATTTTTATAAATGCTATGGGAATATTTGCAACATGGCGCACATTTTTGTTTTCCAGTCTGAACGACTTTTAGTTTCACTTAAATTTGAATTTCCATTTGAATTTGAATTTGAAAAGAGATATGATATTAATGATGATTAAGCAGTGTTGATCATGATGGCATGGCATTATCAAAAGTGGGATTACTGTGGCTAACCACTGGGGGTGTTACAAATCTCCTCCACTAATAAGAATTCTGGTCCCGAGAATTAAGGGGTCGAGTAAGGGGGAAAGTTCTGGTTACGAAATTCTATCGAGTCTTCTCGGTCAGCAAATGCTCTGATCAAGGATGGGTAACTTGAATAGACCTAAGGGTACGATCGACGGCAATTAGTTTGGTCGAGAACCATCTCATGTCCAAAATGACGTCTGAGCTGGAAAGATAAATAAAAGGATCAACTGACGATTGCGTGCATTTGCACTCATGTTGAATCAATAAGATAAAAAATGACGGTGTCGAAGGATACTAATGAATATTTCCAGACATATGGGAAGCATCCATAATGCAAGCAGAAAAGTATTTACAGAGCAATAAGCTGCTAAGGACTTTCGGAAGATCGAATAGTATTCCAATGTATCTTTTGAATCATATGAACAAGGGGGAAGAACGGATACTCGGTAAGTGCGAGGAATTATCCATAGGGGGTATTCATGAGGCCAGATATGCAAGGCAGTAAGCTCAAAGGACAGTCGGAATGATGAAGAGCAGTTTGGGGCATCTTGTAATAACAAGACCAAAGGGGATTGAATGTAAGAGTGGCAAGTGTATGTAGTTATCCATAAGGAAATATCAGCGGTCGGGAATAGCAAAAGCGGTGGGCACAAAGTCTCGAGAGAACATCTGAAGGTATCTTCGGAATCTTCTGGTGCACCAAGTAATCATCTGGAGTAAGGGGCTCTCCGGGAGGAAGTAGTTACGAGAACCTAGAGTCGGAGTTAGTAAAATCATTTAACCCGAATAGAATAGAGATCAGAGTCCCAGAGTATAGACGAGGAATAAAAGATACTAATACCACCCAATTGGCGACGTGGGCCCGTAAGCCACATAGCCAAGTTAGTAAATCAGTTTTGGTCCACTAGACTCAACTTCGGCCAAGGAGTTGGAAAGGGGGATTCCTACAGGCAGTCGGCTCTGATACCAACTTGTGACGCCCCTGGCTCAATCGTGCACTAATCATACACGCAAATGCACATGATCAAGCCTACGGACTCACGGGAAGATATCACAACACAACTCTAAAACATAAATAAAGTCATACAAGCTTTATGTTACAAGCCAGGGGCCTCAAGGGCTCGAATACATCAGCTCGCATACAAGCGTCAGCGGAAGCATCAGATATCTGAGTACAGATATAAAAGAAAACACAGATAGGCCCTTAGAAGGCAAGGCAAAAGAAAATACTATGATCGAAAGGCGCAGGCCTCCTGCCAGGGACCCTCCGAACCTACTCCTGGTCGTCAGTCAACTCGTAGTAGTATCCACCCTCGGGGTAGTAGTAGCGATCATCGGCGGGGACAGCTGTCTCAGGGGCTCCGTCATCTGGTTGCATCAAAAGGATATGGGGGAAAAAGAAAGCAAAGCAACCGTGAGTACTCATCCGAAGTACTCAGCAAGCAAGGATCTACACTACATATGCAACATTATCAAAGGAAGGCTGTATATGTGGACTGGGCTGCAGAAATGCCAGAATAGAGAGGAAGGCCTAGTCCTATCGAAGACTAGCATCTTCAGCGGTCTTGCAGCAATAGAAGAGAGTAGAACAGTACAATATAATGTAGCAGTATCATTAAGTCTCAACCTCACCCAGAGATCCTTTCTCGACTCCCTGCGAGAAAGCAATCCCAGAGCCATACAGTCATCAACCTCGACCTGAGATCCCTTCTCGACTCCCTGCGAGAAGCAATCCCAGAGCCTCATATCCAGGTCTCATCTCAAGTTCTAACTGTATCGATCGGGATACAACTCCGAGTGTCCTTTACCGTAGGACCGGCTATCGATAGAAGTTTTCTTCCCTGCAGGGGTGCACCAACTTACCCAACACGCTCGATTAACTCCGGCCGGACACACTTTCCTGGGTCATGCCCGGCCTCGGCCAAACGATACACCGTAGCCCTACCTACAGCTCAGCAGAGAGGTCCCCGCCGGTCTACATCCTAAGCACTCAGGGGTCTTGGGCCATCTCCCTGTGCACTCCGGGTCGTTGTGTGCAGGGTGGATACCAGCACCGCCTCGGATGGTCGGTACGATCCGACCGTGCCACAATGCTGAACTGGACGTCTGACAGAACTTTCGGCTGATGCCACGATGCAGAACGCCCATACTATGCCCACGTGATGGTTAGTGCTATCAGGCCAGAGGCCTGTTCGGATCAAATATCCAAATCGTTAGTACCTTGGGCTTGCGGTAACGAGCAGAGACTCACGAAAGATGTGACCCCGTCGCCCCGTCTCGAGGACTTGCGGCAAGGGCCAAGAATGCCCGGCCACGCCTCGTATTCTCACTCGGGCACCACACAGGCACCCGTATTCACAACACTCGCCTCTCAGGCTTACGCGGGTACCCCTCAGGGTCGACCAGCCCATCCAAGTAACAGTGTAAAGTCCAAGTATCCGTGTGTCCATAACATCAGAGGAATCCGAGGTATCACCCTCGTTGAATTCCCACTCGATGTATCCGTTAAGGTGAACTCGGAGGAATCACCCTCGATGGGTTCACACTTGATGTGTTGCACGACAGCGTCGTTACCGAAAGTGGTGAAGGAGGAATCACCCTCGATGACCACGACCAAATAGCTACTCTACAGAGTTAACATCAGAAGTGCTACAAGAGGTTTCACCCTCGGCACTCGATAGTAACGCTGCAGTGTCGTTACAACTAAGGGGGGGTGATGTGCGGTGTCGGGGCCTGGTCTTCAATCCCGTTGATCGGGTCTTCGATAATCCAGCGGGGCAATCGGGATAAGTGGGGTCACTGATAGGTCTCTACCCAGCGTAAACTAAGCAGTTTAGGATATGCAGGTAATTATCAACAGCAGGTTACAATAAACAGGCTATGCATCAGAATAGGTAAAGCAGGAGCAGCAGCAATTCTAATGCAAGCATGAGAAAATCGAATTGGCGATATCGGGATGATCAAAAGGGGGGCTTGCCTGGTTGCTCGGCGGCAAAGGCAAAGGTCGTCAACGGTGGCGTCGGGCTCCGGAGCTGCGTCGGTCTCGGGGACGACGTCGGGGTCTAACGAGAGAGAAGAGGGGGAGGAAACAGTATAAATACACAGCAAACAAGTGCTACACAAAGTATAACATGACAATATGCAGTGCCGGGTGTGTTCTAACGTATGGCTGCACGTTACCGAGGAAGGGGGAATCCATCCGGGAATGTTTTCACGGTTCTGGACATTTGTCAGACAGATGACCGAAGGGGAACGGTTCCATGTTCGGATAGTTAGGGACGTGTGGCGGACGAACGGACCACGTATTCGAATTCGTCTCGTCGTTCTGAACAATTTTCATGTACAAAGTTTTTGATCTGATCTACGGATTATTTTATATGATTTTCTAAAGTTTTATTGATTTTCTAGAATTATTTAATAAACTGGTCAACGGTCAATAGTCAACAAGGTACAGTCAGCGTTGACTAGGTCAACAGGGTCAAGGGGACCCACAGGTCATAGACTACTAACACTAACTAACAGTTTATCTGGTTAATTAACAATTAGGTTAACTAAACCTAATTAGTTTAATTTAAACAGAATAATTAATTTAATTAATTAATTATTAATTTAACTATTTATTTTATATCTATTTTTTTAACAGTGGCACTAGGCCCACTGGTCAGTGACCAGGCCGGACAATGTCCGGGCCTGGCCCAGATAGGGCCGGACGTGTTCGGCGCGGAGGGGGTCAACGCGCGCGCGCGGCACCAGCAGAGGCGCCCGGCGCGACGGCGTGCACCGGCCACGGCGGCCACGGCGATGCCAGCCGGCGGGCTGGGCGGACGCGAGGCTTGGCCCAGGCGCGGCCAGAGGCGCGAGTCAGGGGAGGGGTAGGGGAGGAAGAGGGATCACCAGGGGGGGCGCAGGAAGGGAAGTGGAGGACTCCGCGAATTTGGAGTGGAGGCCTGCGGGGAAAGGGAGCGGAAGCGATAGCACCGGTGCGAGAATAGCCCGGGGCGTGGTGGGCGCATGTCGGCGGCCAGTGACCAAGGCGCAAGGGGGGGGGCGAGAGTAGAGGCGGGGCGGGGGAAGCTCAAGTGGGGGAGGCCGAATTGGGGGATGGCGTGGAGGCGGAAGAGGGAGACGAGGCAACCGGCGTGGGCGGCGGGGGCGGCCGTCGGCGCGAGGCACCGGGGCGTCGACGGCGGCCACGGGCGGGGGCGCGCCGGGTGACGCGGGCGGCGATGGGGAGCTCCCGATCCGATCCAGTTTGGATCGGGGGAAGGGAGAGGTGGGCGGGTGGAACGGGGGTTGTGGGGTGGGCTAGGGTTTTGAGGCAGTGTGGGGGGGGGGGGGGTTAAGTAGGCCGGTGGGTGGGGCCGGCCGGTTAGGGCCAGTCGGCCCAGTAGCCAGGGGGTTTTGTTTTCCTCTTTTTTTTTGTTTCTGTTTTGTATTTTCTTTTTATTTCAACTAACTTTTGTAAAATATGAGATTGGTCCAAATAGTAACAATGCAAAATTAGTCACTGCTAGAAATTGGTTTGGTGTCCATATCTTTTTGTTTGTATTTTATTTAATTGAAAAAGGATTAAATAGTGCTACTTTGCTGCTGTTTCTTGTTGTTTGAGTCGTTTTACAATTCCAATAAATGTTGCAATCATTTTTATAAATGCTATGGGAATATTTGCAACATGATGCACATTTTTGTTTTCCAGTCTAAATGACTTTTAGTTTCACTTAAATTTAAATTTCCATTTGAATTTGAATTTGAAAAGAGATATGATATTAATGATGATTAAGCACTGTTGATCATGATGACATGGCATTATCAAAAGTGGGATTACTGTGGCTAACCACTGGGGGTGTTACATTTGTCCCCTTCGATGGCTGCCCCATAGAAGTATATGTCCTCTGGAGACATGAAATCATGGAGCTCACCTGGTATGGAGGGCGCGTGTATGATGTGATACACCAAAACTTCAGCTTCGAGGCACAGCTGAAGGATGGCGGCGCGTTGGATCTTCCCAGTGGCACGCTCCGTGTACTCTGTGTCGAGACCGATGACCTTCATCTCCACCTTTTGGAGGGAGTTGGGTACATTGTTGATCCACTCCTGAACGACCCTTGGGTGGTCGGTGACGGTGGCAACTATGCTCAATGAGCCTTCGACGAGGACATGTTTGACGCTAAAAACCCGCATAGGGATCTCTTTCGCCATTTGGAACCGCTGGACCGGAGGGCTATGGTTTGGAGAATTAGGATTAAGATGGCTAGTCTAACTGAAGAAGATGATTATTTAAAGGGGCTTCGAAATTACTCCAGGAGGATGTGAATCCAGTGGGGTTTGAATGCAAATGAAGGAGAGGTGAAGAAGCCGAGGAAAATCGGTTCCCGATGGAGAAGTAAATGGGAGAAGTGGCATGCAGGCAGTTGATTAGACGGCTAGGTAGACCAACCTGCAAAACGAAAAGGCTATGCGTGTAGCCTACTGAGGAGTGGTCCGTGTCCGTGTACGTGCCCATCCTTCTATCGCTACATGTGTCACTGGTTAGTTGAGGTCACTCTTTCGAATCACCGTGGCGAAACATTTTATGATTCCTTTTTATTTCTGCACCCCTCCTGACAGGTAGGACCTACGCAAAACCCAGTTGGGTGGACGAACAGATATACAAACATATCCATCTCTTTGCACAAAAAAATGTGTCGTAGCTGGTTCGGGTTGATATTGGCGCGTGCCTGCGAGACACAACCTTTTTTGGTTAAGGAATATGCAGTTATCCTAAAAAAAGCCCTTCTTCGCGCTTCCGCATGCACGAGAATTTGGTTCTGCTTGCAATATGGATGCTACCTGGAGGATGAAGTGAACCCAGAGGCATGCTAGCACGGGAGACCTATTTCCGCTATATAGTGCTACTCCGTATGTTACTACTAGTAGTAGTAGTACAACTGTGGTACACTTGATGGTCATAATAATAGTCATCCGGTCCTCACAGTGAAGTGACTAGACCCTGCGCTCACAGTAGTCCAGGCGGCGTGTTCGGGTTACCAAAGTCAGCCTCACCTTGTGCACTGTGCAGTCACTGTCACCGCCGCTGTATAGCATGCCTCGCCTCGTCTCCTTCTCCCTAGCACTGCTTCATCTCCATCTCCGTCTCGCCGGAGATCCTGAGGTCACTCTTCATCATCTCACTGTGCCCCCGGGTACCCTCGCCTCACTCGCCTCCCCCAGTACCACTATTCCCTCGCTAGCCGCTCCAGCACCAAGAGCCTTCTCCCCCGTAAATCAAGCCCCCAAAAACCCCACCTTCCAAACTCCACCATGGCCAAACACGAAAAATGCAGCATCCATATGAGCCGCGATTGGAGCAATCTCCCCAGTGACATCCTCGACCTCTGTTGTTCATGTATGGATATGTTGAGCACTGTGCGGCTGGCTGCATGCTCCAGGGACATGCATGTGGCCATCGTCGAAGCGAGGCCTGAGCTTTTCAAGACACCCTGCTTGCTGCTATCTGGTCTAGCGAGATTTTCTCGCCATGATACGAAGGTGTACATGATGCCCCTCGACTTCAATCCGACCTCCACTAGGCGAAACTTCTTTGCAGGTATGTAGTGGGTCGCCGTACATCATTTCCCTCGACTTCGATCTGATCACCATCGCCTGAAACTTCTTGGCAGGTATGTACTGGGTCGGCATGAACTCCCACTGGATGTCTACCGTCAGAGAAGACGGGAAAAAGTTGGTGCTCGTGAACTTCCACACCTCCCATGAGATTATCCTTCCTCCGTTGGAGTATGTAGGGTTTTACCGTCGCGGTCAAGTCATCTAGATTACCACGTCAGTTGGACGAACCTTGTTTTGCAGAAGATTGTAATCTGCCAAGTGCCCACACGATATGCAGATTACGCAGACTTCAAGCTAATTGCCTTGTTCGACCGCGGACTTGCCTATCTTTTCGCCGGGGCCTTCTTTAGCCGGAGACGTCTCACCTTGCAGTGGGTCGTCAAAGCTGATACACACTTCTGTGATGCTATTGAACACAATGGCATCATCTACGTGATCAACAAAGCAGATGGCACCACATATTGCTGGGACGGCGCGTGTAAGTTGTTTTCGTCTGATTTTAATGATAACGCCATGACACTGTTTGAACTTTTTGTGATGATTGGCATATCCCTGTTTGAGCAGAATTTGAGTAGAACTATGGCAATGTATTAGAGACACCGTAAATCAGCTATATTTGGAATGAGTCAATTCATGCGATTGTGACCATGTCATTACACCCAATTTGTACCCTTGAATAATCAAATGGTTAGGAAGATAGGGATATTCTCCTTACTTTATAGTAATCTATATACTACTAAATATGAGTGTGTATCAATAGCTATGTTAGTTTCCTCATTTTCATGATGTAGAAAAACATGCATCACATTGTTGGTTTCATCTAACCATACATTAGGGAAGTAAATGTGCATATGGAGAACTCTATATTTGGAAGTAGTGAAATCCTGTAATGCTTACCATGTGTACATACCTATATCTCCCTTCAGCAATCAATGGCCAGAATAATATCCTCACAAGAATTTTGCCCACAGAACATGAGTATATAACAATGCATGGTGTGTTAGTTTCCTTGAAGAATTTATTTGTGAGGACAGAACATGATTACATAACATGCATGGTGTGTTAGTTTCCTTGAAGAATTTATTTGTGAGGACAAAACATGATTACATAACATGCATGGCATGGTAGTTTCCTATGAAGAATCGATTGCGAGATAACATGAGTATAACCATGCATGGCGCTTCTATATTTTCGAACCCAGTATACATTTCCCTGTATTTTCCTCTCAGTTCCGACAGGGACGGATCAATGTTGTTTCTTGCATTATCCTACTCATAGTCTGAACAATGCTGATCTTACATTAACAATGCCTGTCCTTTTTTATATGATGCAGTGTCCCTACAGTTACTGCCCTTTGTAATCACACCACCTTTGCCAAAAATAGGGAAGCACAACTGGTTCCTCGCTCGATCAGACGACGGCAAAAGACTGATGATCATTCGCACACATGAGCCGGAAAAGTTATATTGCAAAACCCCCACTGTGTACAAGCACCGTGAAATATGTGAGTATCCGGACAGTGGCTGTTACGTCTATGAGCAGGATACCAGCTTGTTGGGGCCTTCAGGATTTTTGAGTTGGAGGCGGGTAAACAGCCTTGGTTCACACTCTCTGTTTCTCAGACTCAATTATCCGATTAACCAGGAGATCACCGTTGGCAAGGACCTTGATGGCAGAGAGGCTCTGTTTGCTAGGGAAAACTGTGTCTACATGGCGAGCCCTAGGACTTCGGGAGCAGACTCCCCTGATTGTCAACGATACAGCCTATAGCCAAAAGAAGGTGAGAATGATAAAGGCATCTGGATTAACTTTGATCCTTGGATGTCTCAAGTCCGACAGGCAGTGATGTGGTTCAAGCCTTCAGGTTGATAGGTAATTGGGCTGTTGCATCGAAAGGGTGGAGTTCTGGTGTCTCCGAATCATTGGTGGCTGAAGCGGGGCTGCAAATTATGATGGTGTTGGATCATCCCTCTTCGAATGACTTGTTGTCTTTGCTGCTTGTTCTGGATGGGTAGTTCTTTCTCTTGTTATGCATACTCCTTGTCATTTGGTGATCCTCGTCTATGTCACTCTTACTATGTAATAGTTGCCTCTATTTAGAATGTCATTCTCGTCTGAATCACGAGAGTCTGAGCGCTGCAGATGGGTGCGTTTTGGTGGTGTAGCAAGACTTCTTATGAACTATCATGTCTTGCTGTTTATGTCAGTAGTAGTCACTAGTTAGTGTTTGAATGTTGTATATATCGTTGTTTCGAACTGTTTATTGTCTCGAACTGCTGGTGGGCTAAATGAGGACATCACCATTCTCCAGTGTTCAGAGTATATCTCCTTTTTTCAAGTTATAATTTGAGCTCAGTGTCTTTTCGATGATGTACACTTGTTTGGGCCAGTGAGGTGTCGTTGAATATGGGCCAAGTAGTAACACAATGCCAAACAGGTCAATTATGACTCTCAGGCCGGGCGCTTAAAAAAAGAAAGAAAAAGGACTCTTAGGCCGACATGTGGGCGCCACCTGTGTTTTTGTGCGCTTGCGCGCCGAGAGCATATTGGCGCGTGTTCGAAATTCATGCTACCTTTTCATCCCCAATCTCCCGCCCCTCCCCCACCTCTGGAATCTTGATTCCTACTCCAGTTCCCCCAAATCCCCCTCCTGTACTCCTTGTACTCAAGCGCACTATCATGTCACCGGTCAACGCGGATCTCCGAGCCAGAGATCCTGAGGTCCGTCCTGCCTTTGGGCACTACGTGCTATCGCTCAACAGTGGTATGGCGGCGCTTGATGACCAGTTTGCTGGCAAAGTGCTGATGGTAACCATCAATGGCGATCGGCCTCCTGTCTCGCCGGATGAACTTGTCAAAGCTCTTGGCATTGTGGACGGTATCCAAATAAGTGACTTGCTCGTCGAAGTCTGTCTGCCACCGGCTGATTTCTTCGTCAGGTTCCGGACAACTTTTGACTGCAGTTGTGTGTTCGAATCTTCCCGACGTTTGTTTTGCGATGGCGCGCTGGTGAGCTTTGATCGGTGGCACCCAGGATGGGGCTCGGTGCCCTCTAAGCTTGAGTTTTTAACAAAGCTTACCTTCCATGGCATGCCTCGACGTGCTTGGAACAGCGAGTCCATGAATGAGCTTATCAACGACCTAGGAGGTGAGCTCGTAAGTATGTTTGTGCCTCTAGACAGCTGGGCTCTGACGGTTATGGCATGGATGAAGAAGCCATCCACCATACCGAAGGTGATTGGTGTTGAGATACTGGTGCAGGAACCGGGGTTGTACTATTCATCGCCACCAAGGCCGCCGCGGACCACGTTAGGGATGTACCTGTATCGAGTGTTAATGCATGTCGAAGAAGTGGTCAATCCATCAATCGAAGTCATGTTGTCGCCGCTGGTGCCAGGGTCCATCGACGACGTCCATTACAGGAGTCAACGTCAGACTTTCCCCGTGTTGCTCGGAACAATGGATGGCACAGGGCCTACTCCATCACGCGGCGGAGGACACTGCTTCTTTGGGAGAAGAGGCAGGGCTGGCTGCCTGGATGTGCTCTAATTTGAGGTAACAACTGAATGTTCTCATATACTAGTTAAATCCGAGCTATCGGTGTGAAGCACTGATGTGCTAGTACATTTGATTGTGACCTGTTCTATTTTTGTACCTGAACTTTTTTTAGAAAGGGGTGTACGTCAACTTAATGTGCTAGCAGAACTTATTGTGTTGTCTCTCTGTTTTCTTTGCACAACATTCAAGATATTTCCCCGTCATTGATAAAGACGATGAACGGTTATGTATGAGTTCGTTGGTTTCAACATAGCCCTACCCGTAGCGATCCACTGCTTCCACCCTGATTGTGCCGCCTGCGTGAAATTTTTGTATGCAAGTTCAGTGTGCTATGATGTTCTATATGATTGTGTCAACCATATAAGTTTTTACTGAGCATCAGCAATGCATATGGCTGAAAGATGTATTTACGAGCATCGACCGATAGGTCTTTCTCTCTCTCTCTCTCTCACACACACACAAGTGGGACCGTTGAATTATTTCTTCGCTCGTGACAACTTTTAATTAGGTTTCACTGTACTCTAACTTTTTTCTTAAGTTATTAATTGAGCTCATTGACTTCAAAAAGTTATACAGAAGCCTTGTTTGGGTCTTTTCAGGCATCGTTGAGTGTGGGCTGAGTAGCCATATAAAGTTGTATTGTACTACACAGGCCTTTTTCGTTGAACATCAGCAATGCAACTGGGCCGACAGTTGTACCCAAGATCCTAAAGTAAGTGCAGCCTGGCCTATGTTTCTTTTAATAAAATGCACAACTCAGTTCAATTTTTATATAATAAGATTACCAAGCTCAACTTAATTTTTTAATAATATTCCTATCTCAATATTATTTCTTATACGAAATGCTCAGTCTAGACCATCATTGTTTTTTCACCCATCCCAGAAAATGGGTCCATTTCTACTAAAATCAAATGGCTTGTAAATTATCAGAAATGATAAATGGGCTGCATGTACGCAATATTATTTTTCACCCAGCCCAGTAAATAGGTGTATTCGAATAAATAATCAAATGTGCTGTAAATTATCATAAATAGTAAATCAGCATTATTATTTTTACCCAGCCCAGGAAATAGATTATTTTTTGAGTCAAAGCCCAGGAAATAGATGTATTGGCAAACAAAATGAAATGGGATGTAAAACCTAAATAAATGGGCTGCATCCCGCCACAGCTTTCGAAGCTGACTTTGTTGGCCCACTAGATGAAGCCTGCGCAAGATGTTGTCCATTTAGTGAACAAAACGATTTAATGGTCTAAAACAAAAAGTCAAAAAATTATTCTGACATCTGTAGTCGTTGGATTGACATCCAACGGCGATCCTGCTTCTTCAATCTCTGATCTAGTTGCTCTTGCTATAGCCGCCAAAACCATCGCTGGCTGGAGCGCCTGCATCTGCCTCCTGTGGCCGGCTGTGCTGCAGCGCAGGCCTCGCCGCCCCCTACTACTCCCACAGCTGGCCAGGTCATACATGTACTCTCCCACATCCCTCCACTGATGTGGCTTCGCCGCCTCTGGGTCATTCCCTTCCTGGGTCTCGCCGTCGTCCATCGCGTTGGTGTTCTCGGCACGGTGTTGTCAAAGTTGTCAACAAACGACAACATCGCAAGAGGGATATACATGGAGAGGCTGACAGTTGGGACCCACATGGTCCATGGCCACACGCAAGCAAGTACCTCCTTATTACGCCAAAAAGAATGAATCCTCCCCATGACAGCTAGGACCCACCAGCTATATCATGGCACGGAAGGAAGTGCCTCCTTATTAAGCGAAAAATAACGAGTGCTCCCAATGACAGTTGGGCCCCACCAGATTTGGAGGCTGACTTGTGGCCCTACTAAGTTGACGCGTACGCAGGGCTTTGTCAACTTAGTCAACAAACGATTCTATCACCAGTGACCGTTGGATTGTTAACATCCAACGGTCGTCCTGCTTCTTCAACCTCTGATTTTCTTGCTCCAGCCGTCCAAACCACCGCGTACTCCTGCCTCCTGTGGCTGGTTGTGCTGCCGCACAGGCCTCACCACCCCTACTACTCACACCGCTGGCCAGGCCATCCCTCTACTCACCCACAGCCCCTGTTATTCTGCGGCGACGGCAACCTCACACCGCAGCCGAACCAATCAACCCTCGTACTACCCTCCGCGTGTTCCCATGCTCCGCGTCGTTCCCTGGCTCACCATCGTCCACTGCTTGGGTGTTGTCCGTGCGGCGTGGTCAACATGGTCAACAAACGACAGCCATCGGAAGAGGACTGTACGCGGTGAGGCTGACAGATGGACCCACCAGCTACATCTTCGCACACAAGGAAGTGCCTCCTTATTACGCGCAAAAAAAGAATCCTCCCTCTATCAGCTCAGACCCACCATCAATATCTTCGCACGCAAGGAAGTGCCTCCTTATCCTCCCTGACAGCCCGGACCCACCCGGTCGAAGCGTACGTAGCGTTGTCATTCTGGTCGCAAACATGTACGTACATACTGGTCCATCGGTCTTTCTGCCATGATGAACTGTGGCCCAGTAAGGAGCGGTAGCTGTTCAGGCAGCCCCGTCTATATCGTGTACACGTACATACAGCCACGCTGCAAGAAAGTAAATACGGCTATGTACGTACATATGGGCAGGGTCTCGAACATGTACAGTGACGGTGTCCTGTTCATCGGCAGCCAACCGGCTGGGTCGGAACGAAGAAACTGCGTTGTGTTCATCGGGAGGCAACAGACTGAGTTGAAATGCGTCGTGTTCATCGGGAGCCAACCGGCTTGGACGGAACAGCCAAAACAGGGTCTGGTGTACCGCAGTACAGAGGAAACAGCCTTCTGTTCGACCGGCTACGGTCGAAACGGGGTCCTGTTGATCAGGAGGGTTGTGGCGTACCGCAAAACGGAGGAAACAGACTTGTGTTGGAGCACCTACGGTCAAAACGGGGTCCTGTTCATCAGGAGGGGTGTGGCGTACCGTAAAACGAGACTCCATGGGCTACTGTTCATCCACCGTCTAGTGCCTCGCTCCAACCTCGATGGGCTACTGTTCATCCACCGTCGACTTCCTCTAGCCTCCACCTGCTACTGTTCATCCACCGTCGACTTCCTCCAGCCTCCACCGGCTACTGTTCAACCAGCCCTCAACGGGGTCCTGTTCATCCACCCCCAACCGGCTCGGGTGTGTGGCGGCCTCCTCGATCGGGGTCCTATTCATCCAGCGGCAACGACCTCTACTACCACGAGGTCCTGTTCATCCAACCCCCACCGGGAACTGTTCATCCAACCCCCAACAATGGTCACTGTTCATCAACAGGAAGTAGGTTCGATCGGCTTCAGTTAGCAGCAGTAGCGAAGGAATCGCTCGGGTTCAGTTAACAGCCAGGGATCGATCGCTCAGGTTCAGTAACGTAGCTAGTGCAATCGCTTGGGTTCAGTAAGCGAACGCCTCACTCGGGTTCAGTTAGACCCCAACGCCTCGCACCTACATGCGTACGTGTACGAGAGAAACGCGCAAACCTCCGTGCATCGCTCAGCCCTGACCACCCACCGTAACCGGGAACTCCCCGATATTTTCCTCGCCCTCGGTTCTACCACGATTTTTTCTGTCATGGACGGTCCAAAGAATGTCATGCAGGTGCGTCCCCGGCTCGCCCAGGACAAAAAGCCCATTTTCTGTCATGATTTTTTGTCATAGAAGTAGGAGCCCACCACATCTATGATGATACATGCTTTTGTCACAATTATCGTCATAGAAGTGTCATAAGCATGACAAAAAAAATTCGTTCGGGCCAAAATGTCACAGATGTGTCTTTTTTTGTAGTCTACCGTGGCCCGTCAATTCTCAACTCGCTAGTATCGATGGGTAAGTGATGCAAAATGGCTCGAGGCTATCAAATGTAATGGCAAGGTATGAGTACAAGATATTCTCGAGGTTACCGTCCTTGCTTATGGTTAGTATGAAGATGAACGGTCGATGTCGATGTGGAGCCCGAGGCGATGACGAGTGGCGGTGATGTCAAAGTCGAACCGTCCCTAAGTAGCTGAAACACCTTAGGACACGGTGAACCACAACTCAAAATCTCAAACACTAACGGGAAATAGTGTGGAAAGTGAATGGTGGTGATAGAATGGCGAAAAGATGGCAAATGGGCTGTGGCCGAATTGTACAGGAGGGGTCATGCGCACAGGGTAAGGGGAGCCCATGTGCACGGGGTCCCGATGGCCCGTGTGCATGGGGTGTTCTGACTGCACAAGAACACACCCGGATCCGTGGATAATCACCAAATTCGGCCAAAACCGGTGGTGGGATAGATAGGGGATGGTGGTAAGGGGTAGATCCACTTGTCAAACATGAAATTCGTGGACCAAATCAACAAAATCTCACAAGATCCAACAAATTGCAAGAAAAAATTTGGGGCTATTTTTGGTGCGGATTTTCAAACTGGGACAAAAAGCAACAAAATTAGGCTAGAATATGAGGGGTAGGGACTCCAAGATGTGAATCAACCTTGCTCATGATACCAAGATGTTGTAGGGTGGAACCCTAAGTGGAGATATTTTCACACTTGGATAGGGAAAAGGGATGAACACAAGAACACAAAGAGGAAATTCACTAAAACAAAACCCAATCACACATCCACTAGAATAGCATAGTTAAGATCCACGAGAATACAAGAACAATCCAAGGAAACAAGCACAAAGGTAAGGTTCTTCCCACTCCTAAGGAGGTGATGTCTTGATGGTAGTCTTCTCCACAAGGAGGCCTTGATATCCACTTGGGATCCTCTTTCTAAGAGGTCTTGATCTCCAAGAGGAGTGGTAGAAGGAGCAAAGCTCTATCAATGTCTCTCATATACTTTGCTAACCCTAAAAAATGACTTAGACACGGAATATATAGCTAGAGAGAGGAAGGGGATGACTTGGGAGGCAAGAAAGATCATCAACGTCTCATTGCTGGAAGGGCCGTCCGCACAGGGTAAGCTAGGCCCGTGTGCACGGGGGTCCCATGGGCACGGTACACGCCCGTGTGCACGGGGTGCTATAGCAGCGAGGGCCCGTGCGCATGGGGTCTTGAGATCATGCGCACGGGGGTGCATGTCTCGGTTACAGAAGGTTTCTGGGAGGCCCGTGGGCACGGGGTCGCCTCGGACTTGTTGTCTTCATCTTGATGGACTCCTTCTCCTTCCTTAAGGCCTCGGGGTCCTTATCCTGTGCCATGGGATGCTCCTTAGATGCTAGGTGGTGTTCGTCCTCGTACCTAATGACAAATATCATGTTTTTGTGAGGTAGCATCCAAGTTCCATTCATATCCATATCTATCTCAAGTAGGAGTGAGTTCACCTCGGTTTCAATGGCTCGTGCTCGAGCTCTTGTCATAGGTCCACGTGGCGCTTGATGAGTTGTAGTAGAGTCCATGGGGACGGTGGAAGGATGCTTTGCATCACTGATGCGGCTTGAACTACGTCGGTATTTCCCCAAAGAGGAAGGGATGATGCAGCACAACTACGGTAGGTATTTCCCTCAGTGATGAGACCAAGGTTATCGAACCAGTAGGAGAACCACGCAACACTACATGAACGGTACATGCACACAAAGAACAAATACTTGCAACCCGACGTAAAAGAGGGGTTGTCAATCCCTCCCGGGTAAAAAGATAGATAAAATTGTAGTAGATTGGATAAATAGATCTCGCGGGAACGCAAGATAAAATAAATAACAAAAAATTGCAGCAAGGTATTTTTGGGTTTTTGGATTAATAGATCTGAAAATAAAAGCAAATAAAAATAGATCTCGAAGGCAAATATGATAAAAAAGAGACCCGGGGGCCGTAGATTTCACTAGTGGCTTCTCTCGAGAAAAATAGCATACGACGGGTAAACAAATTACTGTTGGGCAATTGATATAACTTCAAATAATTATGACGATATCCAGGCAATGATCATTATATAGGCATCACTTCCAAGATTAGTAGACCGACTCCTGCCTGCATCTACTACTATTACTCCACACATCGACCGCTATCCAGCATGCATCTAGTGTATTAAGTTCATGGAGAAACGGAGTAATTCAATAAGAACGATGACATGATGTAGACAAGATCTATTCATGTAGGAATAGACCCCATCTTGTTATCCTTAATAGCAACGATACATACGTGTCATTTCCCCTTCTGTCACTGGGATTGAGCACCGTAAGATCGAACCCATCACAAAGCACCTCTTCCCATGGCAATAAAAATCGATCTAGTCGGCCAAACTAAACCAAAGATTCAAAGAAGAAATACGAGGCAATAAGTAATCATGCATATAAGAGATCAAAACTCAAATAACTTTCATGGATAAAATAGATCTGATCATAAACTCAAAGTTCATCGGATCCCAACAAACACACCGCAAAAAGAGTTACATCAAATAGATCTCCAAGAGACCATTGTATTGAGAATCAAAAGAGAGAGAGAGGAAGCCATCTAGCTACTAACTACGGACCCGTAGGTCTACAATGAACTACTCACGCATCATGGAGAGGCACCAATGAGGATGACGAACCCCTCCGTGATGGTGTTTAGATTGGATCTATGGTTTCTGGAACTTGCGTCGGCTGGAATTGTGTTTCGTCGACTCCCCTAGGGATTTTGGAATATTGGGGTATTTATAGAGCAAAGAGGCAGTGCGGGTGGCCACCGAGGTGGGCACAACCCACCAGGGCGCGCCTGGGCCCCCAGGCGTTCCCAGGTGGGTTTGTGCCCCCCTCGGGGCACCCCTCTAGTACTTCTTTCGCCCATCTTGTGTCTTCTGGCCCAGAAAAATTCTCCAAAAAGTTTCGCTGCGTTTGGACTCCGTTTGGTATTGGTTTTCTGCGAAGTAAAAAACAAGCAAAAAAACAAAAACTGGCACTGGGCACTATGTCAATAGGTTAGTCCCAAAAAATGATATAAAGTTGCTATAAAATGATTGTAAAACATCCAAGAATGATAATATAACAGCATGGAATAATAAAAAATTATAGATACATTGGAGACGTATCAGCATCCCCAAGCTTAATTCATGCTCGTCCTCGAGTAGGAAAATGATAAAAACAGAATTATTGATGTGGAATGCTGCCTAACATGTTGATCACATATTCTTTTCTTTGTAGCATTGGACTTTTATATGATTCAACGCAATAGTCTAGTTTTGACATGAAGATTTCAATACTCAAGCATATCAACAAGCAACCATGTCTTTCAAAATATCAACACTAAAGCAAGTTATCCCTAGCCCATTATTCTCAATCATTGATCCATTCATGAAACACACTTGCATATTAGCTACACGTAATGCTCAAGTATGATCATAGTGCCCCTTAGTTGGTGCTTTATAAGATAAGATGGAGACTCAAGTAAAAAATAAAAATTGCATAAAGTAAATAGAAAGTCCCTTCACTAAGGGAAGTAGGGATTTGTAGAGGTGCCAGAGCTCAAAGCGAAAAAGATAGAGATAAAACATTTTGGGTGGCATGCCTTTCCTGTCAACGAAAATAATCGAGTAGTTCCCAATACTTTCCATGCTAGATATATCATAGGCGGTTCCCAAACAGAAAATAAAGTTTATTCCTTTTTCCACCATACTTTCACATTCCACGGCTAACCGAATCCACGGGTGCCGTCCATACCAACACTTTCTAAGGAATTTATTATTTGACAACATAAAGTAAATTCATTTTTCATTTCGGGACTAGGCATCCCTAAGACATTTGCCGTACTCTCGTGCAATGACAAGTGAATAAACACTCATCTTGAGAATAACACATCTAGCGTGGAAAAATATTAGCCACCCCCACCGTTTCATGAGCGGTACGAGCACACAAAAAAAAATTTATTTTGAAAATTAGAGATGGCACATACAAATTTGCTTAGAACGGCAAAAGAATACCGCATATAGGTAGGTATAGTGGACTCATATGGCAAAACTGGTTTAACGATTTTGGATGCACAAGTAGTAATCATACTTAGTGCAAGTGAAGGCTAGCAAAAGATTGAGAAGCATCCAACCAAGAAACGAAAAATCTCATAAGCGAGCATTAAGCATAACTAACACCGAATAATGCACCATAAGTAGGATGTAATTTCATTGCATAACTATTGACTTTCGTGCTTGCATAGGGAATCACAAACCTTAACATCAATATTCTTACTAAACCATATTTACTCATCAACATGACTCACATATTATATCATCATATCGCAAAACTATTAAAAAGAATCAAGTTTATTTTGTCCAATGATCTTCATGAAAGTTTTTATTATTACCCTCTTGAATATCTATCACTTTGGGACTAAATTCATAAGTTGCTTTTGATAGCTCAAACAAATCTAAGTGAAGAACATCAGCATAAAAAATTTCTTCTCTCAAAATAATTTAAGTGAAGCATGAGAGAATTTCTTAAATTTTTTACCTACTCTCAAATAAATCTAAGTGAATCATGAGAGCATTTCTTCAAAAATACTAAAGCACACAGTGCTCAAAAAGATATAAGTGGAGCACTAGAGCAATTCCATAGCTCAAAAAGATTTAAGTGAAGCATAGAGAGAAATTCTAACAAATCATAGCATAATTTTGGATCTCTCAAATAGGTGTGTCCAGCAAGGATAGATGACATAAAATAAAAAGCAAAACAAGCAAAGACTCATATCATACAAGACGCTCCAAGCAAAACTCATGATATGTGATGAATAAAAATATAGTTCCAAGTAAAATACCGATGGTCGTTAGAAGAAAGAGGGGATGCCACTCGGGGGCATCCCCAAGCCTAGTTGCTTGTTCATCTTTGAATATTATCTTGGGGTGCGGTAGCATCCCCAAGCTAAAGCTCTTCTTACTCCTTATTCCTTCATCCATCGTGATCTCACCCAAAACTTGAAAACTTCAATCACACAAAACTCAACAAAACCTTCGTGAGATCCGTTAGTATAAGAAGACCAATCTTTACTTTAAGTACTGTAGAAAACCCATTCAAATTTTTTTATTGCATTATATCTACTGTATTCTAACTTTACCATGGCTTATACCCCCCGATACAAACCATAGATTCATCAAAATAAGCACACAATGCAAAGAAAACAGAATCTGTCAAAAACAGAACAGTCTGTAAAGATGCAAATTTATCTCATACTTATGTAGATCCAAAAAGTCTGGAAACTTAGGAAAACAGAGGAAATTTTTATATCAATATTTTATAAAAAATTCAGAATTTTTAGTCACTTCTGTGATTTTAAACAATTATTTTACTGGACGCAAAAGTTTCTGTTTTCCAACAAGATCAAATCAACCATCACCAAAGCTATCCCAAAGGCTTTACTTGGCACAAACACTAATTAAAACACAAAAAACACAATAATAACAGTATCATAATTGTGCAAACACTCAAGAACAGAAAGAAAAAGACAAAAATAATTTTTTTTCATTGGGTTGCCTCCCAACAAGCGCTATCGTTTTATGCCCCTAGCTAGGCATAATGCATAGATCTAAGTGTTGTCATCTTTAGTTCTAGATCCATACGATGCCCTCATGATTGATTCATATGGTGGCTTAATTATTGTTTTAGGGAAGTGTTTCATACCCTTCCTTAGTGGAAATTGGAATTTAATATTACCTTCTTTCATGTCAATCACGGCACCAATAGTACGTAAAAACGGTCTACCAAGTATAATTGGACAAGACGGATTGCAATCAATATCAAGAACAATGAAATCTATGGGCACATAGTTCCTATTTGCAAGAATAAGAACATCATTAATTCTTCCCAAAGGCTTTTTAATAGTAGTATCCGCCAAATGCAAATTTAAAGAACATTCTTCAATATCGGTAAGACCAAGCACATCACATAAAGATTTCGGAATTGTAGAAACACTAGCACCCAAGTCACATAAAGCAAAACACTCATAATTTTTAATCTTGACTTTAATGGTGGGTTCCCATTCATCATGTAATTTTCTAGGACTTGAAATTTCTAATTCCAACTTTTCTTCCAAAGCATTCATCATAGCATCAATGATATGTTTAGTAAAAGCTTTATTTTGTTCATAAGCATGGGGTGAATTTATCATGGATTGCAACAAAGAAATACAATCAATCAAAGAGCAATTATCATAATTAAAGTCTTTGTAATCCAAAAGAGTGGGCGCATCACTAGTTAAAGTTTTGATCTCTTCAAACCAACTTTTATCAATTTTCTCAACAAGATTCTCACCCTCCAAATTATCGGGACGCCTTCTAACTAAAGTTGACTCTTCTTCAGTCCCTTTTTCATCAATTTTAATTTTACTAAACAAGGAATCAATAGAAGAAACACCAATCATTTAAGATCTTCATCATTTTTATCTCCTAAAAAGATTGGTTTAGCGACCATTTGATTTACTAGGGTAGCTTGTGCATCGGATATTTTGCCTAGCAAACTTTCAGCAAAAGCATACTTAGATTGGAGATTACAAACTTCTCTACTAATATCATCAAGTTGTTTTGTTATAGCTTCCAGCACAACAGAGTATTCCTTAAGTTCTTCGGTAAAATATTTATTGTGCTCAAATTGTGTAGTCATATATTCCTTAGTACTTTTCTCAATTTCAAGCAAAATATCGGGGTAAGGAACATCATAATATTTTCTTTGAGGCATCATGACTACGCAAACAAGATTGCAAACTAAAACAGATCTGATGAGAAAACGGCGAACAAAAAAGAGGGAGAATAAAATGGCAAATTTTTGTGAAGTGGGGGAGATGAAAACGAGAGGCAAATGGCAAATAATGTAAATTGCAAGGAGATGAGATTTGTGATTAGGAACCTGGTAGATGATGATGTCTCCCCGGCAACGGCGCCAGAAATTGGCACGTGGACGGGAGACTATCTTGACTTGATCCTCCCCGGCAACAGCGCTAGAAATTCACTAGTTGACGGGAGACTATCTTGACTTGATCCTCCCCGGCAATGGCATCATAAATTCCTTTTGATGCGGCTTGAACTACATCGGTATTTCCCCAAAGAGGAAGAGATGATGCAACACAGCTACGGTAGGTATTTCCCTCAGTGATGAGACCAAGGTTATCGAACCAGTAGGAGAACCACGCAACACTACGTGAACGGTACCTGCACACAAAGAACAAATACTTGCAACCCAACGTAAAAGAGGGGTTGTCAATCCCTCCCGGGTAAAAAGATAGATAAAATTGTAGTAGATTGGATAAATAGATCTCGTGGGAACGCGAGTTAAAATAAATAACAAAAAATTGCAGCAAGGTATTTTTGGGTTTTTGGATAAATAGATCTAAAAATAAAAGCAACTAAAAATAGATCTTGAAGGCAAATATGATAAAGAGGAGACCCGGGGGCCGTAGATTTCACTAGTGGCTTCTCTCGAGAAAAATAGCATACGGCGAGTAAAAAATTACTGTTGGGCAATTGATAGAACTTCAAATAATTATGACGTTATCCAGGCAATGATCATTGTATAGGTATCACGTCCAAGATTAGTAGACCGACTCCTGCCTGCATCTACTACTGTTACTCCACACATCAACCGCTATCCAGCATGCATCTAGTGTATTAAGTTCATGGAGAAATGGAGTAATGCAATAAGAATGATGACATAATGTAGACAAGATCTATTCATGTAGGAATAGACCCCATCTTGTTATCCTTAATAGCAATGATACATACATGTCATTTCCCCTTCTGTCACTGGGATTGAGCACCGTAAGATTGAACCCATCACAAAGCACCTCTTCCCATGGCAAGAAAAATCGATCTAGTCGGCCTAACTAAACCAAAGATTCGAAGAAGAAATATGAGGCTATAAGTAATCATGCATATAAAAGATCAATACTCAAATAACTTTCATGGATAAAATAGATCTGATCATAAACTCAAAGTTCATCGGATCCCAACAAACACACCGCAAAAAGAGTTACATCAAATAGATCTCCAAGAGACAATTGTATTGAGAATCAAAAGAGAGAGAGAGGAAGCTGTGACGCCCCCGATTCAATCGTACACTAATCATGCACGCAAACGTGTACGATCAAGATCAGGGACTCACGGGAAGATATCACAACACAACTCTAAAACATAAATAAGTCATACAAGCATCATAATACAAGCCAGGGGCCACGAGGGCTCGAATACAAATGCTCGATCATAGACGAGTCAGCGGAAGCAACAATATCTGAGTACAGACATAGGTTAAACAAGGTGCCATAAGATGGCTAGCACAAACAGGGATACAACAGATCGAACAGGCGCAGGGCCTCCTGCCTGGGATCCTCCTAACTACTCCTGGTCGTCGGCGTCCTGGACGTAGTAGTAGGCTCCGCCCTGGTGGTAGTAGTCGTCGAAGGTGGCGTCTGGCTCCTGGGCTCCAGCATCTGGTTGCGACAACCAGCAAGAAGGGAAAGGGGGAAAGGAGGGGGAAAGCAACCATGAGTACTCATCCAAAGTACTCGCAAGCAAGGATCTATACTACATATGCATGGTATATGTGTAAAGAGGCAATATCGGTGGACTGAACTGCAGAATGCCAGAATAAGAGGGGGATAGCTAGTCCTGTCGAAGACTACGCTTCTGGCAGCCTCCATCTTGAAGCAATAGAAGAGAGTAGTTGGAAGTTAACCAAGCAACAACGTATAGCATAATCCTACCCGTCGATCCTCTCGTCGCCACCATGCGAGAGAGCGACCACCGGGTTATAACTGTCACTTGTAAGGGTGTGTTTTATTAAGTATCCATTTCTAGTTGTCATGAGGTCGGAATACAACTCCGGGTCGTCCTTTTACCGAGGGACACGGCTATTCGAATAGATAAACTTCCCTGCAGGGGTGCACCACATATTCCCCAACACGCTCGATCCCCTTCGGCCGGACACACTTTCCTGGGTCATGCCCGGCCTCGGAAGATCCACACGTCGCAGCCCCACCTAGGCTCAACAGAGAGGTCAGCACGCCGGACTAATCCTATGCACTCTGGGGTCTGGGCCCATCGCCCAGTGCGCTCCTGCACGTTGCGTACGCGGCCGCGAGCAGACCTAGCAACCCACACGATGACGGCGGTTACGTTATCGCGGTCCAACACGGCGCGCGCCGCTCAGTCGCTGACGTCAAGAAGGCTTCAGCTGATACCACGACGCCGGGATACCCATAACTACTCCCGCGTAGTTGGTTAGTGCGTATAGGCCAGTGGCCAGACTCAGATCAAATATCCAATCTCGTTAAACGTGTTATTATGAGATCACCGCGGACGACGACCAGGGCCAGGCCCACCTCTCTCCTAGGTGGTCACAACCTGCCCTGCCGCTCCACAACAAAGAGTCACTTAGGGGGCCGTCGAGAAGGCCAATCCTTTCAGCCCCCATTCGTGAATCACCTGCGGGTGCTCCACGAGCCGACCCGACTTTAGTATCCATCTGATGTCACATGTAATAAGTAGTATACATATCCGCAATCGCCACCCGTGGCGAGCACGGCCCAATAATGTAGCATAGCAGACAGACGAGAATGTAGGGCCACTGATGACAAACTAGCATCCTACACTAGGCATTTAGGATTGCAGGTAAGGTATCAACAACAGTAGCAACAATGACAGGCTATGCAGCAGAATAGGATTAACCGAAAGCAGTAACAGGCTACACTACTCTAATGCAAGCAGTATAGAGAAGAATAGGCGATATCTGGTGATCAAGGGGGGGGCTTGCCTGGTTGCTCTGGCAAGTAGGGGTCGTCAACAACGTAGTCAGTCGGGGCACCAGCAGCTGCGTCGGTCTCGTAGTCTACCGAAGAGAAGAGGGGGAAGAAACAGTAAACACACGGCAATGATGCAACAGGGATGCATGACATGTCTAAACGCAGGGCCAGGGTGATATACAGCCTAACTAAGCGATTCAGTTAATTTAGGAATTTATTCGGATTTATTTAATTAGGGTTGGACACTATTCATTTATCGAAATCGGTCTAATTGTTCAACGTTCTCATAGTTGCGGGCGTCTGACGGGAATACAGAGGGCGTATCCGGGTTCATATCGTCGTTCTGAGCAAGTTTCATGTATAAAATATTTTCATCGGGGTTACGGTTTATTTAATATGATTTTCTAAAGTTTTTATTAATTTCTGAAATTTAATTAATTATTTAATTCAACATTATCCGAAACAGTGCTGATGATGACATCAGCCTGACCTCATGCTGATGTCAGCGGTTAATTAAGTTAATTACTAATTACTGTTCAATTAACACTAATTAGTTAATTAGATTAACCTAATCAGGATTAATTAACTAATTAATTAACTAATTAATTAATTAATTATTTTAATTATTTATTTTTATTTCTTTCTTTTTCTTTTATTAAAACGTTCTGGGGGGCCCACTGGACAGTGGCACAGCCGGACTCGTCCGCGCTGTGCCCGTCCAGAGCCGGACACGTCCGCGCGGTGGGGGGGTCAACGCGCGCGCGCGCACGGGCGAGCGGGCGGCGGCGCAGCAGAACCGCGCGGCCGGCGAGCGAGCCGGGCGTGGCGCGGGCGAGGTCAGCGCGCGGCTGCGGGGAGCCGGAGGCGAGCGGGGCGGCGCGGTGGCCGGAGCGGCAACGGGCGGCGGCGCGCGGTGCAGGGCGCGCGGAGGCGAGGCAGGGGCCGGAGCGGGCATGGGCGAGGCGCTGGCGACGGGGCTCGGCCGTTGCGCGGCGTGGCAACAGCAGCAGGGGCGAGCGGGAGGAACGGCAGGCGCGCGCGCGCGTGCGACTCGGGAGGGGCGAGCGCGGCGAGCGGCTGGAGCGGGCCAGGTGCGGGGCGACGACGGCGACAGAGAGAGAGGGAGGGCGTGGCCCTCACCGCGGGTGCAGGGTCAGGGCAATGGGCTCGAGGAGGCGGCCGGGGATGACGGCGACGGGGTCCGGCGAGGCGTCGGAGACGAGGCGGAGACGGGGCGCGGTCGGGCGCGTCGGGGCGAGCGCGCGGGGCTCGGGGAGGAAGACGGGGAGGCGGCGGTGCTGCGGCGTGGTCTGACGAGGGGGAGGCGGCGACGGGGCGGCGGCGTCGAGCGGCGTCGGCGACGGGGCGGACGGGATCGGGGGATCCCGATCCAGATGGGGGGGGGAGGAGAAAGCGAGGGGGGTGGATGGGGGAATCGGGGTTGGGCTAGGGTTTCGGGTGGGGGTGGCCGCTATGTAGGCGCCGGCTGGGCCGGCCTGCGGCCCGTGGCTTGCGGGGCCGAGGCCCAGTCGGGGGGGGGGGGTTTTCTTTTTTATTTTATAATCATTTCTTGCTTTGTTTTATTTTCTTTTCTGTACTGTTAAATGTTTAGCCCCAAATGGTTTTTGTAAAAAGTGTGACCTATTTCATAAATACCAGTGCATTATTCCTTAACACCTAAAATTAGTTTGGACAAAATATAATTCCATATTTATTTCAGATTTAATAAATGGTTATTAAATATTATCTGTATCCACTGTTTGAGGTTGTTCGAGTCACTTATCCAATTCCAATGATGTTGGTTTCAATTTTAGAATAGCCTCTGGAATATTTGTTATTTATCTGACATTTTAGTTTCTATGTTGGACAACTTTTATATTCCACTTTCATTTAAATTTGAATTTGACTTAGGAGTTGAAATGCAATATGATGCTAATGATGATTATGCACTATTAAGCTTGCTGACATGTCATTATCAAAAGCGATTACTGTTGCTAATCACCGGGGGTGTTACAGAAGCCATCTAGCTACTAACTACGGACCCGTAGGTCTACAATGAACTACTCACGCATCATCGAAGAGGCATCAATGAGGATGATGAACCCCTCCATGATGGTGTCTAGATTGGATCTATGGTTTCTAGAACTTGCGGTGGCTGGAATTGTGTTTCGTCGACTCCCCTAGGGTTTTTGGAATATTGGGGTATTTATAGAGCAAAGAGGCGGTGCGGGAAGCCACCGAGGTGGGCACAACCCACCAGTCAACCTAGCAATCGGGTCGGGTTTGGTCGGGTCGAGCTCTACCAAACCCACACCCGAATAACAAATGGGCACATGAGCAAACCAATGACCCGACCCATGGGTAGAGGATCAGACCCATGCCCGAACCCGACGGGTAACCCGGACCCTACAGGGCACCCATCGGGTATTAACATTTTTCTATTTGAATTATGTTTTACAAGCAATACATGTGTTGCGTCATACGAGTGCACTTCCCAGTACTCACCGAGCATACAAAACTCGTAAAAGAACTGTAGTATGTGTAGCAGGTACGTGCCGCATGGCTCAGCTCATACTGGGATGCCCTCCTTGTCTTCTTTTATAAGCACCTCTCCGCCTCCTATGTCCTCGAGTAGCGAGGTGGTACTAAAACGCTGGACATTTAGCAGTAAGATGCATGCAAGGCACCATGCGAGCAGCCTTGCACTAGGGGTCGCCTGGGACTTGTTGTCTTCATCTTGATGCACTCCTTCTCCATCCTTAAGGCCTCGGGGTCCTTCTCTATGCCCATGGGATTCTCCTTAGATGCTAGGTGGTGTTCGTCCTCGTACCTAATGACACATATCATGTTTTTGTGAGGTAGCATCCAAGTTCCATTCATATCCATATCTATCTCAAGTAGGAGTGAGTTCACCTTGGTTTCAATGGTTCGTGCTCGAGCTCTTGTCATAGGTCCATGTGGCACTTGATGAGTTGTAGTAGAGTCCATGGGGATGATGGAAGGATGCTTTGCATCACTGATGCGGCTTGAACTACGTCGGTATTTCCCCAAAGAGGAAGGGATGATGCAGCACAACTACGGTAGGTATTTCCCTCAGTGATGAGTCCAAGGTTATCGAACTAGTAGGAGAACCACGCAACACTACGTGAACGGTACCTGCACACAAAGAACAAATACTTGCAACCCGACGTAAAAGAGGGGTTGTCATCCCTCCCGGGTAAAAAGATAGATAAAATTGTAGTAGATTGGATAAATAGATCTCGCGGGAACGCGAGATAAAATAAATAACAAAAAATTGCAGCAAGGTATTTTTGGGTTTTTGGATTAATAGATCTGAAAATAAAAGCAAATAAAAATAGATCTCGAAGGCAAATATGATAAAGAAGATACCCGGGGGCCGTAGATTTCACTACTGGCTTCTCTCGAGAAAAATAGCATACGACGGGTAAACAAATTACTGTTGGGCAATTGATAGAACTTCAAATAATTATGACGATATCCAGGCAATGATCATTATATAGGCATCACGTCCAAGATTAGTAGACCGACTCCTGCCTGCATCTACTACTATTACTCCACAGATCGACCGCTATCCAGCATGCATCTAGTGTATTAAGTTCATGGAGAAACAGAGTAATTCAATAAGAACGATGACATGATGTAGACAAGATCTATTCATGTAGGAATAGACCCCATCTTGTTATCCTTAATAGCAACGATACATACGTGTCATTTCCCCTTCTGTCACTGGGATTGAGCACCGTAAGATCGAACCCATCACAAAGCACCTCTTCCCATGGCAAGAAAAATCGATCTAGTCGGCCTAACTAAACCAAAGATTCGAATAATAAATACGAGGCTATAAGTAATCATGCATATAAGAGATCAAAACTCAAATAACTTTCATGGATAAAATAGATCTGATCATAAACTCAAAGTTCATCGGATCCCAACAAACACACCGCAAAAAGAGTTACATCAAATAGATCTCCAAGAGACCATTGTATTGAGAATCAAAAGAGAGAGAGGAAGCCATTTAGCTACTAACTACGGACCCGTAGGTCTACAATGAACTACTCACGCATCATCGGAGAGGCACCAATGAGGATGATGAACCCCTCCGTGATGGTGTCTAAATTGGATCTGTGGTTTCGGGAACTTGCGGCGGCTGGAATTGTGTTTATTCGACTCCCCTAGGGTTTTTGGAATATTTGGGTATTTATAGAGCAAAGAGGCGGTGCGGGAGGACACCAAGGTGGGCACAACCCACCAGGGTGCGCCTGGCCCCCCAGGCACGCCCAGGTGGGTTGTGCCCCCCTCGGGGCATCCCTCTGGTACTTCTTTGGTCCATCCTGTGTCTTCTGGCCGAGAAAAATTCTCCAAAAAGTTTCGCTGCGTTTGGACTCCGTTTGGTATTGATTTTCTGTGAAGTAAAAAACAAGCAAAAAAACAGCAACTGGCACTGGGCACTATGCCAATAGCTTAGTCCCAAAAAATGATATAAAGTTGCTATAAAATGATTGTAAAACATCCAAGAATGATAATATAACAGCATGGAACAATCAAAAATTATAGATATATTGGAGAAGTATCAATCACCCCCTGTTTCCATCGCGCCACATCTCCTCCTGTAACCCCATGATACATCTCCAACGTATCTATAATTTATGGAGTATTCACGCCATGTTTACAACAATTTTATATGGTTTTGGTATGATTTGATTAGAACTAACCCGGACTGACGTTGTTTCAGCAGAACTACCGTGGTGTCATTTTTTGAGCAGAAATAAAAGTTCTCGGAATGGGTTGAAAATTTACGGTGATTTTTTATGGACCAAAAGAGACCCCCGAAGCACCGGAGCTGGGCCAGGAAGTGATCGAGGAGACCACAAGCCTAGGGGGCGCGCCCTACCCCCTAGGAGGGTGCTCCCAGCTTGTGGGCCCCTCGGGCACCCCCTTGACGTGAGACCGACGCCAAAAATTCTTATAAATACCCAAACCTCCAAAAAGAACCCTAGATCAGAAGTTCCACCGCCGCAAGCCTCTGTAGCCACGAAAAATCAATCTAGGCTCTCTCCGGCACCCTGCCGGAGGGGGCCATCATCACCGGAGGCCATGGAGGAGGAAGCCGGAGGGGGCCATCATCACCATGGAGGCCAAGGACCAGAGGGAGAACCTCTCCCATCTAGGGGGAGGCCATGGAGGAGGAAGCACAAGGGGGAGACTCTCTCCCCCCTCTCTCGATGGCGCCAGAGTGCCGCCGGGGGAAACATCGCTGTGGTGATCGTCTTCATCAACATCACTTTCTTCATCACCTTCCTCATCTCTTTTAAGCGATCCATTCTCCCGCACCCCGCTGTAATCCCCTACTTGAACATGGTGCTTTATGCCACATATTATGATCCAATGATGTGTTGCCATCCTATGATGTTTTGAGTAGATTTCTTTTATCTTTTGGGTTGACTAATGATCTAGATTGGTTTGAGTTGTATGTTTTATTTTGGTGCTGTCCTATGGTGCCCTCCGTGCTGCGCACACGTGAGGGATTACCGCTGTAAGGTTTGCAATATGTTCATGATTCGCTTATAGTGGGTTGCTAGAGTGACAGAAGCTTAAACCCGAGTAAGGGGGTTGTTTGCGTATGGGAGTAAAGAGGACTTGATACTTTAATGCTATGGTTGGGTTTTACCTTAATGATCTTTGGTAGTTGCGGATGCTTGCTAGAGTTCCAATCATAAGTGCATATGATCCAAGTAGAGAAAGTATGTTAGCTTATGCCTCTCCCTCATATAAAATTGCAATAATGATTACCGATCTTGTTAACAATTGCCTAGGAAAATTCCGCACACCGACCCATCATTATTCCACAATCGCTATTTGTAATATATTATAATATATTCTAACTTTATGTTAACATCACCTATTTTTATATTTTAGCTCTCCGATATCATGCAAAGCTATCCTCTTTATACCCACAATGTAGTTTTATTTCTCGTTTCTAGATGAAAGCAAACGCTCGGTGTACGTAGAGTTGTATCGGTGGCAGATAGGACTTGAGAGAATATTGATCTTACATTTAGCTCCTTGTGGGTTCGACACTCCATACTTATCACTTCCATCTTTGGAAATTGCTACGATGATTCCTTGCACTTGGGGATTATCACCCCATCGCCATTGCACCACTTCCTCGAAACCCTAACCCTGCCCGAGCCTGACCCACCAGCCGCCACCATGTCTTCCTCCGGCCGCAGCAATCCTTTCGCCTCCTCCTTTGGGCCCGATTCCGAGGTGCCCAACGCCACCCACATCCGCGACGTCCCCCTGTTTGACCACGTCCCCATCAAACTCTCCCACACCGAGTCTAAGTACTATGCTTGGAAAACCTACTTCAATCTCCTCTTCCGTGAGTACAATCTTCATGATCACATCGACGGCACCACCGACTTCCTCGCCATGCTCCGTGACTCTAACTGGATGGCCATCGACACCACCCTCATCCGATGGTTCTTCCTCACCGTCTCGTCGGACATCTTCCACACTGTCGTTCACGACGGGGATGATGCCTACACAATGTGGACCAAGATCAATGACCTCTTCATCGACAACAAGCTCCAATGGATCGTCTTCTTGCAGCAGGAGTTTTTTGGGTGTCACCAAAATGACTCCACCATCGACGGCTATTGCATGCGCCTCAAGACCCTCTCCTACGAGCTCAACAATATCGGGTTCAAGGTTGGAGATAAGCTTCTTCTCTCCACCCGCACCGCCGGTCTCAATGAGGACACTACAAAAAAAGACACATCCGTGACATTTTGGGCCGAACGAAATTTTTTTCTGTCATGCTTATGGCACTTCTATGACGATAATTGTGACAAAAGCACATATCATCATAGACGTGGTGGGCTCCTACTTCTATGACAAAAAATCATGATAGAAAATGGGCTTTTCATCCTGGGCGGGCCGGGGATGCACCTGCATGACATTCTTTGGGCCGTCCATGACGGAAAAAATCGTGGTAGAAGCGAGGGCGAGGAAAATTTCGGGGAGTTCCCGGTTACGGTGGGTGGTCGGGGCTGAGCGATGCACAGAGGTTTGCGCATTTCTCTTGGACACGTACGCACGTGTGTGCGATGCGTTGGGCTCTAATTGAACCCGAGCGAGGCGTTCGCTTACTGAACCCGAGCGATTGCCCTAGCTACTGAACCCGAGCGATCGACTTGGCTGTTAATTGAACCAGAGCGATTCCTTCGCTACTGCTGCTAACTGAAGCTGATCAAACCTACTGCCTCTTGATGAACAGTGACCGTTGTTGGGGGTTGGATGAACAGTTCCCGGTGGGGATTGGATGAACAGGACCCCATGGTAGTAGAGGCCATTGCCGCTGGATGAACAGGACCCCGATCGAGGAGGTGAGGGTGGATGAACAGGACCCCGTGGAGGGCTGGTTGAACAGTAGCCAATGGAGGCCGGGATGAACAGTAGCCCATGGATGAACAGTAGCTGGTGGAGGCAGGGAGGAAGACGTGGTGGATGGACAGTAGCAGGTGGAGGCTGGAGGAAGTCGACGGTGGATGAACAGTAGCCCATGGAGGCTGGAGCGAGGCAGTAGACTGTGGATGAACAGTAGCCCATGGAGTTGTATTTTGCGGTACGCCACACCCGTCCCGATGAACAGGACCCCGTTTCGATCGTAGGCGCTCCAACACAAGTCTGTTTCCTCCGTTTTGCGGTACGCCACACCCCTCCCGATCAACAGCACCCCGTTTCGACCACAGGCACTCGAACAGAAGGTCGTTTCCTCTGTTCTGCGATACGCCAGACCCTTCCCGATGAACAGGACCCCGTTTCGACTGTAGGCGGTCGAACAGAAGGCCATTTCCTCTGTTCGGCGGTACGCCAGACCTTGTTTCGGCTGTTCCGTCCAAGCTGGTTGGCTCCCGATGAACAGGCCGTATTCCGACCCAGTCGGTTGCCTCTCGATGAACACGATGCTATTTTCTCCATTCCGACCCAGCCGGTTGGTTGCCGATGAACAGGACGCCGTCGCTGTACGCGTTCGAGACCACACCCATATGTACGTACGTGGCCGTCATTTTTGTAGCGTAGTTGTCGTATGTGTACAGGATTTAGATGGGACTTCCTGAACTGCTACCGCTCCTTACTCGGCCACGGTTTATCATGGCAGACAGACCGATCGACCGGTATGTACACAGACAACGCTACGTATGCTTCGATCGGGTGGGTCCCAGCTATCAGGGAGGACAAGGAGGCACTTCCTTGCGTGCGAATATATAGTCGGCGGGTCCCAGCGGTCAGGGGCAGAATCATATATTTTTTGCCCGTAATAAGGAGGCACTTCCTTGCGTGCAAAGATGTTGTTGGTTGGTTCCAGCTGTCAGGGGCAGGAATAAGGAGGCACTTCCTTCCTTGCGAAGATATACGTGGTGGGTCCCAGCTTTCAGGGGGAGGAATAATTTTATTTTCGCGTAATAAGGAGGCGGTTGCATGCGTGCCTCCATGGACCTGGTGCGTTCCCACTGTCAGCCTCTCCACGTACAGTCCTCTTCCGATGACTCTCGTTTGTTGACCATGTTGACCACGCCACGCCGAGTGCACCAAGGTGGTGGACGACGGCAAGGCCCCGGACGGGAACGACCCGGAGATAGGGAAGATGCGGCAATGGAGTCGCAACCTGAGAGGAGTACGACGTACAAGGGTTGACTGGTTCAGTGCGGCATGGGGCTGCAGTCGGCGGAGAATAACAGGAGGGGTGGAGGGGTGGAGGGATGGCCTAGTCGTCGGTGGAGTAGAGCTTCGCAGCGAGGCATGCGAAGCAGCGCCGCGGGCCGCCGGAGGCGGAGCAGAAGGTCCCACCAGTGCTAGAGGAAGAAGACGAGAGATTTAAGATGCATGCCGGCGGCCGTTGGATGTCCATCCAATGACTACAGATGTCAGAATCATTTTGTTGACTAATTTGACAACGCCTTCCGTAGGCGACCTAATGGCCCACATGTCAGACTCCTTGTGTGCGAAGATCTAGCTGGTGGGTCCTAGCTGTCAGGGGGAGGAATAATTTGTTTTACCCATAATAAGGAGGCACTTCCTTGCATGCAAAGATTTAGCTGCTGGGTCCCAGCTGTTCGGGGGAGAATACATTTTTCCCGCGTAATAAGGACGCACTTGCTTGCGCGCGAAGATGTAGCTGGTGGGTCCAAGCTGTCAGGGGGAGGAATAATATTTTTCCGGCCTAATAAGGAGCCAGTTGCATGCGTGCGTCCATGAACAGGTGCGTCCCCACTGTCAGCCTCTCCACGTAATGTCCTCCTCCAATGACTCTTGTTTGTTGACCACGTTGAGTATGCAGTGCCAAGCGCGCCAAGGCGATGGACGACAGCGAGGCCCCAGACGGGAACGAGCCGGAGATGGGAAGACACTGCAGTGGAGTCGCAGATGGAGAGGAGTACGAGGGTTAACTTCCTCTAGTGCGGCGTGGGGCTGCAGTCGGTGGAGAATAATAGGAGGTGTGCAGGGCTGGAGGGATAGCCTGGCCGGCGGTGGGGTAGCGCTTTGCAGAGATGCGTGCTAAGCAGAGCCACTAGCCACCGGAGCCGGAGCAGGCGGTCCCGGCGGCGCTGGAGGAAGAAGACGAGAGATTGAAGATGCATGCCGGCCGCTGGATAAATCCAATGGTTGTGGATGTCAGAATCATTTGTTGACTAAATTGGCAACGCCTTGCGTAGGCTTCAACCTATTGGCCCACATGTCAGCCTGCAAAAATGCAGAACATATTTAACCCTTTTTTAGAGAGAAACATATTTAACCCATATTTTCTAGAATTTACAGTCAATTTGCTGGGCTGGGTGAACAAATAATATAGCGTCAAATGCGGCCCATTTAATTTTTTTTTCTAAGAAATCACAGTAGATTTGCACTTTCTTGAAATACACGGATTTGCTGGGCTTGTTGTAAATAAATTGATAGGTTAGACGGTGCAATTAGTATCAAAAAATAAACGGGAGGTGGACATTTTATTATATATAAAATTAGCTAATTTGCGAGTTATTGCTCAAAGGAAAAATGAGCGCGTTATTATTACATCGGTCCTTAAATCTTTGCAACTTTTGTGAGCAATCACCAGGATTTTCGTTGCCTTACCCACGATTTCCCTTGCCAACTTATGTTAAACATTTATTTTTATAAGTTGATAAGACGTAGGATGTTTTTATAATGTATATATAAGTTTCAATTAAATGTACGATAATAATAATTTAAATATATATAATGTGGTTAGAAAGGAAAACATAAATTGGACCCGGCATTCTTATTCTTATATATAGAAAAATAGAACAGAGATCTGTGTTTTGTTATAAAAAGATAGATTGGGCTGCCGATATTTAAGAAAAAATAAAACCTAGGCTGGTAGGCCCATAGGCCGATACATACATGATGGACCTCAAAAAATTAAGTTGAAACCACGGTCTCGCTATGTCGTGGGCTACACATGTTAAATAACATAACCTAGGCCGACTTGATACTAGTTCGCCCTCTGAAAAATATGATACCTGCTACTGCTAGATCCCCGATACCCCTAAAAAACAGCTCCCCGATGACAGTCTTCGTTGTAAAAAACATTTATTGACTAGGCTGACAAACCCGTGGATTTAAGAGGGGGCGGGCGGCACGACACGAGGAAGCGCCCCGGCCCCTGAGCGGCAGTAGGCAGTCCAGCCGCGCTGCTGGTTTGGGCGGCGGGAGAACAACCAGAGGGAAGACTGAAGAAGCACATCAGACGCGAATTATTCTTTTCAGTGGATGGCTCTCGATGGGGTATTTTTTTACTTGCCTCTGCATGATACAACTTGTATTTTTAGCCTCCCACTCCATGGCGGACCAGCAGCCCATTTGCTGGGTGGGCCAACCTAAAGAAAGTATCACTTGATTTTTCATCAAGGCCCAAAAACAATGCAGTATTATGTTTAATTTTTCGGCCGAAAACATTATAGCGGGCGTTGAGCGGGAAGGCGGGAGACTGAGCAAAAAGATAAAAAAGGATCTCATGCACCGTTGCTACCCTAACAAGCAGGTGCCATTCTTCTCGGAACAAAGGTGTGCCATGTGACACTCACACGTCACAATCCCACAGTATCTCTACTCTTATAAAAAGCAGAGTTGGTGATGATGGTGTGCCTGCCATCCTGCAATTTAGGCCTTCCGATTTATATCTGATGGATAGGAAGGAAACCATGGCAATTTTGCCAAAAGATACCCACACCCCTCTTCACATTTGCAAATAAGGCCTTCCCTCGTCCATCCTTTTCTCCCACAAGATAAACTACTCATACAAATGCATCTTGATGTTCCGTGCAACGCATGGGCATCTTGCTAGTACATTCTAACTATTCACACACAAGTACAATAGAAAAGGTAAACATTTAGGTCAAACTCAGGTTCACAGGATACGTTCATATTCATAGCCAACATTGGCAATCAACAACTCAAAAAATTCATGTATAGAGAAGTTTAACATGCCTATGCATCCAAATGATTCATACTTATATCACAAGCCAATATTCATAGCTAACATTCACAAAAGATTCAGATATACACAAGTTCAACATGTTTACGCATCCAAATGATTGAGAGAACACAGCCAATATCATCCATCGACACACATTAATCACCTACGATACAGACGGGCAAGTGATGTTCACTCGGTGGTACTTCTTGCTAAAATTAATGCTTGTCTGAGCAAACTTTCGAGTACATAAGAGGCAGCAGAGACCATCTGAACTTTGCTTGTAGGTTTATCCTCATGATAGTGGCCTTGATGCCGCGAGAGGTTTGAGCAACTTGGCCACTACTTTCATCCAACTACTTTCACTCGGTGGTACTTCTTGGTAAAATTAATGCTTGTCTGAGCAAACTTTCGAGTACATAAGAGGCGGCATAGACTATCTGAACTTTGCTTGTAGGTTTATCCTCATGATAGTGGCCTTGATGCCGCGAGAGGTTTGAGCAACTTGGCCACTACTTTCATCCAACTAATTTACTGGCCCATCTTTGTCCTGTATCTTGCCAAAAATCTACATTGCAGACAACAAACGAGGCTGTCGACAAAATGAACCACCCAAAGTTTTTGTGCAGTTCAACTGAAATGGAGCATCACAGGCATGCATACTGGTTAAGTGCCATATGAATATATGTGTCTACCAACTTATCTGGAATCTTCAGACTCCATGGCATACAGTTCGCTACCAGCATACGAGCCGATAACCGAAAAGCGCAGGTTGGGACCAAAGACTGGACTGCGTTTTTCAGGGCTATGCGCCAAGCAATATTGTTGGCATTCACTCTGGCACTTCTTCTTGTCAATATCGATGCTTGTGTGAGTGAACTTGCGAGTACAAAGCAGCAGCATAAGTATCTGTCCATCTCATCTTTTTGTGCAGTTCTACTGAAATCGGCCAATGTAACGATTTGCCTGCGAGTTTAGGCTCACAAGTTGCTACTTTATGAAATTGGCCAATAGTAGCACAATACAAAATTACCATTAGATATGACAAGCACAATAATCAGGATGAAGACCGGTACCAACCTGTGTGAGGAAGCATATCAATTAGTGCTTCCTTTGACTGGAAACTAAGATAAGCCACTAACAGGAAAGGAACGAGGCAGTCGAGGCAATGAACCACCCAAATTTTTTGTGCAGTTCAACTAAAATCGAGCATCCCTATTGGCACATATATTGAGAAAGTGAGATTACTGTAATAGTGGCACTAGTTGATGAAACATACACTAACAAATAGAAGCATCCTCATTATCCTAATGGGTAAAGTTAGCAACATAGTAGGCTTGCTTAAAGAGAGGTACTAGTTTATATTATCAGTGCCAATTAGCTCAACACTCAAAGCATTGCCATGTATCATAGCTTGCAAACATTTAACGTGCAAAGATAAAGGACTTTCTCATGACGGTAGCAAAACAGTAGCACGATACAAATAGAGATGACAACACACTAATCTAGATGAAGGCCTTAGGCCGGTACCAACCTGAGCAAGGAAGCTTATTCAACTAGTCCCAGAAGAGAAGATAAAGCACTGACTGGAATCATTCAATAGTACATATTTTTGTGCACTTCCAATGTACGGTTGACATCACTCTTGTTTACCAGTGCTGAGATTATATCGAGAGATTATCAAGAACTTCCAGCAGAGTTAAAGCACTGGTTGGGATACAGTTCATTGTATCCTCTTGTGTAGTTGCACTAAAATGTACGAATGACACAACATGATCCCTGTTTGCACAAGTAGGAACAAGGTGAGACCTTCATTAGCTTAGTGAGGAAGGATAGAAAGACAATAGCATATTACCTTAACAATAGCATCAAAGCATGATGACAATACAGTAGCAAAACATTGGCTCATTGAACCAGTGGCAATAAATTGAGATGCAAAACAATAGCATTACTATCTCATGACACTGCCAAGATCCCCTCCAGGCTCCACCACCACATGGTCCACCTGCAAACACACACACACGCGCACGCGTACATGATTCAACATGAGGTGCTACTAAAGATTTGTTTAATTCCGATAGGATAATTAGGCAGCGATTAATTAGTGTTGCTTAATACTCCTAATTGATTAATGACCTTGCAGGAGAGGCAGCAAAAGTGGAAGGGCTCCTGGAGGATCATCTCACATGTGAGGTAGACGTTGCTGGAGCCCTTGAATGGCCTCGACTGAGGCCTCGGCGTCAGGAAGATCACCTTGGCACTGTTGATCGTGTAGGATTGGGTCACACATGCATCCAGAATCCAGTTAATTAGTATGATGTGTCGTCAAGCCAAGTACTACTCTGCTACATACTACAAGTGCATTTCTTCAAGTAAATTAATACTAGTAGCAACACAACATTACAATACCACTAGCAAGATGTCAGGATAAAATAGGACGGTACCAGCGTGTGATCCTTCTTCATTTCCTTCTTCTGCTTCTTCTTCATCTTCTTCTTCTTTGTCTTCCTCTTCTTGGTTTGCTTCTCTTTCTCCTCACCAATTGGTGAAACCAAGTACATGATTGGCCTTCAATGTCAGATTTGGTTTTGTTAGTGAGGGAGTACAAGTCTACTAGTAAACAATAGCATTATCTTCTCATGGCAGTTGCAAAATAGAGGTGAACACATGCATTAAATATCATTCTTATCTAAGGGAAGGTTAGGGTGCCAATATGGAGGATGAAGATTGGAACTGTGATGCCCCCGGTTCAATCGTACACTAATCATACACGCAAACGTGTACGATCAAGCACAGGGACTCACGGGAAGATATCACAACACAACTCTAACACAATTTAAACGGAGGTCCACAATATTACAAACCAGGGATCCGAAGATCCGAATACATAAGTCAGTCATACAAATATTATCTGAGTACAGACATAGTTAGACAAGTTTTGCCTTAAGAAGGCTAGCACAAACAGCGACACTAGATCGAAAGGCGTTGGCCTCCTGCCTGGGAGCCTCCGATCCTACTCCTGGTCATCTGGCTCGATCCAGTAGTAAGTACCCTCTGGACCCTCCTGGTAGTAGGCTCCGGTGGTGGCGTCTGGCTCCTGGACTCCATCGTCTGGTGTATCATCAAGGTGGGGTATATGGGGGAAAAGAGAAAATAAAGCAACCGTGAGTACTCATCCGAAGTACTCAGCAAGCAAGGATCTATACTACATATGCAACATTATCAATGGAGAAAAGGCTGTATATGTGGACTGGGCTGCAGAAATGCCAGAATAGAGAGAAAGGCCTAGTCCTATCGAAGACTAGCATCTTCAAACATCTTCTCAAAGCCATCATCTTGCAGCAGTAGAAGAAAGTAGAATAGCATTTTATTTAGCAAACATGTTGAAGTACAGCTCAAAGATCCTTCCTCGACTCCCAGCGAGAAAGTAATCCCGAAGCTTCAATTAAGTAACAAGTATCCAGTTTAAGTAGTAGATCGGGATACACAAACTGAGCGTCCTTTATCGTAGGACCGGCTATCGATAGAAGATTCATCCCTGCAGGGGTGCACTACTGTTACCCAACACGCTCGATCAACTCTGGCCAGACACACTTGCTGGGTAATGCCCGTCCTCGGAAGATCAACACAAAGCAGCGCCCTACCTAGGCTCGGCAGAGAGGTCAGCACGCCGGACTAACCTATGCACCCAGAGGTCTCGGGCCATCGCCCTGGGCACCCTGCGCGTTGCGAGACTGGCCGGGGTGCAGGCGCGACACTGAACTCGTCAGTGAAGTATCCAGCCCAATCCCGACAATCAGCCCGCACGGTGAATCGTGACGTCAGACGAGCTTTCGGGGAAACGTACTTTGCAGAGGGTCCCATAACCATTATCCCACGTGGTGGTAGTGCGTATAGGGCACGTCGACCCACTCAGATCACACACCCAAATCCAATAGGCTCAATTAGTATCAAGCGGAGACAATCAGAGTCTCTGATGCTCCGCCACAATGTCACACTCGAGTGCCCTTCCGGCACACCCGAAATCATAGATCCCCAGCGGGTACCCACCAGGGTGGACCCGCCTGTGACAAAGGTCAAGTAGCCGTGTGGTCAAATCATCAGGGTGAACGTATGAGGTATCACCCTCGAGGTTCACACTGAGGGGTCGCACGACAGAGTCGTATCGGAAATGGAGAAGGAGGAATCACCCTCGATGACCACGACCGAACAGCTATACTGCAGAGTATTCATCGTGAGTGCGTTACGAGGTATCACCCTCGGCACTCGATAGTTACTACGCAGAGTCGTACAACTTAGGGGGTGTGAAGTGAGGTGTCGGTCTCTGGTCGACGATCACGTTGATCGAGTCGTCGATGATCAAGCAGGGGCAACAAGGGTAAGGTGGTGGGGTCACTGATGGTTCATCACCAACCTATACTAAACAGTTTATCATAGGCAGGTAAGGTAGCAATGAACAGGTTACAACAGCAGGCTATGCATCAGAATAGGAGCATACATTAACAGTAGCGAAATCTAATGCAAGCAGGAGAATAGAATGGGCGATATCTGGAATGCTCAAGGGGGGGGGGGCTTGCCTGGTTGCTCTGGCAAGAGAGGGAGGTCGTCAACGGGCTGCTCGTCGGTAGAGTAGTCGTAACCTGGTGCAGCGTCGTCGGTCTCGGCGTCTATCGAGAGAGAAGGAGGGGGAGAGAAACAATAAATTTCACGGCAATAATGCAAACAATATGTATGACATGCCTAAATGATATGCCGGGGTGTTCTACTGCCTAACTAAACGATTTAGTTAATTTAGGAATTTATTTGGATTTATTTAATTAAAGTTGGGCACTATTCATTTACTGAAATCGGTCTAAAAGTTCAATGTTCTTATAGCTGCGGGCGTCTGACGGGAATACGGAGGGCGTATCCGGGTTCGTATCGTCGTTCTGAGCAAGTTTCATGTATAAAATATTTTGATCGGAGTTACGGTTTAAAAGATATGATTTTCTAAAGTTTAAAACAATTTCTGAATTTTCTTTAAATATTTAATTCGAATTATCCAAAACAGTGGCAGAAATCCCTTTTTTTTATACCCAGACTTTGCTAGCCCATAAGAATGACAGGTGGGGCCCAGTGTTGACTCAGCAGCTGACTCAGCAAATCTTATCCAAATGAACAGTGCACTGTGGGTCCCATCTGTCATTTTCAGTAGTTTTAATTAGAGGTTTAATTAGACTAGTTAATTGATTGGGACCCACGTGTCAGTGCCTGGCATTTTATTTAAATGAGTATTTAGGACAGGGGGCCCACATGTCATAGTCTACTTAGCAGGGGGTTAGGTTAGTGACTAATTAGGCTTAGTTAGGATGGGCCCCACTGGTCAGTGGGTCACCCACTGGTTTAAGCGTGCGTGCGTGCGTGCCCGCCGGCGAGCAGAGGACGGTGGCGTGCACGTAGGCAGCGGCTCCGGCGACCATTTAAGCAGCGGTTGGCACGGATCGGTCGAGGGCCTCGCCGCGCACCCACTGGAACAAACCGCAGGTGCTGGGACGGTCGAAGTCGGCCACCATGTTGGCGGCGAGCGACGGCTGAGGCACGGCCTCGTCGGCAAATGGACTACGAGAAGCGGAGGGGGAGGGGGAAAGGTCGCTGAGGACCGGGAGCTCACAGGGAGCTCGGGAGCGCGCTCGACGGAGACGGAGAAGCTGTGGTGGCGGTGGGTCGGCGGTGATGACCGGCGGGGCAGAGAAGGTAGACGCGGCTGATCCGGCGAGGTAGGGGTCCCGGGCTCAATCCCGTGGTCGAAGAAGACGAAGAGGAGGTCGGCGGAGAGGACGGGCATGGTGGATGCGGCGCCAGGAGGCCGGTGGATGCGCGGACGATGACGACACGGGGTGTCCTTGCGGGCGTTCGGGGCGGGCTCGGCGAGCGGGGAGAGGCGAGGAGGCCGGCGGTGCAGCGGGGAGGCGGGGCGGCATGGAGGCGGCATGGACGGTGGGGCGCGCCAGGCGGCGACGGCCGCGTCGGGAGGAGGGGAATCGAATGCGCCCCTCCCCTGTGCGTCTGCGTGTGTGTGTGTGGGTGACGGCGCGAGGAGGGAGTGGATCGGGCTCTGTGGGGGTGTTGGGCTAGCTAGGGTTTGGGTGGGGGTTAAGTAGGCTTAGGTGGGCCGGGGGTAGTTGGGCCGGCGCAGTGGCCTTTTCCATTTCCTTAGTTTGTTTTATTTTAGCTTTTAGTTATTTTTTTTATTATTATTTTCTTTTCTCTGTTTAGTAATAGTCAGGTCACCATTTGAGTTTTGTAAAACATGAGACCTAGTTCATAAATACCAGTGCATTATTCCATAACACCTAAAATTAGTTTGGACAAAACATAATTCCATATTTATTTCAGATTTAATAAATGGTTATTAAATATTATCTTTATCCACTGTTTGAGGTTGTTCGAGTCACTTATCCAATTCCAATGATGTTGGTTTCAATTTTAGAATAGCCTCTGGAATATTTGTTATTTATCTGACATTTTAGCTCCTATGTTGGACAACTTTCATATTCCACTTTCATTTAAATTTGAATTTGACTTAGGAGTTGAAATGCAATGTGATGCTAATGATGATTATGCACTGTTGATCATACTAACATGTCATTATCAAAAGTGATTACTGTTGCTAATCACCGGGGGTGTTACAACTCTCCTCATCTATTAAGAATTCTCGTCCCGAGAATTAAGAGGAAGACTGAAAGAAAGAGGGGTATTCTTCGTGAAGACGATCCTCGCGTTCCCAAGTGGCTTCATCTTCAGAATGATTTGACCACTGAACCTTGAGGAACTTGATTGACTTTTGACGTGTTCGACGCTCAGCTTGATCAAGAATACGGATGGGATATTCTGGATATGACAGATCTTCCCGTAATTCAAGCACTTCATGATCCACAGCTCGAATAGGATCCTTGAAGCAGCGGCGGAGTTGGGATACATGAAAGACGTCATGTACTTGAGAAAGGTTTGGCGGCAATTGCAACTGATATGCCACTTCTCCTCGACGGGCAAGAATACGGAACGGGCCAATGTAGCGAGGGGCTAACTTGCCTTTGATTCTGAACCGATGAGTGCCTTTCAACGGAGTGACGCGGAGGTAAGCTTGCTCGCCAGGTTGATAGACTATTTCCTGGTGCTTACGGAATTAGTTGTCTTTGACGAGACTGAGCAGATTTCAAATGTTCACGAACAATGCGGACTTGTTCTTCAGCTTGCCGAATAATGTCCGGTCCGACGAGTGAGCGTTCCCCAGTTTCTGACCAATTCAGAGGGGTTCGACACTTACGACCGTATAGAACTTCAAACGGTGCCATCTTCAGACTAGCTTGATAGCTATTGTTGTAAGAGAATTCGGCATACGGGAGAGATTCCTCCCATTTCTTACCAAAGGAGATGACGCAAGCTCGAAGCATATCTTCGAGCACTTGATTAACTCGTTCAACTTGACCCTGTGACTGAGGGTGAAAAGCGGTGCTAAAAGACAGGTGTGTTCCCATAGCTTCTTGGAAACTATTCCAGAATCTGGAGGTGAAGAGGCTGCCACGATCAGAACTGATCTCCAACGGAACACCGTGGAGTGACACAATTCGGGAAACATACAAGTCTGCTAACTGGCTAGCAGTGATTGTCTCCTTAAATGGCAGAAAGTGGGCAACCTTAGAGAATCGGTCAATGACGACAAATATAGCATCATTACCCTTCTGGGATTTGGGAAAACCAATAATGAAATCCATTTGGACCTTGTCCCATTTCCATTCAGGAATTGTAAGGGGTTGCAGAGTTCCTGCGGGCCTTTGATGTTGAGCTTTAACGCGGCGACAAACGTCACACTCAGAAACATAACGAGCAATGTCTCGCTTCATATTAGGCCACCAGTATCTCTGACAAATGTCACGGTACATCTTCGTGCTACCAGGATGAATTGACAGAGGAGTGTCATGAGCTTCCATCATAACGTGTTCTCTCTCATTCTTGAACTTGGGTACGAAGAGACGGTGTTGGAAAAATAGGATCCCATCATTATCAAGATGGAACTCCGAAGGTTTTCCTTTTTCAAGGTATCGCTTAATCCTTTCAACTTCAGAGTCATACCGTTGCATAGTTTTGATGTTGAGTTCTAAATCTGGTTCGACAACGAGGGTATTGAGATAACCCTGTGGAACAATGTGGAGGTTCAATTTACGAAACTCTTCATAAAGAAGAGGTTGTGATTCCTGAACCATATGGTTGCTGCAATAAGCCTTGCGGCTCAAAGCATCGGCCATTACATTAGCCTTGCCGGGGGTATATGAAATATTCATATCATAATCGGCAATTGTTTCGAGCCATCTTTGTTGACGAAGGTTCAGATCTGGTTGAGTATATAAATACTTCAAACTTTGATGATCCGTATATATCTCACAACGGTTACCGAGAAGGTAATGTCGCCATAGCTTCAAGGCATAGATAACCGCAGAAAGTTCAAGATCATGCACGGGATAATTTTCTTCATGAGGACGCAATTGTCGGGAGGCATAAGCAATCACTTTGCGCTCTTGCATTAGGACACAGCCTAATCCTTGACGAGATGCATCACAGTATATCACGAAATCCTTTTGGGAATCCGGGGGTGCTAATACTGGGGCAGATGTCAATTTATCTTTTAGTGTCTGAAAGCTTTCTTGACATTTTTCGGTCCACTCAAATTTAACACCTTTGTGAAGCAGATATGTCAATGGTTTTGCAATCTTGGAAAAGTTCTCAACGAATCGACGGCAATAACTAGCAAGTCCGAGAAAACTTCTGACTTGCTTAACATTCTTCGGGGGAGTCCAGTCAAGAATAGCCTGAACTCGTTCGGGGTTAACAGCAATTCCATCCTTGGAAATCACATGTCCAAGGTAAGTTACTTCAGGAAGCCAAAATTCGCATTTGGAATACTTGGCATACAACTGGTGTTCTCGGAGCCTTTCTAGAACAAGGCAGAGATGTTCAGCATGTTCCTCTTTATTCTTAGAATAGACCAGAATATCATCTAGATATACCACGACGAATTTGTCGAGGTAATCCATGAATATATAATTCATCAGACGGGAGAATGTAGCTGGGGCATTCGTTAGGCCAAATGACATGATGGTGTATTCATAGGAGCCATAACGAGTGACGAATGCAGTCTTGGGAATGTCCTCTTCACGGACACGGATCTGGTGATAACCCAACCTCAGTTCGAGTTTAGAGAACACCGACGATCCAGCGAGTTGATCATAAAGATCATTGATACGGGGCAGTGGGTATTTATTCCGGATTGTGGCTTGGTTAATGGGCCGGTAATCCTGAACCAATCGGTTAGTTCCATCCTTCTTCTTAACGAAGAGTGAAGGTGCTCCCCAAGCAGAGGAACTGGGGCGGGTGAAACCACTCTTAAGTGACTTGTCGATTTCTTCCTTAAGCTCAAGAAGGTGATGCGGAGGCATCTTATAAGGTCGCTTGGCAATAGGAACGGTGCCAGGCTTCAAGTCAATGGCAAACTCGACAGCTCTAGCCGGGGGTATGCCTGGAAGTTCTTCTGGAAAGACGTCTGGAAAATCTCGAACGACAGGAACGTTCTCGATCCCTTCCAGAGGTGAGGCGTTCAAAGCATTCATAACATATATCTCAGCTTCAGCGTCTCGAGTAATTCGGGCAGTGTAGTTCACTATCTCATCGGAGGGGTGAAGAAGTTGGATAACTTTAGTGGCACAATTGATCGAAGCAACGTGAGCTTTCAACCAATTCATTCCAAGTATAAGGTCTATGGTGGAAGACTTCAGGACGATGGGCGAGGCAAGGAATTCCAATCCTTTAATTTCGACGGTAACGTCAGGTGCTATTACGTCAGCATGACAATGACCTCCGGGAGTTTTAATGACTAACGGAGTATGCATTTTCTCATATTGAATGCCATGCATCAATGCAAACTTTCCAGAGATGAATGAATGTGATGCTCCTGAATCAAATAAAACAGAAGCAGGTACTGAGTTAACAAGAAGGGTACCCATCACAGTAGCAGGTTGATCCTGGACTTCTTCAATGTCAATGTTGTAGGCGTGTCCACGACCATGTGCAGCAGACCCAGTATTATAGTTGCGGGTTTGGTTGTTGCCACGACCATTGCCACGGCCAGCACGAGGAAAGGCTAACTGATTCTGATTCTGGCGGCAGTCTTTAGCCTGGTGTCCTGGTTTGCGGCACTTGAAACACAAACCATCTTCAGGACGAAGAGGGGCATTGTTCGGAATAGCTTGAGCCTTTGACGGCCTCGGTGGTGGAGGAGGCAGACGTGGTGCAGCATTGTTCTTTGGCGCAGAGGTATTGGGACGGAACGCGTTGTTGGGAATCCAAACTCTACGCTTCGGTGCTGAGCCCGAAGATGAGCCAGCATCACGATAGCGCTTCTGCGAGTCCTTGTGTTCCATCTGAGCGGTCTCAACAAGAATAGCCTTGTTCACTAGAGTTGAGAAGTCATTGATGTCTTGAGCAGCTAGTGCAAGCTTGAGGTCAGGGTGTAGTCCATTACGGAACTTCTCTTGTCTGCGAGCATCTGTGGCGATGTCTTCTTCAGCATAGCGGGAGAGGTCTAGAAATTCCCGCTGATAAGCTTCAACGGTCTTATTGCCCTGGGTGAGGTTACGGAACTGGGTCTTCATGCGTTCCATAATTGCTTGAGGGATGTAACGTGTACGGAAAGCAGCCTGGAACTCATACCAGGTAATGACTGTTCCAACAGGCAGAGTACGCTTGTGTGTGTCCCACCATTGAGCAGCGGGGCCCTTTAAGAAAAAGGCCGCGAAGTTGACATAGTTGGCGGGGGCGACATTAGCTGACTCCATCTCGTGAGTGATGTCGCGGAGCCAGTCATCGGCATCCAGGGGCTTGTCAGAGTTGCGGAACTGCGTTGGGTTGAGTCGCGTAAACTCTGTCAAAGTTATTGAAGCTGGGTTCTGGTTCTGGTTGTTCTGATGCGGAAACTGAGCCATGATTCCAACCATGAACTGACGGTTGAGCTCAAACTGTTGCATCATAGCCGCCATATAGTCTGGCGGTGGTGGGCGTTCAGGGGCACGACCACGACCACGACCACCTGGTCTAACCATCCTGCTAAGTATCAACAGGGGGTAGCTTAGTAAAAGCAATTGCGAGCGTTTAGTGTCAAACATGATGTAACTCGACCACAAATTAAGTAGTGTAACAGATACATAACATCAGTCGATTAAGACATACAGACCCATACATGGTCGGTTAAAATCGGGCAGCATGACGGCACAAAATTGAAAAACTAGAGACACTAGGCGGCGCGCAGGCACGCGATAAGGAAGTACACAACGTGACATAGCAAAGGCTACATCAGCGTCGGAGAAAACCACTGAAACGGGGTAACTGCAAGTGCTGACGACGAATATTCGTCGCGGAAGGATCCTGTGCTCCATGTGCACTCTGATGCAGAACCCGGTCTCGAACTGTAAGAAGAGGTCCACGTGCAGGCGTGTGACCTCCCACAGCAGGCCAATCAATACAAGCATACATCTGAGTCCTGCGCGGGTAAAGGATGTGCTCCGGATGTATCCCTACACGAACAGCGGGCATCAACTGCGTCATAGCATCGTAGAGACGTGCTCGAGTGGCAACCAACTCGACGGCAAGAGCCCGAACAGTGCGATCCAGAGCCTGAGTGCACTGAATCAGAACGCGGTGGTCATATCGGCGAGGCTCGTACGGGGCACAGATAGCTGTGTAGTATCCGGTAGCATCTCCAGCAGGGGCATACGGAATGTATCGGAACTCAGAGTCATCCAATATACCACTGAACTGTCCTCGAAGACGTGCGACAGCAGAGTAGGCGGCATCATGTACTGCCATCTCAATCGTCACGCCGATACCGTGGAAAAGGTGCAGCTCGGTGTCTGAGTCATTCTGTCGATCATAGATTCGAACATCAGCATGGTACTGCTCCTGATTAAACTCGCGGTAATTCTCGTAAACCATGTACTCAGGGTACCAGCGGTAGCCAAGTCTGGTCATGAGAGCGATCAGCACAGCTGGAAAACCAGGGGCATCACGAGCCCAAGTGCGAAGCACAAGCTGTGTCGTAGGATGCGGTGGAAACAAACGGTCCATCTGAAACAGAGGAAATTCAGATTTGTCAAATGACAATGAGAAGTTTAACACAACTCGGAGAGAAAGGTTAAACAAAACAATGGAAAGGAAAATGATTATCAGACTAATCAGATCAACGACAGGGAAATCGCACAGATATCCAGCTCTCCGGGTAGACGGGATTTACGAGATCCTAAGTGTCGGCGTTAGTAAAATTTATTTAACCCGACTAGAAGAGAGATCAGAGTCCCAGAGTATAGACGAGGAATAAAAGATCCTAATACCACCCAGTTGGCGACGTGGGCCCGTAAGCCACACAGCCAAGTTAGTAAATTAGTTTTTCAATGTCTAGACTCAACTTCGGCCAAGGAATTGGAAGGGGGCTTCCTACAGGCAGTCAGCTCTGATACCAACTTGTGACGCCCCCGGTTCAATCGTACACTAATCATACACGCAAACGTGTACGATCAAGCACAGGGACTCACGGGAAGATATCACAACACAACTCTAACACAATTTAAACGGAGGTCCACAATATTACAAACCAGGGATCCGAAGATCCGAATACATAAGTCAGTCATACAAATATTATCTGAGTACAGACATAGTTAGACAAGTTTTGCCTTAAGAAGGCTAGCACAAACAGCGACACTAGATCGAAAGGCGTTGGCCTCCTGCCTGGGAGCCTTCGATCCTACTCCTGGTCATCTGGCTCGATCCAGTAGTAAGTACCCTCTGGACCCTCCTGGTAGTAGGCTCCGGTGGTGGCGTCTGGCTCCTGGACTCCATCGTCTGGTGTATCATCAAGGTGGGGTATATGGGGGAAAAGAGAAAATAAAGCAACCGTGAGTACTCATCCGAAGTACTCAGCAAGCAAGGATCTATACTACATATGCAACATTATCAATGGAGAAAAGGCTGTATATGTGGACTGGGCTGCAGAAATGCCAGAATAGAGAGAAAGGCCTAGTCCTATCGAAGACTAGCATCTTCAAACATCTTCTCAAAGCCATCATCTTGCAGCAGTAGAAGAGAGTAGAACAGCAATTTTATTTAGCAAACATGTTGAAGTACAGCTCAAAGATCCTTCCTCGACTCCCAGCGAGAAAGTAATCCCGAAGCTTCAATTAAGTAACAAGTATCCAGTTTAAGTAGTAGATCGGGATACACAAACTGAGCGTCCTTTACCGTAGGACCGGCTATCGATAGAAGATTCATCCCTGCAGGGGTGCACTACTGTTACCCAACACGCTCGATCAACTCTGGCCGGACATACTTGCTGGGTAATGCCCGTCCTCGGAAGATCAACACGAAGCAGCGCTCTACCTAGGCTCAGCAGAGAGGTCAGCACGCCGGACTAACCTATGCACCCAGGGGTCTCGGGCCATCGCCCTGGGCACCCTGCGCGTTGCGTGGCTGGCCGGGGTGCAGGCGCGACACTGAACTCGTCAGTGAAGTATCCAGCCCAATCCCGACGATCAGCCCGCACGGTGAATCGTGACGTCTGATAAGCTTTCGGCGAAACGTACATCGCAAAGGGCCCCATAACCATTATCCCGCGTGGTGGCAGTGCGTATAGGGCACGTCGACCCACTCAGATCACACACCCAAATCCAATAGGCTCAATTAGTATCAAGCGGAGACAATCAGAGTCTCTGATGCTCCGCCACAATGTCACACTCGAGTGCCCTTCCGGCACACCCGAAATCATAGATCCCCAGCGGGTACCCACCAGGGTGGACCCGCCTGTGAAAAAGGTCAAGTAACCGTGTGGTCATAATCATTAGGGTGAACGTAAGAGGTATCACCCTCGAGGTTCACACTGAGGGGTTGCACGACAGAGTCGTATCGGACATGGAGAAGGAGGAATCACCCTCGATGACCACGACCGTACAGCTATGCTGCAGAGTATTCATCAGGAGTGCGTTACGAGGTATCACCCTCGGCACTCGATAGTTACTACGCAGAGTCGTACAACTAAGGGGGGGGTGTGAAGTGAGGCGTCTGTCTCTGATCGACGATCACGTTGATCGAGTCGTCGATGAACAAGCAGGGGCGACGAAGTAAGGTGGTGGGGTGACAGATGGTTCATACCAACCTATACTAAACAGTTTATCATAGGCAGGTAAAGTAGCAATGAACAGGTTACAACAGCAGGCTATGCATCAGAATAGGAGCATACATTAACAGTAGCGAAATCTAATGCAAGCAGGAGAATAGAATGGGCGATATCTGGAATGCTCAAGGGGGGGGCTTGCCTGGTTGCTCTGGCAAGAGAGGGAGGTCGTCAACGGGCTGCTCGTCGGTAGAGTAGTCGTATCCTGGTGCAGCGTCGTCGGTCTCGGCGTCTATCGAGAGAGAAGGAGGGGGAGAGAAACAATAAATTCCACGGCAAATATGCAAACAATATGTATGACATGCCTAAATGATATGCCGGGGTGTTCTACTGCCTAACTAAATGATTTAGTTAATTTAGGAATTTATTCGGATTTATTTAATTAAAGTTGGACACTATTCATTTATCGAAATCGGTCTAATTGTTCAACGTTCTTATAGCTGCGGGCGTCTGACGGAGATACCGAGGGCGTATCCGGGTTCGTATCGTCGTTCTGAGCAAGTTTCATGTACAAAGTATTTTCATCGGAGTTACGGTTTATTTAATATGATTTTCTAAAGTTTTTATTAATTTTTGAAATTTAATTAATTATTTAATTCAACATTATCCGAAACAGTGATTGATGACGTCAGCATGACATCATGCTGACGTCAGCAGCCACCTGACAGGGTGGGTCCCACCTGTCATAGGCTGTTAGGTTAATTAGGTTTAATTAATTTAATTACTGATTAATTAACACTAATTAGTTAATTAGATTAACCTAATCAGGATTAATTAACTAATTAATTAACTAATTAATTATTTAATTAATCATTTTATTTATTTCTATTTTTATTTTCTATTTCTTTTAAATCGTTTTTAGGGGGGTGGGCCCCATCTGTCAGCGGCACAGGGGGGGCAGGGCCCACCGGGCAGTGGCCCATACGGCCACACGGGGCGGGCGTGGGCGCAGCCCGAGCGGGCGCGTCCAGGGTGCGCCCGGGCGCTGGCCACGGGCGCCGGCGAGGCGCGGCTGGACGGGTCGGTGGTGAGCGCGGGGCCACGGCGCGCGATGCGGACGAGCGCGCGGGCGAGGTGTGGGGGCGCGCGCGCGTGCGGGTGGCCGCGGCGAGCGGAGGCAGAGGCGAGAGGACGAGCGGCAGCGGCGGCTGGAGTGGGCAAAACATAATTCCATATTTATTTCAGATTTAATAAATGGTTACTAAATATTATCTTTATCCACTGTTTGAGGTTGTTCGAGTCACTTATCCAATTCCAATGATGTTGGTTTCAATTTTAGAATAGCCTCTGGAATATTTGTTATTTATCTGACATTTTAGCTCCTATGTTGGACAACTTTTATATTCCACTTTCATTTAAATTTGAATTTGACTTAGGAGTTGAAATGCAATATGATGCTAATGATGATTATGCACTGTCGATCATGCTAACATGTCATTATCAAAAGTGATTACTGTTGCTAATCACCGGGGGTGTTACAACTCTCCTCATCTATTAAGAATTCTCGTCCCGAGAATTAAGAGGAAGACTGAAAGAAAGAGGGGTATTCTTCGCGAAGACGATCCTCGCGTTCCCAAGTGGCTTCATCTTCAGAATGATTTGACCACTGAACCTTGAGGAACTTGATTGACTTTTGACGTGTTCGACGCTCAGCTTGATCAAGAATACGGATGGGATATTCTGGATATGACAGATCTTCCCATAATTCAAGCACTTCATGATCCACAGCTCGAATAGGATCCTTGAAGCAGCGGCGGAGTTGGGATACATGAAAGACGTCATGTACTTGAGAAAGGTTTGGCGGCAATTGCAACTGATATGCCACTTCTCCTCGACGGGCAAGAATACGGAACGGGCCAATGTAGCGAGGGGCTAACTTGCCTTTGATTCCGAACCGATGAGTGCCTTTCAACGGAGTGACGCGGAGGTAAGCTTGCTCGCCAGGTTGATAGACTATTTCCTGGTGCTTTCGGTCATAGTTGCTCTTCTGACGAGACTGAGCAGCTTTCAAATGTTCACGAACAATGCGGACTTGTTCTTCAGCTTGCCGAATAATGTCCGGTCCGACGAGTGAGCGTTCCCCAGTTTCTGACCAATTCAGAGGGGTTCGACACTTACGACCGTATAGAACTTCAAACGGTGCCATCTTCAGACTAGCTTGATAGCTATTGTTGTAAGAGAATTCGGCATACGGGAGAGATTCCTCCCATTTCTTACCAAAGGAGATGACGCAAGCTCGAAGCATATCTTCGAGCACTTGATTAACTCGTTCAACTTGACCCTGTGACTGAGGGTGAAAAGCGGTGCTAAAAGACAGGTGTGTTCCCATAGCTTCTTGGAAACTATTCCAGAATCTGGAGGTGAAGAGGCTGCCACGATCAGAACTGATCTCCAACGGAACACCGTGGAGTGACACAATTCGGGAAACATACAAGTCTGCTAACTGGCTAGCAGTGATTGTCTCCTTAAATGGCAGAAAGTGGGCAACCTTAGAGAATCGGTCAATGACGACAAATATAGCATCATTACCCTTCTGGGATTTGGGAAAACCAATAATGAAATCCATTTGGACCTTGTCCCATTTCCATTCAGGAATTGTAAGGGGTTGCAGAGTTCCTGCGGGCCTTTGATGTTGAGCTTTAACGCGGCGACAAACGTCACACTCAGAAACATAACGAGCAATGTCTCGCTTCATATTAGGCCACCAGTATCTCTGACAAATGTCACGGTACATCTTCGTGCTACCAGGATGAATTGACAGAGGAGTGTCATGAGCTTCCATCATAACGTGTTCTCTCTCATTCTTGAACTTGGGTACGAAGAGACGGTGTTGGAAAAATAGGATCCCATCATTATCAAGATGGAACTCCGAAGGTTTTCCTTTTTCAAGGTATCGCTTAATCCTTTCAACTTCAGAGTCATACCGTTGCATAGTTTTGATGTTGAGTTCTAAATCTGGTTCGACAACGAGGGTATTGAGATAACCCTGTGGAACAATGTGGAGGTTCAATTTACGAAACTCTTCATAAAGAAGAGGTTGTGATTCCTGAACCATATGGTTGCTGCAATAAGCCTTGCGGCTCAAAGCATCGGCCATTACATTAGCCTTGCCGGGGGTATATGAAATATTCATATCATAATCGGCAATTGTTTCGAGCCATCTTTGTTGACGAAGGTTCAGATCTGGTTGAGTATATAAATACTTCAAACTTTGATGATCCGTATATATCTCACAACGGTTACCGAGAAGGTAATGTCGCCATAGCTTCAAGGCATAGATAACCGCAGAAAGTTCAAGATCATGCACGGGATAATTTTCTTCATGAGGACGCAATTGTCGGGAGGCATAAGCAATCACTTTGCGCTCTTGCATTAGGACACAGCCTAATCCTTGATGAGATGCATCACAGTATATCACGAAATCCTTTTGGGAATCCGGGGGTGCTAATACTGGGGCAGATGTCAATTTATCTTTTAGTGTCTGAAAGCTTTCTTGACATTTTTCGGTCCACTCAAATTTAACACCTTTGTGAAGCAGATATGTCAATGGTTTTGCAATCTTGGAAAAGTTCTCAACGAATCGACGGCAATAACTAGCAAGTCCGAGAAAACTTCTGACTTGCTTAACATTCTTCGGGGGAGTCCAGTCAAGAATAGCCTGAACTCGTTCGGGGTTAACAGCAATTCCATCCTTGGAAATCACATGTCCAAGGTAAGTTACTTCAGGAAGCCAAAATTCGCATTTGGAATACTTGGCATACAACTGGTGTTCTCGGAGCCTTTCTAGAACAAGGCAGAGATGTTCAGCATGTTCCTCTTTATTCTTAGAATAGACCAGAATATCATCTAGATATACCACGACGAATTTGTCGAGGTAATCCATGAATATATAATTCATCAGACGGGAGAATGTAGCTGGGGCATTCGTTAGGCCAAATGACATGATGGTGTATTCATAGGAGCCATAACGAGTGACGAATGCAGTCTTGGGAATGTCCTCTTCACGGACACGGATCTGGTGATAACCCAACCTCAGGTCGAGTTTAGAGAACACCGACGATCCAGCGAGTTGATCATAAAGATCATTGATACGGGGCAGTGGGTATTTATTCCGGATTGTGGCTTGGTTAATGGGCCGGTAATCCTGAACCAATCGGTTAGTTCCATCCTTCTTCTTAACGAAGAGTGAAGGTGCTCCCCAAGCAGAGGAACTGGGGCGGGTGAAACCACTCTTAAGTGACTTGTCGATTTCTTCCTTAAGCTCAAGAAGGTGATGCGGAGGCATCTTATAAGGTCGCTTGGCAATAGGAACGGTGCCAGGCTTCAAGTCAATGACAAACTCGACAGCTCTAGCCGGGGGTATGCCTGGAAGTTCTTCTGGAAAGACGTCTGGAAAATCTCGAACGACAGGAACGTTCTCGATCCCTTCCAGAGGTGAGGCGTTCAAAGCATTCATAACATATATCTCAGCTTCAGCGTCTCGAGTAATTCGGGCAGTGTAGTTCACTATCTCATCGGAGGGGTGAAGAAGTTGGATAACTTTAGTGGCACAATTGATCGAAGCAACGTGAGCTTTCAACCAATTCATTCCAAGTATAAGGTCTATGGTGGAAGACTTCAGGACGATGGGCGAGGCAAGGAATTCCAATCCTTTAATTTCGACGGTAACGTCAGGTGCTATTACGTCAGCATGACAATGACCTCCGGGAGTTTTAATGACTAACGGAGTATGCATTTTCTCATATTGAATGCCATGCATCAATGCAAACTTTCCAGAGATGAATGAATGTGATGCTCCTGAATCAAATAAAACAGAAGCAAGTACTGAGTTAACAAGAAGGGTACCCATCACAGTAGCAGGTTGATCCTGGACTTCTTCAATGTCAATGTTGTAGGCGTGTCCACGACCATGTGCAGCAGACCCAGTATTATAGTTGCGGGTTTGGTTGTTGCCACGACCATTGCCACGGCCAGCACGAGGAAAGGCTAACTGATTCTGATTCTGGCGGCAGTCTTTAGCCTGGTGTCCTGGTTTGCGGCACTTGAAACACAAACCATCTTCAGGACGAAGAGGGGCATTGTTCGGAATAGCTTGAGCCTTTGACGGCCTCGGTGGTGGAGGAGGCAGACGTGGTGCAGCATTGTTCTTTGGCGCAGAGGTATTGGGACGGAACGCGTTGTTGGGAATCCAAACTCTACGCTTCGGTGCTGAGCCCGAAGATGAGCCAGCATCACGATAGCGCTTCTGCGAGTCCTTGTGTTCCATCTGAGCGGTCTCAACAAGAATAGCCTTGTTCACTAGAGTTGAGAAGTCATTGATGTCTTGAGCAGCTAGTGCAAGCTTGAGGTCAGGGTGTAGTCCATTACGGAACTTCTCTTGTCTGCGAGCATCTGTGGCGATGTCTTCTTCAGCATAGCGGGAGAGGTCTAGAAATTCCCGCTGATAAGCTTCAACGGTCTTATTGCCCTGGGTGAGGTTACGGAACTGGGTCTTCATGCGTTCCATAATTGCTTGAGGGATGTAACGTGTACGGAAAGCAGCCTGGAACTCATACCAGGTAATGACTGTTCCAACAGGCAGAGTACGCTTGTGTGTGTCCCACCATTGAGCAGCGGGGCCCTTTAAGAAAAAGGCCGCGAAGTTGACATAGTTGGCGGGGGCGACATTAGCTGACTCCATCTCGTGAGTGATGTCGCGGAGCCAGTCATCGGCATCCAGGGGCTTGTCAGAGTTGCGGAACTGCGTTGGGTTGAGTCGCGTAAACTCTGTCAAAGTTATTGAAGCTGGGTTCTGGTTCTGGTTGTTCTGATGCGGAAACTGAGCCATGATTCCAACCATGAACTGATGGTTGAGCTCAAACTGTTGCATCATAGCCGCCATATAGTCTGGCGGTGGTGGGCGTTCAGGGGCACGACCACGACCACGACCACCTGGTCTAACCATCCTGCTAAGTATCAACAGGGGGTAGCTTAGTAAAAGCAATTGCGAGCGTTTAGTGTCAAACATGATGTAACTCGACCACAAATTAAGTAGTGTAACAGATACATAACATCAGTCGATTAAGACATACAGACCCATACATGGTCGGTTAAAATCGGGCAGCATGACGGCACAAAATTGAAAAACTAGAGACACTAGGCGGCGCGCAGGCACGCGATAAGGAAGTACACAACGTGACATAGCAAAGGCTACATCAGCGTCGGAGAAAACCACTGAAACGGGGTAACTGCAAGTGCTGACGACGAATATTCGTCGCGGAAGGATCCTGTGCTCCATGTGCACTCTGATGCAGAACCCGGTCTCGAACTGTAAGAAGAGGTCCACGTGCAGGCGTGTGACCTCCCACAGCAGGCCAATCAATACAAGCATACATCTGAGTCCTGCGCGGGTAAAGGATGTGCTCCGGATGTATCCCTACACGAACAGCGGGCATCAACTGCGTCATAGCATCGTAGAGACGTGCTCGAGTGGCAACCAACTCGACGGCAAGAGCCCGAACAGTGCGATCCAGAGCCTGAGTGCACTGAATCAGAACGCGGTGGTCATATCGGCGAGGCTCGTACGGGGCACAGATAGCTGTGTAGTATCCGGTAGCATCTCCAGCAGGGGCATACGGAATGTATCGGAACTCAGAGTCATCCAATATACCACTGAACTGTCCTCGAAGACGTGCGACAGCAGAGTAGGCGGCATCATGTACTGCCATCTCAATCGTCACGCCGATACCGTGGAAAAGGTGCAGCTCGGTGTCTGAGTCATTCTGTCGATCATAGATTCGAACATCAGCATGGTACTGCTCCTGATTAAACTCGCGGTAATTCTCGTAAACCATGTACTCAGGGTACCAGCGGTAGCCAAGTCTGGTCATGAGAGCGATCAGGACAGCTGGAAAACCAGGGGCATCACGAGCCCAAGTGCGAAGCACAAGCTGTGTCGTAGGATGCGGTGGAAACAAACGGTCCATCTGAAACAGAGGAAATTCAGATTTGTCAAATGACAATGAGAAGTTTAACACAACTCGGAGAGAAAGGTTAAACAAAACAATGGAAAGGAAAATGATTATCAGACTAATCAGATCAACGACAGGGAAATCGCACAGATATCCAGCTCTCCGGGTAGACGGGATTTACGAGATCCTAAGTGTCGGCGTTAGTAAAATTTATTTAACCCGAGTAGAAGAGAGATCAGAGTCCCAGAGTATAGACGAGGAATAAAAGATCCTAATACCACCCAGTTGGCGACGTGGGCCCGTAAGCCACACAGCCAAGTTAGTAAATTAGTTTTTCAATGTCTAGACTCAACTTCGGCCAAGGAATTGGAAGGGGGCTTCCTACAGGCAGTCGGCTCTGATACCAACTTGTGACGCCCCCGGTTCAATCGTACACTAATCATACACGCAAACGTGTACGATCAAGCACAGGGACTCACGGGAAGATATCACAACACAACTCTAACACAATTTAAACGGAGGTCCACAATATTACAAACCAGGGATCCGAAGATCCGAATACATAAGTCAGTCATACAAATATTATCTGAGTACAGACATAGTTAGACAAGTTTTGCCTTAAGAAGGCTAGCACAAACAGCGACACTAGATCGAAAGGCGTTGGCCTCCTGCCTGGGAGCCTTCGATCCTACTCCTGGTCATCTGGCTCGATCCAGTAGTAAGTACCCTCTGGACCCTCCTGGTAGTAGGCTCCGGTGGTGGCGTCTGGCTCCTGGACTCCATCGTCTGGTGTATCATCAAGGTGGGGTATATGGGGGAAAAGAGAAAATAAAGCAACCGTGAGTACTCATCCGAAGTACTCAGCAAGCAAGGATCTATACTACATATGCAACATTATCAATGGAGAAAAGGCTGTATATGTGGACTGGGCTGCAGAAATGCCAGAATAGAGAGAAAGGCCTAGTCCTATCGAAGACTAGCATCTTTAAACATCTTCACAAAGCCATCATCTTGCAGCAGTAGAAGAGAGTAGAATAGCATTTTATTTAGCAAACATGTTGAAGTACAGCTCAAAGATCCTTCCTCGACTCCCAGCGAGAAAGTAATCCCGAAGCTTCAATTAAGTAACAAGTATCCAGTTTAAGTAGTAGATCGGGATACACAAACTGAGCGTCCTTTACCGTAGGACCGGCTATCGATAGAAGATTCATCCCTGCAGGGGTGCACTACTGTTACCCAACACGCTCGATCAACTCTGGCCGGACACACTTGCTGGGTAATGCCCGTCCTCGGAAGATCAACACAAAGCAGCGCCCTACCTAGGCTCGGTAGAGAGGTCAGCACGCCGGACTAACCTATGCACCCAGAGGTCTCGGGCCATCGCCCTGGGCACCCTGCGCGTTGTGAGACTGGCCGGGGTGCAGGCGCGACACTGAACTCGTCGGTGAAGTATCCAGCCCAATCCCGACAATCAGCCCGCACGGTGAATCGTGACGTCAGACGAGCTTTCGGGGAAACGTACTTTGCAGAGGGTCCCATAACCATTATCCCACGTGGTGGTAGTGCGTATAGGGCACGTCGACCCACTCAGATCACACACCCAAATCCAATAGGCTCAATTAGTATCAAGCGGAGACAATCAGAGTCTCTGATGCTCCGCCACAATGTCACACTCGAGTGCCCTTCCGGCACACCCGAAATCATAGATCCCCAGCGGGTACCCACCAGGGTGGACCCGCCTGTGACAAAGGTCAAGTAGCCGTGTGGTCAAATCATCAGGGTGAACGTATGAGGTATCACCCTCGAGGTTCACACTGAGGGGTCGCACGACAGAGTCGTATCGGAAATGGAGAAGGAGGAATCACCCTCGATGACCACGACCGAACAGCTATACTGCAGAGTATTCATCGTGAGTGCGTTACGAGGTATCACCCTCGGCACTCGACAGTTACTACGCAGAGTCGTACAACTTAGGGGGTGTGAAGTGAGGTGTCGATCTCTGGTCGACGATCACGTTGATCGAGTCGTCGATGATCAAGCAGGGGCAACAAGGGTAAGGTGGTGGGGTCACTGATGGTTCATCACCAACCTATACTAAACAGTTTATCATAGGCAGGTAAGGTAGCAATGAACAGGTTACAACAGCAGGCTATGCATCAGAATAGGAGCATACATTAACAGTAGCGAAATCTAATGCAAGCAGGAGAATAGAATGGGCGATATCTGGAATGCTCAAGGGGGGGGCTTGCCTGGTTGCTCTGGCAAGAGAGGGAGGTCGTCAACGGGCTGCTCGTCGGTAGAGTAGTCGTATCCTGGTGCAGCGCCGTCGGTCTCAGCGTCTATCGAGAGAGAGAAGGAGGGGGAGAGAAACAATAAATTCACGGCAATAATGCAAACAACATGTATGACATGTCTAAATGATATGCTGGGGTGTTCTACTGCCTAACTAAACGATTTAGTTAATTTAGGAATTTATTTGGATTTATTTAATTAACGTTGGGCACTATTCATTTATCGAAATCGGTCTAATTGTTCAACGTTCTTATAGTTGCGGGCGTCTGACGGGAATACAGAGGGCGTATCCGGGTTCGTATCGTCGTTCTGAGCAAGTTTCATGTATAAAATATTTTCATCGGAGTTACGGTTTATTTAATATGATTTTCTAAAGTTTTTATTAATTTCTGAACATTAATTAATTATTTAATTCAACATTATCCGAAACAGTGCTGATGATGACATCAGCATGAATCATGCTGATGTCAGCAGGCGCCTGACAGGGTGGGTCCCACCGTCATAGGCTGTTTTAATTAATTAGGGTTAACTAATAATTAGCACTTAATTAAACTAATTAATTAAATTATATAATCTAAACAGAATTAATTAACTATATTAACTAATTATCAATTTAATTATTTTTATTTTTTATTTTATTTTGCTTTTATTTTATTTTCTATATTATTTTTCTTTTCTTTTGTTTTGTTCTGGGCCGTGGGCCGTGCCAGTGGCCACAGGGGGTCGGCAAAAAGGGCCAGCGAAAAGGGGGGTGGAGGGCGGGGAAACATAGGGAAGGTGGAAAAGGAACAGGGGGGGGGGCCCCCTATTTCTTGGAGGGATGGAGGGGAAAGGAAGAGAAGAGAGAGCTGGGGTGAGAGGAAGAAGTAGGTGAGGAAGAGGGCGCTTCAGGCTCATCCATTCACCGTGAAGGTGAGGATGACGGTGGATGGGGAGGAGGACATGCGGCCGCGGCGGGAGTGGGATCGTCCACATGCGAGGAAGGGGGAGGCGGGAGGGAGAAAGGATTAGAGGGGACGTAGCCCCAAGCGCTGAGAGGTGACGGGGTGTAGAGTGGAAGAGAGGCCGACGAGAGCGGGCTGCGTGGAGAGGTGAGAGGAGCCGGCGGAGAATAGGGCGAAGAGTGCAGTCGAGGCGATGGGATGCGAGCAATGGCGAGGCCGCAGGAGGAGTAGGGCGGGCGGGGTGAGCGCCACAGAGGAGATACGGGGAGGGGGCAGGCGGGGAGGCAGGTGCCTCAACGAGATTTGCAAGGACGGGGGAGGACCCAGCAGGGCTACCGAGCTCGGGAGGATGGCGGCGAAGGGGTCGAGGCGGGGCGTCGGCGTTCGAGCGCGAGGAGGGAGGGGCTCAGGGGGTTGAGGCCGGAGACGAGGGTCGACGGGGAGGCCGGCGGTCGGTGGTAGTGGCGAGGGGCGATGGAGAGGGAGAGACATACTTATGTGGGTGAGGAGAGGGGGCGAGCGCGGCGTCAGGTGTTGCGAGGGGGAGGCGGCGGACGGCGGGGCGGTGTGCGAGTGTGCGACGAGGGCGCGTCAGGGCCTGCGCCACGATCTGGATGGGTGCGCGGGGGGGGATAGTGAGGCGAGACGAGGGGGGGGGATATGTCGGTGGGGGGGGGGGGGTGGTGGGGATTAGGGTTGGGTTCTCCAGGGGGATAAGGGGAGAGTGGGGGTGGGCCGGTGGGCCAGCTGGGCTACGGCCCAGTGGGGCCAGAGGGGGGGGGGTTCTTTTCCTTTATCCTTTTCTGTTTCTTTTTCCTTTTCTTTATTCTACTTTCTCAATCTAGTAAATAGCTAGGCCTCAAAATGGTTTTTGTAAAAAGTGTGACCTATTTCATAAATACCAGTGCATTATTCCCTAACACCTAAAATTAGTTTGGACAAAATATAATTCCATATTTATTTCAGATTTAATAAATGGTTATTAAATATTATCTTTATCCACTGTTTGAGGTTGTTCGAGTCACTTATCCAATTCCAATGATGTTGGTTTCAATTTTAGAATAGCCTCTGGAATATTTGTTAATTATCTGACATTTTAGTTTCTATGTTGGACAACTTTTATATTCCACTTTCATTTAAATTTTGAATTTGACTTAGGAGCTGAAATGCAGTATGATGCTAATGATGATTATGCACTATTAATCATGCTGACATGTCATTATCAAAAGTGATTACTGTAGCTAATGACAGGGGGTGTCACAGGAACACATATCTCCATTTGTGCAGTTCTACTGAAATCAACCAACGGTTCTGGTGTGACATTACATTTAAAAAGAAGTGATTTTTGTGCAGTGCACCAAAAGGTCGCAATAGCATCGAGGTGAAATGTATATTCCTGTTTGCACAAAAAGCTACAAAGGAAACAGTCAGAGTCTCAAACAATTACTGGCAAAAACAATTGGTTAAACTTGTGATGACTTGTAATAGTGGAATGGCTTCATTTTACCAGGGGCATTAGATTAAGAACAGCTAAATAAGTTTCTCTAAGGACATGGGACAGTGGGTGCACCAGCAGTCCAGCACCATGTACCTAAACCAGGGCATAAAGTGATGATTCAGAGTTTGTTGCCCCGAGAAACAAACATCCGAGCAACATATCTGGGTTGGTCTCATCTTTGTTCACTTTAGCCACCTATTCGTATGTGTGGATAGCAAATCTATTCCTGGCCATACCAGTGTGTAAAGCGTTTCACCTTTATTTCCGTTTTCGACCAAGAGACCGGTTGGATGGCCAGTCTGTACTACTTTCAGCCCCTTTCTTTCGTGTTTGTACCAAGTCATATGTACATACTACATCTTTCCCCCTTTCTACCATGTTTGAACCAAGTACTACAAGATTCGACTCCATGAAATAGCTTTACCACTAACAACAGAAAAACATTAGGTGGCGTTGGACAATCCGATCGAGCCTAGCTACATGGGGGGCTGAGAGGTAGAAAATGATGCGCATGCAGCGACGTAGCAAGCTGGGGAAGTAGAGCTAGGCTGGTTTAGAAGTAAGATATACCTGAAGGTCGTCGGGGTGTGGCTAAGTGGGGGGCGGGAGGCCGGATCTACCGACACTACGGAAGCGACCAAGGGATCGAAGGACCTCCCGCGCCAGCGCTCGGCCAGAGATAACGGTGCGGCCGGCAGTGGGTTTCCTCCCTCACCGTCGACGACGGCCTAAACGCTGCCCCTCCTCCCCTTCCCCGGTGGAGGGGATGTGTCAGGATCTGTAACCAGCGGTGAGGATAGAAAGGCAGTGTGACCACCGCTATCTTGTTTAGATCTGGAGAGGATGAGAGTGTGTGAATAGAGCAACCCTAGCAAGGAAGCACGGAGGCTCCTGCCTATATATAGAGAGTATATACGAATAGTGGGGCAGTTTTGTTTTTTCACTCCATCAAAACAATCGTTTAAAATTGTGTACGTGCCAGGTCGCCATTTTTTTTGAGTTGTTGATTGTTTTTAGATAGCTACCCGCTTATTCCAAGTGGTGTGCAGGGGTGGATTAACGAGCTGCTCGACTCGTTAAGTTCGTGCTCGTTAAGCTCGTGGTCGTTAAGGTTCGGCCCGTTAAGCTCCGAAAGATTAACAAGCAAAAAACCCTGCTCGGCTCGGTTCGTTCGAAGGTCGTTAAAAAAATCTCGTAAGATGAAACATGTGTTGTGTTGTTACTAACGAACTTAGCGTGAAACTCGTTAGCTGGTTCGTTAAGCTCCTTAAGAAATTGATGATTGGCTTTGTTCATTAAGAAGCGACCACGAGGATAACAAGCCAAACTATCAAGGGCTCATTAACGGTGTGCCAGGTCGCACTTTGTATCGTTCAAGTCTGGTACTAGACCCTCCATTAAGTGAACAACCACCGCCTCGTAAAAATTGTGAACAAGCCCATGGCTCAAATTATCGGAAACGTGGGCTACACCAACATGCATTATTATTTATATTTTCTATGTGGGAGTATCCTCAAAACAAAATGTGAGAGTACAATCTTTATTGGTCCCCTTTGTAATTTGTGCTAAATTTTGACCAAAGATTTAACTGACAAAATGTTAGTGCATGTTAACAAAAATTATATCCTTGGATTCGTATTTGAACATAGTTTTCAATGATGTAATTTTTTGTGGCATGCATGAACATTTGGTTAGTTACATTTATAGTCAAAATTTGGCACAGATTATCATAGGGGCCAATAAACCAGGATGGAGGTAGTACTACTATTGCCAGCCCCTTGTCTGTCATCCAAACTCTATGACTAGCCGCTCTATTACATGTGAGACATCAAGCATCCGGGCCCGCGTGCCATCCACCAAATCACAGCGAGGTGCTACAGTCGAGGCTCACCAGTCACCCCGGTGTGGCCGTCATGACCTGTCATATCACAAAACCCACACCTTTACTAGCAGTGGTAAAGTGGCCTCGAAGTCGGATGGGACGAAGCAGCCATCATTTCACTGGAACGCTCATTGAAGCCCTTTCTCCCGGATGTCTCTTTCTCCCCTATCTTGAAGAAAACCTCACTCCAGGCTACTCACTTCTGCCATTTTTCTTCTGTACCGATGAAGGAAAGGTGGGCGAATCAGTGATGCTACTACATTTTCATTCCAAGAATCTTCTTTTTGCGAAGCACCGACCGATTCTCACTGCCTATTCTTTTCCCGTTTTCATTGCGATTGTGGTTTCCTTTCGATTGCTTTTTGTTTGTCAGTTTATTGATGGATCCTGGAGCACTAGGCAAAGAGTTGCTGGCAGACAACCCACTCGAGACAGAGATCTCAAGGAAGCGAGCACCGGCCAACGAGTTGGCCATGTTGGCGGGCCAACCCATGGAGACGAAGAACTCCAAGAAACAAGCACTAGCCAAAGAGTTGACGACGTTGGCGGACGAACTCCTCAACCAAGAAAGCTGGAAGAACAGCAAGGGCCCCACCATGCCTACCCCAGAAATTCTAATGGCCACCTATGAGAGGCTCAAGGCCGAGTTTGAGGAGATAGTCGCCGTTGAGAAGTAGTATTTCCCTGGCAAGGCGATGGCCCCCGGAGGGATGGGATCCCCCGGTGAGCTGCACAAGGTAAAAAAATGGCTTACCATAGTTGTGGTTTTTGATTATTTGCAATGTGCTTGCTAATATGTTAGGGTTGTGCAGGTGCCGGTGCACGTCTGATGTCTACTACACAACTTGTTCTTGTAGACTCGTGTTGGGCCTCCAAGCACAGAGTTTTGTAGGACAGTAGCAAATTTCCCTCAAGTGGATGACCTAAGGTTTATCAATCCGTGGGAGGCGTAGGATGAAGATGATCTCTCTCAAACAACCCTGTAACCAAATAATAAAAAGTCTCTTGTGTCCCCAACACACCAAATACAATGGTAAATTGTATAGGTGCACTAGTTCGGCGAAGAGATGGTGATACAAGTGTAGTAATGAGAGTAGATATTGATTTTTGTAATATTAACAATAAAAAACAGCAAGGTAACAAGTAACAAAAGTGAGAACAAACGGTATTGCAATGCTTGAAAATGAGGCCTAGGGTCTGTACTTTCGCTAGTGCAATCTCTCAACAATGCTAATCTAATTGGATCACATAACCATCCCTCAACGTGTAATGAAGAATCACTCCAAAGTTCTTATCTAGCGGAGAACATAAGAAGAAATTGTTTGTAGCTGTTCTTTCCGATCGATCTATCAAGAGTTTGTACTAAAATAACACCAAAGCAAATTCAGATTTATAATACTCGATCTAACACAAAGAACCTCAAAGAGTGCCCCAAGAATTCTACCAGAGAAACAAAGACGAGAACGTGCATCAACCCCTATGCATAGATTACGCCAACGTCACCTCGGGAATCCGCGAGTTGAGTGCCAAAACATATATCAAGTGAATCAAAATAATACCCCATTGTCACCACGGGTATTCATATGCAAGACATATATCAAGTGCTCTCAAATCCATAAAAGTATTCAATCCGATAACAATGAAATCTCAAAGGGAAAACTCAATTCATCACAACAAGATAGAGAGGGAGAAACACCATATGATCCAACTATATTAACAAAGCCCCCGATACATCAAGATCATTCCATCAAGAACACGAGAGAGAGAGATTAAACACATAGCTACTGGTACAAACCCTTAGCCCCGAGGGCGGACTACTCCCTCTTCATCGTGGTGGCCGCCGGGAAGATGAAGATGGCCACCGGTGATGATTTTCCCTTTCGGCAGGGTGCCGAAACGGGGTCTAGATTGGTTTTTCATGTCTACAAAGGCTTGTGGCGGCGGAACTTCTGATCTAGGGTTATCCCGAGGGTTTTTGGAATATTTGGCAATTTATAGGGCGAAGAGGCGGTGCGTGAGGTCACCGAGGGGGGCACAACCCCCCTTGGCGCGCCTGGGCTCCTGGGCATGCCCAGGTGGGTTGTGCCCACCTCGGGCTTCCCCTCTGGTACTTTTTTAGCCCATCCTGGGTCTTCTGGTCCAAAAAAATTCTCCAAAATTTTTTGTTGCGTTTGGATTCGGTTTGATATTGATTTCCTGCGATGTAAAAAACAAGCAAAAAATAGCAACTGGCACTGGGCACTATGTCAATAGGTTAGTCCCAAAAAATGATATAAAGTTGCTATAAAATGATTGTAAAACATCCAAGAATGATAATATAACAGCATGGAGCAATAAAAAATTATAGATACGTTGGAGACGTATCAACATCCCCAAGCTTAATTCCTGCTCGTCCTCGAGTAGGTAAATGATAAAAATGGAATTTTTGATGTGGAATGCTGCCTAACATGTTCATCACATATTCATTTATTTTGTAGCATGGACATATGGACTTTTATATGGTTCAAAGCAATAGTCTAGTTTTGACATGAAGATTTCAATACTCAAGCATATCAACAAGCAACCATGTCTTTCAAAATATCAACACTAAAGAAAGTTATCCCTAGCCCATCATGCTCAATCATTGATCCATTCATGAAACACACTCGCATATTAGCTACATCCAATGCTCAAGTACGATCATAGTGCCCCTTAGTTGGTGCTTTATAAGAGAAGATGGAGACTGAAATAAACATAAAAATTGCATAAAGTAAATAGATAGGCCCTTCGCAGAGGGAAGTAGGGATTTGTAGAGGTGCCAGAGCTCAAAACGAAAAAGAGAGATAGAAACATTTTGGGTGGCATGCTTTTCCTGTCAATGAAAACGATCGAGTAGTTCCCAATACTTTCCATGCTAGATATATCATAGGCGGTTCCCAAACAAAAAATAAAGTTTATTCCTTTTTCCACCATTCTTTCACAATCCATGGCTAGCCGTATCCACGGGTGCCTTCCATAACAACACTTTCCAAGGAATTTATTATTTGACAACATAAAGTAAATTCATTTTTCATTTCGGGACTGGGCATCCCTATTACCATTGCCGTACTCTCGTGCAATGACAAGTGAATAAACACTCATCTTGAGAATAACACATCTAGCATGGAAAAATATCAGCCACCCCCTACCGTTTCATGAGCGGTACGAGCACACAAAAAGGAAATTATTTTGAAAATTAGAGATGGCACATACAAATTTGCTTAGAACGGCACGGAAATACCGCATATAGGTAGGTATGGTGGACTCATATGGCAAAACTTAGTTTAAGGAATTTGGATGCACAAGTAGTATTCCCACTTAGTACAAATGGAGGCTAGCAAATAGATTGAGAAGCAACCAACCAAGAAACGAAAATTCTCATAAACGAGCATTAAGCATAACTAACACCGAATAATGCACCACAAGTAGGATGCAATTTCATTGCATAACTATTGACTTTCGTGCTTGCATAGGGAATCACAAACCTTAACACCAATATTCTTACTAAAGCATAATTACTCACCAACATGACTCACATATTATTACCTCCATATCACAAAACTATTACAAGGAATCAAGTTTATTTTGTCCAATGATCTCCATGAAGGTTTTTATTATATCCCTCTTGAATATCTATCACTTTGGGACTAGTTTCATATGTTGTAATTGCTTTTGACATGCTCAAATAAATTCAAGTGAAGAACATGAGCATAAAAATTTTCATCTCTCAAAATAATATAAGTGAAGCACTAGAGTAAATGACAAACTACTCCAAAAAGATATAAGTGAAGATCAAGCGAGTAGTTAAGTAAATGGGTAGTTAATTGTGGACTCTCTCTTATTTAAAACTTTCAGATCTAAGTATTTTATTAAAACATCAAGAAAAACAAAATAAAATGACATTCTAAGAATAGCACACATCATGTGAAGAAGCAAAAACTCAGGCTCAACCGAGGCTAACTGATAGTTGTTGATGAAGAAAGGTGGGATTCCTACCGGGGCATCCCCAAGCTTAAATGCTTGAGACTTCTTGGAATATTAACTTGGGATGCCTTGGGCATCCCCAAGCTTGAGCTCTTGTGTCTTCTTCATTCCTCTCAAATCATGGTTTCCCTAATTCTTAAAAACTTCATCCACACAAAACTCAACAAGAACTCTTGAGATAAGTTAGTATAAATCAATGCAAAACCTTATCATTCTCTACTGTAGCAAATCACTAAAATTATTATTCAACATTGCATTCTAAATGTCTCTGCATATTTAATACTCCTATCCTCAAATAGAATCATTAAACAAGCAAACATATGCAAACAATGCGAACATAACAGCAATCTGTCTAAACAGGACAGTCTATAAAGAGTGCAATTGTACTCATACTTACCTAACTACAAAAATTCTAAAAATTTACCACACTGTAGAAAATTTATCAGAGATTATTTTGCAAAAAGTTTCAACATTTTATCACATTCTTAATTTTCTGGATAATTATTGCAACAGCAATAAACTTTCTGTTTTGAAACAGCAACTCATATATTTGCAAAATAAGCATGGTAAAGGTGATCCTTGACATTTTTATTGAAATGAAAGATGCAAAACATTATTATAAATATCATCAAGCAAATAAAAATAAAATAAAATGACGCTCCAAGCAAAACACATAACATGTGATGAATAAAAATATAGCTCCAAGTGAGGTTACCAATAATGTCGGAGACGAAAGAGGGGATGCCTTCCAGGGCATCCCCAAGCTTACTTGTTTGGATATTCCTTCAATATTACCTTGGGGGTGCCTTGGGCATCCCCAAACTTCGGGTCTTGTCACTCCTTATTCTCCTCATATCGATATCTCACCCAAAACTTGAAAACTTCAATCACACAAAACTTAACGGAACTTCGTGAGATGGGTTAGTATGATAAAGACAAATCATTCACTTTGGTACTGTCAAAGACAAGATTCATAATTGTTCTCACACAATTCCTACTGTACTCTACAAATTCCACAATTTATATTAAGCAATATAAGTCATAGAAACTAGAAAATAAGCAAATTATGCATTGAAAACAGAATCTGTCAAAAACAGAACAGTACATAAATATCTGAATTAAGGTCATACTTATGTAACTCCAGAAATTCTGAAAAATTATGAAAACGCAGAAAATTTATATACCCATCAACTATAAAAAATTCAGAATTTTTCCACGTTTCAGTAAAAGACAGGAATTTATGTACTGGACTCAAAAGTTTCTGTTTTTGCACAGAATCAAGTCAACTATCATCCACACTATCCCAAAGGCTTTACTTGGCACTTTATTAAACAAAAGCTATAAAACAAGATCACTACAGTAGCCTAATCATGTGAACACACAAAAAAAGTAGGTAAAAGTGTTGGGTTGTCTCCCAACATGTGCTTTTCTTTAATGCCTTTTAGCTAGGCATGATGATTTCAATGATGCTCGCATAAAAGATAAGAATTGAAACATAACAAGAACATCATGAAACACATGGAAAACACATTTAATACTAACCCACTTCCTATGCATAGGGATTTTGTGAGCAAACAACTTATGGGAATAAGAATCAACTAGCATAGGAAGGCAAAACAAGCAAAACTTCAAGATTTTCAACACATAGAGAGGAAACTTGATATTATTGCAATATGTAAAAGCATATGTTCCCTTCTCATAATAATTTTCAGTAGCATCATGAATGAATTCAACAATATAGCTATCACATAAATCATTCTTTTCATGATCCACAAGCATGGAAATTTTCTTACTCTCCACATAAGAAAATTTATTCTCATGAACAATAGTGGGAGTAAACTCAACAAAATAACTATCATGAGATTGAAAATTAAAATCATGATGACAAGTTTCATGGTTATCATAATTCTTTATAGCATACATGTCATCACCATAATCATCATAGATAGCAACTTTGTTCTCATAATAATCAATTGAAACCTCTTCCAAAATAGTGGATTCATCACTAAATAAAGTCATGACATATCCAAATCCACTTTCATCAATATAATCATCAAAAATAGGAGGCATACTTTCATCATAATAAGTTTTCTCATCAAAACTTGGGGGACTAAAAATATCATCTTCATCAAATATAGCATCCCCAAGCTTGTAGCTTTGCATATCATTAGCATCATGGATATTCAAAGAATTCATACTAACAACATTGCAATCATGCTCATCATTCAAAGATTTTTTGTCAAACATTTTACAGAATTCTTCTTCTATCAATTGAGCACAATTTTCCTTTCCATCATTTTCAAGAAAGACATGATAAAGACGAATAATATGAGGCCATCTCAATTCCATTTTTTTGTAGTTTTCTTTTATAAACCAAACTAGTGATAAAATAAGAAACTAAATGATTCAATTGCAAGATCTAAAGATATACCTTCAAGCACTCTCCTCCCCGGCAACAGCGCCAGAAAAGAGCTTGATTTCTACTACACAACTTGTTCTTGTAGACTCGTGTTGGGCCTCCAAGCGCAAAGTTTTGTAGGACAGTAGCAAATTTCCCTCAAGTGGATGACCTAAGGTTTATCAATCCGTGGGAGGCGTAGGATGAAGATGATCTCTCTCAAACAACTCTGCAACCAAATAATAAAAAGTCTCTTGTGTACCCAACACACCAAATACAATGGTAAATTGTATAGGTGGACTAGTTCGGTGAAGAGATGGCGATACAAGTGTAGTAATGATAGTAGATATTGATTTTTGTAATAGTAATAATAAAAAAAAGCAAGGTAACAAGTAACAAAACTGAGCACAAACGGTATTGCAATGCTTGAAAATGAGGCCTAGGGTCCGTACTTTCACTAGTGCAATCTCTCAACAATGCTAATCTAATTGGATCACATAACCATCCCTCAACGTGCAACGAAGAATCACTCCAAAGTTCTTATCTAGCGGAGAACATAAGAAGAAATTGTTTGTAGCTATTCTTTCCGATCGATCTATCAAGAGCTCATACTAAAATAACACCAAAGCAAATTCAGATTTATAATACACGATCCAACACAAAGAACCCCAAAGAGTGCCCCAAGATTTCTACCGGAGAAACAAAGACGAGAACGTGCATCAACCCCTATGCATAGATTACCCCAATGTCACCTCGGGAATCTGCGAGTTGAGTGCCAAAACATATATCAAGTGAATCAAAATAATACCCCATTGTCACCACGGGTATTCATATGCAAGACATATATCAAGTGCTCTCAAATCCATAAAGGTATTCAATCCGATAACAACGAAATCTCAAAGGGAAAACTCAATTCATCACAACAAGATAGAGAGGGAGAAACACCATATGATCCAACTATATTAACAAAGCCCCCGATACATCAAGATCGTGCCATCAAGAACACAAGAGAGAGAGAGATCAAACACATAGCTACTGGTACAAACCCTCAGCCCCGAGGGCGGACTACTCCCTCCTCATCGTGGTGGCTGCCGGGATGATTAAGATGGCCACCGGTGATGGTTTCCCCCTCCGGCAGGGCGCCGGACGGGGTCTAGATTGGTTTTTCGTGTCTACAGAGACTTGCGGCGGCAGAACTTCTGATCTAGGGTTACCCCGAGGGTTTTTGGAATATTTCACAATTTATAGGGCGAAGAGGTGGTGCGGGAGGTCACCGAGGGGGGCACAACCCCCCTGGCCGCGCCTGGGCTTCTGGGCGCGCCCAGGTGGGTTGTGCCCACCTCGGGCCTCCCCTCTGGTACTTTTTTAGCCCATCCTGGGTCTTCTGGTCCAAAGAAATTCTCCAAAAAAATTTGCTGTGTTTGGACTCCGTTTGATATTGATTTCCTATGATGTGAAAAACAAGCAAAAAACAGCAACTGGCACTGGGCACTATGTCAATACGTTAGTCCCAAAAAATGATATAAAGTTACTATAAAATGATTATAAAACATCCAAGAATGATAATATGACAGCATGGAACAATAAAAAATTATAGATACGTTGGAGATGTATCAACGTCCTTGATGATTCCGATGTCGCGGTCCGTCCTGTGGACATCGCCCCAGAGATCGATTCCGATGTCGTGGTCCGTCCTGTGGACATCACCCCAGAGATCGATTCCGATGCCGCGGTCCGTCCTGTGGACATCGCCCAAGAGATCGATTCCCATGCCGCGGTCCATCCTATGGACATCGCCCCAGAGATCGATTACCATGCTACTGTTCGTGTTGTGGACATTGCCCCAGAGATCGATGACAAAGAATAGTTGGTCGCGCTGATCCTTCAACATAGTTTGCATTGTGTTTAATTACCAGAACGATGCGTGTTACCAAACCATCTTAGGGCTACTGCACTGTCTTGTGTGTGTGCTACTTGCTACTTTTGTTTGATAGTGAATCATGCGAACCCTCTCCGAGTTATGGAAACAGATGTATCCTCACCAGCTTTTGATGTAATATATGGCATGCTTAGATGTAAGTTTAAACTTTTTATCATATCAGCAGGGCTTGTTTAATGATTCTTCGTGTTAGTAGGCTAGCTACTATGCGAGCTATAGTGTACTTGCAAACAAGCACCGAAGAGAAATGTTGGGGCTGATGAGCTCGTGGCACGCTTATAGGTCTGGTCGTCGATCGACCAATAGCCCAAGCTCCTAAAATTGTAGGCTTAGCGATCGATCAGACAATAGTCCACAATTATAAATTAATTCACATCAAACTCAAAGAGTTGGTTCACGGATACATTCACATTAATAGCCAGCATTCGGAACAAAATTGGCACGTACTTGTAAGATGGGTGAATGTGTAATTTTTTTGCTGGAAGCGTGAATGTGTAGTGACATCGTACTTTTGGAGTGGCTACAGAGAGTGTGTACGTGTGCTAGAGGCGTTGTGGGATGGAGAGAGATCTAGATAGAGAGAAAGGCCCTCCATTTTTTTCTAGTTGTTAGATTGACAAAGGATACGTGTGCTACAAAATCATAGCAGTACAGAGACGTACAAATCCTAGGCGGGCTAGTTTGGCCTAGTGGGTTTCAGTGATATGACGTGCTACAGTGGCGTCCAGTCTTCGCGTGTGGTAGCAGTATTGCGGGTCCAGTATGTTTTCTTGAAGAAGCGGATTCAACAAAGTCATGATGGTTCCTTAGTCCGAGCAACTTACAGTGGGAAAGCTCGGGCCTGCGATTTGATGGCTCATTAGTCATTTATTACTACGGCGCTACGACCGGGGTTACTCTCCCCTGCAGTACTTTGTGCATGGCAAGTGGACCAGGATGGACGACGTCCCACATGTCGGCGAATGAAAGTATTCTTTCCGATATCGAGGACGAGCAAGGAGTATGCATTGTTTATTTTGGATGAAAACTATTGTCTCCACTGTTACGACAGAGGAGTGTGAAACATGGCAGCCCAGTGAACTTGGCATGTGCACAACTCCCTCCTTCCTCGTGTACCATAGTGTTGACTATAAGGTTGGCTATAAGGTTACAACTTTTTCTCACTTTCTCTCTATCTATTTCCTCTCAAATATTTTTTACCTTCTTTTTTTTAGACACAAATGTTTTTTTATACTTAGGCGAACGTGTAGAGACGGGCTCGTACATTAGAGCCCACTCCTTCACTTTTTCAATGCCTCTCTCCTCCACATAAGCGGGCTTATAATCCTGTATTGTACTTGCTCTGAATGCGGGCAGTTGGCGCCTGGGGGGAGCGCGCGGGAGGGGGGAGGGGTTTTCTGGTGGGTCAGGGCGGTCAGAAGCGGGCTTGGGAGCGGTCCGGACTCCCGCATGGCCACCTCACATTAGAGCATGGTTAATAGTATAGCCAACTGTTGGCTATAAGAAAGTGCCATGTCATCTATAGCCAACCTTATAGCCAACATGTATAACAATTAGCTATAAGTATGTGCTACTTTATTAATATATGACCCACCTTTCGCTCTCACATAGTGCCTAGGAGCACGTGCTGTAGCTGGCTCTTGCATGAGAGTCCGCTTACATTCTCTCTCCTATCCTCTCTCCTCCAACTAAGCATAGAAATATTATTTTACTCCTTACAGCCTGCTGACTGTACCTTATTGTACTTGCTCTTATCACCATATTTCTTGGAGTCCATGCGCGGTGGGCGGGCGATCTCTTCTCCCTCCCCGTCACTCTCTTCTCAGCCGACGCCCGCCGAGCGATTAGATTTCGGCTATCGATGGTTTATTCAATTGCAGTCCCACATGTCAGTGAAAACGCAAGACAAAGCAAATTTCAAGTTAACCGGATGAAATTCATTACATTTCGAAAACTTTTCCTATAAACCGGACGAAATTCATTACATTTTTCGCACAAACCGTACTAAAACCTACTATAAACCTAATCTAAATGATCGTCGGCGCCCGACCACCATGTCTGGCCCTCCTCATCCGCCTTGGCTTTGTCCAACTCTGCCTCCATAACCTCCTCTGCTCCGGAGCACAAGGTTCTGAATATTTCTGCCTCCACATCATCGTCAAGCGGCTAATCGGCCGCCAATGTTTACCCCACCAAGTTTGGCGTCGACGGAGTGGAGGAGCGGTGGCCTTGCTGGGACCAGAGCGGTGGTGACCTACCATGTACTACTCTTCCTCGCTGCCGGCTGCGTCCGCGCACGCATGCCGGCTTCGTGGTCGTGGCGGCGGAGGGCGGCCGGGGTGGAGCCGGTGATGTCCTTTGTCTGCTCCTGCGATAGTACGTCCAACAAAGCTTTGGAGCGCGCCCGGAGCGGAGCCGGCGATGTCCTTCGTCTGCTCCAGCGACAGTACGTCCAAGAGAGCTTTGGAGCGCGAGGAGGCCATGGTTGGAGTGGTGCCGACAGAAGGAAGGGACCGGAGGAGAATGACTGTGGGTCTGTGGCTATGGCTGGGGCTGAAGTTAATATAGCGGGCAAATGGCAATGAGCTGCGGCAGACGGACAGACGGCTGGCGCCGGACTAGGTTCGTCGGCAGCCGCATGTCATTGATGTGGGTGGCGGATGAACGGATGGCCATGGTGTCATTAACACGGAGCAGTCGCTTGCACCGAGATGCCGCGTGGGTGGCGCTCTCTCGGCCATCGCGCTGCTGCAATGTCGGCGCCTCTGAGAGGTCGCGTCGGGCATGAATGCGGCATTGATGTTCTAGAGCGACGGTGACCGTCTCAGGTGGGAAGCGCGCGTGAGCGAGGGAAGGGATTTCGGTGGGCCAGGGCGGTCAGACGCTGGCGTGGTGGTATATTGTTTTTGTAGTTTGCAAAAGTACTCAATTAATGTGGCAGTTGACTTTTTTTCTACGATCAACATACACCCTACAAAGCATCGTGTTCAAATTTGGCACTTCTCCGGGTTCATTTACCATATTTAGGCCATTATGTGCATTTTGTAGAAATTTACTAGCACCATCCTGATTTATTGGTCCCCTTAGTATTTTGTGCCAAACTTTGACCACAGATTGAACTAAGAAAATAATAATGCGTGTCACCAAAAATTATATCATTGGATTCGTATTTAAACATAGTTTCTAGTGATATTATTTATAGTTACACTGGTACAACGAGGTGCTATACAAATGGTTTTTAACCCCTTTCCGTGACGGCGTTCTGAACCGTCGCCTAGTGAGTGACTATGATAGGGGGGGTCCTTCCCACACGACCCAGAAACCGTCGGGGATAGGGTGCCTTGATGCATACAGTTGTCCCTATATAACCGTTTCTGATATCTCGAATATCCCAAACGCTTCATCCTTGCTACTCGTTTGTGCTCGCATTGCCATCGTATTCGGAGTTTTGTGGTTTTACTTAAAACCAGGCACATTCCAGGCACGTACCAAACTGGCTCTACATTTATGATGCTTGGCACATCACAAACAGTTCATGATTGTAAACCGTGTATGATAGGTAGACAATGACACACATTTAGTTTTCCCGCACCGTTTGTGATAGTGTCTGACATCACACACGCTTTGCAAACGACAACTGTGTGCATTGTTACACACGTTTCCACTCCGTGAACCATGTCGGATTGTGATGTATATCGCACAGGCTGTGCTTTATAGACCGTGTGCGCCGTAATGACCTGCACACCGTAATTTCACCCTAATTTAATTGCTGCTATTTAAAATTGTACCTAATTTGAACTTGAAAGTAGGCTATAGCTTTATTCATATCCATCAGGTTCAAACAACCAATGCATTATTCGATTCACATGTACATATGTTTAAGAATTACATAAGCACCAAATAAAGAATGATGAACCAGGGTTCTATACTTGTACTATTACAGATGGTAAAGAAAGAGGCGACGTACATTCTGGTTGTTGAACAAGGTGAAGCGGAATGGCCCTATTGTGCTCTCCTGGATGCAGAAGGCACGCACAACTCTAGTCCAACCCCTTGTGATGGCCGGCTGCCAATCATGTAGTTTGAGAGGTAATCTTGAGTAAATTGCTTCAGGATCCACTGCAAAGGAAAAAAGATTCAGACATTGTCATCTAACACAACCCATTACGGGCAGTAAAAAGAAGGCTACAGAGTTCTTACTTACCATCCTGCAGTTCACTGTTGTCTTGCATAAAGTGTAAAAAAATAGTTCGATTGACATCTTTTGACCCATTTTAATAACAATCTTTATCAGTTTCCTCACTTGATGCTGGTTCATGAATATCTCATTGCCCCATACGCGGAAAGGGTCGAAGTGTGGATCTTTGGCAATGACATATGTACCTAAAAGCACCAAGTTAATATTAGAAGCTAAACAACAATTGCAAAATGATGTAGTACAACACTCCCTCCATCCCATTATATAAGATTATATTACATGTATATCTAGACATCATCAGAACATTAAGGTAACACTCTTCCTTGTTGCTATGTAGCCTGGGATTGCATATTTAGTCATTCAGTACAATGCATGTTGCTATGTAGCCTCAGATATATTAAATATGGCCATAGCTAACCTACTGATAAATGGGTTACAGATATATTCAGTGAAATGTCCGATTCGATGATTAATCCCTTATCAGCCCCCAGGCTATATGGTACCAGCTACCGATATCCTTAATAGTGAGTACATATAAGCAATGCGATGAAACTAACCTCGATGGAAAACAACACTGTTCTCAATATTGTCCTGTATGAGTACATATAAAGGCATGTTAAGCACAACAGGCTAAACATCAACTAAATATATCCATGGTAGACAACATAATCTACAAATGATAGCTTCAGTGTGCAGGTTTAAGCATGCTAGTTAAGCAAAACAAGAGGTGGAAAGGTGTGTTAACTGCATCAGGCATAACATTTAAAAACAAGCAAATAGTCATTCAAACTGGTATTGTGCAGGTCTAAAGTACACTAGTTATTGTTAAAAAAATGAAAAGGCATGTTAACTGCAACATCCTTAACAGCAACCAAATATCGTAATTCATAGTGGTATTGTTGAAACTGTTATTGATGAAATTGAACTGCACGGCAAATAGTTGCACATATAGAGCATCACATTGTGAAGAACTGAAATAAACAAGGCATAAGGCCATCTCAAGCCGATCCTTTAAAAGTTAACGGACTAAAACCCTTAGTGGATATATATATACTCCAGCAATTTTTGGCCATTTCTAGTCGATCCCCTAAACTTAACGTTGTAAACTTCAATTTGATCAAGTTCAAAGCAGGTTCAACCGAAAGTAGCATGCATTCAAACATAAACATAGATAGTTTTGCATAACCGAACTGTAACACCCCCTGTATTAAGCTACAGAGATCACCCTTTTTGATGAGGCCATGTCATCATGATTAATAGTGCATAATCATCATTAGCATCATATTGCATTTCAACTCCTAAGTCAAATTCAAATTTAAATGAAAGTGGAATATAAAAGTTGTCCAACATAGAAACTAAAATGTCAGATAAATAACAAATATTCCAGAGGCTATTCTAAAATTGAAACCAACATCATTGGAATTGGATAAGTGACTCGAACAACCTCAAACAGTGGATGAAGATAATATTTAATAACCATTTATTAAATCTGAAATAAATATGGAATTATGTTTTGTCCAAACTAATTTTAGGTGTTAAGGAATAATGCAATGGTATTTATGAAATAGGTCACACTTTTTACAAAAACCATTTGGGGCCTAAACATTTAACAGTAGAGAAAAGAGAATAAAGAAAAGGAAAAAGAAACAGAAAAGGAAAAAAGAAGCAACACCCCCCCCCCCCCCCCCCACCCCCCCCCCCCGACTGGGGCCTCGGCCCAGCAAGCCACCGGGCCGCCAGGCCGGCCCAGCCGCCACCTACTTAGCCGGCCAACCCCCCCGGCCAAACCTAACCCTACCCCGATCCCCCCCCTCCCCTCCCCCTCCCTCCCCTCGATCTCTCCTCCTCCCCCCCCCCCACCATCTGGATCGGGCGCAGCCGCATCCCGTCCGCCTCGTCGTCGACGCCGCTCGCCGACCCGCCCCGTCGCCGCCTCCCCCTCGTCAGCCCCCACCTCCCGATCCAGATCGGGATCGGATCGCGGGAACGACCCCGTCCCTCGTCGGCGGCGACGACCCGCCGCCTCGCTCGTCGCCGTTGGACGCCGCCCGCCCGATCCCCTCTCCCTCGCCGGCCGGCTCCCTCGACGACCCGCTCGCCCGACGACCGCCCGACCGCGCTGCCTCGTCCCTCGTCCCCTCACTACGCCACCGGCCGAGCTCTCCCTCTCCGGTCTGCCTCGTCTACGTCGCCGCCTTGTCCCCCCCCTCCCCTTGCCTCCCCCTCCCCGTCCGTCGTCCTCACGCACCCCACCCCCTCTTCCCCGTCCCTACATCCCGGTAGGCCTCGGGCCTCTCCCCCCCTCTCTCTCTCGCGCACCGCCCCGCGCTCCCCTGGCCTGCCGCGCCGCTCTCCGGCCTTGGCCTCGCCTCTGTCCACGCTCCGCGCTCGCCCACTGCTTCGCTCCCGCCCGCTCGCCTCCTCGCCTTCCAACCCCGCCGCTCTCCCCCCCCGTTCGCCTCCGCGCGACCGCCTCCCTCTGCCCTCTCCCTCTCTGCCGCCCTCGTCCCTCCAAGCCCCCTCTCTCCTCCCTCCTCCTCCCTGCTTTTCCTCTCCTTCTCCCCTCGTCGCCTCCTACCGCGAGCCCATGCTTCCCCTTTTCACCGGACATGTCCGGTCCCGAAAGGGGCACGCCCCGGACGGTCTCGCCCCTGGGCCACTGTCCAGTGGGCCCCCCCCCCCCCCCAGAACTTTTTAAAGAAAAAAGAAAAAGAAAGAAATAAAAATAAATAATAAAATAATTAAATTTAATTAATTATTAATTAATTAATTAGTTAGAATTAATCCTGATTAGGTTAATCTATTAACTAATTAGTGTTAATTAAACAGTAATCAGTAATTAATTAATTAAACCTAATTAACCCTAACAGCCTATGACAGTGGGGACCCACCCTGTCAGGTGGCTGCTGACGTCAGCATGATGTCATGCTGACGTCATCAATTACTGTTTCGGATAATGTTGAATTAAATAATTAATTAAAATTTCAGAAATTAATAAAAACTTTAGAAAATCATATCTTTTAAACCGTAACTCCGATGAAAATATTTTATACATGAAACTTGCTCAGAACGACGATACGAACCCGGATACGCCCTCGGTATCTCCGTCAGACGCCCGCAGCTATGAGAACGTTGAACAATTAGACCGATTTCGATAAATGAATAGTGTCCAACCCTAATTAAATAAATCCGAATAAATTCCTAAATTAACTAAATCGCTTAGTTAGGCTGTATATCACCCTGGCCCTGCGTTTAGACATGTCATGCATCCCTGTTGCATTATTGCCGTGTGTTTACTGTTTCTTCCCCCTCTTCTCTTCGGTAGACTACGAGACCGACGCAGCTGCTGGTGCCCCGACCGGTGCAACCAGGCAAGCCCCCCCCCTTGATCACCAGATATCGCCTATTCTCCTCTATACTGCTTGCATTAGAGTAGTGTAGCATGATACTGCTTTCGGTTAATCCTATTCTGCTGCATAGCCTGTCACTGTTGCTACATCTGTTGATACCTTACCTGCAATCCTAAATGCCTAGTGTAGGATGCTAGTTTATCATCATTGGCCCTGCATTCTGGTCAGTCTGCCTTGCTATACTATCGGGCCGTGATCACTCGGGAGGTGATCACGGGTGTATACTATACATATATGCATACTATACAGATGGTGACTAAAGTCGGGTCGGCTCGAAGAGTACCCGCGAGTGATTCACGGATTGGGGGCTGAAAGGACCTTTGTCCCAACGGCCCTTTGAGTGGATCTTTGTGGCGGAGCGACAGGGCAGGTTGAGACCACCTAGGAGACAGGTGGGCCAGGCCCTGGTCGGCGTTCGCGTTTACTTCATAATAACACGCTTAACGAGATTGGATATTTGATCTGAGTCTGGCCACTGGCCTATACGCACTAACCAACTACGCGGGAGTAGTTATGGGTATCCCGGCGTCGTGGTATCAGCTGAAGCCTTCTTGACGTCAGCGACCGAGCGGCGCGCGCCGTGTTGGACCGCGCTAACGTAACCGCCGTGATCGTGTGGGTTGCTAGGTCTGCTCGCGGCCGCGTACGCAACGTGCAGGAGCGCACTGGGCGATGGGCCCAGACCCCAGGGTGCCTAGGATTAGTCTGGCGTGCTGACCTCTCTGTTGAGCCTAGGTGGGGCTGCGACGTGTGGATCTTCCGAGGCCGGGCATGACCCAGGAAAGTGTGTCCGGCCAAAGGGGATCGAGCGTGTTGGGGAATATGTGGTGCACCCCTGCAGGGAAGTTTATCTATTCGAATAGCCGTGTCCCTCGGTAAAAGGACGACCCGGAGTTGTATTCCGACCTCATGACAACTAGAAATGGATACTTAATAAAACACACCCTTACAAGTGACAGATATAACCCGGTGGTCGCTCTCTCGCATGGTGGCGACGAGAGGATCGACGGGTAGGATTATGCTATACGTTGTTGTTTGGTTAACTTCCAACTAATCTCTTCTATTGCTTCAAGATGGAGGCTGCCAGAAGCGTAGTCTTCGACAGGACTAGCTATCCCCCTCTTATTCTGGCATTCTGCAGTTCAGTCCACCGATATTGCCTCTTTACACATATACCATGCATATGTAGTATAGATCCTTGCTTGCGAGTACTTTGGATGAGTACTCACGGTTGCTTTCCCCCTCCTTTCCCCCTTTCCCTTCTTGCTGGTTGTCGCAACCAGATGTTGGAGCCCAGGAGCCAGACGCCATCTTCGACGACTACTACCACCAGGGCGGAGCCTACTACTACGTCCAGGACGCCGACGACCAGGAGTAGTTAGGAGGATCCCAGGCAGGAGGCCCTGCGCCTGTTCGATCTGTTGTATCCCTGTTTGTGCTAGCCATCTTATGGCACCTTGTTTAACCTATGTCTGTACTCAGATATTGTTGCTTCCGCTGACTCGTCTATGATCGAGCATTTGTATTCGAGCCCTCGTGGCCCCTGGCTTGTATTATGATGCTTGTATGACTTATTTATGTTTTAGAGTTGTGTTGTGATATCTTCCCGTGAGTCCCTGATCTTGATCGTACACGTTTGCGTGCATGATTAGTGTACGATCGAGCCGGGGGCGCCACAAGTTGGTATCAGAGCCGACTGCCTGTAGGAATCCCCCTTTCCAGTTCCTTGACCGAAGTTGAGTCTAGACAAAGAAAACCGTTTTACTAACTTGGCTGTGTGGCTTACGGGCCCACATTGCCAACTGGGTGGTATTAGGATCTTTTATTCCTCGTCTATACTCTGGGACTCTGATCTCTCTTCTACTCGGGTTAAATGAAGTTTACTAATGCCGACACTTAGGATCTCGTAAATTCTGTCTACCCGGAGAGCTGGATATCTGTGCGATTTCCCTGTCGTTGATCTGATTAGTCTGATAATCATTTTCCTTTCCATTGTTTTGTTTAACCTTTCTCTCCGAGTTGTGTTAAACCTCTTATTGTCGTTTGACAAACTTGAATTTCCTCTATTTTCAGATGGACCGTTTGTTTCCACCGCGTCCTACGACACAGCTTGTGCTTCGCACTTGGGCTCGTAATACCCCTGGGTTTCCAGCTGTCCTGATCGCTCTCATGACCAGACTTGGCTACCGTTGGTACCCTGAGTACTTGGTTTATGAGGATTACCGCGAGTTCAACCAGGAACAGTACTATGCTGAAGTTCGGATTTATGATCAGCAGAACAACTCAGACACCGAGCTACACCTTTTTCACGGATTAGGCGTGACGATTGAGATGGCAGTCCATGATGCCGCCTACTCCGCTGTCGCACGTCTACGAGGGGAGCACAATGCTATCTTGGATGACTCCGAGTTCCGCTACATTCCGTATGCCCCTGCTGGAGATGCTACCGGATACTACACGGCTATCTGTGCCCCGTACGAGCCTCGTCGCTACGACCCGCGCGTTCTGATTCAGTGCACTCAGGCTCTGGATCGCATTGTTCGGGCTCTTGCCGTCGAGTTGGTTGCCACTCGAGCACGTCTCTACGATGCTATGACGCAGTTGCTGCCCGCTGTCCGTGCAGGGATACATCCGGAGCACATCCTTTATCCGCGCAGGACTCAGATGTATGCTGGTATTGACTGGCCTACTGTTGGAGGTCACACACCGACACGTGGACCTCTTCTTACAGCTCGAGACCGGGTTCTGCATCAGAGTGCACATGGAGCACAGGATCTTTCCGCGACGAACATTCGTCGTCCGCACTCGCAGCTACCCCGATACAGTGGTTCTCTCCGACGTTGATGTAGCCTTTGCTATCTCTCGTTGTGTACTTCCTTACCGCGTGCCTGCGCGCCGCCTAGTATGTCTAGCTTTTGATTTGCGCCGTTATGCTGTCCGCTTGTACCCGACGTTGTGTATGGATCTGTATGTCTTAATCGACTACTGTTATGTATCTATAACACTGCTTGGAGTATTGTCGTGTTACCTCATGCTTGTCACTAAGCACTCGCGCTTGCTTTTACTAAACTACCCCCTGTTGTAAATTAGCAGGATGGTTAGACCCGCTGGTCGTGGTCGTGGCCGTGGTGCCAACGATCCACCACCGCCGAACTATATGGCTGGAATGATGCAGCAATTTGAACTGCAACGTCAGTTCATGCAAGGGATCATGGATCAGTTTCCTCGTCCCAATATGAACCAGTATCCGGGCCCAGGGACCCTGCAGGACTTTATGCGCCTCAACCCAACCGTCTACCGCGGCTCAACTCAGCCCCTGGATGCGGATGACTGGCTTCGCGACATCACCTATGAGTTGGAATCTGGTGGCGTTGCCCCTGCAAACTATGTCACCTTCGCCTCCTTCTTTCTCAAGGGCCCCGCTGCTCAATGGTGGGACAGCCACAGGCGCACTCAACCAGCTGGCACAGTCATCACTTGGCCGGATTTCCAAGCTGCCTTCCGTGCCCGTTTCATTCCCCAGGGAATCATGGACCGGAAGAAGCAAGAGTTCCGCAACCTCACCCAGGGCAACAAGATAGTGGAAGCTTATCAGCGGGAGTTTCTGGAATTATCCCGCTATGCTGAAGAAGACATTCCCACTGATGCTCGCCGTCAGGAAAGGTTTCGCGAAGGACTTCAAGCTGACATCAAGCTAGCGCTCCTTGTGCATGAATTTGATAATTTCTCCATCTTGGTGAACAAGGCTATCCAGGTCGAGACTGGTCTGCAGACACACCAGGGATCTCTTAGGCGCAACCGTGACACTGGTTCATCTTCGAGCCAGCCTGCACAGAAGCGTCGGATCTGGATTCCAAACAGCGTGTACCGTCCAGCTGCACCTGCTCCAAGACGGTCCTATACTGCACCACGCCTGCCTCCCCCACCTAGGCAGCCAGGACTTCCAGCTCCACCACCCCGAGCTCCTGCTCCTAATCCCAATGATAGTCTGTGCTACAAGTGTGGGCAGCCAGGTCATTTTTCCAGGAACTGCATTCAGAACCAGAACCAACTGGCACTTCCTGCAACTGGCCGTAGGAACAATCAGCCTCGCAACAACAATGCCAAGACTTATGGGCGTATTCAGGCCAACCACACCGATTTCAATGAAGCTCAGGACCAGCCTGCCACCGTGATGGGTACTCTCCTTGTTAACTCAGTACCAGCTTCTGTTTTATTTGATTCGGGAGCATCGCATTCATTCATGTCCGAAGAATTTGCATACAAACACGACATTAAATGTGAGGTCATGAACACTGCAATAGTAATACACACCCCCGCGGGTCAATGTCAAACCTCCATGGGTAGCAACGACGTCACCGTTGAAATTGAAGGGCTGGAGTTTCACGCCTCCCCCTTCATACTAAAGTCTTGTAGTATCGACCTCATTCTCGGAATGGATTGGTTGAAAGCGCATACTGCTTCTATAGTTTGCGCCACGAAGATCGTCCATCTTCTACACCCTTCTGATGAAATAATAAGCTACCAGGCTCAAATCATCCAAAATGCCGAGGCGAGGCTTTATGCCTTGAATGCGTTAAACGCATCACCACTTGAAGGCATCGAGAACATTCCAGTTGTTCACGAATTCCAAGGTGTTTTCCCAGAAGAACTCCCAGGGATACCCCCTGCTCGAGCTGTCGAATTTGTCATCGACTTGAAACCAGGCACCACTCCTATCGCCAAGCGACCCTACAAGATGCCGCCGCATGAACTCCTTGAACTTAAGGAGGAAATCGACGCTTCACTTCGTAAGGGTTTCATTCGCCCAAGTTCCTCTGCTTGGGGAGCACCTTCTCTCTTTGTCAGGAAGAAGGATGGATCAAACCGATTGGTCCAAGATTACCGTCCCATTAACCAAGCAACTATCCAGAGGAACTTGCTGGTTGTCGCAACCAGATGTTGGAGCCCAGGAGCCAGACGCCACCTACGACGACTACTACCACCAGGGCGGAGCCTACTACTACGTCCAGGACGCCGACGACCAGGAGTAGTTAGGAGGATCCCAGGCAGGAGGCCCTGCGCCTGTTCGATCTGTTGTATCCTTGTTTGTGCTAGCCATCTTATGGCACCTTGTTTAACTTATGTCTGTACTCAGATATTGTTGCTTCCGCTGACTCGTCTATGATCGAGCATTTGTATTCGAGCCCTCGTGGCCCCTGGCTTGTATTATGATGCTTGTATGACTTATTTATGTTTTAGAGTTGTGTTGTGGTATCTTCCCGTGAGTCCCTGATCTTGATCGTACACGTTTGCATGCATGATTAGTGTACGATTGAATCGGGGGCGTCACAAGTTGGTATCAGAGCCGACTGCCTGTAGGAATCCCCCTTTCCAATTCCTTGGCCGAAGTTGAGTCTAGACAAAGAAAACCGTTTTACTAACTTGGCTGTGTGGCTTACGGGCCCACATTGCCAACTGGGTGGTATTAGGATCTTTTATTCCTCGTCTATACTCTGGGACTCTGATCTCTCTTCTACTCGGGTTAAATGAATTTTACTAACGCCGACACTTAGGATCTCGTAAATTCTGTCTACCCGGAGAGCTGGATAGCTGTGCGATTTCCCTGTCGTTGATCTGATTAGTCTGATAATCATTTTCCTTTCCATTGTTTTGTCTAACCTTTCTCTCCGAGTTGTGTTAAACTTCTCATTGTCATTTGACAAATCTGAATTTCCTCTGTTTCAGATGGACCGTTTGTTTCCACCGCGTCCTACGACACAGCTTGTGCTTCGCACTTGGGCTCGTAATACCCCTGGGTTTCCAGCTGTCCTGATCGCTCTCATGACCAGACTTGGCTACCGTTGGTACCCTGAGTACTTGGTTTATGAGGATTACCGCGAGTTCAACCAGGAACAGTACTATGCTGAAGTTCGGATTTATGATCAGCAGAACAACTCAGACACCGAGCTACACCTTTTTCACGGATTAGGCGTGACGATTGAGATGGCAGTCCATGATGCCGCCTACTCTGCTGTCGTACGTCTACGAGGGGAGCACAATGCTATCTTGGATGACTCTGAGTTCCGATACATTCCGTATGCCCCTGCTGGAGATGCTACCGGATACTACACAGCTATCTGTGCCCCGTACGAGCCTCATCGCTACGACCCGCGCGTTCTGATTCAGTGCACTCAGGCTCTGGATCGCACTATTCGGGCTCTTGCCGTCGAGTTGGTTGCCACTCGAGCACGTCTCTACGATGCTATGACGCAGTTGCTGCCCGCTGTTCGTGCAGGGATACATCCGGAGCACATCCTTTATCTGCGCAGGACTCAGATGTATGCTGGTATTGACTGGCCTGCTGTTGGAGGTCACACACCGACACGTGGACCTCTTCTTACAGCTCGAGACCGGGTTCTGCATCAGAGTGCACATGGAGCACAGGATCTTTCCGCGACGAACATTCGTCGTCCGCACTCGCAGCTACCCCGTTACAGTGGTTCTCTCTGACGTTGATGTAGCCTTTGCTATCTCTCGTTGTGTACTTCCTTACCGCGTGCCTGCGCGCCGCCTAGTATGTCTAGCTTTTGATTTGCGCCGTTATGCTGTCCGCTTGTACCCGACGTTGTGTATGGATCTGTATGTCTTAATCGACTACTGTTATGTATCTATAACACTGCTTGGAGTATTGTCGTGTTACATCATACTTGTCGCTAAACACTCGCAATTGCTTTTACTAAACTACCCCCTGCTCGAGCGGTCGAATTTGTCATCGACTTGAAACCAGGCACCACTCCTATCGCCAAGCGACCCTACAAGATGCCGCCGCATGAACTCCTTGAACTAAAGGAGGAAATCGACGCTTCACTTCGTAAGGGTTTCATTCGCCCAAGTTCCTCTGCTTGGGGAGCACCTTCTCTCTTGGTCAGGAAGAAGGATGGATCAAACCGATTGGTCCAAGATTACCGTCCCATTAACCAAGCAACTATCCAGAACAAATATCCCCTTCCTCGGATAAACGATCTGTATGATCAACTGGCGGGTTCATCAGTGTTCTCTAAACTCGACTTAAGGTTGGGTTACCACCAGATCCGTGTTCGTGAAGAGGATATCCCAAAGACCGCCTTCGTTACTCGATATGGCTCATACGAGTACACTGTCATGTCATTCGGCTTAACTAATGCTCCCGCCACATTCTCCCGCCTGATGAATTATATATTCATGGAATACCTTGACAAGTTCGTCGTGGTTTACCTGGATGATATCCTAGTATACTCCAAGAACAAAGAGGAACATGTTGAACATCTTCGACTTGTTCTGGAAAAACTTCGAGAGCATCAACTATATGCTAAGTTTTCCAAGTGTGAATTCTGGCTTCCCGAAGTAACATACCTTGGGCATGTCATCTCCAAGGATGGTATTGCCGTCAACCCCGAGCGAGTTCAGGCTATTCTTGATTGGGCTCCTCCAAAGAACGTCAAGCAAGTTCGAAGTTTTCTCGGACTCGCCAGCTATTGCCGTCGATTTGTCGAGAACTTCTCCAAGATCGCCAAGCCCCTGACTAACCTGCTTCATAAAGGCGTCAAGTTCGATTGGACGGAAAAGTGTCAGGAAAGTTTCCAGACGCTCAAAGACAAGCTGACTTCTGCCCCAGTGCTTGCCCCTCCTGATTCCCAGAAGGATTTTGTCATCTATTGTGATGCATCCCGTCAAGGATTAGGCGGTGTCCTAATGCAAGACCGCAGAGTAATTGCTATTGCTTCGCGTCAATTGCGTCCGCACGAAGAGAATTACCCAGTACATGACCTCGAGCTTGCTGCCGTCATCCATGCACTAAAACAGTGGCGACATTACCTTCTCGGTAATCGTTGCGAGATCTACACCGATCATCAAAGTCTGAAGTATCTGTTCACTCAGCCAGACCTGAACCTCCGTCAACAGAGATGGATGGAGACCGTAGCGGATTTTAACTTGGGTATTTCTTATACCCCTGGCAAGGCTAATGTAATGGCCGATGCCTTGAGCCGTAAGTCTTATTGCAGTCACCTCCAGTTTCACGAAGTTCAACCTTCGCTTATTGAAGAATTCAGAAAGCTGAATCTCCACATTGTTCCTCCTGGAGCACTCGCTCCCCCTCCTGAAGGTTCCTACAAAATGAACCTCCATGTTGTTTCCCAGGGTTCTCTTAATACCCTGGTTGCTAAACCAGATCTCGTGGACAGCATCAAGACGCTGCAGGGTTATGACTCTCAAGTCCACAAGATTAAGCGCTATCTCGCTGAAGGAAGGCCTTCGTTCTTCACTATTGATGATACTGGCACATTGTTCTTTAAAAGTCGTCTAGTGGTCCCCTCTAAAGGTAACCTGGGTATGACTCAGGAGGTCATGCAAGAAGCTCACGACACTCCGTTGTCTATTCATCCCGGCAGTACCAAGATGTACCAAGACATCCGTCAAAGATTCTGGTGGTCAAACATGAAGCAAGACATTGCTCGCTATGTTGCTGAATGTGATGTTTGCCGTCGCGTCAAAGCAGAACATCAAAGGCCCGCCGGAACTCTGCAACCAATTGCTGTTCCTGAATGGAAATGGGACCATGTTGAAATGGACTTTATCACTGGGTTTCCCAAATCACAGAAAGGTAATGATGCTATTCTTGTCGTCATTGACCGACTTTCCAAAGTTGCACATTTTCTAGCCGTCAAAGAGACGATCACTGCTAGTCAGCTCGCAACTCTCTACATGTCCAGAATTGTTTCACTTCACGGTATTCCACTGGTTATCAGTTCAGCCCGTGGCAGCTTATTCACTTCAAGATTCTGGGCAAGTTTCCAAGAAGCTATGGGAACTCATCTGTCCTTCAGCACCGCTTTTCACCCTCAGTCTCAAGGACAAGTTGAACGAGTCAACCAAGTTCTCGAAGACATGCTTCGAGCTTGTGTCATATCCTTCGGAAGGAAATGGGAAGAATCTCTCCCATATGCCGAATTCTCTTACAATAACAGCTATCAAGCCAGTCTGAAGATGGCCCCCTTTGAAGTATTGTACGGACGAAAGTGCCGAACCCCTCTAAATTGGTCAGAAACTGGGGAACGTCCACTCTTCGGTCCGGATATTATCCAACTTGCCGAAGATCAAGTTCGCGTTGTCCGCGGGCATTTGAAGACTGCTCAGTCACGTCAAAAGAGTCAGTATGACCGCAAACACAAAGATATGGTCTATCAACCTGGCGAAAAGGCTTATCTTCGAGTCACACCGATGAAAGGTACACACCGATTCGGGATCAAGGGCAAGCTAGCTCCTCGCTATATTGGTCCTTTCACTGTTCTTGAAAGGCGTGGTAGAGTGGCATATCAGTTGGAACTTCCACCGAACCTTTCTCAGGTTCACGATGTGTTCCACATATCACAACTCCGCCGCTGCTTCAAAGACCCTATCCGCGGAGTAGATCACGAATTGCTTGAACTGCAACAAGACCTCTCTTATAAAGAGCATCCGGTCCGCATTCTCGATCAAGCCGAGCGTCGCACACGCCAGAAGGTTATCAAGTTCCTCAAGGTTCAGTGGTCAAACCATTCTGAGGATGAAGCCACTTGGGAACGCGAGGATCGTCTTCGTGATGAATACCCCGCTTTGTTTCCTTCTACCTCCTAAATCTCGGGACGAGATTTCTTGTAGTGGAGGAGATTTGTAACACCCCCTGTATTAAGCTACAGAGATCACCCTTTTGATGAGGCCATGTCATCATGATTAATAGTGCATAATCATCATTAGCATCATATTGCATTTCAACTCCTAAGTCAAATTCAAATTTAAATGAAAGTGGAATATAAAAGTTGTCCAACATAGAAACTAAAATGTCAGATAAATAACAAATATTCCAGAGGCTATTCTAAAATTGAAACCAACATCATTGGAATTGGATAAGTGACTCGAACAACCTCAAACAGTGGATGAAGATAATATTTAATAACCATTTATTAAATCTGAAATAAATATGGAATTATGTTTTGTCCAAACTAATTTTGGGTGTTAAGGAATAATGCAATGGTATTTATGAAATAGGTCACACTTTTTACAAAAACCATTTGGGGCCTAAACATTTAACAGTAGAGAAAAGAGAATAAAGAAAAGGGAAAAGAAACAGAAAAACAAAAGAAAAGAAAAGGCCCCCCTGGCCAACTGGGCCAGGCGGCCCAGCTGGCCGACCCACCTGGCCCAACTGGCCGGCCCAGCCCCATCCCCTGCCTTATCCCCATGGGGGGGGGAAACCCTAACCAGCCACCCCCCCCCACTTCCCCCCTCTCCCGATATATCCCCCCCTCTCCCCCGATTGGATCGGGATCGAGAGGTGGAGGTCGCCGCGACGCCCCGACCCTGCCGCCCGACGCCGCCCCGTTGCCATTGCCGTTGGACGCCGTCGCCGGAGCGCTCCCCCGCCGGCCTGCTTCTCCTCTCCGCCGTCGTCCCCGTCTTCCTCCTCGCGCTCCACTGCCCCGTCCCTACGCTCCCTCGGTGAGGCCCCCGGTCCTCCTCTCTCGCTCGCCTGCCGCGCTCCCGCCGCGCCCACCGTTGCTCCGCTCCGGCCGTGACCACGCCTCGCGCGCTCCGGCCCCGCGCTCACCGCGGTCGGGCCGTGCCCTGGCCATGCGCCGCGCCGTCCGGCCGTGCCCGTCGCCCAGCGGTCACCGCGCCCAGCGCCTCGCCCCGCTGAGGCCTCTCTGCCTCGCCGGCCCCTACTCACTACCCCGCGCGCTGCCTGCGCCTCACCCTCGCCTACCTCTGCCGCCAGTCCCACCTCGCCCCTCTACGCCGCCTCCGGCCACCGGTCCTCCCCCCCCCGCGGCTCCAGCCGCGCCGTGGCCGCCGGCCGCGCACCCTCGCGGCCATCTCCCGCGACCGGCGATGGCGCCCTGGCGCGCCCCATCGCCCGTGCCCGTTCGAGCGGGTTCGCCCGCCCGTTACCCGTACCCAGCGCCCGTTAAGTCCCCCTGGCCCATTGACATGTGGGGCCCAGCCCCAGAACGTTTTAATAAAAAGGAAATAAAAATAAAAATAAAAATAATAAAAATAATTAATTAATTAGTTAATTAATCCTGATTAGGTTAATTTAACTAACTAATTAGTGTTAATTAAACAGTAATATAATTAGTTAACCCTAATTAATTTAACAGTCTATGACAGGTGGGACCCACCCTGTCAGGGCGCCTGCTGACATCAGCATGATGTCATGCTGACATCATCGCAGCACTGTTTCGGATAATGTTGAATTAAATAATTAATTAAAATTTCAGAAATTAATAAAAACTTTAGAAAATCATATCTTTTAAACCGTAACTCCGATGAAAATATTTTATACATGAAACTTGCTCAGAACGACGATACGAACCCGGATACGCCCTCGGTATCTCCGTCAGACGCCCGCAGCTATGAGAACGTTGAACAATTAGACCGATTTCGATAAATGAATAGTGTCCAACTTTAATTAAATAAATCCGAATAAATTCCTAAATTAACTAAATCGCTTAGTTAGGCTGTATATCACCCCGGCATATCATTTAGACATGTCATGCATCCCTGTTGCATTATTGCCGTGTGTTTACTGTTTCTTCCCCCTCTTCTCTTCGGTAGACTACGAGACCGACGCAGCTGCTGGTGCCTCGACCGACTACGTTGTTGACGACCCCTACTTGCCAGGGCAACCAGGCAAGCCCCCCCCTTGATCACCAGATATCGCCTATTCTCCTCTATACTGCTTGCATTAGAGTAGGGTAGCATGATACTGCTTTCGGTTAATCCTATTCTGCTGCATAGCCTGTCATTGTTGCTACTGTTGTTGATACCTTACCTGCAATCCTAAATGCCTAGTGTAGGATGCTAGTTTATCATCATTGGCCCTGCATTCTTGTCAGTCTGCCTTGCTATACTATCGGGCCGTGATCACTCGGGAGGTGATCACGGGTGTATACTATACATATATGCATACTATACAGATGGTGACTAAAGTCGGGTCGGCTCGAAGAGTACCCGCGAGTGATTCACGGATTGGGGGCTGAAAGGACCTTTGTCCCAACGGCCCTTTGAGTGGATCTTTGTGGCGGAGCGACAGGGCAGGTTGTGACCACCTAGGAGACAGGTGGGCCAGGCCCTGGTCGGCGTTCGCGTTTACTTCATAATAACCCGCTTAACGAGATTGGATATTTGATCTGAGTCTGGCCACTGGCCTATACGCACTAACCAACTACGCGGGAGTAGTTATGGGTATCCCGGCGTCGTGGTATCAGCTGAAGCCTTCTTGACGTCAGCGACCGAGCGGCGCGCGCCGTGTTGGACCGCGCTAACGTAACCGCCGTGATCGTGTGGGTTGCTAGGTCTGCTCGCGGCCGCGTACGCAACGTGCAGGAGCGCACTGGGCGATGGGCCCAGACCCCAGAGTGCCTAGGATTAGTCCGGCGTGTTGACCTCTCTGTTGAGCCTAGGTGGGGCTGCGACGTGTGGATCTTCCGAGGCCGGGCATGACCCAGGAAAGTGTGTCCGGCCAAAGGGGATCGAGCGTGTTGGGGAATATGTGGTGCACCCCTGCAGGGAAGTTTATCTATTCGAATAGCCGTGTCCCTCGGTAAAAGGACGACCCGGAGTTGTATTCCGACCTCATGACAACTAGAAATGGTTACTTAATAAAACACACCCTTACAAGTGACAGATATAACCCGGTGGTCGCTCTCTCGCATGGTGGCGACGAGAGGATCGACGGGTAGGATTATGCTATACGTTGTTGTTTGGTTAACTTCCAACTAATCTCTTCTATTGCTTCAAGACGAAGGCTGCCAGAAGCGTAGTCTTCGACAGGACTAGCTATCCCCCTCTTATTCTGGCATTCTGCAGTTCAGTCCACCGATATTGCCTCTTTACACATATACCATGCATATGTAGTATAGATCCTTGCTTGCGAGTACTTTGGATGAGTACTCACAGTTGCTTTCCCCCTCCTTTCCCCCTTTCCCTTCTGGCTGGTTGTCGCAACCAGATGTTGGAGCCCAGGAGCCAGACGCCACCTTCGACGACTACTACCACCAGGGCGGAGCCTACTACTACGTCCAGGACGCCGACGACCAGGAGTAGTTAGGAGGATCCCAGGCAGGAGGCCCTGCGCCTGTTCGATCTGTTGTATCCCTGTTTGTGCTAGCCATCTTATGGCACCTTGTTTAACCTATGTCTGTACTCAGATATTGTTGCTTCCGCTGACTCGTCTATGATCGAGCATTTGTATTCGAGCCCTCGTGGCCCCTGGCTTGTATTATGATGCTTGTATGACTTATTTATGTTTTAGAGTTGTGTTGTGATATCTTCCCGTGAGTCCCTGATCTTGATCGTACACGTTTGCGTGCATGATTAGTGTACGATCGAGCCGGGGGCGCCACAATAAAACATAAATTTAAACTAAGCTAAACTACTTTCGGTCGAAGTGGCGGTCGAGCCAATCCTTCCTCATCAGGTACAGTGTGCCGCGAGCCAGGTCCGGGCCGGTGCCGTCGTCGGGGTCGTTGGGGAAGACACTCCTCCACTCGTCGACGTCGATCTCCTCGTCCTCGCCGCCCACCTCGACGCCCTCCGCGCCGCCGTCCTCGCCACCTTCAACCTCGTCATCGGAGGAGAGCATGATAACCTCACCGCCCTCCGCGCCGGCAAAGATCACCCGCTCCACCTCCACGAGCTCCGGGTGCTACCGGCGGAGCTCTTGCATGTAGGCCTCGTCGTCGGCCTTGGCCTCGAGGCGCTCCCACGCCTCGCGGTCCTCCCGCTCCGTAGACGAGCTCACCACCCCTGGCTCCGGTGGAATGAGGTCGACCGGACCTGTGCCGATGGGGAAATTGAGCCTAGCCGCCGCACCGTGGTAGCGGAGCTACCAGCGGTCGTACTCCATGGCTGCGAGCTCGGCCGTGTGGAAGCTATCGAGCCACCGGCGGTTGTGGGTCTCCCGATCCGTAATCTCGGTGACCCACGTCCCCCACCGCCGCTGCCGGACCCTGAGGTAGGACCTCGTCAGTGGCCAGGCCCGAGGGAGGACGGGGAAGTCCTCGAACCGGCATAGGGGCACGGTGGCGGGCGGATCGGGCGACCGGCAACGGCGGATCGATAAAGAGCCCACGGAGGACGACGGGGACACCTCGGCGGCCACCTCGCCGGCGTCGGGCGAAGAGGCCGCGATAAACCTCTTTTTGGCCATTGGTTCCTCGAGCTCCCTGGCACACAGGCAGAGGTTGAGCATGGAGGCGGCATCAGCGGTGGTGATGGTGGCGACCTACCAATGGTTTCGAGCGAGGGAGGGGTGGTGTGTGTCTGTGTGAGTGGAGGTTTTGGAGAGTGTGTTGTGTGTGTGGAGGGGGGTGGGGGCAAGGTGGTGTTTGAGGAAATACCGCGGCAACTGAAAATTTTACTAGGCGGGAGTAAAATACCGGGCTACTGAAAATTTGGATCAAGAGCGAGCAGATATTTTTTAGATTGCGAGGGATGCAGAGGCGGGAGTAAAATGCCGGGGCAACTGAAAATTTGAATCTAGGGCGAGCAGATATTTTTTGAGATTGCGAGGGATGTAGAGGCGGGAGTAACAAGGCGGGGCTACTGAAAATTTGAATCAAGGGCAAGCAGATATTTTTGAGATTGCGAGGGATGCAGAGGCGGGAGTAAAATGCCGGGGCTATTGAAAATTTGAATCAAGGGATTGAAGCAGAGCGGGAGTAACAGACATCGCACACAGTCCGCACATACTAATCGTGTGCTATCAAACATTAAAACCTTCCAGGCGGTAGATATTTTCGAGATTACGAGGCAGTAGATATTTTCGAGACCGGGAGGCAAGCCTCGTGGAGCCCAATCTACTGTGCTGATGTGAGTGACTGTAGGGCACGGACGTGGCACACGGGTAGTCTGATCGAACCGTGTCTGTTGTGTACCCAATCGCAGACGGTTTCTACATCCAACTCGTGTGCTGTTTATAAATTTGGCAAAAAGAATAACGCGGGAGAGGGTCAGAACACGAACACACTTGCATGTGGACCAAATATATGTATGAAAAGGGTGGTTTGATGTTTGAATACCCAATGCACAACTTTGAAGTGGCACCTGTCACACAAAAGCACAGTATTGCTAGTCAGCCACCCCCTACGAACCCCACTCCGTGTCGGCGGTAAGGGAATCCTAGCTACGAATGCATGCCCCCAAATAGCTAGGTCTGAAATCTCACCCTACCGTAACACAAAACCTATAGGATTCCATCATATATATATGGTCAAACTTCCCCTTTCGCTTCCCGACAAAGGTGGACCGTGTGCCGACCCACAAATGTGTGCTTGTGGCACGAGACGGGTGAGACCACATACGAACCACATGCGGGTGGCCCTACTATATGTATGAAAAGGGTGTGGTGTGATATTTAACTACCATTCACAACTTTGATGTGGCACGTGTGCCTCACAAATTAACCGGACTTCCTCGACCCCACGGAGGTTGCAGGTAGTGCGAAGTAGCCCCCCCCCCCACACACACACACGTCGGGGGGAGGGTATCTCACCAAGACGTACTGTAACACGGACCAAGCAGAATCCAACTTGGTCATACAACCTCTCCCGCTCGTTGTTGGTCAAAGTGATGAACGTCCACACGGCCCCGCAAAATGGCCTAGCTTGTCACCGATAACCTCGCGAGGGAGTACTGTATGAAGACAAACCCACTCTGTGCATGTGGCCCAAGTATGTATATGGAAGTGGTGTGTGTGGTGTTTGAATACCCAATGCGCAAATTTGATGTGGCACCATGCTTTGGAACCGTAAAATCCCCACACTGAGTGAGGGTTCACACCACTTAGCATGCGCTCAAACTTAATTACGCTTGGAATGGTCGACCTACTATACAGTAACTCGAAGCAAAGAAGGAGAATCCACCCTGGTAACCTTTCTTGTCATTGGTCGAAATGATGGACGTCCACGCAGGCCCACGAATATATATAGGCTTGCCGCCCATAACCAAGCGAGTGAGAGTGTGTCCAAAGACAACCATTGCATGCGTGTGTCCCGAACATATTTATGGAGGTGTGTGATGAATGCATATGTGTTGAATACCCAGCCCAATGCACAACATTGATGTGGCGCATGCGTTGAAAATCGCAGAGGTCCCCACACAAAGCAAGAGGTCGTTCATGATGTGTCGTGTGCTCGCCCCCCCCCCCTTCGATCCAGCGGGATGGATTCATGTGTACACCTGCGCTATTATATATATGTAATCTCACATCATGATCTATATCATGAGACAAACAAAAAATTAATCCCCTCCTAAGTCAAATTAGTTAACCTCTCTCGCGTTGTCGATGAAAGTGATGGACCAAGCGGGCCGACAGATGGAAGCATCACCGATAACCGCATGAGTGAGTGCCATATATAGGACAACAACCATCGTGATTGCACATGTGCTAGAACATATATATGAAGAGGTGTGTTGTGATGTTTTGAATACCTAATGCACAACTTTGATGTGGCATTTGCCTCAAAAACCGCAAAGTCCCCACACAGAGTGAGGTTCATGTGACACCTAGTGTGTGTGTGTGTATATATATTTATATGCTGGTCACCCCCCCTCGACACGTACTATACACCTAGTAACACAGCCCTAAAAGAATTAATCCTCCTTGTTCATCAAACGTACCTCTCTCTCGCTGGGTCAAAGTGATGGACGACGAACTCGCGGGCCCAGCACAGAAGCGAAGCGTACGTTGCACGTGAGTGATCATCCTATATAGGACTACGTACCACCGTTTGCATGTGGCCCAAAGAGGTGTTTGTGTGATGTTTGAATACGCAATGCACAACTTTGATGTGGCACCACATATATAGGAAACCAAAAAGTCCCCACAGAGAGCGCGAGATTCATGATGCGTGGTATATATGTGCTATATGTACGCCCCCATTCGACGCATGGTATATATGTACTTCTACTGTATAGTACAAACCAAAAAAGAATCATTCCTTGATGGTCAAATTAACCTCTTTCTCGTTGGGTCAAAGTGATGGAGGACAACCTCGCATGCCCACGGATGGAAGCGCCACACGCGAGTGAGTTCCTATAGGGCAACCACCGCCTGCATGGTATTGCGTGATGTTTGAATACCGATATAATGTACAACTTTGATGTGGCACCTGCCTCAGGAACCGGAAAGTCCCCACATGGAGCGAGGTTATGACACGCATATATAGAGTATTCATGTTGCCCCCTCTTTGACATGTACATACTCCTACCGTGCATATATGTAACACAAACCAAAAAAGAACCATCCTTGTTGGTCAAATTAACCTCTCTCTCATTGTATGTTCAACTGGTCGACGACGACCTCATGGGCCCACAAGGAGAGGCACACGCGAGTGAGTGTCATAGGACAAAACCACCGCATGCATGTGCCCATGTGTTATGTGATGTTTGAATACCCAATGCACAACTTTGACATGGCACATGCTTCACAAACCAGAAAAGCACTACACCACGATGCGTAGCCCCCTCACTTCAAGCCGGTGGGAGGGTGTGTACGCACGTGCTCGAACTTGGATATGGAATCTCACCATGATCCACACCACACACATGCCAAGATGAATCCACCTTTTGGTCAAATGCCTCTCGGTGTCAGTGGAAACTGAAAACCTTTGCGGGCTAACGAATGGGCATGTCGCTGATAACCGGGAGAGTGTCCGAGAGGACCACCAATGCATGCACGTGGCCCGAACATGTATGTATGAAAGGGTTGTGTAATGCTTTGAATAACCAATTCACGATTTTGATGTGGCATATATGACTCACAAAATGATCAATAATCCCACACAGAGGTTCACGACTCGTAGTGTACTGCTGGACCCCTACCCCCACCCCCCCCCCCCACACACACAGACACACACATCCCGCACCACCACAACCACTCTGAGGCATGTCAAACTTTTTCTGTAGTAAACATGTGACCAAAGGCGGAGTGTCATGTTAAAAAAAACAGACATCATTCGATCGCTTTTATACATTGATTGATTTCCTAGGGATTTAATGTGAAAAAAATCAAATTTGAGCTACATGTGCACCAAAATGGATTGCAAAATCATATGTGTCCCTGGTGCATGTTTCCCTGTGCAAGAGATTTCAAAACATTGAGAATATAGATTTTTAAAATTCAGTAAATCCAAAACTTAGTTGAAATTCATGAAACTTATCGTGGTGTCATATATGGACACCAGTAGACTGTGATATTGTATTTTTTCGTCAAATTTGAGACCCATTTTGATATAATCTTCTTACAAACGGAAGATTATTAAAAAATGGCAACCAATATCTCATACGGATTATTTATTCGGACCGTGTGCGTTAGACCGTGCCATGCTTCAGTTAAGCAGTAAAGCGGCAGAATGAATCATCAATAAACCAAAAAATATACGTGCTGCCACACGCCCCGTGTGCCGTGCGAGCATGCGTGAGTTGACGGGACACATGCGAGCAGTCCACCATGCAGGCATACTAGGAGGTGTGCGTGTAGGTGTGCGTATTGACGGGAAGCGTGCGAGTTGCTGTGTGAAATGATGGTAGGAATGGCAGAAGTCCGCCGCGCAGGCTCACAGGGAGGCGAGACAGCCTTTGACTGCCGCCCGCCTCGCTCCCACTCGTCCGTATTAATTACGCGCCCGAGCCGCCGGCCATAATAGGCGGCCGCACCCCCGGTCCACAGTGGTCACCAACGTCTGGACTATGGAGTGTATGAGGATGCCGCCGAAGCGCACCATCGGAGGGAGTGGTGACGCCGGGGCTGGTGAAGCACCCGCGCAACGCGTTTAGGTGGGCACGGAGGTTGCCGTCACCACCGACGAGGTCTCACGCGGGCAGCAGCACAACCTTGACTTCGTCGGCACCGTCGTGCCCTCCCAGCCAGAGCCGAAGGTCAACAGCAACTCCGGCAACGACTGCGACTCTGACGGTAAACCGGTTAGTCATCTATATACCCATTTGTGCGGCAAACATATCATGTGTTTTCTCTGGTTACTCTCCCCCCTCTATAATTTTTTTGGAATACAAATCCTATGGTTATGTTCTTAGTCCATGAAATCAGAGTAATTAAGATCCGTTAGATGCACGTAGTGTATTGATTGTTTGAATGTTATCCGTATAGAGTTAGTGATTAATTGTTTGTTCTGTACAAATGATTTTTGCTAATAATCTGACTAGGGTTAGCTTGCGTGCTAATAATTCATGGCCAGATCTTGAGAATTGATTTTGAATGTCCTACATATATGTTTGTGCCTTTTTTCTTCCAGATCTTGAGAATTGATGTTGAATGTCCTACATGTATGTTTCTGCCATTTTTTTTCTTTCAGATTGGTATGTACACAGATGAGGCTCCGGAAGCGCCGCCGCCGAATGTAGATCTTGGACCCGGCAGCGCGGCCAGAAGCGGCCACGACCCCTGGACCTGAGGAACCAGTAGAATCTCCGGCGGACCGCATCAGTGATCTCCCGGACGCCATCCTTGGGGAGATCATCTCCCTTCTCCCCACCAAGGATGGCTGCTGCACACAAGTCCTCACATCTCGGTGGCGCACTCAGTGGCACGCCGCGCCTCTTAATCTCGATTGTCGTCAGCTATTGAGACGTCTCCAACGTATCTATAATTTATGAAGTATTCATGCCATGTTTACAACAATTTTATATGGTTTTGGTATGATTTGCATGGAACTAACCCGGACTGACGCTGTTTTCAGCAGAACTACCGTGGTGTTGTTTTTTGTGCAGAAATGAAAGTTCTCCAAATGAGCTGAAACTTTTTGACGATTTTTTTTGGAACAAAAGAGGCACTAGAAGCTTCATGGAAGGACCAGACGGTGAAGGAGTAGGGCACAAGACACCGGGGCGCGCCTGGGCCCTTGCCCGTGCCCCGGTGGGTTGTGCTCACCTCGAGGCCCATCTTAGCGTGAAACCAATGCCAAAAATTCCTATAAATAGAGAAACCATCAGGGGTAAACCTAGATCAGAAGTTCCACCGCCGCAAGCCTCTGTAGCCACGAAAAACCAATCTAGACCCCGTTTCGGCACCCTGCCGGAGGGGGAAATCATCACCGGTGGCCATCTTCATCATCCCGGCGGCCACCATGATGAGTAGGTAGTAGTCCACCCTCGGGGCTAACGGTTTGTACCAGTAGCTATGTGTTTAATCTCTCTCTCTCATGTTCTTGAGATGGCACGATCTTGATGTATCGCGGGCTTTGTTAATATAGTTGGATCATATGGTGTTTTCCCCTCTCTATCTTGTTGTGATGAATTGAGTTTTCCCTTTGAGATTTCATTTTATCGGATTGAATAGTTTCATGGATTTGAGAGCACTTGATCTATGTCTTGGCACTCAACTCTCGGATTCCCGAGGTGACATTGGGGTAATCTATGCATAGGGGGTGATGCACGTTTTCGTCCTTGTTTCTCCGGTAGAAATCTTGGGGCACTCTTTGAGGTTCTTTGTGTTGGATCGAATATTATGAATCTGAAATTGTTTGATGCGTATCGTATAATTAACTCATGGATACTTGTGGTGACATTGGAGTATCTAGGTGACATTAGAGTTGGTTGATGCGTATCATATGGTGTTATTTTAGTATGAACTCTTGAATAGATCGAACGGAAAGAATAACTTTAAGGTGGTTTCGTACCCTACAAACAATTTCTTCTTATGTTCTCCGCTAGATAGGAACTTTGGAGTGATTCTTCATCGCACGTTGAGGGAAGGTTATATGATCCAATTATATTAGCATTGTTGAGAGATTGCACTAGCGAAAGTACGGACCCTAGGCCTTGTTTTCAAGCATTGTAATACCGTTTGTGCTTCATTTTATCACTTGCTACCTTGCTGTTTTTATTTATTCAGATTATAAAAATATATTTCTACCATCCATATTACACTTTTATCACTATCTCTTCGCCGAACTAGTGCACCTGGACAATTTGCCATTGTGTTGGGTGTGTTGGGGACACAAGAGATTTCTTGTATTTGGTTGCGGGGTTGTTAGAGAGAGACCATCTTCATCCTACACCTCCCACGGATTGATAAACCTTAGGTCATCCACTTGAGGGAAAATTGCTACTGTCCTACAAAACTCTGCGCTTGGAGCCTCAACACCAGCCTACAAGAATAAAGTTGCGTAGTGATCTTTTTTGTGCAACATTTACCCTAACTGTTTTTGTGTTTTAACATGATTAGGCTACTGTAGTGATCTTTTTTTATAGCTTTTGTTTCAATAAAGTGCCAAGTAAAGCCTTTGGGATAGTGTGGATGATAGTTGACTTGATTCTGTGCAAAAACAGAAACTTTTGCGTCCAGTGCAGAAATTCCTGTCTTTTACTGGAATGTGTAAAAATTCTTAATTTTATACAGTTCATGTGTATACAAATTTTATACGTTTTCCTATTTTTCAGAATTTTTAGAGTTACAGAAGTATGATGTTAATTCAGATCTTAACGTGCTATTCTGTTTTTGGCAGATTCTGTTTTCAATGCATAGTTTGCTTGTTTTATGGTTTGTATGGCTTATATTGCTTAATATAAATTGTGGAAATTGTAGAGTACAGTAAGCATTGTTTGAGAACAATAATTAATCTTGTCTTTGACAGTACCAAAGTGAATGATTTGTCTTTATCATACTAACCCATCTCACGAAGTTCCGTTAGGTTTTGTGTGATTGAAGTTTTCAAGTTTTGGGTGGGATGTCGATATGAGGAGAATAAGGAGTGACAAGACCCTAAGCTTGGGGATTCCCAAGGCACCCCAAGTTAAATATACAAGGAAGATCCAAGCAACTAAGCTTGGGGATGCCCCGGAAGGCATCCCCTCTTTCGTCTTCAACATTATCGGTAACCTCACTTGGAGCTATATTTTCATTCGCCACATGATATGAGTTTTGCTTGGAGAGTCATTTTATTTTATTAGGATTTTCTTGCTGTTATTTATAATAATGTTTTTCATATTACTTCAATAAAAGTGGCAAGGATAGCCTTCACCATGCTTATTTTGCAAATATATGAGTTGTTGTTTCAAAAATAGAAAGTTTATCGCTGTTGCAATAATTCTCCAGAAAAGTCATAATGTGATAACATGTTGAATATTCTGAAAATTAAGCTATGATAAATTTTCTACAGTGCTGTAATTTTTCAGAATTATTGGAGTTAGGGAAGTATGAAGAATATTGCATTCTTTACAAACTGTCCTGTTTAGACAGATTGCTGTTATGTTTGCATTGTTTGCATATGTTTGCTTGTTTAATGATTCTATTTGAGGATAGGAGTATTAAATATGCAGAGGCATTTAGTATGCAATGTTAAATAATAATTTTAGTGATTTGCTACAGTAGAGAATGATAAGGTTTTGCATTGATTTATCCTAACTTATCTCACGAGTTCTTGTTGAGTTTTGTGTGGATGAAGTTTTTAAGAATCAATAAAACCGTGATTTGAAAGGAATTAAGGAGACGCAAAAGCTCAAGCTTGGGGATGCCCAAGGCATCCCAAGTTAATAATCCAAGAAGTCTCAAGCATCTAAGCTTTGGGATGCCCCGGTAGGCATCCCACCTTTCTTCATCAACAATTATCGGTTAGCCTCGGTTGAGCCTAAGTTTTTGCTTCTTCACATGATGTGTGCTATTCTTAGAATGTCATTTTATTTTATTTGCTTGCTGTTTTAATAAAATACTTAGATCTGAAAGTTTTTAAATAAGAAAGAGTCCTCACTTAGCTACCCTTTACTCAACTACTCGCTTGATCTTCACTTATATCTTTTTGGAGTAGTTTGTTATTTACTCTTGTGGTTCACTTATATCCTATGAGTAAATTGTTGAATGAATTGAATATCATGAAGTTGAAATTTTATATCCATATCATCCCTAGTAGTGGCTTCACATTGGGTTTAGAAAGTGAAATCTTTTGAAGCTTGACAATTTTGAAGCTTGACAATCACAATATTGGTCATACAAGCAATTCATGAATGATTAGTATAAGGAAGAGAACTTTCACATGCAAATATATTATCTTGTACATCTTCTATGATTGTGAATACCCATTAATTATTTTCTAACTTGAGCAAATTAGTTGAAGTTGGACAAGGAAGACAACGTAATGAGTTATATTTGGGTATATTTGCATAGAAGTTATATTGTCATGGATCCTCCAACATGTGGTGTTTGCCTAGGATCTTTTGCTAGCCAAAAATTCATACTAAGTAGAGATACTACTTGTGCATCCAAAATTCCTTAAACCCAGTTTCTTGCCATGAGTGTCCACCATACCTACCTATGGATTGAATAAGATCCGTCAAGTAAGTTGTCATCGGTGCATAAAGCAATAAAAATTGCTCCTAAATATGTTTGATCTTTTATTGTAAGGGAAAATTGAGTGTTGTACGAACTTGTGATGGCAAAGTAATAAAAGTGACAGACTGCATAATAAAGGTTGCTATCATAAGGGGCAATATAACGTGATGTTCCTTTGCATTAAGAGTTTGGGCATCCAAATAAAAAGAGCATGGCAAGCTCTGCTTCCCTCTACGAAGAGCCTATCTTTTACTTTTGAGTATTTACTTTTATGCAAAGAGTCAATAGTATGAATTCTCATTTCAACCTCAATTATTCTCTAGTTGGCAAGCGTCATGTGGTGGGGAAAGATCTAGGCACATATGGCCAGTCAAATATATTTGATCATGATTTATTATTGTTGACAATTATCTCTATGATAAATGAGTTGGGAGGCGAAACATTAAGCCCCTATCTTTCTCTGTGTTCGATGGATGCCATTTATTCTAAGAATATGCTTTGAGTAGTAGCAATCATGGAAGACTATATGATGATTGAGTGTGTGGAGCTCTTTTTTTAGACTCTGTTGAATAAGTTGAATTGCAATTGTTTGGTGACTGAGAACATAGGTTGTTGAGTTTCAAGAGAATTCATTGTTTGAACCTTAACATGTGAATTGGTTGCTACTTTGTCATGATGAGTTTTATGAGAAAGAGTTACTGTTATGATGCTAGGAAAAGTGATTGAAATTATCATTGATCAAACTTATGCACTATGCTAGCATTCACACTTCATAAATTATTTCTTTTATCATTTACCTACTCGAGGACGAGTAGGAATTAAGCTTGGGGATGCTGATATGTCTCCAACGTATCTATAATTTATGAAGTATTCATGCCTTGTTTACAACAATTTTATATGGTTTTGGTATGATTTGCATGGAACTAACCCGGACTGACGCTGTTTTCAGCAGAACTACCGTGGTGTTGTTTTTTGTGCAGAAATGAAAGTTCTCTAAATGAGCTGAAACTTTTTGATGATTTTGTTTGGAACAAAAGAGGCACTAGAAGCTTCATGGAAGGACCAGACGGTGAAGGAGTAGGGCACAAGACACCGGGGCGCGCCTGGGCCCTTGCCCGTGCCCCGGTGGGTTGTGCTCACCTCGAGGCCCATCTTAGCATGAAACCAACGCCAAAAATTCCTATAAATAGAGAAACCATCAGGGGTAACCCTAGATCAGAAGTTCCACCGCCGCAAGCCTCTGTAGCCACGAAAAACCAATCTAGACCCCGTTTCGGCACCCTGTCGGAGGGGGAAATCATCACCGGTGGCCATCTTCATCATCCCGGCGGCCACCATGATGAGGAGGGAGTAGTCCACCCTCAGGGCTGACGGTTTGTACCAGCAGCTATGTGTTTAATCTCTCTCTCTCGTGTTCTTGAGATGGCACGATCTTGATGTATCGCGGGCTTTGTTAATATAGTTGGATCATATGGTGTTTTCCCCTCTCTATCTTGTTGTGATGAATTGAGTTTTCCCTTTGAGATTTCATTTTATCGGATTGATTAGTTTCATGGATTTGAGAGCACTTGATCTATGTCTTGGCACTCAACTCTCGGATTCCCGAGGTGACATTGGGGTAATCTATGCATAGGGGGTGATGCACGTTTTCGTCCTTGTTTCTCCGGTAGAAATCTTGGGGCACTCTTTGAGGTTCTTTGTGTTGGATCGAATATTATGAATCTGAAATTGTTTGATGCGTATCGTATAATTAACTCATGGATACTTGTGGTGACATTGGAGTATCTAGGTGACATTAGAGTTGGTTGATGCGTATCATATGGTGTTATTTTAGTATGAACTCTTGAATAGATCGAACGGAAAGAATAACTTTAAGGTGGTTTCGTACCCTACAAACAATTTCTTCTTATGTTCTCTGCTAGATAGGAACTTTGGAGTGATTCTTCATCGCACGTTGAGGGAAGGTTATATGATCCAATTATATTAGCATTGTTGAGAGAATGCACTAGCGAAAGTACGGACCCTAGGTCTTGTTTTCAAGCATTGCAATACCGTTTGTGCTCTGTTTTATCACTTGCTACCTTGCTGTTTTTATTTATTCAGATTATAAAAATATATTTCTACCATCCATATTACACTTTTATCACCATCTCTTCGCCGAACTAGTGCACCTATACAATTTGCCATTGTATTGGGTGTGTTGGGGACACAAGAGATTTCTTGTATTTGGTTGCAGGGTAGTTAGAGAGAGACCATGTTCAACCTACGCCTCCCACGGATTGATAAACCTTAGGTCATCCACTTGAGGGAAAATTGCTACTATCCAACAAAACTCTGCGCTTGGAGGCCCAACACGAGTCTACCAGAATAAAGTTGCGTAGTAGACATCAGCTATTTGTCGATGATGATTCTGAACTCCCTGGAGCCATCATATCCTCCCACCAGGGCTCCGTTCAATGCATCTGCATCCCAGCATGCTACCTGCTGGACATACCCTACATGGTGGCCGCCTGGCTGACATCCCGTCAATTCGATCAACTCCAGCAACTTGAGTTCTACCATTACTACAGCGATGGGTTACCACCTAGTGCTGCATCTGTGCCCTCACCACCGATGCCCATCTCATGGTTTTCCTCCTCTCTCCACACCGCCACCTTGACCCGGTGCCATCTAGCAGACAATCTGGTACAAATGCTTCGACTCCCACTGCTGAAAAAACTTGCACTTGTGTTGGTTCATCTGTCGGTGGCCTCACTGCACAGCATCATCCACTCCAGCTGCCCTGCACTGGAGCGTTTGGTGCTTGTTTTTGGAATAGGAATCCATATCCCTTGTCTCAAAATAAAGTCGCCTCACCTTGTAAGCATTGGAATTCATTTTGAAGGACAGGAGCTCATCATCGAAGATGCCCCTTCACTTCAAAGGTTGCTCCTTGATTGTTGTTATAAACCTTTGCAAATAACTTTGGTCTCTGCGCCTAAACTGGAGACCTTGGGTGCAATTCGTGATCCATTTAAATGGTTCGAGATGTTGTTTGCCTCCACACCTATTGAGGTACTGTATATTATTCACGTACACTTTTGTAATTTGCATTTTTCATTTGTGCGCATAAGTTAAGTATCATCTTGGAGTACACTTTCAGTGCTAATATTATGTTCTATGCTCAATGAAGAGCTTGTCCATCCTATCAGTGGTGGTGGATTCTGTCAAGACCTTATATATCAGTATGTGGTGTTTTGATCTCAACATCTTTATTGCCTTGTTGCACTGTTTTCCATGTCTGGAGAATTTGTATATAAAGGTGATGATTTCACGCACATTGAAAGCCCATATATAATGTACTATAATTAATCGTTCAACTATCACTCTTTCAACATAATCTTTTTTAGACATTAACTGTTTTCAATCTTCATCTTTATTTAGGCAATAACACATGGAGAAAAAGGTATAACCAATCGATGGTTCAAGAAGCACCGGGATTTTCTCAGATCTCATGACATTCGTTTGAAGACAGTAACGCTGGAAGGATATGCATCCAACAATGCAAACACTAGCTTTGTCACATTCTTCATGTTGAATGCGAGGGCACTATTGTCCATGAGGATTAAGTTTTTCGACAAGAAATTTCTCACGGCTGCAAGTGTTGAACAGCATAAAAAGAAGTTTCGGGTGGACCTAAGGGCTTCTGATCGTGATCGGCTTCTATTTACAATAGCTTGTCGTCATCATGGAGCAATAAAAATTTTGTACTAGGATCTTGATTTTATGGATCAGACCGATCCATTTGATTGTGACTGCCAAAAACTTTGGTTGAGTTAGATGTCATTGTCCTATTCAATTTGGATTTTGTCTAAACCTGAAGAGCAATTAATCCTCGTGCTTTTGTACTATTTGTAAGCTGGAGTTAGATATTGTTGCCCTTTTCAACTCGGCTTTGACCCATATTTTCTTTCATACTGGGCCAATGGCTTGCCATTTCTTTAATTAAGACATAAATATTATAAGCATTCACAACATAGGGAAAGAACATCACTCTCGCGGGATCCTTGAGATGTTTGTTCATTACAGAACCCGCCAGTTCTTAGCGCCCACCAGCACCAACAAACTTATTTCCAGCTAACACACCAAATGAGCTGTAATTCTTAATAAGAAAAGCTGCATGGTAGTGACGGATTTGGATTTGTCATTTCGGACCCACGAGGAAAAAGCCTGTCCAGGGCGGTGCCGACTCGACAGTATACATTGAGAAACCTGGTTTTAAAATTACTGTAAATCCAAAACTCTCCTGAAAATCATGAAACTTGGCATGGTGTTATGACATGGCACCAACATGTTGTGGTAAAAAAATTAGTCCAATTTGGGACAAGTTTTGGTATAAACTTCTTACAAACCGGAGCTTCTCTCAAAAAGGCTCATGGTTCCGAGAGGGAACTTGTCACCTATGTGTGCGAAATGACATACGCTGTCTCTTCCCACCTTGATTTATTTTACAGAGGCAACATGCAACTGTAGGAGCGTCGTCCTATAAATATGAAATTATTCAGGGTTCATTTTGCCTTTTTATACATTATTTGAGTTTTTTAGGCATTTTGGAACATACTTTGGTGTGTGCAAAGGTCATGTGTGTACTAGCCACCTATGTTATTGGATGTTCAATCTGTTTATGGAATCAAGTCCTTATAAGTTATAAGTACATATGTTGTTGCTCTGTGTGCAATGACATCGCACACGGACCATACTAGGGAACCCGTCGGTGATGATTTCATCAATCGCTGACAATTGTATACCAGCAAGCGTTTGCCCACAACACACACGGCTTATTAGCAGCAATCGTATGTATTATTATCGGTCTTCGCACACATTTCTGATTACATACCTGTTTGCCGCGTATCACACACATCTTGTTAAATTGAACCGTTTCTGTTCTCTTGGCTCAAAGCAAACAGTTCATCCGAGTGAACCGTATGTCGTATATCGCACACACCTTGATATGGCTGACCGTTTCTTTTGTGTTGCCTAATCACAAACAGTTCATCTGAGTGAACTGTATGCCGTATATCGCACACGCCTTCATCTGGCTGCCCATTTCTGTTGTTATGCCTCATTGCAAAGAGTTCATTGAACTGAACCGTATGCCTCGCATCGCACACACAACTAAAATCTGAACCATGTTTGATGTATCCGCCATCGCAAACGTTTTGCACCTTTTTTGATGGTTTTTTACATCACCGTTTGCGATTAATGCATCGCACACAGTTTTGTCGAAGGGTGTCTGGTTGTAGTGTCACCTTAGCAGCATCCTGCAGTAGTGTTACATGCATCAACCAGGATGGAGGTAGTAGCGCAGAAACATCAAATCCCATGACGTGGAATGCCGTTCAATCTTGGTGCACGCGCGTGGTCCGCGTGGCTAGGGTGGCGGCCAATCAAAAAGCAACCCACAATAGGGTCAGCGCACACAGTTTCCAGAGGCTACGGAAATTAACCGTGTGCGATAATAAATGACCAGGATTGAAGGGGAATCCAAATTTCCTTCGTCGTCTATCCTTGAGCTCTTGATAAACCAATGCACTATACTGTTGTCCGGCCACTCCGCCCCAGAGCTCTCACCAAGCGTCGTTCATGCCACCGCGCCGCACACTAACCGGTAAGGAAGCGATGGCATCCCGACGCACCGAGTTCCTCGCCGCCCACGACCGCACACAAAATGGTAGGGAAGCGATGGCATCCCGCCGTGCCGAGTTCATCGCCGCTCGCGACCTCACACCTACGTGGGTGGACTTTGAAGCTGCCCAGGCCGAATGGGCGGTAGAGCAAGAGGTGGCCAAAGCCACACAGAGGGAGCGGAAAAGGCAGAAAGCACTCAAGAAAAGAGAGTCCCGCCGCCGCAAGAAAGAAGAGGGGACACACGCTGCTGAAAAGAGCTCGGCGGAGATCCAAGCACGATGGGGTGTCGCCGACAAAGCCGGGAAGGAGTACTAGTAGTTAGTGTGTGTGTCTGTGTCGCCCATACGTTTGTTTAATTAATTACGAGCATCTACCAGTACTAGTTCCTACTGTAGTTTTTAGAGCAAATTACCAGTACATTAGCCTAGATTCAATGGAAAAATTCCTATCATATGCATCAAATGGTGTCTTTTTCTCTATAGGAATTGAGATGCATGTCATCTCACTTCCTATGATTTTCCTATTCCTATAAAATTCCTATCCTATGAACCAAAGGAGGCATCCGCTGGTGTACAGTAATACTGTAGCTAGCAGTATTGCTGGTAGAGTAGTTTTCTTCAAGAAGCGGAATTCTACGAAGTCATGATAGTTCCTTCGTTCGAGCAACTTTACAGTGGGAAAGGTTGGGCTTGTGATTTGATGGCTCATTAGTCATTATTATTGCGGCGCGACGACCGGGGTGACTCTCCCCTGGAGTTCTACGTGCATGGCAAGTGGACCTGGATGGTCGACGTCCCCCATGTCGGTGAACGAAAGTATTCTTTCCGATATCAAGGAGCAAGGAAACCGCGTGGTATAGTATCACTGCTGATTTATATTTATTTTTTATTTTTGATGAAAGCTAGCGTTTCAACTCTTACGACGAAGGAGTGCGGAACACGACACGTGCTGGATGTCCCACACGTCAGCGAAAGGAGTGGGACATGAACAGCGTGGTAGAGCGTCTCCACTTCGAGGTCGGAGACCACACGTAGTACTAGTAGTAGTAGTATATAAGGATACAAAGTGCGATCCGGAGAGACATACGCGTCTAGTTGGAAGGTCTTGGACCATACACGTAAACAAATATAAAACCTAATATGTGCATTGCCACGTACATCATAATATCACCGTGGATTGCCACGCAGGTTCATACTATTTGTGCCTTTCTACTTCACTTACTGCGCTACATTACTCAGGTTCGTACATCCCAGCGTACGTGTCCATCTCGAAGTTCCAGTCCCACGTGTTCTTCATAGATGGCATGATCCATAACGGTGGGCAACAGGAGTCCATATCATCGCAGCTTCTTAGTGTGGCTCCCCACGATGGAGACTAATCCAAACTGAAGCAGCATAGATCAGGGATAGGGGCGTTCAAGATATGAATCCATCGGTGCGCAATGAAAACACACCCGTTCTTCATGAACGGCCGGGCGTCGTCGTCGTGCACGGAAGGTGGCATTGTTTGCAATATGGGGTAGTTGTCCCCAATGAAAATCGAGTACTCTTCAAGTGTGTTCATCCACACCCAGGTAGCATCACGGGGGTCGAACACGCCGCCGTCCATCTGGTACACCTAGCATCTCAAACCTGGATACGTGGTGACGTGCATGGTTATGGTCCATGCAGTATAATAAGGTGACATAAGCAGAGGATACAGATTAAAATAAAATTCTTGATATTGCTTATTTCTATGAGGGGGAAGGGAAGCAATGTATAGACCAGCTGCAGCACAGGCGACGACAAACAATTTGAGAGTGTTACCTGGGCCGTGTACATTAATTAAAGGAGTAGTAGTTTTGTTTGATGGGATTATGGCTACCTAGCTAGTACTACACGGAATTGAAATTGTTAAGTCCTTTATAGTTTATATACAACTGGCATTATAAAGTTGCGTAGATGACTATCCCAATCAATAAAAAAATAAGGAAAGAACTACTCCTGCTCCTGGAGTATAAAGAGGCATGTACTGAAATGTTATAAGATGACATGGCAATAAGATATACGATAGCTCCTGGCTCTACTACTCTTAGATCGGAGAGAAGGGATTACCTGGATACATGATCAGGGTCCGATCGTGATAGATCGTGGCACCTTGTTGCCCTTCAATGGTACCATGGTCCCAATTCAGCTACAAGGTTCCAAGTTAGACCAAATGGCCCATGCACATCCACGATTGGCGATCTGATTTTGATCGGGGGATGACTTTGCCCTGCATAATCGTGCAAACAAGGCGGAATTCATAGAAACCAGATGAAAATCATTACATTTTGAAAACTTTTCATATAAACCGGACGAGACACATTACTATTTTTATACAAACCGGAGTAAAACCTACTCTAAACAAGTTGCAACTATAATGTGGGCGGCGCACGGACGCCGGCCGGCCGTGGTGTCCTTTGAGGCTACTCATAGTGGGGAGTATCATATAATACAATATACTAGTGCATGATACTAGTGTATGATATACTACTTTTATAGTGCATAGTATCATAGAGTAGTATCATAGATGATCATATTTATTGCCATGCATGACCCCACTGTCTCTTCTTTAATTCTCTGCCACATCACCATGTATGCCATTCCCGAGTGTATGTACTCCCCACTATGGCCAGCCTCAACGCGGAGTAGTCACGTGCACCGGGAAGCGGCGCTCTCTCGGCCGTCGCGCTGCTTCAAAGCCGGCACCAATGAGAGGTCACCTTCGCTCTGGCCGGGCATTAATGCGGCACTGATGCTCTGGGGCGACGCTGACCGTTTCAGGCTGGAAGCGCCCGCTGGCAAGGGAGGGGGTTTGGGTCGGCCAGGGTGGTCAGACGCGGGCGTGGTGGTATTGATTTTGTACCGTTTCGGGTGTAGTACTGGTAGTTTGCAAAACTACTCAATTATTGCACTTAGTTTCCTAAAAAATTATGGTAAAAAACATTACTTGCAATGCATGCATGCATGACCAATATATATGACCAATAAAAAACTACAACATGAACGCAACGATTTAATGCACATTGTAATCTCAACATGTGATGGGGAGCTCTAAATTTGAATTTGAAACTTATAAAACAGAAAAATTCAAAACAAATAAACTGGAAGAGAGGGAGTATATCATAGGATGTGTCCCATACGAAACAAGTCCCTTGGTTTGTCACCGCGATGATGCAGTTAGAAAGGAGCACAGCGTCTTCGTACTCGTACGACAACAAATCGGTCACAGACAGCATGGTCCACCTTTGACCGCCATGTGCAGGGTTCGTGAAAGCAATCGCGATGTCGAACACCGCGATGAGAGTGGGCAGCAGGGGAATTAGGAAATGGACATGGAAGTAGACTTTATAATGTATTTACTACGTGATCAAACTCATCACTTACCTGCTCATCGGACAAAATCCGAGTGCCCCTCAACGTCGGCATCTCAAGGGGCGTAAACTTGCAACTACGGCCATGCCACGCTGGAGAGAACCCCAAGGAAACATCCTCGTCCTCGAGGACGCATGGCAGACCAACTAGCATGGCCTTCTCCCACGCATATTTACGCACCCTCTTAAAATATTTGGTGCAAGTACCGCTAAGTCTTGCGGATGTGAGGAAGTCGGAGCGACTTACGATTTCTCCCAAAGGATCGTCGTCCAAGGTCTCCCAACTTTGACGAGCACGAGAAGTACCAGTGCCTTGCGAATCCATGGCAATGGCGATGAACTACCTTGTCCCTTGTGGAGCTGGTTTACACGAGAGGAGATGGTAACTGCAAGGCTTCGTCCCGTTGGAAAGGATGTTCTGCGGGCGCACACTAGTGCAGTTTATATTTGAGATTAGGGAGCTGGCGGGCGGTTCGTTGTACGGCACGTTCGCGTCCATCCACTAGCCCGGAATTAAAGCACGCATGACTGGGATTAGTTTGTTTTCCGGGCGCATGGACCAACGTGGACTAGCGGACCTCGTCGCCCTTTTTCGAGCACGACTTCGACAACTACGTGTGTGACATGCATGCATTCAAATCTTGCGTGACCAAACACCGTGTGAGGCGGAGCGGTAGGCTGTCGAACTACAGCTTACATGTTCTAGCCATGTCACTCCGCTGGTGTACTATGCATTATTTGGCACGAACGTTCCTTGGAGCTCATGCTGCAACTGGCGTACTAGTACTCGACAGCCCGCTTCCCTTCTCCTTCCTCTTCCACTGCCCGGGCACATCCGCGGGAAGTGACCGGTCAACCCTAATGATGCACGCATGACCACTAAAATTTCCTTTCTCTTATCTCTATGAAATAAATGTAGCGTGAGACTCAAAGCCCTTTAAGTCTGAGTATAATGGAAATCTATTTTTTAGATGAGCCCAATAAACAAGAAAGGAGGGAGTATTAGAATTATGTTTTTTTAAAACAAAAGGCGCTCGCCAAGCTTTCATTCATTCATCTTAAAAGCAGTTTACATTGAGGAGTAGTACTACGTAGATATCTCGAATCCATACATACCATGCAATAGTAGAACTAGTACTACTAAGTACTACATAACCTAAGCTAGACCACACTACTCGTCGTCAGAGATGGGTAGGCGGTCGCATGCTGCAACTCCAGCTCCCCCTGCTCCTCCTCCAGTTTGGCGAACATCTCGTTGATCCCCCACTCCCGCTGGCGGTGGAAGTGGCGGTTGGCCTCCACCTCGGCCTCCGACTGGATGGACTCGAGGATGGCCTGCTGTTCGGCCGCCCCCGCGTCGTCGTCCTCCTCCTCCATCTCCACCTCGCCTGCGTCGTCGTCCTCCTGTTCTGGCTCCGCATCGCCCTCATCGTCGTTCTCCTCCTCCGGCTCCGTGTGCTGCTCCGCTTCCACCGCCTCCTCCTCCGGCTCCGGCTAGTCCGGATTCCGGAGGCAGGGCAGCTGCGATTCGGACTTCACGCCGCGTCCAGATCTCTGGAAGAAGATCAAAGCACCGCTCTGGCGAGGGCATGGCGTATGTCGTTACCTTTGGCCGGGCCATGGCTATCGGGCGATGGAGACCGGAGAAGAGGCGGAGGGAGGGGAATGAATGCGGCTACTGTTTGGGTTCGCCGTCCGGCTTAAATAAATGCGCTCCATCATGTGTACTCGCGCGTGCACAAATTGTAGACATAAGGGTCTGTTTAGGGGGCGTCACGTAACTAGTATGTGTGTGAGATTCTGAGAGACAGAGTGTGTGTGTGCGCCTCTACTCTTCGGACATTTACTCCACCTTTTGCATCGGGATATAAGTATAATGGTTACTATACTTTAGCTTGTGATTTATACCGTTTACGTAGCCATATTAATGTGGTTGTGTAAAAAAAAGTCACTTGCTGCTCGTGATTTGCGTTAGTATATAATTATGAGAAGTTTGCTAACTACTAAAATAAAGTGGAATTTGTCCATGTTATATAACTAAATTAAGGTGATTGATTATCATATGGGTAAGGTTGGACGAAGGTTTGTAGGAACAAATGCTCCACCTAGAGTATGTGTGAGTGTGAAATGGAGTCTTATAGTGTGTGTGTGAAACTGAGTCTTTGGTAGGGAAAGTAATTAAGTGTGTGTGGATTCATCGTAGAGAGGTGATGTGTATGGCAGAGGCCTCCAATGAGGGGGGGGGGGTACGAGAGAGAAGAGGCCCGTAAAGAGGGAAGAGAAGGAGTGTGCGCGTGAGAGGAGTGGACATCGAGATAACGTGTTTGTTCGAGAAACAACGAGGAAGACTACTGTCAATGGTGCATGTAGGCGGGAATTAAATGAAGGGATAGTCTTATTGGTTTCTGGGATAGAGGGAAGGAGTGGGAGAGGAGGTAGCTAGAAGGAGATAGTTGTGATGCCCCCGGCTCAATCGTGCACTAATCATACACGCAAATGCACACGATCAAGCCTAAGGACTCACGGGAAGATATCACAACACAACTCTAAAACATAAATAAAGTCATACAAGCTTTATATTACAAGCCAGGGGCCTTGAGGGCTTGAATACATAAGCTCGCATACAAGCGTCAGCGGAAGCATCAGATATCTGAGTACAGATATAAAAGAAAACACATATAGGCCCTTAAAAGGCGGGGCAAAAGAAAACACTACGATCGAAAGGCGCAGGCCTCCTGCCTGGGACCCTCTGAACCTACTCCTGGTCATCGGCTAACTCGTAGTAGTATCCACCCTCGGGGTAGTAGTAGTGATCGTCGGCGTGGGCAGCTGTATCTGGGGCTCCGTCATCTGGTTGCATCAAAAGGTTATGGGGGAAAAAGAAAGCAAAGAAACTGTGAGTACTCATCCGAAGTACTCAACAAGCAAGGATCTACACTACATATGCAACATTATCAAAGGAAGGCTGTATATGTGGACTGGGCTGCAGAAATGCCAGAATAGAGGGGAAAGCCTAGTCCTATCAAAGACTAGCATCTTCAACGGTCTTGCAGCATTAGAAGAGTGTAGAGTAGTACAGTATAGAGTAGTAGTATCATTAAGTCTCAACCTCACCCAGAGATCCTTTCTCGACTCCCTGCGAGAAAGCAATCCCAGAGCCATACTGTCATCAACCTCGGCCAGAGATCCTTTCTCGACTCCCTGCGAGAAAACAATCCCAGAGCCATAATATCCAAGTATCCAGTTCTCGTTTTATCCATCGGGATACAACTCCGAGCGTCCGTTACCGAGGATCCGGCTATGCATAGATTAGTTCTTCCCTACAGGGGTGCACCAACTTACCCACCATGCTCGCTTAACTCCGGCCGGACACACTTCTCTGGGTCATGCCCGGCCTCGGTCAAATGACACACCGCAACCCTACCTAGAGCTCAGCAGAGAGGTCCCCGCCGGTCTGCATCCTAAGCACTCAGGGGTCATGGGCCATCGCCCTGTGCACTCTGGGTCATTGTGTGCAGAGTGGATACCAGCACCGCCTCGGATGGTCGGTACGATCCGACCGTGCCACAATGCTGAACTGGACGTCTGACAGAACTTTCGGCTGATGCCACGATGCGGAGTGCCCATAACATTTCCCGCGTGATGGTTAGTGCTATCGGGCCAAAGGCCCACTCAGATCAAATATCCAAATCGTAGTGTGTTGGTAGTGTGGTAACGAGCAAAGACTCACGATCGATGTGACCCCGTCGCCCCGTCTTGAGGACTTGCGACAAGGGCTAAGAATGTCCGACCACACCTCGTATACATATCTCGGGCAACCTCCAGGTCAACCCGTCTCCACAACACTCGCCACTTAGGCTCACGCGGGTACCCCTCAGGGTCTACCCGCCTTTCCAAGTAACAGTGTAAAGTCCAAGTATCCGTGTGTCCATAACATCAGGGGAATCCGAGGTATCACCCTCGTTGGATTCCTACTCGATGTATCCGTCAAGGTGAACTCGGAGGAATCACCCTCGATGGGTTCACACTTGAGGTGTTGCACGACAACGTCGTTATCGGAAGTGGTGAAGGAGGAATCACCCTCGATGACCACGACCGAATAGCTACTCTACAGAGTTAACTTCAGAAGTGCTACACGAGGTATCACCCTCGGCACTCGATAGTAAGGCTGCAGTGTTGTTACAACTAAGGGGGTGATGTGCGGTGCCGAGGCCAGGTTGTCGAGTCTTCTGATAATCCAGCGGGGCAATCGGGACAAGTGGGGTCACTGATAGATCTCTACCAAGCCTATACTAGACAGTTTAGGATAAGCAGGTAAGGTTTCAATAGCAGGTTACAACAAACAGGCTATGCATCAGAATAGGTAAAGCAGTAGCAGCAGCAATTCTAATGCAAGCACAAGAGAGAGGAGAATAGGAGATATTAGAATGTTCAAAGGGGGGGGTGCTTGCCTGGTTGCTCTGGCAAGGAGGAGGGGTCGTCAACACCGTAGTCGATCGAGGCAGCAGCAGTGGCATCAGTCTCGAAGTCTAACGGAGAGAAGAGGGGGAAGAAACAATAAATACAACGCAAACAGATGCATGACATGGTAATAAACGGTGCTACGTGTGATCTAACGCGGTACTACGCGATACTGGTGAAGGGGGAAACATCCGAGAAAGTATTCCCGGTGTTAGGCATTTTCGGACAGACGAATCGGAGGGGAAAGGTTTGATGTTCGCTATGCTAGGGATGTGTGGCGGACGAACGGACCTTGCATTCGGATTTGTCTCGTCGTTCGGAGCAACTTTCATGTATAAAACTTTTTCATCCGAGTAACAGATCATTTTATATGAATTATTAAAGTTTTAACAATATTCTGAAATTATTGTTAATTAGAAAATAATGATTAAATGCTAGGTGCACCCAGCTCTGCGTACACATAAGTGTACCAGAGGATGACATGTGGGTCCAGGGGGTCCCGGTTGACCAGTCAATGTTTGACTGGTCAACAGGGGGTGGGGCCCCCTTTCATACACAGATTTGCTAATTACCATTTTAACCTAGTTTGAATAGTAGGCTAATTAAAGTTAATTAGTTAACTAAACATGTAATTAATTAATTAATTATATTTTTTATTATATTTTTTAAACCTTTTTTTAACTCTGGGGCATGGGGGCCCCACTGGGAAGTGGCCCAAAGGGCCAACCGGGTGTGGGCTATTGGGCGCGCGGGTGCAGCGGAACAAGGCGGAGCCCCGGTGGTGCCGACGCTGGGCGTTCGATGCCGGACGCCGGAGCGTCCAGGCGGCGGGGCGCGGGCGGGGCTGGTGCCGGGCGAGGGGGCCAGCAGTGGCCGGCGGGGTGGAGCGCGAGGCCGGTGCGAGGAGGCATGGGCAGGGTTCGCGGGCGCGGCCGGTCCCAGTGAGAGGCGCGGCGGGCGTGGGCAACCAGGGGGAGGCCGGCGGTCGATGAGGCGGAGGAGAAGCAGCACTCCCAAGGGAGGGGGAAGCGGCGGCAGGGACGGCGCGTAGCAGGCCGCAGCGACGAGCTCGCGCGGGCAGGGACGGCTGTGGTGGGTCGGCGAGCGCCGTGCGGGGCGGTGTTGGAGCAGCAGCAGCGTTGGGCGGAGGCGAGCCGGGCGGGACGACGGCAGGGCTCGCCAGGAGGGGCGCGGGCGCGCAGGAGATGGGCGCGGTGGAGCGGGCGCGGGCCGGCGGGGCAGTAGCAGCGGCAGGGGGACGAGGCTGCAGTGTCATGACAACTAAGGGGGTGATATGCGCTGCCGGGGCCTGGTTGTCGAGTCTTCTGATAATCTAGCGGGGCAATCGGGACAAGTGGGGTCACTGATAGGTCTCTACCCAGCCTATACTAGACAGTTTAGGATAAGCAGGTAAGGTTTCAATAGCAGGTTACAACAAACAGGCTATGCATCAGAATAGGTAAAGCAGTAGCAGCAGCAATTCTAATGCAAGCACAAGAGAGAGGAGAATAGGCCATATCGGAATGTTCAAAGGGGGGGTGCTTGCCTGGTTGCTCTGGCAAGGAGGAGGGGTCGTCAACACCGTAGTCGATTGTGGCAGCAGCAGTGGCATCAGTCTCGAAGTCTAATGGAGAGAAGAGGGGGAAGAAACAATAAATACAACGCAAACAGATGCATGACATGGTAATAAACGGTGCTAGGTGTGATCTAACGCGGTACTACGCGATACTGGTGAAGGGGGAAACATCCGGGAAAGTATTCCCGGTGTTAGGCATTTTCGGACAGATGAACCGGAGGGGAAAGGTTTGATGTTCGCTATGCTAGGTATGTGTGGCGGACGAACGGACCACGCATTTGGATTTGTCTCGTCGTTCTGAGCAACTTTCATGTATAAAACTTTTTCATCCGAGTTACGGATCATTTTATATGAATTATTAAAGTTTTAACAATATTCTGAAATTTTTATTAATTCAAAAATGATGATTAAATGCTAGGTGCAGCCAGCTCTGCGTACACATAAGTGTACCAGAGGATGACATGTGGGTCCAGGTTGACCAGTCAACGTTTGACTGGTCAACAGGGGGTGGGGCCCCCTGTCATACACTGATTTGCTAATTACCATTTTAACCTAGTTTAAATAGCAGGCTAATTAAAGTTAATTAGTTAACTAAACATGTAATTAATTAATTAATTATATTTTTTAAAATCTTTTTTTAACTCTGGGGCGTGGGGGCCCCACTGGGCAGTGGCCCAAAGGGCCAACCGGGTGAGGGCTATTGGGCACGCGGGTGCAGCGCAACGAGGCGGAGCCCCGATGGTGCGGGCACTGGGCGTCCGATGCCGGACGCCGGAGCGTCCAGGCGGCGGGGCGCTGGCAGCCGCGGGCGGGGCTGGTGCCTGGTGAGGGGGCAAGAAGTGGCCGGCGGGGTGGAGCGCGAGGCCGGGGCGAGCAGGCGTGGCCAGGGTTCACGGGCGCGGCGACGGGCGCGGCCGGTCCCGGTGAGAGGCGCGGCGGGCGTGGGCAACCAGGGGGAGGCCGGCGGTCGATGAGGCGGAGGAGAAGCAGCACTCGCAGGGGAGGGGAAGCGGTGGCAGGGGCGGTATGTAGCAGGCCACAGCGACGAGCTCGCGCGGGCAGGGACGGCTGTGGCGGGTCGGCGAGCGCCGTGCGGAGCGGCGTTGGAGCAGCAGCAGCTTTGGGCGGAGGCGAGCCGGGCGGGGCGACGGCAGGGCTCGCCAGGAGGGGCGCGGGCGCTCAGGAGATGGGCGCGGTGGCGCGGGCCGGCGGGGCAGTAGCAGCGGCAGGGGGACGAGGCTGCAGTGGGGAGGGGAGCACAGCGGCAGCAGCTCGAGTCAGGGGGGTCGGTGAGCGCGGCGAACGGACAGAAGAGGGAGGGGGTTTGAGCGCGGGTCCTCACTTGCATTGCCGGGGAACACCGGCGAGGCTCGACGAAGCCGAGTCGAGGAAGATGAGGCGAGGACGACGACGGTGTAGTTCCGGCGGCCGAACGCGGAGAAGTAGTCGATCCCTACGGTGTGGCGATCTGCTGCTCGAATTCGTGGTCGGAGAGGAAGCATCGGTCGACGGTAGGGCTCCAGGCACAGTCCTAGGCGGCGGGGAGCACGGTGGCTGCGAGAACGGGGCGGCCATGGTGACGGCGTCCTCAATCCCCTCAGAACGAGAAGAGGGGCCAGAGCGAATCTGAAGGGAGAGGGAGATGGGGGATTTGGGGGCTAGGGTTTCGGTGCCCCCTAGGGGGGTTATAGACAGGGGTTGGGCCGGCCTGGTTGGCCTGGTGGCTAGCTGGGCCACGGCCTAGCAGGGGTGTTTGGTTTTTCTCCTTTTAACTTTTTTGTTAGTTTTTCTTTTCTGATAATGAACAGAGAGAGAAAAAGATTATTTGAGCTACCATCTCACTTGGGAAAAATAGGGAAGGTGTCCCTTTAAATCCCTGGTGATTTTTAGGCATTGCCTCAAATATTTTAGAGACCCGTGGAATTCATTTGTATTTTGCAAAAATGAGTTTGCAATTTTAAATTGCTGAAATAGCACTGTTTAAATGCTACTGCTCATTTTAGCATAAGGGTGATGTTGTTTTCCTTAACAATTAAATGTTATGGAATTTTTGACAGACGGTGAACATTTTTCCAGTAGGTTTTGGGCAACTTCAAATTCCACTGAAATTTTGAATTTGAATTTGACGACAGAATTTGATATGAGTTGTTTAATCACGGTGATCAGGAGTTGCAATGATGATGACTTGGCACTGATCATAAGGGATTACTGTGGTGTGATGCTGGGGATGTTACAAATCTCCTCCACTACAAGAAATCTCGTCCCGAGATTTAAGTGGGGAAGTAAAGAGTAACTTCAGGAAAACGGACCTTTGCAAGGTCGATTATTTGGTAGATAATTCAGGGAATGTGGTGGAAGTATCTCTCGAGTTGAAACTTAGGAAAACATCGAGAGCAAAGTATGAAGGTACAATAAGAAGTTTCAAGTGAATGGACAAACGATCGGTACCTGAACAGAGTGTGAGAAGCGGTTCAGAGCATCGGGAATAAATCATCTCGCGGAGGGTGGTTCGTGATAAAACACAAGGCCAAGAGTAAAGGATACTTCGGAATCAAGGATGTACATTAGAGTCAGGTTCCGATCCTGTGGAACTGTGGGGAGGGGGGTGTCGATCAAAAGTAGGGAGAACGGTGACATCTTAACGGTTATGACATCAAGGTATGTTAGAGGATAGTCTGTCAGTTATGTCGGTAACAACGTCGGTACCAAGGGCGAGGGATGAAGAGAACCATTTCCTGCTCGTTAAAACGAGGCGGACCAATAGGCAAAGTTCTCATCCATCGGGGGTTACCAAAATGTCATCAACAATAGTAACAGGGTCTCACTGACAGAGTTGTACACCGGGGTGTTACATAAGCAGGGAATTATTTCTGCTTATATCATATAGATCATGAGAAGGTTAAACAAACCAATGGAAAGGAAGATGTGTTTACACACAAGAATTGGGAGTACATCCTGCTCAAGGAAAAGCGGAGCACGATATACATGATAGGCCAACAAGATCAAAAGCATTTAGATAAAGGGGCGAGGGAAGAATCATGATATTACCCATACAACGGTGTTTGGATAATTGATCAAGAAAATTCAGCATTGCGCTTCCAATGTTCTTGTTGATGACCGAAGTACCACAGACATGCTTCGGGATAGCATTGACATGGTCATCGGTTAAAGGTCGGACGTTGGGAACACGAAGGATCCATCAGGATTTTTTTTATAGAACATCTCATGCAGTTTTACCAGGAAAAGATGAGGATGTGGCCGATGGGTTCAGCAGCAATTCATCGACATTGTCACAAAGGATATATTTTCAAAATTTATATGAAGAAGTTTGTGTTGGGGATGACAAGAATGTTGTTGATGATAAGACAAATCATCGAGGGGCAAGGATGGTATTTCTCAACCATGAATTCTATTGATATCCTCGAAGAGCTCGGAATGTTGATGATGATCATGACACAATTGTCGAGAGATTTCATGAAGATGTAATCGATCGGTGATGACATAAAGTCAAAGGAATGATGAAGCGAAAGGTTATTGGAGCCACGGGTACGACACAAACTCGAAATCAAGTTTGTTGTTTGAGGTGAAATGATAAGATGAGAAGAACGGCGTAGGCTTAGCTCATCGTCGAATATTGTGCTCTGGGAATAAGGACCAGGTAGCACAGTTAAAATTAGCATGATAATGATATAGCCGATCAGGCTAGAAATGATGGGATGGAGTATCATTCCAATAAGAATTCACAAGAGGTAGTACAATGACACAATATCCTTGAGGTATCATGGGGCAATACTTGAAGGTACATCTGAATAGAGGTTGGACAGGTGACATGATCTGCAGAGGACAATTATTTTAACTTGTCCGGGAAATGGAATCAAGGAGAAAATATGATCGGAACCACGATTGCAAAGGATCAAAGAAAAATACAAGATGAAGTTATAACAAGGGATTATTTTTTTCACGAGCAGCTTCCATGATAAGTTCTACATCGGGTCCATGGGCATGAACACGAAGGTTCAAGGTCGTCTCCCACTTTTCCAATGCATAACCTTTCATTCACTCCTTGTTTTCGAAGAAATTGTAGTGCAGAAGAATTATCTGGCGAAGTACCAGAAGAGTTTGACTTGCATAACTTTCGAGTTCACACGGATTAGGGAAAGCATAGGTTAAACCCATCGGGACAACTTAGGAACCTATATCGCAAACTACAGAAGTAAATAATCACAAGCTTGAAAGTAAGCAGAGGATACCATTTGCCAAAGGCATCAGATTGTAAAACAACTGAATAATTTGATGTTTAAATACAGAGAAATCATGACTTTCAGAATGAACGATCAGAGGCAGAACTCTGATCGAAAGACGAGTAAGTTAATTAGAACTAGATGGACAATCTATCAAGGTGTAATTTGCCAAGAATCAGCTCATGTCCGGAATGATGTCTGAGCCAAAGGAATGAATTCTAGGAATCGACAAATGATAGGGATTATCCTCATTCATATTGAATCAATAGACTCGGAATGACAATGACAAAGAATGTTAATGAATATTGCGAGACATATGGATTTAACCATAATTCAGGCAGACAAGACTTTCGGGAGCACTAGGATGCAGAGGATATTCAGGAGATCAAATAGCAATTCAATGTGTTCTGGAAAGAACTTGAATAACTGGGGATGAACGGACCCCGTATAAGTATTAGGATTTATACGTAGGTGTGTTCAGGCGGAAAGGAACTGCAAGGCAGTAGGTTCAGAGAATTCCCGAAATGTCGGATAGTATTTCGATATGTCGGATGGAATCCGGGAGTAACTGGAATGAATATAAGAATGACGAGTGTAAGTAGTTATCCATCGAAGTTTATCGGTGGTCAGGAACTGCAAAGCAGTGAGCACAGGGTCTTGGGATTCATCGAGGTGTATCTCCAGAGTCTTCTGATGAAGCAGACGATCATCTGTGGTGAAGGGGCTCTCTGGCATGAAGTGGTTACGAGAACCTAATGTCAGAGTTAGTAAAATTCTTTAACTCCAATAGACAAGAGATTAGAGTCCCAGAGTAAAGACGAGGAATAAAAAGATCCTAATACCACCCAGTTGGCGACGTGCCCGTAAGCCACACAACCAAGTTAGTAAAACAGTTTTGGACGACTAGACTCAACTTCGGCCAAGGAGTTGGAAAGGGGGATCCTATAGGGAGTCGGCTCTGATACCAACTTGTGACGCCCCGGGCTCAATCGTGCACTAATCATACACGCAAATGCACACGATCAAGCCTAAGGACTCACGGGAAGATATCACAACACAACTCTAAAACATAAATAAAGTCATACAAGCTTTATATTACAAGCCAGGGGCCACGAGGGCTCGAATACATAAGCTCGCATACAAGCGTCAGCGGAAGCATCAGATATCTGAGTACAGATATAAAAGAAAACACAGATAGGCCCTTAAAAGGGGGGACAAAAGAAAACACTACGATCGAAAGGCGCAGGCCTCTTGCCTGGGACCCTCCGAACCTACTCCTGGTCGTCGGCTAACTCGTAGTAGTATCCACCCTCGGGGTAGTAGTAGCGATCGTCGGCGTGGGCAGCTATATCCGGGGCTCTGTCATCTGGTTGCATCAAAAGGATATGGGGGAAAAAGAAAGCAAAGCAACCATGAGTACTCATCCGAAGTACTCAGCAAGCAAGGATCTACACTACATATGCAACATTATCAAAGGAAGGCTATATATGTGGACTGGGCTGCAGAAATGTCAGAATAGAGGGGAAAGCCTAGTCCTATCGAAGACTAGCATCTTCAACGGTCTTGCAGCATTAGAAGAGTGTAGAGTAGTACAGTATAGAGTAGTAGTATCATTAAGTCTCAACCTCACCCAGAGATCCTTTCTCGACTCCCTGGGAGAAAGCAATCCCAGAGCCATACTGTCATCAACCTCGGCCAGAGATCCTTTCTCGACTCCCTGCGAGAAAGCAATCCCAGAGCCATAATATCCAAGTATCCAGTTCTAGTTGTATCCATCGGGATACAACTCCGAGCGTCCGTTACCGAGGATCCGGCTATGCATAGATTAGTTCTTCCCTGCAGGGGTGCACCAACTTACCCACCACGCTCGCTTAACTCCGGCTGGACACACTTTTCCAGGTCATGCCCGGCCTCGGTCAAACGACACACCGCAACCCTACCTAGAGCTCAGCAGAGAGGTCCCCGCCGGTCTACATCCTAAGCACTCAGGGGTCTTGGGCCATCGCCCTGTGCACTCCGGGTCGTTGTGTGCAGGGCGGATACCAGCACCGCCTCGGATGGTCGGTACGATCCGACCGTGCCACAATGCTGAACTGGACGTCTGACAGAACTTTCGGCTGATGCCACGATGCGGAGTGCCCATAACTTTTCCCGCGTGATGGTTAGTGCTATCGGGCCAAAGGCCCACCAAGATCAAATATCCAAATCGTAGTGTGTTGGTAGTGCGGTAACGAGCAGAGACTCACGATCGATGTGACCCGTCGCCCCGTCTCGAGGACTTGCGACAAGGGCTAAGAATGCCCGGCCATGCATCGTATACATATCTCGGGCAACCTCCAGGTCAACCCATCTCCACAACACTCGCCACTTAGGCTCACGTGGGTACCCCTCAGGGTCTACCCGCCTTTCCAAGTAACAGTGTAAAGTCCAAGTATCCGTGTGTCCATAACATCAGGGGAATCCGAGGTATCACCCTCGTTGGATTCCTACTCGATGTATCCGTCAAGATGAACTCGGAGGAATCACCCTCGATGGGTTCACACTTGAGGTGTTGCACGACAGCGTCGTTATCGGAAGTGGTGAAGGAGGAATCACCCTCGATGACCACGACCGAATAGCTACTCTACAGAGTTAACATCAGAAGTGCTACACGAGGTATCACCCTCGGCACTCGATAGTAAGGCTGCAGTGTCGTTACAACTAAGGGGGTGATGTGCGGTGTCGGGGCCTGGTTGTCGAGTCTTCTGATAATCCAGCGGGGCAATCGGGACAAGTGGGGTCACTGATAGGTCTCTACCCAGCCTATACTAGACAGTTTAGGATAAGCAGGTAAGGTTTCAATAGCAGGTTACAACAAACAGGCTATGCATCAGAATAGGTAACGCGGTAGCAGCAGCAATTCTAATGCAAGCACAAGAGAGAGGAGAATAGGAGATATTAGAATGTTCAAAGGGGGGTGCTTGCCTGGTTGCTCTGGCAAGGAGGAGGGGTCGTCAACACCGTAGTCGATCGGGGCAGCAGCAGTGGCATCAGTCTCGAAGTCTAACGGAGAGAAGAGGGGGAAGAAACAATAAATACAACGCAAACAGATGCATGACATGGTAATAAACGGTGCTACGTGTGATCTAACGCGGTACTACGCGATACTGGTGAAGGGGGAAACATCCGGGAAAGTATTCCCGGTGTTAGGCATTTTCGGACAGACGAATTGGAGGGGAAAGGTTTGATGTTCGCTATGCTAGGGATGTGCGGCGGACAAACGGACCGCGCATTCGGATTTGTCTCATCGTTCTGAGCAACTTTCATGTATAAAACTTTTTCATCCGAGTTACGAATCATTTTATATGAATTATTAAAGTTTTAACAATATTCTAAAATTATTATTAATTTGAAAATAATGATTAAATGCTAGGTGCACCCAGCTCTGCGTACACATAAGTGTACCAGAGGATGACATGTGGGTCCAGGGGGTCCCGGTTGACCAGTCAACGTTTGACTGTTCAACAGGGGGTGGGGCCCCCTTTCATACACTGAATTGCTAATTACCATTTTAACCTAGTTTAAATAGTAGGCTAATTAAAGTTAATTAGTTAACTAAACATGTAATTAATTAATTAATTATATTTTTTTATTATATTTTTTAAATCTTTTTTTTAACTCTGGGGCATGGGGGCCCCACTGGGCAGCGGCCCAAAGGGCCAACCGGGTGTGGGCTCTTGGGCGCGTGGGTGCAGCGGAACAAGGCGGAGCCCCGGTGGTGCCGGCGCTGGGCGTTCGATGCTGGACGCCGGAGCGTCTAGGCGGCGGGGCGCGGGCTGCCGCGGGCGGGGCTGGTGCCGGGCGAGGGGGCCAGCAGTGGCCGACGAGGTGGAGCGTGATGCCGGGGCGAGCAGGCGTGGCCAGGGTTCGCGGGCGCGGCAACGGGCGCGGCCGGTCCCGGTGAGAGGCGCGGCGGGCGTGGGCAACCAGGGGGAGGCCAGCGGTCGATGAGGCGGAGGAGAAGCAGCACTCGCAGGGGAGGGGGAAGCGGCGGGAGGGGCGGCGCGTAGCAGGCCGCAGCGACGAGCTCGCACGGGCAGGGACGGCTGTGGCGGGTCGGCGAGCGCCGTGCGGGGCGGCGTTGGAGCAGCAGCAGCGTTGGGCGGAGGCGAGCCGGGCGGGACGACGGCAGGGCTCGCCAGGAGGGGCGCGGTGGCGCGGGCCGGCGGGGCTGTAGCAGCGGCAGGGGGACGAGGCTGCAGTGGGGAGGGGAGCGCAGCGGAAGCAGCTCGAGTCAGGGGGGTCGGTGAGCGTGGCGAACGGACAGAAGAGGGATGGGGTTTGAGTGCGGATCCTCACTTGCGTTGCCGGGGAACACCGGCGAGGCTCGATGAAGCCGAGTCGAGGAAGATGAGGCGAGGACGACGACGGTGTAGTGCCAGCGGCCGAACGCGGAGAAGTAGTCGATCGCTACGGTGTGACGATCTGCTGCTCGAATTTGTGGTCGGAGAGGAAGCATCGGTCGACGGTAGGGCTCCAGGCGCAGTCCTAGGCGGCGGGGAGCACGGTGGCTGCGAGAACGGGGCAGCCATGGTGACGGCGTCCTCAATCCCCTCAGAACGAGAAGAGTGGCCAAAGCGAATCTGAATGGAGAGGGAGATGGGGGATTTGGGGGCTAGGGTTTCGTTGCCCCCTAGGGGGGTTATAGACAGGGGTTGGGCCGGCCTGGTTGGCCTGGTGGCCAGCTGGGCCACGGCCCAGCAGGGGGGGTTGGTTTTTCTCCTTTTAACTTTTTTGTTAGTTTTTCTTTTCTGATAATGAACAGAGAGAGATAAAGATTATTTGAGCTACCATCTCACTTAGGAAAAATAGGGAAGGTGTCCCTTTAAATCCCTGGTGATTTTTAGGCATTGCCTCAAATATTTTAGAGACCGGTGGAATTCATTTGTATTTTGCAAAAATGAATTTGCGACTTTAAATTGCTGAAATAGCATTGTTTAAATGCTACTGCTCATTTTAGCATAAGGGTGATGTTGTTTTCCTTAACAATTAAATGTTATGGAATTTTTGACAGATGGTGAACATTTTTCTAGCAGGTTTTGGGCAACTTCAAATTCAAGTGAAATTTTGAATTTGAATTTGATGACAGAATTTGATATGAGTTGTTTAATCACGGTGATCAGGAGTTGCAATGATGATGACTTGGCACTGATCATAAGGGATTACTGTGGTGTGATGCTGGGGATGTTACAATAGTTAAGTGTGTGTGTGTGTTTTAGAGAAGAGACCCATCCAGACGGAATTCATGTGCACACAAGAAGAGAAAGATTCGATGTGGGGTGAGGGTTGAGGGTAATTAACTACGTATGGAGACATATGAGACCTTTGAACGTGCATGTACGAGAGGTATACATAGGTGGGATGTGTGTGTGTGTGTGTGTGTGTGTATGTGTGTGCGCGCATGATCGAGATAACAGAAAGGAGACATAAGTCATGAGATCAACAGGATGGGGGAGATGGATCGGTATGAGTATGACAGTATTCATGCATGTGAGAGTGGAGGGAAGAAGGCCCGTTGATTGAGCATGTGTGTGTTTTTCTTTAAGAGAGAGTGGCGTGGGCTGGAGCATGCATCTATGGCGAGGAGAGAGAGCGAGACACAACGTGTGTGCAAAAGAGATTGACCTATAGATGCATGTATAGAGAAACACATATAGTGTGCGTGATAGGAAGCAAGAGTGCGTGCGATAAAGAAAGGTTGACGGAGAAACAAATAGATAGATGGATAGAGATGCTAGCTAGAGGGACATCGGCTAGTTTGTGTGTTAGAGTTAACAGTCGAGTGGTTCAGAGGGGTGAGTTGTGTGTGTGAGAGAGAAAGATAAAAAGAGGGTGCATGAATGCATGTAGAGAGAAACATATATAGTGTGCGTGATAGGAAGCAAGAGTGCATGCGAGAAAGAAGGTTGGTGGAGAAATAGAGAAATAGAAAGATAGAGATGCTAGCTAGAGGGAGATCGGCTAGTGTGTGTGTTAGAGATAATAGTCAAGTGGATCAGAAGGTTGAGTTATGTGTGTGGGTGGGAGAGAGATAGCGAGAGGGTGCATGTGAGTGACATACAAACGAATATCCGAGAGAAATGAGATCCCGAGAGACGGAGTTTTGTGTTTGCGAGAGAGAAAGATATTTCACAAGGAGAGTCGTAGCTAGAGAGACATATCAGGGAACGCGAGATATCCCTAGGGAGAGAGGATGTCTGAGCAACATACAAAGGGAATGGTGGAGATATATGAGACCCTGCGAGACCGAGTTTGTGTTTGTGTGTGTGAGAGAGATATTTAAGAGGGAGAGTCGTGGCTACTGAGACATAGGTAGCGCGAGACATCTATGTGTGTGAGGGTGTGTGTGAGCGGCATACATGGGAATAGTAGAGAGAAATGAGACCCGGGGAGACGAAGTTTGTGTTTGTGTGAGAGAAAGAGATTTCACAGGGAGAATCATAGTTAATTAGAGACACATAGTAGTGAGCAAGATATACTTCAAGAGAGATAGAGTGAAGGTCGAGGGAGAGAGTACCGTCAGTGTGTTACGGAGATAAAAGACTGTTGTCGACATACAAGTAGCACGAGAGATACCCGTGAGACGGTGAAGGCGTATAGGTCTAGAGAGATATATAAGCATGAGTGATAGCTATATGAGACGAATATCTGGATTAAAGGGGATTCAAATATTTAAACTAGAGATCAGGACATCGATAAATATCATAATGAAAATTGGTCTATCAAACATGCATATTCATTTGAATTTGGGGACACGTGTAATGTTATTTAGTTTATCAATATTAGTGATACATAGATTTTTTAATTAGAGAGAATGCATGGTTTATATGCAATTAATGTCTAAACGGGATTACACTATATATATGATGCGTGTGTCAAACACATTATACGTGTTTGAGAAGTAAAAAAACCCCGCACGAAACACACATTAATTGGAGATAGTTAGCGAGGAATGCATACATTGGATTTCAACATAAAGTGGTTTCAAATATTTGAAAAGTCAAATTAAGATGGATTCAACCTTATGAATCTGAGATCATGCCATTTGTAAACCATATTTATGTATAAAGGGTGTTGTGCTTTTGAAAGTATATATAAAAAAATGATGCATATTGATTTGTATTGGAATACAAAATGGATCCTACCCAAAAAAAAAAGAATACAAAATGGATTCAAATTGAGTTGGCACGGTAAACGTGCAATCTTTTTCACCAATAATTTGAACGAAGTGGCGTAAAATCGTGGAGATGGAAATTACTGCCTAACCCTGACATGCAAAACTAGTCGGCTCGATTTCTATAGGTTTCGATAGGGGCAGCCTTGTAATTTCACTCAAACATGACATAACCGCCTCTCACCTGGATTCATACACGGCGGGCGCCAAAAACAGTTTCTACTCGGCCGAAATCACCTCTCACCTCCCCGGATTCATACAGGGTGAGCGCCAAAACAAACTCTCCTCGGTCGAAATCTCCGTCGGCAAATATTCGATGTATGCGAGATTACCGTCCTATCCCCAACCGACCAATATTGTTGTGATGTAGGAAAATATAAACGGGGGCTAAGTTTGTAAATTTCCTCGCATTTGAGACAAGCGCATCCTAAAGACATGGTTCCCCCTACCTCTCTCCCTCCATTTCCCCATTCGTACTCCGTGGGCGCCAAAACACCCTCTCCACCCCAGTTTCCTCCGTCCACCACCCCATCCACCGCCATCCTCCACCACGCCGGAGCTGTTACCCTGGCGCCGTTATCCATTACAAGAGATCGACCTCTCTCATCCACTGCTTTGGACCAGGATCCTTGCATCGCATCCTCTCGCTTCATCCGCGCCGTCGTCCACCTTGCCGAGGCCGCTCGTACGACCGTCTCGTCCACCGCACTAGGATATTTCCCTCGCCGCCACTGTCTGCCCTCCTAGATCTACTTCTACGCCGCCGACAGCCATCACTACCGCAGCACCCTCAACGTCTCAGCAGATGCTTACACGGCGCCACACCAGAGGCGGTACTCTTTTGTATCTGCTCAAGTTACTTATCTTAGCAAGAAAATAGGTCGCCACTACTTTACTGTGATTTCTTGTCCATCACTTAGAATCTTACTTGTTAGTTGAAACCAAACATTGGTTGCGAAGTTGCCTTTGTTCGGTTTGCACCTTCAGATCCGCCATGGCACGCTCACCACTATACTCGCAATGCTTATGGTTTTCCCCTTTTATATTCCGCATTAGCTTAAATGGCAGTCGACTGAATTTCAATTTGGGGTCAGTCCATTTTTGGGAGTTCGCCCGAGTTCGCCGGAGGGAAGGAAGGGGCTCGCCGGAGGGCTGCCCCATTATCTATCTTAGGGTTTCGGGTGGGGACAGTGGTTGTGGGGGGTGGTCGTCGGGCTATGGTGGGGCCTCGCGAGAGGCAAAACTCGACACGGGTGGGCGGGTGGGGGGTGGGGTTGGCTAGAGGGATGGCCGGGGCCGCCGGAAGACCGGAGGTGGTGGGCGGTTCAGGGGAGGATGGGGGCCGATGGTTCGGCCAGTGGCACGTGCGGTGGTCTGTAGGGGAAGAATAAGAGGCGAAGAAGAAGAAGGGTTAGGAGACGTAGGATCTTCATCCAACCGCCTGAAATGGTCGACTGACCCAAATGGCGAAAGTCAGGCGACTTGCGTCAAGACATTCCCATATATTCAGTACCATCATCGTAGGTGCTTCGAGACGTGCAAGCAGTGCTCCTCAACCCATCAAGCTAAACAACATGCCACTCATAATAAAAAACTTAGTTGCTCAAATACGAATGTGATATGATGCTGACATGTTGTACCAAAATAGAGAATGTTTAATTGGTCAGCTAATGTTCCTACTTTACTTTCGAAAAGCACGTGCACCACATATCGAGGGACAGCAGGGAGTTGCATTCTTTATGCGCTCTGGTTCATCATGTGTGGGCAACGAACATTTTATTATCCAAAATCTGCTTGCTCTTCTCTAGCATGCTCCTCTTCTGTTCTTCTTTAATAAGTACTCCCTCCGTTCCTAAATATAAGTCTTTGTAGAGATTCCTCCATGGACTACATACGGAGCAAAATGAGTGAATATACACTCTAAAATTTATCTATATACATCTGTATGTGATCCATAGTGGAATCTCTACAAAGACTTGTATTTAGGAATAGAGGGAGTATAATAGTACTACAGTATGTTCCTTGTAGTGAAGAGGAGCAGGAACATTTGCAGTGTACAGGTCTATTCGGTCGCTTGTCATGAACGCTTTCAACTCTTCGTGTTGGTCTGCCATAATATCCAGTAAATGCTGGGAGCTGTGTCACCTTTGAGAGTTAGACTGATAGTAACAGTACTGCGCCTTCAGTTGTAGAGAGATGGTATCCGAAGCCTTTCTAGATGTTCCGACAATACTAGCACATATTTTCCAGCAAGTTCCACTTTCCTGATTTTACTCGTGATGCTTAGGGTTTTCCCATTATATCTACACTATGATCTGTGTAGGTGCTTTGTGTCGTACTAGCAACAGTCCACTCTTGAAGCTAAACAATACACGAATCATACGTCCAAAGCTTACTTCTTCAAATACGAATGTGATATGATACTGACATTAGTTAACAGACACACATTTAATTGGTCAGCTAATGCTCCCACTTGAGTTTCCAAATGCATGTGGCCACATATAGAGAGACATCATGGAATGGCATTTATTTGGGCGCTCTGATTCATCATGGGTGGGCAACCAACATTATATAGAAAGAAGCGGAATCTCAATAATATGCTTCCCCTTCTATTCTTTAACATGTTCCTCTTCTATTCTTCTTTAGTAAGTACAGTATGTTCCTTGTCAGGAAGGGGAGCAGTGACATCTGCAGTCGACAGCTCTATTGGGCCGCTTGTGCTACATGATTTCAACACTTCGAGTTGGTCTGCCATAATATCCAGGAAATGGTGGGAGATGTGCGGTCTTTGATAGACTAGACTGATAGTAACAGCAGTGCACCTTCAGATGAATAGAGCTGGCCTGTAGGTGATCGATAGGCTTTATATTAGTAGCGGTAATACAACCCCGTATTTTCCAGCCAGTTCCGCTTTCCCGATTTATTTATAATTGTTATGGTGTACCCCTTTTATCTACACTACAATTTGCCTAGTGGATGTGCGCTCTTGTTATCATGGTTTGGCAATAAACTTTCTATACAGTATATTATGAACCTATCATCTGCCAACTATCCTTACATCTAGAGCTCCCAACAGGGAGCCTATTTTTTTGTGTAGTTGTGCCAGATTATATTAATCTATGCACCATATTACAGCACACATGGCTCTCTCATCAGAATCCACTGATAGGACACAAGGGTTTACAGGGAGCCCTATTATATTAAAATATCCTCTTCATTACAAAGATAATCTCACTACTATTTATGTTTTCATGCTTCTCAGATATTGTACGTAATCACAATGAATATAAGAATGCGCACATCAGAAGAATATTGCGGAATAGTTCAATTGGTAACAAACTTGGCATCAAGGGATTGAGGTCCATTCTGGATGCAATGAAACCCACATGCTCCCGACCTACAGATTTGTATTCAGCATATGATCCTAATGACTATTCTGAGCTCAAGGATTCAAAGGCATATGGCCTATCCTGTTCACCCAATAAGGTGCCTATTCTAATTTGGCAAGATTTTATTAGTTGCACGTATCTTGCATAAGGTGTCTTGCATTTCTTCTGTTTCGTTGCACCACCATCTGCTTAGTTTACTCATGATATATGTGAAGATGCCATGCCCATCCATTATCAATATCTATTCCATTTGTCGTCATACTCCCTCCGTCCGAAAAAGCTTGTCCCTCAATGGATGTATCTAGCACAAAGTTAGTGCTAAATACATTCATTCAATTCACAAGCTTGGGACAAGCTTTTTTGGACGGAGGGAGCACCATGTTTTTCCATTCAAATGATGTTCTTGTGTTTCAGACATCCAAAAGGAAGAGGGTGATTGTAGAACCTGAGGGAGTATAAGCAAAGTCCTTGAAAAAGGTGGTGGTACCGGAGAAATCAGATAGCACCCCACTTATATTGGCGATAGAACCAGCGCCGCAAAACCTAGGATATCGCAACTATGTTGCTCGCTGCTTTGCTCTTGTTAGTACTTGTTGTCCTATCGTTGTACTTACATTCATACCTGGTGGATTATGTGACACCATTGTGCATTATAGCTTGCTTATCCACTGTTCGCTCCAAATTATCAGATCTATATTAATGCTTACATAAATGTAGAATAAACCCAATGCTTATGTAGAAGTTTTGCTCTGCATTGTTCTTGTAAGTATCTGTTGTCCTTCATCACTGTACTTATATTGTCAGCTAGTTGTTCATGTACACTTTGCGGCCTATTCCCTTGCCCTCCATTTTCTACACATCACATCTATATTTACTATTGCCAAAATATTGAATAAAACCAATGCTATTGAAGAAGTTTAGCTCTACATTGCTCTTGTCAGTGCCTTTTGCATGTATGTTGTACTTACATTTATAGTCTGCATCTTAGCTTTAATAATCGCCATTTGTTCCGATATTATCACATCTATATTTACTCTTAACAAAATGTAGAATAAAGGCAATGCTCATGAATAAGAGTCTGTGGTAAAGTTCTTGAATTGCCCCCCCCCCCATCAATATGTAGAAGGGCTTTATAGAGCCAGTCTTCACTGCTAACGTAAGTTTGTCCTCCTCAAGCCTTCAAACTTTGTTGTGTATATTTGGATAGCTATGACTGCAAATGTTGTTTATTTTTGTCGTCTGCATCAAATTGCATGTTCAAAGTTTATTACGAAGAAGTACATAAAAATAAGTTTGTCCTTCTCAATTTCAGTTTTTAGTTGCACAACCTAGTTCCTTATTCATACCATGTAAATTAAACTAAACATAGCAAGTTATCTTCTTTAGCATTGCATGTATGCTTGTGTTCTTATCTGTAATCCAGTGGTGTGGTGAAACTACCAACTCTAGCACAATGTCATATCCTGCTATGTCTTAACTATGAACAATGCCATATTATGTTAATGTTATTTAAATCATGTCTCTTTATTTACCAATATGAAATGGTATAAATTGACAGTACACTCACCATTCATGCTTATACGTTGTTTAGCACTACATGTATGCTTGTGTTCTTGATCTATAATCCAGTGGTGTGGTGAAGCTGGCCGCTCCTGCACAATGCCATTTCTTACCATCTTAACTATGAACAATGCCTATTATGTTAATGCTATTTTAAACAATCACTACTGCAGGATGCTGCTAACGCGACACTACGATCAGAGACCCTTTGACGAAACTGTGTGCGATGCATTAATCGCAAACGGTGATGTAAAATAACCATAAAAAAAGATGCAAAACATTTGCGATGAAGGATACATCAAACATGGTTCATATTTTAGTTGCGTGTGCGATGAGGGGCATACGGTTCAGTTCAATGAATTGTTTGCGATGAGGCAAAACAAAAGAAACGGGTAGCCAGATGAAGGCGTGTGGGATATATGGCACACAGTTCACTCGGATAAACTGTTTGTGATGAGGCGGAACAATAGAAATGGGCAGCCAGATGAAGGTGTGTGCGATATACGGCATACAGTTCACTCGGATGAACTGTTTGCATTGAGCCAAGAGAACAGAAATGGTTCAACTTAACAAGATGTGTGTGATACGCAGCAAACAGGTCTGTAATCGGAAATGTGTGGGAAGACCGATAACAACACAGACGATTCCTGTTAACAAGCCGTGTGTGTTGTGAGCAAAGGATTGCTGGTATACAATTGTCAGTGATTGATGAAATCATCACCGACGGGTTCCATTGTTTAGTCCGTGTGCGATGTGATTTGCTCTGTCTACAGAGCATCAACATATATACTTAAAAAGACAGCATTGCAAAACCAAATTAAGCATACAATTACACAAGTGACTACACACATAACATTTCCACACACCAAAGTAAGCAATTACATGCATACTAAACTAGGAGAAACGAGGATCTAATCATCTACTTATTGTTGCGGCGACGCTTGCCATTGCTTTGCTTCCGGCTGGATCCCTGGCCGTTTTGGGGAAGGAGGCACTTCCTCATGTCAACGATCGCCTGTAGATGTCGTAGCTTGTGTACGCCTCCTTGGCCGCGTACACGACGTGAGCTTTGTCGAGTTTCTCCATCCAGGCCGAGTGCCAGGCACGCTTGTCCTTGTTGCAGGAATCCTTCATGTCTCTGTAGTAGGGGTCGATGATAGCCTCACGAGGTGAACCAGCGAGTCCTTCTCATGCTCCTTGCTGCCCCAGATCTTGTATTGGCCCTGGATGTCGACAAGATTCTGGCAGGCGATGCCCGAATTTTTGAGCACCTTTACATCATTGGTGATGTCCACCGTAGCGAACATGTAGTGGGAGCTGTTGACAAACCTGGCGAAACGCTCGCAAGGCCTTGTGGCCAGGCAGTAGTGGTAGACGAGGACATGGTTGCGTACGCACATCTGGGCGACGGCGACCTTGGGACGAGACCCGACATGAGCTCGGGTGTACTCGAGGTCAAACCCGACCACCTTGTACTTCTCCTCGGCAAGCAACAACTCCATGATGTGGATGGAGTGCTCCACCCAAACCGGGTTGTTGGTGTACACCACCGAGAGCTCCGTGAACCTTCTGTGGGTGTCCACCACGGCATGCATGGTGAACTGCTGCTCGTCGTCGGCAGCCGCTGGGAGCGCCATTGGAGCCGCGCAGAATACCCTCTAAGAATTTGTCGTGGTGGGTGTGCTTCTTGCAATAGTGGGGCGCGATCGAAAGGTTGAAGAGACACAAGAGTTAAATGGCCACTGTAATAAATGGGGGCTGGCCGGCCTGTAATCGTCACGTCTTGTCACGGTGTTCATAGCAGAGGATTCCAGTGCACGCTTGAACACCGCACCGCACGCGTTTCATTTGACCACGCGTGGGCTCGAAGAGGCGCCAAATGTATCGTCGGTGAGCCTGTTCCCGTGCTACCACGCAGTTTACCGCGCAAGCTTCCCGCCCGGCTAGTTTGGCCACGCATCGGCTAGAAGAGGGACAAATCATGGGCGTTTATGAGCAAAAAGCTTTGTAAAAACGAAGTGTGTGGAATGACTTCGGTCATAAGTTTACCTGTGGGTGATGAGGTCAAAGTTACACAGAAGGGTGATGATGGACACTCGAGTGCGATAATTAATTCAACGCTCTACAGGGCACACCGTTGAAGAAACCAACTGTGTGCAATAATGTCGAAGATCGCAGTTGAGTTAGCTATATAGATCGTGTGCTATGAGATCGACAAGGTAAACATATTCGAGAATGGTTAATAAAATCTAAGACCATTGCATATTAAGGTCAAAATAGTGCTACCAATATACGAGTCTCATACGATGCCATTTCAATGATTGTACCACAAAAGTTTGAAATATTACAAGGTTCAAATTCCAGAGTTATATGGCTCAAATTCGAAGATTACAAGGTTCAAACTGATATTAGAAATGAAATTCAGCTCATCAGCTGCAAACGCTCGTGCTGATCTGCTGAACATGGATATCAGAGAGGTTCAAACTAATATTACCACTTCTAAGTCTGGTTTCGAAACCTCATAATTTTTGCAAAGGGGTCAGCCACTGAGAAGTCATGTATGGGGTTGACATGATGACTTCCGATTACTCTGTCATCTGAAGTTCCAACATGAAATTCAGTATTTTCGGAGCCTATTCCATTCTGCCGCAGTTGCCGGCGCTGATCAACAAACCATTCATTTTTGCGAAATAAATGTAGGGCAAACCTCATTACCTTCAGCACCCTTGCTCTGACAAGAAAGAACCTGGCGAATATAATCTTGGGTAAGGTCCCTCGGTAGGAGTTCAAAGTAATTTCTGAGAGATGCAGATCTAGGCATTTGACGTGATTGTTATATTGTATCATATTATCCACCACTGGGCCTAATCTTATCTTCAAAAGAAGAAAATGTGTTAGTGCCTACATGCAGTTTTGAACACTACTACAGGCCTATTTGGTTTGCAGGATTTGTAAAATGCACTAACATGCCATCTTCGATCTGACATGATTAACATGGGCATTTGATTACAATCTAGAAAAATGTAGCCTTCTTCACAAGAGGTTGGAGTGGATGAAAAGTTCCCTAAGAAAACTAGTACAGATGAATCCAAAGGAGAAATGCTTATGGATTGTAACCATATGGATCAAGCAACCAATATGGGGGGGGACATGTTGTACTGAAATCCTCCAAAAGAATCCTTCAGAAATCATAGTACATTGTCATTGTAAACTTGGAAAAAGGTGTCACAAATTGAACTCCCTTATGGTTAACATTTAACAGGAAAGGAACATCACCTCGATATATAGCTTCTCCAGGCACGGAAAGCATCTCAGGAACCTGACAACTTGCTCCAGGTTGGGGCCGATAGATTCTAGTGCCAAGACCTTCACTGTGCACATTTTCAGGGTCAAGCTTGTCAGAATCATTTTCTAGATGACAGATGAACATACATCTTCAAAATTAGAAATAATGTTAATTTGTAGAAGGAGAGGTAGAAGGCGGATGTTGTACCTAAACGGGTGTGGATCCAATAACAAGTTCGGAGTATTTGTCAGACGAGTAGCCCACCACTGTCAATTTCGGCGCATAAATGACATTGATTCTTGTTGGACCTTCTTGATCAACTACAAGTAATCTCTGAAGTGCAGGTGTGTCCTCAATGACCATACCGTGGTACACATCTTGTTATGTCTTCTTGCCGCACCAGCAACACACAGAAATAGTCCGGAGAGTCATGGAGGTGATGTGGAAGCTACTCAACCCATTGATCGCCTGAAGACGAAGGTACTCGAGTGCAGTACAGCCACGGAGCAGGCGCTCCATGTCACCATTTGGGAGGCAGACGGCGACGAGCTCAAGGTGCTTCAGTCGTGGTAGAATAAGAGCGGGCGCGTCATTAAGGGGGGGGAATGGCAGTTCCTGAACTTGGCGACGCGCAGCGTGGGCACGAGGTGGAGTGCGGACGTTGGCAGCGAGCGCATATGCCCATCATCAAAAGTGATTTCCTCGAGCTGATCTAGGGCGGAGGATCGGAACCAGTTGTCAAGCTTGGCTCGGTCCTTGCCGTTGGAACGGAACTTGCCCATTCTAAGGCCTCTGGTTGGGCCAAGGTGACTGCCGAGGATCTTGGAGAACGCATCCAAGCTTTTGCGATAGCCATGGCAGAGCTTGTGGGTGTCGATGAGGTCGAGAGGGGTGGAATTCCATAGGGGGCGCCACCGCCGGGAAAGGACGGTTTTCCGCGCCCCATATTTGATTGGGAGGAGGGAGATGATGACTGTCAACATATCATCGGGGAGGCTGCTGATGAAGTCTAGGCATGCTGGAGTCGCTTGCGGTTCTTGATCGCCCCACCTTCGCTTGTTGGCATCCCCGTTCTCCACCTCTAGAGTCTCCTTGTCAGTGGCGCTTTCTGATAGAATTGGGAGTACAGGGAATATTTAGCTAAAACAGGGCAATAGAAAAGTGTATTGGTAACTAGAAGTTATTAGGTAGGAATATAGTAAGAAAATGGAATAACAATTGGTTGCTTAAATACTACATAATTCATTTGATATTGCTGGGTAAGTCAACATGCAGATACTTGAAAAGAAAACTTACTTCGAACAAAGTCTGGACGGATTATATCGTCGGGGAAGTTAGCATATATCTCATGACCAGGCTCTTTTATGTGCAGTGCAATTTTAGTGCCAGCTTTCAGTACATAAAACTTAGAAATTTCTTTCCAAAGGTCAATGACAAAATAGGAGTCACCACGTTCATCAAGTCTTACAGTAGCAACGATTGTAAATCCATGGTTTGTGTGTAGTATGACATCCCTGCAGTCTTGATTTATGTAAAGGGAAAGATTGTGCACTACAGATTCTGTTGCATAGCAAGGGACGCGCTGCAGAAAATGGTAGGATTGTTAAAGAAAATATGGTAACATGCAAATATGGGCCCAAATTGAAAGAACTCTACAACAGTTGAAATGGAAGGACAAAAATCTATAATTAAACAAATAGGGTAAACATGATGTCATGGAAATATGAGAGTAATCGAAAGAACAATACATCATTAATTTGCCTAATATAGAAAGAAGAGGGGGGGAAATCCCCTTTGACGTATATGGTGCATGTGGCACCTTTTATCCAAATGTAGCAATATTTAGTATATGTTCAGGAAAGTAGGCCATGCCAACCGATTTAGGGTGAGATTGAACATACCGCACGCATCCTCAAGTCATCTGGTACGGTGAGGTGGAACTCCATGGATGTCTGGCGGAGGCCACAAAGTCCTGATGTGTCCGTGCACTGTACACTCTATGAATGAAAGAAAACCCTCAAATCAGCTCGAATAAAAATGAATTCACGGCGATTTCGGCGGGGTGATTAAAGGAGGCAGATGAACTGGGATAAGAGATGAGATAATATCTCATTAAATTAGTTACCTTGTTGTCCATGAGAAAGAACCCTCAGTACGGCGGATTCCCCAACCGAGCGGAGCTGGGTCGACCGCGAGCAGCGTCGAGAAAGTCGATGGCGATAGGCGGCGGCAAGCGGAAGTGGCGAAATGCGGTGGGGTTTGCCGGCAGCCTGGCGGTGGCGGCAGGCGTCGAGCTAAGTGGTTGCCGCCACGATAGGCGGTGCCATGCATAGACGCGGAGGAGCTTGTGCAGGTGTGAATGGGGACCGGAGGGGGTGGCGGGTGGGGTGAGGGTTTTTGTGACGTGGGGATGGTGAGGGTTTTCTTTTTTCTTTTTTGAATTGGGTGGTGAGGGTTTTCTGTCCCACAAAGAATTTCGGAGGCAATGGTTTGCTAGAGCCAACCGTGTGTGATTGATGCAACAGGCAAAATGAAAGTCATTGCACACGGTTCCAATTTTGGGAACCGTGTGTGATTGACGTACTACCTCCGTCCTGGTTTATTGGTCCCCTTTGTAATTTGTACCAAATTTTGACCAAATATTTAACTAAGAAATGTTTATGCATGTCACCAAAAATTATATCATTGAACACTATGTTCAAATACGCATCCAACAATATAATTTTTGCTTACCTGCACTAACATTTTGTCAGTTAAATCTTTGGTCAAAATTTAACACAAATTACAAAGGGGACCAATAAACCAGGACGGAGGAAGATTCCATCAACCAAACTGATTGCATCCATATCTCACATTTAGACATAAGTAAACATAGATTAAACATACTCAGACATAGATAATAAGCATACACAAGCATAGTTCAACCATAAGTACATAGTTCAATCGTCATTAAGCATACTCAAGCGTACATAGTTCGATCCCACATCTCATCTCATCTGCCGGCACGATCCCGAATCTTCTCCAGGTACTCGGCATACGCGGCATGCGCCACCCTGCGAGAATACTTCTGCTTGAAGGAGCCAACGGCTCGTCCTCTTGCATGCGCCAGAACACTTTCATACGTGTCATGAAGCTTTTGGTTGCAAAATGGGCATCGATAGCCATCGTCCCAGGTCCTAATACGCCTGTTATGCATTCCCGCATAAAGCTCCCTCAGGATTTGCCTCTTGTACCTCCTCTGGCCATCTTCATCCTCGCTGTCCACATCGTCAGACAACACCTATACAAATAGTAAAAAAATGTGGCGTCAAATTAATGTTTACAAACTAATCTCTAGCGAACATTAGGTAGTTGCCAAAATTTGGCATCAAATCAATGTTTACATGCCGTGAAGTAGGATTAGGAATTTATGGCTATTTTTTATACATATCCAGAGATTATGGTCCAATTTTTAAGCACAGTCGTCTATGTACAAACCAATCTTGAAGAAAATAATGGCACAAACATATATGTAGGTCATTCAAAATCAATTGACAAGTCCTGGCTAGGAATTATTAGCACGAACACTAACCCTAGTCGGATTACTAGCAGAAATCATTTGCACAGATGAAACAACTAATCACTTATCACTTGTACCATTCAAACAATCAATACACTACACGGATCTAACGAAACTTACTCAGATTTCATGGATTGGGAGAACATAACCATAGGATTTCTATTCCAAAAAGGGGGAGGCAGGAGTAACCAGAGAAACCCTAGGATCTATTTGACACATAAATGGGTATACATGACTAACCAGTTGTCCGTCGTCGTCGGAGTTGTCGCCGGAGTGGTCGTTGGAGTCGTCGCCGGGGTCGTCACCAGAGTCGGTGTGGAACTCCGCCTCCGGCTGTGGAAGCAACGCCGTCAACGACGTCAGGGTGCAGTGATACCTCACCGGTGGTGACGGCAACCTCTGTCTCCATCTCCACGCCGTGCTCCGGTGCTTCAGCAGCCCCGGCGTCGCCACTCCCTCCGATGGGGCGCTTCGACGGCATCCTCATACACTGACGGCTTTGAGGACTGACAGTGGCGTCGAGGATGCAAGCAGAGAGAGAGGATTATGTGTGTGGCGAGGATAGGGGTTGTGGCCGCTCGGGCGCACCATTAATATGGAGTAGTGGGAGAGAGGCGGGCGGCGGTCAAACCGCTGGCTCGCCTCCCGGTGAGCCTGCGCATCGGACTGCTGGCATGCCTACCGTCGTTTCACACAGCTACTCGCACGCCTCCCAATGACACTGCGTAGCGAGCACGCCTTCGGCAATTCACACACCTACACGCATGCCTCCTGGTCTGCCTGCACGGCGGACTGCTCGCATGCGTCACGTCAACTCACGCCTGCTCGCACGGCACACGGGTCGCGTGGCGGCACGTATATTGTTTTTCTATTTGGATGATTAATGATGCCGCTTTATTGCTTAACCGAAGCATGGCACGTATCCATTGTTGGTCTAACGCTCACGGTTCGAATAAATAATCCGTTTGGGATATTGGTTCCCAATTATTAATAATCTCCCGTTTGTAAGAAGATAAAGATTACATCAAAACTGGTCTCAAATTTGACAAACTAAAGTACAATGCCACTTTGTATTGGCATCCATATGACAACACAATAAGTTTCATGAACTTCAAATAAGTTTTGGATGTACTAGAATTTAAAAATCAAGATTCTCAATGTTTGAAATTTCTTGCACGGGGAGTAAACATGCACCCAGTGAGACACATGTGTTTTTGCAATCCATTTAGGTGCACTGTCATGTGTGCATGTAGCTCAAATTTGATTTTTGCACATTATACCCGTAGAAAATCAATCAATGTACTAAAACGTCTTAATGATCTCTGTTTTTTTAAATTAAAACGTCCCTCCTTTGGTAACATATGTTCACCGCGGGATAATTTAACATGCATCGTAGTTGCGGTGGATTTGCGGTGTGTGTGTGGGTGTGTGCGTCTGGGGGGTGGCGGGTGGCTCGCAGTACACTACGAGTTGTGAGCCACCATGTGGGTTGGCCGTTTTGTTAGGCAGGTGCCACATCAGAGTCGTGAATTCGTTATTTAAAACATTACACAACCCTTTCATACATACATGTTTTGGCCACATGCAGTCGATGGTTGTCCTACACGACACTTGATACTCGCGTGTGACGCTTTCTGTGGGCCCGCGAGGTCATCGTCCATCACTTGGACGAACAGCCGGCAGTGAGGTTAATTTGACCAGCAAGGTAGAATCTTTTTTGTTTGTGTTATGGTGGGAGTATATATATATAGTACGCGTCGAAGAGGTGGGAGGGGACTAGCATATATACTATACGTACACGTCCGTGAACAAGTACACCTCACTCAGTGTCGGGACTTTTCGGTTTCCGAGGCACGTGCCACATCAAAGTTGTGAAATTGGCTATTCAAACATCACACAACACCTCTTTGGGCCACATGCATGCAGGCGGTGGTTATCCTAGCTAGGACACTCACGTGTGACGCTTCCATCTGTGGGCCCATGAGGCCATCGTCGATGCATGCATCACTTTGACCTACATCGGGAGAGGTTAATTAATTTCACCATCGAGGAGGATTCTTTTTGGGTTGTATTACGGTAGGAGCATATAGTATGCGTCGAAGAGGGGGAAGGGGACCATCATATGTAGTACGCTTCATGAACCTTGCTCTGTGTGGGGACTTTACGGTTTTTGAGGCATGTGGCACATCAAAGTTGTGCATTTTGGGTATTCAACATATGTTTAGCCCACATGCAAAGCGATGGTGGTTGTCCTCTCGCACCCACTTAAGCGGTTATCAGCGATATCGATGCTTTCCATCTGTGGGCCCGCTTGGTCCATCACTACTTTTTGCCTAACAACGAGAGAGGTTAATTTGACTTAGGAGGGGATTATTTTTTGTTTGTAATACAGTATATATATAGGTCATGCTCTGGGATGACATGATACAGTTTGAGCACACACACATGCATGTGTACGCATGAATCCCTCCCGTCGAGTCGAAGTGGCTAGTACAACGACGCGTCATGAACCGATCTTGCTCTGTGTGGGGACTGTACGATTTTCGACGCATGCGCCACATCAATGTTGTGAAATGGTATTCAAACATGCATGCACGCATCACCTCCATACATATGCATGTAGTGGTTGTCTTTGAACGGTACACTCCCTCGCGTGGTTATCGGCGGCAAGCCTCTATATTCGTGGGCCCGTGTGGACATCCATGATCACCTTGACCGACAACAAGATAGGTTACCATGGCGGATTCTTCCTTTGGTTTGTGTTATCGTAGTATAGGTCATGGTGAGATTCAGACCTAATTAAGTTTGAGCGCATACTATGCACGCATGCATGCATGAATCCCCGTCATTGGCTTGAAGTGTGGTGTGACATACATATGCATCGTCAACCTAACCCTCACTCAGTGTCGGGATTTCTGGTTCGAAAGCACGGTGCCACATCAAAGTTGTTCCATTGTATATTCAAAACACACCTCTCCATACATATGTTTGGGCCACACGCATGCAGTGGTTGTCTTCGGGGACTAGCTACTTGCATGATTATTGGCGAGCTAGCCCATCTCCGGGGTCGCATGGACGGCCATCACTTTGACCAACAACAAGAGAGAGGTTGTATGACCAAGGTGGGTTATTCTTGGTCCGTTTTACGATCCATCTTGGTGAGATGCCTCTCTGGCCTGCCGACTGAAAGTGGGTGTGTGTGTGGGTGGGGGTGCTACTTCGCACTTTGCTAGGTGAACCTCGGTTGGGGGGGGGCATGCATTCATAGCTTAGGATTCCCTTCGTGCCGACACGAGGGGGGGCAAGCAATACCATGCACTTTGCAAGATAGGTGCCACATCGAAGTTGCATTTGGTATTTGAACATCAAACCACCCTTTTCATACATAAATTTGGTCTACATGCAAGTGTGTTCGTGTTCTGACCCTCTCCCGCGTCATTTTTCACCAAATTTATGAACATTAGACAAGTCGGATGATGCAACAGACACGATTCACTCACACTAACCGTGTGCCACGCCGGTGCCCCTGTCACGCACATCCGCACAGTACATTGGGCTCCACGAGGCTTCCCCCCTCAAAAATATCTACCCGCCTGCAGCTTTTTTCTGTTTGATAACACACGGTTATTATGTTTCGACCGTGTGTGATGTTTCTTGTTCCCAATCCCGCCTGCATCCCTCGAAAATATCTGCCCGCCTCGAGGGTTTTTCTGTTTCATAACACACGGTTGTTATCTCCGGACCGTGTGCGATGCACCATCGTCCAAATTTTCAATAGCCCCGGCATTTCACTCCCGCGTTTGACTCCCGCGTAGTAAAATTTTTAGTAGCCGCATCATTTCCTCAAACACACCCCCCGTCGCCCCCCCCCCTCCACACACACACACACATCAAAACCTCCTCGGGCGCGCGCGCGCACACACACACACCCCCTCCCTCGCTCAAAACCCTAGCAAGGTCCCCGCCGCCGCCGCAAGGCCTATATTGTTAACATCTGCCGGTTTGCCCGTGCAGCTTACCCACCGATCTCCATACCCAGGCCGCCCTGAGTTTCTTAGATGACGCCTGCCAAACGCCCCCTTTCCCACAGATCCCCATCCCCATCCCCCACTCCAGAGCGTCACAGCCTAAGCCCGGCTATGCTTCCCGTGGAGCTCGAGGAGCGACTGGCCCAAAAGAGGTGTATCGCGGTCTCTTCGCCCGACGTCGCTGAGGAAGCTGACGACCATTACTGGCCGCAGGCACTCAATCAGCAGGCTAGAGTATGCGGGCATGTCGCGGATGCCGGCTACGACATCGAGGTCGTCGATAGCGACAGCCTGAGGCGGGCTATGTCACAGGTTAAGTGGTCCACCCCAACCCCTCGGGTTCAACCGCCGTCGATCTCATCCATGGCCCCGCCGCTAATCTCCTCTGGCTCACTGTCAAGAATTTGCCATCCTACATCGCCATCAAGCCCCTTTTGTCATTTCTGAAGGACACGTTCTGCGACGCTGGCTTGGGATCCATAGCTTCCAAGTCAGACCTCATCGACGGCGACCACGAGGAGGGCACCCTCTCCGGCTCTTCCAAGGGGAAAGAGCCCATCTGCTCTTCCAAGGGGAAAGAGCCCGTCTGCGACATCAGGGAGGGCACCCTACAGCCGTGCTCTTCCAAGGGGAAGGAGCCCATCTGCGACAACATGGAGCGCATCCAGGGTCCGTGCTCTTCCCACGGGAACGAGCCCATCTATGACAAGTGAGGAAACCCATGATTTGTTTTGCCGTGCCTGTTCACAGGGGGGAACCCATGATTTGTTTTGTCGAGTCCCTTTTGTAGTGTAGTGAGAATATGTCCAGTTTTAATTGCTATATTTGGTTGTTTGCAGTATGCCTTGTTTATTTCAGTTGTTCACAATGTGATGCTCTATATGTGCAATTATTTACTGTGCAGTACATTTCATCAATCCAGTTTTAAACATACCGATAGGAATGCATATATTTGCTTGCTGTTAAGCCTGTTATAGCTAGCATATGCCTCTTTTAAAGTTTTTTGATTGTTCGGTTGTTTGTAGGTAGCATATGTCCAGTTTCAAATGCTATCTTTGGTTGTTCGTAGTATGCCTTGTTTATTCCAGTTATTCACAACGTGATGTTCTATATGTGCAAGTATGAACTGTGCAGTTCAATTTCATCAATACCAGTTTCAACAATACCACTATGAATGACTACATTTGGTTGCTGCATCTTGTAATTAACACGCCTTTCTATTTTTATTTAACAATAACCAGTGTACTTAGACCGGCACAATACCAGTTTGAATGACTATGTTTGCTTGTTGTTAAATGTTAGGCCTGTTGCAGTTAACACACCTTTCCACTTGTTTTGCTTTACTAGCGTGCTTAAACCTGCACACTGAATCTATCTTTTGGAGATTATTTTGTTTGCCATGGATAATTTTGGTTGATGTTTAGCCTGTTGTGCTTATCATGCCTCTCGATGTACCTACACAGGACAATTTTGGGAACGACTGCTGTTTTCCATCCAGGTTAGTTTCATCCCATGGCTTATATATACTCACTGTTCAGGATATCGGTAGCTGGTACCATATTGGCCGGGGGCTGATAAGGGACTAATCGGTGAATTGAACTTTTAACTGAATATATCTGTAACCCATTTATCGTTAGGTTAACTAGGGCCATATGTAATATATCTGAGGCTACATAGCAACATGCACTGTACTTAATGTCTAAATATGCAATCCCAGGCTACATAGCAACAAGGAAGAGTGTTACCTTAATGTTCTGATGATGTCTAGATATACATAGAAGAGCAGCAGCAACAACAACAACAACAACACATCCCTGTTTGGATACTCAACTTAGCTAGAGGTTAGAGTTAGTTTCTAGCTCATGACTAAACCTGAACTAACTCCATCCAAAGAGGTGTTTGGATGACAGGGTTAGATTGACAATAAATGCACTAGGAGAACTAGCTCCAATTAGCACCTCTTGGGTTGGATAGTTTTTTGGGTGGGTTAGATGCAACTAGCTCAAACTAGCCCTCATGTTTGGATATACTTTAGGGCTATTTGAGCCCGAACTAGCTCAAACGAACTCTAACCCATGGATACAACAACAGTTAATCAGCTGATAATTTGTAAGAATGCAATAAACTCCTTCCAGCCCATAATATAAGATGTTAATTCATCTAATATGTGAGTATATTGGATGTTATAAGATATTATAAAAGAGTGTTGTACTACATCATTGTGCAATTGCTGTTTAGCTTCTAATATTAACTTGGTGCTTTTAGGTACATATGTCATTGGTAAAGATCCGTGCTTCGACCCTTTCTACGTAGGGGCAATTCTAGTTCTGCCCCTAACTCAAACCCACTACTCAGTTTTGCCCCTAGTTTTCGGGTATGCTCAGTTTTGCCCCTCTGCTGTCAAGTCACCTTATAGAAATGCCCTTCCGTGCCTTTACCGTCCGGTCAAAGGGCTTTGACCATCTAGTGAATAGTATCAAAAAAATCTAAAATTTTGTGGGATCGAAGATACTCAGGTGCGCAAGGTGCGTGCAAATTTCCGTACTGTTTGGACATTCCAGGAGCTCGTGGCAAAGGAAAATAGTAAATCTGTACGCCTATGAACAGTAAATTCAAAAAAAATAGCAAGAAAATTCAAAAAAATATGAATTTTTTTGGCATCCAAGATGCTCGGGTGCGCAAGGTGTATGCAAATTTTTGTTGTGTTTAAACTTTGTAGGAGCTCATGGAGAAAAAAACAAAATTTGGCTCAGAAAAAAACTTTGAAAAAGTCCACTATTTTGTTTTTTTTTGCTAGAGCTCCTCGCATGTCATTTGATCACAAAAACTTGCAAGCACCTTGCACACCCAAGCCTCTTTGATGCCAAAATTTTTCATATTTTTTCAAATTTTCTTGCTATTTTTTTTGAATTTACTGTTCACAGGCGTACAGATTTACTGTTTTTCCTTTGCCACGAGCTCCTGGAATGTCCAAACAGCACGAAAAATTGCACGCACCTTGCGCACCTGAGTATCTTCGATCCCAAAAAAATTTAGATTTTTTTGATACTGTTCACCAGACGGTCAAAGCCCTTTGACCGGACGGTAAAGGCACGGAAGGGCATTTCTATAAGGTGACTTGACGGCAGAGGGGCAAAACTGAGCATACCCGAAAAATAGGGGCAAAACTGAGTAGTGAGTTCGAGTTAGGGGCATAAATGTAAATGTCCCTTCTACGTATGGGGCAATGAGATATCGATGAACCAGCATCAAGTGAGGAAGCTGATAAAGATTGTTAGTAAAATGGGTCAAAAAATGGCGATTAAACTATTTGTTTACACTTTATCCAAGACAACAGCGAACTGCAGGATGGTAAGTAAGAACTCTGCAGCCTTGTTTTTAGGGATAATTGTATTCATACCCTTAGTTGTGTCCCCCTCAACCAAATTGCCCCTTGTTTTTGAAAACACGTGGTCTTGCCCAACCCACTTTGTCGTCTTGCGCTTTTGCCCATTGACCGTTTGACCGTCACTTTGAAAACTTCATAACTAATTCATAGTAAATCAGAAAAATGCAAATAAGATACCAAAATGTTTGGAAAAACATCACCTGTATGTCAATGTCACTTGCATTCATGACAAAAGTGTTGGTAAGTGTCCATCCGAGTTTTAGCTCTTATCATACCACCATGAACAGGAAAATCTAAAAAAATCAAAAAATTCAAGAAAAATTTGGTGGCAAAGAATTGCAAATGTTTTAAGTGCTTGCCAAGTTTCATGAGGGAATGACATTCGTGGAAGTCGTGGCAAAAAAACAATCTATTTTCGAGTGTTCATTGTTTTTTTTCCATGACTTCCATGAATGTCATTCCCTCATGAAACTTGGCAAGCACTTAAAACATTTGCAATTCTTTGCCACCAATTTTTTCTTGAATTTTTTGAATTTTTTTAGATTTTCCTGTTCATGGTGGTATGATAAGAGCTAAAACTCGGATGGGCACTTACCAACACTTTTGTCATGAATGCAAATGACATTGACATAGAGGTGATGTTTTTCCAAACATTTTGGTATCTTATTTGCATTTTTCTGATTTAGTATGAATTAGTTATGAAGTTTTCAAAGTGACGGTCAAACGGTCAAAGGGCAAAAGCAAAAGACGACAAAGTGGGTTGGGCAAGAACACGTGTTTTAAAAAACAAGGGGCAATTCGGTTGAGGGGGACACAACTAAGGGTATGAATACAATTATCCCTTGTTTTTACTGCCCATAATGAGTTGTGTTAGATGACAATGTCTGAATCTTTTTCCTTTGCAGTGGTTCCCAAAGCAGTTTACTCAAGATTACCTCTCAAACTACATGATTGGTGGGCATGCAAAGGCTAAAGTATTTCTACCAGAACACGATGATTATCTAGATGTTTTCATGAAGACCGTGAAGGATGGGGGGTCGGCCATCACAAGGGGTTGGACTAGAGTCGTGCGTGCCTTCTGCATGGAGGAGGGCACAATATGGGCATTCCGCTTCACCTTATTCAGCAACCAGAATGTATTTCGCCTCTTTCTTTACCATCTTTAATAGTAAAAGTATACAACTGTGGTTCATCATTTTTTATTTGGTTCTTATGTAATTCTTGAACATATGTACCTATGAATCGAATAATGCATTGGTTCTTTGAACCTGATGGATATGAATAAAGCTATAGCATACATTCAAATTCAAATTCAAATTTGGTACAATTTGAAATAGCAGCAATTAAATTATGGTGAAATTATGCTCTCCAGGTCGTTACGGCACACACGGTTGGTAAAACACAAACGTTTGCGATATACACCATAATCCGACACGGTTCACAGAGAGGAAACATGTGCAAGTATGCGCATAGTTGCCGTTTGCAAAGCGTGTGCGATGTCAGACAATATCACAAATGGTGCGGGCAAACTAAACGTTTGTGATAGTTGCCTTATCGTACACGATTCGCAACCATGAACTGTTTCTGATGAAGTATGCATCATAAACATTGCACCATAGAATAGCGTGTGTGATAGTTGTCGTGTACGATGATGTTACGACGGTCCGACGTTTCGTAATCCTGTCCGACACTCGTACGAGGATTAGCTAATGTTCTTAATTAGTTATCGCATACGGTTTGGGAAAAGCGAATGTGTGTGATTGTCTGCTTATCATACATGTTCTATAATAGTGAACCATTTGTGATGGGCCGCGCATCGTAAACGTAGCACCACAGAATACTGACTGCGATGGCAATGCGAGCACAAACGAGTAGGAGTACTGTATATGCATCTTGGCTCCCTATCCCTGACGGTTTCTGGGTCGTGTGGGAAGGACCCCCTATCGCCCACACTCACTTGGCGACGGTTCCAAATGCCGTCGCGGAAAGGGGTTAAAAACAGTTTGTATAGCACCTCGTTGTACCAGTGAATGTCTCTTTATTTCTGACTAAGAAATGAGATGAATTAACAGTACTGATGCTAATACATGCAAAACCTGTTATCTACCTACTAGTTTCTCTTTCAGGGTGACATCACCGATGCTAGGAAGAACTGCCACAATGATAGTGAGACGAACCCATTGCTTGTCCCTCCAACATATATTCCAAAGAAGAAGGCAACACATCTTGAGCATAGCGATACAACCCCAAAGTCATGTCTTGATGTAGTGTTGAACTTACTCGCTAATAGCAGTGACACAAGGTCAATGAAGTCGCCGCCTGAATCTGTTCGACTTCTTCAGTCTGAAATTCAAGCAGATAGACATGCTTCCGCTCAATCGACTGGAACTCCAATCTCTATGCAAGATTAACCATAAGTACATGACGTCTATTGATGCTATGCAGCTTGAGTTGGTGGATATAAGCGTCAAACAAGCGCAGTCTCATCAGGATGCTAAGCTGCTTGCACTGCAGCTCCTGGGCAGGGCTAACCTTTCTAGAACTATGGTGAAGTGCTGTCGGTTCTGTCTATTATTTTGTCGGCGTGTTTACTTCCACTGGCGGCGACCTGCCCAGTGTATGGAATCTGCTATCTGGTTGCCCTTTATTATCACTGGCGGCGAACTTTGATGCCTAGGGGATGTAATATGCTGTAATTTCTTTGTTGTATAGTCTAGGTTTATTCTTCATCACGATGTTGTAATTTATTTGTTGTATGTTCTGTTGTCGCTCTGAGAAAAGGTCGTAATCTTCGATCGGAGCGCAATTAGCCAATACGTTAGGTTTATATATAAAAAATCGGTACTAAAACTGGCCGGCCGCCAATCACTATGAATGGGCCGAACCGTGGGCCTACAATCATCTTGGGCCTTTAGTAGGCCTAGACTTAATCTGGCCCTCTATTAGTTTTGGGCTTTAAAAGGCCGAGTAAAGCTCTTGCCTTAATTGGGCCAGAAAATAAAATGGGCTTTTAACAGGCTGAGATGTAGATTGAGCCTGAATTGTGTCGAACAAATCACGGGCCGACGGAAGGCTGGAATATACATCGGCCCATTATTGGCCCAGTGATATGACGGGCCATTAACAGGCCGAAATGTTGTTGGGCCTTGGTGGGCCCAATTTCAGGACGGGCTGGAAGTAGGCCGATTGCATAGCGGGCCTGTCGGTGTACTAAGTATTGGGCCACTAGTACCCCGTACTTGTGCACGGGCAGTTGTAGTCATCCTCGCGGCAAGGCTTGCCGGGAACAGCTCGAGGTCGATTCAAGTCACCAAGGAAATCATCAAGTCAGAGATCTGAGGATCAACGGATAAGCAAAGCTGGGATCCAAAGGCCAGCTTTCCCAGCAAGATCCTTGCCGGGATGGCCTGTGGAGCCCGGCAAGGCTTGGCGCCCGGCAAGCCTTGGCGTCCGGCAAGGCTTGGCGCCCGGCAAGATTCGGCGCCTGGCGAGGTTCTGCCACTGTACCACCGCTTCGGCACAGTGACAAGTCTGACATTCTGGGTCCTTCTCTGGATGTGTGGCGGCGCGCCAGTGGAGGAGAGCTTAAGCGGTGCTGATGGGATGGCCCTTTTTTCCATCCCCAAGAAAGTGAGGACACCTAAACGGACACCTCACGGTGCATTAAATGCGCTTGGCCTAATCCGTCAGGGGTTAGGTATGATACCCTGTAGCTACTTTACACCTCAATGTATGTACATTTTGCCACTGTGGTGACCCCTTTGAGCATATAAAAGGAGGCCCAAGGCAACTGCTACAGGGGAGGAGAACTTCTGGCCCATTCTGCATGCGTAGCTGCTCTTTGAACGTACTGTTCATTGCGAGCGCTCCTGAAGGATGGGCTCAAGAACACCAATAAGAACACAAAGTAGGAGTAGGGTTTTACGCTGATTAGCGGCCCGAACCTGGGTAAAAACCTCACGCGTCGATCACTGGTTCTGCTCTTTGCGTATACCTCTCCCCCCGCCGAATCGTAAAGGGGTCTCTCGGGATCCCATAGGTGTCGTGCCCCGACATCTTTGGCGCGCCAGGTAGGGGGATTGAAGGTTGTGTGAACCTGATCTAGTGCTCGGCGCCCTAGTTTCTTCATCATCCTCATCATCATGCCGCCCAAGAAGAAGAGCGCTGCGACGGCGCAACCATCCACGTCCGTTTTGCCTACACCTTCGCGTACAGGCGACGGCGTGGGTGCAGAAGGAAGAGGACTAGAACCCCCGCGGCGTTCTGGTGATCCAAGCCAAGCGAGCGGTATCGTTCGCAGTGGCAGTGGTAACCTGCACGCCGCTGGATCTAGAGATGGCGCTGTGTTGCCTACGGGTGGCACAACGAACTCGAGAGACCAGAGGGCGTCTGCTGGAGCCCCCGCGCCGGCGCAAGCCTCGCAACCTACCCAGGTCATGCATGATGAGGGACGTCATGGCGCTGGTGGTTCAGGACGTCCCCATGAAAAGGTTTCTGTGCATCGATCCCAAGATGCGCGGGGCCAGCATGCACACCAGGCTGCCGGCGGAGGTGGCACACGGTCGCGTGACCGTGGTGGTGCTCCTTCTAACATGGTTAGGAGTCAGAGCACCTCACATACCTCGCACTTGTCGCCGCCACCTACGCCAGCGAAAGCCTTGGCACGTGCGCAGCTGCTCCTCGATTTTCCTCCCACCCCGGAGAAGATGGAGGAGTGGCGAGCTACTATCCAGAGCCTTATCGGCTTTGCCAACAAGGATGGACCGCAAGAGGCAGGGCCCTCGCAGCGGAGGCCCATCGATCCGGCGCGAGCCGATGTAGAGAAAACCGGAGGTGGTGCAACCATAGTGCACTCCCCTCCACGGCACCAGTGGCGGCCGACAGCTCAGCAAGTCGACCGCCATGAAGAAGTTTCCACGGCGTCGTCCGATCCACGGATGCGCCGTGATCAGCGTCTAGTTCTCCAGGAACGAGGCAAGGAGGACGCTCGAACAACCATCGAGCGGCGACGGGAAGCGCGCTATCAGTCTGATAAGCGTGCGGGGCCGGCTGTCGACGAGCCTGCGCCAGGGGACGTAGGAGACTTGCCTTATGAGGTAGGGACTCCAGCGTTTACCCGTGAGCTGCGGCAAGTCCGGTGGCCCAATTCCCGAACCTTCAAGCCGGAGGTCCCGGAGAAATATGACGGTAGGACCCATCCCTCAGAGTTCCTGAGCATCTACACCATTGCGGTGCAGGCTGCCGGGGGCCGAGATGACAAAATACTTGCCAACTACTTCCCGTTGGTGCTCAAGCCCAACGTCAGGTCGTGGTTGATGCATCTGCCGGAGAATTCTATTTCTTCCTGGTCAGATCTGTGCCATCAGTTTGTTGGCGCCTTCGTTGGAGGCCACCAAGCTCCTGGCCAAGAGAGCGATTTGCACATCATCCCTCAGAAGGAGGGCGAGTCCCTGCGCAAGTTTATGCAGAGGTTCAGCCGAGTGCAGTACAATATTCCCGACGTTCATCCTGCCGCTGTCATTAGCGCGTTTCACCAGAACGTGCGTAACCGCAGAATGCGGGAAGAGCTGGCAATGAACAAAGTCAGGAGTATTGCCGAGCTTTACGCTCTGGCCGACAAGTGTGCTCGAGCTGAAGAGGGGAGGAAACTCCCTGGTGAGGCTATTGGCGCGGCGGGCGAGTCCGAAGATGAAGACGCCGCGGCCCCGTCAAGGAAAGGCCGGCGGCAAAACAGGAAGCACGGAGGCAAGGCCGTGCTTGCTGTCGAGGAATCCGACAACCCCAGCGCCGCCAAGAAGGCCAAGGTTGGTGACCCCGGCAAGGATCTTGCCGGGTGCCCTTCCTGTCAGGCCTTGGCGGCTGCCGACAAGTCGGAGAACTCCGGCAAGCAGTATTGCAAGATCCATCGCACCAAGGGCCACGATTTCTAGAACTGCCGGCAAGTCGAGCAGCTTGCCAAGAAGCAGAGGGCCGAATACGAGAGGCGAGATAAGGAGAAGGCCCAAGATGGTGCTGAGGGGTCCGGCAAGAAGCGCGGTGGCCGAGGGGGTCGCCGCGGCAAGGCCAAGCAGCAAAAGGATCGGCCCGCTCGGGGCCGAGATAAAGAAGGAGATGATGATGAGGAAGATGATGAATCCAGTGAGCAAGAATTCCAGAAGGCTACGGAGGCCATGTGCATTGATGGGGGTGCTTCGCTCCATTCCTCCCACCGCCAACTCAAACAGTGGGTGCGGGAGGTCAATGCGGTAGAGCCATCCCCAGATGCGTGTAGGCCCCTGAAGTGGTCCAGCACGCCTTTCATTTTCGACGCCGAGGATCACCCTGATCGCACAACTGCGGTCGGGTGCTTGCCATTGTTGGTCTCGCCAACGATTCGCAACCACAAGGTGACGAAGATGTTAGTTGACGGCGGGGCCGGCCTAAACTTAATATCGCCGGATGTGCTCAGAAAGCTTCAGATTCCCGACGAGGACCTCGAGGAAACGGGTACGTTTCAAGGGGTCAATCCGGGAAGAACCCAGCCTAAGGGTAAGATTATGCTGCCGGTAACATTTGGCAGCGAGCTTAATTTCAGGACCGAGAAGGTGGTGTTTGATGTCGCCAAGATCTCCATGTCATACAATGGGATCCTTGGTCGGCCAGCGCTGGCAAAGTTTATGGCGGCATCACACTACGCATACAATGTCTTGAAGATGCCTGGGCCGTTGGGCGTCATCACTATCCATTCCGATAAGAAGGATGCGCTCATCTGTGCCGACCAACTTTACTGGGAAGCAGTTGCAGCACCTGCCGTCAAGGCACCTGCTCCTGCCGCTGGAACTCCCGGGGGGAAGAAGAAGACCGGCAAGAACCTTGGCGCGAACTCCGGCAAGCGCACCTCCTCGGAGTGCTGCGCTTCCGTCGAGGACGTACCAGAGAGTTCCACCGGCAAGAACAAGAAGTCCAAGGCTGCTCCGCCAGAGACCAAGAAGGTGCCTGTCAGAGAGGACGGAACGGGGGGAACTTTCACCATAAGTTCCACCCTAGATGACAAATAGGAAAGCGTGCTCGTTGCTTTCCTGCGGGCGAATGTCGACGTGTTTGCATGGCAACCGTCTGACATCCCCGGTGTTCCCAGGAAGGTAATTGAGCACCACCTTGCTATCTGTCCTCATGCGCGGCCCGTCAAGCAAAGGGTCAGGAAGCAGGCCTTGGAGCGGCAAGAATTCATTGCCAAAGAGATTAAAAAGCTGGAGGCGGCAGGACTGGTTAAAGGAGTGCTTCATCCAACCTGGTTGGCTAATCCGGTCGTAGTGCGAAAAGCGAATGGGAAATGGAGGCTTTGTATCGATTATACAGATATCAATAAAGCTTGTCCAAAAGATCCTTTTCCCTTGCCGCGCATCGACCAGATTGTCGATGCCACCACTGGTTGTGATCTCCTGTCCTTCCTTGATGCCTATTCAGGGTATCATCAGAATTTAATGGCAAAAGAAGATGAAGAGAAGACCGCCTTTATCACCCCATGTGGTACGTATTGTTTTATACGAATGCCTTTCGGGTTGAAAAGTGCTGGTTCAACATTTGCCAGAGCAATCCAGATTGGTTTTGAGCCACAACTCCATAGAAATATGGAGGCGTATATGGATGATATAGTGGTCAAAACCAAAGATAAAGCAACACTCGTTCAAGACTTAGAAGAAACATTTGCAAACTTGCGCAAGATCAACTTGAAGCTCAATCCTGAGAAGTGTGTGTTCGGTGTTCCTTCCGGCAAGCTCCTCGGATTCTTTGTATCTTGCCGGGGAATCGAAGCGAACCCCGACAAGATCAAAGCTATTGAGAAAATTGAAGCGCCGAGACGCATCAAGGATGTGCGTCATCTGGCCGGCTGTGTTGCTGCTCTAAGCAGGTTTATTTCCAAATCTGCTGAGCGCGCCCTGCCCTTCTTCAAAATTTTGAAGAAGGCAGGTCCGATGAAATGGACTTCGGAGGCGGAGGCTGCGCTGCAAGATTTGAAGAAATACCTTTCCTCTCCGCCGACGCTAGTCGCGCCTAAACCACAAGAGCCGTTGTTGCTGTATCTGGCAGCAACAAATCAAGTGGTTAGCGCTGCGCTAGTGGTGCAGAGAGAAGCTGATGAGGAAGCAACGCCAGCGGCAGGACCGCCAAATGACGCGGCAAGATCTTCCCCGGCAAGACAGGATCTGCGCAAACAGAAGAACCCGTGCAGAAGAAGAAGGTGGTGCAGTGCCCAGTTTATTTTGTTAGCTCTCTTTTACAAGGAGCTAGGTCAAGATATTCTGGTGTGCAGAAGTTGCTTTTCGGCCTCCTTATGGCCTCGAGGAAGTTGCGCCATTATTTTCAAGCACATGAGATCACCGTCGTCACTCGCTTTCCGTTGCAACGGATTTTGCAAAATCCGGAGGCAACCGGCAGGATCGTGGAGTGGGCGTTGGAGTTGTCCAGCTTTGGCCTTAAGTTTTAAAGCACTTCGACGATTCAGAGCAGGGCCTTGGCGGAGTTCATTGCAGAATGGACCCCAACGCCAGACGAAGAAGTTCAAGAAACAACTCTCCCCGGCAAGGAAATCGATCAGCAATGGGTTATGAACTTTGACGGGGCTTTCTCGCTGCAAGGCGCCGATGCTGGCGTGCTGCTTGTCGCGCCCACCGGAGAGCACCTCAAGTACGTAGTCCAAATGCACTTTCCCCGGGAGAGTTCGACCAACAACACTGCAGAATACGAGGGTTTGCTTGCCGGTCTCAGGATCGCGGCGGACCTTGGTATCAAAAAACTCGTCATCAAAGGCGATTCACAACTTGTCGTCAGGCAAGTTAACAAGAGTTATCAAAGTCCATTGATGCAAGCCTACATAGATGAAGTGAGGAAATTGGAAGAGCGCTTTGACGGTCTGCAAATGGAGCACGTTCCTCATGCCAAGAACAATATTGCTGACGACCTGTCAAAGCGTGCTGCCCTTAAGTTGCCTGTGGAACCAGGAACTTTTGTGCTCCAATTGACTCAACCATCCGTGGCGCCATCGATGCGGCAAGAAAAGAGAAGGAAGTTGAACTCTGGCCAGTACTTCCCGGCAGAGCTCCCCGGAGCCACCGGCGAGGAAGTTGCCGGGATCGACATACCTGCCGGGGAACAACAAGCTCCGGCAGGGCCTCAGGCCCTTGCTGTCGAGACGAACGTTCCCCCGGCAGAGGAGATGCCTTTAGTTCTAGCTGTCGAGCCTCAGGCTCCAGCATGGGCGCAGCACATTGTCCATTTCCTTCAGACAGGTGAACTCCCTGAGGAACAGGAAGAAGCGGAGAGCTCGTCGGTCTGTTATGTACAAGTTCGTCGATGACGTCCTGTACAGAAAGAGACCGAACGGTGTGAAATTGAAGTGCATTCCTCGGGAGGATGGGCTAGAGCTGTTGGCGGAGATACATGGGGGCATATGTGGTTCTCACATAGGGTCAAGAGAGCTTGCCGGAAAAGTATTCCGGCAAGGTTTCTTTTGGCCTACCGCTCTCCAGGATGCGACTGCACTAGTAACCAAGTGTGAAGCATGCCAGTTCCATTCAAAGAAATTACATCAGCCAGCTCAAGCTCTTCAGACAATCCCTCTCTCCTGGCCATTTTCGGTCTGGGGGCTCGACCTACTGGGCCCTTTCCCCCGTGCTACCGGGGGCTTTGAGTACTTGTACGTTGCTATCGACAAGTTCACAAAGTGGCCGGAGGTGGAAGCGGTGAGGAAGGTGACAGCACAATCGGCCGTCAAGTTCTTCAAGGGAATTGTTTGTTGTTTCGGTGTGCCCAACAGGATCATCACCGACAACGGCACGCAATTCACAAGTCGCACCTTCATGCAGTACGTCCAAGACCTTGGCGGCAAGATTTGTTTTGCCTCTGTTGCTCACCCGAGAAGCAACGGCCAAGCGGAGAGGGCCAATGCTGAAGTGCTGCGCGGTCTCAGGACCAGAACTTTTAACAGGCTGAAAAAGTGCGGAAGACGCTGGATTGATGAGTTGCCGGCGGTTCTTTGGTCAATCAAAACGATACCAAATCGAGCCACCGGCCAGACGCCCTTCGCTCTGGTCTACGGAGCGGAAGCAGTTCTCCCCACGGAACTCATATACGGGTCTCCTCGAGTGCTCGCTTATGATGAGCTCGAGCAAGAGCAACTGCGGCAAGATGACGCTGTGCTCCTTGAGGAGAATCGTCTTCAGGCTGCTGTGTGAGCTGCACGCTACCAGCAAGCTTTGCGTCGCTATCATAGCCGTAAAGTTCATGCCCGAAGCCTTGAGGAAGGCGACCTTGTTCTTCGACGGATTCAGTCCGCCAAGAATTCAAACAAGTTGACGCCAAAGTGGGAAGGCCCTTATCGGGTAGTACGAGTCACCAGGCCCGGCGCTGTCCGCCTGGAGACCGAAGATGGCGTTCCAGTGAGCAATTCCTGGAATATCGAACATCTTCACAAGTTCTATCCATAAGGCGCGGTTGCCGGGGGCTCCCGGCAACCACCCTTTTGTACAAGTCTTGCCGGCAAGGCATGTGATCCTTTGTACAAAGCCAGGTGCAGACCCTGAGCACAGATGAATAAATTTAAGTGTTGTACATTCCCTTATTGATTCCCATGTTCATATTTATATATATGCATGTTTGTCTAAGATGTTGTATGACACCTAATCCCGGTAAGTTCTAACGAACCGCCAAGGTTTCATGTCTTTATTTTCTCTTCTTTCTTTTTCAAAAAGACAGAAGGATTCCTCGCGTGCACATTTGCCGGGGGGGAAGGAAGATATGAATACCAATGGGGACGTTCGGAATCGATGCTTGCCGGAGGAAGGACAGTGATAGAAAGCTAAGTCCTAAAAGCTCAGAGCAAGTTTCTCTTTTATTACAAAGTTATTTCCTTGGACGATTCCGACTCTTGCATGGAAAATCTGCACGCGAAGGAACCCTTGTTGTAATCGGTCGCGCCATTATTTTGTTTTGAGCCCGCTCAGCAATTTAAGTGGCTGCACTAAGAACACCAAGGAGTCTTGCCGGCCGCTGCGCCTCCAGCAGGCTGCTGAAGTTCCGCACCCAGCGCTCGCGGCAGGTTGTGCGCCGGCAAGTTTTTCAATAAGCGTAGGATGAACTCCATACATAAAGGAATCAGACAAGGAAAATAGCAAGCATGAACCTAAACATAGGCAAATTGTATTACATCCATGAGTTGCCGCAATTCTAACTTGAGACTTAATTGTCTTTTACATGAGATAACGATGGCAAGGAACAAAGGGAAGCACTCAATCCCTGCGCTGGCCTTCGATCCTTTTGATGGAGTCCACCTTCTCAAGGATAGGCGCGATGCACTCTTCAAGCGCCTCAACATTTGCATCCCTTGGTAGATGGCCGAGCGCGTTGGAGAGGTCGATGCCGGGATTGCTGTGCACCACCTTGATGAGCACCTTGCGGAGGACGGCCCGGCAAAGCCGGCGAGTCTCGTTGGCCAGTTGGGTCGCCCGGCTAGACTGGAGCGCCCTCAACACGTTGATGATGCTTTCAAAGAACATCGTCAACCTGGCACTTGGAGATATTCTTTCCTCGGAAGAATACTTGAAGTTCGACAGGCCCATGGTTGACAGTTCTGCGGTAAGCTTCTCCGCTGTGGCAATGAGACGTCCAGTCCAGATCTCCACTCCCTTCTCGTACTCGGCTTGGGCGGCGGCAGCACTCTTGAGTAGGTTCCTCTCTCCTTGGAGATCCTTGAGTAGAGCCTTCTCACGGGCCCTGCCGGTCTCGAGAGACTTCTGCAGCGTGGTCAGCTTCAGCTCCAGAACCGCAATGTTATCAGCCGCAGAGGAGAGCTGCTTGGTCTTGTCGGACAGGGCAACTTGCATCTCCGCCAAGGAGTGGAGGGTTTTTTCCCTGTCCCCCTTGAGCGTTGAGAGCTCCTTTCCATGCTCTTCGAGATCTGTTTCCAGCCTCTTCACTTTGTCGCTCAGCTCGTTCTTGGCGGCCTCTGCAGCCTCGACAGCATCGACGGCCTCCTTGAGCTTGCCGGCGTGACTTGCAGTCAGAGCTTCGAGCACCTCCTTATGTTTTTGCTCCAGCTCCTGGGTCCGCCGCGCGACAAGATTCTCGATATCCTCATCCTTGCTGTGAAGCTTGGCGGCGAGCGCCTGCTCACGTGCGGTGAGATCTTCCTCATGAGCATCAAGAGCAACGCGGCGCCCCGTCAGGAGGGCATCTTCGGCAGCAATCCTTTGAACAGCTTCATCATGCGCCTTCTCCATATTGGATTGCTTCAGGAGGATCTCATTCCACTGCTGGCTCACTTGTTCTCGGCCGGCAACCAACTCTTGGAGGGCCTCGGCGTGCCAGATCTGCATTTGTGCGACGCGCTTTGAAAATCCGCTTCGACCGCCTCGACAACTGCCATTCTGGAGTCCGCTTTCTCTTTTCGGGCGCGATGGAGAGCCTAGAGCTTGCGGAAATTCTCGCCCATGGCCTGAAGGAGCTGATCCTCTTCAGATTTGCCGCTGCTAGTGCTGGGGGCGTCAACAACTTCGAGCCCGGCGGCTGCAATAATTTCTTCAAAAACTTCTCCTTCGGCTGGTGCCCCAGTGCTTGCCGTCCCCGGCAAGTTGACGAACAGGTTCTCGCCGACCTTGAGGTACTTGCTGGATGAGGGGCCTTCAGATGTTGATGGCTGGTCTTCAGTGGCCGCCTCACCAGTGGCAGGGAGTTCTGTGGCCGGTGCAGCGCATGGCGCTCCTGCGGCAGGAATGCTGTCAGTGCGGTCCTCAGCCTCCCTGTCGCCCCCTTCAGCAGGTTCTTCGGCGGTTTCCTCTTGTGCTATCTTGGCGGCCTCCCCGTCAAAAGCACCACCAGCCTCGATAATGTCATCCTTGGTGGCCTCGCTGGCAGCGATCCTGTCTGCTTCGGCGGCGGCATCCCTGGCGGTCTCCTCGATGACAACGTCGACGTCCATGTGTTTCGTCACAATGAACTCTGAAGGGCGAAGGAGGAAAACAGAATAAGATCGAGGTTGAAGTTTGAAGTGACTAGAGACAGAGAGATAAGAGAAAAAGAGTAACAAGCACTCTGAGGCAATCGAGTACCTGCGTCGAGCTGTTGGGAGGTGGCTTCGCCCCTCCCGGCAACTCCGGTTGCCGGGGATGGGTTGCCGGAGTCCGCACCTGCCGGCTCCTCCTCAATTAGGATGGGCTCGTCGGCAGGATCTCTTGCCGGGGACATGCTTGTGGGCGGAGCAGTCGATGAAGGAGGCACAATGGGGATGTCTTCTCCTTGTTGCCGTTCTTCTCCTGCGAACCCAAAGATATCAACGGCAAGAACGAAAGCCTCGGCACCAGTCAGCGGAAAAAGAACAATGAACTTACACTGGGGGCTGTGCTGGGGGCTGCGCTGGGGGCTGTGTTGAGGACTGGACTCCGGGCTGACAATGATAGTTTCTGGCATGCTCGTGGAGCCTGCCGGGGGCTCGTCACCCGTAGAAGTCCTTGACCTCTTCGCCATCCTCTCCAGCAAGGTTTCTGTGTCACTGCAGAAACAATACAAGCAAGTCAGTAAGATTGATCCAAGATTGGAAGGTAAAAGCTGTGGCAAAGTACTCACTCTTCTTCCTCTCGCTCCGGACTAAAGCCGGAGATGTTGAAGTCGACCTCCGTTGCGATGTCCGAGTGGGGAGGCGGGGGAGGAGTCCTAGGCCACTTGGCTGTGGCAGGTGGCGGGGCAGCTTCCGGTGCGGTAGTACGAGACCCTCCTGCCGCCCCAGCAGTGGCCGCTGGTGTGGGTCTCGCGCGCCGCGCAGGCTGTTGACGAGCCCCCTGCCGCGGTCCAGTCTTGCCGGCCACTTTCTTGCCGGGGGCTTCACCGCTCGAAGAAGGCTGGCTTGCCGGGATGCCAGATGCAGCCTTCCGAAGAACGCGCTTCGTCTTCTTCGGGGGTGGGGGCTCTTCTCGCGTCTCTTCTTCGGCCGTGTCCTCGCCGGACGAGTTCTCAGCGGCTGCGCTCCTCTCTTCCCCGGCAACCCTGTCCTCCTCGGCAGGCTTTACCTCCACTACCACCTCTATGTCGCTGGCTTCCCACTCTGTGAAGCCGACGCTGCCGGCCTCCATGACAAGATTTGCCTCCTCCACTCTAGTAGCAATGTAAGCTACTTCTTGATCAGTGGTGGCTCGGATGAAATCTGACTCTTGCCGGACAGGCTTCTCCGTCAAGTTGTCAAAAAACTTCTGCGCTTCCTCTTCGGATGGCTCGGCCCAGGTCGGGTCAAGGCCGTGGGCATTGAACATCGGCATGAAGGCAATGATTGACCCCAAGGCAGAATTGTTGCACAAGGGGACAATCCTTGCCGGCAGCCGGTGCTTGTCTTCACGCTGGAATAATTTTTGACGGAGAGCGCCAAGCTGCATAGCGGTCAGATTGTTGTTCAGCCCGGGGCGCAATCTCATAACATCTGCCGCGTTCTTGTACTCCCAAGCTGGCCTTCCCCTATTCTGCAGAGGGGCGATGCGGCGGCGTAGAAAGTCGAAGCCGGTCATCTCCATCGTCAGTCCGGCAGCCTTCAGGCGAAGGATCCTGGTAGTGGTGATTATGAGCCTCTCGTCCTCCGCTGCGAGGTCGCTCCAATCCTTGCCGCGGACCACCTTCTATTGCCGGGGATGACAAAATGGATGGGGATCTGCTTCCTGGATCCAGCACCATTCAGCCCGCCACTCGTCCCACTTTTCGTGGTAAACTCCTTCTGGGTATATTTCCTTATTCCAAGCCCTTGGAATCCAGGCAATAGAACCAGAGAGAGCCTCTCCTTTTTGGATGCGAGGGAAGAAATAATGGCGAAAAAGAGCAGAATTGGGGATCACGCCAACGAAGTTTTCACAGAGATGGGCAAAGATAGACATGCAAAGTACTGCATTCGGCGTAAAATCGAGAAGGCGAAAGCCGTATGTGTACATGATATCATTGAAGAAGTCGGAAAAGGGGGGACAGAGCCCGCAATAGAAATATGCGGTGAAGAAAGGGTATCTGTCCGATCCGCCCTTGGAACAAGCACCTGGGATTACGCGTGTGGCGGGGTGAGCTTGCGTCCCTTTCGCCCACATGCATTGGTATCGCCCCTTCAGAGCTTCAGCATCGAGCGTTGGAGGGAAGACGATGAGCCTCTACCGCATCTTCGCCAGTTCGCTCTCCAGAACGTCGGCTTTCACCTCCTTGCCCTTGCCTTTGCTGGCCTTGGGCACCATGGCGACGGTGAGAGCGGAAGCTGGGGATGGAGCGAACGCGGAAGCAGTGGGCGGAAGAGGAAAAGCCTTCGCTCTGAGCTCAAGAGGAGGAGGGCGATGGCGATGGCCAGATTGAGAAGAAGAGGGGGGTAAATAGGTTTGTGCCTCTGCGACTTCCCCTTTTATGGGGAAGGAGCGGGGCCGCCTCTTTTATTCCCCAATGTGAACGCGCCTCTATAGGCGCGAGGCAGTTGCAGCCTTTTTGGCACGCTTCCCACATTGCGCGCTCCGTGCGCATAGTGGGGGGCACAGTAAAACGAGATATTTACGAGCAGTTAATTCCCTGCCACGCGTGCCCGTGCACTGTTTGGGCCTAGCCCAACAACGTCTCGCACTCGTGTATGGCCTAGGCCCGGGGGCTCCTGTCGGTGTACTAAGTATTGGGCCACTAGTACCCCGTACTTGTGCACGGGCAGTTGTAGTCATCCTCGCGGCAAGGCTTGCCGGGAACAGCTCGAGGTCGATTCAAGTCACCAAGGAAATCATCAAGTCAGAGATCTGAGGATCAACGGATAAGCAAAGCTGGGATCCGAAGGCCAGCTTTCCCGGCAAGATCCTTGCCGGGATGGCCTGTGGAGCCCGGCAAGGCTTGGCGCCTGGCAAGGCTTGGCGCCCGGCAAGATTCAGCGCCTGGCGAGGTTCTGCCACTGTACCACCGCTTCGGCACAGTGACAAGTCTGACATTCTGGGTCCTTCTATGGATGCGTGGCGGCGCGCCAATGGAAGAGAGCTTAAGCGGTGCTGATGGGATGGCCCCTTTTTCCATCCCCAAGAAAGTGAGGACACCTAAACGAACACCTCACGGTGCATTAAATGCGCTTGGCCTAATCCGTCAGGGGTTAGGTATGATACCCTGTAGCTACTTTACACCTCAATGTATGTACATTTTGCCACTGTGGTGACCCCTTTGAGCATATAAAAGGAGGCCCAAGGCAACTGCTACAGGGGAGGAGAACTTCTGGCCCATTCTGCATGCGTAGCTGCTCTTTGAACGTACTGTTCATTGCGAGCGCTCCTGAAGGCTGGGCTCAAGAACACCAATAAGAACACAAAGCAGGAGTAGGGTTTTACGCTGATTAGCGGCCCGAACCTGGGTAAAAACCTCACGCGTCGATCACTGGTTCTGCTCTTTGCGTATACCTCTCCCCCCGCCGAATCGTAAAGGGGTCTCTCGGGATCCCATAGGTGTCATGCCCCGACAGGGCCGAAATTAGGCCCAACACTATCAAGGGCCTTTTACGGGCCGATAGGCAGTTTGGGCTAAAATGTGTCCATGAAGACTACGGGCCGTTAAGAGGCTGAAAGTTGCTACGGACGAGAATTAGGCCCAGATGCAGCTCGAGCCTTTAAATGGCCGAAAGAGGCCCATATGTACACAGGGCCGCTGACAGGCCGAAACTAATATCGGGCCGAACTGTTAAACAGGCCATTAAAAGGCCGAAGAGCAAAGCAGGCCCCCAATTGGCCCAAAGGCACAGTAGCTGTTAAAGGGCCGTATCTGTTATGGGACATAATTTGCCACAAACTATTGCAGGCTGTTAACTGACTGAATCTGATATGGGCCATAAACTGGCCCAGAATATTGGAGGCATTTAACGGGCCATATCTGATGTGGGCCACAATTTGGTCCAGAAAATGAATGGGCCGGCCCGTTAGATCTGACGAAATCTTGTGGGCCTTTTCCTGGGCCGGATTTTAAACCTATATGGGCCTCTATTGGGCCGTCCCACATGTCAACGTTTCATTGGCGACTCCTGTCCAGTGGACGGTTGACATCTGTCCCAATGAGGAGCTGATGCGTGGATCCTCCGGCGAATGAAAATTTTACACGTGGAAAATCCCCATTGGTCAGGGCTGTTAATGGGTTATCGGATCCAAACCGGAACCTGATAGCTTAACGGCGACCCGTTATGGTGGATGCCACGTGTCGGTTACCCTTGACGAAAACACTTCCATGACGTGCCATTTATCGTCATGGAAGTGGACACTTCCGTGATGATAATTTTGGTATTGTCATGGAACAATTCTACGACAGCACATGTATGACTATCTTGATTCTGTCATAAAATTGTCATGGATGTACATGCATGACAGAAAACGTGACCTACTGTGACAAACACGTATCATCATGGAAGTGTATTTTTTTGTAGTGGGAGTTCGGTAACGCCGCGTCCAACCTCACCCTAATGACTAACCCCTGATACGTCCATTTTGCATCATGCTTCTATGTTGATATTTATTGTATTATGGGCTATTATTATACTTTAGGATACAATTCTTATGCCTTTTCTCTCTTATTTTACAAGATTGACATGAAGAGGGAGAATACCGGCAGCTGGAATTCTGGACCGGAAAGGAGCAAATCTGAGATAGCTATTATGCACAACTCCAAATGTCTTGAAACTTTACGGAGAATGTTTTGGAATATGTAAAAAATATTGGGCGAAGAAAGAACAGAAGGGGACCCACCAGGTGGCCACAAGCCTGCGGGCGCGCCCTACCCACCAGGGCGTGCCCCTGAGCTTGTGGCCCCCTGGCCATCCCCCGTTGTCCATCTTTTGCTATATGAAGGGTTTTGACCTAGAAAAAAGAAAAAGAAGGCTTTTCAGATGAAGCGCCGCCGTCTCGAGGCGGAACCTGGGCAGAAGCAATCTAGGGCTCCGACAGAGCGATTCTGCCAGAGAAACCTCCCTCTGGGAGGGGGGAATCGAAGCCATCGTCATCAACAACGATCCTCTCATCATGGAAGGACCAATCTTCATCAACATCTTCACCAGCACCATCTCCTCTCAAACCCTAGTTCATCTCTTGTATTCAATCTTTGCCTCAAAACCTCAGGTTGGTACTGATAACCCACAAGTATAGGGGATCGTTTGTAGCCTTTTTCGATAAATAAGAGTGTCAAACCCAACAAGGAGCTAAAGGTAGAACAAATATTCCCTCAAATTTCTATCGACCACCGATACAACTCTACGCACACTTTACGTTTGCTTTACCTAGAACAAGTATAAAACTATTTGGTAGGTGAAAAGATAAGTTTGCAAGAATAAAACTAGAAGTACTTTGCAAGAATAAAACTATGAGTAAATTGCAAGGTAATAAAAGTAGATAGCTTTTGTTAACAAGAAAGTCATTTGTCCCTAGGCAATAGATAACTAGACCGGTAATCATTCTTGCAATTTTATATGAGGGAGAGGCATGAGCTTACATACTTTCTCTACTTGGTAGGAAAAGACATGAGCTTACATACTTTCTCTATGAGGGAGAGGCATGAGCTTACATACTTTCTCTATGAGGGAGAGGCATGAGCTTACATATTTTATTGCAAAAGTTTATTAGCCCTCGAAGCAAAGTACTAGTACACATGCCCCTAGGGGGATAGATTGGTAGGGAAAGACCATCGCTCGTCCCCGACCGCCACTCATAAGGAAGACAATCAATAATCAATCATGCTCCAACTTCATAGCATAACGAGAGACTATACATGCATGCTTCGGGAATCACAAACCTTAACACCAAAATTCTTACTAACCACAACCATTTACTAGTACCTCTGTCGCGGGAAACCACGACCACCTATGGGGCCAAGGGGCCCCTTGCTGGTTCGGCAGGGGGGATGTCGTGTTGCACAAAGAGCAGAAGAACATGGGGCAGCACGGCAGAGATCACACGGGCAATTTTACCCAGGTTCGGGCCGCCGCGAGGCGTAAAACCCTACTCCTGCTTTGGTGGATTGATGGTGGAAAAGTGGTGATGGAGCGTAGTACACTTGCCCGACAGGCTCGCCCTGGGGAGGCAGTGACTACGCGCGTACCAGCGTGGGGGTGTTCAACTTTCCAACCCTTGCTACAGTTGCCATGGGCCTCCTTTTATAGGTTAAGGGGTCACCACAGTGGCAAAACATTCATTATGCACTGATAAGATAGCAAAGAGTGCTATCATACCTAATTCTGCAGGCTGACAGAGTGCATTAAATGCACCGCTCAACGTCACATCGTTGCTCGCCCGGCAAGCCTTGCCGGGCTCATCTTGCCAGCTCCATGCCTACTTGCTTGACACGTCGCAGGACGGGTGTCATCTGTAGGTATTTCCTGTAGAAAGAGACCGCCATGTGGCGAATGGCTGCCACTTAGTCACTTTGCGGCTTGACACCTCATTGATCAACTATGTGGGTCATGGTGAGATGGCTTGGTGAGGTGTCTCTGCCCTCGTGAGTCCCGGCAGGCCCTGCCGGGACGTCTTGAATGCTCCCTTCTGGGGGAGCCCTTGTCCTTGCAAGGTCTGCCTGCCCGGCAAGGGAGGCTTTTCTCCTGGTGGTGTCTCGCTTCTCTATCTTGGTCTTCGGCCTTCTTAATCTGCCTGCTGGTTCTTCAAAGATCTTGGTCTCTTGTATCTTGACACGGCCTTGGTGTTGTAATCTTGTTCTCGTGCCTGTGCATAGTCAGGGCAACAGACCCAGGGTTTGTTGCACCGACAGAAGTCCCCAGGCCTGCCCCGATTGCGCTGCCGGGCGTCATCGGGGTAGGTCCTAATAAGTGCACAGGCAGGGGTGCTGAAGAGGCTAATCTCTTGGAGTCTTCTTTGCTTCTTCATTAATCTTGATTCTGGGCCAGTTTCCGGTTTTCCCGTGCGTCGTGTAAAGCCAATCATGGTGGGGCCATCTTTGCAATGGCCCGTGAATGACTTTAACGCACGGGGTAGAAACTGCCAATTCACTCTTCCCACCACGCCCTTATCCTTAGCAACGTATGCGGCATGCATCGCGCGGGGTAGGTAACGGAGGCGCATGGCGTGGGAGAGCATCAAGGCGATGGCCCGGTCTTCTTGAATTGGCGGAGAGGGGCAGCGATTGCTTGTTGAGGGAGCGGCTCCCTTTCTTGCTCCGCCTATAAAAGGAGGGGCGGAGGGAGAGCCGAGCCATCCATCTCCAGATCCTTTCTTCCCCTGTTTCTGCCTTTCGTTGGTCATGTTGAGAAGAAGAGCCTGGGGCCAAGCTCTGGGCTTTAGTTTAGAATTCCCCATGGATCTGAAAGGGGTATTCGGGCGGCGGGGCGACAACGCCGAGGGTGGCGACTCCGGCGTGCTCGTCGCCGGGTCGCCCGTAGCCTTGGTTCTAGTGGGGGATGCGAACGACACCATGCCGAGGCCCGTATTGGGTGCTGGGCGTGGTAGTCGATCGCTCCTCATTCTTCATTCTGTCGTGATGCTGGGGAAGAGTCGCGGGGGGTGTTCGCCGGCGATGAAGGCGAACCTGACCCTTCCCGGGCGTCATCCTATCGCCGTGCGGGAGGGCTCCTTGCTCCCACACATGTCTTTGGAACGCGTAGTGGCTTCTGACGTCAGGGCTGTTGGGGACGACCATGCTCTCTATGGGATATGCCAGAGAGCATGGTGTTCGGCGCGGTCGTCGTGCTGAGGTCTTCGGGTGGTAGCGATGCGGATGGCGGCGGCAACCCACGACGCATCAAGAACGGGGACGACCGTTCCGACGAGCCGTGTTTGCCAGTGACTCCGTGTCCCCCATCTGGTCCTTCGGCAGTGTCACCATCCGCGCCTACCCTCCGGTTTCTTCCTCCTTGCTGAGGGGCGGTGCCACCCTGATCCTGGGGAGGCGCCGAATCCCAGCTGGGTTCGCCACCGGCCTCCTCGACCTTTTCCTGAAGGAGATGGACAAGGGCAAAGGCATTACGGGGCACTTATCTTTTTTCAATCTTAAACTCGTAGGCATTTGCCAAATTTTAGTTCAAATAATGTAATCTCTCGAGTCCATATCTGTGTTCTGTAAGGTTTGTACTTGTATGACCAGCATATTAATGAAAAAGATGAACCTTGCCGGGAACTCGTGCATGTATATGTCCACGCAGAGGTGAAATGCCTCTTTATTTTAAATAAACGAGTTTTCCCCGGCAGGCTATCCTGCCGGTACCTTTCTTCGTTGCCGGGGAACTGAGCCTACCGGCAAGAAATAGTGGGACCAGCCCCCCGCCAACTTCTTTTCATCAAAGGCCACTACGACCATCCAGGCCGAAGCAATGTTCGAGCCAGGGATGGGAGCACCTAAGTTTCGAAGAGTGGCGGGGTTTTCTTATGCACAAGTTTTAGCTTACAGAATACTTATGGACAAGAGGTTCAGGGTCATCGCATGGATTTGTACAAGGGGTTACATGCAACTGAGGCAAGGCCTGTACAAAACGGTGGCTGTCGTGCAGGGCCCGACAGCCGCGCCTTACGGGTAGAAATTGCGGAGATGCTCAATATTCCATGAGTTTTGCAATTGAATGCCATCTCCGGTCTCCAGATGGACTGTGCCAGGTCTGGTGACTCGTACTACCCGGTAAGGGCCTTTCCACATTGGCGTCAACTTGTTTGTACCCTTGGCGGACTGAACACGCCTAAGGACAAGGTCGCCTTCCTCAAAACACCAGGCATGAACCCTGCGGCTATGATAGCGACGCAGGGCTTGCTGATAGCGTGCAGCACGCGTAGTAGCCTGGAGACGGTTCTCCTCGAGTAGCACAGCGTCGCCATGCCGGTGCTGATCTTGCGCTACTTCGTCGTAGGCAAGCACTCGAGGCGACCCGTAAATGAGTTCCGTGGGGATAACTGCTTCCGCCCCATAGACCAGGGAAAAAGGAGTCTGCCCGGTAGCTCGATTTGGTGTTGTTCTGAGGGAGCATAGAACTACCGGCAGCTCATCGATCCATCGCCTCCGTGCTTCTGCAGCATATCAAAGGTTCTTGTTTTGAGTCCCCGCAGCACTTCAGTGTTCGCCCTCTCAGCTTGCCCATTGCTTCTGGGATGTGCGACAGAAGCAAACGAGATCTTGCTTCCGAGGGCATGAACATATTGCATGAAGGCGCGGCTCATGAATTGGGTGCCGTTGTCGGTAATGATCCTTGCCGGGATTCCAAAATGACACACCAAATCTTTCAAGAACTTGATAGCTGATTGAGCAGTCACCTTTCTCACGGCAACAACTTCTGGCCACTTTGTAAACTTGTCGATAGCAACGAACAAGAATTCAAAGCCCCCGATCGCTCGAGGGAAAGGGCCGAGGATATCGAGCCCCCAGACCGAAAATGGCCATGATAAAGGGATTGTTTGAAGAGCTTGGGCAAGCAGGTGGATTTTCTTGGAATGGAACTGACAGGCTTCACATTTGGTGACTAGCTCAACCGCATCTTGGAGGGCAGTGGGCCAATAGAATCCTTGCCGGAATGCTTTCCCAACCAGCGCCCTTGATCCAATGTGGGAGCCGCACATGCCTTTGTGTATCTCAGCTAGCAGTTCCTTCCCTTCTTCCCGGCAGATGCACTTCAATTTCAGACCATTGGGCCTCCTTCTGTAAAAAGTGCCATCGACAAACTGGTGCATACTGGCCCTCCGGGCTACTCTTTCAGCCTCATCTTGGTTATTGGGGAGTTCTCCGGTTTGGAGAAATTGGACTATGTGCCTTGCCCAAGTTGGAGCCTGGGGCTCGGCAACAAGGACTAGCGGCACCTCCTCAACTGCGGGGGCACATTCCTTGTTCGCAGGGACCATGGGTCCGGCTGGAGGGTGCGGTCCAGCAGGTTGTGAGGAGTTGTTTCTGGCAGGGTCCCTGTCAGGAGCGGATGGCTCTACCGGGAGAGGCTTACCGGAGTCCAGCTTTCTCTTTTTCCGGGCCATTGTTGCTGGGGATATGGAGGGCTCAGTAAGATGGAGAACAAAAGTTCCTGGTTCCACAGGAAGCTTTTGGGTAGCACACTTTGACAGGTGATTAGCTATACTATTTTCCGCACGAGGTATGTGCTCTGTTTGCAACCCGTCAAAGCTCTCCTCCAATCTTCTCACTTCCTCAACGTATGCCTCCATCAATGGACTTTGGTAATCCTTGTTGACTTGTCTCACCATAAGCTATGAGTCTCCTCGAATGATCAGCTTCTTGATTCCCAATTCTGCGGCAATCCTGAGCCCGGCAAGGAGCCCTTTATACTCTGCTGTATTGTTGGTTGCCTCTTCCCGGGCAAAATGCATCTGGACGATGTACTTCAAGTGTTCCCCGGAGGGAGCGACGAGAAGCACGCCAGCCCCTGCACCTTGTAGGGAAAAAACACCATCAAAATACATGATCCATTCTTGGGGCGCCTCCTTGCCGGGGATAACTGTTTCTGGCACTTCCTCGTCAGGGGTTGGCGTCCATTCTGCAATAAACTCTGCCAATGCCCTACTCTGGATTGTTGATGTGCTCCCAAACTTTAAACCAAAACTGGATAACTCCAAAGCCCACTCCACTATTCTGCCAGTAGCCTCAGGGTTCCGGAGTATCCTTTGCAACGGGAAGCGAGTGACAACCGTGATCTCATGGGCTTGGAAGTAGTGGCGCAGTTTCCTTGAGGCCATGATGAGGCCAAAGATCAACTTTTGCACGCCAGAGTACCTCGATCTAGCCCCCTGTAGCAGGGAAGTGATGAAGTACACTGGGCACTGCACCACTTTCTTCCTTGCCGTGTCCTTGGGGTTGTCTTCGCTGTCATGCTTATCTCTGTCCTGATCTCTATCTGACTCTGCCGGTCTTTTCTCACTCTTTGTTTCATCCACTTCCCGCTGCACCACCAAGGCTGCACTAACCACTTGATTGGTTGCCGCCAAGTATAACAGCAATGGCTCTTGTGGTTTGGGAGCAACCAAGGTGGACACAGAAGATAGTTAGGCCTTCAACTCTTGCAAAGCCGCAACTGCTTCTGGAGTCCACTTCATGGGCCCTGCCTTCTTCAAGATTTTGAAGAACGGCAAGGCGCGCTCGGCAGACTTGGAAATGAATCTGCTTAGCGCGGCAATGCGCCTTGTTAGACGCCTTACATCTTTGACCGTCTTTGGTGCTTGGATCTGTTCGATGGCTTGGATCTTATCGGGGTTGGCTTTGATCCCCCGATGGGATACAAAGTACCCGAGCAGCTTGCCGGAGGGAACACCAAATACACACTTCTCCGGGTTGAGCTTCAAGTTGATCTTGCGCAAATTGGCAAATGTCTCCTCCAAATCCTGGATAAGGGTTGATCTGTCCTTGGATTTGACCACAATATCATCCATATAAGCCTCAATGTTTCTGTGCAACTGTGGCCCAAAACCAATCTGGACTGCCCTTGCAAAAGTAGACCCGGCACTCTTTAATCCGAAAGGCATACGGATAAAACAGTATGTACCACACGGGGTGATGAATGAGGTCTTCCCTTCATCTTCCTTGGACATGAAGATTTGATGATACCCAGAATATGCATCCAAAAAGGAGAGCAAATCACAACCTGAAGTGGAGTCCACGATCTGGTCGATGCGCGGCAAGGGAAATGGGTCTTTCAGGCAAGCCTTGTTGAGATCTGTGAAGTCTATGCAAAGTCTCCATTTCCCATTGGCCTTCCGGACAAGCACTGGATTTGCTAACCATGTTGGATGCAGCACTCCTCTGACCAAACCAGCTGCCTCAAGTTTCTTGATCTTCTCTGTAATGAACTGCAGCCTCTCCAAGGCCTGCTTCCGGACTTTCTGCTTGATAGGTTGGGCATGTGGGCAGACAGCAAGGTGGTGCTCGATTACCTCCCTCGGAACACCGGGGATATCAGATGGTTGCCAGGCAAACACATCGATATTCGCCTGCAGGAAGGCAACGAGCGCGCTTTCCTATTTGTCATCGAGGGTGGCGCTAATGGTGAAAGTACCATCAACGCCAGCCAGCCCTGTCAGGACCTTCTTCACTTGTGGAGCAGCAACCATGGATCTCTTGCTGTTGGAACTCTCCGGCAAGTCATCAACAGGCGTAGCGCACTCCGAAGAGGCGCGCTTCCCGAATTCCTTGCCGGAGCCCTTACTATCCTTCTCCTTCCCTCTGTGCTCTTTGGCGGGAACTGCCGCTGCTGCTGCCTCTGCGTGACTGCGTCCCGGTACATCTTGTCCACACAAATGATTGCGTCTTTCTCATCTGATGGGACGGAAATGACTCCAACTGGCCCTGGCATCTTCAAGACGTTGTAGGCATAGTGGGATGCCGCCATGAACTTAGCCAGGGCTGGGCGTCCAAGGATACCATTGTACGGCAAGGGGAGGTCAACCACATCAAACACAATCTTTTCAGTCCGGTAGTTCAGCTCTCCCCCAAACGTCACAGGCAACGTGATCTTTCCCTTAGGATGACTCCTGCCGGGATTAACTCCTTGAAACGTGACGGTGACTTTTAACTCATCCTCTGCTATCTGAAGCTTGCTGATAACCTTTTGGGAAATCAGATTCAACCCGGCCCCGCCGTCCACCAACATCTTCGTGACCTTGAGGTTGCGGATTGTTGGAGAGACCAACAACGGCAAACATCCTACCGCGGTGGTGCGGTCAGGATGATCCTCTTCGTCAAAAATGATGGGCGTGCATGACCATTTGAGTGGTTCCCGGGCCCCTGGCGCTTGTTCCACGGCATTAACCTCACACGCCCACCGCTTGAGTTGGCGGTGAGAGGCGTGTAGGGACGCACCCCCGTCAATTCACTGGGCGTCAGTGGCCTTCTGGAACTCCTGCTCACTGGTTTCCTCTTCATCCCCTTCATCACTCTCATCACCGCAGGCTTCCTTCTCTCGATCCCTGGCGGGTTTTCCTTTGTTCCGAAGAGGTCTGCCGGGGTGATTTACTTCACCGCCACGACCCTTACCGCCAGCAACATTCTGTCCCTTTTCCTTGTCACGCTTCTCATATTCTGCTTTCTGTCTCTTGACAAGCTGCTCAACCTAATAACACTCTTGAAGGTCGTGGCCCTTGGTCCGATGGATCTTGCAGTACGGTCCATCACCTTTCCCGGCCCTTTCGGCGGCCGCGGCCTCCCGACAGTCAGAGCACACGGCAGCTTCCTTGCCAGGGGTTTTGTCCTTAACCTTCTTGCCGGTACTAGGGATACCCGACCCTTCAACAGACATTACCGCCTTATCCTTGCGCTTCTTATTGCGTTTCTTGCTCTTCTTCTGACTGGTGGACTCGTCATCATCCTCTGAATCAACATTAATGCAATCCACCTCTCCGAGCAGTTTTCTTCCCTCCTCCATCTGAGCACACTTATCCACCAAGGTGTAAAGTTCCTTCACAGTCTTGGGCAACCGTACATTCATCTTGGAACGAATCTTCCAGTTGCGCACATTGGACTGGAAGGTGGCTATCACAGCTGCTGGATGGATATTTGGGATGTTTCTGTGGACTCTGCTAAATCTCTGCAAATACTTCCAGAGAGTCTCTCCTTCTTTCTGCTGAAGAAGCTGCAGATCGCTGGGCCGACCTGGTTCTTGATGGCCGCCAGTGAAGGCGCCAATGAACTCATGGCACAAATCAGCCCATGACGAAATGGAGTTCTTTGGCAGGTGCATCAGCCAAGACCTCACATTGGACTTGAGAGCCAAAGGGAAGTAGTTCGCGAATACCTTCTCATCTCTTCCCCCAGCAGCTTGAACAGCGATAGTGTAGATGCTCAGAAACTCTGCCGGGTTCAACCTCCCGTCGTACTTCTCGGGTATCTCTGGCTTGATAGTGCGGACGGACGGCCAACGGACTTGCCGCAGCTCACGAGTAAAGGCAGGGCACCCAACCTCGAAAGGTAGGTACCCGCTAGTATCGAGTGCAGGCTCGTCGACGTCGGGACCGTCACACCCATTGGCCCGGCGGTGGGCGTCGCGGCGTTGCTTAACGACAACGCACGCGTCTCCCCTCTGCCTGTCCTCCGGGGCATGCTGCCGGCCTGGACGCGCTCGAGGGTCAGAAGAGGCCGTCGAGATGCCATCAGGTTCTTGATTCCGTTGCGCCCGCGCTAGCTGTCATGGCGGGGATTGTATCATGGGGGAGGCCCCTTCCGTACGACCAGCAGCACGGGCCATTGTCATCGCTTGGGGAGGCCATGGCGGGCCAGCTCACTGCAAGCCCCCAGCCTCGATGAAGCCGAGCAGGCTCTGGATGGTGGCATGCCATTCATCCATCTGCTCGGCCGCTGGCGGAAACCTCAGCAGCAGTTGAGCCCCCGCCATGGCCTCCGTAGCAGTACTTGGTATGGGCGATGATGACACAGATCGCGCCGCCGCTCGGCTCCTAACGGGGCCAGCAGCGACCATATCATGTCCCCGCTGTTGCGGGGCAGCCACCTGGATGGCATGGTGGCGCGGTGATGGCGCTTGAGGGTCAGCAGCTCCACTAGGCGCAGCAGCCTGGTCGACTTGTCCCGGGGGAGGTGCATGCGCTGCGGCCGCCCCTCTGGTGGGGGCGGCCGGAGGGCGGCGATTTGCCCCGGACCGAGCGCCATTGTTGCGGCTGTGCCCGTCGGCGAGGGGAAGGAGCGTGGATGGAGTAGCCCCTTCACCCGTACCTCGCGGAGCGTGGCCATCGGGGTGTTGCTGATGTTGCTCTCCTCCGGCGTCTCCTGCTCCTGCTTCGACCGCAGGGGAAGAGGTGACGGTGCCGCCTGCCCCGACCACAGCCCCAGCGGCGTCCACACTGTCGTGCGCCTCTGCGTCCCCCGCAGCATTGGTGGCTACGGGCGGCGGCGCCCTCGAGGTGGATGGGTGAGCAGCAGCACCGGGCTTCTTCTTGGGCGCCATTGCCGACGGCACCGTCGAAGACAAAGATGGTGATGAAGATGACGCACTGCACACGCTTTCAGGTTCGCGCAAGCGATCCCCCTCCTAGCGTGCCAAAGATGTTGAGGGAAACCACGGCCACCTATGGGGCCAAGCGGCCCCTTGCTGGTTCGGCAGGGGGGATGTCGCGTTGCACAAAGAGTAGAAGAACGTGGGGCAGCACGACAGAGATCACACGGGCAATTTTACCTAGGTTCGGGCCACCGCGAGGCGTAAAACCCTACTCCTGCTTTGGTGGATTGATGGTGGAAAAGTGGTGATGGAGCGTAGTACACTTGCCCGGCAGGCTCGCCCTGGGGAGGCAGTGACTACGCGTGTACCAGCGTGGGGGTGTTCAACTTTCCAACCCTTGCTACGGTTGCCATGGGCCTCCTTTTATAGGTTAAGGGGTCACCACAGTGGCAAAACAGTCATTATGCACTGGTAAGATAGCAAAGAGTGCTGTCATACCTAATTCTGTAGGCTGACAGAGTGCATTAAATGCACCGCTCAACGTCACATCATTGCTCGCCCGGCAAGCCTTGCCGGGCTCGTCTTGCCAGCTCCATGCCTACTTGCTTGACACATCGCAGGATGGGTGTCATCTGTAGGTATTTCCTGTAGAAAGAGGCCGCCATGTGGCGAATGGCTGCCACTTAGTCACTTTGCGGCTTGACACCGCATTGATCAACGACGTGAGTCGTGATGAGATGGCTTGGTGAGGTGTCTTTGCCCTCGTGAGTCCCGGCAGGCCCTGCCGGGACGTCTTGAATGCTCCCTTCCGGGGGAGCCCTTGTCCTTGCTAGGTCCGCCTGCCCGGCAAGAGAGGCTTTTCTCCTGGTGGTGTCTCGCTTCTCTGTCTTGGTCTTCGGCCTTCTTAATCTGCCTGCTGGTTCTTCGAAGATCTTGGTCTCTTGTATCTTGACACGGCCTTGGTGTTGTAACATTGTTCTCGTGCCTATGCACAGTCAGGGCAACAGACCCAGGGTTTGTTGCACCGACAACCTCCCACATATTATCATCTCTATGTCGCAAAACTATTGCAAGGAATCAAACATATCATATTCAGTGATCCATAAGTATTATGTAGGATTTTATGACTAACCATGCAAATGACCAATTCCTGTTGACTCTCTAAATAGATATAAGTGAAGCATGAGAGTGTAATTCTTTCTACAAAAGACTATGCTCTAATAAATATAAGTGAAGCAAAAGAGCATTCTACGAATAACGGTTTTCTATGTGAAGAGAAACAGGCAATCCAAACTTCAAATGATATACGTGAAGCACATGAAGCATTCTATAAAGCCATACTCAAAAGATATAAGTGAAGTGCAATGAGCATTCTATAAATCAACCATGGACTATCTCATACCAGCATGGTGCACAAAAGACAAATTAAAACTAAACGCTCCAAGATTTACACATATCGCATGAACGAAACGAAAACGAAAACATACCGATACTTGTTGAAGAAAGATGGGATGCCTTCCGGGGCATCCCCAAGCATAGACGCTTGAGTCTCCTTGAATATTTACTTGGGGTACCTTGGTCATCCCCAAGCTTGAACTCTGGCCTCTGCTCCTTCTCCTCACATTGAGACCTCCTCAATCTTCGATCACTTCATCCACACAAAACTCAACAGAAGACTGGTGAGATCCGTTAGTATAATAAAGCAAATCACTACTTTAAGTACTGTTGCAGACCCATTCATATTTTGTTTTTTCATTGTAGCTATTGTATTATAACTTTTCCATGGCTCATACCACCGGTAGAATCGATAGTTTCATCAAAACAAGCAAAACAATGCATCAAAAACAGAATATGTCTTCAACAGGACAGTCTATAGTAATCTGAACTTTAACCATACTTGTGTTACTCCAAAAATTCTGAAAAATTAGAAAAAAAATAAAAAATTTATATAGCAATACTGTGCAAAAAGTTTCAGAAACTTTTGATATTCCAGTAAAAAATGTAAAATCACGCACTACAGCCAAAGTTTCTGTTTTTGCACCGCACATACCAACAAGCAATCTAATCATCCTAAAGGCAAATCTTGGCACATTATTTTTATAATACAATGGATTTGTACAAGGGGATAATTATTTTTGTTAAAAAGTTTCTGTAATTCAAGATTCACAAAGTTTCCTTGGGCATGAGCAAAGTTCAAGGCATGCTCCCGCTTCCACGGTGCTCGTCCTTCTCACTTTCACTTTTCTTTTTGTGAAGTTTTAAGTTCCCCTCTATATTTTTTTTGTTTTTTTAAATTTATAAAAGCACACAATAGAATAAAATGACTCTCTAAAACTTTCGGGTTGTCTCCCTGGTAGCGCTTTCTTTAAAGCCATATAGCTAGGCATAAAGTGCTCAAGTAATGGATCCACCCGGATCCCAAGGTATATCAAAGCCAATTTTAATTAACAATGATTTGTCATTTAGTAGAGAGCACAAAGCAACATATATCATGCAATGACGAATTCTAACTCTCTTCCTATGCATCGACATGTCATAAAAGAACAATTCATGCAAATCAAGTAAAGGCCAATACATAGCATAAGCAGTTTCTTGCAATTTTATTGTGTTGGAAACATAGAGAGGCGGAGATGTAGTTCCTCTCTCATAATAATCGCAAGTAGGAGCGGTAAAAATTATCATGTGCAGCGGTAAAAGGCAACCCATTAATGTAATCCTTAATAAGTGCAAACTTCTCTGATATAGTGTAGTTGGGAGAATTCAAAAAGATAATAGGACTATCATGTGTGGGTGCAATAGAAACAATTTCATTCTTAACATAAGGAACTATAGCAAGTTCATCTCCATAAGCATAATTCATATTGGCATCTTGGCCACAAGCATAGCAAACATTAAGTTCATCAAAAAGGGATATTTCAAATGAATCAAAGGGGTCATAGCAATCATCAGAGCATTCATCCTTTGGTAAGCACGAAGGGAAATTAAAAAATGTATGAGTTGAAGAGTTACTCTCATTAGAAGGTGGGCACGGGTAGCTAATCCGCTCTTCCTCCTTTCGATCTTCGCTCTCCTCATCATCTTTTTTATCCAATGAGCTCACAGTTTCATCAATTTCTTCTTCCATAGATTCCTGCAAAATATTCGTCTCTTCTTGGACAGCGGAGACTTTCTCAATAAATACATCAATATCGTAATTGTATTTATAGTTCTCATAGCAATATTTAAGTATAGAAAAAATTTCAGGTCTGTAAACAGCATCATCATAATCTTCATACTTTTCAAACAAAGATTCGATTTCATAAGCACACTTAAAAGCAATAAATTCTTCTATTTGTTCCACTTCATAGTAATCATATCTACCATTAGCATAAGAAGCTAAGGTTTCATTATCATTAAATTTGCATAAAAAGGGAAGGTGTGGAGCCTTCATCCTAGAGCAACAAGTATAATCATATCTCAAGCATAGATCCCGAGCGTACCAATGCAACATATGAATTTGATCCCATAAAAGTTTCCCTTTTTGAGTCAAGCGATAATCCCTAAAGTATTCACGTTGATCCAACGTGTCTCCCATTATAAAGTTGAATGGGGTTTTCTCAGGATTATCAAAGTACTGCATAATATTTTTCACATAGCGAGCATCGAGGGTTTTAGGAGGTTCCCCATCTCCATGAGTAGCAAGTACAACTAATTTTTGTTGTTTCGTGTTCCATATTCATAGCTAAAGATAGAGAACAACTTAGAATAGAAAATAAAAACTACTTTGTGATAAAGCAAACAAGCACACATGAGAATATTCACCCCACGCTATTTCTTCCCGGCAAAGGTGCCAAAAAAAAGGTCTTGATAACCCACAAGTATAGGGGATCGTTTGTAGCCTTTTTCGATAAATAAGAGTGTCGAACCCAACAAGGAGCTAAAGGTAGAACAAATATTGCCTCAAGTTCTATCGACCACCGATACAACTCTACGCACACTTTACATTTTCTTTACCTAGAACAAGTATAAAACTATTTGGTAGGTGAAAAGATAAGTTTGCAAGAATAAAACTAGAAGTACTTTGCAAGAATAAAACTATGAGTAAATTGTAAGGTAATAAAAGTAGATAGCTTTTGTCAACAAGAAAGTCATTTGTCCCTAGGCAATCGATAACTAGACCGGTAATCATTCTTGCAATTTTATATGAGGGAGAGGCATGAGCTTACATACTTTCTCTACTTGGATCATATACACTTATGACTGGAACTCTAGCAAGCATCCGCAACTACTAAAGACCATTAAGGTCGTAAAACCCAACCATAGCATTAAGTATCAAGTCCTCTTTACGCCCATACGCAACAACCCACTTATCCGTGTTCAGGCTTCTGTCACTCCGGCAACCGACAATAAGCAAATCATGAACGTATTGCAACACCCTACAGTGGGGACCCCTCACGTTTGCGCGAGACGGAGGCAATCGTAGAACAGCACCATAATAAAATATACACTCAAACCAACCACAATCATCAATTAGCCCATAGGACAAAACGGATCTACTCAAACATCATAGGATAACCACATATCATAGGGAAATAATATATAGTGTTGAGCACCATGTTTAAGTAGAGATTACAGCGGGGAAGAAGGTGTTACACCGCTGCATAGAGGGGGAGAAAGTTGGTGTTTACGGTAGCAAGATTGTTGATGTAGATCGCCGTCACGATCCTTGCCGGGGGAGAGAGCCCCCCTCCTTCTTCTTCTTCTTCCTTGGCCTCCCCCTAGATGTGAGGGGAGTTCCCCCTCTGGTCCATGGCCTCCATGGCGGCGGAGGGGCAGGAGCCCCTCCTAGATTGGATCTATCTCTCTATTCTCTCTGTTTCGCGTTCCTGTTTTCTAGCCGAAAACCATTTCTTATATTCTCGGAGATCTGTAACTCCGATTGCGTTGAGAATTTAACATGATTTTTTTCCGGATATAAGCTTCCTTGCACCCGAAGTAGAGCTCCAACCGACCTTTGAGGAGGGCACAACCCACCACCATGCGCCTGGGCTGCCTGGCGTGCCCAGGTGTCTTGTGGTGGCTGTGGGCCTCCTTTTGCATTGATTCCAAGTCCCAAAAATCACATATATTCCAAAATAATTCTTCGTAAATTTTTATCGCGTTTGGACTTCGTTTGATATGGATATTCTGCAAAACAAAAAACATGCAAAAAACAGGAACTGGCACTGGGCACTGGATCAATAGGTTAGTCCAATAAATCATATAAAATATTGCCAAAAGTATGTGAAAGTTGTATAATATTGACATGAAACAATAAAAAATTATAGATACGATGCAGACGTATCAGGTACCTATGGGTTGCTAGTAGTGTTGATTACTCCTTGTAGTTGATGCTAGTTGGTTTATTTGGTGGAAGATCATATGTTCAGATCCTTACTGATATTTATTACCCCTCTGATCTTGATCATGAACATGCTTTGTGAGTATTTACTTTTGTTCCTAGGACATGGGAGAAGTCTTGTTAAAAGTAATCGTGTGAATTTGGTATTCGTTCGATATTTTGAAGAGATGTATGTTGTCTTTCCTCTAGTGGTGTTATGTGAATGTCGACTACATGACACTTCACCATGATTTGGGCCTAGGAGAAGGCATTGGTAAGTAGCAAGTAGATGATGGGTTGCTAGAGTGACAGAAGCTTAAACCCTAGTTTATGCGTTGCTTCGTAAGGGGCTGATTTGGATCCACATGTTTCATGCTATGGTTAGATTTATTTTAATTCTTGTTTCGTAGTTGTAGATGCTTGCTAGAGGGGTTAATCATAATTGGGAGGCTTATCTAAGTAAAGACATCACCCAAGCACCGGTCCACCCACATACCAAATTATCAAAGTAGCAGATGATACGTCTCCAACGTATCTATAATTTTTTATTGTTCCATGCTATTATATTATCTGTTTTGGATGTTTTATATGCATTAATATGCTATTTTATATTATTTTTGGGACTAACCTATTAACCTAGAGCCTAGTGCCAGTTTCTGTTTTTTCCTTGTTTTTGAGTTTCGCAGAAAAGGAATACCAAACGGAGACCAAACGGAATAAAACTTTCACGATGATTTTTCTTGGACCAGAAGGAAACCAGGAGACTTGGAGATGAAGTCGGAGGAGCCATGAGGCGGCCACAAGGACGGAGGGCGTGCCCCCCACCCTTGTGGGTCCCTCGTGCACTTCCTGACCTAATTCTTTCGCCTATATATACCCATATATCCCCGAACCAACAGGGGCATCCACGAAAAGACTTTTCCACTGCCACAACCTTCTGTACCCGTGAGATCCCATCTAGGGACCTTTTCCGGCACCCTGCCGGAGGGGGATTTGATCACGGAGGGCTTCTACATTAACACCATTGCCCTTCCGATGAAGCGTGAGTAGTTTACCACAGACCTACGGGTCCATAGCTAGTAGCTAGATGGCTTCTTCTCTCTCTTTGATTCTCAATACCATGTTCTCCTCGATGTTCTTGGAGATCTATTCGATGTAATACTTTTTTGCGGTGTGTTTGCCGAGATCCGATGAATTGTGGATTTATGATCAGCTTATCTATGAATATTATTTGAATCTTCTCTGAATTATTATATGCATGATTTGGTATCTTTGTAATTCTCTTCAAACTATCGGTTTGGTTTGGCCAACTAGATTGGTTTTTCTTGCAATGGGAGAAGTGCTTAGCTTTGGGTTCAATCTTGCGGTGTCCTTTCCCAGTGACAGTAGGGGCAGCAAGGCACGTATTATATTGTTGCCATCGAGGATAAAAAGATGGGGTTTTCATCATATTGCTTGAGTTAATTCCTCTACATCATGTCATCTTACTTAATGCATTACTCCATTCTTTATGAACTTAATACTCTAGATGCATGCTGGATAGCGGTCGATGTGTGGAGTAATAGTAGTAGATGCAGAATCGTTTCGGTCTACTTGACACAGACGTGATGCCTATATTCATGATCATTGCCTTAGATATCATCATAACTTTGCGCTTTTCTATCAATTGCTCGGCAGTAATTTGTTCACCCACCGTATTATTTTCTATCTTGAGAGAAGCCTCTAGTGAAACCTATGGCCCCCGGGTCTATTTTCCATCATATAATCTTCTACTTTTCATCATATAAGTTTCCGATCTACTAGTTTGTAATCTTTTACTTTCTGATCTATTAAACAAAAATACCAAAAATGTTTACTTTATCGTTTATCTATCTCTATCAGATCTCACTTTTGCAAATAACCGTGAAGGGATTGACAACCCCTTTATTGTGTTGGGTGCAAGTTGTTTGATTGTTTATGCAGGTATTCGGTGATTTGTCCGTTGTCTCCTACTGGATTGATACCTTGGTTCTCAAACTGAGGGAAATACATATATCTACTTTGCTGCATCACCCTTTCCTCTTCAAGGGAAAAACCAACGCAAGCTCAAGAAGTAGCAGGAAGAATTTCTGGCGCCGTTGCCGGGGAGATCTACACCAAGTCAAGACATAGCAAGTACCCATCATAAACTCTCATCTCTTGCATTACATTATTCGCCATTTGCCTCTCGTTTTCCTCTCCCCCACTTCTAAAACGATTTTCGAAAAGATTTGCCTTTTTTCTTCGCCCCTCTCTTTGCCTTTTCTTCGCCCCTCTTCCGTTCGTCTTCTTCGTTCGTTTTTGGTTTGCTCGCTTGCTAGATTGGTTTGTTGCCACCATGTTTGAAATTGGGGAGGTTATCGTTGAACAAGATAGTAGTAACGATGGGGGAAACTTTGATGCTTTTGCTAATACTAATCCTCATGAAGAATCTACTATCTTTCACACTAAAAAACTTCGCATAGGTAGCGGCAATATTGGAAAAGGGGTTATTCAAGATTTCTTTACTTGTGCCGGTGCACTACCCACTTTAGGTGGATCTATTCTCCATAAAACTAGTAGTCTTGTGGATGCTATATCTTTGCTTGTGGTTGAACTTGAAAGACAATTTGTTCATATGCATCCATCCATACAAAGGATTTTTATGGAGTTTTCTAATATTGAGCATTCTTCCGTTAAGCATGCCGCCACTATATTTCTAGCTCATGAATTTAGATTTATTATGAAAGAAGCTAGTGAAATTTTTGCGCATTATAAAGTAGATGGTGGTCGTCCGCCCATAGAGGGAATTCTCTTTAACCAAGAAGACATAATGCGTTTACGATCTTTAGATCATGTGGCTTATAATGAAAATTTAAGAAAGAGGGTCCCCATCGATGTTTTAGTTGATAAGATTTCTGAGCTTAATGACAATTTTGTTATATAAAACAATGGATTGGGTTTTTCTCTTGGACACAAGCTCATGACTTTTTGCCAAAAGAATGCTTATAATGATGAGTTGGTTATACAATATGAGGGGCCGAAGGAGGAACCAATTCCTCCCGAGATTAATCTTGGGGATTCTTATCCCATTAAATTTAGCCCTTTTTATTACTTTTGCTTACCACAAAGGAAACTTGCCGCTGAACGAAGGGAGTACGAGATGAGTTTTCGAGATTTGCCCTATCATTATTACGATTATACCTAGATCTATTCGTGTTTTTATGCCTAGCTAAGGGCGTTAAACAATAGCGCTTGTTGGGAGGCAACCCAATTTTATTTTTGTTTTTGATTTTTTGGTTCTGTTTTGCAATAAATAATTCATCTAGCCTCTGGTTAGTTGTGGTTTGTGTTTTAATTAGTGTTTGTGCCAAGTAAGACCTTTGGGATGGCTTACGGTGATAGTTGATTTGATCTTGCTGAAAAACGAAACTTTTGCGCCCAGTCACAGAATTTTAATAATTCACTGGAGCGTTGAAAAACCCTGAAGTTTTTATACGAAATTTATATACAAACTGTATCTGTTTTCCTAATTTTTCAGAATTTTTGGAGTTACATAAGTATTAGAACAATTCAGATCTTCGCAGACTGTTCTGTTTTTGACAGATTCTGTTTTCTTTGTGTTGTTTGCTTATTTTGATGAATCTATGGGTAGTATCGGGGGGTATGAACCATGGAAAAGTTGGAATACAGTATATATTACACCAATATAAATAAAGAATGAGTTCACAACAGTACCAAAGTGGTGATTTATTTTCTTATACTAACGGAGCTTATGAGATTTTCTGTTGAGTTTTGTGTTGTGAAGTTTTCAAGTTTTTGGGTAAGGATTTGATGGACTATGGAATAAGGAGTGGCAAGAGCCTAAGCTTGGGGATTCCCAAGGCACCCCAAGGTAATATTCAAGGACAACCAAGAGCCTAAGCTTGGGGATGCCCCGGAAGGCATCCCCTCTTTCGTCTTCGTCTATCGGTAACTTTACTTGAGGCTATATTTTTATTCACCACATGATATGTGTTTTGCTTGGAGCGTCTTGTATGATTTGAGTCTTTGCTTTTTAGTTTGCCACAATCATCCTTGCTGTACACACCTTTTGAGAGGGACACGCATGAATCATGATTTATTAGAATACTCTATGTGCTTCACTTATATCTTTTGAGCTAGGCAATTTTGCTCTAGTGCTTCACTTATATCTTTTTAGAGCACGGCGGTGGCTTTATTTTGTAGAAATTATTGAACTCTTATGCTTCACTTATATTATTTTGAGAGTCTTTAAACAGCATGGTAATTTGCTTTGGTTATAAATTTAGTCCTAATATGATAGGCATCCAAGAGGGATATAATAAAAACTTTCATATAAAGTGCATTGAATACTATGAGAAGTTTGATTCCTTATGATTGTTTTGAGATATAAAGATGGTGATATTAGAGTCATGCTAGTGAGTAACTGTGAATTTGAGAAATACTTGTGTTGAGGTTTGTGAGTCCCGTAGCATGCACGTATGGTGAACCGTTATGTGATGAAGTCAGAGCATGATTTATTTATTGATTGTCTTCCTTATGAGTGGCGGTCGGGGACGAGCGATGGTCTTTTCCAACCAATCTATCCCCCTAGGAGCATGCGCGTAGTACTTTGTTTTGATAACTAATAGATTTTTGCAATAAGTATGTGAGTTCTTTATGACTAATGTTGAGTCCATCGATTATACGCACTCTCACCCTTCCACCATTGCTAGCCTCTCTAGTGCCGCGCAACTTTCGCCGGTACCGTACACCCACCATATACCTTCCTCAAAACAGCCACCATACCTACCTATTATGGCATTTCCATAGCCATTCCGAGATATATTGTCATGCAACTTTCCACCATTCCGTTTACTATGACACGCATCATCATTGTCATATTGCTTTGCATGATCATGTAGTTGACATCATATTTGTGGCAAAGCCACCATTCATAATTCTTTCATACATGTCAGTCTTGATTCATTGCACATCCCGGTACACCACCGGAGGCATTCATATAGAGTCATATTTTGTTCTAAGAATCGAGTTGTAATTCTTGAGTTGTAAGTAAATAAAAGTGTGATGATCTTCATTATTAGAGCATTGTCCCATGTGAGGAAAGGATGATGGAGACTATGATTCCCCCACAAGTCGGGATGAGACTCCGGACGAAAAAAAGAAGCCAAAAAATGAGAAAAGGCCCAAAAAAAATAAAAAAAGAGAGAAAAGAGAGAAGGGGCAATGTTACTATCCTTTTACCACACTTGTGCTTCAAAGTAGCACCGTGATCTTCATGATAGAGAGTTTCCTATGTTGTCGCTTTCATACACTAGTGGGAATTTTTCATTATAGAACTTGGCTTGTATATTCCAATGATGGGCTTCCTCAAATTGCCCTAGGTCTTCGTGAGCAAGCAAGTTGGATGCACACCCACTTAGTTTCTTTTTGAGCTTTCATAAACTTATAGCTCTAGTGCATCCGTTGCATGGCAATCCCTACTCACTCACATTGATATCTATTGATGGGCATCTCCATGGCCCGTTGATATGCCTAGTTGATGTGAGACTATGTCCCTCTTTTTGTCTTCTCCACAACCACTTTATATTCCACCCATAGTGCTATGTCCATGGCTCACGCTCATGTATTGCGTGAAAGTTGAAAATTTTTGAGAACATCAAAAGTATAAAACAATTGCTTGGCTTGTCATCGGGGTTGTGCATGATTTGAGTGAAGATGGAGCATAGCCAGACTATACGATTTTGTAGGGATAAGCTTTCTTTGGCCATGTTATTTTGAGAAGACATAATTGCCTTGTTAGTATGCTTGAAGTATTATTGTTTCTATGTCAATATTAAACTTTTGTTTTGAATCTTATGGATCTGAACATTCATGTCACAATAAAGAAAATTACATGGATAAATATGTTAGGTAGCATTCCACATCAAAAATTCTGTTTTTATCATTTACCTACTCAAGGACGAGCAGGAATTAAGCTTGGGGGTGCTTGATACGTCTCCAACGTATCTATAATTTTTTATTGTTCCATGCTATTATATTAGCTGTTTTGGATGTTTTATATGCAATAATATGCTATTTTATATTATTTTTGGGACTAACCTATTAACCTAGAGCCCAGTGCCAGTTTCTGTTTTTTTCCTTGTTTTTGAGTTTCGCAGAAAAAGTTCAAACGGAATAAAACTTTCACGATGATTTTTCTTGGACCAGAAGGAAACCAGGAGACTTGGAGATGAAGTCAGAGGAGCCACGAGGCGGCCACAAGGACGGAGGGTGCCCCAGGGGGTAGGGCGCGCCCCCCACCCTTGTGGGCCCCTCATGCACTTCCTGATCTAAATCTTTCGCCTATATATACCTATATATCCCCAAACCAACAGGGGCATCCACGAAAAGACTTTTCCACCGCTGCAACCTTCTGTACCCGTGAGATCCCATCTAGGGACCTTTTCCGGCACCCTGCCGAAGGGGGATTCGATCACAGAGGGCTTCTACATCAACACCATTGCCCTTTCGATGAAGCGTGAGTAGTTTACCACAGACCTACGGGTCCATAGCTAGTAGCTAGATGGCTTCTTCTCTCTCTTTGATTCTCAATACCATGTTCTCCTCGATGTTCTTGGAGATCTATTCGATGTAATACTTTTTTGCGGTGTGTTTGCCGAGATCCGATGAATTGTGGATTTATGATCAGCTTATCTATGAATATTATTTGAATCTTCTCTAAATTCTTATATGCATGATTTGGTATCTTTGTAATTCTCTTCGAACTATCGGTTTGGTTTGGCCAACTAGATTGGTTTTTCTTGCAATGGGAGAAGTGCTTAGCTTTGGGTTCAATCTTGCAGTGTCCTTTCCCAGTGACAGTAGGGGCAGCAAGGCACGTATTGTATTGTTGCCATCGAGGATAAAAATATGGGGTTTTCATCATATTGCTTGAGTTAATTCCTCTACATCATGTCATCTTACTTAATGCATTACTCCGTTCTTTATGAACTTAATACTCTAGATGCATGCTGGATAGCGGTCGATGTGTGGAGTAATAGTAGTAGATGCAGAATCTTTTCGGTCTACTTGACACAGACGTGATGCCTATATTCATGATCATTGCCTTAGATATCGTCATAACTTTGCGCTTTTCTATCAATTGCTCGGCAGTAATTTGTTCACCCACCGTATTATTTTCTATCTTGAGAGAAGCCTCTAGTGAAACCTATGGCCCCCGGGTCTATTTTCCATCATATAATCTTCTACTTTTCATCATACAAGTTTCTGATCTACTATTTTGTAATCTTTTACTTTCCGATCTATTAAACAAAAATACCAAAAATATTTACTTTATCGTTTATCTATCTCTATCAGATCTAACTTTTGCAAATAACCGTGAAGGGATTGACAACCCCTTTATCGCTTTGGGTGCAAGTTGTTTGATTGTTTGTGTAGGTATTCGGTGATTTGTGCGTTGTCTCCTACTGGATTGATACCTTGGTTCTCAAACTGAGGGAAATACTTATCTCTACTTTGCTGCATCACCCTTTCCTCTTCAAGGGAAAAACCAATGCAAGCTCAAGAAGTAGCAGTGGACGCGAATCATATGAGCATGATGAAAACTAACTTGACGATAATTCCCATGTGTCCTCGGGAGCGCTTTGCTTTATATAAGAGTTCGTCCAGGCTTGTCATTTGCTATAAAAAGGATTGGGCCACCTTGCTGCACCTTCGTTACACTTGTTACTCGTTACGAATTACCTTGCTACCAAACTACTCGTTGCCGATAAGTTCAGTGCTTGCAGAAAACACCTTGCTGAAAACCGCTTATCATTTCCTTCTGCTCCTCGTTGGGTTCGACACTCTTATTTATAAAAAGGACTATGATTGATCCCCTATACTTGTGGGTCACCAAGACTCTTTTCTGGCACCATTGCCGGGGAGTGAAGCGCCTTTGGTGAGTGGAATTTGGTAAGGAAACATTTATATTACGTGCTGAAATTTATTGTCACTTGTCACTATGGAAAATAATCCTTTGAGGGGCTTGTTCGGGGTATCTTCACCTCGACCGGAAGCACAAATAGTTGCATCTCAACCTACTGCACCTACTAAAAATATTTATTATGAAATTACTTTGGGTATGATAGAGAAACTGCTAGCTAATCCTTATGCAGGAGATGGAACATTACATCCTGATATGCCCCTAATCTATGTGGATGAAGTTTGTGGATTATTTAAGCTTGCAGGTTTACCCGGAGATGAAGTTAAGAAGAAGGGTTTCCCTTTATCTTTAAAGAGAAAAGCATTGACATGGTATAGGCTATGTGATGATATTGGAGCTTGGGATTGGAACCGATTAAAATTGGAATTTCATCAGAAGTTTTATCCTATGCATCTGGTTCATCGTGATCGGAATTATATATATAATTTTTGGCCTCGTGAAGGAGAAAGTATCGCTCAATATTGGGGAAGGCTTAAGTAAACATTATATTCATGCCCCAATCATGAGCTCTCAAGATAAATTATTATTCAGAATTTTTATCCTCGGCTTTCTCGTAATGATCAATCCATGCTCGATACTTCTTGTACCGGTTCTTTTATGAAGAAGACTATTGAATTCAGATGGGATCTTTTGGAAAGAATTAAATGCAACTCTGAAGATTGGGAGCTCGACGAAGGTAAGGAGTCAGGTATAAAGCTTGAATTTGATTGTGTTAAAACTTTTATGGATACCGATGCTTTTCATAATTTTAGCACTAAATATGGACTTGACTCTGAGATAGTAGCTTCTTTTTTTGAATAATTTGCTACTCATGTTGATCTCCCTAAGGAGAAGTGGTTTAAATATAATCCTCCCATTGAAGTAAAAATAGTAGAACCCATTGAAGCTAGAGAAGAAACTATTACTTATTGTGCTAATCCAGTTGTTCCTACTACTTATATAGAGAAAACCCCTTTTCCTGTAAGGATAAAAGAACATGCTAAAGCTCCAGCTGTGGTTCGCAAAAGTTATACAAGAACACCTAAACCCTCTGAACAAATTAAAGTTGACCCTAGTGTTGCTATGGTTAAAGATCTCTTGGCTGATAATATTGATGGGCATGTTATTTATTTCTGTGATGAAGCCACTAGAATTGCTAAACCCGATGAAAAAGATAAAAATAAACATGTTGTTGGCATGCTTGTTGTCTCTGTTAAAATAGGAGATCATTGTTATAATGGATTATGTGATTTGGGTGCTAGTGTGAGTGCTACCCCGTTTACTTTATATCAAGAAATTATGAATGATATTGCACTTGCTGAGATAGAAGACATTGATGTTACTATTAAGCTTGCTAATAGAGATACTATTACACCACTTGGGATTGTTAGAGATGTTGAAATCTTGTGTGGGAAAATAAAATACCCTACTGATTTTCTAGTTCTTGGTTCCCCACAAGATGATTTTTGTCCCATTATATTTGGTAGACCTTTCCTGAATACGGTTAATGCTAAAATTGATTGCACTAAGGAAACTGTTAGTGTAAATTTTGGTGATGTGTCTCATGAGTTTAATTTCTCCAAATTCCGTCGACAACCTCGTGATAAAGAATTACCTAGTAAGGATGGAATAATTGGTCTTGCTTCTATTGTCGTGCCTCCTACTGATCCTTTAGAACAATATTTGCTAGACCATGAAAATGACATGCATATGAATGAAAGAAACGAAATAGATGAGATATTCTTTAAACAAATGCCTGTTTTGTAACACAATTTGCCTGTTGAAACTCTTGGAGATCCTCTTCCACCCAAGAGTGATCCTGTGTTTGAGCTTAAACAATTACCCGATACTTTGAAATATGCTTATCTTGATGAAAAGAAAATATATCCTGTTATTATTAGTGCTAACCTTTCATACCATGAAGAAAAGAGATTATTGAAAACTCTGAGGAAGCACTGTGCAGCTATTGGATATACTCTTGATGATGTTAAGGGCATTAGTCCCACTCTATGTCAGCACAAGATTAATATGGAGCCTGATGCTAAGCCAGTTGTTGACCATCAACGACGATTAAATCTCAAGATGAAGGAAGTGGTAAGAAATGAAATATTAAAGCTTCTGGAAGCAGGTATAATCTATCCTTTAGCTGGTAGTAGATGGGTAAGTCATGTTCATTGTGTCCCTAAGAAGGGAGGTATTACTGTTGTTCCTAATGATAAAAATGAACTCATCCCACAAAGAATTATAACAGGTTATAGGATGGTAATTGATTTTCAAAAACTAAACAAAGCTACTAGGAAAGATCATTATCCTCTACCATTCATTGACCAAATGCTAGAAAGATTATCAAGACATACACATTTCTGCTTTCTAGATGGATGCTCTGGTTTTTCCCAAATACCTGTGTCACAAGAGGATCAAGAAAAAACTACTTTTACATGCCCTTTTGGTACTTTTGCTTATAGACGTATGCCTTTTGGTTTATGCAGTGCACCTGCTACCTTTCAAATATGTATCACTGCTATATTCTCTGACTTTTGTGAAAAGATTGTTGAGGTTTTCATGTCTGATTTTTCCGTTTATGGAACTTCTTTTGATGATTGCTTAAGCAACCTTGATCGAGTTTTGCAGAGACGTGAAGAAACTAATCTTGTCTTGAATTGGGAGAAGTGCCACTTTATGGTTAATGAAGGTATTGTCATGGGGCATAAAATCTCTGAAAGAGGTATTGAAGTTGATAAAGCTAAAGTGGGTGCAATTGAGAAAATGCCGTGTCCTAAAGATATCAAAGGTATAAGAAGTTTCCTTGGTCATGCTGGTTTCTATAGGAGATTTATTAAAGACTTCTCTAAAATTTATAGGCCTCTTAATCTCTTGCAAAAGGATGTTCCAGTTGTTGTTAATGATAATTGTGTAGAAGCATTTGAAATACTTAAGAAAGCCTTAATCTCTACACCTATTGTTCAACCACCTGATTGGAACCTACCCTTTGAAATTATGTGTGATGCTAGTGATTATGCTGTTGGTGTTGTTCTAGGACAAAGAGTTGATAAGAAATTAAATGGCATCCACTATGCTAGTAAAACCTTAGACATTGCTCAAAGAAATTATGCTACCACCAAAAAAGAATTTTTAGCAGTTGTGTTTGCTTGTGATAAATTCAGATCTTACATTGTTGATTCCAAAGTAATTGTTCACACCGATCATGCTGCTATTAAATACCTTATGGAAAAGAAATATGCTAAACCTAGACTCATTAGGTGGGTTCTTTTGCTACAAGAATTTGATCTACATATTATTGATAGGAAAGAGGCTAAGAACCTCTTGATGACCCACTACCTATTGTTGATAGTTTTCCTGATGAACAACTAGCTATCATAAATGCTTCCCGTAGTACTCCATGGTATGCAGACTATGCTAACAATATTGTTGCCAAATTTATACCACCTAGTTTCACATACCAACAAAAGAAAAAGTTCTTCTTTGACTTACGACATTACTTTTGGGATGACCCACACCTTTATAAAGAAGGAGTAGATGGTGTTATTAGACGTTGTATACCTGAGCATGAACAAGAACAAATCCTATGGAAGTGTCACTCTGAGGCTTACGGAGGACACCATGCGGGAGACAGAACTGCACACAAGGTATTACAATCTGGTTTTTATTGGTCTACTCTTTTCAAAGATGCACGTAAGTTTGTTCTATCTTGTGATGAATGTCAAAGAATTGGTAACATTAGTAGACGTCAGGAAATGCCTATGAATTATTCACTTGTTATTGAACCATTTGATGTTTGGGGATTTGATTATATGGGACCTTTTCCTTCCTCCAATGGGTATACTCATATTTTAGTTGCTGTTGATTATGTTACTAAGTGGGTAGAATTTATTCCAACTAGTAGTGTTGATCACAACACTTCTATTAAAATGCTTAAAGAAGTTATTTTCCCGAGGTTTGGAGTCCCTAGATATTTAATGACAGACGGTGGTTCACACTTCATTCATGGTGCTTTTCGTAAACTTCTTCCTAAATATGATGTTAACCATAGAATTGCGTCTCCATATCACCCTCAGTCTAGTGGTCAAGTAGAATTAAGTAATACAGAAATAAAGTTGATCTTGCAAAAGACTGTCAACAGGTCTCGAAAAAATTGGTCCAAGAAACTTGATGATGCATTATGGGCTTATAGAACTGCTTATAAAAATCCTATGGGTATGTCTCCATATAAAATGGTTTATGGAAAAGCATGTCACCTACCTCTCGAATTAGAACATAAAGCTTATTGGGCAATTAAAGAACTCAACTATGATTTTAAACTTGCCGGTGAAAAGAGGTTATTTGACATTAGCTCACTCGATGAATGGAGAACCCGGCCTATGAAAACGCTAAATTGTTTAAATAAAAGATTAAAAGATGGCACGACAAAAGAATACAAAAGCGGGAATTTAATGTAGGTAACCAAGTCTTGCTATACAATTATCATTTAAGATTTTTTGAAGGAAAACTTCTCTCCAAATGGGAAGGGCCTTACATTATTGAAGAAGTTTATCGTTCCGGTGCCATCAAGATCAACAACGCTAAAGGCACTAACCCGAAGGTGGTCAATGGGAAAAGAATCAAACATTATATCTCAGGTACGCCTATAAATGTTGAGACCAACATTATTCATTCCATAACACCGGAGGAGTACATAAAGAAAACCTTCCAGAACACTCCAAAACCCTGAAAAGGAATAGGTATGTGATACGGTAAGTAAACCGACTCCAAAATTTCCCTAAAGGCAATTTTACTCTGTTTTGGAATATTTAAAAAGTTAGGAAAACAATAAGTAGTCCGGAAAGCGCACGAGCAGGCGACAAGCCTGGGGGGCGTGCCCTACCCCCTGGGTGCGCCTCCCGAGCTTGTGGCCACCTCGTGTGCCCTCCGGACTCTGTTTTCTCCCAGATTGCTTGTTTTGCATGGTAAAAATTCATTATGTAATCTCCCGAAGGTTTTGACCACCATATCACGACAATATCCTTTGTTCTTGTTTCGAGCTATTTTTCTGACAGATCTGATATGTCGTTGCAAGATTCAGATGGAGAGAGCTATGTTTCCCATTATACTGCAGATTCAAGGATCTTTGGGGAGATTTATCCCTACCTATGGTCCACAGATGAGGAGCAAGATTCCGATCTGGAGGAGGTGAAAGATGCGAGCTCATATGAAGATGATGTCCTCCTACCTCAACCAGGGGATATGCATGTGGAGTTCAAGAAGTCTAGCCTTCCAAACAAAGTAAAAAAATCTAAGATTGAATTTATCCCCTTGTGTTTTCTGCAGGAAAGTAAAGAGGCACTATGTAAAAGGATACTAAAGCTTGAGAAAGAAAACGATGATTTGGGGGAGGAAAATTTCATCCTCAAACGCAAGCTAGAGAAGCTTTCCGCTACATCATCAACTTCATCACCACCACCTCCGAAGGAGACTTGAGTACACGGGGATGGGCACTCCCCTTGGCTTGTGCCAACCTTGGGGGAGGTGCCCCGGTATCGTATCACCATCACATCTTTATCTTTATCGTTTATCTTAGTTCGGTCCTTTTGGTTAAATCTTGATCTAGTAGAATAAAAGTTTTAGTATGATCTAGTCTTTAAGTTTTGCTTCGTGATCTATCTATGTAATCGAGTATGAGAGTTATATAATAAAGATTAGTTTTGAGTTGAGGGCTTTTATTTCTTGCTTTGATCTTAGAGATGGAAAAGAATAAAACAAATAAAAAGATTATATAATGATCTTATGGAGAGTGATGACTTCACATATAAGAAGTATAATGCATGAAATTTGTTGAAGGTTGACAAACATAATATTGGTCATTGTTGCAATTAATGAGGAGTAATAAGGAAAGAGAGGTCTCACATTTAAATATACTATCTTGGACATCCTTTATGGTTGTGAGCACTCATTAAAATATTATATGCTAATAAGTTGATGTTAGACAAGGAAGACAATGTAATGGGTTATGTTTTCTTATATCTGAATAGAAGTTATAATGTCATGGATCCTCCAACATGTTGAGCTTGCTTTCTATCCTTTGCTAGCCAAAAATCCCGCACCAAGTAGAGATACTACTTGTGCATCCAAAAAACCATCAACCTAGTTTCATGTCATGAGAGTCCACTATATCTACCTATGGATTGAGTAAGATCCTTCAAGTAAGTTGTCATCGGTGCAAGAAATAAAATTTGCTCTTTAAATATGTATGATATTTTAGTGTGAGGAAAATAAGCTTTATACGAACTTGTGATGGGGAAGAAATAAAAGTGACGGACTGCATAATAAAGTTCTCTATCACAAGCGGCAATATAAAGTGACGTTCTTTTGCATTAAGATTTTGTGCATCCAAATAAAAAGCGCATGACAACCTCTACTTCCCTCTGAGAAGGGCCTATCTTTTATTTTAATTTCTACCTTTGTGCAAGAGTCATGGTGATCTTCACCCTTCCTTTTACTTTTTACTTTTTGGCAAGCACTATGTGTTGGAGAAAGATCCAGACATACATATCCACTTGGATGTAGATGACCGGCAACACCTTCATCTTGAGTGTAGTCAGAGTCGGAGTGATAGCTTCTCTCGGATTAGTTGTCGGAGTTGGAACCGGACACCCATTCACCAACGTGAGCTTGATGTCTTCGTCTTGTGTAGCTCTTTGATGACTTGTCCTTCTTTTCCGAATCTTTGCTTCTACGAGAGGGTCTTCATTCATAATGATCATCTCTACTCCTCCTCTCTCTTGGAGGTGATTCATCTCTTCTACTTCTACTTTTTGGTGAGTCTTCTCTTTTCTTGTAGGGAGTCATACACTCATTGGAGTAGTGTCTGGGTCTTCCACAAATGTAGCAATTACGATCACGACTAGAAGATCTTTTGTCATTGTAGGGCCTTGACTTGGAGCTTCTCTCTTTGCTTCTACTCTTGTAGAATTTGTTGAAGTTCTTCACCATTAAGCTCAATTCTTCATTGGAGACTTGCTTCTCACTTGATGTTGTAGGGGCATCACTTGAAGCTTTGTAAGCACCACTTGACTTATTATGAAGCTCTTCCTTATCCTTGAGTGACATCTCATGAGCAACAATTCTACCAATGACTTCCGTGGGCTTGAGATCTTTGTAATTGGGCATCATTTGGATCAATGTGCACATGGTATCATATTTTCCATCCAAGGCTCTAAGGATCTTCTTGATGATGAATTTGTCTGTCATCTCTTCACTTCCTAAGCCGGCAATCTCATTTGTGATGAGAGCAAGCCTAGAGTACATTTCGGCGACTCCTTCACCATCCTTCATCTTGAACTTGTCAAGTTGACTTTGAAGCACATCCAACTTGGATTCCTTGACGAACTCGGTACCTTCGTGCATATCAACCAAAGTATCCCAAATTTACTTTGCATTCTCAAGGCGGCTGATTTTGTTGAATTCTTCAGGGCATAATCCATTGAAGAGAATATCACAAGCTTGAGCATTGTATTGCAGCATCTTCAATTCTTCCGCGGTCCCTTCATGATCCGATTCTTTACCATCTTCAAAGAATTCACCTTGCAAGCCAACATGCACAACAGCCCAAATGGCGGGGTTATGACCAAGAACATGCATTTTCATCTTATGCTTCCTACTAGCAAAATTTGTACCATCAAAATAAGGACCTCTACGGTGATAGTTACCCTCGCTAGACGCCATACTCTCCTAGGTTGTGAAACCAAGGCTATGATCACCAAAGCTATGGAAATCAAGGCTAATGGAGATCAAAGCTCTAATACCACTTGTAGGATCGAAAGTATGTCTAGAGGGGAGGTGCTTAGACTACTTGACCAAATAAAAATCTTTCCTTTTCCCAATTTTAGTTGTGGGCAGATTTTAGCAATTAGCACAAGTCAAGCAATCAACCTACACATGCAATTCTAAGAGTATAATAGCGGAATGTAAAACATTGCATATGAAGGTAAAGGGAAGGGTTTGGAGAAGGCAAACGCAATGGAGACACGGAGATTTTTGGCGTGGTTCCGATAGGTGGTGCTATCGTACCTCCACGTTGATGGAGACTTCAACCCACGAAGGGTAACGGCTGCGCAAGTCCACGGAGGGCTCCACCCACGAAGGGTCCACAAAGAAGCAACCTTGTCTATCCCACCATGGCCATCGTCCATGAAGGACTTGCCTCACTCGGGTAGATCTTCACGAAGTAGGCAATCTCCTTGCCCTTACAAACTTCTTGGTTCAACTCCACATCACGACAGAGGCTCCCAAGCGACATCTAACCAATCTAGGAGACACCACTCTCCAAAAGGTAATAGACGGTGTGTAGATGATTAACTCCTTGCTCTTGAGCTTCAAATGATAGTCTTCCACCACTCAACTCTCTCTCACAGATTTGTCTATGGTGGAAGAGTGATTTGAGTGGAAAGCAACTTGGGGAAGGCTAGAAATCAAGGTTCAAAAGGTTGGAATGGAATCTCTTGATCTCAACACATGAGTAGGTGGTTCTCTCTCAGAAATGAATGGTGGAAGTGTAGGCACGTTCTGATGGCTCTCCTCAATGAGGAAGAAGGGGTGGAGGGGTATATATAGCCTCCACACAAAATCCAGTCGTTACACACTTTTGACTCATCTCGGTGGCACCGATTAGGAAACTCGGTGGCACCGATCTGTTAAAAAATATGAACATTAGGAGTCTCGGTGGGACCGACTAGAACAACTCGGTGGGACCAATGTGCTCGGGGTTAGGGCAAACATCATCTCAGTGGTGCTGATTGCATCAACTCGGTGGGACCGAAGTGAAGCAATAAGCAACAGAGAGTCTATCAAGCCAACTCAGTGAGACCGATTGCATAAACTCGGTGAGACCGAAGTGAGTGCAACAGATCACAAAGCGCTGGCAAGGCCATCTCGGTGGGACCGAGATCTGTATCGGTGTGACCGAATCGTTAGGGTTTCTGGCAGTGGCTATGTCAAATGAACTCGGTGGCTCCGGGTAGAAAGAAACGGTGAGTCCGAGTTTGAAATTGGGGTTTGGACATATTTAGATAGAGAAAGTGGCTGAGGGTTTTGGAGCAATATCACTAAGCACTTTGAGCAAGTAGACCATTAAGCAACACCTCATCCCCTTTTAATAGTATTGGCTTTCCTATGGACTCAATGTGATCTTGGATCACTTAAATAGAAATGAAGAGTCTTGAGCTTTTGCCAATCTTTGTCCTTAGCATTTTGAGGGGTCCACATCTCTAGTCCATGCCATGCCAATCATTGAACATCCTGAAATATTTGTCTTGAATGGATATTAGTTCAATGAGGTATATGTTGTTATGAATTACCAAAACCACCCGGGGATTAGTTGCACTTTCACAAAGCCATCGTCATCACCAACAATCCTCTCATCATGGGTGGACCAATCTTCATGAACATCTTCACTAGCACCATCTCCTCTCAAACCCTAGTTCATCTCTTGTATTCAATCTTTGCCTCAAAACCTCAGATTGGTACCTGTGGGTTGCTAGTGGTGTTGATTACTCCTTGTAGTTGATGCTAGTTGGTTTATTTGGTGGAAGATAATATGTTCAGATGGTTAATGATATTTATTACCCCTCTGATCTTGATCATGAACATGCTTTGTGAGTAGTTACTTTTGTTCCTGAGGATATGGGAGAAGTCTTGTTATAAGTAATCATGTGAATTTGGTATTCGTTCGATATTTTGATGAGATGTATGTTGTCTTTCCTCTAGTGGTGTTATGTGAACGTCGACTACATGACACTTCACCATGATTTGGGCCTAGGGGAAGGCATTGGGAAGTAGCAAGTAGATGATGGGTTGCTAGAGTGACAGAAGCTTAAACCCTAGTTTATGCGTTGCTTCGTAAGGGGCTGATTTGGATCCACATGTTTCATGCTATGGTTAGATTTATCTTAATTCTTCTTTTGTAGTTGCAGATGCTTGCGAGAGGGGTTAATCATAAGTGGGAGGCTTGTCCAAGTAAGGACAGCACCCAAGCACCGGTCCACCCACATACCAACTTATCAAAGTAGCGAACGCGAATCATATGAGCATGATGAAAACTGACTTGACGATAATTCCCATGTGTCCTCGGGAGCACTTTGCTTTATGTAGGAGTTCGTGCAGGCTTGTCCTTTGCTATAAAAAGGATTGGGCCACCTTGCTGCACCTTCGTTACACTTGTTACTTGTTACTCGTTACGAATTACCTTGCTACCAAACTACTCATTACCAATAATTTCAGTGCTTGCAGAAAACACCTTACTGAAAACCGCTTGTCATTTCCTTCTGCTCCTCGTTGGGTTCGACACTTTTACTTATCGAAAGGACTAAAATTTATCCCCGATACTTGTGGGTCACCAACCCCACCTACAAGTGGGATGTGGCTTATCTCTGTCTTGAGGAACGACGGATGAAGAACATGCGCACCCGTGCCGTCCACATCGCGCTCGCCGCCGGCCTCTCCCATGGTCCTCGCAATCCCGCAACGGTTCTGCCACGTCCGCCAATGCCCACGAGGGCGCCAGCTCCACCTCAGTAGAAGCAGTAGCCGTGTAACTCCAACGATAGTAATCGCCGTCATGGCCGTGGTGGTCAGCGCAACAACAACGATAGTGGCGGTGGCAACGCGCCGCATTTCGGCAACTAGCAGCTGATCCCACCCTGGATCGGCGGCTACAACCCCTGGACTGGGGTCGTGCATGTGTACAGCATGTCGATGCCGCACCCGCCTGCTCCTGGACTCCTCAGGATGCGGCCACAGGCCCATCCGGCCGTCCTCGCAGCGCCACAGATGGGCCCGAGCACAACCCCGCAGCTGCGCTTCGGCGGCCCCCCAGCTGCCCCCTTTGTCGCGCATGCTGCCTTCGGTGCAGCGCAGGCTCGTGCGCCCTACGACGCCCTTGGTGGCCCACCTGGCTTCCCAGGTTCTCTGACATGGGACCCGTCACTACTCGCCACCCTCCAACAGGCTCCTTTGGTGCCCTACACTGGCGACGGTGACTAGTTTATGGACATCGGAGCTTCGGCTCACATGGTCGCTCACCCAGGTAACCTCTCTTTCGCCTATCCCACATCCACTTCCTCCCGCATCATCATCGGTAATGGTGCCGCTCTTCCTATCTCTCATGTCAGTTCTACTAATTTTCATTCATCATCTAAACTGCTTTCTCTTAAGAATGTTGTTGTTTCACCACATCTCATTAAGAATTTAGTCTTTGTTCGTAATATTTCTCATGATAATTCAGTAATTGTGGAATTTGATGAACTTGGTTTTTCTGTTAAGGATGCCTGAACCAGGATGGTACTTCACCGATGTGACAGTCCTGACGACTTGTACCATGTTCAGCCGCCGTCTTCTACTCCTAGTGCACCACGATCTCTCTTCGCCGGCATTGATCTTTGGCATGCTTGCCTTGGGCATCCTAGTTCCACTTCGCTTCGTCAAATAATGAGTTTTTTTTTCTTTTTCATGTAATAAATGAATGCTCATTCTTGTGAAGCATGTCGTCTCGGCAAACATGTTTGCCTTCCCTTAAGTTCGTGATCCAAAGTTGCGTCTTTTCCCTTTGAGTTGATTCATAGCGATGTACAGACCTCTCCTATACCGAGTAATTCAGGTTTCCTTTATTATGTTGTCATACTGGATGAGTACTCACATTTTGTGTGGACGTTTCCCCTTCGTAGGAAATCCCATATTCCTGCTACACTCATCGCCTTTTACTCCTACGTGTCTGCACAATTTGGTCATCTCATACTCGCTTTTCAAACAGCCAACGGGAAAGAATTTGACAATCTCACCATCTGCGCCCTTCTCTCCGCCCACAACATTGTGTTCCGTCTCACTTGTCCATACACCTCCCAGCAAAACGGCCAAGTTGCACACATCCTTCGCACTCTCAAGATTGTGTTCGTACCCTTCTCTTCCATGCTCATATGCCATCTCAGTTCTGGCCTGATGCTCTCGCTACCGCCACCTTCCTTGTTAACCTTCGTCGGTGTCACCCTCGGTTGATCTACGCTCCTCACTACCTTCTCTATGGCACTCCTCCCTCCTATGATGGCCTTCAGATTTTTGGTTGTCGTTGTTATCATAGTGTGGCTGCCACCACTCCTCACAAACTCGCTCCACGCTCATTACCTTGTGCCTTCCTCGGTTACCCGGCTAACACCAAAGGCTACTGTTGCTACGACCTGGTGTCCCATCGTGCCATCACCTCTCGACACGTGTACTTTGATGAGCATTGTTTTCCGTTTGCACGGGAATAGGTGGCATCTTCGTCCTCTCTCTCGGTTGGCATACCGCGATGCCGCGCACCTCCGGCCTTGGACACCCCCATGCGGCCGACTGTTGTGGCATCCCTTGGGTCTGCCGCCTCCTCGGGCGTCGCGCCCCCAGCCCATGGTCACCGCGGGCTGTCCTCCCAGATCGGCCGATGCGACCCCCAGCGCCGCGGGCTCCCGCCTCGGCTCGGCCGCGGCCACCGAGGCTTCCACTGCCATGGTCGAGCCAGCCTTGCTAGACGCTGCCTCGGATGATTCCCCCTCAGGCCCGTCGTCCCTTGCCTCAGCATCACCGCCACCTGTGGCTGGTCCCACGGGGCCCCTTACCCACGCAAGCGCGGGCATCTTTCATCCGACCTCGCAGTACGGCTCGGACAAGTACGTCTGCACGGCATCCACCTCTGTGCCTGCGCCCTTGCTAGCTTCTGCCCGGGCAGCTCTTCGTGACCCACTTTTGTTCGCTGTGATGCAGGAGGAGTTTGATGCCCTGCAGCGTTTTTCAATTGGACTTGGCAGCTTGTCCCATGTCCCCGGCATGCCAACATCATTACCGGGAAGTGGGTCTTCAAGCACAAGCTCCAACCGGATGGTACACTTGACCGCTATAAGGCGTGTTGGGTTGTTCGTGGTTTCCAACAGCGTGCCGGCATCAACATCACCGACACCTTCGCCCCGGTTGTCAAACTAGGAATGATTCACACTATTCTTTAGTTTGCGGTGTCTCGCGCCTGGCCGGTGCATTAGATGGATGTCTCCAACGCTTTCCTCCATGGTCATCTTGAGGAGCAGGTCTTCTGTCAGCAGCCTATGGGGTTTGTTGACGAGGCACACCCGGATCATGTATGTCTGCTTTCACGCTCATTATAAGAACTATTTTTCTTGGAAGATGTTTCTTACGTTAAACAGTAATATAACACAACTTTCCGCCTCACTCTTGTCATTCGAACCATATAGCCGGATTGCCTCGTTTCCTGAAGCACCTAGTCTGATTACTTCGGCCAGTAGTAAGGGACACTCCTCGGTCACTGGCCGAGGAGGTAGAAGTCGATGGCTGGTTGACAGAGTTTGGATCAGCAGTTTGTATAATGACGTAAAGTACTTTGATACATAGAGTCATACATAATCATTCAATTACACCCGATCTAGCCCATCTATTAAGGTGTCTAGAGCGCAGTTCTTCTATGAAAACCGAGCAGTGGGCATGACACTCTCGTATACGAGACTAGTGGGTATTTCTTCCCTGTTCGGCCCATTGGTCCTACCTCGGCCAGGTACGTTGTGTCAACACCTGTATACTGTGTCTTAACCATGGCCCAGGCCTTCCTCGCCCCTTCCCGACAGGCAGACACCTTCCAAGCCAGGATCTGGCACCGAGCTCTTTTCAGTTGTTCGGCTAGGATGGCCATGTCTTCAGGCATGTACTGCACCTTGGGCCATAAAGCCTTGAAAACGTCCTTCATCAATTTCTGCACACTCTCATGCACCACAGATAGATTAGCCGCCATATCTTCGAGCACCAGACCTTGGGCATCAAGGGGTTGGCAGGACAGAGAAGCTGGCAAGAAACATGAGTTAGCCTACTAATCACCTCAGGTAATCCACACACTCAGGAATGAACCTCGAAATCAAAACTTACCAAAAATCATCTCATTCGTTTGACGATTCTTGCCTCGGCAGCAGCCAGTTGAGCTTTTAAACTCTCAATCTCTTGGGCATGTTGGGCATTTTCCGCCCTAAGTGCATTGGTACCATCCCTCCTTTGGGTTAGTACATGTTGGTTGGCCTGGCGTTGCGATTCTGTATACATCAAATCCTCGCGAGCCTGCTTAAGATCTCTTTGAAGATGACCTAGGGCTTCCACTGCTACATTGGATTATGTCGGCGTTCTGGGAACCAGGGTATCCAGACTTGCCTGCATGTGGCCCATGGCATCGCTCCTTCGACGGCCTAGCATGGCCCATCTGCAGGACTACCAAGACAAGACCCTCGTGAGGGCCCCCTGGCCTCGCGAGGCAGATGACACCATGACCTCCAGAGGAGCGGCCTCCCTAGGCTGCCTCCCGAGGAGCAGAGTTTCCTATGCAAGTGCCCAGCCTCACGAGGCTGCGATGACGTGAGCCATGATGACCAAGGCTAGGCGGGCGCCAGCGGACGCAGAGGAGACAGTTTCCCTTTCGGTGCTAAGGGAGCAAGGACAAACGTGGGTTCCCAAGGAGCCCTCCAAAGGTTTCCATTCCGATGCCACAAGACCAAGACCACGGGCTCGGCAGGACGGATGTCATCACTGAGCTCACTACTGCGTCACGACTAGAAGCATTGCACGAGAAGACCACCTTTTGTCAGGATAGGGTGTACCTCTTGTCCCGTTTCAAATTGGCCGTTGTGGTATCCCTTCCCACCTAAGTTTCCAGGGAAGAGGACCGAGGCCACTATAAATATAGGTTAGCCACCACCGTAGAAGAGGTCGACTGATTCTCACCCCCGAGCCCTCGCGAGGTAGCTCATCCACTGTACTAGTTCATCCTCAACCTCCTCGTGAGGCCAATCCACCACAAAGCAGGAGTAGGGTCTTACACCACAAGGTGGCCCGAACCTGGGTAAACTGCCGTGTTCATCTTCTTCCCCGCTCACGCGAATTCGGTAGGGCTAGTCTATAGGGCGACGAGCTCGAGGCTTGAGAGGTTGAGATCTTCGTACACGCCCCAGAGTTTGAACCTTCTTAGGGTTGCGGAGCCCTGAATCTGACATTTGACGCGCCAGGTAGGGGCATGTCGAAGTCCGTCTTCCACCTTTGCTTCGCCTTCGCTCTGTCGCTCCCACGACCGACGCATGCCATGTCCGCGGTGAGCGCCGGGCCACTCATGTCGCCCAGACGGCACCCATGGGTAACAGCGCTCCTCGCTATTCTGCCTCCCCCGTGGCTAACGCTGCTACTGACCCCGCTACTCGCGAGTAGCAGGATTCGTCGTTGCCACCCTCCGTGCAGCGTGACGGCCGTACAGCTACTCCGTCGCCCACTCCAGCCATGGCATCGTCCTCCCACGCTCGCCGCGGGCAGGTAAATGCACAGGCTGCGCTGCTCATGGCATGCGAGCTCCTGCGTTATGGCTTGGCCGCATCGCCGAGCTCGTCAACGCCGCCTGCGAGGCCCCTGCGCCATCTCATTCGCTCCCTCCCCCGCCATCTCAGGCGGGTGACGTGGCTCACGGTGCGCCTCCTCCTCCTCCACTGCGTGGCGCCGACCCCGAGCCCAGGCGCGATGCGCCCCGGTGCGACCCGCCACGTGAAGCGCCGGTGCGCGATGAAGCAAGCTGCCAGGTGGTCCAGCGGCCGCAAGTCGATGCGAGCACGCTCACGGTGCCGCTGTGCCAGCACCAAGACCCCGCGCCACCCGAAGCTGCAGCATGCGGACGTCAAGGCCAGCCTCCCCTCGTGCACACGGTGCCCGTGAGTGCGGCGGGCTGTCGCGCTTTCTCCCCGGAGCTGCACCATGTTGTCTGGCCTGGTAAGTTCAAGCCGGATCTGCCTCCACACTACGACGGCACCCCGGACCCCATGGAATTCCTCCAGCTCTACGCGCTGAGCATTGAAGCAGCAAGCGGAGATGACAAGGTCATGGCGAACTAGTTCCCTATGGCCCTCAAGGATGGCGCACGCTCTTGGCTCCTGAACCTCCCTGAGGGGTCGATCTCCTCCTGGGAGGAGCTCCGCGAGCGCTTCATCACCAACTTCTAGGGCACACGGGACCGCGCTCCTGCAGTGGGTGACCTGCGGCGCGTGAAGCAGCAGCCAGGCGAAACCTTGCACAAGTACATACAATGCTTCATGAACGTCTGCCTCAGGATCCCGAAGGCATCAGATGAGGCCATCATCTCAGCATTCTCTGGAGGCGTCCGTGACGTCAAGATGAAGGAGGAGCTCGCCATCAACGAGGACCTGTGCTTGGCCCTGGAGATGTTCAACCTAGCGAACAAGTGCGCAAGGGCCGAGGAGGGCCGCCTCTCCCTCCTTGAGCTTCCGGAGGCCAATCCTGAAGACAAGAAGGGCAAGGCTAAGGAGGCAAAGCGCAAGGGTCCCGCCGTGCTTGCGGCTGAACCCGAGATGAAGTGTGGTCACGACCACGACGAACCTCCCTGGGGCAACCGCCTGTTCTACATCTTCCACAACGTCCACAACCACAACACCAATGACTGCCAGGAGCTCAGGGCCCTCTGCAAGGGGCGCCTTGGCCGCCGCCCCGAGCGGGCTGACCGTGGATACGGCCATGGAGGAGGCCATGGTGGAGGCCGCTGGGACAACCGCGACCCTCGCCAGGACTGGCGCGACCAGCCTCATGAGGACTGCTGGTGTGATGAGCCTCGCGACGGGCCCTGGCGTGACCAGCCTCGTGAGGGCCGTCCTCAGGGCAATGCCGGCCTCCCTCCGCTGCCGCCGCCACCAAGGAGAAACGACGACAATCGGCAAGATGATGGGGCTGGGGGCTTCCAGGAGCCTCGCGCCATCGCCTGCATCTTGGGCGGTGCTCAGGCCCCAGCCTCACAGCGCATCTTCAAGCAGTTCGCTCGAGAGGTGAACGCGGCCCTCCCCAAGCTTGAGGCGACGCGTCCCCTCAGGTGGTCGAAGCACGCAATCACTTTCGACTCCATGGACTAGCTCAAGTGCTCGGCCACCGCTGGTGCCCTCCCCATGCTCTGCACACCCACCATCAGCAACATCCTCATCACCAAGACCCTCATCGACGATGGAGCGGGGCTCAACGTCCTCTTTGTCAAGACATTCGAGACGCTGCAAGTGCCTTATGATCAGCTTCTACCAACCAAGCCCTTTTCAGGAGTGACTGATGGCTCCACCGTCCCCCTGGGGCAGATACGCCTCCCAGTCACCTTCGGCAAGCGCGGCTACTACCACACCGAGCTCATCGACTTCGACGTCGCCCACATCGGCCTCCCGTACAACGCCATCCTTGGGTATCCGGCTCTCGCCAAGTTCATGGCAGCAACTCACCATGGTTACAACGTCCTCAAGGTGGCAGGGAGCGGCGACATCATCACGGTCGCCTGCGATGAGAAGGATGTGGTGTGCTCCCTCGAGCGCGCCTACCAAGCTGCAGCGGCCGATAGCCCGGACGACGAGGGCACCGTCCCACCTTCGGAGACCACCCCCAGAAGAAGAAGCAGCTCCTTCCCAAGGGCCGTCAGGAGCCCAGAGCGCCCGCTGGCGGTGCCTCGGGCCCCGCGCCCACTGCTGGGGCGCCTTTTCCTCTCGCATAGGAAGGTGCACCCGGCGCCCCCCTCAGGATGGACTCGGGGGCTCTCGTCTAGAGGGCCTATGACCTGACCGGCACGACAAGGGAGGTGTTCGGGCACCACTTGGAGGCGTGCTTCAGTGCACGCCCCCGCGAGCAAGGCGCAAGGTGCGAGGTGCCAGGCGCGCGAGAGTTCATCACCAAGGCGATCCATGAGCTTTAGGAGGCAAGGGCCATGCACGGCGAGCGCCGCCCCGCACGACCTCCCAGTGCAGCTACGACCCCTGACGTGGGCAGCGAGCTACGCTTCTGTGTCAATTCCCCAGGCCTCAACAGGGCCGCTGCGCAGGACCTCTTCTGGTTGTCCCATGTCGGCCAGAGCGGGGGCTACCCCTGCAACTACGTTTGCATGCCGTTCTACCTGCTGAACGTGGGCGCCTTGTACCAGCGCTTCGCACAGCATGCAATGGTGTCTCATGAGGCCAGGCGCCAGGTGGTCATGTCGGAGCAGGTTCCGGACCCTCGCAAGCCCGGCGGGCCTCCGGAGCCGCCCAGCTCGTGAGGAGCAACTTCCGCAGCACACGTCTCCAGCTACCTCGACTCTCCTGCAACGTTGGTGCCAGGTGACCTTTTTGGTTTGCTCAGTTGAGGGCGCCCCTCTGGCCGCATTGTCCTCAAGCTGCCAGGGACCGCTTTCCCAGGTTATATTGTCTCAATTCATGTACCCTGAATCGGTTATGTTTTCGCAAGCTACTTTGGTTGTTAACCTTGCGTCTGGATACGCATTGCCTCCGGAGTCACCTCTGTGAGCCCCGCGCATTGTCAGCTCTCCCCTTGAACATCCCGTGCGAGGGGGCTACCGGCACGGCGCCTGTGCTCGGGCCTGTCCCTACAGCGCTGATAAATCTAAGAGACTGAGCTCTGGCTCACGGGCCGGCCCCGTGTACGTCACCTCACCAGGTCCGTAGTGCCTTCGTCTTCTCACGGAATGATCACGAGCAGACCAGCAAGCGCACGTTGCCCCTTGTGTTTCGTGACTAACTAACCCGTAGGGGCCTCAGGAGACAAGACCCAGCGATTACGACGCTCCAGCTTCGACATTTTGCAAAAGGCTAAGTAAAAGTTGCCCTAAACTCCGTGTGACGACGGGTATGGCCTTTACCGAGCGCCTCCGCAAGGCGGGCCATTCCTCTTTTGCGCAAATCTCTTGCACGTTAAAAGGGGGGCCCTGAGCATCGCGACTCAGGAGCTCCTACTGGCTCTCGGCCCCTCACCCCTAGGCCTTGACCACGGCATCGTGACCTGGCATACCAGCGGCGTCTGAGCTCTGCTCGAGGGCCGGGTCCTGAGGACGTAGAGCATTATGATGAGCAGAGGAAGGGGAATCGCCAGTCTCGTGGGGGAACGCAGGGAAAAGGGCATGACCCGTCGGCGCTGGCATTCACTCGACTGCTATCTGGAATATGACAGGCATCAGTCTCCTCACGCACCTCTAGCGGGGGCTTATTCTAATCCATTGTAGAACAGGGGACATGCACAAGGTCGTGAGCTCCACGGAAGCTCACCTCCGCGGCGAAGGAATCACCGTGGAACGCAACCTCGCCAAGCTAAGTTATCCTGCGCACACCAGCATGAGCACTGCCGCTAACGTTTCATCCTTTCACGGGCTCGCTCGGGCAAGCCCCCCCCCCCCTTTTTAATCTTCCGATAGTCGCTTGAGCGCCAAGGGGGGCCTTCTGAGCATCGCACCTCAGGGGCTCTTACCGGACCTCGGGTCGCTCACCTCCTGGCCTTGCACACGGCATCGCGACCTGGCATACCAGCGACGGCTGAAGCCCACCTGGGGACTGGGTCCCGCCGACGCAGAGCAACACACTGTCGCGAGATCAAAAAGGGGGGACCAATGCCCAAACGAGGAACGCGAGTATAACCGAAAGCATGAGCCAAAAACGTCAAAATAAAGGCGCAAGCACCGTGGTTCTTACACGCCCCCTTGGGGCCCTTCATGGTTTTGATACAGGGAATGAAGAAAAAGAAAAGACCGACGAGGGTTGCTGCTCAGGAGGTGCAGGCTCTGGTGTCGCGTCCTCCTCCTAGGCCCGGGTGCAGCGGCGCGGCAGTTCGGTGTAGTCATCGTCACTGGAACTCTCCCCGGGGGAGGTACCACTCCTGCTGGAGGTGTCGCAGACAAGGGCAAGGGCAAGTTCAACATCGAGGGCCTCACCGCCTTGTCTGCTAGAAGGATGGTCGCCACCGCGGTCGCTGCCCCTGGGGCAGCACTCCAGGCGTTTGCCGTCCTCTTTGAAGACCTTGAAGAAAAGCATCGACGCCCCGTTGTACTTGAAGTGGAGGGCGTGCCTCCCCTCCGAGTTGCAGGCCTGGGCGATCGCTCCCCATCCCCGGGTCATGAAGACATCGGTGGAGGGGGTGGCCTCGACCTCCGCCTCTGAAGCTTGGCCGCAGCAGCCGTCATGCTATAGCCACAACCCGACGGGCCCCCTCGCTGGCAGCTCCTACGCCAGGGATCGTGGGAATCAAATCCAGGTGCGCGGTCGCATCGCCGCCCACACCACAAACTCGCGGGCCATGCCGCCGGCATGGGCCAGCGGGCGAAGTGGTCGCGCGGTCGTCACTTGTTCCCCTTCTCGGCTTCGTCCTCCGCGGCTGCTCCCATGCGCGGGGCCATGTGTGCTAACACTTGTGCCGGTGGGGAATCCTGGAGGGGCACGCTCGCACCAGGGTAGAATGGCTATGGGCATTGTGGTGGCCTTGCGAGGGCGGCCGCATCTTTTCTTTGGCGGGAGCAGCTCCGGCTCCTCTCGCGGGGCCTTGCCTTTCTCTTCGGCCGAGAACCTCCTCATTGGCGCCATTGTCACTTCGGCAAGGTGGCGGCACGACGAAGATGAAGGAGGAGCGAGCAGCGAGAAAATGAAGATGGGCTGGGGGCTCCGCCTCCCTCGCCCTCTTATAGGAAGTCAAAGGCCAACCGGCGCCCCTCCATGTTCCGAGCAATGATGGTCATGCTGCATGCACCAGGCAGTTGTCAAGTCAGGGCAGTTGCCGAGGTAGCGTGGGGAAGTGGAGGCGTCCATGCCCCGTCAAGTGCCACACGTCAAGTCTGGCCCGCACGCGGTTTGGGGCCCGCGGCGCTTCGCCCTTGCCTTTTGGCTTCACCTCGAAGCCAGCCCGAGCGCGCCTTGGGCCCGGGGATACTGTCGGCATTCTGGGAACAAGGGTACCCAGACTTGCCTGCCTGCGGCCCATGGCATGGCTCCTTCGACAGCCTGACACGACCCATCTGCAGGAATACAAAGACAAGACCCTCGCGAGGGCCCCCTGGCCTCGCGAGGCGGACGACACCAAGACCTCCAGAGGAGCAGCCTCCCCAGGCTGCCTCCTGAGGAGCAGAGTTTCCTATGCAAGTGCCCAGCCTCACGAGGCTGCGATGACGTGAGCCATGATGACCAAGGCCAGGCGGGCGCCAGCGGGCGCAGAGGAGATAGTTTCCCTTTCAGTGCTAAGGGAGCAAGGACAGACGTGGGTTCTGAAAGCACAAGTGCTCCCTGGGTGATTTTGGTAATTAATGTCAACATATCTCTTGTTGGACTAATACTTTTATCTAGCATATTTCAGATAAGTTCAACAGTGGAGTGGCAGGACAAGAGGATGTGGAACCCCTTCTGGATGCTAAGGACACATATTGGCTCAAGCTCAAGACTCTACTCTTTTCATTTTAGTGATCCAAGATCACATTGAGTCCATAGGAAAGCCAATACTATTAAAAGGGGATGAGGTGTTGCTTAATGGCTTGCTTGCTCAAAGTGCTTAGTGATATGCTCCTAAAGCCCTCAACCACTTTCTCATTTCCAAATATGTCCTAAACCTAAAGTCAAACTCGGCCCCACCGACTTGATCTATCCGGCGCCACCGAGTTCATTTGACATAGCCACTGCCAGAAACCCTAATCAGTTCGGTCTCACCGATAGGGATCTCGGTCTCACCGAGATGGGATTGTCGACTCTCTGTTTCCCTTCGTAACGTTTCGGTCTAACCGAGATGAGCGATCGGTCCCACCGAGTTCGCAATGCAAACTCTCTGTTTCCTCTTCGTAACGTTTCGATCTCACCGAAATGAGCGATCGGTCCCATCGAGTTTGCCTGACCAACTCTCTGTTTGCCTATTACAGAAATCGGTCTCACCGAGTTCATGCGATCGGTCTCACCGAGATTACGTTATGCCCTAACCCTAACGAAATCGGTCTCACCGAGTTGACATATCGGTCCCACCGAAAATCCTAACGTTCACATTTTGAACTAAATCGGTCTGATCGAGTTTCACTATTCGGTCCCACCGAGTTTGGTAAATTGTGTGTAACTGTTAGATTTTGTGTGGAGGCTATATATACCCCTCCACCCTTCCTCCATTCGTGAGGAGAGCCATCAGAACGTGCCTACACTTCTAGCATTCATTTTCTGAGAGAGAACCACCTACTCATGTGTTGAGACCAAGATATTCCAATCCAACCACAAGAATCTTGATCTCTAGCCTTCCCCAAGTTGCTTTCCACTCAAATCAACTTTCCACCAAATCCAAATCTGTGAGAGAGAGTTGAGTGTTGGGGAGACTATCATTTGAAGCACAAGAGCAAGGAGTTCATCATCAACACACCATCTATTACCGTTTGGAGAGTGGTGTCTCCTAGATTGGTTAGGTGTCACTTGGGAGCCTCCGTCAAGATTGTGGAGTTGAACCAAGGAGTTTGTAAGGGTGAGGAGATCGCCTACTTCGTGAAGATCTACCCTAGTGAGGCAAGTCCTTCGTGGGTGATGGCCATGGTGGGATAGACAAGGTTGCTTCTTCGTGGACCCTTTGTGGGTGGAGCCCTCCGTGGACTCACGCAATCGTTACCCTTCATGGGTTGAAGTCTCCATCAACGTGGACGTACGATAGCACCACCTATCGGAACCACGCCAAAAATCTCCGTGTCTCCAATTGCGTTTGCACACTCCAATCCCATCCCTTTACATTCTTGCAAGTTGCATGCTTTACTTTTTGCTGCTCATATACTCTTGCCATGCTTGCTTGATATGTATTGTGAATGTTTAAACTTGTGCTAAAACTCCACCTTAACTTGAAGAACTTAAAAATTGCCACCTTTATTTGTTGAGGGTCTAATCACCCCCCTCTAGACACCTCTTCTCGATCCTTTCAATTGGTATCAGAGCATTGGTCTCCATTGCTTTGGTTTAATCACCATTGGAGGAAGATGGATGAGTCTACGATGGGGAGTTTTAGACGTAGAGTGCCTATGCTTGATGGGGAGTTCTTTCATGCTTGGAAAAATGAGATGCTTGAGATTTTCAATGAATATCATTTGAACAAGTACATTGTTAGCCCGTGTGCACCCCTTGTTGACCCCTTGCATCCTACCCATGATGAGTCTATTGACATGATCCGCAATCTTAGAACTATCAATCTTATCATTAGAGGACTGCCTAGAAATTTGATTGTTTGCTTGCCAGCTCTTGATTGTGCTTATACTATATGGAGATTTCTTGAGGAACAATTTCCAAACTACTCCTTGAAAAACTTAGATGAGATTCTTCATAAGTCCATTGCTTTAAATAAGATGAGCCCTAATTATCCTAAGTTTGGTGATTGTCTATGTGAGCTTCGTGACCTTATGCGTGCCAAAGGAGATGTTGGAATCATTAGCAATATCATTTCCGAAGTCATTAGAATTCATAAAGATGCACATTGTCATGGTCATAAAACTAATGAATCACTCTCTCTAGGTAATGATCAATCACAAGACGATGTTGAACATGGATACTATGATAAGGATGATGATAGTGACTTTGATCTCGATGAGTCTATGAGACACTTTGGTCTTATGGCTAATCTTCGCGGCTACATGGCTGGAGGAAAGGAATGGGTTCTTGATAGTGGATGTACCGATCACATGACCGGAGACAAGGATATGTTTCGTGAGCTTGCTGAAAATGACGGCCCTCGAAAGTATGTCACTTTTGGTGATAACTCAAAGGGTAAGGTGGTTGGCCTTGGTAAGGTGGCCATCTCACATGGCAGCTCCATCCAAAATGTTATGCTCATTGAATCTCTTGGATACAATTTACTTTCCGTATCTAGACTAGCTGATTTCGGTTTCAACGTCCTATTTACTGAAGTAGATTGCCAAGTGTTTCGAAGAGATAATCATAATATGGTCTTTACCGGTATACGTAGAGGTGATCTATACATTGTTGATTTCACTAAAAAGGCTCAACCTAGAACTTGCTTAATTGCTAAATCTTCTAAAGGTTGGTTATGGCATAGAAGGTTAGGTCATGTGGGCATGCGAAATGTTGATAAGCTTATTAAAGGTGATCATATCCTTGGTGTTAAAGATGTTATATTTGACAAGGATAGACTTTGTAGTGCTTGTCAAGCAGGAAAACAGGTTGGAGGAAGTCATCCCGTGAAAAACATCATGACCACAAGAAGACCGCTCGAGCTACTTCATATGGATCTTTTTGGTCCCAATGCCTACAAGAGTCTCGGTGGTAACTCGTTCGGTTTAGTCATTGTTGATGATTTTTCAAGATTTACGTGGGTGTTCTTTCTTGATGATAAATCGCAGGTCCAACAGATCTTCAAGAACTTCGCTAGGAAGGCCCAAAATCAATTTGAAGAGAAGATCAAGAAGGTTCGCAGCGACAACGGAACGGAGTTCAAGAACGCCAATGTGGACACCTTTCTTGACGAAGAAGGGATTTCACATGAGTTCTCGGCTACGTACACGCCTCAACAAAATGGAGTTGTTGAGAGGAAGAACCAAACTCTTATTGAGATGGCGAGAATGATGCTTGATGAGTACAAGACGCCAAAACACTTTTGGGCGGAATCGGCTGAGACAGCCTGTCATGCCACAAATCGATTGTATCTTCACAAGCTTCTCGGCAAGACGGCATACGAGCTCCTCACTGGTAACAAACCCCAAGTTGGATACTTTCGAGTATTCGGCTCAAAGTGCTATATTCTTGATAAGCAACGTCGTTCAAAATTTGCTCCTAAATCTCATGAAGGTTTCCTACTCGGTTAGGGCTCAAACTCTCACACTTACCGTGTCTACAACAACTTCACCCGAAAGGTTGAAGAGACGGTAGATGTGAAGTTTGATGAATCTAACGGCTCACAAATAGAGCAATTGCCAATTGATGTAGGAGACAAAGACCCTTCGGAAGCAATCCAAGACTTGTCTATTGGCAAGATTCGTCCAATGGAGGTGAAGGAGAGTACCTCGTCCGTCCAAGTGGAAGCTTCTACCTCACGACAAGGTGAACCACGAGTTAACTCGGAAGCATCCACAAGTGGGACACGCCAAGATGATGAAAACGAGGATGTACACCAAGATGAACCTCATCAACCTCCTTCTCCACCTCCACAAGAGAACAACAACACCAACAATGAAGAAGGCCAAGAGGAAGAACAAGATGATGAAGAAGATGTTCCACCCCGACCCAACCAAAAGCTCTCACGAGTTAGAGCAAGAGTCTCAAGAGATCATCCCGTCGAACAAATCTTTGATGATATTCAAACCGGGAGAATCACTCGCTCTAAAACTCGTTTGGCTAATTTTTGTGAACACTATTCATTCATCTCTAGCATTGAACCTATGAAGGTTGAAGAAGCGCTTGATGATCCGGACTGGGTGAATGCTATGCATGAAGAGCTACACAATTTCGAGAGGAACCAAGTGTGGACGTTGATTGAAAAGCCCGATGAGAAGCACAATGTCATTGGTACCAAATGGGTGTTTCGGAATAAGCAAGATGAAGATGGACAAGTTGTACGCAACAAGGCCCGTCTCGTCGCTCAATGCTACACTCAAGTCGAAGGTATGGACTATGGTGAGACATATGCCCCCGTTGCTAGACTTGAGTCCATACGCATCTTACTTGCTTATGCCAATCATCATGATATCACATTATATCAAATGGACATTAAAAGTGCTTTTCTAAATGGTGAAATTGAGGAGGAAGTTTATGTTAAACAACCTCCCGGTTTTGTTAATCCTAAGAAACCCAACCATGTTTACAAACTTCACAAAGCTCTTTATGGTCTTAAACAAGCTCCTAGAGCGTGGTATAAATGCTTGACTAAATTCCTTATTGAAAAGGCTTTGAGATTGGAAAAATTGATTCTACTCTTTTTACTAAAAGGGTTAATGGAGAATTATTTGTGTGCCAAATTTATGTGGATGATATCATATTTGGTTCGACTAACCCTCATTTTAGTGAAAAGTTTGGAAGGCTAATGTCAGAGAAGTTTGAGATGTCTATGATGAGTGAACTCAAGTTCTTTCTTGGTTTGCAAATCAAGCAAACTAAGGAGGGTACCTTTGTTTCCCAAACAAAGTATACCAAGGACCTATTCAAGAAGTTCAACATGCAAGAAAGCAAAGGTATGAATACACCCATGCCTACTAGTGGACATCTTGACTTGACTAAGGATGGCAAACCGGTTGACCAAAAGGTTTACCGCTCTATGATTGGTTCATTGTTATATCTATGTGCCTCCTGTCCCAATATTATGCTAAGTGTGTGCATATGTGCACGATATCAAGCGGCCCCCAAAGAATGTCATCTTAAGGATGTGAAAAGGATAGTGAGATACTTAATTCACACACCAAACTTTGGCATTTGGTATCCTAAGAGGTCTTCTTTTGATCTTGTTGGCTACTCCGATTCGGACTATGCCGGAGACAAGGTTGATAGAAAGTCCACTTCGGGTACTTGTCAATTTCTTGGTAGATCTCTTGTGTCTTGGTCCTCCAAGAAACAAAACTCGGTATCCTTATCCACCGCCGAAGCGGAATACATTGCCGCCGGTTCATGTTGTGCTCAATTACTTTGGATGACCCAAACTCTTAAAGATTATGGGATACATGTGAAACATGTTCCATTGCTTTGTGATAATGAAAGTGCTATTAAGATTGCTCACAATCCCGTGCAACATTCTCGAACTAAGTATATTGAAGTTCGTCATCATTTCATTCGAGATCATGTTGCTAAAGGAGACATCGATCTTAAGCAAGTTCGTACCGATAAGCAATTGGCGTATATATTCACCAAACCGCTTGATGAGAAAGTTTTTTGCTGGTTGAGAGGTGAATTGAACATCATTGATGCTTCAAACTTGGAGTAGAAACTCCATTTGGATACATGCAAGGCATGAGTTTTGACTAATCCTTGATGTTTCTCTTATGAAGATGATCATATGTCTTGGATCTATATTTGTACTCTTGCATGTCATCTAACCCTTGTAGGTACTTGGATAAGCCAAAGTCTATGAGATTGCAACTCACTCACATCTTGAGCAATCTCTACATCACCAAGTCTCTACAATATGGTGGTTGAAGACAAGGAAGCATGAATCCTTTCAATATATCCTTTGACAACTTCTTTATATCAAATTTCATTTGGTATCAATATCATGTTTGTCATTTTGGATACACAAGTGCTTTTCTTTGCAAGACTAACCCATGTAGGAAGTTGAACTCAAACTACAAGTGGTGCTCCCAACTCTTGATGAACTACATCAACCTTGAGCATCCCACACAAGTTCAACTACATGATCAAGATCAACACCACCATCCAAGGTATGATATTCCATCTTAGAGAAGCTTTACCCCAAGACATGGGTTAAAGCAGCTCAACAAGATGAGAATACATCAAAATGCTTGAACAAAAAATGGTAACCCCATTTTGAGCTTAAACGACGAGTATAACCTATGATCAAGTGTCTTCACTTGACTCCTAAGTCAATATACTCTAACATAGGTGACTTTGTCACCGACCAATTCTAGATGAAGCTCTCTTTTTTTTCTATGTTTTTGCATTTGTTTCTTGCATACATATTCCCCTTTCAAAAAAAAACTTCATCTAGATTTCTTTTCTTTTCTCTGATTATTTTCTGCATTCCCTGCATCCAATACACTGCAAATCTTTCAGTTAATTCCTTGCAAATCCTTGTGAGATCTTATTTGCCTAAGTGAGCTGAGATGACAATTGTGTTCTCTCTGTGTTGAAATCAGCCTCACCGATTTGTTCTTCTCGGCCAAACCGAAACAACTCGGTGCCACCGAAGCAAACAACTCGGAGTAACCGAATTCAATTCTGAGAAAACACTTTGCCATTTGCATCCTGCATATTTGTTCCAGCTCCACTCGATGATTCTTGTCCTCTACCAGCATCTTATATTACATGTTGCTTTGTACTGTGACTCAAGGACCAAACCTACTTGACTCATGCTCCAGAAGATCCCTTCTTGGAAATTGATGTCAAAGGGGGAGAGAGAGCACATCAAAGCTTATCACATAAGAGAGAATGCACACCTTAAGCTTCTCCAGATGCTTATTTTCCATAGAGGAGAGAAGTCACATGTCTTCAAGAGGGGAAAGACATGTTAGTATGTGTTATGTTTATTATGATTGTTTTACTCTGATTTTGTTTTTGCTCTGATTTTCTTTTCCCTATCTTCTCTCATTATCTAATATATAAGATTCAGGGGGGGAGAGAGCTCATTTCTTAGGGAAGAAAATCTTTGGAATTCATTGCATATCTTTACTCTTTGGGGACATGTCAATATCCAAATAGAGTACTAAGTACTCACTCACTATATGTCATCCCAATCTTGGTACTCTTGTGGTTTTCTGTTCTTGCTCTGCTTAGTAGATATTCCTGTGTTATCTGACCTTGTTTACTCAGGTTCATCTCTTCCAAAGCCAGCTCATGACCGCAAGGTAAGTATATGCATCACACTCATGTGCATGATGATCTCTTGCTGATGTACATATTGTTTGCAAGAAGGAATCATGAACATTGAGGTACACTTCCTATATTCACACCATTTGCTCTGATGCATATAGCCAAGATACATGTAACTCATTGCCTGCTCTGTCATTATCTAATATATAAGATTCAGGGGGAGAGAGAGCTCATTTCTAAGGGAAGAAAATCTTTGGAATTCATTGCATATCTTTACTCTTTGGGGACATGTCAATATCCAAATAGAGTACTAAGTACTCACTCACTATATGTCATCCCAATCTTGGTACTCTTGTGGTTTCCTGTTCTTGCTCTGCTTAGTAGATATTCCTGTGTTATCTAACCTTGTTTACTCAGGTTCATCTCTTCCAAAGCTAGCTCATGACCGCAAGGTAAGTATATGCATCACACTCATGTGCATGATGATCTCTTGCCGATGTACATATTGTTTGCAAGAAGGAATCATGAACATTGAGGTACACTTCCTATATTCACACCATTTGCTCTGATGCATATAGCCAAGATACATGTAACTCATTGCCTGCTCTGTCATGCTTATGCATTCACATGGTATTATATTCTATCTTCACATGATTGCATACATGTAGGGGGAGCCTATGCATGTTCCATGTCTTTCCAAAGCTTTACTTGCTATTCCTTGTATCTTTATCTAAAGCTTTGATGTATGTTGTCATCAATTACCAAAAAGGGGGAGATTGAAAGCACAAGTGCTCCCTGGGTGATTTTGGTAATTAATGTCAACATATCTCTTGTTGGACTAATACTTTTATCTAGTATATTTCAGATAAGTTCAACAGTGGAGTGGCAGGACAAGAGGATGTGGAACCCCTTCTGGATGCTAAGGACACATATTGGCTCAAGCTCAAGACTCTACTCTTTTCATTTTAGTGATCCAAGATCACATTGAGTCCATAGGAAAGCCAATACTTTTAAAAGGGGATGAGGTGTTGCTTAATGGCTTGCTTGCTCAAAGTGCTTAGTGATATGCTTCTAAAGCCCTCAACCACTTTCTCATTTCCAAATATGTCCTAAACCTAAAGTCAAACTCGGCCCCACCGATTTGATCTATCTGGCACCACCGAGTTCATTTGACATAACCACTACTAGAAACCCTAATAAGTTCGGTCTCACCGATAGGGATCTCGGTCTCATCGAGATGGGATTGCTGACTCTCTGTTTCCCTTCGTAACATTTCGGTCTAACCGAGATGAGCGATCGGTCCCACCGAGTTCGCAATGCAAACTCTCTGTTTCCTCTTCGTAACGTTTTAGTCTCAGCGAAATGAGCGATCGGTCCCACCGAGTTTGCCTGACCAACTCTCTGTTTGCCTATTACAGAAATCGGTCTCACCAAGTTCATGTGATCGGTCTCACCGAGATTACGTTATGACCTAACCCTAACGAAATCGGTCTCACCGAGTTGACATATCGGTCCCACCGAAAATCCTAACGTTCACATTTTGAACTAAATCGGTCTGACCGAGTTTCACTATTCGGTCTCACCGAGTTTGGTAAATTGTGTGTAACAGTTAGATTTTGTGTGGAGGCTATATATACCCCTCCACCCTTCCTCCATTCGTGAGGAGAGCCATCAGAACGTGCCTACACTTCCAGCATTCATTTTCTGAGAGAGAACCACCTACTCATGTGTTGAGACCAAGATATTCCAATCCAACCACAAGAATCTTGATCTCTAGCCTTCCCCAAGTTGCTTTCCACTCAAATCATCTTTCCACCATATCCAAATCTGTGAGAGAGAGTTGAGTGTTGGGGAGACTATCATTTGAAGCACAAGAGCAAGGAGTTCATCATCAACACACCATCTATTACCTTTTGGAGAGTGGTGTCTCCTAGATTGGTTAGGTGTCACTTGGGAGCCTCCGTCAAGATTGTGGAGTTGAACCAAGGAGTTTGTAAGGGCAAGGAGATCGCCTACTTCGTGAAGATCTACCCTAGTGAGGCAAGTCCTTCATGGGCGATGGCCATGGTGGGATAGACAAGGTTGCTTCTTTGTGGACCCTTCGTGGGTGGAGCCCTCCGTGGACTCGCGCAACCGTTACCCTTCGTGGGTTGAAGTCTCCATCAACGTGGACATACGATAGCACCACCTATCGGAACCACGCCAAAAATCTCTGTGTCTCCAATTGCGTTTGCACACTCCAATCCCATCCCTTTACATTCTTGCAAGTTGCATGCTTTACTTTCTGCTGCTCATATACTCTTGCCATGCTTGCTTGATATGTATTGTGAATGTTTAAACTTGTGCTAAAACTCCACCTTAACTTGAAGAACTTAAAAATTGCCACCTTTATTTGTTGAGGGTCTAGTCACCCCCCCCCCCTCTAGACATCTCTTCTCGATCCTTTCAGGTTCCCAAGGAGCCCTCCAAAGGTTTCCATTCCGATGCCACAAGACCAAGACCACGGGCTCGGCAGGACGGATGTCATCACCGAGCCCACTGCTGCGTCATGACCAGAAGCTTTGCAGGAGAAGACCACCTTTTGTCAGGATAGGGTGTATCTCTTGTCCCCTTTAAAATTGGTCGTTGTGGTATCCCTTCCCGCCTAAGTTTCCAGGGAAGAGGACCGAGGCCACTATAAATATAGGTTAGCCACCACCGTAGAAGAGGTCGACTAATTCTCACCCCCGAGCCCTCGCGAGGAGGCTCATCCACTCTACTAGTTCATCCTCAACCTCCTCGTGAGGCCAATCCACCACAAAGCAGGAGTAGGGTCTTACACCGCAAGGTGGCCCGAACCTGGGTAAACTGCCGTGTTCATCTTCTTCTCCGCTCACGCGAATTCGGCTAGGCTAGGCTATAGGGCGACGAGCTCGAGGCTTGAGAGGTTGAGATCTTCGTACATGCCCCAGAGTTCGAACCTTCTTGGGTCTACGGAGCCCTGAATCCGACAGATTATGTTGCAGGCCATATCATAATCTCCATAGAGACAACATTGCCTTCCTGGTGAACTCTTTCACCTGCTCCACCTCGGCCAAGGCGACATCCAACTTCCCCTTTGTCTGGGAAAGGGCTTCAGATAGCTGGTCATTCCTCGCCCGAGCAATCTATCAAAAATGGCTTTTTAGGTTAAATTCAAGCCTTGCTACGGGCAACCTTGCCCATATCACGCCTTAGGGGCTACTGCCATGGTCGGCAGTTTTGTTTGTCTTTAAACAAACAGAAAGATATAAGAAATCTTCAAGATAAAATGGGCTTGGGCAGAACTTTACCTAGATGCCCTATGACATAACACCTACTGCTTGCTCAAACCTAGAGCGGGCCGCTCTGAGGTATGCGTCCATCGAGCTCAGGGCATTAATCTCTTGGTCGGTAAAGGCCGAGCTCCTAAGAGAAGTTTTTTGCCGACGATGGTTTAATGAACTTTCAAGTTCGCAATTAGTGGCCGAGAAGGCCTCTGAGTCTTTGGACTAAGGAACTTCGGGGGTAGTTCCCGAAGTATGCCACACCACCGTCTCTCCACTCAGAGCTGTTGGCACTCTGGCCCTTGTGCCCGTCAGCGTTGAGGAAGGAGCGGAATGCCTGTGAATAGTTAAGTAGTTAAAATCCGGGATGTTATTCCCGTTGAACACTATAATGGGAAGATTACCTGGGAATTGAGGGAGCACTTTCGTCTGCCTCCATGACTTCCACCTGTGCCCGAGCTTCTTGCGCCGCCTGCAGGGGGCTCCCTTGAGGGTCCATCTCTTCGGGTGGACGTTTTGAATGTTGACCCTTTGGAGGAGAAGTCAGGCGACCAGGGGCTTGGGGGCGAGGAGCTCGCTTTCGATTAGACGAAGGCGGCGTTACCGATGAAGCTGGCCTCGTCCCCAGTACATCGGGGCAACGGCCACCCTTGAGCCGTCAAGGCTCTCCAGATAAAACTTCCTCCCTTCGTAGATGAGGGCTAAATCTCATCCTCATTAAAGAGGGGGTCCTCCGCTCGGTGGTGCGTCTCCGGCTCGGGTGCCGGGCTACTTATAGCCTCGACCCAACGTCTCCATCTCTGTTCGAAACCAGTAAAGTTCGATCAGATAAATTGATTATTGAACAACTCGAATGGACGAGAAAACCAGGGAAAAACTTACTATGTGGCGGGATTGTAGTAGGACAACCCATCTCGGAATTGCCGCCGGGCGAAGTCCTCCGCTGCCCCTTGATAGATGGCAGCCAGTGTTGTCCCAAAGGTTGCCTGGTCAAAGAAGCTCTTCCGAATTGTTCGCGAAGAGTCTTCGGTCCTATTGTACCCGCACATCAGATGAGGGCGCTGCCGAAGTGGTTGGACTCTTCAGTTTATCGTCGTGGCCGTTACATCTATTATAGTAAGGCCAGTTGATACGTCTCCAACGTGTCAATAATTTTTGATTGTTTCATGTTGTTATATTATCAATCTTGGATGTTCTATATTCATTTACTAGCAACTTTATATCATTTTTTGGGACTAACCTATTGACATAGTGCCTAGTGCCAGTTGCTGTTTTTTGCTTGTTTTTTACTTCGCAGAATATCAATACAAAATGGAGTCCAAATGCCACGAAACTTTCTGGAGATTTTTTTCTAGACAGAAGACACCTAGGGAGCCAAAGAAGTGCACCAGAGGGGGCATGTGGGGCCTACTAGGCACCAGGGCGCGCCAGAAGGCCCAGGCGCACCTTGGTGGGTAGTGGAGCCCACAGGCACCTCCTCCACCGACCTTCGCCTCTATAAATACTCTAAAATCCCAAAAACCCTAGGGGAGTCGACGAAACACAATTCCAGCCGCCGCAAGTTCCAGAACCACGAGATCCAATCTAGAGGCCTTTTCCGGCACTCTGCCGGATGGGTCAACAATCACGGAGGGGTTCTTCATCATCACCCTTGCCCCTCCGATGATGCGTGAGTAGTTTAACACAGACCTACGAGTCCGTAGGTAGTAGCTAGATGGCTTCTTCTCTCTTTTTGATCCTCAATACAATGTTCTCCTCAATGTTCTTGGAGATCTATTTGATTTAATGACTTTTTGCAGTGTGTTTGTTGGGATCTGGTGAATTGTGAGTTTATGATCAGATATATCCATGAATATTATTTGAGTCTTTGCTGAAATCTTTTATGCATGATTGTTATAGCCTCGTATTTTTTCTCCGAAACTTTGGTTTGGTTTGGCCAACTAGATTGATTTTTCTTGTCATGGGAAGAGGTGCTTTGCGATGGGTTCGATCTTGCGGTGCTCAATCTCAGTGATAGAAGGAGACATGACACGCATGTATCGTTGCCATTAAGGATAAAAAGATGGGATCTATTCCTACATGAATAGATCTTGTCTACATCATGTCATCGTTCTTATTGCATTACTCCGTTTTCCCATGAACTTAATACACTAGATGCATGCTGGATAGCGGTCGATGTGTGGAGTAATAGTAGTAGATGCAGGCAGGAGTCAGTCTACTAATCTTGGATGTGATGCCTATATACATGATCATTGCCTTAGATATCGTCATAATTATTTGCTCTTCTGTCAATTGCCCAACAGTAATTTGTTTACCCACCGTATGCTATTTTCTTGAGAGAAGCCTCTAGTGAAATCTACGCCCCCGGTCTATTTCCTATCATATTAAAACCAAAAAATACCTTGCTGCACTTTTTTTAATTTTATTTTATGTTTTTACTAGATCTATTTATCAAATCTCAAACAATTTAATCTATCTCAATACCACTGTTCAAAAAATCTTCCGATTCAGCGATTTGTCGTCCGATTTATCGCTACTCATGGGGTGACCGATAAGAATATGCCTTATCTTCACCGTTTATCGTTTGGGCCGATTTATCACTCTGACAAGCGATTTATCAGGAATATACCGATAAATCGGGCCTATTCCTAACATTATGTTTGAAAAACTGTGTTTATTTGTGTTTTGTGGACCTTGTTATGTAATATGTACTATTGTCCTATTTTGTTTGTCATTATACGAGGATTCAAAGGAATCATGGTAACACTTCTATCCAATATTGTTTTGGTGTTGAATATAGCATATTTTAGTGTTGGGAACCTAGGATTTGCAACAAAAAAATGGCCGATTAATAATCGACCGATAAAATCGATTAATCGGCCAATTTCCGATTAATCTCTAACCCCCAGCTGACCGAGACGCTAACGATAAGCGATATCCTCAACATTGCTCAATACCGAGGAGGGATTGACAACCCCTCTTACGCGTTGGGTTGCAAGTCTTTGTGGTTTGTGTGCAGGTGCTGTTTACATAGTGTTGCTTGGTTCTCCTACTGGATTGATGGCCTTGGTTTCATAACTGAGGGAAATACTTACCGTTGTTGTGCTGCATCATCCTCTCATCTTCGGGGAAATATCAACGCAGATACAAGAAATCAGGAAGAATTTCTGGCGCCGTTGCCGGGGAGACATCATCAACATCTATCAGGTTCCTACGCACGAACTCTCATCTCTTTGCAATTACTTTATTTGCCATTTGCCTCTCATTTTCATCTCCCCCACTTCTAAAATGTTTTTGCAAAAATCCAAAAAAAAAATCGTTTGCCTTTTTCTTGTTTGATCTTTTTGTTTGCGTGTGATCTTGTTTGCATAGTCACGATGACTCAAGAAAATACCAAATTATTTGATTTTTCCAATACTGATAATAATAATTTTATTAGTACTCTTATTGCTCCTCCCTCCACTAGTGCAAAATATTATGATATTAATGCCGCTTTGTTGAATCTTGTTATGAAAGAGCAATTTTCCGGTAGTCCTAATGACGATGCCGCGTCCCATCTAAACACTTTCGTAAAATTGTGTGATATGCAAAAGAAAAAAGATCTGGACAATGATATTGTGAAATTAAAATTATTTTCTTTCTCCTTGCGGCATCGTGCAAAAATTTGGTTTCCATCTTTGCCTCATAATAGTATTGATTCTTGGGATAAATGCAAAGATGCTTTTATTACTAAGTATTTTCTGCCCGCGAAAATTATTTCCCTTATAAATCAAATCATAAATTTTAAGCAACTTGAACATGAACATGTTGCGCAATCTTGGGAAAGAATGAAATTAATGCTAAGAAATTGTCCTACTCATGGTTTAAATATATGGATGATTATACAAAAAAATTATACGGGATTGAACTTTGTTTCTAGAAATCTTTTAGATTCCGCCGCGGTGGTACTTTTATGGTGATTACTTTGGGTAAAGCTACTAAATTGCTAGATAATATCATGGCAAATTATTCACAATGTCATACCCAAAGGGTACCTACTAGTAAAAAGGTCAATTCTGTTGAAGAAATTAGTACTTTGAGTGAAAAAGTTGATGCATAAAGGACTCATAGAAAACCGACTAATGTTAAGGACTCATAGCACAAAGGCACGCCTTCCATGCTTGCAGCCATCCACTCTCGGGGCCACAACCGAAAAAAGCCTCGATGCACCACAGACGAGGATTTCCTAGGAGCTTAGTAGTTGGACTGATATAGCCACTACAAGTCACTAATTGTTATTTTTCTGCACATGTGTGCTTCCGCATCACCCCAATTCTTATTACTCGTTCGATCCAAATTGTGTGACCACCCTTGCACTAATTTTCCTATGTCCTCCCCATCTCTAAGCTGCACCCATGCATGTCGACCCTAGGTGGCACATCTTAGCCCCTTCGTTTACCACCGCTTTAATTTAATTGATTGATTAGCATTAATTCTTTATTGTACTTTATTTGTTTTTGGAAGAGAATCTCATAAGAAAATATGTCAATGCAATTAAGAAACTAAGGTCACTACTCAATGCATTCCATGTGCCTAACTTTTTGAAAAGGCAAACCCTTCCTCGACAATACAAAGTGGTGCGATGATATTTATTTTTTGTGTTTTATTTTAGGATACGGTAATAATATATTTGAAATAATTCATGCTTCTACAATGCCAACTACACTAATAGTTTTTGAACGTTTTTACTACACATGAGTTCATTCCACATAGGGTCATTTGTCCAATTTATAAATAGTTGAAACCCACTAACTATTTTTCTAAATATGTAACCATGCCACATAATTAAGGCATGCATCACGTCATGAGCATGCCGCCAAACCTACTAGCAAGCAATAATAGCTATATTTTTCTATTCTCATAATGAGCACACCATCATATTGATGTAATTGTGGTATTTTCTATAGTGGTCTACCTACACCATGCGATCTAGACATTGAGAGCCTCTATAGGATACAACCTTCATTAGCGCATTCTAAGTGGTTTAAATCTCATAAATAGGGCATCTTTAACCTTTTATGTTAGTATTTCCGCTTTTATTTGATATGTTGAAATTTCGCATATGCTTTTGAATTTAACAAATTAATTTATATTTTATACATTATTTATAGATTATTTAAAATCAAATTTTCAATGTTGTCGCAATGCATGGAACATCATTTAGTATACAAAATTGCTCACGCGTTGATAAATTCTCCAAATTTGGTTGTTTGATAAATGCTCATCACACTAGAGATGGTCTTACTAAAAGGATAGGGCGTACTTGCTTCACATTTCTATTTTAAAATGGTATTTTATTAGGGCCACGTATTGAGTAATTCTCATGTGGGGCGAAGCGCTTTTCCTGGGAGAATAGCCACAACATAGGTGAAGGAGTAACCCTAGCCGCACGTGTGTCATATACCCCTCTTGTTGCCGCCAGGGCGCGTTGCCACGCAAAGCCCGCGCGGTACCGCCTTTGGAGGGGAGGTCCGGATCGGGGGGCTGCTTTACAGGCGTTGGAGGGTTGATGTGGGATGTCGAAGGAGATTGGTGCTCGAGCGCAGGCCTTCGTCAAGCAGTGTGCGATATCGACGTTGGTGAAGACGGCGGCGACAAGAGGGATCCAGAACAGAGGTCTTCATCGGCGGCCTGGCCTAGCCGGATCATCGGAGAAGAAGGTGTCGGTGCATAGTCTGAACGGCGGCGAGCTCAACATCACACTCGGACCTGTCGTGCATCGACACATGTCCTTTTTTAGGTTTTCTTTAGAGAGTCGATGTGTTTGGTTTGGGGCGACGAAGCGGCGGCATTGCTCCGGGGTAAGAATAATGTTCTCCCCTCCCTATCCCCGTCCCATTGGTATGTTTTTCACCGGTGAATGGCATATGGAGTTGTATCTCGGGCGGTTCTGCCGGGATCCATCTGGATTTGGTCGGCTTTCATGGTATTCGGAGTTTCTACGGGCCCTTATCGATGTTTTTTTCTTCGAGGCGGCGATTTGCTTCGTAGATCGCGACCGTTGGCGTCTCATGGTCTGCATCGACGACTTCCCGACCGCTACTTCTACAAACTTCTGAGTTTAAAAGGTTTGCTCCACCGAGGCAAAAGCCTAGAGGCGGCATCGAGGTATGCTCATGATGCATCATCGGTGGAAGATTTTAAATGTATTTTTATCTTCTATGTAAGGATGTACTTGTAAGGACTTGTTATTCTTAGGCCTTTTGGCAAAAAAAGAGAGAGTATTTCTCATGTGCATGGCAGAATTGTTGTTTAGGGTGTACCACATGGTAGAATTCCTGCAGCGTCCGCTTGTCCAGATAATCGATCGATGCACAGAAACGTTTCTCGATGTTTTCCGATCCATCTTCATCCTTACTATACTTCTGTTTTATTACTTGGTTGAAAGTGAAAATTCTAGAACCGCCTCGAGGGAGGTCGAAACTGTGGGAGCTTGGCGCTGCCCGTCTTTGTCGCATGCATTATGCTTTGATGCACGGAGAAATCATCTTCACGTACTTATCCGCGTGGGCCTTGTGGATCATAAGCAGCGGCGATCCTCCTTTTCCCCTGCCAAGAATAGAAGCAGCAATGCCCATCATTCAAATTATCACATGTGGACCATACTAGAAAGTGTGGACTAGACTAGTTTAGTTATCACACTCTCTTTTTTTTATCACGGCTGATAAACTACATACCTCTAGTACATAAATCTGTTTGGGCATCAACTAATTTTGGACGGAATGAATAATATTTTCTGAGCAATTGGATGGGGATATTGAACAGTTTTCGACATCATAGTTTGTGATGATCAAATATGAAATGGATCTTGACAAATGGGATTCCAAATTTTGGCAAAGAAAACCTAACTTAACTCGATGACTACTTGAGAAGGCGGCATGCGATTTCAAGTGGCGCTCCATCCGGACCCTTGATAGTCGGTCCAACGGCGAAGACACGCATGCGTTGAACAGTCAGCCCACACAACTCCCCCGCCACATATAAATAACGGAATCCTTTGGGGATCCTGTCGCTATCTTCGTCTTCCTCTCTTCCCGCGATCCCCTCAGCTTGAAGCCGGAACAGTCATTCCGCCGTCGCCATGGATCCGTCGCCGAACTCGCACCCGATCCTCTCCTATGTGCTCTCCCGCCTCCCCTCGATCAAGACGGGGTCCCCGAGGCTCTCCTCCCCGCGCGACATCGAGCAGCCGCCGCCACCGTCCCCGTCTCCGCGTGCCCCGTCGGGCCCCGCGGAGTTCGAGCTCGTCGAGCGCATGCCCGGCCTCCGCCACCCGTCCGTCCTCCGCTCCATGACGCGCGCAGTCGCCGACATCACCTGCACGCGCGACGCGCTCCGCCACCTCGGCCCTCGCCCCGATCACGAGCTGGTCGACTCCGCCCGCGCCTTCCTCCTCTCGCACTCCCAAGGAAACCTCGTCGGATTGGATATCGAAGAGAAGGTGGTGGAGAGCCAGGAGGTGGTCCGGTTAGATGAGGAGCACGAGGCTTACGCTGTCCTGCTGCGGGAGGCGGAGGAGAAGCTGGAGCTGGTGTACCGGACGGCGATGCACGGGAGGGACGTGGCGGAAGGGGGCGGCAAGAGAAGGGAGGACGAGGGATCCGGCGATGTGGACGAGGAGGTGGTGAGGCTGCTCAAGCAGGCGGAGGAAGGGAGGGTGGTGGAGCAGGTGCGCCTCGCCGACCGCCAGCTGCGCCACCTGCCTGAGCCCTTGGGCCGGATCCGCGGCCTCCTCTGTCACGACCTGGGTCATGGGCTGCTGGTAGGGTAGTAGTTGGTCGAGTGTTTGGGCCTGCGAGCCTATGTCATGTCGGGCTTGGCCCATGTGCTGAACATATATGTGCCTGTGTGTTGCCTGATGGAGAGCTATCGATGATGAATGTAGTTGGCCGAGTGCCTCTTCCTCCTCCTCTGCTTTCCCCTCTGTTCTCCTACCTGCCCCTGTTTTCCTCCCGAGACGGCGCCGCCGGGCTCGATCCGCCGTTCGTGACGCCGGCAGCTATCTAGGTTCGTAGCATATGGTATTCAGAGCCTTCGATCTTCGGATCCTTACCCCAAAAAAATTCAGAAAATTTCGCCAAAAAAAATTTCCACCATGAGTCCCCTCGATTCGACGCCCACCTCCGACGACCTCATGTCTATGGAGAGTCTCAAGGCTCTAGTGGCCGCCAACGCCGCAGCCGTCGCGCACCTCTGCGCCAAGCTCGGTGTCCAGTTCGACGCGCCGCAGGAGTCGACACCATCACCCACGCCCACCCTAAAGGAGTCGACACCACCACCCACGCCCACCCTACAGCCTCGTCATGATGCAGCACACGAGGACGACAACCTCGACCTCCTGGAGGCCTTCGCGTCAGTGCCGCTCCATGCCGTCCTGGAGTTCTGACCACCGACACCCACAAGGTGTTCGACGCAATGCTCACCAGCCGATGCCGGTGTGGTGACACCTGCGTCCGACCATGGCACATCACCTTCGGCCACGCTTGGCTCCTCTTGGTGTCCACTCCAGCTAGACGGTGACAAGGACAGCCGTTGTATTGAAGCCAATGGTGATTCTCGAGCGTATGTATCTACACTGGACTCGTCCTCCGACCCACTACCGGCGTCGTTTTCGCCACCACCAATCGGGGCGCCCCCTTCCTTGGCGCCAAGGACCAGGCTAGTGCCATCCACTGGATGCACACTTGAGTTCAACAATATTGCTTCAACATTAGTCAGTGCTGCTAACTCAAGCATCTCTAGTCATATTATCAGGAAGATGACAGCTGAAGTGTACGCATGTCAAAGCTTAATTCAGTTTATGCATAACCCATCAGCTCAACTAGTACTTACACAACAAGCTGCTTATTTCCTTCATGAGGAGCAGCTCGTGGCTTGCAGGTTAAGTACGCATTCTGATCCTGGAGGTTCAAGGTATGCATGTTGGGTACTGAATAAGCTGCTTGATGTAAATATTTGGAAGGAGGGAAATCCCAGAGTTCTTGCACTTGAGCTCTACATTCAGTGGGATCCAGGAATCATGCAAAATAATCTTGTGGTCAACTTAGAATCCCTTATGTGGCCAAGCAAGTATGCATGCCCACATGGTGCGGAAGTTCTCAAATTTCCTGCAAAGTCTAATGGATATATTGTAGAATACTTGTATGATAGTAGTGAAACTGAATTTGCTGCTGTGCACACTTCTGTCAGTTCCACTACCCATGTCCATTCTCTAGTAAATTTGTCTCAGTCAATGCCATGGGACCCAGGAGTTGGTGCTCTATTTGCCATGGACATCTTGCTAGTTGATCGCAAATTTTGGAGAACGAAAAGTAAACCGTGCAATGGTCTACCAAGTTCTAATGGTCTAGCAAATTTTCGAGAACTGAAAGACATATTTCCTCTGGCCAAGGGATTATATGCACCTTGGGATCCTGGTTCACATACATGTTTATGGATGACTAATGTATGGCAGCAAGTGAGGGGTAGCGCTCTGAATTTCAGCAATCTAGTGCTCTCTTTCGGACACATCCTCACCCTTGCAGTGCCCATGGGCAGGATATTTTCTGAGAACTTCTTCCAAATCAGTGATCATCACTATCTGCATTTGAAGGAACTGTGTGAGCATTTTAATATCTCTGCAGATAATGCAAGCTCAGCTGAGATACACTGCTCAACTTTTGTCATTGGGATGCTATCTCAAACTTCTTTTCTCAAAGAGTCATACTGTTGGTGGTTTATTAATTATGAGAAAAGATTCAAGTTCTCAAGTATAATTTCTGTACAAGCATTGGGAGCAGTTATGGAGTCCATGATAAGCTATTCTATACCCTCCACATGCTGGGCTATTCAATATCCATTTTCTCCTGATGCTATTTTGGCTAGGGCACCATTGAACAAACATATATTGCATCAGCACCGTGATGGTACTACAACTGCATGTCTTAGTCAGATAATAAATGACAGCTCTCAGATACCTACTTGGTCATCCCATATTACAGATTGGCTTGTCCAGATGGAGATCAAATGTCCCAACCATCTACTCAGGTTCAGTCAGTTACTTGCCAATGGAATATTATTCCTGCTGTTCTTCCTAATTATACTAAAAGCAGAATTCAAAGAAGCTAATCACAACGACTGGTCTTATAACCATCTCCAATACTAGAGCATATTGTCATCAAGTTTGCAGATCATGCAAGTAAGACTTCCGGTATTTCTAGAGATGGTAAGACAACTTTCAAGCTACAATTCTACATCTTGATGCTCGAAGGCCCTTGAAGGCTCTAGTGTTCGGAACGATCAAATTCTCTCATCCTCCATGCTCTAATGGAACAGTGCTTATTCAAGTTCACAACTAGCTGTTGCTTAAGGACGGGGGAATGTCACGACCTGGGTCATGGGCTGCTGGTAGGGTAGTAGTTGGTCGAGTGTTTGGGCCTGCGAGCCTATGTCATGTCGGGCTTGGCCCATGTGCTGAACATATATGTGCCTGTGTGTTGCCTGATGGAGAGCTATCGATGATGAATGTAGTTGGCCGAGTGCCTCTTCCTCCTCCTCTGCTTTCCCCTCTGTTCTCCTACCTGCCCCTGTTTTCCTCCCGAGACGGCGCCGCCGGGCTCGATCCGCCGTGCGTGACGCCGGCAGCTATCTAGGTTTGTAGCATCCTCGTGCTCGACGTCTCGCGCAGCCAGCTCCAGGTCAGGATTCGCTGACGCCGCCATGCATTGCTCCGTCTCTCCCCGTGCTTTCATTCATCCTTGTAGCATTTAGACATGCGATCGATGGGAGATTGGGATCTTTCGTCCGATCCGGGAAATTTGGGCGATCGGGCCTTCAAGCGTTAGGTTGATTTTGAGGCTCTACGTGTAAGAAGGAAAATGGATTTCCCTCCGAGATCCATTGCAGATCATATACATATTGCTTGAACGTTGCGAATTTTGTTTCCTCGCAAGGTTAATTTGGTTGCACATACACGCACCACTCTGCTCGGCGAGTAAATAGCATAAAGCTACTACTTTACGGGTTACGATTTTAAAAAACTACCGATTTTTAATTTTTCTTATATAACTATCAAATGGGTGGTCGGTTGTTTCAAAAAACCTTGATGTTACAATTAATCGTGATTATGACAGTTGGGCCCCATGCGTCAGAGCTCTAATTATTTGACCGTTAACTCCTACCTTTTCTTCTCTCCCACTGTCTCTTTCTTCTCCGTCTCCTCCTCCCGGCGAAGGCCTGAGCTCCACCACCTACACCACTCACCGACGGCCACCTCTACCGCGCGTCGCGCCCAGGAGCAAGGGCCACGGCGCGCCGCGCCCAGGAGCAAGGCGAGCAAGGGACGCCGCGAGCGCGCCCAGGAGCACGGGCTGCCGCGCCCATGAGCAAGGAGCAAGGGCCGCCACGCGCCATGGCCAGGGTTCAGGCCGACGCGCCCAGGAGCACGCGCTGCCACGAGCCGAGCGCCATGGCCAGGGGCTCGGGCTCGGGCCGCCGCGCCCACGAAGAGGGACGAAAGAGAGGCCGCGCGGCTGGGACTTAACGGCGGCTCCAGGCGCAGCTCACCGCCAGGAGGAGGTAGCGGCCGAAGGGAGCTCCACGGCGACGCGCACTGCACGCGGACGGGCGCGTGAGGGAGCTCTGCAGTGGCGCAGCTCCTCTCGAGGTTGAGCACGTGAGGGACCCGATTGGTTTTTCTTCAAATCTGCAGGGACCTGATTGCTTTTTTAATTTTTATAGAGACCCGATTGCTTTAAAAAAATGTTTACAGGGACCCAAATGCTTTAAAAATGTTTACAAGGACCCAAATGCTTTATTGATTTTTTTATTAGATTATGACAAAGAGACACTGACATGTGGGCCCCACATGTCAGTTAACGGTCAAACAATCAGTTTTTTTATGTGCGGGCACCAACTGTCACAATCACGATCAATAGTAAAGCACTGGATGATTAGAGTTTTTTGAAACAGCAAACCCTCGAAATGATAGTTATCTGATAAAAACTAAAAACCGGTTGAAACCCAGCCTGTAAAGTAGTTTTATGCTAATTTACTCCTGCTCGGCACTCTTCTTTACCGGTGGTTTTGGATGTGGACACTGCAGGCTGTCCCCGATGCCATAGGCGGGCTTCAACATCTGGAAGAACTCCGGCTCGCTTCCAACGTCTTGGTCTCTCTCCCGGATTCCATCGGGCTTCTCTCCAACCTGAAGGTGCTCGACGTCTCCGGCAACAAGCTCAGATCTCTGCCCGACAGCATCTCAAGATGCAGGTGACCAACCAGCCATAGCCCCCCATGAATCCGCGAGGCATCTTCTTCACACTAGATCCATTGCTTGCTTGCTAATCGTCTGAAGTCGGGACTCACTCCAGGTCACTGGTCGAGCTGGACGCCAGCTGCAACGTTCTGGCGTACCTCCCGACGGGCATCGGCTACGAGCTGGTGAGCCTGCAGAAGCTCTGGGTGCACCTCAACAAGCTGCGCTCGCTGCCGTCCTCCATCTGCGAGATGCGGTCCCTCCGCCTCCTGGATGTGCACCTCAACGAACTCCGCGGCCTGCCCTCCTCCTTCGGCAAACTGGTGGCGCTTGAGTCGCTCAACCTGAGTAGCAATTTCAGCGACATGCGGGACCTGCCGGCGTCGTTCGGCGACCTGGTCGGCCTTCGCGAGCTCGACCTCAGCAACAACCAGATACACGCGCTGCCGGACTGCTTCGGAAGACTGGGCCGACTGGAGCGGCTCTGCCTGGACCAGAACCCGCTCGTTGTGCCGCCCATGGAGGTGGTGGCCAAGGGCGTCGGAGCGGTGAGGGAGTACATGGACAAGAGGCTACAGGCCGAGGAGGAGCGGCGGAAGAGCGCAGCCGTGGTGGCTGAGAGCCCCAAGGCGTCGTCGCCAATTGCGTGGCTGTCCCGGAGCGTGTCGTCTCTGAGCACCTGGGTTTCGGACGTCGCCGGGCCGGAGAAGGCGGCGGAGGAGGACAAGTTCCTCGAGCAGTAGCTGTGAGCAAGAGCCAGCCAACACCTCCTCGTCTCGGTGCTCGATCGATCCATCCATCGACCGATGTATATACGCGTACCGCTGCACGTAATCATTGCTGAATCTGCGCCTGCCTGGTACTCCAGAATGGGACAACCGGCGAACATGTGAGCATTTTTTTTTTCTTCTTTCCCTCTCCTAATCTTCTTTTTATGTTGTTTTTGCTTACTGGACCATCGTCCGTTTGCTAGTTTCAGTTGCCACGTTGCATTGTTCAGTAAATGGAATTTTGCAGTAGCATAGTTAGGTGTTGACAGAGAGGGCACGCTGTTGTAGAAATAACAGATTCGTTGGTATCGTAGCAACACAGTTATGTGATTACTTGTCTAAGCAGGGTGCCCTCGACTCAACATGATCAGCTTTAAATCTTTCTCTTGTTTTGACGTTATTAATGCTCTGTCACGGGATTGTAACTTTTGCTTTGTCTCTGAAAATCTCGACGTATGTTAGCTCCAAACTCCGTTCGTCCCTCGTTTATGCTACTTCCCCAAGTGCGACACTTGATATTTTTCGAGTAACACTAAACAGTAACCACTCTATGCATCTTTATTGATAATGATCATATGACGTGTTTGGTTCGCACCCAGGTATCGCATTCGTTTTGGTATCGAGAAGCTCTGGTTTCCAAAGTTTTTCTACCGAATACATGTTTAGTTTAGTTCGAGCGTCGACCCTGCTCTTCTAATCAGCTTTGCTCCGGCCGTTTTCGGTTTTGTGAACCGATGTATCGGAAGACGCTGGTACCTAATATGTGGCCGTTTTCGGTTTTGTGAACCGATGAATCGAAAGACGCTGGTACCTAATATGTGGTCTGCGTATCAAACACTGGATACCGTTTCAGAAAGCGCTGGATTTGAAAGCCGTGACTTTTCCGCCGAACCAAACGCGTCGATAGTTTATATGTTTTCTCCGTTTCTTTTTATTCCATGTAGGTTTGTTTGTAGTTAATCCAAAGTTGATCAAGTGTGTACAAAAACTTATTAACATTCACAATACAACATCAATATCATATATGTCCATCATGGATATTTTTATATTATATTTATTAGGTATATTGTAGATGTTGGTATATTCTAATATAAATTTGGTCAAACTTTGTAAAGTTTGACTTCAGACAAATTTAATAGTAAAAAAGAACAAAGTGACTACAAAATCCAAAGATGCAGTTTCAGGGATATACAGAGTGTGTGCGCACATCATGTGGTTGCCAAAATAGCAACTGCAAATACGGGACTAACTCAAGTATTAACTCAATTAGCTAAATGATCGTATAAACTTAGCCATAGTGATATTAATCAAAACATTATCGTAATCATCATAAAAACATAGACTTTGATTAAAACATAAATTTGATTAAAAAATGTCGGCATGCCAAAACTTGTACAAAAACGACATGATCGTAAAATCACTCCTCGTTATGACCTTCATATTTATAACCTTGCAAGTGCCTGGCGGTCGACCCGTTAGGCTTGGGCTTGGTCGGTCCTTAGATGGACACCAATTAATCATCCCTTTCTTTAGCCTCTGTAGGTTTTATTATCCCGCTATCTAGCAAGCAGGATGGACAATTTACCCCATATTGTTCTCTCCACCCCACTCCCAAGTTCTCTATATTATTTGCCGCCCCTGGTCCCTCTCTTCCGGCTTTCGTCGGCCATGTAGCAGGTGAGGGTCCCCTCCCTGGTTTCCTTTGTGTAGATGTAGTTCCTAATTTCGTCCTTCATGGCGCTATTTAGGATAAACTCATCGGAGTAGAGTACTCGACGAGTGTCCTGCGAGTCCATTGACGGAGAACCCGAATCTGCTCTCAACGGCAACGGTTCTCTCTTGGTATGGCTTGTATCTGTCGAGAAACGTTGCATAGAAAAAAAATTACGCACACGCAAGATCTATCCATGGAGTTGCATAACTATGAGAGGGGAGAGTATGTTTATGTACCCTCGTAGACCGTTAAGCGGAAGCGTTTATCAACGCGGTTGATGTAGTCGTACACCTTCACGGTCCGCCCGATCAAGTACCGAACGCACAGCACCTCCGCGCTCAGCACACATTCAGCTCGATGACATCCTCGCCTCCTTGATCCAGCAAGTCGGGCGAAGTAGTAGATGAGTTCCGGCAGCACGACGGCGTGGTGACGGTGATGGTGCAACTATCTCCGCAGGGCTTCGCCGAACACTATAAAAATTATGACCGAGCATGAACTAGAGGGAGAGGGGCGCCGCACACGACTTGGGGATCGTGGTGTCTGTTGCCCCTCTTCCTCCTCACATATATATAGGTGGGGGGAGGAGGAGGATGCCCAGGCGCGTCCTAGGGGGCCGGCGGCCAGCCCTAGGGCGCCTGCCCTTAGGCGCGCCCCCCTTCCTTATTTGCTCTCGGGGGGAAGGAAAGAGGAGGAGAGGGAAGGCAAGGCGAGGCCGACTCCCCTCCTTCCTTTTCTCCCCAAGGCCAGCGGCCAGAGGTGGGGCGTGCCAGCCCCTTGTGGGTTGGTGTGCTCCCCTCGTTTGGCCCATATGGCCCAATAACCTCCCGGGGCCTTCCGGAACCCCTTCCGGTGATCCGATGGATACCCGGTACATTCCGAAATCTTTCCGGTAACCAAATAGTATCGTCCTATATATCAATCTTTACCTCCGGACAATTCCGGAGCTCCTCATCATGTATGTGGTCTCATCCGGGACTCAGAGTAACATTCGGTCACCAACTCACATAACTCATATAATACTATATCGTCAATGAACGTTAAGCGTGCGGACCCTACGGGTTCGAGAATGACGTAGACATGACCGAGACGCTTCTTCGGTCAATAACCAATAGCGGGACCTTGATGCCCATATTGGTTCCTACATATCCCACGAAGATCTTTATCGGTCGAACATTTATGATAACATACGTATTTCTCTTTGTCTGTCGGTATGTTACTTGCCCGAGATTCGATCGTCGGTATCTCCATACCTATTTCAATCTCGTTACCGGCAAGTCTCTTTACTCGTTCCATAATACATCATCTTGCAACTAACTCCTTAGTCACTTTGCTTGCAAGCTTCTTGTGATGTGTATTACTGAGAGGGCCCAGAGATACCTCTCCGATACATGGAGTGACAAATCCCAATCTCGATCCATGCCAACTCAAAAGACACCTTCGGAGATACCTGTAGAGTATCTTTATGATCACCCATTTACGTTGTGACGTTTGATAGCACACAAGGTATTCCTCCGGTATTGGGGAGTTGCATGATCTCATCGTCGAAGGAATATGTATTTGACATTAAGAAAGCAGTAGCAATAAACTGAACGATCATATGCTAAGCTAACGGATGGGTCTTATCCATCACATCATTCTCCAAATGATGTGATCCCGTTATCAAGTGACAAGTCATGTCCATGGTTAGGAAACCTTAACCTTCTTTGATCAACGAGCTAGTCTAGTAGAGGCTCACTAGGGACACGATATTTTGTTTATGTATCCACACATGTATTTAAGTTTCCGGTCAATACAATTCTAGCATGAATAATAAACCTTTATCATGAATAAGGAAATATAATAATAATAATTTTATTATTGCCTCTATGGCATATTTTCATCAGTCTCCCACTTGCACTAGAGTCAACAATCTAGTTCACATCGCCATGTGATTAACACCCATAGTTCACATCGTCATGTGACTAACACCCAAAGAGTTTACTAGAGTCAATAATCTAGTTCACATCACCATGTGATTAACACCCAAAGAGTACTAAGGTGTGATCATGTTTTGCTTGTGAGAGAGGTTTAGTCAACGGGTCTGCCACATTCAGATCCGTATGTATTTTGCAAATTTCTATGTCTATAATGCTTTGCATGGAGCTACTCTAGCTAATTGCTCACACGTTCAATACGTATCCAGATTGAGACTCAGAGTCATCTGGATTGGTGTCAAAGCTTGCATCGATGTAACCCTTTATGACGAACTCTTTATCACCTCCATAACCGAGAAACATTTCCTTAGTCCTCTTTAGGTACCTAAGGATAATTTTAACCGTTGTCCAGTGATCCACTCCTGGATCACTATTGTACCCCCTGCCAAACACATGGCAAGGCACACAACATGTCTGGTATACAGCATGACATACTTTATAGAACCTATGGCTGAGGCATAGGGAATGACTTTCATTCTCTCTCTATCTTCTGCTGTGGTCGGGCTTTGAGTCTTACTCAACTTCACACCTTGCAACACATGCAAGAACCCTTTCTTTGACTGATCCACTTTGAACTTTTTCAAAACTTTGCCAAGGTATGTGCTTTGTGAAAGTCCTATTAAGCGTCTCGATCTATCCCTATAGATCTTGATGCCCAATATGTAAGTAGCTTCACCGAAGTCTTTCATTGAAAAATTCTTATTCAAGTATCCTTTTATGCTATCCAGAAATTCTATATCATTTCCAATAAAAAATATGTCATCCACATATAATATCAGATATGCTACAGAGCTCCTACTCACTTTCTTGTAAATACATGCTTCACCATAAGTCTGTATAAAACCATATGCTTTGATCACCTCATCAAAGCGTATATTCCAACTCCGAGATGGTTGCACCAGTCCATAGATGGATCGCTGGAGCTTGGATACTTTGTTAGCACCTTTAGGATCGACAAAACCTTCTGGTTGCATCATATACAACTCATCTTTAAGAAATCCGTTAAGGAATGCAGTTTTGACGTCCATTTGCCAAATTTCATAATCATAAAATGCAAGAATTGCTAACATGATTCGGACAGACTTAAGCATCGCTACGGGTGAGAAAGTCTTATCGTAGTCAACCCCTTGAACTTGTCGAAAATCTTTCGCGACAAGTCGAGCTTTGTAGACAGTGATATTACCATCAGCGTCCGTCTTCCTCTTGAAGATCCATTTATTTTCATTAGCCTGCCGATCATCGGGCAAGACCACACTTTGTTCTCATACATGGATCATATCTCAGATTTCATGGCCTCAAGCCATTTGTCGGAATCTGGGCTCATCATAGCTTCTTCATAGTTCGTAGGTTCGTCGTTTTCTAACAACATGACTTCCAGAACAGGATTACCGTACCACTCTGGTGCGAAACGTGTTCTGGTCGACCTACAAAGTTCAGTAGTAACTTGATCCGAAGTTTCATGATCATTATCATTAGCTTCCTCTCTAGTTGGTGTAGGCATCACGGGAACGGTTTTCTCTGATGTGCTACTTTCCAATTCGAGAGAAGGTACAATTACCTCATCAAGTTTTACTTTCATCCCACTCACTCCTTTCGAGAGAAACTCCTTCTCTAGAAATGACCCATTCTTAGAAACAAAGATCTTGCCTTCGAATTTGTGGTAGAAGGTGTACCCAATAGTTTCCTTAGGGTATCCTATGAAGACGCACTTCTCCGATTTGGGTTCGAGCTTATCAGGCTGAAGCCTTTTGACATAAGCATCGCATCCCCAAACTTTAAGAAACGGCAGCTTAGGTTTCTTGCCAAACCATAGTTCATACGGTGTCGTCTCAACGGATTTAGACGGTGCCCTATTTAACGTGAATGCGGCTGTATCTAATGTATAACCCCAAAATGATAAAGACAAATCGATAAGAGACATCATAGAACGCACCATATCTAATAAAGTACGGTTACGACGTTCGGACACACCATTACGCTGTGGTGTTCCAGGTGGCGTGAGTTGTGAAACAATTCCACATTGTTTTAAATGTAGGCCAAACTCGTAACTTAAATATTCGCCTCCTCGATCAGATCGTAGAAACTTTATTTTCTTGTTACGATGATTCTCCACTTCACTCTGAAATTCTTTGAAATTTTTATATGTTTCAGACTTGTGTTTCATCAAGTAGATATACCCATACCTACTCAAATCATCTGTGAAGGTCAGAAAATAACGATACCCACCGCGTGCCTCAACACTCATCGAACCGCATACATCGGTATGTATTATTTCCAATAAGTCATTAGCTCGCTCCATTGTTCCGGAGAACGGAGTTTTAGTCATCTTACCCATGAGGCATGGTTCGCAAGTATCAAATGATTCATAATCAAGTGATTCCAAAAGTCCATCCGCATGAAGTTTCTTCATGCGTTTTACATAAATATGACCTAAACGGCAGTGCTACAAGTATGTTGCACTATCATTATCAACTTTGCATCTTTTGGCATCAATATTATGAATATATGCATCATTACGATCGAGATTCAACAAGAATAGACCATTCATCAAAGGTGCATCACCATAAAAGATATTACTCATATAAATAGAACAACCATTATTCTCTGACTTAAATGAATAACCGTCTCGCAATAAACAAGATCTAGATATAATATTCATGCTCAACGCTGGCACCAAATAATAATTATTGAGGTCTAAAACTAATCCCAAAGGTAGATGTAGAGGTAGCGTTCCAACGGCGATCACATCGACCTTGGAACCATTCCCGACGCGCATCGTCATCTCGTCCTTAGTCAATCTTTGTTTATTCCGCAGCTCCTGTTTCGAGTTACAAATATGAGCAACCAAACCAGTATCAAATACCCAGGCGCTACTACGAGCATTAGTAAGGAACACATCAATAACGTGTATATCAAATATACCTTTGTTCACTTTGCCATCCTTCTTATCCGCCAAGTATTTAGGACAGTTCCGCTTTCAGTGACCATTTTCTTTGCAGTAGAAGCACTCAATTTCAGGCTTGGGTCCAGCTTTGGGCTTCTTCACGGGAGCGACAACTTACTTGCCATTCTTCTTGAAGTTCCCTTTTTTCCCTTGCCCTTTTTCTTGAAACTAGTGGTCTTGTTAACCATCAACACTTGATGCTCCTTCTTGATTTCTACCTCCGCCGATTTCAGCATCGCAAAGAGCTCAGGAATCATTTTTTTTTCATCCCTTGCATATTATAGTTCATCACGAAGCCTTTGTAACTTGGTGGCAGTGACTAGAGAACTCTGTCAATAACACTCTCAACTAGAAGATTAATTCCCAGCTGAGTCAAGTGGTTATGATACCCAGACATTTTGAGTATGTGTTCACTGACAGAACTATTCTCCTCCATCTTGCAGCTATAGAACTTGTTGGAGATTTCATATCTCTCAACCCGGACATTAGCTTGAAATATCAACTTCAGCTCTTGGAACATCTCATATGCTCTGTGGCGTTCAAAACGTCTTTGAAGTCCCGGTTCTAAGCCTTAAAGCATGGCACACTGAACTATTGAGTAGTCATCAGATTGAGCCTGCCAGACGTTCATAACATCTGCAGTAGCTCCTGCAGCAGGTTTGTCACCTAGCGGTGCATTAAGGACATAATTCTTCTGTGCAGCAATGAGGATAATCCTCAAGTTACGAACCCAGTCCGTGTAGTTGCTACCATCATCTTTCAACTTAGCTTTCTCTAGGAACACATTAAAATTCAAGGGAACGGTAGCACGGGCCATTGATCTACAACATAGATATGCAAATGCTATCAGGACTAAGTTCATGATAAATTAAGTTCAATTAATTAAATTACTAATGAACTCCCACTTAAATCAACATCCCTCAAGTTGTCTAAGTGATACATGATCCAAATCAACTAACCCATGTCCGATCATCACGTGAGATGGGGTAGTCTTCAATGGTGAACATCTCTATGTTGATCATATCTACTATATGACTCACGTTCGACCTTCGGTCTCCAGTGTTCCGAGACCATGTCTGTACATGCTAGGCTCATCAAGTTTAACCCAAGTATTCTGCATGAGCAAAACTGGCTTACACCCATTGTATGTGAACGTAGAGTCTATCACACCCGATCATCACGAGGTGCTTCGAAACGACGAACTTTAGCAACGGTGCATACTCAGGGAGAACACTTTTATCTTGACATTAAGTAAAGGGATCATCTTATAATGCTACTATCGTTCTAAGCAAAATAAGATGCATAAAGGATAAACATCACATGCAATCACAAATATGTGACATGATATGGCCATCATCATCTTGTGTTTTTGATCTCCATCTCCAAAGCATCGGCATGATCTCCATCGTCACCGGCACGACACCTTAATCTCCATCGTAGCGTCGGGGTCGTCTCGCCAACTATTGTTTCTACAACTATTGCTAACGCATAGCGATAAAGTAAAGTAATTATATGGCGCTTAGTGATTGACACGCAGGTCATACAATAATTAAAGACAACCCTAAGGCTCCTGTCGGTTGTCGTACTCATCAACATGCAAGTCGTGAACTTATTACAAAATATGATCATCTCATACATCAACATATATCACATCATATCTTGACCATATCACATCATAACATGCTCTGCAAAAACAAGTTAGACGCCCTCTACTTTGTTGTTGCAAGTTTTACGTGGCTGCTACAGGCAACTAGCAAGAACTGTTCTTACCTACGCAAAACCACAACGGTGATTATCAAGTTTGTTGTTTTAACCTTCTTCAAGGACCAGCCGTAGTCAAATTCGATTCAACTAAAGTAGGAGAAATAGACACCCGCCAGCCACCTTTCTGCAAAACAAGTTGCATGTCAGTCGGTGGAACCGGTCTCATGTGCGTGGACATGTAAGGTTGGTCCGGGACGCTTCATCCCACAATGTTGTCAAATCAAAATAAGACGTTGGTGGTAAGCAGTATGAATATCACCGCCCACAACTCCTTTGTGTTTTACTCGTGTATATCATCTACGCATAGACCTGGCTCATGATGCCACTGTTGAGGAACGTTGCATGGAAAACAAACATGCAAGATCTATCCATGAAGATGCATAGCTATGAGAGGGGAGAGTTTGTCTACGTACTCTCGTAGACCGTTAAGCGGAAGCGTTTATCAACGCGGTTGATGTAGTCGTACACCTTCATGATCCGCCCGATCAAGTACCGAACGCATGGCACCTCCGCGTTCAGCACACGTTCAGCTCGATGACGTCCTCGCCTCCTTGATCCAGCAAGTCGGGCGAAGTAGTATATGAGTTCCGGCAGCACGACGGCGTGGTGATGGTGGTGGTGCAACTATCTCCGCAGGGCTTCGGCGACCACTACTAAAATTATGACCGAGGATGAACTAGTGGGAGAGGGGCGCCGCACACGGCTTGGGGATCGTGGTGTCTGTTGCCCCTCTCCCTCCTCACATGTATATAGGTGGGGGAGGAGGAGGCTGCCCAGGCGCATCCCTAGGGGGCTCGCGGCTAGACCTAGGGCGCCTGTCCTCAGGCACCCCCTCCCTTCCTTATTTGCTCTCGGGGGGAAGGGAAGGCAAGGGGAGGCCGACTCCCCTCCTTCCTTTTCTCCCCAAGGCCAGCGGCCGGAGGTGGGGCGCGCCAGCCCCTTGTGGGCTGGTGTGCTCCCCTCGTTTGGCCCATACGGCCCAATAACCTCTCGGGGCCTCCCGGAACCCCTTCCGGTGATCCGATGAATACCCGGTACATTCCGAAACCTTTCCGGTGACCAAATAGTATCGTCCTATATATCAATCTTTACCTTCGGACCATTCCGGAGCTCCTCAACATGTCTGTGATCTCATCCGGGACTCCGAACAACATTCGGTCACCAACTCACATAACTCATATAATACTATATCGTCAACGAACATTAAGCGTGCGGACCCTACGTGTTCGAGAATGATGTAGACATGACCGAGACGCTTCTCTGGTCAATAACCAGTAGCGGGACCTGGATGCCCATATTGGTTCCTACATATCCCACGAAGATCTTTATCGGTCGAACCTTTATGACAACATACGTATTTCCCTTTGACTGTCGGTATGTTACTTGCCCGAGATTCGATTGTCGGTATCTCCATACCTAGTTCAATCTCGTTACCGGTAAGTCTCTTTACTCATTCCATAATACATCATCTTGCAACTAACTCCTTAGTCACTTTGCTTGCAAGCTCCTTGTGATGTGTATTACCGAGAGGGCCCAGAGATACCTCTCCGATACACGGAGTGACAAATCCCAATCTCGATCCATGCCAACTCAAAAAACACCTTCGGAGATACCTGTAGAGCATCTTTATGATCACCCAGTTATATTGTGACGTTTGATAGCACACAAGGTATTCCTCCGGTATCCGGGAGTTGCATGATCTCATGGTCGAAGGAATACGTATTTGACATTAAGAAAACAGTAGCAATAAACTGAACGATCATATGCTAAGCTAACGGATGGGTCTGATCCATCACATCATTCTCCAAATGATGTGATCCCGTTATCAAGTGACAACTCATGTCCATGGTTAGGAAACCTTAACCATCTTTAGTCAATGAGCTAGTCTAGTAGAGGCTCACTAGGGACACGGTATTTTGTTTATGTATCCACACATGTATTTAAGTTTCCGGTCAATACAATTCTAGCATGAATAATTAACCTTTATCATGAATAAGGAAATATAATAATAACAACTTCATTATTGCCTCTAGGGCATATTTCCATCAGTATTATCCGGCATCTCCAACGCTGACCCCCAAAACGGACAAACTATTTGTATGTTGACTCGTCCGCATATTGTGATGAGTAAGGCTAGTCGTAGTGGGGAGTATCTTAGACTAGTGTCATATGACACTAGTCTATGTTATTACCTTCATAGTGCAAAGTATCATAGCCATCAAACCTGCCCACTGAATGTTCGCTCCTGTTTTTTTTTCTTAAGTTCGCAATACTCAAAATAATTATAGAAAATAACACAATTTATATATAAATAACATGCAAATATCTCTAGTACAATTATAGTTCGTAGCAAATTTACATTCAAGATAACTGGACGTTCAACAAGTTTTTCAATTCCAGGATACTCAAGTCAGAATCGGCATAAGGTTTATTTATTTTTTTGCGTGAGAGGAAGTCACTCCATTGTACATAGATATGTCTTGATCTATTCACACTATTCTAGTTTACATTTAACCGTCCTATAATTTTATACTATGCAAAGAATAATTGCTGAAAATAGCAATAAGAGATAATCTATTATATGACAAGTTTTTTTGACTTCACTAAATGATGAGTAAGGCTAGTCAATGTGGGGAGTAACTTGAGAACGACATTTTGGAGCTCGGCCTCCATGGAGGCTGATTTTTTTGAAAAATTCAAAATTCATACTTTTTGGTTTCAAAAAAAATCTGAAAAAAAGTGTACAAGTACACAATGATGTGATGTGTATGTGTGCAAATTTTCAGAATGAAATACCTTGAGATGCGATCTGTGCAAAAAGAACAAATTCATGGACTTTTGGGATGAATAGTAGCATGTTTTGAAAAGCCACACATTTGTCTTTTTTGCACAGCCCTCATTTCAACGTATTTCGTCCTGAAAATTTACACACATGTGTATTATGCCTCCGTGTATGTCTGTACTTTTGTTCAGAATTTTTTGAAATGTAAAGATATGAATTTTGTTGAATTTTGAATTTTTAAAAAACCGGGCATGGAGGCTGAGCTCCAAAAGCAATTTTCGGAGTAACTTAGACCATATAACACTAGTTTGTTATTACGTTCATAGTGCCAAATATCATAGAAGTAGTATCATATACTTGCATTTATTATGTTGTACTCATTGTTTCTTGAGTTGCTTTATTATGTTACAAGAAACACCTCCCTCATTATTAATTACTTATCACATTAACAAACTTGTCTTAGGTTGCGTTATGTTACTAGCTTTTTTTAGACATTCTCACTAAGCTTTATTCAGACTCCAGGACGTTTACAGGTAAAAAGTGTAGCTCCCCAGGTTGGCCCAACCACATATGGCGATCAAACCCGAGTGTTAAAGTGTGCTTAGCGAAGATTGTGAGCCTTGAAATTTGAGCTCCTGAACTCGTGTACTATGTTAAAAGAATTAAAACACCTACTTTATTATATTATTTGATGTACTATGGCACGTACTCCGCCTACGAGTTCATCTTGACGTTGTTCACCATCGTCTTGCTATCCGAAGCAATTTGAACCTGATTGACATAAATATCTTCTGCTAATGCTTGCCCTTCTCGAATCGCCAAAGCTTCAAGAGAAGTTGATTCTGCGATGAATCTAAAAGTGATCGCTAAAGCTCCCAGGAAATTTCCGCCCTGGTCACGGCATACCACCGTAGCTGCACCATGGGACCCTTCTCTTGAGACTGCCGCGTCCGCGTTAAATTTCACATAACCCTTTGATGGAGGCAACCAAATTATAGGCCGCGCGCTAGCATTCTTAAGCAACACCAGAGTTTGCTTATCAATGATCATTTCTGAGGAAAGAATTGAAGGGACTCTCAAAGATATCTACATGGATAGCTCTTCTTGCGCGCCATGTCGACCATAGTCACCACCATACGTAGGATGTCATGCATAGTGAAAAGCCAATTTTTTTCTCCGTACTAGCTAAAAGTTACTGCTCACTAGCCAAGTTGGTCTAATACAAGGCAAACAAGCATGATTTTGCGGATATGTCGGCAATTGATTGGTGTTTGCCCTCCCCTTAGTTGAAAATGTTCAAAATTTTAGCTACATCCTTTTGGTACAAACTTCTAGTTCTAGCTACTGTACATCCTAATAAGTAATAAGAGATGCGAACGTAACACGAAATAGAAGTGGGACTTCACAGGAATGTCGACACGGAACACATAATAATATAGGTGAAATCCACATAGAAGGTCTTCCAGTCACGATAGTAGGAACAAAGCAACTAAGGCCATTACAGCAACCACACGCAGCTGACCCACCACGGTCACAACATAATAGAGTTCACACCGCACACAAAGTCACACCAACAACACGCTTCACAGCAGTTCATAAGCAAACCACGAGACATACTGGAGCAGCACAACAGCAGTACCACTCGTCTCATTATTTACGCATATATAACGAGATATAGATAGCTAGGTGCTCGAGAGCACACGATCTTCACTTGTCCTTCTTCTCCCTGGCGATGAGGTCCATCACAGCTCGTTTGATGCTTCCTCCATTCTTGGCAAGCAGCTCCTTGTTCGTCTCCCTGTCATCAAATCCCTGGAAGAGGAACAACACTAGGCTCAGGAGCTTGCCACAGCAATCATCATATCAACGAAATCCAGAGTAGGGCATGTATCTATCTTACCATTTCATTCAGTTCCGCCAGCAGAGGGTCCCATTCATTGACACCACACAGATCATCCACGGACTGCTCCAGGTTGTATTTATTCTGCCTCAGTATCTCCTTGTTCAGATCAACCTGCTTAAACCCCATTTCCTCCAGCTCCTGCAGCAGTTTCTCTTCTGTAAGACTGTCGATGTCAAGCGGCGCAGATGCTACATCCACAGGTGTGGTTGCAGCTACGGGCAGATCCACAGGGATACTAGTAAGCGAACTTGTGGGCACATCAGCAGGTGTAGTCGCAGCAGGTCCTGGAATGACTTCAGGTGCAAGTACATTAACACTTGGCACGAAAGCAGCTGCATTTTCACTGGATGACGGAACATCGACCATGGGGTATGGAGGAGCTGCTGAAAATGCTGAGGGGGATTTCTTGGGCTCAGAAGCTTCACGGTATATCAAAGGCTCCAGCAGTTCCATTCTAGTGCCGTTGACATGTTCATCTAGTACTTGGTTAGCAGGCTCCATGTTGACATCAATCAAATTACTTGTGTTTGTCATGTTGCTTTCCTGAGGCAGACTACTTGTGTTTGTGATGTTGCTTTCCTGAGGCTGATTCAAGTTAACAGCAGCAGTCTTGTTGTCACTGACAAAAGATGGATCTTCCACCTGCAGATGCATTCAGGATTAAGGTGATAAAACAAAGGCAACCATCTAGATTATACATCCACATACGAAAAAGAAATGGTAGGATACCCAACCTGGATATGAACCCAAACTCGCTGACCAAATTTTTGACCAGAAGGTGATGCCAGTCTCCAGTAAGATATATACCTCCCAGGCCTTGCAGGTGCCACAAAATCAACAGCAACATCCATCTCTTGATCCACCGGAAATCCATTCAATGGAATCTGCACAACCATACCAACTCAGAACTGGGGAAAACAGCTGATATTCAGCCTTAACATGCAATTCATAGCAGAGCTTGAAACAATATGCATGGTAACTATACCTCCAGTGGGACAGAGGTCTGCAGTGCAAATTGATCTCCACCGACCCAAATTAGCTGTGTGCCCAAGGGCCACATGATAGACCCATTGTTGTGCATGCGCCAAATCTTAGTGAACGGGCTTGAAGGTGACATAAGTGTGCCATCCAGCACCGTTACATCCAAAATGAAGCGGCTTTCAAGCTTCTCACGCTTTGACTTCATCGAAGCACGTGAATGGATTTTCCGGCACTGAAATAAAGAATATAATTAATCTACTAGTAGGCCCAATTGCAACAAATTAGTCTCTGAAGGCTTTCAAGATTGATCAGCTCCTACTTAAGGGCAGAGCACCTCCATTACCTTTCACCTAGCAACTTATTATACCAACTATAAAGCAACTCACCAAATTAGGGTCCCGAGATAACTTGTGTGGCAGGATCGGCTTGTCTATTCTGGTGTACTCAACCTCACTGCCCATACGACGGAAGCAGGTATCACACAGATCATAATCTTCTTTCCTGATGGCAGAGACAGAAGACGTCAGAGTAAGGACACCAAGAAATAGCTATGACAAATAATTATAGTTCTGAGAGTAGTTGCATTTAAGAAGATCTTACACATTAGACTTGTAGCGTGGCCCAACAATTGGTTGAACTCCACAACCATCACACTGAATCCACCTATGTGAAATTCGTGGTGACCTCTCACTGTTGTTACCAAGATTCCCATACAGACGCCCAGCAGATAGCAGACGGCCAGGGTAAGGAAATTGTGGAGAATGTCCATAGCCCAAGGGTGCATGGGGGACTGGTGGGGATGGGCGAGGCGCTTTATACATTGGAACACGCCATCCAGGATCACTAGCTGGTTTGACATTAGTTTCAGGTTGCCAAATGGATCTCGGCTGGGACCATCCATCCACCGATCTTCGTGGCTGGAACCATTCATTTCCAGATGCATTTGGATGACTTGGACGAAAACTGGGAACAGTGTTACGAGCGAGTGGTTCAGCAGAGGGCATGACAGACTTCCCCTTACTTTGAGCATCAGTCATATCCTTGCAACCAGAACTGTTACCACCTGAATTGGAGGTGTACAGCAAATCCTCAACAGAAGGATATAACGATCCTTGTTGGCCTTGAGAAGCTTCAGTGATGACTGCAGCAGGAACTTCAACTAACACACTCTTAAGACCTCCTGTCTCAGATGATACAGGGTTTCGTTCATTCAAAGGTCGTGAACCCAAACTTGCCTCAACTTTAGGCTGACCATCAGCTTTGAAATCAACCCGTGCTTGCTGCACACCCCTGGAGGAGACAGGTGAACTCTCAGCATGCCCAGCAGATTGGCTACTGTTAGTTGATGTGATCAAGTTCACGAAAGGTTTTATCAGATCAGTTAATTGTGGTGGTGCTGCATCAAGTACTTCACGTGACAGTTTTGCAAGGGATTCAGGAACTGGCTCATGGATAGACTTCATAGCTTCATCAAGAGCTGATTTTAAGTGAGCTAGTGGATCTTCCCTTGCAGTGGATCTCAAAGGTTCTGATATGGGCTTTAAAGCTTCATCAATAACAGATTTTATCTGAGCTAACGGATCCTGAGTGGTGGCCTCAAGAGGTTTAGGGCTTGAATCCTGCCGGTTGATGTGAGATGCCCCAGCGTGGCTATTCTTTAACTGAACATTAATCCTTAGAGGGTTCAATTTCTGATGGATAGCTGCATCATGCAAGTCCTCGTCATCATCCAGCATAACAACATCCCCATCCTCATCAGTGTAAGTGAGAATGAAGTCAGCATCATCGGCAAACTTAAAAGCACTTGCAATTTTGGAACGAAGAGCAGACAGATTCAAAGTGAAGTGCGTTCCGTTGACATAACCATTGAACCTCTTAAGTGTGTCACCATATTTGACCTGGAATATTGAGAAGGGAGAAATGAGAACGCTGCGATAGAACACAATTAGATCATATGACACGCAAACCATGAGGACATAATAATGATCCAAAACATTATTAATCATAGTCTATGTGAGCCAATTTAGCTTATGTGACAAGCTGACGGCAGCCTATACAAGAGACCGAAAACTATCATAGATAAGATTGCTCTCTTAATGGATGAAATATTAGCAATCTCTCACTACACGTTATGAAAGAAGATGAAACGTAAACAAAATTTAGCTCATCAACGAACAACCAATATTGAACTCGTAATAAGTCATGAAGTTACAAATTATACAGAAGGATTGGTGCATGGGAATACTAAATCGGAAAGTAACTAGAACAAACTAGACAACTTTATTCAAAGAGCCATAAAGTGAAGGTCAAGACTACCATGACATGTGATGGACAAAGGACTGGTCAGCTGACTGGTTATTACATGCATCGCTGATACACTTAACCCCATAATCAAGATTGCCATAAACAATATTTGATACCAGTACTGACATAGAAATTATGAGTTTTAACCCACCAATAAACTGGATTTAATTGCTCGGATTTGAGGTTAGATGTCTAATATGTAGTATTACTTTGTGCGACGCCTATATCCTAGAGAGAAGCACAATACGCACCGATCCATGAAGTTATTCAATAGAAAACATGATCTGACAAACATATTTTGGAGTAAAACCGGGTCAGGTGCATATTTTAACAACAAACATGAGCAAGGCCGTGCCCGTCAATTGTATTCAAATATTGTTTATGGCAAACTTTATGGCACAACCTGTGTGATCAATTTTATTCTACACATATTCGATTGTAAGAGATCAATTATTTAACTAAAAACTATGGTTGCTCCTAGAAAAAAGGTGCAGAAATTAACCACGTAAAATACGTCCGATCAGTGAGCAAACCCCAACCTCACACCTAAGCCACGCCCAATCAACCAGCAATCACGAAGCCGCCCCCTTGAACAAACCCCTCTAAAAGCGGTTCCCCTCCCTGGCACGTAATCCCCTTACTGGCGAAACAAAACCACGGCTCGAAACCAGGAGAAAGATCACCTTAACGACGACGTCCCACGGGTCGGGCCCCGACGCGAGGCCGTCGAACGGCGGCGCGCTCATGCCAGACATGGCGGCGGGGAAACCCTGGGAGGAGGCGGAGGAGGCGGCGATCGTGCGGAGGAGCGGGTCAATCCTAGACGAGACGAAGTTAGCGGCCGGAAACCTCGGAGGGCGGCGGCGTCGTCAAGGGGCGCGAGAGCTGCGTAGCCGTAAGCCGCAGCGGCGGTGGTGGTGGCGTGGGGGAGAGTGGCGATGTGCGGGTGCGGCCAAGCCTCGGGTGCCAGAGTCCTCTTTTATCACGCCTTTTCCTTCGGTGCGAAGGATGGACACCGTTGGGGCAATTAAGTCGTGGGGGTACGGGGCCCACGCGCCAGCGAGCGAGGCCTCGCACCGCCTGCGCGGGCACGAGGGGGCTGAGTGTAAAACTGCCTAGGGGTTTCCTTTGGATTTGTGAGCGTGTGGATTTCCTAGTAGAGGGTGAGAATGCATTTAACGCCTGTCCGGTGTCGCGTCTTGTCGCGTGGGCTCCACTCTTGCCCCCACGCGTCAGCTGCTGGATATGGATAAGGGTTTCGAATTTTAACATATTTTAATCCTGCCATCTTCAGGTTGCAAAAAGAAAAGAAAAAAACCTCTTTTTTTTTAACATCAAAACTTTATTTCTCAAATAATCGCAAGGTCATTTACAAGGGCATGAGAAATAAAATCGGGGAACATAGAGTCCCAAAAACCTGAAGATCTATCGCTAAACGAGTTCCTCGCAAGATCATTTGCAACTTCATTTGCTTCCCGCAGGCAATGGGTATATGAAACATTTGCAAAGTCCAGTGCTAACTCTTTGCATTCAAGAACAGTGGCTATATCCGAGCCCACGTAATCATCAGCTTTTTGCACCGCCTCCGCAGCAAACGTGCAATCTGTTTCTATAATGACTTTGTTGCACCCAATTCTCCCTGCTAGGTATAAACCGTTTCGTATCGCGGTAATCTCTGCCGAGTCAACACAACTTGAGTGTGGAAGGAACCAAGATGCTGCAGCAATGAAGTTTCCCCTTCCATCGCGAGCAACAGGACCCGTCGCTCCTGAGAGTGTGTCATGTTGAAAAGCTGCGTTAACGTTAATTTTGATAACATCACCGCATGGCTTCTTCCACATCTGATCTTCCTTTCTTCTCGGTAACTTTGTTGTGTAAGCTCTTATAAAATTCGTCGTGAGGACTTTGATCAACACAGCACTCCTTTCAGGGGTTTGGATCACTTCCCCTTTCATATGCTGACGCCGCGGCCACCAGATAAACCATGATGCAACGAAAACCAATTCAGCAGTTTGCAAGCCCTCGTGAACTGAACCGATCCTGGCTAGAATTTCCAATGTGACAAACCCCGAGCGATCTTGTCTTACTGCATCTGTTATGATTTCATGTAGCCCGAGTTCAGTCCAAACTTCCTTCGCCCTACAACAGGTAAAAAGAACATGCTGAACATCCTCAATCTCAATCTTACAAGTTGGGCATTGGGGTATTAAAGGTATATGCCTATCTGCAAGGATTCCCAAGCAAGGAAGAGATCCATTCAAAGCTTTCCATGCAAAGTGTTTAATCTTCCCAGGTATTTTCAGATTCCATATTTCCTTCCAAATATTATTAATTTGCACGCTCCCCTGTCCATCAGACCGGACCAGTCGCTGCCCATGTTGATGCTCGAACTCTCGGTCGTATGCCGACCGAACCGAGAACGTCCCTGATCTAGTATAGTTCCAAGCCACGGAGTCCTCCACGAGGTGGACATTTAGTGGTATTTGCAAGATCCTGTAGGCATCCACTGGCGAAAAAACATCTCTAATCAAGATTTCGTCCCAGTGGCCCGTGTGTGGGTCTATGAGCTCCTCCACATATCTAAGCATTGTTGCACCTCTTGGGGTAATAACCTTTCGCGACGGGCTTGATGGGATCCATGGATCTTGCCATATATTTATCTGTGCTCCCGTTCCGACACGCCATATGCAGCCCCTCTGAAAAGTCTGAATGCCAGAAACAATGCTTTGCCACGTATAAGATGACTCCTTCTTTGGACCAGCCTTCAAAATGTTCCCATCAGGATAGTATTTAGCGCTCAACACATGTGCACATAAAGAATCCGGGTTTTGGAGTAGTCCCCAACACTGTTTTGCTAACATAATGTAACATCCCCAGGTAACCCCACTCTGGTTAAGCTACTTAATCTACCTTGTCATCATGATCAATCTAATAAAATTTCATTAGAAAATATTTTAACTTCAATTCAAAATTCAAATTTCAAGTCAAATATTTATTTCTTCAATCAGCCAAACAAAATTGTTCATGATGTTGCAAATATTCCCAAGGTATTTATAAAACTGAAACCAACTTCATATAAACTCCCAAAATGCCCCTGGACATTTTAACAGTAGTCCATCAGCATTTAATCTGTTCCTTTCAATTTCTATAAATATCTAACCTATTCCTTTGGCCTCCGAACTTTCTGTCGTAGTGTCTAAAATCACTAGGGATTTGTTGGGACACCTCCCATATTTTTACAAAGTGAAATAGTGGCCCTAATAAATCCTATCCTCACTCTGTTTATTAAATAAAAGAAAAACAGTAAAAGAAAAGGCCATACGGCCACTTACCTGGACGCCGCGGCCCAGCTAGCAACAGAAGCCCAGCCCACCACGGCGCTTATCCCCTTCCTCCCCGCGCTGTCGGGCGTGCCCGTCGACACGTCGCCGACGACTCACGCGTCGCCCATCTGCCGGTCTTCGACGAGGATAAGGACCCCCCCCTCCGGCGCCTCTCTCTCCCTTGCGTCAACCCTAGCCTATTCCCCCCCTCTCTCTCTATCGCCTCCCTCCTTCTCTGCCACCGACGCCCGACGCCGCCGCACACCATTGCCGTGGCCTCTGACCTCCCCGCCACCTAGGACTGCGCTAGGAGCGCCGCCGCCGTCTTCCTCATCAACTGCAAGGACCTGCCCGAGCCCGGACGCCCTCGAGCCGTCGCCCACGGTCTTCTTCCCCGACGACTCGCCGCCGCTGCTCGACGCCGATGCGCGCTGCCCCGCCAGCCCCGGCTTCCCCGAGCTCCTCTTCGACATCCGCTGTGAGCCCCGGCCCTCCTCGACCTCTCCCCTCTATCACCGTGCCCCGTAGCCTCATCTCCGAGCTCGCCCGAGTCCGCCGCCATCCACCGTAGCTACTCCGGTCAACTCCGGCATCCCCCGCTCGAACCAGTACCGCGGATCGACGTGCGCCTCTGTCCGCGATCGATTCCGCCTCTCCCCGCGTCGAATGGACGTCGGAGGCGCGATCCCGATGCCCCGTCGCCGCTCCTGTGGTCGCCGCCGGCGCGCCACCGTGTTTAAACACGGTTGGGTCGCTGCTGCGTGGGACCCCCTCGTCAGGAGCTTAATCAACCCGCTAATCCAGCCCCTAACCCCACTGCCACGTGGGCCCTACTACTGTAGCACCTAGATTAAGTTAAATAAACCTTTTAGTAAATTCAGACACTGACAGACTGGGCCCACGTCTTAATTGGAACAATTATATTAGCCTAATCACTGTTAAGTTAACCAGAGACTGACCACTGGGTCCCGCTGGACCCAGTTGACCAGTCAACTAGCTGACTGGGCTGGACCCAGTCTATGACAGGTGGGCCCCACTGGACCCACTGTCCAGTCAACGCTGACCCAGTCAACTGCTGACTATGCAGTTGACTGGGCCCACTGTCAGCCTCTCTGGTGCACACTGGGTGCAGTGCACCGGGTGCACCTAGTCTTTTCTGCACTGTGCATTTTCGAATTAATTTAATTCCAGGAATTTCAGAAAATAGTTTAAACTTTGAAAATTCATAACTTTTAAACCGTAGCCCGGATTGAAAAAGTTAAAACATGAAAGTTGCTCAGAACGACGAGACGCATCTGAATACGCAGACCGTTTGTCTGTCACACGTCCCTAGCATAGTGAACCTGCAACCGTCCTCCTCCGTTTCATCTGTCCGGAAAGGCCAGACTTCGGGAAAACATTCCCGGATGTTCTCCTCCCTCACCGGTGTCGTGTAGCCCTACGTTAGGCCACCTCTAGCATTGCGTATCGTATTGTCATGCATATGTTGCCATGTATTTATATTGTTTCTTCTCCCCCTTTCTTCCCGGTAGACCCCGACGCAGACGTAGCTCCAGAGGCAGACGCAGCTCCGGAGTACGACTACGTCCCCGACGATACTACTGAAGACCTTGCCCTTGCCCCCGAGCAAACAGGCAAGCACCCCCATTTTGAGCATGCCTATATCGCCTACTCTCTTCTCTCTTATGCTTGCATTAGAACTGCTGTTGCTACTGTTTCCTATATCTGTTGCATAGCCTGTTTATTGTAACCTGCCTTGCTACCTTACTGGTTATCCTAGACTGCTTAGTATAGGCTGGGTAGAGACACGACAGAGACCCCCCCTTGATCCCGACTGCCCTGCTGGACATCAGAAGACCCGACCATCGGGATTGAAGACTAGACCCTGGCACCGCACCTCACTTCCCCTTAGTTGCCGACACTGCTGGGTTACCATCGAGTGCCGAGGGTGATACCTCGTCAGCACTTCTGATGTTAACCTTGTAGGTTAGTTACTCGGTCGTGGTAAGCGAGGGTGAATCCTCCTACACCACCCCCGATAACAACGTCGTCGCGCAACTCCTCAAGGTGGACCTCGAGGGTGATTCCTCCTTCGTTCACCTTGATGATAACATCGAGCGGGAATTCCATCGAGGGTGATTCCTCAGGGTTCCCTTCGGTGTCAGACACACAGTTACCTTGGATATTATGACTTGCACTAAACTATGATACTAAAGACGGGTCGGCCCTAAGGGGTACCCGCGCGAGCTTAACGCGAAGTGATGTGGAGTCGGGTTGGCCTGGATGGTGCCCGCGAGATAACTACGAGGCGTGGCCGGGCATTCTTAGCCCTTGCCGCAAGTCCTCGAGACGGGGCGACGGGGTCACATCGATCGTGAGTCTCTGCTCGTTTCCGCGCGCTCCTAATCCACTACGGTTTGGATATTTGATCCGAGGGGCCTCTGGCCCGATAGCACTAACCATCACGTGGGCATAGTATGGGCGTTCTGCGTCGTACACATCAGCCGAAGCTTGTTGGACGTCAGTAAGGAGCGGCGCACGCCGAGTTGGACTGGTAACGCAACCGCGCTTGTATAAGGGGTTGCTAGGTCTGCTCTCGGTGGCCCCGTAACGTGCAGGAGCTCCCGGGGCGATGGCCCAAGACCCCTGGGGGCATAGGTTTAGTCCGGCGTGCTGACCTCTCTTATAAGCCTAGGTCGGGTTGCGGCGTGTTGCTTAGCCGAGGCCGGGCATGACCCAGAAAAGTGTGTCCGGCCAGAGTTAAGTGAGCGTGGTGGGTAAGTTGGTGCACCCCTGCAAGGAAGAAACTTCTATCGATAGCCTGTCCTACGGTAACGGACACTCGGAGTTGTATCCCGATCGGTACAACTAGAACATGTGATGAGAACTGGATAGTACGGCTCTGGGATTGCTTTCTCGCAGGGAGTCGAGAAAGGATCTCAGGTCGAGGTTGATGATATTACTACTACTACTTTACATTATGTTCATCTGCTCTCTCCTGATGCTGCAAGACTGTCGAAGATTGTTGAAGATGCTAGTCTTCGATAGGACTAGGCTTTCCCCCTCTACTCTGGCATTTCTGCAGCCCAGTCCACATTTACAGCCATTCCTTTGACAATGATGCATATGTAGTGTAGATCCTTGCTTGCTGAGTACTTCGGATGAGTACTCACGTTTGCTTTATTTTCTTTTTCCCCCATATTCCATTTGATGCCACCAGACGACGGAGCCCCTGAGCCAGAAGCCCGAGCCGACGACCAGTGCTACTACCCGCCTGGCGAGTACTACTACTACGAGGAGCCGTTCGACGACCAGGAGTAGGATCGGAGGGTCCAGGGCAGGAGGCCTACGCCTTTCGATCGTAGCTTTTATTTTACCCCGCCTCTGTGAAGGCCTATCTCCCTCTCTTTCTGTAATATATCTGTACCCAGATATCTGATGCTTCCGCTGACGCTTGTATGCCATCGAGCTATGTATTCGAGCCCTCGAGGCCCTGGCTTGTAATATTAAGCTTGTATGACTTTATTTATGTTTTAGAGTTGTGTTGTGATATCTTCAAGTGAGTCCTTAGGCTAGATCGTGCGCATTTGCGTGTATGGTTAGTGCACGATTAAGCCGGGGGCGTCACACATAACAAGGTTAAAACTGTGAAGGTCTCTAAACCCCAATCCCCCTTTCCTCTTTGGTACACACATTTTCCACCACGCAAACCAATGCATCTTCTTCTTCTCCTCACTATCTCCCCACCAAAATCCTGATATTTCATCTGTAATGGCTTTGCAAATTCCTTTGGGTAATTTGAAAACTGACATAGCGTAGGAAGGGATTGTAACTTACCACATCCGCAGGTGGGGTCCTACGCGCCCGGCGCCTGTTTCCCTTCAACACCGGCGGCCCCCACACGCCACACAACCACGTGAGCCGGCGCTCGCCGTCCCGTTCGAACGGGCCAAGCCACGGCCCCGGAGACCCCTGTAGGGCGAAACGCCTAGGGGCTCGCCACAGGAGCTCAACCAACAAAAAAAAAAAAAAAAAAAAAAAAAAAAAAAAAAATAAAAACGCAAACCAAAAAAAACAAAAAAGAACGTCTGGCACTCAGCACACTACACATCCGGCGCCGGGTTATCTCTCTTGATATTGAAGATGTCCCGAACCACACACGCCTGCTTGGGCCGCCTTCGGCGCGCCCGCCGAGCGTTACTCTGGGCCCCACTGGGTCCCGTTGACCTAGTCCACACGCTGACTGGGCGGGCCCTGTGCCTATGACATGTGGGTCCCGCTCGGTAAAACGTTTTATTAAATAAATAATCCGTTAATAAAATTAATTAGTGATTTAAAACACTAATTACCCACTGACTGCTGGGCCCCGCCTGCTAATTAGTTTAAATAGATTAAGCTACACTCTGTTTGTTAACTGGAGTCACTGACATGTGGGCCCCACAATATCAGGTTTGACCTGGCCGGCCCCCTGTTGACTGCTGACGTCATCCATGCGTCATGCTGACGTCACCCCCTGCTACTGTCTGGATAATTCAATTAATATAAATCGTAATTTCAGAATATTGTTTAAACTTTAGAAAATCATATCTTTTAAACCGTAACTCCGATGAAAATACTTTGTACATGAAAGTTGCTCAGAACGACGAGACATCTGAATACGCGGTCCGTTCGTCCGTCACGCGTCCCTAACTATCCGAACTTGCAACCGTTCCCCTCTTATCCTCTGTCCGATAATTCCAAAGACCGGGAAATATCGTCAGATATTCTCCCGCTCCGTCTGTTACGTGTGTGCTGCTCTTAGACTACCCCCTAGACCGTGTATCGTTTTGTTCATGCTCATGTGTTGCTATAATTTTATACTGTTTCCTCCCCCTCTTCTCTCTCGATAGCCCCCGACCCCGACGTCGTCCCCGAGACCGACCAGCTCGCTCGGATCCCGAAGACACCATAGACGACCTTGCCCTTCCGCCGAGCAACCAGGCAAGCCCCTCCTTTGATCATCCATATCCCCATTCTAATTTCCCATCTTGCATTAGAATTGCTGCTCTACTACTACTACTGCTTTACCTATTCTGATGCATAGCCTGTTCATTGTAACCTGCTGTTGATAATTACCTACATACCTAAACTGTTTAGTCTAGGCTGGGTAGAGACCTATCAGTGACCCCACTTATCCCGACTGCCGCGCTGGATCGTCAGAAGACCCGATCAACGGGATTGAAGACCAGGACCCGACACCGCACATCACCCCCCCTTAGTTGTAACGACACTGCAGCGTTACTATCGAGTGCCGAGGGTGAAACCTCTTGTACACTTCTGATGTTACTCTGTAGAGTAGCTATTCGGTCGTGGTCATCGAGGGTGATTCCTCCTTCACCGCTTCCGATAACGACGCTGTCGTACAACACCTCAAGTGTTGGACCCAGTGAGGGTGATTCCTCCTAGTTCACCTTGACGGATACATCGAGTGGGAATTCAATGAGGGTGATACCTCGGATTCCCGATGTTATGGACACACGGATACTTGGACTTTACAATGTTACTTGGAAAGGCGGGTCGACCCTGAGGGGTACCCGCGTGTGATGTGAAGGCGGGTTTGCCAGTGTGGTGCCCGAGGGTGAATACGAGGCGCGGCGGGCATTCTTAACCCTTGCCGCAAGTCCTCGAGACGGGGCGACGGGGTCACATCTTTCGTGAGTCTCTGCTCGTTACCGCAAGCCCTAGTCCTAACGATTTGGATATTTGATCCGAGCAGGCCTCTGGCCTGATAGCACTAACCATCACGTGGGCATAGTATGGGCGTTCTGCATCGTATGCATCAGCGCGAAAGCTCTGTCAGACGTCCAGTTCAGCACTGCGGCACGTCGGATCGTGTCGGCCACCGAGGCGATGCTGGTATCCACCCTGTGCGCAACGACCCGGAGGGTGAGGGGCGATGGCCAAGACCCCCTTGCGCTTAGGACGTAGACCGCGGGACCTCTCGCTGAGCCGTAGGTAGGGTTGCGATGTGTCGTTTGGCCGAGGCCGGGCATGACCCAGGAAAGTGTGGTCGGCCGAAGTTAATCGAGCGTGTTGGGTAAGTTGGTGCACCCCTGCAGGGAAGAACATTTCTATCGATAGCCGGTCCTACGGTAAAGGACACCTCGGAGTTGTATCCGATTGATACAATTTAGAACTGGATACCTGTGATGAACCTGTATATATGGCTCTGGGATTGCTTCTCGCAGGGAGTCGAGAAGGGATCCGTCGACGAGGTTGATGAATGTAGGGCTCTGGGATTGCTTTCTCGCAGGGAGTCGAGAAGGATCTCTGGGTGAGGTGATATTATTACTGCTACATTATATGGTATTGTTCTACTCTCTTCTACTCTGTGCAAGACCGCTGAAGATGCTAGTCTTCGATAGAACTAGGCCTTCTCTCTATTCTGGCATTTCTGCAGCCCAGTCCACATATACAGCCCTCCCCTTGAAATGTTGCATATGTAGTGTAGATCCTGCTTGCTGAGTACTTTTGAGTACTCACGGTTGCTTTGTTTACCTTTTTCTCCCCATATCAGTTTGTCGTGACCAAGATGACGGAGCCCCTGAGACAGCTGCCCTGCCGACGATCGCTACTACTACTACCCAGAGGATGGATACTTCTACGAGTTGACTGACGACCAGGAGTAGGATCGGAGGGTCCCAGGCAGGAGGCCTTCGCCTTTCGATCGTAGTGTTTTATTTGCCCCGCCTTTCTAAAGGCCTTTCTGTACTTTCTTTATATCTGTACTCAGATATCTGATGCTTCCGCTGACCTTGTTCGCAAGCTTATGTATTCGAGCCTCGAGGCCCTGGCTTGTAATATAAAGCTTGTATGACTTTATTTGTGTTTTAGAGTTGTGTTGTGATATCTTCCGTGAGTCCTTAGGCTTGATCGTGTGCATTTGCGTGTATGAATAGTGCACGATCGGGGCCGGGGCGTCACAACTCTCAGTACAGGAACCAGTTCCCCGTTAACATTGCCTTTGACACTAAAGTATTCTCTACTTCTTGCTGTCTGAATATCCGCTCAGCCTGCATGGCACGGAGAGGTAGTGCATGCCTTCTCCTTAATGACTTGTGACTGACTACTGACCAGGACATGTCACGTAACCATGGTTGGAGATCTCTGCAAGACGGAATACTAAAGTTGTCCATCTAGCTTTATTCAACCTACTCATCTTTTTGATCAGAGCTTTTGCTTCTGATCTCCTGTTCTGAACCATAGCTCCTTTGTACTTAAACGTCGGATTATTCCGATGTTCCTGTAATCTAATGCCGTTACATTCTTTCTTCTTCTGGTTGAGTACCGCTACTCACCTCAGATCCTTTGCCGTCTATCTGATCTTTTGTTAGGATTAATATCCGACAGTATCCTTCATATTCAAACATTTTATGAGCTCTTCCCTTGGTATTTAGTATCTCCGGTAAATTGAATCATCTATTTTAACTTCGTTGCTCTGCTTTCGAACTCGCACCCCTTGCATTGGTTGATGGTTGTATAGCTTCGTAAAAATGTCCCGATGGGTTGAACCTATACTTTCCCTAATTCGTGTGAACTCGAAGGTTATGCGAGTCATACCCTTCTGGTGCTTCATCAGATAAATTCTCAGCACTACAATTTCTTCGAAAGCGAGAAGTGAATGAGAGGTTATGCATTGAAGAAGTGGGAGTCGACCTTGAACCTTTGCGTTCATGCCCATGGACCCGATGTAGAACTTATCATGGACGTTGCTCGTAAAAATAATTATTCCCTTGGTACAAGTTCATCTTGTACCTAAGAATTGATCCTTTGCAATCATGGTTCCGACCATATTTCCCCCTTGATTCCGTCTCCTGGATAAGTTACAATAATTGTCTTCTGCAGATCATTTCGTCTTTCCAACCTCTATTCTATTCTACCTCGAGTATTGCCCCTTTTATCTCGAAGATACTATGTCATTGCACTGTCTCCTGTGAATCCTTATTGGAATGATACTCCATCCCATCATTCCTAGCCTGATCGGCTATATTTTTATCATGCCAACTTTCAACTGTGCTACCTGATCCTTATGCCCGGAGCGACTTCCAACGATGAGCGAAGCTTACGTCGATCCTCCTCATCTTATCATTTCACCTCGAGCAACAAGCTTGATTTCGAGCTTGTGTCGTATCCGTGGTTCCAAAAACTTTTGGCTCCACCATTCTTTTTGATTGATGTCGTCCATAATCGATTACATCTTCATGAAACCTCTTGACAAAACACCAACATTTCGATTTCTGTCTCTCGATGATTTGTGATATCATCGGTGACCTTCTTGACTTTCTGCCAACACAGACCTGGTTGTGTTTGGTTATTCCTTATGTTCCGAGATACTCTTGGAATTGTTCCTCTGTATCATTTGAGATATTCGAATCCAATCTTTACTGGACACCATATCATTGCTGCAACGAAGCATGACTGTGGTATTCCGAATATCGACAAGAACATTGGAGGCACCTTGCCAAATGCTTCTTGATCTATTATCCGGACACCGTTGTGCGGGTAACATCTTGATTTTTCCCTCACCCCTTTATCTAAATGATTTTGTACCTGCTGAACTGTTAGGTATATCATGTTCTGCTTTTCCTTGGACAGGAAATACTCCCAATTCTTGTGTGTAAACACATTTTCCTTTCCATTGTCTTGTTTAACCTTTCCTGTGATCTTTGTGATATAAGCAGAAATAATTCCCTGCTTATAAAACACCTCGGTCTACAACTCTGTCAGAGAGACCCCGTTGCTATTGTTGATGACATTCCGGTAACCACCGACGGACGAGAACTTTGCCTTATCGGTCCGCCTCGTTTTAACGCGCAGGAAAACGGTTCTCTTCGTCCCTCGCCCTTGCTACCGATATTGCCACCGACATAATTGACAGACCATCCTCTGACATATATTGTTGTCATGACCGCTAAGCTGCCACCGTTCCCCCTACTTTGACCGACACCTCTCCACAGTTCCACAGGATCGGAACCTGGCTCTCCTATATATCCTCGATTCCGAAGTATCCTTTACTTTTGACTTGTGTGTTATCACGAGCCACCCTCCGAAAGATGATCCATTCCCGATACCCTGAACCACTGTTCACACCTTGATCAGGTATCGATTGAATGTTCATTCGATTGATACTTCTTATTGAACCCTTCATACTTTGCTCTCAATGCTTCCTAAGTTCCAACTCGAGAGAAACTTTTTCCGCAATCTCTGAATTGTCCACCAGCTAATCGACCCGATAAAGGATCAGTTCTCTCGAAATTACTCTTGTCTTTCCCACTTAAATCTCGGGACGAGATTTCTTGTAGTGGAGGAGATTTGTAACATCCCCAGGTAACCCCACTCTGGTTAAGCTACTTAATCTACCTTGTCATCATGATCAATCTAATAAAATTTCATTAGAAAATATTTTAACTTCAATTCAAAATTCAAATTTCAAGTCAAATATTTATTTCTTCAATCAGCCAAACAAAATTGTTCATGATGTTGCAAATATTCCCAAGGTATTTATAAAACTGAAACCAACTTCATATAAACTCCCAAAATGCCCCTGGACATTTTAACAGTAGTCCAGCAGCATTTAATCTGTTCCTTTCAATTTCTATAAATATCTAACCTATTCCTTTGGCCTCCAAACTTTCTGTCGTAGTGTCTAAAATCACTAGGGATTTGTTGGGACACCTCCCATATTTTTACAAAGTGAAATAGTGGCCCTAATAAATCCTATCCTCACTCTGTTTATTAAATAAAAGAAAAACAGTAAAAGAAAAGGCCATACGGCCACTTACCTGGACGCCGCGGCCCAGCTAGCAACAGAAGCCCAGCCCACCACGGCGCTTATCCCCTTCCTCCCCGCGCTGTCGGGCGTGCCCGTCGACACGTCGCCGACGACTCACGCGTCGCCCATCTGCCGGTCTTCGACGAGGATAAGGACCCCCCCCCCTCCGGCGCCTCTCTCTCCCTTGCGTCAACCCTAGCCTATTCCCCCCCTCTCTCTCTATCGCCTCCCTCCTTCTCTGCCACCGACGCCCGACGCCGCCGCACACCATTGCCGTGGCCTCTGACCTCCCCGCCACCTAGGACTGCGCTAGGAGCGCCGCCGCCGTCTTCCTCATCAACTGCAAGGACCTGCCCGAGCCCGGACGCCCTCGAGCCGTCGCCCACGGTCTTCTTCCCCGACGACTCGCCGCCGCTGCTCGACGCCGATGCGCGCTGCCCCGCCAGCCCCGGCTTCCCCGAGCTCCTCTTCGACATCCGCTGTGAGCCCCGGCCCTCCTCGACCTCTCCCCTCTATCACCGTGCCCCGTAGCCTCATCTCCGAGCTCGCCCGAGTCCGCCGCCATCCACCGTAGCTACTCCGGTCAACTCCGGCATCCCCCGCTCGAACCAGTACCGTGGATCGACGTGCGCCTCTGTCCGCGATCGATTCCGCCTCTCCCCGCGTCGAATGGACGTCGGAGGCGCGATCCCGATGCCCCGTCGCCGCTCCTGTGGTCGCCGCCGGCGCGCCACCGTGTTTAAACACGGTTGGGTCGCTGCTGCGTGGGACCCCCTCGTCAGGAGCTTAATCAACCCGCTAATCCAGCCCCTAACCCCACTGCCACGTGGGCCCTACTACTGTAGCACCTAGATTAAGTTAAATAAACCTTTTAGTAAATTCAGACACTGACAGACTGGGCCCACGTCTTAATTGGAACAATTATATTAGCCTAATCACTGTTAAGTTAACCAGAGACTGACCACTGGGTCCCGCTGGACCCAGTTGACCAGTCAACTAGCTGACTGGGCTGGACCCAGTCTATGACAGGTGGGCCCCACTGGACCCACTGTCCAGTCAACGCTGACCCAGTCAACTGCTGACTATGCAGTTGACTGGGCCCACTGTCAGCCTCTCTGGTGCACACTGGGTGCAGTGCACCGGGTGCACCTAGTCTTTTCTGCACTGTGCATTTTCGAATTAATTTAATTCCAGGAATTTCAGAAAATAGTTTAAACTTTGAAAATTCATAACTTTTAAACCGTAGCCCGGATTGAAAAAGTTAAAACATGAAAGTTGCTCAGAACGACGAGACGCATCTGAATACGCAGACCGTTTGTCTGTCACACGTCCCTAGCATAGTGAACCTGCAACCGTCCTCCTCCGTTTCATCTGTCCGGAAAGGCCAGACTTCGGGAAAACATTCCCGGATGTTCTCCTCCCTCACCGGTGTCGTGTAGCCCTACGTTAGGCCACCTCTAGCATTGCGTATCGTATTGTCATGCATATGTTGCCATGTATTTATATTGTTTCTTCTCCCCCTTTCTTCCCGGTAGACCCCGACGCAGACGTAGCTCCAGAGGCAGACGCAGCTCCGGAGTACGACTACGTCCCCGACGATACTACTGAAGACCTTGCCCTTGCCCCCGAGCAAACAGGCAAGCACCCCCATTTTGAGCATGCCTATATCGCCTACTCTCTTCTCTCTTATGCTTGCATTAGAACTGCTGTTGCTACTGTTTCCTATATCTGTTGCATAGCCTGTTTATTGTAACCTGCCTTGCTACCTTACTGGTTATCCTAGACTGCTTAGTATAGGCTGGGTAGAGACACGACAGAGACCCCCCCTTGATCCCGACTGCCCTGCTGGACATCAGAAGACCCGACCATCGGGATTGAAGACTAGACCCTGGCACCGCACCTCACTTCCCCTTAGTTGCCGACACTGCTGGGTTACCATCGAGTGCCGAGGGTGATACCTCGTCAGCACTTCTGATGTTAACCTTGTAGGTTAGTTACTCGGTCGTGGTAAGCGAGGGTGAATCCTCCTACACCACCCCCGATAACAACGTCGTCGCGCAACTCCTCAAGGTGGACCTCGAGGGTGATTCCTCCTTCGTTCACCTTGATGATAACATCGAGCGGGAATTCCATCGAGGGTGATTCCTCAGGGTTCCCTTCGGTGTCAGACACACAGTTACCTTGGATATTATGACTTGCACTAAACTATGATACTAAAGACGGGTCGGCCCTAAGGGGTACCCGCGCGAGCTTAACGCGAAGTGATGTGGAGTCGGGTTGGCCTGGATGGTGCCCGCGAGATAACTACGAGGCGTGGCCGGGCATTCTTAGCCCTTGCCGCAAGTCCTCGAGACGGGGCGACGGGGTCACATCGATCGTGAGTCTCTGCTCGTTTCCGCGCGCTCCTAATCCACTACGGTTTGGATATTTGATCCGAGGGGCCTCTGGCCCGATAGCACTAACCATCACGTGGGCATAGTATGGGCGTTCTGCGTCGTACACATCAGCCGAAGCTTGTTGGACGTCAGTAAGGAGCGGCGCACGCCGAGTTGGACTGGTAACGCAACCGCGCTTGTATAAGGGGTTGCTAGGTCTGCTCTCGGTGGCCCCGTAACGTGCAGGAGCTCCCGGGGCGATGGCCCAAGACCCCTGGGGGCATAGGTTTAGTCCGGCGTGCTGACCTCTCTTATAAGCCTAGGTCGGGTTGCGGCGTGTTGCTTAGCCGAGGCCGGGCATGACCCAGAAAAGTGTGTCCGGCCAGAGTTAAGTGAGCGTGGTGGGTAAGTTGGTGCACCCCTGCAAGGAAGAAACTTCTATCGATAGCCTGTCCTACGGTAACGGACACTCGGAGTTGTATCCCGATCGGTACAACTAGAACATGTGATGAGAACTGGATAGTACGGCTCTGGGATTGCTTTCTCGCAGGGAGTCGAGAAAGGATCTCAGGTCGAGGTTGATGATATTACTACTACTACTTTACATTATGTTCATCTGCTCTCTCCTGATGCTGCAAGACTGTCGAAGATTGTTGAAGATGCTAGTCTTCGATAGGACTAGGCTTTCCCCCTCTACTCTGGCATTTCTGCAGCCCAGTCCACATTTACAGCCATTCCTTTGACAATGATGCATATGTAGTGTAGATCCTTGCTTGCTGAGTACTTCGGATGAGTACTCACGTTTGCTTTATTTTCTTTTTCCCCCATATTCCATTTGATGCCACCAGACGACGGAGCCCCTGAGCCAGAAGCCCGAGCCGACGACCAGTGCTACTACCCGCCTGGCGAGTACTACTACTACGAGGAGCCGTTCGACGACCAGGAGTAGGATCGGAGGGTCCAGGGCAGGAGGCCTACGCCTTTCGATCGTAGCTTTTATTTTACCCCGCCTCTGTGAAGGCCTATCTCCCTCTCTTTCTGTAATATATCTGTACCCAGATATCTGATGCTTCCGCTGACGCTTGTATGCCATCGAGCTATGTATTCGAGCCCTCGAGGCCCTGGCTTGTAATATTAAGCTTGTATGACTTTATTTATGTTTTAGAGTTGTGTTGTGATATCTTCAAGTGAGTCCTTAGGCTAGATCGTGCGCATTTGCGTGTATGGTTAGTGCACGATTAAGCCGGGGGCGTCACACATAACAAGGTTAAAACTGTGAAGGTCTCTAAACCCCAATCCCCCTTTCCTCTTTGGTACACACATTTTCCACCACGCAAACCAATGCATCTTCTTCTTCTCCTCACTATCTCCCCACCAAAATCCTGATATTTCATCTGTAATGGCTTTGCAAATTCCTTTGGGTAATTTGAAAACTGACATAGCGTAGGAAGGGATTGTAACACCCCCAGTGGTTAGCCACAGTAATCCCATTTTGATTATGCCATGTCATCATGATTATCAGTGCCTAAACATCATTTGCATCATATTGCATTTCAACTCCTAAGTAAAAATCCAATTTTAAATAAGAGTGGAAAATAAAAGTTGTCCAACATAGAAACTAAATTGTTCATTAAATAGCAAATAAATCAGAGACAATTCTAAAATTGAAACCAACATCATTGGAGTTGGGTAAGTGACTCAAACATCCCCAAACGGTGACTAAAGACAATATTTAATTACCTTTTATTTAATCTAAAATAGATATGAAAAGATATTTACCCCAAACTAGTTTTTGGTGGTAGGATATATGGTGCTGTGATTTGTGGGCCAGCTCTCATATTTTACAAAACTCTAATGGGGGCCACACATTTTGCGAAACAGTAAAGAAAAAGAAAAGGCAAAAGAAAAACAAAATAGAAGAAAACAAAAAAAGAAAAGCCCCCCCCCCCCCCCCCCCCCCGCTGGGCCTCAGCCCAGCCGGTCGCTCACCAGGCCGGCCCACCTCTGCCACCTATACCCCCACCCCGGTAACCCTAGCCCACTACCCCACCACTCGCACCCCACCACCCCCCACGATCCCCTTTCCCCCATCCCAGCGGGATCGAGATCGGGCCAACGCCCGGTCGCCGCCGCCCAAGTCCGTCGTCACTCCCCGGTCCCGCCGCCGCCGACCTTCCCGTCGCCCGATCGTCATCGCCCCTTCTCACCTCCCTCCCCTCTCTCGCATCGCTCTCTCCCCCCCCCCCCCCCCGCCATCTCCTCGTCTACTGCCTCCGCTGTCCGACCGCCTGCCCGTCCCGTTTACGTTTTCTTCGCCTCTCTTTTCTTTCGTCCGGTTTCTTTTCCCCTCTCCTATGGGTGGGGGCGCCGTTTCTCCTTCTCCTCCCGGATCCAGCGGCCCGTCGTTTCTTCTTCTCCTCTTGGCCCGCTCCTCGACACCCGCTGCCTAGTCCCTACCCCATACGGTGAGGCCCTCGGCCTCCTCTGCTCCGGCTCGCTGCTGCCGCCCGCCTGCTCGCTCGGCCGGCCCGTCGTCTGCCCGCTCGACGCCGTCCCGCTCGCGTAGCCACTGCCCCGCTGAGTCGCTCGCCGTCGCCGCCGCGCGACCGCGCCCGCCCCCGTGCCGCTGCTCGCCGCGCCGTGACCTCGCCAGCGCCGCTGCCGCTCGCCTCGCTTGCCCTGCTCCGTCGCCTGGCCCCGCCACTCGCGCCCGCGCTCGCTGCGCCTCCCCTCGCGCCCGCCCGGCCGGCCTCGCCGCGCCGCGCTCCGGCCTTGTCCTCGCCTCTGGTGCACGCGCGCGCGCTGGCCCGGATGTGTCCGGTGCCCGAACAGACACGGCCCGGACGTGTCCGCCCCGGCCCTATGACAGCCGAGGCCCACGCCCCAGTATTTAAAAAAAAGAAAACGAAAATAAAAATAGTTAATAAAATAAATAATTAGTTAATTAATTAATTAATTAGTAAATTAATTAAGTTAATTAATTCTGTTTAATTAGTCTAATTAATTAGTTAGTTTAATTAATCAGTAATTAATTAGCTAAACCCTAATTAAACCTAACAGAGTATGATAGGTGGGACCCACTGGTCCTGACGTCATGCTGACGTCATGCTGATGTCAGCAGACACTGTTTCGGATAATGTTGATTTAAATAATTAAATAAATTCCAGAAATCAATAAAAACTTTAGAAAATCATATCTTTTAATCCGTAACTCCGATCGAAAAACTTTGTACATGAAAGTCGCTCAGAACGACGAGACGAATCCGAATACACGATCCGTTTGTCCGTCACGCGTCCCTAACTATCCGAACATGCAACCGTTCCCCTCCGGTCATCTGTCTGACAAATGTCCGGAACCGGGAAAACATTCCCGGATGGATTCCCCCTTCCTCGGTGACGTGCAACCATACGTTAGGGCACACCCGGCACTGCATATTGTCATGCCGTACTTTGCGTTGCTCATGTTTGCTCTATATTTATACTGTTTCCTCCCCCTCTTCTCTCTCGATAGATCCCGACGCAGCTCCGGAGACCGAAGTCACCATTGACGACCTTGCCCTTGCCGCCGAGCAACCAGGCAAGCCCCCCCCCCTTGATCATCCCGATATCGCCCATTCTATTTCTCATGCTTGCATTAGAATTGCTGCTGCTGCTTTACCTATTCTGATGCATAGCCTGTTTATTGTAACCTGCTGTTGATAATTACCTGCATATCCTAAACTGCTTAGTATAGGCTGGGTAGAGACCTATCAGTGACCCCACTTATCCCGACTGCCGCGCTGGATCGTTAGAAGACCCGATCAACGGGATTGAAGACCAGGCCCCGACACCGCACATCATCCCCCTTAGTTGTAACGACACTGCAGCGTTACTATCGAGTGCCGAGGGTGATACCTCGTGTAGCACTTCTGATGTTAACTCTGTAGAGTAGCTATTTGGTCGTGGTCATCGAGGGTGATTCCTCCTTCACCGCTTCCGATAATGACGCTGTCGTACAACACCTCAAGTGTGGACCCAGTGAGGGTGATTCCTCCGAGTTCACCTTGACGGATACATCGAGTAGGAATCCAACGAGGGTGATACCTCGGATTCCCCTGATGTTATGGACACACGGATACTTAGACTTTACAATGTTACTTGGATAGGCGGGTCGACCCTGAGGGATACCCGCGTGCGCTTGAGAGGCGAGTGTTGTGAAGGCGGGTGCCAGTGTGGTGCCCGAGTGGTGAATACGAGGCGCGGCCGGGCATTCTTAACCCTTGCAGCAAGTCCTCGAGACGGGGCTACGGGGTCACATCTTTCGTGAGTCTCTGCTCGTTACCGCAAGCCCCTAGTCCTAACGATTTGGATATTTGATCCGAGCAGGCCTCTGGTCTGATAGCACTAACCATCACGTGGGCATAGTATGGGCGTTCTACATCGTATGCATCAGCCGAAAGCTCTGTCAGACGTACAGTTCAGCATGGCGGCACGGTCTGATCGTGTCGGCCACCCGAGGCGATGCTGGTATCCACCCTGTGCGCAACGACCCGGAGGGCGAGGGGCGATGGCCAAGACCCCCTTGCGCTGAGGATGTAGACCGGCGGGGACCTCTCTACTGAGCTGTAGGTAGGGCTGCGGTGTGTCGTTTGGCCGAGGCCGGGCATGACCCAGGAAAGTGTGTCCGACCGGAGTTAATCGAGCGTGTTGGGTAAGTTGGTGCACCCCTGCAGGGAAGAACATTTCTATCGATAGCCGGTCCTACGGTAAAGGACACTCGGAGTTGTATCCTGATTGATACAAATTTTAGAACTGGATACTTGGATACTATGGCTCTGGGATTGCTTCTCGCAGGGAGTCGAGAAGGGATCTCAGGACGAGGTTGATGACTGTATGGCTCTGGGATTGCTTTCTCGCAGGGAGTCGAGAAAGGATCTCTGGGTGAGGATGAGACTTACTGATACTGCTACATTATATTGAACTGTTCTACTCTCTTCTGCTGCTGCAAGACCGCTGAAGATGCTAGTCTTCGATAGGACTAGGCCTTCTCTCTATTCTGGCATTTCTGCAGCCCAGTCCACATATACAACCTCCCTTTGAAAATGTTGCATATGTAGTGTAGATCCTTGCTTGCTGAGTACTTCTGAGTACTCACGGTTGCTTTGTTTTCCTTTTCTCCCCATATCAGTTTGTCGTAACAAGATGACGGAGCCCCCTGAGATAGATACCCCGTCGATCGACTACTACTTCGACCCCGAGGATGGATGCTGCTACGAGTTGACTGACGACCAGGAGTAGGATCGGAGGGTCCCAGGCAGGAGGCCTGTGCCTTTCAATCGTAGTGTTTTATTTTGCCCCGCCTTTCTAAAGGCCTTTCTGTTTCTGTTTCATATATGTACTCAGATATCTGATGCTTCCGCTGACGCTTGTACGCAAGTTTATGTATTCGAGCCCTCGAGGCCCCTGGCTTGTAATATAAAGCTTGTATGACTTTATTTATGTTTTAGAGTTGTGTTGTGATATCTTCCCGTGAGTCCTTAGGCTTGATCGTGTGCATTTGCGTGTATGATTAGTGCACGATTGAGCCGGGGGCGTCACAGGGATAGCCTGTGCAACTGATTTAAGTAAGATCTCCTTCCCTTGCATAGACAGAATTTTCTCCTTCCATCCCTTGAGACGTTGGCAGACACGATCTACAAGATGCTGGAAACAATCACTTCTGTCAACACCCACCATTGTGGGCAGCCCCAAATAAGTGTTTGAGAGTGCTTCTGTAACAATGTCTAATTCTCTGCATACCTCCTCTCGCACACCAACCGGAGTATTAGGGCTGAAAAAAATACTTGATTTGGCATTACTGTAACACCCCCAGTGGTTAACTACAGTAATCACCCTTTTGATTATGCCATGTCATCATGTTTAACAGTGCTTAATCATCATTAGTATCATATCTCTTTTCAAATTCAAACTCAATTAGAAATTCAAACTGAAAGTGAAAATAAAAGTTGTCTAACATAAAAACTAAAATGTTCAATAAATAGCAAATATTCCAGAGACTATTCTAAAATTGAAACCAACAATAAATAAATTAATTAGGTGGCTCAAACTTTACCAAAACAGTAAGGATTAATGCATTTTGTTTATTATAAAAATTGTGTGAACTAAAATTGACTCCAAACTAATTTTTGACAGTGGTAGAGGATGCCTACTATTTATTGGAACAATTGCCATGTTCTACAAAAATCATTTTGAGGCCTAACAATTTACTAGACAGGAGATATGAATTAATAAAAAGAAAAAAAGGGCAACAGAAAACAAAATAGAGAAAAATAAAAAAAAGGAAACCCCTCCTCGCTGAGCCTCAGCCCAGCTGGCCACTGGGCTAGCCAGGCTGGCCCAGCCGGCGCCCCACTCCCCTCCTCCATATCCCCACCCGACCAAACCCTAACCCCATCGCCCCCACACTTCCCCCCTCTCCCACGTCGCTCTCCCCCACTCGATCCAGTCTGGATCGAGGGATCGATCCCGGCGCCCCTCGCCAACCGCCGCGACGCCGCCGCCCGGAGTGCCCCCTCGCCGGACCACCTTCCCGGAGCACCGCCGCCTCGACCTCGCTCGTCCTTGTCCTCCTCCCCGAGCCCGCGTTCGCACCTCTGCAGGGCTCGGTGAGCCGCCGTCCCTCCTCCCTTTCCTTTCTACTCCGGCGCCGGTCGCCGCGCGCGCGACGCACCCGCGCCCCTGCTCGCCGTGCCCCGTGACGCCCGCGCCGCTCGCCCCGCTTGCCCTCCCCGAGCTGTTGCCGCTGCTCTTTTGCTGCTGCTGCTGCTAGCGCCGCCCGTCTCGCACGCCCCGCCGCCTCCCTGACCGGCGCGCCTGCTCCCCTCGCCCTGTCCCTGGCCTCGCCGTCCCGCTGCGCCCGTCGCGCCCCTTCTGGCCCCCGCCTCGCCAAGCCTCACCCACCCGGCCCGCGCGTGCCGCGCCGCTCGGGGCCGTGCCCAGCTGCTGCAGGACTGGGCGGGCGCCCGGCGCCCACAGCCACGCCCGGCTCTGCCCCGGCACCCCCATGCCCGTTAGCCCGCTAGGCCCCCCCCCTTGCCTATGACACATGGGGCCCACGGCCCCGAAACGTTTTTTAAAATTAAAAATAAAAATAATTAATAAAAATAATTAGTTAATTAAATAATTAATTAGTGAGTTAATTAATTTAATTAATCCTGATTAGGTTAATCTAATTTAGTTAATTAGTTTAATTAAACATTAATTAGTTAGTTAATCCCTAATTAACTAACCAGTCAATGACAGGTGGACCCCACTTGTCAGGTTGACAGCTGACGTCAGCATGATGTCATGCTGACGTCAGCAATCACTGTTTCGGATAATTCTAGTTTAAATGATTAAATAAATTCCAGAAATTGTTTAAATCTTTATAAAATCATATTAAATAAATCGTAACTTCGATGAAAAAACTTTGTACATGAAAGTTGCTCAGAACGACGAGACGAATCCGAATACGCGGTCCGTTCGTCCGTCACACGTCCCTAACTATCCGAACATGCAACCGTTCCCCTCCGGTCATCTGTCTGACAAATGCCCGGAACCGGGAAAACATTCCCGGATGGATTCCTCCTTCCTCAGTGACGTGCAACCATACGCTAGGACACACCCAGCACTGCATATTGTCATATCGTACATTGTGTTGCTCATATTTGCTGTGTATTTATACTGTTTCCTCCCCCTCTTCTCTCTCGTTAGACCCCGACGCAGTTCCCGGTACCGACGCAGCTCAGGAGCCCGACGACCCCGTTAACGACTTTGCCTTTGCCGCCGAGCAACCAGGCAAGCCCCCCCCCCTTTGATCATCCCGATATCGCCCATTCTAATTTCTCATGCTTGCATTAGAATTGCTGCTGCTACTGCTTTACCTATTCTGATGCATAGCCTGTTTACTGTAACCTGCTGTTGATAATTACCTGCATATCCTAAACTGCTTAGTATAGGCTGGGTAGAGACCTATTAGTGACCCCACTTATCCCGACTGCCCCGCTGGATTTTCCGAAGACCCGATCAACGGGATTGAAGACCAGGCCCCGACACCGCACATCACCCCCCCCCCTTAGTTGTAACGACACTGCAGCGTTACTATCGAGTGCCGAGGGTGAAACCTCTTGTAGCACTTCTGATGTTAACTCTGTAGAGTAGCTATTCGGTCGTGGTCATCGAGGGTGATTCCTCCTTCACCGCTTCCGATAACGACGCCATCGTACAACACCTCAAGTGTGAACCCAGTGAGGGTGATTCCTCCGAGTTCACCTTGATGGATACATCGAGTAGGAATCCAACGAGGGTGATACCTCGGACTCCCCTGATGTTATGGACACACGGATACTTGGACTATACTGTTGTTACTTGGAAAGGCGGGTCGACCCTGAGGGGTACCCGCGTGCGCCTGAGAGGCGAGTGTTGTGAAGACGGGTGCCTGTGTGGTGCCCGAGTGAGAATACGAGGCGTGGTCGGGCATTCTTGGCCGTTGCCGCAAGTCCTCGAGACGGGGCGATGGGGTCACATCTTTCGTGAGTCTCTGCTCGTTACCGCAAGCCCTAGTCCATTAACGATTTGGATATTTGATCCGAGCAGGTCTCTGGCCTGATAGCACTAACCATCACGTGGGCATAGTATGGGCGTTCTGCATCGTAGCATCAGCCGAAAGCTCTGTCAGATGTCTAGTTCAGCTTTGCGGCCGGGACGTACCGGCGCCCCCCTGGTGCCTGGCTTCCCCCTGCACGCAACGACTCGGAGTGCACAGGGCGATGGCCCAAGACCTCTGAGCGCTTAGGATGTAGACCGACGGGGACCTCTCTGCTGAGCTCTAGGTAGGGTTGCGATGTGTCGTTTGGCCGAGGCCGGGCATGACCCAGGAAAGTGTGTCCGGCCGGAGTTAATCGAGCGTGTTGGGTAAGTTGGTGCACCCCTGCAGGGAAGAAAACTTCTATCGATAGCCGGTCCTACGGTAAAGGACACTCGGAGTTGTATCCTGATTGATACAATTAGAACTGGATACTTGGATACTATGGCTCTGGGATTGCTTCTCGCAGGGAGTCGAGAAGGGATCTCAGGACGAGGTTGATGACTGTATGGCTCTGGGATTGCTTTCTCGCAGGGAGTCGAGAAAGGATCTCTGGGTGAGGTTGAGACTTAATGATACTGCTACATTATATGGTACTGCTCTACTCTCTTCTAATGCTGCAAGACCTCTGAAGATGCTAGTCTTCGATAGGACTAGGCCTTCTCTCTATTCTGGCATTTCTGCAGCCCAGTCCACATATACAGCCTCTCTTTGAAATTGTTGCATATGTAGTGTAGATCCTTGCTTGCTGAGTACTTCTGAGTACTCACGGTTGCTTTGTTTTCCTTTTTCTCCCCATGTCAGTTTGTCGTGACCAAGATGACGGAGCCCCTGAGACAGATGGCCCGTCGATCGGCTACTACTACTACCCAGAGGATGGATACTACTTCGAGCTTGCCATCGACCAGGAGTAGGATTCGGAGGGTCCCAGGCAGGATGCCTGCGCCTTTCGATCGTAGTGTTTTATTTTGCCCCGCCTTTCTAAAGGCCTTTCTGTTTCTCTTTTAATATTTGTACTCAGATATCTGATGCTTCCGCTGACGCTTGTACGCAAGCTTGGCCCCTGGCTTGTAATATAAAGCTTGTATGACTTTATTTATGTTTTAGAGTTGTGTTGTGATATCTTCCCGTGAGTCCTTAGGCTTGATCGTGTGCATTTGCGTGTATGATTAGTACACGATTGAGCCGGGGGCGTCACAAGTTGGTATCAGAGCCGACTGACTGTAGGAACCCCCCTTTCCAACTCCTTGGCCGAAGTTGAGTCTAGTAACCGAAAACTATTTTACTAACTTGGCTGTGTGGCTTACGGGCCCACGTCACCAATTGGGTGGTATTAGTATCTTTTACTCCTCGACCTTTACTCTGGGACTCTGATCTCTCTTCTACTCGGGTTAAAATTTTACTAACTCCAACATTAGGTTCTCGTGATCACATCCACCCGGTGTTCTGAAAATTTCCCCCCTTCCTTCAAGAATTGCGGGCCAGGTTCTGTTCGCAGGATCCTCTTATCGAGGGCACCCTGTTTTGTCACTTGCAGATTCTTCGCTCCAATAGTTTTCTCCGACGTTGATGTAGCCTTTGCTATGTCTCGTTGTGTACTTCCCTACCGCGTGCCTGCGCGCTGCCTAGATGTCTAGCCCTCCCCTTTCAGCTGTCGTATTGCCGGATTGTAATCGAGGCTATGTGCGGATTCGAATGTCTGGTGCGAATATGCTGAAGTATCTATTGCACTTCCTTCTGTTGTGCGTGTTAGTTCATGAATCATTCTGTACACCTGCAGTTTTTCTTGCTAAACTGCCCCTGTTGATTTGGCAGGATGGCTGACGATCCTCCACCTCCACCCTATATTGCCGCAATGATGCAGCAGTTTGAATTGAACCGTCAGCTCAATGAGAGTCTGGTAAGACGTTTAGAACGCAACGAGGCTCGCCAGGAGACTGGACCGATCTCGCTGCCAGAATTTGTGCGCCTCAATCCGTCCGTTTTCCGCAACTCCACCAATCCTATGGATGCTGATGATTGGCTTCGTGACATCCTGTTTGAGATGGAGTCAGCTAATGTTGCCCCTGACAGTTACGTCACCTTTGCGACATTCCACTTGAAGGGTCCGCTGCTCAATGGTGGGCAAGCCACAAGGCTATGTTGCCTGCAGAGACTGTAACTACTTGGCAGGAATTTCAGTCAGCTTTTCATGCACGTTACATTCCTCAAGGCCTGATGGACCAGAAGAAACAGGAGTTCCGCAAACTCTCTCAGGGAAAAATGACTGTGGATGATTATCAGAGGAAATTCCTTGAACTGTCCCGCTATGCTGAGGATGACGTCGACACCGACGCACGCAAGCAGGAGAAATTCCGTGAAGGACTGCGTACCGATATAAAACTTGCACTTGTTGTCCATGATTTCACAGACTTCGCAATGCTTGTCAGCAAATCTTTCCAAGTTGAAACAGCTCTGACTGAGTACCAGGAGTCGCTCAAGCGCACTCATGGCGCTGGTTCATCCTCGGGTCAGCCTGTTCAGAAGCATCGAGTATGGATTCCCCACAATGTTTACCACCGACCTGCTCCAACACCAAGGCCGTCATATGTTGCACCTCGTCTGCCTTCATCGCCGAGACAGCTAACGGTTCATGATGGACCACCTAATGTTATGGCTTCTCCTCAGGATGCACCACGTCCTCCTGATGGTCGTCCGAAGGGCCATCGAACCCATCGTTGCAGAAATCGTAAGGCCAGGATGTCTGCTATGGACCGAGGCCAGGTTACTCACGTCAAAATGGGAGAAGCTCGTGAGTCTCCAAAAATCGTGATGGGAACTCTGTCAGTTAATTCAGTTGCAGCTTCTGTTCTCTTTGATTCCGGGGCATCACATTCCTTTGTGTCTCAACAATTTGCTCAGCGACATGAGCTACCTCTAGAGTTATTGCCCACACCATTAGAGATTATCACTCCCCTTCCAGGTGGCAAACCAAGATGGTAAGTCACAACAATCAGATCAAAATTGAAGGGTTGATGTTCTCTGCTTCCCTTATTGCTCTTGGACCTTCCGACATAGACATCATTCTCGGTATGGACTGGTTGACAGCCCATAATGCTTTGATTGATTGCGCTACTGAGACAGTCTAGCTCACTCACCCTTCTGGCCAGACAGTCAAATACTCAGCCCGAATAGCTCAGGATGCTGAGACTCAAATATATGTTCTGAATGCATTGAATGCTTCACCTCTTGAAGGCATCGAGAACGTTCCAGTGGTTCGTGATTTTCAGATGTATTTCCAGAGGAACTTCCAGGAATACCCCCTGCTAGAGCTGTTGAGTTCGTCATCGACTTGAAGCCCGGCACTACCCCTATTGCGAAGCGTCCTTATAAGATGCCTCCGCATCATCTTCTCGAGCTTAAGGAAGAAATCGACACGTCACTTAGGAAAGGTTTCATCCGCCCCGGTTCCTCTGCTTGGGGAGCACCTTCACTCTTCGTTAAGAAGAAGGATGGAACTAACCGATTGGTTCAGGATTATCGGCCCATTAACCAAGCCACAATTCAGAACAAATATCTGCTTCCTCGGATCAATGATTTGTATGATCAGCTTGCTGGATCATCGGTGTTTTCTAAACTCGACTTGAGGTTGGGTTATCATCAGATCCGTGTTCGTGAAGAGGATATTCCCAAGACTGCATTTGTTACTCGCTATGGCTCCTATGAGTACACTGTAATGTCATTTGGCTTAACAAATGCTCCAGCCACATTCTCCCGTCTGATGAATTACATCTTCATGGATTACCTCGACAAGTTCGTCGTGGTTTATCTAGATGATATTCTGGTCTATTCAAAGAATAAGGAAGAACATGCTGAACACCTCCGTCTAGTACTGGAAAGGCTCCGAGAACATCAGTTGTATGCCAAATACTCCAAATGTGAATTCTGGCTTTCTGAAGTGACATACCTCGGCCATGTGATTTCCAAAGATGGCATTGCCGTTAACCCAGAACGAGTTCAGGCTATTCTTGACTGGACTCCTCCGAAGAACGTCAAGCAAGTGAGAAGTTTTCTCGGCCTTGCAAGCTATTGCCGTCGATTTGTCGAGAACTTTTCCAAGATTGCTAAGCCCCTGACTGATCTGCTTCACAAGGGCGTTAAATTTGAATGGACAGAAAAATGTCAGGAAAGTTTCCAGACACTCAAAGACAAGCTGACATCTGCCCCAGTACTATCTCCTCCGGATACCCGCAAAGACTTTGTGATTTATTGTGACGCATCCCGTGAAGGATTAGGCTGTGTCTTAATGCAAGAGCGTAAAGTGATTGCCTATGGCTCTCGTCAGTTGCGCCCACATGAAGAGAATTATCCGGTACATGATCTAGAACTAGCTGCTGTGATCTATGCATTGCAGTTGTGGCGACATTACCTTCTCGGTAATCGTTGTGAGATCTACACGGATCATAAAAGTCTGAAGTACTTGTTTACTCAACCATCTCTAAACCTCCGTCAGCAAAGATGGATGGAGGCCATTGCGGACTATGATTTGGGAATATCCTACACCCCTGGCAAGGCTAACGTGATGGCTGATGCCTCAAGCCGCAAGTCCTATTGCGACAACCTCATGGTTAGGCAAGCTCAGCCTCGTCTTTTTGAAGAACTGCGCAAGCTAAATCTGCGTATTGTTCCACAGGGTTCTCTTAATAACCTTGTGATACAACCAGATCTTGAGAAAGCTGTTAAGAATGCGCAAGCTAAAGATGCTGAAGTTGATCTGATGAAGAAAGACCTTCACCTTGTAAAGTACAGGGATTTCTTGCTGTCTGAAGATGGAACCTTGTATTTCAGAAACCGCATTGTGGTACCTCGCTTCGAACTCATGACTGACAAGGTCATGAAGGAGGCACATGATACCCCGCTGTCTATTCATCCGGGTAGCACCAAGATGTATCGTGATCTCCGTCAAAGGTACTGGTGGTCTAAAATGAAGCAGGACATTGCTCGTTATGTTGCTGAATGTGATGTGTGTCGTCGCGTTAAAGCAGAACATCAGAAACCAGCTGGAATTCTGCAACCACTTCCTATTCCTCTATGGAAATGGGATAAGGTTCAGATGGATTTTGTTACAGGACTTCCCAGGTCACAGAAGGGTCACGATGCTATTCTTGTCGTCGTCGACCAACTCTCTAAAGTTGCACACTTTCTGCCTGTCAAAGAGACTATCACTGCTAGTCAGTTAGCAGAGTTATATATCTCCAGAATTGTTTCACTCCACGGTATTCCGAAGGAGATCAGTTCGGACCGTGGCGGTCTTTTCACGTCAAAATTCTGGGAAAGTTTCCAAACAGCTATGGGAACTCATATTACCTGGAGTTCAGCTTATCATCCCCAATCCCAAGGCCAAGTTGAATGAGTCATTCAGGTTCTTGAAGACATGCTTCGGGCTTGTGTTATATCGTTTGGCAAGAAGTGGGAAGAATCTCTTCCTTATGCGGAATTCTCATATAACAACAGCTATCAAGCCAGCTTGAAAATGGCTCCCTTCGAAGTACTCTGTGGACGTAAGTGTCGAACCCCTCTGAATTGGTCAGAAACTGGGGAACGACCGCTCGTGGGTCCGGATATTATTCAACACGCCAAAGAACAAGTCCGTATTGTCCGGGAAAATCTCAAGGCGGCTCAGGACCGTCAGAAGAGCAACTATGATCATAAACGATGGGGTTTGACTTATCAACCCGGTGATCAAGCTTATCTACGTGTCACCCCTATGAAGGGCACTCACCGTTTTGGAATCAAGGGCAAGCTAGCTCCACGCTACATTGGTCCATTTCGCATTGTTGCAAGACGTGGTCAGGTGGCGTATACATTGGAGTTGCCGCCGCAATTCTCTCATATCCACGACGTCTTCCATGTGTCGCAACTTCGTAAATGTTTCAAGGAATCTCCGCACCGAGCTGTGGATCACGAAATGCTCGAATTGCATGATGATCTTTCATATAAGGAGCATCCGATCCGCATTCTCGATGAAGCTGAACGTCGAACCCGTCAGAAGGTTACCAAGTTCCTCAAAGTGCAGTGGTCAAATCATACTGAAGATGAAGCCACTTGGGAACGCGAGGATAATCTTCGTGCGGAATACCCCGAACTTTTTCCTTCCACTTCTTAATTCTCGGGACGAGAATTCTTGTTAGTAGAGGAGATTTGTAACACCCCCAGTGGTTAACTACAGTAATCACCCTTTTGATTATGCCATGTCATCATGTTTAACAGTGCTTAATCATCATTAGTATCATATCTCTTTTCAAATTCAAACTCAATTGGAAATTCAAACTGAAAGTGAAAATAAAAGTTGTCTAACATAAAAACTAAAATGTTCAATAAATAGCAAATATTCCAGAGACTATTCTAAAATTGAAACCAACAATAAATAAATTAATTAGATGGCTCAAACTTTACCAAAACAGTAAGGATTAATGCATTTTTTTATTATAAAAATTGTGTGAACTCAAATTGACTCCAAACTAATTTTTGATAGTGGTAGAGGATGCCTAGTATTTATTGGAACAATTGCCATGTTCTACAAAAATCATTTTGAGGCCTAAAAATTTACCAGACAAGAGATATGAATTAATAAAAAGAAAAAAAGGGCAAAAGAAAACAAAATAGAGAAAAATAAAAAAAAGGAAACCCCCCTCGCTTAGCCTCGGCCCACTCCCCTCCTCCATATCCCCACCCGACCAAACCCTAACCCCATCGCCCCCACACTTCCCCCCTCTCCCACGTCGCTCTCCCCCACTCGATCCGGTCTGGATCGAGGGATCGATCCCGGCGCCCCTCGCCAACCGCCGCGCCGCCGCCGCCCGGAGTGCCCCCTCGCCGGACCACCTTCCCGGAGCACCGCCGCCTCGACCTCGCTCGTCCTCGTCCTCCTCCCCGAGCCCGCGTTCGCACCTCTGCAGGGCTCGGTGAGCCGCCGTCCCTCCTCCCTTTCCTCTCTACTCCGGCGCCGGTCGCCGCGCGCGCGACGCACCCGCGCCCCTGCTCGCCGTGCCCCGTGACGCCCGCGCCGCTCGCCCCGCTTGCCCTCCCCGAGCTGTTGCCGCTGCTCTTTTGCTGCTGCTGCTAGCGCCGCCCGTCTCGCACGCCCCGCCGCCTCCCCGACCGGCGCGCCTGCTCCCCTCGCCCTGTCCCTGGCCTCGCCGTCCCGCTGCGCCCGTCGCGCCCCTTCTGGCCCCCGCCTCGCCAAGCCTCACCCACCCGGCCCGCGCGTGCCGCGCCGCTCGGGGCCGTGCCCAGCTGCTGCTGGACTGGGCGGGCGCCCACGGCCACGCCCGGCTCTGCCCCGGCACCCCCATGCCCGTTAGCCCGCTAGGACCCCCCCCTTGCCTATGACACATGGGGCCCACGGCCCCGAAACGTTTTTTAAAATTAAAATTAAAAATAATTAATAAAAATAATTAGTTAATTAAATAATTAATTAGTGAGTTAATTAATTTAATTAATCTTGATTAGGTTAATCTAATTTAGTTAATTAGTTTAATTAAACATTAATTAGTTAGTTAATCCCTAATTAACTAACCAGTCAATGACAGGTGGACCCCACCTGTCAGGTTGACAGCTGACCTCAGCATGATGTCATGCTGACGTCAGCAATCACTGTTTCGGATAATTCTAGTTTAAATGATTAAATAAATTCCAGAAATTGTTTAAATCTTTATAAAATCATATTAAATAAAACGTAACTCCGATGAAAAAACTTTGTACATGAAAGTTGCTCAGAACGACAAGACGAATCCGAATACGCGGTCCGTTCGTCCGTCACACGTCCCTAACTATCTGAACATGCAACCGTTCCCCTCCGGTCATCTGTCTGACAAATGCCCGGAACCGGGAAAACATTCCCGGATGGATTCCTCCTTCCTCAGTGACGTGCAACCATACGCTAGGACACACCCGGCACTGCATATTGTCATATCGTACATTGTGTTGCTCATATTTGCTGTGTATTTATACTGTTTCCTCCCCCTCTTCTCTCTCGTTAGACCCCGACGCAGTTCCCGGTACCGACGCAGCTTAGGAGCCTGACAACCCCGTTAACGACTTTGCCTTTGCCGCCGAGCAACTAGGCAAGCCCCCCCCCCCTTTGATCATCCCGATATCGCCCATTCTAATTTCTCATGCTTGCATTAGAATTGCTGCTGCTACTGCTTTACCTATTCTGATGCATAGCCTGTTTACTGTAACCTGCTGTTGATAATTACCTGCATATCCTAAACTGCTTAGTATAGGCTGGGTAGAGACCTATTAGTGACCCCACTTATCCCGACTGCCACGCTGGATTTTCCGGAGACCCGATCAACGGGATTGAAGACCAGGCCCCGACACCGCACATCACCCCCCCTTAGTTGTAACGACACTGCAGCGTTACTATCGAGTGCCGAGGGTGAAACCTCTTGTAGCACTGCTGATGTTAACTCTGTAGAGTAGCTATTCGGTCGTGGTCATCGAGGGTGATTCCTCCTTCACCGCTTCCGATAACGACGCCGTCGTACAACACCTCAAGTGTGAACCCGGTGAGGGTGATTCCTCCGAGTTCACCTTGACGGATACATCGAGTAGGAATCCAACAAGGGTGATACCTCGGATTCCCCTGATGTTATGGACACACGGATACTTGGACTGTACTGTTGTTACTTGGAAAGGCGGGTCGACCCTGAGGGGTACCCGCGTGCGCCTGAGAGGCGAGTGTTGTGAAGACGGGTGCCTGTGTGGTGCTCGAGTTAGAATACAAGGCGTGGCCGGGCATTCTTGGCCCTTGCCGCAAGTCCTCGAGACGGGGCGATGGGGTCACATCTTTCGTGAGTCTCTGCTCGTTACCGCAAGCCCTAGTCCATTAACGATTTGGATATTTGATCCGAGCAGGTCTTTGGCCTGATAGCACTAACCATCACGTGGGCATAGTATGGGCGTTCTGCATCGTAGCATCAGCCGAAAGCTCTGTCAGACGTCTAGTTCAGCCTTGCAACCGGGACGGACCGGCGCCCCCCTGGTGCCTGGCTTCCCCCTGCACGCAACGACTCGGAGTGCACAGGGTGATGGCCCAAGACCTCTGAGCGCTTAGGATGTAGACCGACGGGGACCTCTCTGCTGAGCTCTAGGTAGGGTTGCGATGTGTCGTTTGGCCGAGGCCGGGCATGACCCAGGAAAGTGTGTCCGGCCGGAGTTAATCGAGCGTGTTGGGTAAGTTGGTGCACCCCTGCAGGGAAGAAAACTTCTATCGATAGCCGGTCCTACGGTAAAGGACACTCGGAGTTGTATCCTGATTGATACAATTAGAACTTGATACTTGGATACTATGGCTCTGGGATTGCTTCTCGCAGGGAGTCGAGAAGGGATCTCAGAACGAGGTTGATGACTGTATGGCTCTGGGATTGCTTTCTCGCAGGGAGTCGAGAAAGGATCTCTGGGTGAGGTTGAGACTTAATGATACTGCTACATTATATGGTACTGCTCTACTCTCTTCTAATGCTGCAAGACCTCTGAAGATGCTAGTCTTTGATAGGACTAGGCCTTCTCTCTATTCTGGCATTTCTGCAGCCCAGTCCATATATACAGCCTCTCTTTGAAATTGTTGCATATGTAGTGTAGATCCTTGCTTGCTGAGTACTTCTGAGTACTCACGGTTGCTTTGTTTTCCTTTTTCTCCCCATGTCAGTTTGTCGTGACCAAGATGATGGAGCCCCTGAGACAGATGCCCCGTCGATCGGCTACTACTACTACCCAGAGGATGGATACTACTTCGAGCTTGCCATCGACCAGGAGTAGGATTCGGAGGGTCCCAGGCAGGAGGCCTGCGCCTTTCGATCGTAGTGTTTTATTTTGCCCCGCCTTTCTAAAGGCCTTTCTGTTTCTCTTTTAATATCTGTACTTAGATATCTGATGCTTTCGCTGACGCTTGTACGCAAGCTTATGTATTCGAGCCCTCGAGGCCCCTGGCTTGTAATATAAAGCTTGTATGACTTTATTTATGTTTTAGAGTTGTGTTGTGATATCTTCCCGTGAGTCCTTAGGCTTGATCGTGTGCATTTGCGTGTATGATTAGTACACGATTGAGCCGGGGGCGTCACAATTACTTACTAGTTGTCCTGAGCTGTTGCAATATGTGTCCAGTATATTCTTTAAGGTAGTAGCACATTGTGTATTTGCCTTCATTAGTATCAATGAGTCATCAGCAAATAGGAGATGTGAAATAGTAGGTGCACTCTTGCATACCTTGATACCTTCTAGGTTACCAATCTCTTCCTCATGTGCTAGCATACTAGACAAGCCTTCCGAACACAACAAAAAGAGGTACGGGGACAATGGATCGCCCTGCCGTAAACCTCTAGTGGGAAAAAAATTCTTCTGTCTCAGTGTTGTTAAATCTCACCTTATAGTTGACAGAAGATACACACTCCATTATCATTTGGACCCACTGCTCATGACAACCCATTTTCCGCATCATTTTCTCCAGAAAACTCCATTCAACCCTGTCATAGGCCTTGTTCATATCCAGTTTGACAGCACAATAAGCCCCTAGACCATGGGTTTTCTTCTTTATAGTATGAAAACATTCATATGCCACCAACACATTGTCCGTGATGAGCCTTCCTGGAACAAAAGCGCTCTGTGTTGGGGAAATAATCTCTGGCAAGATTCTCTTAAGTCTGTTAGCCATCATCTTTGAGATAATTTTATATACCACATTACATAGGCTAATTGGTCTGTACTGTGTAATGACCTCCGGGCTGTCGACTTTCGGAATCAACACTATGTTTGTAGAGTTCCAACCAGTGGGTATTTTCCTCTGCCTAATAGCTTCAAGAACTTCATCAGTTAATTCATCTCCCAGGATATGCCAAAAACGCTTGAAAAATACTGCATGCAGACCATCTGGCCCCGGGGCTTTCATATCCCCTATCTGGAAGAGAGCCTTCCGTACATCATCACGCGTATACGGTGAATTAAGAAATTCATTCATCTCAGGAGTAACAAGAGTTTTAACAGAAGATATCAATCCTTCGTCTATCTCTCCCGAACCAGAAGTAAAAAGGTTCCGAAAATAGTCGGTAACATGGGGCTTGAGATTATCGTTACCTTCTACCCATAGTTGACTGTCATTTTTTAATTTCTTTATCAAATTTCGACGCCTCCTGGCCGAAGCGAACTGTTGGAAATAAGATGAATTCCTATCCCCACGTCGAAGCCAATTAACTCGCCCCCTCTGAGCCCAATATATCTCATCTTGCTCAAGTAAATTTTCAATAAGAACTGACAGCTCCTTCTGTTTCATTTTGGATTCAGTGGTATATGGTTCTCGCATCAATGCCTCAAGTTCGTTCTGCGCCTTTCGGAGCCTCGCCTGAGGTGCCTTCAAGACACGGCGGTCCCAGACATGCAGGTCCCGGTGCACTGAGTTCAGCTTGTCCCTCGCCGTAGGACAAAGGCCGAGGTGTACAGCTTTTTGCCAAGCAGTCTTGACAATTTCCTCCACAGATTCTTCAGCAAGCCACCTTGCTTCAAACTTCATCTCACGCCTCGACCGAGTTTCTGCCACACCAGCAAGATGTTCAGTGTCTAGCAATATGGGCCTGTGGTCAGACTTCCCCATCTCTAAATTACATAGTCCGGCGTAGGGGTGGGCTTGCGACCATGTAGCATTGGCCACCGCCCTGTCGAGTCTTTCCCGTAATCCGCCACGAAACCAAGTGAATATATCCCCTTCATATCCAACATCCTCAAGCGAGCAGTCTGACAGTGCATCCTGAAACGCCTTGAGGCGCGAGTGGTTTCGGGGAGCCCCTCCGTACTTTTCCGACGAGTAAAGAATTTCGTTGAAATCTCCTATGACGATCCAAGGCAGTGCCGACTGGGCATGAAGATCACGCAAATTTCGGTAGGTCCGATCCTTATGTTCCCAGCTGGGCTCGCCATATATCCTGGTCATCCTCCACATTTGCCCATCCGATTCCTCAACCGACACATCAATGAATTCCAAGGTGGTAGCTCGGGAGTAGATCCTAACCTCCTTCTTCCAAGCTAACAGGAGCCCACCTTTTCGTCCATCCAAACATGGTGCCACCAATTTGTGATCCATCTTTAGCTTTCTCCTCAAATCTTCTGCCCTAGCTTCGTCCAGGTGCGTCTCGGATAGAAAAAACGCATCTGGGTTATAACGCCTCTGGAAATCCATAAGCGACCGAACTGTCGGGGCGCCGAGAAGGCCCCGACAGTTCCAGCTCAGAAGTTTCATTGCTCCCGGCGATCCTCCAGAACGGAGGACGCCGATAACATGTTGACATCGTCATTCCAAGAAGCAGACTTTGCCTGAATTCTGCCCGCCACAACCCCATAAGCAACAGATGTCAGGGTTGGTTCCAAGTTGGAGATGTATACACCCCGATCAGGTGGTCTTTTCCTCCTACGAGTTGACCCTTCCCCAAATGCGTGGTGATCTTTCCCACCCAACGAACTGGGAAGTACAAAATCCTCCAACAGTGTTAAGTTCCGGCCAAAAGTGTTAATCTTAGTAACCGCACTTGTATATGCTCCGTACAGGCCACGACCTCCATGGTGCCAGCGGCCAAAGTATGCAGATTTCATGAACTGAAGAAACTGAATTTTATGCCTTATGTCCCATGTTGTGGGCAGGTAATCATAATACCACGAGTCCCCGTAGATCTCATGGTTGTTCACTCGAGCGATCAGCAACCAGCAGGATCCAACCAACACCAAGCTCGCCCCTGCCAGTCCCGACGCCTCTCTGTCGGCCATCTTTTCCCTAACCCGAAGAACAGATCACCGGGTATTTTGAGGAACCCTAAGTCCGCCGTCTACCCTTGACGAGTTAGCCAAGACTAGGTAGCGATCCAAGGATCGCCCCAAGATCAATACGAGCCAACTCCTGCGAAGGATCTCCGGCGGCAGGGGAGAGAAAACTCAACGGCGGCGAGATCGCCCCGAGAGGACAAAGAACCCTAAACGAGAGGGTATTTTTTTAAGGTGCTGCCCCATAATGCTCAAGAAAAAACCTCTTGCCTCCTCGATCCGGCCCGATCCTGTGGGTCCATGCCGAGCGGATCCCTGGTATTACTTTAGGCTTCCTTTGATTCACGGGATTTTTGTAGCATTTTCATAGGATTGCAATCCTATGGATTTTTTCCTCTGCTGATCGTTTGATTTACAGGAATAGAAATCTTCGGAATCAATCCTACGAAACTTTCCCTTCTCTATTTCACAGCAAAGTTTCCAAGAGGTCGGATCTCTCGGAAAGAATCCTGGCGGGAAAAAAGAGAGCGCGCGCCCCGCTTGCTCACATGTGCGCTCAGTTTTCGCGGAAATAATAAGTGGCGCAACTTCTCACGACACCCTCACAAAAAACAGAGCACCGCTTTGCCCATTCCCTTTCGCGTCGACCTAGTCGTGCTGCGCCCGGCCACCCGGCCTTCTGCCCAGCTCCTCGGCCGGCCGCCCAGCCTTCTGCTCAGCTCCTCTGCCGGCCTCCTTGCTTTTCTTCCGTCCTGGATGTCCAGCAACAAGGTACGTTGGAGGCAACTCAAAAGCCAGATCCGGTCCTCCCTTGCTTCCCATGATTTCTAGCTATTATACACATATATTAGATTGATTTGTTTAGCATTGGCTTGCGATCTGTAGCTTCTTTCCATTTTTTTCAGATCGAGCTTATTATTTCAGGATTTGGGGATTTTCTTTGTAGCTATTAGGTCAAAAAAGAAATCTCAGATTTGTGTAAATTCTCAATTCACTATGTCCTGGCTAATATCTGGCCCGTTTATTTCGCAATTGACTTCTGCGACTGCATCCTGATGGTGCCCATATTGTTAATTTTCCTCTGGTTCCTTGGCACTATATGAGCAGCATGAGCCAATTTTGTTCATAGCTATTGGCCTGTAAAAGATGTACGCTAACAATTTGATGCATGCAGATGGCTGATCTACATTGCTTGTCTGAGCGACAAGGCCATCATCTGCAATCAAATGGGGCAATTGATCTTCAAGTTGATGGTGGGACTATAGCTCTTCATCCAGAAATAGGTATGTTCTGAAGTTTCGGTGACACCGATAAATTAAGATGTGCAATTTTATTTTTTTTGTGATGTGTTACTGATCTAGAAACTAAAATTTTCCACTTATGTTGAATATTTAGGAATCACAAAAGGTAACTCTCGAGCCAAATGGAGTCATCAAATGAAGTTGTACCTTATTAGACTTCTAAAAGATCACGACATGCCTGGTTTTCAGATACATAATGCATGGAGCAAGGAGGCATGGAATAATATTCTTCGTCAACTAAATCAAAAGTTTGATCAATCATTTACTCTCACCCAAGTCAAACAAAAGGAGCAAGATTTGAAGAGAGACTATCGTACTGTGAAAGAGTTGTTGGATGAAAGTGGCTTTGGATGGGATAAGGACAGAAAAATGGTAGATGCACCTGATAGTGTTTGGGCAAGCTTTACTGCTCGTAAGAACAGCAAGGATACTCTCCACTGGAAAGAAAGATCATTCCCATTTTATGAAGAATTAGCTACACTCTATGAAGGTGACTTCAACATAATATTCACATTTCCATTGCAGCCTACCCTTTGTATATAATGTTTGATTGTTCTAAACAAGTCTCTGTAACTATTCTCTAGGTCGTTATGCTGAAGGTAGAACACGTCAAGGCAAGGACCACTATACTAACAAGTCTAAAGAAAGGAAGCATGCACCAGTACTCTCATCACAGTCGACGCAGATGACTGATCTTGATCAATCACCATCACCTACTATGCCAGTTACAGGTGAGTCGGATATGCGGTTTACTTCAGATGAAGAACTAGAGGAGGCCAACTTGGATTCTCCCCCGCACCTATCTACACCTATTCAGCACGTGCAGGCCCCACCAAGTTCCACACAAACAAAGAAACATGACACTAGGCGTGGGAAAAAACAGAAACGTAGTGCTACTGACGACTTCCATGAGAAGTATCTAAAACTGAAGAAGGAAGAAATTGATCGATTTGCTGCCATCGAGGAGAAGAAGCTAGAGGACCCCTACAGTATCAACAAGTGCATCACAACAATTGAAGGGGTGGAAGGTCTACAACTAGGAGATATGTTGATGGCATCAGATATCTTCAAATGCAAGGAGAACAGGGAAGTTTTCTTGTCATATTCTACTAATGAACTACGGCTGGCTTGGCTTAAAAGAGAGATTGCACGCGCCCAAACAAATCATCAAAACTAGCCATTGTAGTGATCCACTAAGATCAGAGGTCATATTTTAGGGAAGCTTTTGGTCTGTAGGCGTCAGATACTTTTGTCTAGTTCAATTGGTCACAGAACTGACCCACAACTGACCATGATGGTTTAGTATATTTTGGTAGGTATGTCCAAGAATGGTATTACAACTTGTAGTGCCATATTTCAAGTACATGAATGGTAGCAGAACTTGGATAACATATTACATATTCTAAGATCTTTGTGATACATATTGTGCCCACATTTGCTGTGCTATATAATCTCGCTTTTGATTCCCAGCTTCTCTAGAGTAATTAAATGCATGTATATCATTATGATAGTTGTGGTCTCCACTTGGCACATCAACAAATTGTTCTTGATCAATCTCCACAGTAGTATTCTCAGGCCAAGATAAATCTCCATCATGCAAACGTGTGAAATTGTGCAACACACGACTAGCTACTGATATGTCAATTTGTTTGGTAACCGAGTAATGTGAAGCCACTCTTAATATCGGAAATCTCATTTTTAGTATACCAATAATCCTCTCAATATGATTCCGGAGTTGTGCATGCCGTAGGTTGAACAATTCCTTGTAATTTCTTGGCCTTTGGCGAACTCTTCCTTGTTCTTGTAAGTGGTATCTAGTACCACGATATGGAGCCAAAAATTGTGGTGTATTTGCATAACCAGCATCTACAAGGTAAAATTTTCTGGGGGGTACTTGAAAACCATGGTTAAGTGCATCTTGTAGGACTCTTGCATCTGAAGCCAATCCCTCCCATCCAGCATGCACATGCACAAACTTCATGTCAAAATCACATGCTACGATAACATTTTGTGACAATGTTTGCTTCCTATTGCGATATGGTTCTTGCTCATGAACAGGTAATTCCAATGGAATATGTGTACCATCTATAGCGCCGATGCAATCCTACATAAATACAAGTATGTAAGCAATATAATCTTCTCTGTAAAATCTTGAAATTATGTTGTTTGAACTTGACCATAAGCATTTATACATACCATAAAAAAAGGGTAGAACTTCTGTTTACTTAATATTGGATGCGGGTGTAGGGAAGGTGGACGTATGTATACAGAATAGAGTTCCGTAATTGCACTGAGCACTTCTCCAAAATAGTAACTGATTGTTTGTCCACTATGCTGAAACCAATCTGCCAAAGTATCATTTGTTGCATTCTTAGATAATGCATACAAAAATATAGCAACTTGTTCCTCTACCGAGACATCTCTTCCATCAACAAGGCGATTATTCTCACGTAGTTTCCGAACCAAAGTTTGAAATATATCAGTCTCCATCCTGAAGTGCCTTTTGCATAGGTCTTCATGTCCATTTAAAATTTCGTTTACACGTCGTGCGCCTGTAAGTATTGAAGTGTGCATAGGTCTTCTTGATGAATGTGATTGTTCTCCTAAAGTAGGAAGAACAAAAAGAGCAAACTCATCCTCACTTTTTGATCTACGACAGTAGCTCGGATCCATTGGTTGTTATGACAAACAAGCCTGTGGAAAATTACTGAGTTACATCATAACTTTGCAAGTTTAAATATAAACTTCTTAATTAGTCTAGTTAGACTTCTAAATTTATTGGTCGATCAACAAGGCTTAACTCTGGCATGCTAGTCGCTTGGTCATAGTCTAGATTCTTTTCGCACATAACTCATACAGCTCAGTGCATATCATTTGAACTGGGTGATGATATTAGAACAACTAATATGATATTTCTTTCCTTGTTTTTACCTCTATGTATATATTTGAATCAGTTACAGAATACAGGAACTAAAAATGAATATGGCTTCTCATGGTGATGGTAGTTGGTGACATGATAATCTGGGTGGCTGGCTAGGATGAAAATTGTACCCAGGGAACTAAAAAAGCCATGGCACTGTCGATTTGCTAGATACGCACTGGATGACCAGCGGCAGCAAAGAGAACTTGTGCAGGAGAAGAACTAACCTCAGATTTGAGAGATAAACAAGCAAGTACAGGAAAGGGGACATGTACAGGAGAAGAACTAACCTCAGATTTCATAGACGATCAAGCAAGTATGATGAGAACTTCAGTTATCACTAGCAAAGACTTGCACGTAAACTATCTGGTGCATATGAATCGGTACTTGTTCTTACGGCTGTATGAAGTGCAGAGCTTGTAAAAGTGCAGAGCTTGTAAAAGTGCAGAGTTTGTAAAAAAGAAACTTTGTGCTTGCATTTATACTTGTTGCAGCCTAACGGCTAGCTGACCAACGGATACTTGTTTGAATGCACACCCTTCAAAATAATATTATTATACTACTCAGAATTCCTATGGTTTTCCTGTGCTCCCATCAAGCACACTTGTGCCAATTCCTCTGTTTTCCATTCCCATAGGATTCAGCTGGACAGGGCATGTCAATCCTCCATTGTTCCTATCCTTTGAATCAAAGAAGCTCTTAGTCGGCTGGAGGGCATCAATCGAGTGGTCCGCTCTTGTTGGCTTGTACTCACTCCGTGTGAGCTTTTTTTGGGGCAAATTTCATAATTTTTTCTGCGTGAATCTCGTTCAATATAGAAACATATGCAATCCCATCACCAACGGAGACCACTCGACCGACCTCATCCACTTGAACATTCTTTTGCAGGGTTTTCAAGAAAGTCTCTTGTCATTTTTTATTCTATCAATGGACAGAATCCGAAAACAAAATTAGTTATTCTTCGTCTACGAATATCCAAATGTTTACACCTAATACTTCATAGATAGTTTGAATTGGATAGCAGCAATAATCAATTTTACCACGAATTGTTTGGAGAGGAAGTCTATCCTTTTAATGAATTCGGCATGTCCAATTTATTTTCCTCCGACGACCTGCAATTTTTATTTTTACTCCCCTTAAATCTTCTTTTTTCGGTTAATTCAATGGCTTTTTTTCATTGCTTTTCGGCAAATATTCGGTCCCACAAAGCCCAAGTTGCTTTGCAAACTTCTCGTTAATGCTTGGCTTCCGAAAACCTAAATCAGTAGCCTGGCAAGGGATATCATTTGAGTTCTTGACTTTTCTCTTCCCTATTTTGAATTTGGGGGCGCTCTGTCTGAGTTTATTATGTATGTTAGAGCATTTACAGTCGGGCGCCTCAAACCCATCTCATACGTTCGGGCAGGTCGCCCGGCCACTGTCCGGTTGCGATTTTTTGACCCAGACGGCCCCCTCAAACGCCCGAGCTAACCGGCACCCCTCATATCCAGTCAAAATATGGGGCGGATATGGGGGCGCCCGGGCATGCCCGCCACGTTGGACCCGGCTCACGTTGGCCCTCCCGAACCCACATAAATTCCTCCCCATCCGCTCGTCGGACTAAACCCTAGCCACTTCACGCCCTTCCCTCCACTCCCCTCCGCCACCCAAGCTCGTCTCCGGATCCTTCTGGCCATCTCTGGCATGGCGGGCAGCGGATCTGAGTCCTTCGCCTCCAGATCCGTCGACCCCGAACTCATCCCACGCGGCCCCGAGGAGGAGATGGCCGTCCGGTTTGCGCTCCACCGCGCCCGGGAGGATGCCCGTGCACGGCAGCGATCTGACTCCTTCCGTCGGGAATCAATTGTGTCCGCCCAAATGGCGCATGGATCTGGCGCTAGTCTAGCTGTAGCTGCCTCGCCGGAGGCCGTGCGGTCCGTCTGGCGTCCAAATGCGTTGGCGGACGCGCAACCCCTCCGTTGGCGCGCCGAGCATGGAGACACAAGCCTCATCCGACGAGGCCATGGCACGCCGTGCCCGCCGTGCAAGGCACCGGGCGTGGGAGGAGGCGGCATCCCTCGCGGCGGTGGACGTCGGCGAGGCGGAGTCGCATTCTCCGGCACCCCGTATGGCGCATCAGTCCGGGCGCCGCAGCCGCATCGTCGTCGACATTCGCGGCTCGTCCCAAGATGGATCCGTCATTGATCTGACGTCCACCGGCACCGTTCGGGTTCCGGGCTCCGACCAGGAATTGTAGGGCATGGGAGATGGCGTCGCCTTGAGTCCCGTGAGCCGGCTCGTGTCCCATGCCCTGCTCTACCTTGCCGACAACCGGACCAACACTCTGAGGAGCGCAGTCGGCCGCCGGACATGGCCAGGGCGGAGCCGGGCGAGCGGGGAGCAGAACCGGGCGAGCTCCACTTAAATTAGGTTTCACATTGCATGTAATAATATGGATTTGAGGTTTCTAATTTGAGGTATCCGGATGTGGAATGCATTTTTTGAGGCGTGACCGGTCACTGTCCGGGGATGCACCCGGGCACGTCCGCGGGCGTTTAAGGGGTTGGATTTGCCAAGTCCGGCTGTAGATGCTCTGACTAGTCTATGTTACTACCTCTATAGTGGGGAGTAACATATGTGTGGTGTCATGCAACATTTCGGTTATTAGGTTGTAGACTCATATTGTCTTGGTACGGTGGAGATAAGTATTTCCCTCAGTTAAGAACCAAGGTTATCAATCCAGTAGAAGAACCCCGCGACACCTCGTGAACATCACCTGTTGGGGATACAAATAATAGGTAGGCCCATGAAGGGTCAAAGTATCATAAAGCATGGGGCCCATACGACAGATGGGTCCAGCTCAATTTCATACATATATGAAGCTACTCAGATGATATGTATGTCAACACTACTCGGATGACGTCCATGCCAGCATCACTCGGACAATCAACATACCATCCACTCGGACGACCATCAACTCACTCGGACGTATGAAGACCAATAGTCAGTGTGGCGGTTTCGTAGTGGGCTAATATTATGGCATTGATGCTCCACTTTGCAACATAAGAGGTGAGGGGGTAGTGCACTCTGTATAAGCCACCCCCACCACTAGACTTGGGGCGGGCTCATTCTTCTCCCCTGGCTCCCTCACAATTAGTCTCAGGACTTAGATCAGGCATGGAGATCCATTCTTCCGTCTCTCACACATTGTAATCTTCGGATTTATACTCAGATAAAACAAAGCCTCTCTAGAGCACGAGACGTATGGCGCTGTTATCTCCACCGCGAGAGGCCCGAACTCGCTAAAATCATTCGTACCACCCATTTGCATCTCGATAGACCATGATCCTTTACCCTACCCCTTTCTACTGTCAAAATCGTTTTCACGACAGTTGGCGCCCATCATGAGGCATGGCGTCTATCGAACCATGATGCGGACGGTTTGTATCCATTCTTACATCTATTCCCTATTTTACTTGTGATGCGTCTCGCCTTTTGCCAAGAACAGGGTCATCTTTGGCCTCATGTTCGAACGCCGTCACCGCTCTTCCACGCATGGTCGCCACACGTGCGGACGAAGAGGCGAAGGGATCGGTCCCGTCCGACTCCCGGAGCGGCGAAATGTTGCGTCGCGCTCGCCCGCCCTGCGACGCGCTTGCCGGCTCCGCATCGCGTTTGCCAGCCTCACGCTACGCTCACCGGCCCAGCGCCGCACTAGCTCGTCCCGCAACGTGTTGACCGCCCCGCAACGAGCTCGTCGACCCTGCCCCGCGCTTGCCGGCCCCGCGCCGCGCTCGCCGACCCTCGCTTACATCGTCGGCAGCACACGCTGCTTCGTCACATGTGCCTTTTTCATTTGCATCGTCTACGTGAGAGTACGTAACCCTCTAACCCAAGTGCATGCCATGGGCCAGTTACCATTTCACTAAGATAATAACCTTATTAGGCTTTGTTCGGTTCCATGGGAACCAAACCTCCAGAGGATTATACCCACACAGGGATTTGGTGACACCCACCCCGTCACCCAATCTCCTAACCCACAATCCCTTCTAATCCCTGTATACTATTGTCTATTCGGTTAGTCCCAGCAACCAGAAGTCATTATCCAAGAAGCAGACTAAGAACCCTAGAAATTAGAGGATGAGGGGAAGAAAAATAGGAGGAGGAGCGCAGGCTTATTGGTCCACCGTCGGGGAAGAAGCATGCTGATGATGGGGTCGTTGTGGTCGCCATAAAGCTCGCGGTGGTTCTGATGGGGAACGTTGCATGAAAATAAAAAAAATCCGACGTAACACCAAAGATCTAATCTAGGAAATGCATAGCTACGCGAGGGGAGTGTGTCTACATACCCTTGTAGACCGAAAGCAGAAGCGTATATAACGCGGTTGATGTAGTCTTACTCTTCGCGATCCAATCACGATCCAATCCGATCTAGCACCGAACGGACGGCACCTCTGTGTTCAGCGCACGTGCGGCTCGATGACGTCTCCTCCTTCTTGATCCAGCAAGCAAGAGAGGAGAAGTAGATGGGATCTCAACTAGCATGACGGCGTGGTGGAGATGGTGGTGGTGCAATCCCGGCAGGGCTTCGCCAAACGCTGCCGGAACCAATTTGAGGAGAAAATGGAGTTTTGGGAGAGGTAGGGCTGCCGCCGGGGCATGGGATTTGGTGTGTCCAGCCCCTACCTCTCCCCCACTATTTATAGGACGCAAGGGGAAGGGTTGGGGCGCAGACTTGGCCCCTCCTCCAAGGGAGGTGGTGCGGCCAGGCCTTGGGAGGTTTCATCCCTTCCCAAGGCACCTCGGGGGGTGCCTTCCACCCTTAGGACTCTTCACCTCTCCTCTCTCTTGGCACATGGGCCCCTTAGGACTGGTTCCCTTGGCCCATGTAGGCTAGGACGCCCTCCCTACAGCCCATGTGGGCCCCCGGGGCATGTGGACCCCCCCCGGTGGACCCCCGGACCCCTTTCGGCACTCTCGGTACAATACCGATAATGCCTGAAACCTTTCCGGCGACCAAAACAGGGCTTCCTATATATAAATATTTACCTACGGACCATTCGGAGCTCCTCGTGACATCCGGGATCTTATCCGGGACTCCGAACAACATTCGGTCACCAACGTACATATCCCAATACTACTCTAGCGTCACCGAACGTTAAGCGGGTGGACCCTACGGGTTCGAGAATAATGTAGACATGACCGAGACACCTCTCCGGTCAATAACCAATAGCGGGACCTGGATGCCCATATTGGTTCCTACATATTCCATGAAGATCTTTATCGGTTGAACCACGACGTCAAGGATTCTGTCAATTCTGTATGCAATTCCCTTTGTCCAACGATGTGTTACTTGCCCGAGATTCGATCGTCGGTATCTCCATACCTAGTTCAATCTCGTTACCGACAAGTCTCTTTACTCATTCTGTAATGCAAGATCCCGTGACTAACTCATTAGGCACATTGCTTGCAAGCTCTCTATGATGTTGTATTACCGAGAGGGCCCAGAGATATCTCTCCATCACACGGAGCGACAAATTCCAGTCTCGATCCGTGCTCACCCAACAGACACCTTCAGAGATACCTGTAGAGCACCTTTATGATCACCCAGTTACGAAGTGACATTTGGATACACACTAAGTATTCCTCCGGTGTCAGGGAGTTGCACGATCTCATGGTCTAAGGAACAAATACTTGACATGAAGAAAGCTATAGCAAATAACTTAAACGATATGATGCTAAGCTTACGGTTGGGTCTAGTCCATCACATCATTCTCCTAATGATGTGATCCTGTTATCAAATGACAACTCATGTCTATGGTTAGTAAACCATAACCATCTTTGATCAACGAGCTAGTCTAGTAGAGGCTTACTAGGGACACGGTGTAGTTTATGTATTCACACATGTATTTAAGTTTCTGGTCAACACAATTCTAGCATGAATAATAAACATTTATCATGAACGGGAAATATGATAATAACCAATTTATTATTGCCTCTAGGGCATATTTCCAACAGCCTCCCACTTGCACTAGAGTCAATAATCTAGTTCACATAGCCATGTGATTAACACCCAATGAGTTCTGGGGTTTGATCATGTTTTGCTTGTGAGAGAGGTTTTAGTCAACGGGTCTGTAACATTCAGATCCATGTGTACTTTGCAAATCTCTATGTCATACTATAGATGCCTCTACCACGCTCCACTTGGAGCTATTCCAAATGACTGCTCCACTATACGTATCCGGTTTGCGACTCGGGGTCATCTGGATCGGTGTCAAAGCTTGCATCGACGTAACCCTTTACGATGAACTCTTTATCACCTCCATAATCGAGAAACATTTCCTTAGTCCTCTAAGGATAATTTTGACCGTTGTCTAGTGACCCACTCCTGGATCACTCTTGTACCCCCTTGCCAGACTCATGACAAGGCACACATCAAGTATGGCACACAGCATGGCATACATTACAGAGCCTATGGCTGAAGCATAGGGGATGACTTTCATCCTTTCTGTTTCTTCTGTCGTGGTCGAGCCTTGAGTCTTACTCAACTTCACACCTTACAATATAGGAAAGAACTCCTTCTTTGACAAATCTATTTTGAACTCCTTCAAAATCTTGTCAAGGTATGTGCTCTGTGAAAATCTTATCAGGCGTCTTGATCTATCTCTATAGATCTTCATACCCAATATGTAAGCAGCTTTACCCAGGTCTTTCTTTGAAAAACTCCTTTCAAACAACCCTTTATGCTTTACAGAAATTCTACATCATTTCCAATCAACAATATGTCATCCACATATACTATCAGAAATGCTATAGAGCTCCCACTCACTTTCTTGTAAATACAAGTTTCTTCATAAACTTCTTATAAACCCAAAAGCTTTGATCACATCATCAAAGCGTATATTCCAACTCCGAGATGCTTGCACCAGTCCATAGATGGATCGATGGAGCTTGCATACCTTTTTATCATCCTTAGGATCCATAAAACCTTTAGGTTCATATACAACTCTTCCTTAAGGAAAGCGATTTTCACATCCATCTGCCAGATTTCATAATTTTAAAAATTCAGCAATTGCTAACATAATTCTAACAGACTTAAGCATCTCTACGGGTGAGAAAGTCTCATCGTAGTCAAATCCTTGAACTTCTCGGAAACCCTTTGTGACAAGCCGAGCTTTATAGGCGGTGACATTACCATCAGCGTCTGTCTTCTTCTTAAAGATCCATTTATTCTCAATGGCTTGCCGATCAACGGGCAAGTCCACCAAAGTCCATACTTTCTTTTCATACATGGATCCTATCTCGGATTTCATGGCCTCAAGCCATTTGTCAGAATCCGGGCTCATCATTGCGGCTTCATAGTTCGTAGGTTCGCCGTTGTCTAACAACATGACTTCCAGGACGGGATTACCGTACTACTATGGGCCTACGAAGTTCAGTAGTAACTTGATCCGAAGTTTCATGATCATCATCATTAACTTTCTCTCCGGTTGGTGTAGGCATCATGGAAACTGCTTTCTGTGACGTGCTACTCTCCAGTTCAAGAGAAGCTACAATTACCTCATCAAGTTCTACTTTCCTCCCACTCACTTCTTTCGAGAGAAACTCCTTCTCTAGAAAGGACCCATTCTTAGCAACAAAAATCTTGCCCTTGGATCTGTGATAGAAGGTATACTCAATGGTCTCTTTAGGGTATCCTATGAAGACGCACTTCTCTGCTTTGGGTTCGAGCTTATCAGGCTGAAGCCTTTTGACATAAATGTCGCATCCCCAAACTTTAAGAAACGACAACTTAGGTTTCTTGCCAAACCATAATTCATACGGTGTCATCTCAACGGATTTAGACGGTGCCCTATTTAAAGTGAATGCGGCTGTCTCTAATGCATAACCCCAAAACTATAGTGGCAAATGAGTAAGAGACATCATAGAATGCACCATATCCAATAAATTCCGGTTACGATGTTCGGACACACCATTACACTGTGGTGTTCCATGTGGCGTGAGTTGTGAAACAATTCCACATTGTGTTAAATGAGCGCCAAACTCGTAACTCAAATATTCACCTCCACGATGAGTTCGTAGAAACTTTATTTTCTTGTTACGACGATTCTCCACTTCACTCTGAAATTCCTTGAACTTTTCAAATGTTTCAGACTTGTGTTTTATTAAGTAAATATACCCATATCTACTCAAATCATCCGTGAAGGTTAGAAAATAAGGATATCCACCGCGTGCTTCAACACTCATCGGGCCGCATACATCAGTATGTATTATTTTCAATAAGTCACTAGCCCGCTCCATTGTTCCGAAAAACGGGGTTTTAGTCATCTTGCCCATGAGGCATGGTTCACATGTATCAAATGATCCATAATCAAGTGATTCCAAAAGTCCATCAGCATGGAGTTTCTTCATGCGCTTTACACCAATATGACCTAAGCGACAGTGCCACAAATATGTGGTACTATCATTATTAACTTTGCATCTTTTGGCATCAATATTATGAATATGTGTATCACTACAATCGAGATTCAACAAAAATAAACCATTCACAAGGGGTGCATGACCATAAAAGATACTCCCTCTGTAAAATAATATAAGAGCATTTAGATCACTAAAGTAGTGTTCTAAACACTCTTATATTAGTTTACGGAGGGAGTATTACTCATATAAATAATCATTATTCTCTGACTTAAATGAATAACCGTCTTGCAATAAACAATATCTAGATATAATGTTTTATGCTCAACGCAAGCACCAAATAACCATTATTTAGGTTTAATACTAATCCCGAAGGTATTACGAGCGTACCGATGGTGATCATATCAACCTTGGAGACACTTCCAACACTCATCGTCACCTCACCCCCAGCTAGTCTCCGTTACTCTGCAGCTCCTGCTCTGAGTTACTAATATTAGCAACTGAATCAATATCAAATACCCAGACGCTACTATGAGCACTAGTGAGGTACACATCAATAACATGTATATCAAATATACCTTTGTTGATGTTGCCAGCCTTCTTATCTGCCAAGCACTTAGGGTAGTTCCGCTTCCAATGACCATTCCCCTTGTAATAGAAGACTTAGTCTCAGGTTTGTGTCTAGCCTTGGGTTTCTTCATGGGAGCGGAAACTGACTTGCCATTCTTCTTGAAGTTCCCTTTCTTTCCCTTGCCTTTCTTGAAACTAGTGGTCTTATTAACAATCAACACTTGATGCTTTTTCTTGATTTCTACCTCCGCGGCCTTAAGCATCGCGAATAGCTCAGGGATCGTCTTCTCCGTCCCTTGCATATTATATTTCATCACGAAGCCCTTATGGCTTGGTGGCAGTGACTGGAAAACTTTGTCAACCGTTGTCTTATCTGGAAGATTAACTCCCACTTGATTCAAGCGATTGTAGCACCCAGACACTCTGAGCACATGCTCACTAACTGAGTTGTTCTCCTCCATCTTGCAGGCAAAGAATTTGTCAGAGGTCTTATACCTCTCAATACGGGCATGAGCTTGAAATACCAATTTCAACTCTTGGAACATCTCATATGCTCCGTGGCGTTCAAAACATCTTTGGGGCCCTTATTTCTAAGCCGTAAAGCATGGCGCACTGAACTATCAAGTAGTCGTCAGAACGCGTCTGCCAGACGTTCACAACATCCACAGACGACGCTATAGGGGTTGGCACACCGAGCGGTGCATCAAGGACATAAGCCTTCTGTGCAGCAGTGAGGACAATCCTCAGACTACGGACCTAGTCCGCATAATTGCTTACAATATCTTTCAACTTAGTCTTTCTCTAGGAACATATTAAAAACAGGGAGCAATAGCACGAGCTACTGATCTACAACATAATTTGCAAAGACAATTTAGACTATGTTCATGATAATTAGTTCACTTAATCAAATTACTAATGAACTCCCACTTAAATCAACATCCCTCAAGTTGTCTAAGTGATACATGATCCAAATCAACTAACCCATGTCCGATCATCACATGAGATGGGGTAGTCATCAATGGTGAACATCTCCATGTTGATCATATCTGCTATATGACTCATGTTCGACCTTTCGGTCTCCTGTGTTCCGAGGCCATGTCTGTACATGCTAGGCTCGTCAAGTTTAACCCAAGTATTCTGCATGTGTAAAACTGGCTTACACCTGTTGTATGCGAACGTAGAGTCTATCACACCCGATCATCACGTGGTGCTTCGAAATGACAAACTTTCGCAATGGTGCATACTTAGGGAGAACACATTTATCTTGAAATTAAGTGAAAGGATCATCTTATAATGCTACCGTCGTCCTAAGCAAAATAAGATGCATAAAAGATAAACATCACATGCAATCAAAATATGTGACATGATATGGCCGTCATCATCTTGTGGTTTTGATCTCCATCTCTAAAGCACCGGCATGATCTCCATCATCACCGGCATGACACCATGATATCCATCACCATGATCTCCATCATTGTGTCGTCATGTGGTCGTCTCACCAACTATTGCTTCTAAAACTATTGCTAACGCATAGCGATAAAGTAAAGCAATTACATGGCGTTATTTGTTGACACGCAGGTCATACAATAAATTAAAGACAACACCCTATGGCTCCTGCCGGTTTCCGTACTCATCGACATGCAAGTCGTGGACCTATTACAAAACATGATCATCTCATACTTCAACATATATTACATCACGTTTTGGTAATACCACATCACAACATGCCCTGCAAAAACAAGTTAGACGCCCTCTACTTTGTTGTTGCAATTTTTACGTGGCTGCTAGGGCATACTATAAGAATCGTTCTTATCTACGCAAAACCACAACGGTGATATACAAGTTGCCTTTTAACCTTCTACAAGGACCTCCTTTGTCAAATCAGATTCAACTAAAGTGGGAGAGACAGACACCCGCAAAGCCACTCTTATGCAATACAAGTTGCATGTCAAATAGTGGAACCGATCTCATGTGCGAGGACATGTAAGGTTGGTCCGAGCCGCTTCATCCCACAATACCGCCGAATCCAAATAAGTCAAGGGAAGTAAGCAATTTGAACATCAACAGCCACAACAACTTTTGTTCTACTCGTGCATATACATCTACGCATAGAGCTAGCTCATGATGCCACTGATGGGGAACGTTGCATGAAAATCAAAAAAATTCCTACGTAACACCCAAGATCTAATCTAGGAGATGCATAGCTACGAGAGGGGAGTGTGTCTACATACCCTTGTAGACCGAAAGTGGAAGCGTATATAACGTGGTTGATGTAGTCGTACTCTTCGCGATCCAATCACGATCCAATCCGATCTAGCGCCGAACGGACGGCACCTCCGCGTTCAGCACACGTGCGGCTCGATGATGTCTCCTCCTTCTTGATCCAGCAAGCAAGAGAGGATAAGTAGATGGGATCTCAACCAGCACGATGGCATGGTGGAGATGGTGGTGGTGCAATCCCGGCAGGGCTTCACCAAACGCTGCCGGAACCAATCGTAGGAGAAAACGGAGTTTTGGGAGAGGTAGGGCTGCCGCCGGGGCATGGGATTTGGTGTGTCCAGCCCCTAACTCTCCCCCACTATTTATAGGAGGCAAGGGGAAGGGTTGGGGCGCAGCCTTGGTCCCTCCTCCAAGGGAGGTGATGCGGCCAGGCCTAGGGAGGTTTCCTCCCTTCCCAAGGCACCTCGGGGGGTGCCTTCCACCCTTAGGACTCTTCCCCTCTCCTCTCTCTTGGCGCATGGGCCCCTTAGGGCTGGTTCCCTTGTCCCATGTAGGCTAGGACGCCCTCCCTACAGCCCATGTGGGCCCCGAGGGCAGGTGGACCCCCCGGTGGACCCCCGGACCCCTTTCGGCACTCCCGGTACAATACCGATAATGACCGAAACCTTTTCGGCGACCAAAACAGGACTTCCTATATATAAATCTTTACCTCCGGACCATTCCGGAGCTCCTCGTGATGTCCGGGATCTTATACGGGACTACGAACAACATTCGGTCACCAACGTACATATCCCAATACTACTCTAGCGTCACCGAACGTTAAGCGGGCAGACCCTACGGGTTCGAGAATAATGTAGACATGACCGAGACACCTCTCTGGTCAATAACCAATAGCGGGACCTGTATGCCCATATTCGTTCCTAGATATTCCACGAAAATCTTTATTGGTTGAACCACGATGTCAAGGATTCAGTCAATTCTGTATGCAATTCCCTTTGTCTAGCGATATGTTACTTGCCCGAGATTCGATCGTCGGTATCTCCATACCTAGTTCAATCTCGTTACCGACAAGTCTCTTTACTCATTCCGTAATACAAGATCCCATGACTAACTCATTAGGCACATTGCATGCAAGCTCTCTACAATGTTGTATTACCGAGAGGGCCCAGAGATATCTCTCCGTCACATGGAGCGACAAATTCCGGTCTCGATCCATGCCAACCCAACAGACACCTTCAGAGATACCTGTAGAGCACCTTTATGATCACCCAGTTATGAAGTGATGTTTAGATACACACTAAGTATTCTTCCGATGTCAGGGAGTTGCACGATCTCATGGTCTAAGGAACAGATACTTGACATGAAGAAAGCTATAGCAAACAACTTAAACGATCTGATGCTAAGCTTATGGTTGGGTCTAGTCCATCACATCATTCTCCTAATGATGTGATCCCATTATCAAATGACAACTCATGTCTATGGTTAGTAAACCATAACCATCTTTGATCAACGAGCTAGTTTAGTAGAGGCTTATTAGGGACATAGTGTAGTTTATGTATTCACACATGTATTTAAGTTTCCGGTCAACACAATTCTAGCATGAATAATAAACATTTATCATGAACGGGAAATATGATAATAACCAATTTATTATTGCCTCTAGGGCATATTTCCAACAGGTTCTGCTCTGGGTCGCCGTCGAGCTCGCGCCGCCACTGTTGTTGGATGAGGTGCTACTAGTTGGAGAGGGGATAGGGAGAGGGAGGGGAGGGGAAGTGCCGCTGCCGTCTCCTCCAGCAGCACTACCACTGTCCCTCCTTCTCCGGCGCCGGCGCCGCCATGAATCGAAAGAGGGAGAGAGGGTTGGGGCGACAGAGAGAGAGAGAGAGTAATCGAGCGGGGGTTGCTTTCCACGGGGTGGGAGGAGATGGTTACTTCCCATCCATTTACACGTGGTTTGGGAGAGGTTTGAGCGGGGTTTCATCCCGGCAGGGGCTAACCGAAGGCACGTAGGGGGCAGACCGGGATTGGACCCCGGTCGGGTGAAATCCACGCAAATCGGGGAGGATTGGTGCCTAATCCCCGCGAGGTTGGGTGTAACCGAATGAAGCCTTACTGCTTGTTTGGTTGAGGTGGATTTGAAGGGGATTGAGAGGGATCAAGTCCCCTGCAAGCCAAAATCCCTGCAGATCCCCTCCAATCCACCTTGGGATGGGATAAACCGAACAAAGCCTTAAGCGGCCAATTAGGCGAGGTTCCGTTACCTAATTACGGTGATTGATTGCTTCCGCCTTCTCCGCAAATTAATGGCTTAATTGCTTACCTTTCGGTTTCCACACCAATTAATTTGTGCATGCATGCATGGCCATCTGTGGTCTTTAATCCTTGTAAAATAGCATCCGTGCAGGGACACTGATACGTCTCCAACGTATCTATAATTTATGAAGTATTCATGCCATGTTTACAACAATTTTATATGGTTTTGGTATGATTTGCATGGAACTAACCCGGACTGACGTTGTTTTTAGCATAACTACCGTGGTGTTATTTTTTGTGCAGAAATGAAAGTTCTCCAAATGAGCTGAAACTTTTTGACGATTTTTTTGGAACAAAAGAGACCCCCGAAGCTTCATGGGAGGGCCAGAAGAGCTACGAGGAGGGCACAACCCACCACGGCACGCCAGAGGGGCCTGGCTTGCCCCGGTGGGTTGTGCTCACCTCGAGGCACATCTTAGCGTGAAACCAACGCCAAAAAATCCTATAAATAGAGAAACCATCAGAAATAACCCTAGATCACAAGTTCCGCCGCTACAGGCCTCTGTAGCCACGAAAAACCAATCTAGACCCCATTCTGGCACCCTGCCAGAGGAGGAAATCATCACCGGTGGCCATCTTCATCATCCCGGCGGCCACCATGATGAGGAGGGAGTAGTCCACCCTCGGGGCTGAGGGTTTGTACCAGTAGCTATGTGTTTAATCTCTCTCTCTCGTGTTCTTGAGATGTCACGATCTTGATGTACCGTGGGCTTTGTTAATATAGTTGGATCATATGGTGTTTTCCCCTCTCTATCTTGTTGTGAATTGAGTTTTCCCTTTGAGATTTCATTTTATCGGATTGAATACTTTTATGGATTTGAGAGCACTTGATATATGTCTTGCATATGAATACCCATGGTGACAATGGGGTATCATATTGATTCACTTGATATGTGTTTTGGCACTCAACTCGCGGATTCCCGAGGTGACATTGGGGTAATCTATGCATAGGGGTTGATGCACGTTCTCGTCTTTTGTTTCTCCGGTAGAAATCTTGGGGCACTCTTTGAGGTTCTTTGTGTTGGATCGAGTATTATGAATCTGAAATTGTTTGATGCGTATCGTATAATTAACTCATGGATACTTGTGGTGACATTAGAGTTGGTTGATGCGTATCATATGGTGATATTTTAGTATGAACTCTTGGATAGATCGAACGGAAAGAATAACTTTGCGTTATTTTACCACGAACTCTTGAATAGATCGAATGAAAATAATAACTTTAAGGTGGTTTCGTACCCTACAAACAATTTCTTCTTATGTTCTCCGCTAGATAAGAACTTTGGAGTAATTCTTCATCATACGTTGAGGGATGGTTATATGATCCAATTAGATTAGCATTGTTGAGAGATTGCACTAGCCAAAGTACGGACCCTAGGCCTCATTTTCAAGCATTGCAATACCGTTTGTGCTCCGTTTTATCAGTTGCTACATTGCTGTTTTTTATTGTTCCTATCACAAAAATCAATATTTACTATCATTGCTACGCTTTTATTACCATCTCTTCGCCGAACTAGTGCACCTATACAAATTACCATTGTATTTGATGTGTTGGGGACACAAGAGACTTTTTATTATTTGGTTGCAGGGTTGTTTGAGAGAGACCATTTTCATCCTACGCCTCCCACGGATTGATAAACCTTGGGTCATCCACTTGAGGGGAAATTGCTACGGTCCTACAAAACTCTGCGCTTGGAGGCCCAACACGAGTCTACAAGAATAAAGTTGCATAGTAGACATCAAGCTCTTTTCTGGCGCCGTTGACGGGGAGGTGAGTGCTTGAAGGTATATCTTTAGATCTTGCAATTGAATCTTTTAGTTTATTGTTTTATCACTAGTTTGGTTTATAAAAGAAAACTAAAAAAATGGAATTGAGGTTGCATCATATTGTTCATCTTTATAATGTCTTTCATGAAAATGATTGAAAGGAAAATTGTGCTCAGTTGATAGAGGAAGAATTCTATAAAATATTTGACAAAAAATCTTTGAATGATGAGCGTGATTGCAATATTGTTGGTATGAACTCTTTGAATATCCATGATGCTAACGATATGCAAAGCCATAAGCTTGGGGATGCTATATTTGATGAAGATGATATTTTTAGTCCCCCAAGTTTTGATGAGAAAAAATATTATGATGATAGCATGCCTCCTATTTATGATGATTATATTGATGAAAGTGGATTTGGAGAGGTCATGACTTTAAGTAGTGATGAATCCACTATTTTGGAAGAGGTTTCAATTGACTATGACAACAAAGTTGCTATCTATGATGATTATGCTGATGACATGTATGCTATAAAGAATAATGATAACCATGAAACTTGTCATCATGATTTTAACTTTCAATCCCATGATAGTTATTTTGTTGAGTTTGCTCCCACTACTATTCATGAGAATAAATTTGCTTATGTGGAGAGTAATAAAATTTCTATGCTTGTGGATCATGAAAAGAATGATCTATGTGATAGTTATATTGTTGAATTCATTCATGATGCCACTGAAAATTATTATGAGAGAGGAACATATGCTTTTACATATCTCACGAATATCAAGTTTCCTCTCTATGTGTTGAAAGTTTTGAAGTCATGCTTGTTTTGCCTTCCTATGCTAGTTGATTCTTGTTCCCATAAGTTGTTTGCTCACAAAATCCATATGCATAGGAAGTGGGTTAGGCTTAAATGTGCTTTCCATGTGCTTCATGATGCTCTCTTTGTGTTTCAATTCTTATCTTTTATGTGAGCATCATTGAAATCATCATGCCTAGCTAAAAGGCATTAAAGAAAAACGCTTGTTGGGAGACAACCCAACATTTACCCCTACTGTTTTTGTGTATTAACATGATTAAGCTACTGTAGTAACCATGTTTTATAGCTTTTGTTTCAATAAAGTGCCAAGTAAAGCCTTTAGGATCATGTTGGGTGATAGTTGACTTGATTCTGTGCAAAAACAGAAACTTTTGTGCCCAGTCCAGGAATTTATAAAATTCACTGGAACGTGATTTTGATCTTAAAATTTTACATATTATTTATATACAAATTACCTACGTTTTCCTAATTTTTCAGAATTTTTGGAGTTACGGAAGTATGGTTGGAGTCCAGATTATTACAGTCTGTTCTGTTTTTGGCAGATTCTGTTTTCAATGCATAGTTTGCTTGTTTTCTAGTTTCTATGGCTTATATTGATCAATATAAATTGTGGAAATGATAAGGTACAGTATTCATTGTGTGATAACAACTATTAATCTTGTCTTTGACAGTACCAAAGTGAATGATTTGTCTTTATCATACTAACCTATCTCATGAAGTTCCGTTAAGTTTTGTGTGATTGAAGTTTTCAAGTTTTGGGTGAGATATCGATATGAGGAGAATAAGGAGTCACAAGACCCTAAGATTGGGGATGCCCAAGGCACCCCCAAGGTAATATTCAACGAATATCCAAGCAACTAAGCTTGGGGATGCCCCGGAAGGCATCCCCTCTTTCGTCTCCAACATTATCGGTAACCTCACTTGGAGCTATATTTTCATTCATCACATGATATGAGTTTTGCTTGGAGTGTCATTTTATTTTGTTTTGATTTTCTTGCTGTTACTTAGAATAATGTTTTTCATCTTTCATTTCAATAAAAATGTCAAGTATAGCCTTTGCCATGCTTATTTTGCAAGTCTATATGTGGCTGTTTGAAAACAGAAAGTTGCACGCTAGTGCTTGAATTCTTGAAAAAAGTCAGAATGTGATAAAATGTTGAAACTTTTTGAGGAATAAGATATTATAAATTTTCTACAGTGTGGTAAATATTCAGAATTTTTTGAGTTAAATAAGTATGGATACTTCTTCATCCATTACAGACTGTCCTGTTTTGGCAGATTGCTGTTATGTTTGCATTGTTTGCATACGTTTGCTTGTTTAATGATTCTATTTGAGGATAGGAGTATTAAATATACAGAGGCATTTAGTATGCAATGTTAAATAATAATTTTAGTGATTTTCTACAGTAGATAATGATAAGATGTTGCATTGATTTACACTAACGTATCTCACGAGTTTTTGTTGAGTTTTGTGTGGATGAAGTTTCTAAGATTTAGGGAAACCGTGATATAAAAGGAATTAAGGAGACACAAAATCTCAAGCTTGGGTATGACCAAGGCATCCCAAGATGATATTTCAAGAAGTCTCAAGCATCTAAGCTTGGGGATGCCCCGGTAGGCATCCCACCTTTCTTCATCAACAATTATCGGTTAGCCTCGGTTGAGCCTAAGTTTTTGCTTCTTCACATGATGTGTGCTATTATTAGAATTTTATTTTATTTTGTTTTGCTTGCTGTTTTATTAAAATACTTAGATATGAAATTTTTTAAATAAGAGAGAGTCCTCACATAGCTACATATTTACTTAACTACTCACTTGATCTTCACTTATATCTTTTTGGAGTAGTTTGTCATTTACTCTTGTGCTTCACATATATCATATGAGTAAATTATTGAATGAATTGAATATCATGAAGTTGAAATTACATGTTCATATCATTCCTAGTAGTAGCTTCACATTGGGTTTAGAAAGTGAAATCTTTTGAAGCTTGACAATCACAATATTGGTCATACAAGCAATTCATGAATGATTAGTATATGGAAGAGAACTTTCACATACAAATATATTATCTTGGACATCTTTTATGATTGTGAATACCCATTAATTATTTTCAAACTTGAGCAAATTAGTTGAAGTTGGACAAGGAAGACAACGTAATGAGTTATGGTTGTGTATATTTGCATAGAAGTTATATTGTCATGGATCCACCAACATGTGGTGTTTGCCTAGGATCTTTTGCTAGCCAAAAATTCGTACTAAGTAGAGATACTACTTGTGCATCCAAAAACCCTTAAACCCAGTTTCTTGCCATGAGTGTCCACCATACCTACCTATGGATTGAATAAGATCCTTCAAGTAAGTTGTCATCGGTGCATAAAGCAATAAAAATTGCTCCTAAATATGTTTGATCTTTTATTGTAAGGGAAAATTGAGCGTTGTACGAACTTGTGATGGAAAAGTAATAAAAGCGACGGACTGCATAATAAAGGTTGCTATCGTAAGGGGCAATATAACGTGATGTTCCTTTGCATTAAGAGTTTGGGCATCCAAAAATAAAAAGCGCATGACAACCTCTTCTTTCCTCTGCAAAGGGCGTATCTTTTACTTTTCAGTATTTACTTTTATGCAAGAGTCAATAATATGCATTCTCATGTCAACCTCAATTATTCTCTAGTTGGCAAGCATCATTTGGTGGGGGAAGATCTAGGCACATATGGCCAGTCAAATATATTTGATCATGATTTATTATTGTTGACAATTATCTCTATGATAAATGAGTTGCGAGGCGAAACATTAAGCCCTATCTTTCTCTGTGTTCGATGGATGCAATTTGTTCTAAGAATATGCTTTGAGTACTAGCAATCATTGAAGACTATATGATGATTGAGTATGTGGAGCTCTTACTTAGACTCTGTTGAATAAGTTGAATTGCAATTGTTTGGTGACTGCGAATATAGGTTGTTGAGTTTCAAGAGAATTCATTGTTTGGACCTTAACATGTGAATTGGTTGCTACTTTTTCATGATGAGTTTTATGAGAAAGAGTTGTTGTTATGATGCTAGGAAAAGTGATTGAAAATATCATTGATCAAACTTATGCACTTTGCTAGCATTCACACTTCATAAATTATTTGTTTTATCATTTACCTACTCGAGGACGAGTAGGAATTAAGCTTGGGGATGCTGATATGTCTCCAACGTATCTATAATTTATGAAGTATTCATGACATGTTTACAACAATTTTATATGGTTTTGGTATGATTTGCATGGAACTAACCCAGACTGACGCTGTTTTTAGCAGAACTACCGTGGTGTTGTTTTTTGTGCAGAAATGAAAGTTCTCCAAATGAGCTGAAACTTTTTGACGATTTTTTTGGAACAAAAGAGACCCCTGAAGCTTCGTGGGAGGGCCAGAAGAGCCACGAGGAGGGCACAACCCACCACGGCGCGCTAGAGGGGCCTGGCTTGCCCCGGTGGGTTGTGCTCACCTCGAGGCACATCTTAGCGTGAAACCAACGCCAAAAAATCCTATAAATAGAGAAACCATCAGAAATAACCCTAGATCATAAGTTCCGCCGCCGCAGGCCTCTGTAGCCACGAAAAACCAATCTAGACCCCGTTCCTGCACCCTGCCGGAGGGGGAAATCATCACCAGTGGCCATCTTCATCATCCCGGCGGCCACCATGATGAGGAGGGAGTAGTCCACCCTCGGGGCTGAGGGTTTGTACCAGTAGCTATGTGTTTAATTTCTCTCTCTCTCTCGTGTTCTTGAGATGTCACGATCTTGATGTACCGTGGGCTTTGTTAATATAGTTGGATCATATGGTGTTTTCCCCTCTCTATCTTGTTGCGAATTGAGTTTTCCCTTTGAGATTTCGTTTTATCGGATTGAATACTTTTATGGATTTGAGAGCACTTGATATATGTCTTGTATATGAATACCCGTGGTGACAATGGGGTATCATATTTATTCACTTGATATGTGTTTTGGCACTCAACTCGCGGATTCCCAAGGTGACATTGGGGTAATCTATGCATAGGGGTTGATGCACGTTCTCGTCTTTTGTTTCTCCAGTAGAAATCTTGGGGCACTCTTTGAGGTTCTTTGTGTTGGATCGAGTATTATGAATCTAAAATTGTTTGATGCGTATCGTATAATTAACTCATGGATACTTGTGGTGACATTAGAGTATCTAGGTGACATTAGAGTTGGTTGATGCATATCATATGGTGATATTTTAGTACGAACTCTTGGATAGATCGAATGGAAAGAATAACTTTGCGTTATTTTAGTACGAACTCTTGAATAGATCGAACGGAAAGAATAACTTTAAGGTGGTTTCGTACCCTACAAACAATTTCTTCTTATGTTCTCCGCTAGATAAGAACTTTGGAGTGATTCTTCATCATACGTTGAGGGATGGTTATATGATCCAATTAGATTAGCATTGTTGAGAGATTGCACTAGCGAAAGTATGAACCCTAGGCCTCATTTTCAAGCATTGCAATACCGTTTGTGCTCTGTTTTATCAGTTGCTACCTTGCTGGTTTTTATTGTTCCTATCACAAAAATCAATATCTACTATCATTCTACGCTTTTATTACCATCTCTTCGCCGAACTAGTGCACCTATACAAATTACCATTGTATTTGGTGTGTTGGGGACACAAGAGACTTTTTATTATTTGGTTGCAGGGTTGTTTGAGAGAGACCATCTTCATCCTACGCCTCCCACGGATTGATAAACCTTGGGTCATCCACTTGAGGGGAAATTGCTACTGTCCTACAAAACTCTGCGCTTGGAGGCCCAACACGAGTCTACAAGAATAAAGTTGCGTAGTAGACATCAGACACCTTAGAGCATCTACAGCCGGGCGCCTCAAACCCACCTCATACGCCCGGGCGGGCTGCCCGGTCACTGTCCAGTCACGATTTTTTGACCCAGACGGGCCCCTCAAACCGCCCTCAAACGCCCGGGCTGACCGGCACCCCCCATATCCAGCTCAAATATGGGGCAGATATGGGGGCGCCAGGGCATGCCCGCCGCGTCAGACCCGATCCACGCTGGCCCACCCGACCTCACATAAAATCCTTCGCATCCGCTCGCCGGACCAAACCCTAGCCACTTCACTCCCCTCCCCTCCACTCCCCTCTGCCACCCAAGCTCGTCTCCGGCTCCTTCCGGTCATCTCCAGCATGGCGGGCAGCTGATCTGAGTCCTTCACCTCCAGATCCATCGACCCCGAGCTCATCCTACGCGGCCCCGAGGAGGAGATGGCCGTCCGGCTTGCGCTCGCCGCGCCCGGGAGGAGGCCCTTGCACGGCTGCGCTAGGACTCCATCCGATGGGAATCCATTGCGTCCACCCAAATGGCGCATGGATCCGACGCTAGGCCAGTCGTAGCTGCCTCGCCGGAGGTCGTGCGGTCTGTCTGGCATCCGAACGCGCTGGCGGACGGCAACCCGTCTGGTGGTGCGCCGATATTCGGGATGCACCATCATCCCATGAGGCCATGGCACGGTGTGCCCGCCATGCAAGGCATCGGGTGCGGGAGGCGGCGGCAGCCCTCGCGGCGGCGGACGTCGGTGAGGCGGAGTCGCATTCTCTGGCGCCCCGTATAGCACATCAGTCCGGGCGCCGCAACCGCATCGTGGTGGACATCAGCGGCTCGTCCCCGGACGGATCCGTCATCGATCTGACGTCCACCGGCACCCAACGGGTTCCGAGCTCCGACGAGGAAGAGTAGGGCATGGGAGACGGCGGCGCCTTGAGTCCCATGAGCCGGCTCGTGTCCCATGGCCTACCCTACCTTGCCGGCGACTGATACGTCCATTTTGCATCATGTTTTTATATTGATATTTATTGAATTATGGACCGTTATTACACTTTATAATGCAATTCTTATGCCTTTTCTCCCTTATTTTGTAAGATTTACATGAAAAGGCAGAATGCCGGCAGCTGGAATTCTGGACCAGAAAGGAGCAAATCTAAGATACCTATTCTGCATAACTCACAATGTCCTAAAACTTTATGGAGAATTGTTTTGAAATATAAAAAAAATATTGGGCGAAGAAATAACAGAAGAGGACCCACCAGGTGGCCACAAGCCTGGGGGGCGCGCCCTACCCCCCAGGGCGCACCCCCCGAGCTTGTGGCCCCCCTGGCCAGCCTTCGATGCCCATCTTCTGCTATATGAGGTGTTTTGACCTAGAAAAAAAATAAGAAGAAGGCTTTCGGGACGAAGCGCCGCCGTCTCGAGGCGGAACCTGGGCAGAAGCAATTTAGGGCCTCGGCGGAGCGATTCTGCCAGGGAAACTTCCCTCCGGAAGGGGGAAATCGAAGCCATCGTCATCACCAACGATCCTCTCATTGTGGGAGGACCAATCTTCATCAACTTATTCACCATCACCATCTCATCTCAAACCCTAGTTCATCTCTTGTATTCAATCTTTGCCTCAGAACCTCAGATTGGTACCCGTGGGTTGCTAGTAGTGTTGATTACTCCTTGTAGTTAATGCTAGTTGATTTATTTGGGGGAAGATCATACATTCAGATCCTTAATGATATTCAATACCCCTCTGATCTTGAATGTGAACATGCTTTGTGAGTAGTTACTTTTGTTCCTGAGGACATGGGACAAGTCTTGTTATAAGTAATCATGTGAATTTGGTATTCGTTCGATATTTTGATGAGATGTATGTTGTCTTTCCTGTAGTGGTGTTATGTGAACGTCGAGTACATGACACTTCACCATGATTTGGGCCTAGGGGAATGCATTGGGAAGTAGCAAGTAGATGATGGGTTGCTAGAGTAACAGAAGCTTAAACCCTAGTTTATGCGTTGCTTCGTAAGGGGCTGATTTTGATCCACATGTTTAATGCTATGGTTAGATTTATCTTAATTCTTCTTTCGTAGTTGTGGATGCTTGCGAGAGGGGTTAATCATAAGTGGGAAGCTTGTCCAAGTAAGGACAGCACCCAAGCACCGGTCCGCCCACATATCAAAATATCAAAGTAGCGAACACGAATCATATGAGCATGATGAAAACTAACTTAATGATAATTCCCATGTGTCCTCGGGAGCGCTTTGATTTATATAAGAGTTTGTTCAGGCTTGTCCTTTGCTATAAAAAAGATTGGGCCACCTTGCTGCACCTTAGTTACACTTGTTAATTGTTACCCGTTACGAATTACTTTACTACCAAACTATTTGTTACCGATAATTTTAGTGCTTGCAGAGAATACCTTGCTGAAAACCGCTTGTCATTTCCTTCTGCTCCTCGTTGGGATCGACACTCTTACTTAACGAAAGGACTATGATTGATCCCCTATACTTGTGGATCATCAATACTCTTTTCTGGCGCCATTGCCGGGGAGTGAAGCGCCTTTGGTGAGTGGAATTTGGTAAGGAAACATTTATTATATTACATGCTGAAATTTACTGTCACTTGTCACTATGGAAAATAATCCTTTGAGGGGCTTGTTTGGGGTATCTTCACCTTGACCGGAAGCACAAAGAGTTGCTCCTCAACCTACTGCACCTACTGAAAATATTTATTATAAAATTCCTTCGGGTATGATAGAGAAACTGCTAGCTAATACTTATGCAAGAGATGGAACATTGCATCCTGATATGCACCTGATATATGTGGATTGTTTAAGCTTGCAGGTTTACCCGGAGATGAACTTAAGAAGAAAGTTTTCCCTTTATCTTTGGGGTGAAAAGCATTGACATGGCATAGGCTATGTGATGATATTGGAATGTGGAACTGGAACCGATTGAAATTGGAATTTCATGAGAAGTTTTATCCTATGCATCTGGTTCATCGTGATTAGAATTCTATATATAATGTTTGGCCTCGTGACGGAGAAAGTATCACTCAAGCTTGGGGGAGGCTTAAGGCAATGTTGTATTCATGCCCCAATCATGAGCTCTCAAGAGAAATTATTATACATATTTTTAATGCTCGGCTTTCTCATGATGATCAATCCATGCTCGATACTTCTTGTACTGGTTCTTTTATGAAGAAGACTATTGAATTCAGATGGGATCTTTTGGAAAGATACAAATGCAACTTTGAAGAATGGGAACTCGACAAAGGTAAAGAGTTAGGTAAAAAGCTTAAGTTTGATTGTGTTAAAACTTTTATGGATACCTATGCTTTTCATAATTTTAGCACTAAGTATGGACTTGACTCTGAGATAGTAGCCTCTTTCTGTGAATCATTTGCTACTCATGTTGATCTCCCTAAGGAGAAGTGGTTTAAATATCATCCACCTATTGAAGTAGAAGTAAAAGAACCTGCTAAAGCTAAAGAAGAAATTGTTACTTATAATGTTGATCCAGTTATTCCTACTGCTTATATTGAGAAACCCCCTTTTCATGTTAGGATAAAAGAACATGCTAAGGTTTCAACTGTGGTTAACAAGAGTTATATAAGAACACCTACACCCTCTGAACAAATTAAAGTTGAACCTAATGTTGCTATGGTTAAAGATCTCTTGGTTGATAATATTGATGGGCATGTTATTTACTTCTGAGATAAAGCCACTAGAATTGCTAAACCCGATGAAAAAGATACAAATAGACCTGTTGTAGGCATGCCTGTTGTATCTGTTAAAATAGGAGACCATTGTTATCATGGCTTATGTGATTTGGGTGCTAGTGTGAGTGCTATCCCGTTTACTTTATATCAAGAAATTATGAATGATATTGCACCTGCTGAGATAGAAGACATTGATGTTACTATTAAGCTTGCTAATAGAGATACTATCACACCACTTGGGATTGTGAGAGATGGTTAAGTCTTGTGTGGGAAAATATAATACCCTGCTGATTTCCTGGTACTTGGTTCCCCACAAGATGATTTTTGTCCTATTATATTCGGTAGACCTTTCCTGAATACGATTAATGCTAAGATTGATTGCACTAAGGAAACTGTTAGTGTAAATTTTGGTGATGTGTCTCAAGAGTTCAATTTCTCCAAATTCCGTAGACAACCTCATGATAAAGAATTACCTAGTAAGGATGAAATTATTGGTCTTGCTTCTATTGTCGTGCCTCCTACTGATCTGTTAGAACAATATTTGCTAGACCATGAAAATGATATGCATATGAATGAAAGAAACGAAATAGATGAGATATTCTTCAAACAAATGCCTATTTTGAAACACAATTTGCCTATTGAGACTCTTGGAGATCCTCTTCCACCCAAGAGTGATCCCGTGTTTGAGCTTAAACAATTGCCTGATACTTTAAAATATGATTATCTTGATGAAAAGAAGATATATCTTGTTATTATTAGTGCTAACCTTTCAGAGCATGAAGAAAAGAGATTATTGAAAACTCTGAGGAAGCATCGTGCCGCTATTGGATATACTCTTGATGATCTTAAGGGCATTAGTTCTACTCTATGTTAGCACAAGATTAATATGGAGCCTGATGCTAAGCCAGTTGTTGATCACCAGCGACGATTAAATCCTAAGATGAAGGAAGTGGTAAGAAATGAAATATTAAAGCTTCTGGAAGCAGGTATAACCTATCCTATAGCTGATAGTAGATGGGTAAGTCATGTTCATTGTGTCCCTAAGAAGGGAGGTATTACTATTGTTCCTAATGATAAAAATGAACTTATCCCACAAAGAATTAAAACAGGTTATAGGATGGTAATTGATTTTAGAAAACTAAACAAAGCTACTAGGAAAGATCATTACCCTTTACCATTCATTGACCAAATGCTAGAAAGATTATCAAGACATACACATTTCTGCTTTCTAGATGGATGCTCTGGTTTTTCCCAAATACCTGTGTCACAAGAGGATCAAGAAAAAACTACTTTTACATGCCCTTTTGGTACTTTTGCTTATAGACGTATGCCTTTTGGTTTATGCAATGCACCTGCTACCTTTCAAAGATGTATGACTGCTATATTCTCTGACTTTTGTGAAAAGATTGTTGAGGTTTTCATGGATGATTTTTCTGTTTACAGAACTTCTTTTGATGATTGCTTAAGCAACCTTGATCGAGTATTGCAGAGATGTGAAGAAACTAATCTTATCTTGAATTACGAGAAGTGCCACTTTATGGTGAATGAAGGTATTGTCTTGGGGCATAAAATTTCCAAAAGAGGTATTGAAGTTGATAAAGCTAAAGTTGATGCAATTAAGAAAATGCCATGTCCTAAAGATATCAAAGGTATAAGAAGTTTCCTTGGTCATGCTGGTTTCTATAGGAGATTTATCAAAGACTTCTCTAAAATCTTTAGGCCTCTTACTATTCTCTTGCAAAAAGATGTTCCATTCATTTTTTATGATGATTGTGTCGAAGCATTTGAAATACTTAAGAAAGCCTTAATCTCTGCACCTATTGTTTAACCACCTGATTGGAACCTACCCTTTGAAATTATGTGTGATGCTAGTGATTATGCTGTTGGTACTATTCTAGGATAAATAGTTGATAAGAAATTAAATGTTATCCATTATGCCAGTAAAACTTTGGACAGTGCTCAAAGAAATTATGCTACCACTGAGAAAGAATTCTTAGCAGTTGTGTTTGCATGTGATAAATTCAGATCTTACATTATTGATTCTAAAGTAACTGTGCACACTGATCATGCTGCTATTAGATACCTTATGGAAAAGAAAGATGCTAAACCTAGACTCATTAGGTGGGTTTTTTTGCTACAAGAATTTGATTTACATATCACTGATAGGAAGGGAGCTGAGAAACCCGTAGCAGATAACTTGTCTAGGTTACAAAATGTTCTTGATGGCCCACTGCCTATTGATGATAGTTTCCCTGATGAACAATTAGCTGTTATAAATGCTACTCGTAATACTCCTTGGTATGCATACTATGCTAATTATATTGTGGCTAAATTTATACCACCTAGTTTCACATACCAACAAAAGAAAAGGTTCTTCTTTGATTTAAGATATTACTTTTGGGATGATCCACATCTATATAAAGAAGGAGTAGATGGTATTATTAGACGTTGTATATCTGAGCATGAATAAGAACAAATCCTACGGAAGTGTCACCCCGAGGCTTACGGAGGACACTATGCGGGAGACAGAACTGCGCACAAGGTATTACAATCTGGTTTTTATTGGCCTACTCTTTTCGAAGATGCTCGTAAGTTTGTTCTATCTTGCGATGAATGTGAAAGAATTGGTAATATTGGTAGATGTCAAGAAATGCCTATGAACTATTCACTTGTTATTGAACCATTTAATGTTTGGGGATTTGATTATATGGGACCTTTTCCTTCCTCCAGTGGATATACTCATATTCTAGTTGCTGTTGATTACGTTACTAAGTGGGTAGAAGCTATTGCTACTAGTAGTGTTGATCATGGCACTTCTACTAAAATGCTTAAAGAAGTTATTTTCCCGAGGTTTGGAGTCCCTAGATATTTAATAAGAGACGGTGGTTCACACTTCATTCATGGTGCTTTCCATAAACTTCTTGCTAAATATGATGTGAACCATAGAATTGCATCTCCTTATCATCCTCAGTCTAGCAGTCAAGTAGAATTAAGTAATAGGGAAATAAAATTGATCTTGCAAAAGACTGTCAACAGATCTAGGAAAAATTGGTCTAAGAAACTTGATGATGCACTATGGGCTTATAGAACTACTTATAAAAATCATATGGGTATGTCTCCATATAAAGTGGTTTATGGAAAAGCATGTCATTTGCCTCTTGAATTAGAACATAAAGCTTATTGGGCATTTAAAGAGTTCAACTATGATTTTAAACTTGCCGGTGAAAAGAGGTTATTTGATATTACCTCACTTGATGAATGGAGAACCCAAGCATATGAAAACGGTAAACTTTTTAAAGAAAAAGTTAAAAGATGGCACGACAAAAGAATACAAAAGCGGAAATTTAATGTAGGTGACCAAGTCTTGCTATACAATTCTCGTTTAAGATTTTTTGCAGGAAAACTTCTCTACAAATGGGAAGGACCTTACATTATCGAAGAAGTTTATCTGTCCGGTGCTATCAAGATCAATAACGCCGAAGGCACCAACCCGAAGGTGGTGAATGGACAAAGAATTAAGCATTATATCTCATGTACGCCTATAAATATTGAAACTAACATTATTCATACCATAACACCGGAGGAGTACATAAAGGAAACTTTTCGGAACGCCCCAGAACCCTGAAAAGGGATAGGTATGTCATACGTAAGTAAACCGACACCAAAAGTTCCATAAAAGAAATTTTACTCTGTTTTGGAATAATTAAAAAATTAGGAAAATAATAAGTAGTTCGAAAAGCGCACGAGCAGGCGCCAAGCCTGGGGGGCACGCCCTACCCCCCTGGGCGCGCCTCCCGAGCTTGTGGTGCCCTCGTGCGCCGTCCAGACTCCGTTTTCTCCCAGAATACTTGTTTTGCACGGTAAAAAATAATTATATAAACTCCCGAAGGTTTTGACCATTGTATCACGACATTATCCTTTGTTCTTGTTTTGAGCTATTTTTCTGACAGATCTAGATCGCCATGATGTCTCGAAGTTCATCCAAAGACAAGTTCTACGAGAAGGTCATCAACCCCTACCTTCCAGAGGTGATGAAACACCCTCAAACCATTGAGATGCATGAGGGGGTGCTTCACATCCGGGATTTTCAAGGACCAAAGAAGACCGGAAGCGTGGAGACCCGGCTCGAAGCGGTGGAGCAGGAGATCTTCAGATGCCAAGGGATGGTGGAACGCAGACTCAACGCCAACAACTCCATGATCACGGAATTCACCCGTGATCACAAGCTGGAAAACAACAATATTGGAGAGGCCATCTTCAAGCTTCACAAACAAATTGAGCACCTTCAAGCGCAGATCCATGACTTACAAACCAAAACTGTGAGTATGACTACATATTTAAGAGGATGAGTTTAACTGTAGATTTCAGGATTCCAGAGACTCGTTCATCCTTCTATGATGGGGAGCCTATGCCTTCGAAGACGGAGGACAAGCTTCCCACATCATAAACTTCATCATCACCACCACCTCCGAAGAAGGAGACTTGAGTACACGGGCATGGGCACTCCCCTTGGCTTTCGCCAAGCTTGGGGTAGGTGCCCCGGTATTGTATCACCATCACATCTCTATCATTACCATTTATCTTAGTTCAATCCTTTTGGTTAAATCATGATCTAGTAGAATAAAAGTTTTAGTATGATCTAGTCTTTAAGTTTTTGCTTCGTGATCTATCCATGTAATTGAGTATGAGAGTTATATAATAAAGATTAGTTTTGAGTTGAGTGTTTTACTTTCTTGCCTTGATCTTAGAGATGAAAAAGAATAAAGGAAATAAAAGATTATGCAATAATCTTATGGAGAGTGATGACTTCACTTATAAGGAGTACAATGCATAAAATTTGTTGAATGTTGACAAACATAGTATTGGTCACTATTGCAATTAATGACAAGTAATAAGGAAAGAGAGGTTTCACATATAAATATACTATCTTGGACATCTTTTATGATTGTGAGCACTCATAAAAATATTATATGCTGATAAGTTGATGTTAGACAAGGAAGACAACGTAATGGGTTATGTTTTCTTATATCTGAAGTGGAGCTTGCTTTCCTTCCCTTGCTAGCCAAAATTCTGCACCAAGTAGAGATACTACTTGTGCATCCAAAAACCGTTAACCCAGTTTCATGCCATGAGAGTGAACTATATCTACCTATGGATTGAGTAAGATCCTTCAAGTAAGTTGTCATCGGTGCAAAGCAATACAAATTGCTCTCTAAATATGTATGGTATTTTAGTGTGAGGAAAATAAGCTTTGTATGAACTTGTGATGGGGAAGAAATAAAAGCGACAGGCTGCATAATAAAGTTCTCTATCACAAGCGGCAATATAAAGTGACGTTCCTTTGCACTAAAATTTTGTGCATCCAAACAAAAAGTGCATGACAACCTCTGCTTCCCTCTGCTAAGGGCATATCTTTTATCTTTAATACCTACCCTTATGTAAGAGTCATGGTGATCTTCACACTTCCTTTTATTTTTCTCTTTTGGCAAGTGATACGTCCATTTTGCATCATGTTTTCCTACTATTATTTATAGTGTTTTCATTCAATATAACACTTTGTGGAGTAATTCTAATGCCTTTTCTCTCATAATATGCAAGGTTTACACAAAGTGGGACAATACCGGCAGCTGGAATTATGGGCTTGAAAAAGCTACGTCAGAGATACCTATTCTGCACATCTTCAAATGAGCTGAAATTTTATGGAGATTTATTTTGGAATATATAAAAAATATTTGAGAAAAGAAATACCAGAGGGGGCCACTCAGGTGCCCACTAGGCACCAGGGCGCGCCTACCCCCCTGGCGCGCCCTGGTGGGCAGTGGGCCCCCTAGCCAGCCTCCGGTGCCCATCTTTTGGTATATAAGATCATTTTCCCTAGAAAAAATAAAGATAAGACTTTCGGGATGAAGCGCCGTTGTCTCGAGGCGAAACTTGGACAGGAGCACTTTTGCTCTCAGGCGGAGCGATTTCGCCGGGGATACTTCCCTCCGGGAGGGGGAAATCGAAGCCATCGTTATCACGAACAACCCTCTCATCATGGGAGGGCCAATCTTCATCAACATCTTCAACATCACCATCTCATCTCAAAACCCTGGCTCATCTCTTGTGTTCAATCTTTGTATCAAAACCTCAGATTGGTACCCGTGGGTGACTAGTAGTGTTGATTACATCTCGTAGTTGATGTTAGATGGTTTATTTGGTGGAAGATTATATGTTCAGATCTATTATGCAATTCAACACCCCTCTGATCTTGAGCATGAATATGTTTTGTGAGTAGTTACTTTTGTTCTTGAGGACATGGGAAAAGTCTTGTCATAAGTAATCATGTGAATTTGGTATTCATTCGATATTTTGATGATACGTATGTTGTGATTCCATTAGTGGTGTTATGTGAACATCGACTACATGACACTTCACCATCTTTGGGCCTAAGGGAATGCATTGTGGAGTAGTTATCAGATGATGGGTTGCTAGAGTGATAGAAGCTTAAACCCTAGTTTATGCGCTATTCCGTAAGGGACTGATTTGGATCCATAAGTTTAATGCTATGGTTAGATTTTATCTTAATTCTTCTTTCATAGTTGCGGATGCTTGCGAGAGGGGTTAATCATAAGTGGGAGGCTTGTTCAAGTAAGAACAGCACCCAAGAACCAGTCCACCCACATATCATATTATCAAAGTAGCGAACGCAAATCAAACAAACATGATGAAAGTGACTAGATGAAATTCCCGTGTGTCCTCAAGAATGCTTTGCTTATTATAAGAGACCATTCTGGCCTGTCCTTTGCTACAAAAAGGATTGGGATACCTTGCTACACTTTTGTTACCGTTACTATTACTTGCTTGTTACAAATTATCTTGCTATCAAACTATCTGTTACCGACAATTTCAGTGCTTGCAGAAAATACGTACCTTGCTGAAAACCGCTTGTCATTTCCTTCTGCTCCTCGTTGGGTTCGACGCTCTTACTTATCAAAAGGACTACGATCGATCCCCTATACTTGTGGGTCATCAAGACTCTTTTCTGGCACCATTGCCGGGGAGTGAAGCGCCTTTGGTGAGTGGAATTTGGTAAGGAAAAATTTATATTATGTGCTGAAATTTATTGTTACTTGTTACTATGGAAAACAATCCTTTGAGGGGTTTGTTCGAGGTATCTTCACCTCGACCGGAAGCACAAAGAGTTGCTCCTCAACCTACTGAAAATATTGGTTATGAGATTCCTTCGGGTATGATAGAGAAACTGCTAGGTAATCCTTATGCAGGAGATGGAACACTACATCCTGATATGCACCTAATCTATGTGGATGAAGTTTGTGGATTATTTAAGCTTGCAGGTTTACTCGGAGATGAAGTTAATAAAAAGGTTTTCCCTTTATCTTTGGGAGGAAATGCATTGACATGGTATAGACTATGTGACGATATTGGAGCTTGGGACTGGAATCGATTGAAATTGGAATTTCATCAAAAGTTTTATCCTATGCATCTAGTTCATCGTGATCGGAATTACATATATAATTTTTGGCCTCGTGAATGAGAAAGTATCGCTCAGGCTTGGGGGGGGGGGCTTAAATACATGATGTATACATGCCCCAATCATGAGCTCTCGAAGAAAATTATCTTACAGAATTTTTATGCTCGGCTTTCTCATGATAATCAAACCATGCTCGATTCTTCTTCGGCTGGCACTTTTATGAAGAAAACTATTGAACTCAGATGGAACCTTCTGGAAAGAATTAAACGCAAGTCTGAAGATTGGGAACTAGACAAAGGTAATGAGTTAGGTATAACCCTTAAGTTCGTTTGTGTTAATATTTTATGGATACCGATGCTTTTCACAAGTTTAGCACTAAATATGGACTTGACTCTGAGATAGTGGCCTCTTTTTGTGAATTATTTGCTACTCATGTTGATCTCCCTAAGGAGAAATGGTTTAAATTTCATCCACCTATTAAAGAAAAGACTGAGGAGCCAGTTATAGTTAAAGATGAAACTATAATTTACAATGTTGATCTAGTTGTGCCTACTGCTTATGTTGAAAAACCACCTTTCTCTGTTAGGATAAAGGAACATGCTAAGGTTTCAACCGTGGTTAACAAAAGTAACATTAGAGCACCTAGACCCTCTGAACAAATTAAAGTAGAGCCTAGTATTGCAATGGTTAAAGATCCCTTGGTTGATAATGTTGATGGGCATGTTATTTATTTCTGTGATGAAGCTGCTAGAATTGCCAAACCCGATATTAAAGATAAGAATAAACCCGTTGTTGGCATGCATGTTGTCTTAGTTAAAATAGGAGATCATTGTTATCATGGCTTATGTGATACTAGAACATGATAGCGCGCGTTGCCGCGCCCGTTCATCTTAAGAATGAAATGACATAAAAATTTGAAAATAAAAATCTTGATATTATAAATATTTGCTCCATCTGAATTAGAGTACATTGGATGAAAGGCCATAGCAAATAATAACATCACCCATTAGTACAAAGGATATTTCATAAGATAAGGGGTGTTGCTATATGTTCTCATCGAAGCAAATTAAAATTAATGACAACACTCTGTCTCTATGTTTAGCCTACTACCATTGAAGATTTAAGTGTACAACCCTCGTTGTTCAAATTAATGGTAACAATTAAATTAACAATGGAGAAATCCAAGCAAAAAGATTTTTTTGTTAAACATGCTTGGGAGCGCGTCATTGTTGACGAAGACAGCACTAAGATATTGTGAATCGCCAAATGTACAAATATTTACTAAAATAAAATAAAAAAGAACCATCCTCAGTCCTCACCGAATGGAAAAAAAAAGATTGAATGCCTAGCCAACCTTGTCTTGGCACATCACACGAACAAATGAACCGAGGTCTGAAGCGCCATGAATGCTTGCTGGCAGCCACAACAATTTTCAAGAGAGCTCGCAACCAAACGACTAAAGGAGCAACAACAGATACAACCCGTAAACAAAAGATAATATAAACAAGGTCTCTGGGGAAGCAGTGTATACAAACATATATATTTGTAATCATGGTGGTCTGCATTTTTCTGATGGCAAACAACATATATATCTGTAATCATGATGTACTGCCAAGCTACATGGTACAATTGCTCATGTCGTTTGCTTGGTTTTCTTAGACATACCCAAAACAATTTGGTAGACCATTAATTTGGAGCTGACTGGTTGCATCCAGAGGGAGTTGGCAGCGAAACGTTCACAACACAAACTAAGATCTGAGTCTTAAATGGAGCAGAACAAAATAATTGTACCATCCAGGAACCCTGGCAATAATTCATAATGAAATCTTACCATGACATAAGGCACGGATGCTGGTAGATTATAGATGTTGCAGCAAGAGGATGCAGCGGTGGACACCTGGATTGGATCCCATGTCTTCTTCAACCCCTCATCACCTCCTAAGCAGCTGTGTTAGACGGATGGCCGGGGGTGGGGTAGCAACGATTGGATCAAGCGCTCCTCCTCTTTCTTCGTACTCCCGTGTAGTTGGTGGTGCCGCACCTCCACCTGCTCCACATTGCCTGCCGCCCCATCGTCTGGGGCGACATGATCCATGAGACAGCCACATACAAGAAGCCCACAGAGGAGAGAAATTGGGGGCCTGTTGACGGTTCCTCAACCCGATTAACGTGAGGACGTCCAAGTCGGTCAACGGAGCAGCAACCCATAGTCGTGGGCTAGTTATGACGCTCGTGGTTGGCGAGATAAAAAGGCTCATGCGTGCACTGTGGGATAGTTGAGTGATCTGGTACGTTAGTATGCAAAATCCAATGGCTGATGAGGTCAAAACACTATGGAGGGACGTAGCTCGCCCCGTTTTATTGTTTCTCAATGGGTGCTAGTGCCAGTGCTATTCCTTTTACTCTATACCAAGAAATTATGAATGATTTTGCACCTGCTGAAATAGAAGATATTGATGTTACTATTAAGCTTGCTAATAGAGATACTATCACACCGCTTGGGATTGTTAGAGATGTTGAAGTCTTGTGTGGGAAGATAAAATATCCTACTGATTTTCTAGTTCTTGGTTCTCCACAAGATATTTTTGTCCCATAATATTTGGTAGACCTTTCTTGAACACTGTTAATGCTAAGATAGATTGCAAGAAAGAAAATGTCAGTGTTAATTTTGGTGATGTGTCTCATGAGTTTAATTTCTCTAAGTTTCGTAGACAACCTCATGATAAATAATTGCCTAGTAAGGATGAAATAATTTGTCTTGTTTCCATTGCCGTACCACCTACTGATCCGTTAGAACAATATTTGGTAGATAAAATATTCTTTGATCAACAAACTATTCTTAAACATAGTTTGCCTATTGAAACTCTGGAGGCCCTCCTCCACCTAAGGGTGATCCTGTGTTTGAATTAAAACAATTACCTGATACTTTGAAATATGCTTATCTTGATGAAAAGAAGATGTATCATGTTATTATTAGTGCTACCTTACAGAGCATGAAGAAAAGAGATTGTTAAAAACCCTGCGGAAGCACCGTGCTGCTATTGGATATACTCTTGATGATCTTAAGGGCACCAGTCCCACTCTCTATCAGCACAAGATTAATATGGAACCCGATGTTGAACCGATTGTTGATCATCAACGACGATTAAATCCTAAGATGAAAGAAGTGGTAAGAACTGAAATACTAAAGCTTCTGAAAGCAGGTATAATTTATCCTATAGCTGATAGTAGATGGGTAAGTCTTGTTCATTGTGTCCCTAAGAAAGGAGGCATTACAGTTGTTCCTAATGATAAAAATGAACTTATCCCACAGAGAATCGTGACTGGTTATAGAATGGTAATTGATTTCAGAAAATTAAACAAAGCCACTAGGAAAGGTCATTACCCTTTGCCTTTTACTGATCAAATGTTAGAAAGATTATCCAAGCACACACACTTTTGCTCTCTTGATGGATATTCTGGTTTCTCTCAAATACCTGTGTCGCAACCCGACCAAGAGAAAACCACCTTTACTTGTCCCTTTGGAACTTATGCTTATAGACGTATGCCTTTTGGTTTATGCAATGCACCTGCTACCTTTCAAAGATGTGTGATAGCTATATTCTCTGACTTTTGTGAAAAGATTGTTGAGGTTTTCATGGATGATTTTTCCGTTTACGGAACTTCTTTTGATGATTGCTTAAGCAACCTTGATCGAGTTTTGCAGAGATGTGAACAAACTAATCTTGTCTTGAATTGGGATAAGTGCCATTTTATGGTGAACAAAGGTATTGTCTTGGGGCATAAAATTTCCGAACGAGGTATTGAGGTGGACAAAGCTAAAGTTGATGCAATTGAGAAAATGCCATGTCGCAAAGATGTTAATGTCGGCGTTCTGGGATCGGGGGTACCCAGACCTGCCTGCCTGCGGCCCAACGCGTGGCTCAATCGACGGCCCATCTACAAGACTCCACGAGCAAGACCCTCATGAGGGCCCCCGGCCTCGCGAGGCGAACGACGTCAAGACCTCCTGAGGAGCAGCTCCCCGAGCCTGCCTCTCGAGGAGCGGAGATATCTATGCAGGTACCCCACCTTGCAAGGCTCGCGGTGATGTGAGCCATGAAGACCAAGGCCAGGCGGGCACCAGCGGGCGCAGACCAGGACAGTTTCCTCTTTGGTGCTAAGGAGGCAAGGACAAGCGCGGGTTCCTGAGGGATCCCCCAAAGGTTTCCATTCCAGTGCAACAAGACCAAGACCACGGGCTCGACAGGACGGAGATCATCACCGAGCCCACAACTGCATCATGGCCAGAAGCTTTGCAGGCAAAGACCACCTTTCGTCAGGATAAGATGTACTCTTGTCCCCCTTCAAAATTGGCCACTGTGGTATTCCTTCCCGCCTAAGTTATGAGGGAAGAGAACCAGGCCTAGTATAAGTATAGGCTAGTGATACGTCTCCAACGTATCTATAATTTTTTATTGTTCCATGCTATTATATTATCCATCTTGGATGTTTTATATGCATTTATATGCTATTTTATATTGTTTTTGGGACTAACCTATTAACCTAGAGCCCAGTGCCAGTTTCTGTTTTTTCCTTGTTTTTGAGTTTTGCAGAAAAGGAATATCAAACGGAGTCCAAACAAGCTGAAAATTTACGGTGATTTTTATGGACCAGAAGAAGCCCCCAAAGCACAAGAGTTGGGCCAGAAGAGTCCCGAGTCAACGACAAGGGTGGAGGGTGCGCCCACCCCCCTAGGGCGCGCCCCCCTGCCTTGTCGCTGACTCGTGGGCCCCCTTGACTTGTCCCCGACGCCAACACCTCCTATAAATCCCAAAACCTCCAGAAATAAACCTATATCGGAAGTTCCGCCATCGTAAGCCTCTGTAGCCATGAAAAACCAATCGGGAGCCCATTCTGGCACCCTGCCGGAGGGGGAAATCATCACCGGTGGCCATCTTCATCATCCTGGCGGTCTCCATGACGAGGAGGGAGTAGTTCACCCTCGGGGCTGAGGGTATGTACCAGTAGCTATGTGTTTGATCTCTCTCTCTCTCTCGTGTTCTTGATTTGGCACGATCTTGATGTACCGCGAGCTTTGTTACTATAGTTGGATCATATGGTGTTTCCCCCCCTCTACCTTCTTGTGATGAATTGAGTTTTACCTTTGAGGTTTCACTATTATTGGATTGAATATTATGAATCTGAAGTTGTTTGATGCATATCGTATAATTGACCCACGGATATTTGTGGTGACATTGGAGTATCTAGGTGACATTAGGGTTTGATTGATGTGTGTCATATGGTGTTATTTTACTATGAACTCTAGGGCTGTTTGTGACACTTATAGGAATAGCTCAATCGATTGATCGGAAAGAATAACTTTGAGGTGGTTTCGTACCCTACAAGCAATTTCATCTTATGTTCTCCGTGATCGGAACTTTGGAGTGACTTTTGTCGCACGTTGAGGGATTGGCATATGATCTAATTATGTTATCATTGTTGAGAGAACTTGCACTAGTGAAAGTATGAACCCTAGGCCTTGTTTCCAAGCATTGCAATACCGTTTTTGCTCCGTTTTACTACTAGTTACCTTGCTGTTTTTATATTTTCAGATTACAAAAACCTATATCTACTATCCATATTACACTTGTATCACCATCTCTTCGCCGAACTAGTGCACCTATACAATTTACCATTGTATTGGGTGTGTTGGGGACACAAGAGACTCTTTGTTATTTGGTTGCAGGGTTGTTTGAGAGAGACCATCTTCATCCTATGCCTCCCACGGATTGATAAACCTTAGGTCATCCACTTGAGGGAAATTTGCTACTGTCCTACAAAACTCTGCACTTGGAGGCCCAACAACGTCTACAAGGAGAAATGTTACGTAGTAGACATCAAGCTCTTTTCTGGCACCGTTGCCGGGGAGGTGAGTGCTTGAAGGTATATCTTTAGATCTTGCAATTGAATCTTTTAGTTTCTTGTTTTATCACTAGTTTAGTTTATAAAAGGAAACTACAAAAAAATGGAATTGAGGTTGCCTCATATGCTTCATCTTTTTAATGTCTTTCGTGAAAATAAGGATTCCGATAATTGTGCTCAATTGCTAGAAGAAGAAGTCTATAAAATGTTTGGCACAAAATTTTTGAATGATGAGCATGATTGCAATGTTGTTAGTATGAATTCCTTGAATATCCATGATGCTAATGATATGCAAAGCTACAAGCTTGGGGATGCTATGTTTGATGAAGATGATATTTTTAGTCCCCCAAGTTTTGATGAGAATATTTATTATGATGATAGCATGCCTCCTATTTATGATGATTATATTGATGAAAGTGGGTTTGGAAGAGTGTCAACTCTAGGTACTAATGATCCCACTATTTTGGAGGGTGTTGAATCTTTTCACAATATTGATAAAAGTGGATTTGGAGAGGTCATGACTTTATTTAGTGATGAATCCACTATTTCGGAAGAGGTTCCAATTGATTATGAGAACAAAGTTGCTATGTATGATGATTATTGTGATGACATGTATGCTATAAAGAATAATGATAACCATGAAACTTGTCATCATGATTTTAATTTTCAATTGGATTATGCCTCACATGATAGTTTTTTTTGTTGAGTTTGCTTCCACTACTATTCATGAGAATAAATTTGCCTATGTGGAGAGTAATAAAATTTCTATGCTTGTGGATCATGCAAAGAATGCTTTATGTGATAGCTATATTGTTGAATTCATTCATGATGCTACTGAAAATTATTATGAGAGAGGAACATATGCTTCTACATATTGCAATAATATCAAGTTTCCTCTCTATGTGCTTAAAGTTTTGAAGTTATGCTTGCTTTGCCTTCCTATGCTAGTTGATTCTTGTTCCCATAAATTGTTTGCTCACAAAATCCCTATGCACAGGAAGTGGGTTAGACTTAAATGTGCTAGTTATATGCTTCATGATGCTCCCGTTATGTTTCAATTCTTATCCTTCATGTGAGCATCATGGAAATCATCATGCCTAGCTTAAAAAGGCATTAAACAAAAGCGCTTGTTGGGAGACAATCCAACATTTACCCCTACTGTTTTTGTGTGTTCACATGATTAATCTACTGTAGTAATCATGTTTAATAGGTTTTGTTTCAATAAAGTGCCAAGTAAAGCCTTTGGGGTAGTGTGGATGATAGTTAACTTGATTCTGTGCAAAAACATAAACTTTTGCGTCCAGTACAGAAATTCCTATATTTTACTGGAACCTGGAAAACTTCTCAAATTTTTACAGTTGATTGTTATACAAATTGTATACGTTTTCCATATTTTTGAGAATTGTTTGAGTAACAGAAGTATGAGCTTAATTCAGATCTTTACAGACTATTCTGTTTTTGACAGATTCTGTTTTCGATGCATAGTTTGCTTGTTTCCTAGTTTCTATGGCTTATATTGCTCAATATAAATTATAGAAATGATAGGGTAAAGTAGGTATAAGGTGATAAAAACTTTTAATCTTGTCTTGACAGTACCAAAGTGAATGATTTGTTTTATCATGCTAACCCATCTCACGAAGTTCCGTTAAGTTTTGTGTGATTGAAATTTTCAAGTTTTGGGTGAGATATCGATATGAGGAGAATAAGGAGTGACAAGACCCTAATATTGGGGATGCACAAGGCACCCCAAGGTAATATTCAAGGAATATCCAAGCAACTAAGCTTGGGGATGCCCCGGAAGGCATCCCTTCATTCGTCTTCAACATTATCGGTAACCTCACTTGGAGCTATATTTTTATTCGTCACATGATATGTGTTTTACTTGGAGTGTCATTTTATTTTATTAGTATTTGCTTGTTGTTATTTAGATTAATGTTTTCATCTTTTATTTCAATAAAAGTGTCAAGTTTAGCCTTTACCATGCTTATTTTGCAAGTCTATATGTTGCTGTTTTGAAAACAGAAAGTTTTCTATCATTGTCTGAATTCTTCTGGAAAGTAAGAACGTGGTAAAATCTTGAAATTTTTAAACAATGAGTAACAACAAATTTTCTACAGTTTGGTAATTTTTCAGAAGGTTTGGATTTAGGGAAGTATGAGTACAATTGCACTCTTTACAGACTATCCTGTTTTGACAGATTGCTGTTATGTTTGCATTGTTTGCATATGTTTGCTTGTTAATGATTCTATTTGAGGATAGGAGTATTAAATATGCAGAGGCATTTAGTATGCAATGTTAAATAATAATTTTAGTGATTTTCTACAGTAGATAATGACAAGGTTTTGCATTTGATTTATACTAACTTTTCTCACAAGTTCTTGTTGAGTTTTGTGTGCATGAAGTTTTTAAGATTTAGGGAAACCGTGATATAAAAGGAATTAAGGAGACACAAAAGCTCAAGCTTGAGGATGCCCAAGGCATCCCTAGTTAATATTTCAAGAAGTCTCAAGCATCTAAGCTTGGGGATGCCCCGGTTGGCATCCCACCTTTCTTCTTCAACAATGATCGGTTAGTATCGGTTGAGACTAAGTTTTTGCTTCTTCACACGATGTGTGCTATTTTTAGAATGTCATTTTATTTTGTTTTGCTTGCTGTTTGAATAAAGTACTTAAGATCTGAAATTCTTTTATGAGAGAGAGTCTTCACATAGCAACATAATTATTTGACCACTCATTGATCTTCACTTATATCTTTTGGTGTAGTTTGTCGTTTGCTCTAGTGCTTCACTCATATCTTTTTAGAGCACGGCGGTGGTTTTATTTTATAGAAATTGTTGAACTCTAATGCTTCACTTATATTATTTTGAGAGTCTCTCTAAACATCATGGTAATTTGCTTAGGTTATGAATTTAGTTCTAATATGATGGGCATCCAAGAGGGATATAATAAAAACTTTCATATAAAGTGCATTGAGTACTATGAGAAGTTTGATTCCTTATGATTGTTTTGAGATATGAGGATGGTAATATTAGAGTCATGCTAGTGAGTAATTGTGGATTGTAGAAATACTTCTGTTGAGGTTTGTGATTCCCGTAGCATGCACGTATGGTGAACCGTTATGTAACGAAGTTGGAGCATGATTTATTTATTGATTGTCTTCATTATGAGTGGCGGTCAGGGACGAGCGATGGTCTTTTCCTACCAATCTACCCCCTAGGAGCATGCGCGTAGTACTTTGTTTCGACAGCTAATAGATTTTTGCAATAAGTATGTGAGTTCTTTATGACTAATGTTGAGTCCATGGATTATACGCACTCTCACCCTTCCACCATTGCTAGCCTCTCTAGTACCGCGCAACTTTCGCCGGTACCATACACCCACCATATACCTTCCTCAAAACAGCCACCATACCTACCTATTATGGCATTTTCATAGCCATTCCGAGATATATTGCCATGCAACTTTCCACCGTTCCGTTTTTTATGACACGCTCCATCATTGTCATATTGCTTTGCATGATCATGTAGTTGACATAGTATTTGTGGCAAAGCCACCGTTCATAATTCTTTCATACATGTCACTCTTGAGTCATTGCACATCCCGGTACACCACCGGAGGCATTCATATAGAGTCATATTTTGTTCTAGTATCGAGTTGTAATTCTTGAGTTGTAAGTAAATAAAAGTGTGATGATCTTCATTATTAGAGCATTGCCCCATGTGAGAAAAAATAAAAAGGCCAAAGAAGCCAATTAAAAAAAAGGGAAAAGAAAAAAAATGAGAGAAAAGAGAGAAGGGGCAATGTTACTATCCTTTTCCACACTTGTGCTTCAAAGTAGCACCATGATCTTCATGATAGAGAGTCTCCTATTTTGTCACTTTCATATACTAGTGGGAAATTTTCATTATAGAACTTGGCTTGTATATTCCAATGATGGGCTTCCTCAAATTGCCCTAGGTCTTCGTGGGCAAGCGAGTTGGATGCACACCCACTTAGTTTTCATTTTGAGCTTTCATACACTTATAGCTCTAGTGCATCCGTTGCATGGCAATCCCTACTCACTCACATTGATATCTATTGATGGGCATCTCCATAGCCTGTTAATACGCCTAGTTGATGTGAGACTATCTCCTTCTTTTTGTCTTCTCCACAACCACCATATTCTATTCCACCTATAGTGCTATGTCCATGGCTCACACTCATGTATTGCGTGAAAGTTGAAAAGGTTTGAGAACATCAAAAGTATGAAACAATTGCTTGGCTTGTCATCGGGATTGTGCATGATTTGAATATTTTGTGTGATGAAGATGGAGCATAGCCAGACTATATGATTTTGAAGTATTATTGTTTTTATGTCAATATTAAACTTTTGTTTTGAATCTTATGGATCTGAATATTCTTGCCACAATAGAGAAGATTACATTGATAAATATGCTAGGTAGCATTCCACATCAAAAATTCTGTTTTTATCATTTACCTACTCGAGGACGAGCAGGAATTAAGCTTGGGGATGCTTGATACATCTCCAATGTATCTATAATTTTTGATTGTTCCATGCTATTATATTATCCATCTTGGATGTTTTATATGCATTTATATGCTATTTTATATTATTTTGGGGACTAACCTATTAACCTAGAGCCCAGTGCCAGTTTCTATTTTTTCCTTGTTTTTGAGTTTTGCAGAAAAGGAATATCAAACGGAGTCCAAACGAGCTAAAAATTTACGGTGATTTTTTATGGACCAGAAGAAGCCCTCGAAGCACAAGAGTTGGGCCAGAAGAGTCCCGAGTCAACGACAAGGGTGGAGGGCGCGCCCCCTGCCTTGTCGCTAACTCATGGGCCCGCTTGACTTGTCCCCAACGCCAACACCTCCTATAAATCCCAAAACCTCCAGAAATAAACCTAGATCGGAAGTTCCGCCGCCGTAAGCCTCTGTAGCCACGAAAAACCAATCGGGAGCCCGTTCCGGCACCCTGCCGGAGGGGGAAATCATCACCGGTGGCCATCTTCATCATCCCGACGGTCTCCATGACGAGGAGGGAGTAGTTCACCCTCGGGGCTGAGGGTATGTACCAGTAGCTATGTGTTTGATCTCTCTCTCTCTCTCTCGTGTTCTTGATTTGGCACGATCTTGATGTACCGCGAGCTTTGTTACTATAGTTGGATCATATGGTGTTTCTCCCCCTCTACCTTCTTGTGATGAATTGAGTTTTACCTTTGAGGTTTCACTATTATTGGATTGAATATTATGAATCTGAAGTTGTTTGATGCATATCGTATAATTGACCCACGGATACTTGTGGTGACATTGGAGTATCTAGGTGACATTAGGGTTTGATTGATGTGTGTCATATGGTGTTATTTTACTACGAACTCTAGGGAGGTTTGTGACACTTATAGGAATAGCTCAATGGATTGATCGGAAAGAATAACTTTGAGGTGGTTTCGTACCCTACAAGCAATTTCATCTTATGTTCTCCGCGATAGGAACTTTGGAGTGACTTTTGTCGCACGTTGAGGGATTGGCATATGATCTAATTATGTTATCATTGTTGAGAGAACTTGCACTAGTGAAAGTATGAACCCTAGGTCTTGTTTCCAAGCATTGCAATACCGTTTTTGCTCCGTCTTACTACTAGTTACCTTGCTGTTTTTATATTTTCAGATTACAAAAACCTATATCTACTATCCATATTACACTTGTATCACCATCTCTTCGCCGAACTAGTGCACCTATACAATTTACCATTGTATTGGGTGTGTTGGGGACACAAGAGACTCTTTGTTATTTGGTTGCAGGGTTGTTTGAGAGAGACCATCTTCATCCTACGCCTCCCACGGATTGATAAACCTTAGGTCATCCACTTGAGGGAAATTTGCGACTGTCCTACAAAACTCTGCACTTGGAGGCCCAACAACGTCTACAAGGAGAAAGGTTGCGTAGTAGACATCAGCTAGCCTCCACCGTAGAGAGGGATCGATTCATTCTCATCCTCTGAGCCCTCGCGAGGTAGCTCATCCACTGTACTAGTTCATCCTCAACCTCCTCGTGAGGCCAATCCACCACAAAGCAGGAGTAGGGTTTTACACCGCAAGGTGGCCCGAACCTGGGTAAACCACCATGTACTTTTCTCCTTCCCGCTCGCACATACTCAGCAAGATTAGGCCATGGGCGGCGAGATGTGAGATGTCGTGAAGCGAGATCCTTCATTCACGCCCTAGAGTTCGAACCTAGTTTGGGTCCGCGGAGCCCCGATTCCGACATTTGGCGCGCCAGGTAGGTGCGTGTCGAAGCCTCCGTTTCTTCATCGACCACTCTCCGTCCTCTCTCCATCGCATCCATGGCCGACACCCGCCGAGTTCGCGCCGAGCGCCGCGCTGCTCGCGTCGCCCAGACGGCGCCCGTGGGCCACGGTGTTCCTCGCCGCTCCGCCTCTCCCACCGCAAACGCCGCCACCGACCCCGCTGCTCATGAGCAGCAGGACTCGTCGCTGCCACCCTTCATGCAGCGTGATGGCCGCACCGCCACGCCTTCCCTCACTCCCACCACGACGTCGTCCTCCCATGCTCGTCGCAGGCCAGCGAACACGCAAGCCGCGTGTAACACCCCCGGTGGTTAACTACACTAATCACCCTTGATTATGCCATGTCATCATGTTTAACAGTGCATGATCATCATTAGCATCATATTGCATTTCAACTCCTAAGTCAAATTCAAATTTAAATGAAAGTGAAAAATAAAAGTTGTTCAAATTTGAAAAATAAATTGTTCATTAAATGGCAAATATTCCAGAGACCATTCTAAAATTATAACCAGCAGTTAATAAATTACCAAAATGACACTAACAGTAGAAAAACAGGGTTGGTTAATACCTTTTTAATTAAATAAAACCCAAATAAAAAGATGTTGACACCTAACCAATTTTTGGTAGTAGCAGATAATGTCTAGCATTTAATGGAATAAGTGCCATGTTTTACAAAATTCATATTGAGGCCTAACTAATTACAAAATAGAAAAGAAAAGAAACAGAAAAAGAGAAAAGGAAAAAGGCCTAAAGGATCTACTGTGCACTAGGCCTACTGCTACAGCGCGGCCCAGCCCACCCCCGCGCCGTCCCTCACCTCGCACTGCTCACGCGCGCGCTGTCGAGCACCTGCCGCGCGCGGCCAGGCCCCCCCTCACCGCTGCTCGACAGCACTCCGCGCCCACGCCAGCGCCTACAAGGCCCCCTCCTCGACCCCCCTGGCACTCCCTTGCCTCACTTCCCCCTCTCCCTGCCTTGTCCCTCTCCTCTCCCGCAAGCCCGAGCGTGACCATGGCGCTGCCGCCGTAACAGCCGCGGCGACCATGCCCCTCTGGCCTCCCCGACGTGTCCACGGTGCCCGCCATCGTCGCCTCCTTCGACTGCGTCATCGAGCCGAAGCCGAGCGCCTCTGCTTCGCCTCCTACGCCGTCGTCTTCAACCTTCGGGTGCCCGCATCGCCGCCGCCGTCGACACCTCCCCGAGCCCGCTGCCACTCCCCTACGGCTCACCGTGAGCCTCTGCTTCCTCCCCGCTCTCTCTCGTCGCCGCTAGCTAGCCGTGGGCGCCGCCCCCTTCGTCACCGAACACGCATCCGCCTCGCTCGTCGCCGGCGTGCTCCCGGCGACCCTTGGGCCCCGTGCCCGTGCGCATCGTGTTCCCCGTGCCGCGTTGGGCCTCGCTAGCGCTTCGCCTCGCCCCGTAGCGCGCCGTAGCGCTGTCCCCGTTGTGCACCCGAAGTCGTCGCCGCTGCGGTCGTCGCCGGCGCCGTTTCCGTTGACCCCCGACCCAGTCACCACCCCCACGCGATGCGGCACCTCGCTAGCTTTCGAACGCGCCAAGCCGCGCGCAAAATAATGCCCTGTGGGCGATTCCCGAACTCGCCGGAGTTGCGCCGCCGCGGGCGAGCTCGCCGGCGTGCTCCGGTGGCCGGCGCCGACGTGGCACGTGGCCCCCACCGCCTGTGCCACTGACTGTGGGGCCCCGCGGGCCCCCAGTTGACCTGTTGACCAGGTCAACAGCTGACGTGGCCGCCCTGTCTCGCTGACATGCGGGCCCCACTCGGTTAAACTAATTTAATTAAATAGAAAATCTGTTAATTAGTTAATTAATTAGTTTAAACACTAATCAGTCACTGACTGCTGGGGCCCACCCACTAATTAACCCAGTTAGTTAATTTTAACCCCACTGTTAATGTCATAGTCAATGACATGTGGGTCCCACCTGTCTGGTTTGACTGGTCAGCCGACCAGTTGACCTGCTGACATCATGATTAGGTCATGCTGACGTCACTTACACTGTTTCGGATAATGTTAATTTAAATAAATATTTAAATTCCAGAAAATTGATTTAAACTTTGAAAAATCATATCTTTTAATCCGTAACTCAGATCGAAAAACTTTATACATGAAAATTGCTCAGAACGACGAGACGAATCCGAATATGTGGTCCGTTCGTCCGCCACACGTTCCTAACTATCCGAACATGCAACCGTTCCCCTCTTTTCGTATGTCCGAAATGCCGGACACTGGGAATACTTTCCCGGATGAATCCCACCTTCGCCAGTATCACCCGGCACTGCGTTAGATCACCTCCGTCACCGCGTATTGCCATGTTATGCTTTGTGCTGCACTTGATCGTTGTGTATTTATACTGTTTCCTCCCCCTCTTCTCTCTCGGTAGCCCCCGACACCAACATCGTCCCCGAGGCCGACGCAGCTCCGGAGCCCGAAGACACCGTTGACGACCTTGCCCTTGCCGCCGAGCAACCAGGCAAGCCCCCCCCTTTGATCATCCCGATATCGCCCATTCTATTTCTCATGCTTTTATTAGAATTGCTGCTGCTGCTGCTTTACCTATTCTGATGCATAGCCTGTTTATTGTAACCTGCTGTTGATAATTACCTGCATATCCTAAACTGCTTAGTATAGGCTGGGTAGAGACCTATCAGTGACCCCACTAGTCCCGACTGCCGCGCTGGATTGTCAGAAGACCCGATCAACGGAATTGAAGACCAGGCCCGACACCGCACATCACCCCCCTTAGCTGTAACGACACTGCAGCGTTACTATCGAGTGCCGATGGTGAAACCTCTTGTAGCACTTTTGATGTTAACTCTGTAGAGTAGCTATTCAGTCGTGGTCATCGAGGGTGATTCCTCCTTCACCGCTTCCGATAACGACGCCGTCATACAACACCTCAAGTGTGAACCCAACGAGGGTGATTCCTCCGAGTTCACCTTGACGGATACATCGAGTAGGAACCAAGTGAGGGTGATACCTCGGATTCCCCTGATGTTATGGACACACGGATACTTGGACTTTACACTGTTACTTGGATAGGCAGGTCGACCCTGAGGGGAACCCGCGTGCGCCTGAGAGGCGAGTGTTGTGAAGACGGGTGCCAGTGTGGTGCCCGAGTGATGAATACGAGGCGCGGCCGGGCATTCTTAACCCTTGCAGCAAGTCCTCGAGACGGGGCGACGGGGTCACATCTTTCGTGAGTCTCTGCTCGTTACCGCAAGCCCGTAGTCCTAACGATTTGGATATTTGATCCGAGCAGTCCTCTGGTCTGATAGCACTAACCATCACGTGGGCATAGTATGGGCGTTCTGCATCGTATGCATCAGCCGAAAGCTCTGTCAGACGTCCAGTTCAGCAGTGCGGCATGGAGTGATTGGCGCCATTGTGGTGGTGCTTGGATCTGAGCCATGTGCGCAACGACCCGGAGGGTGAGGGGCAATGGCCAAGACCCCCTTGCGCTTAGGATGTAGACCGGCGGGGACCTCTCTGCTGAGCTGTAGGTAGGGTTGTGATGTGTCGTTTGGCCGAGGCCAGGCATGACCCAGGAAAGTGTGTCCGGCCGGAGTTAATCGAGCGTGTTGGGTAAGTTGGTGCACCCCTGCAGGGAAGAAAACTTCTATCGATAGCCTGTCCTACGGTAACGGACACTCGGAGTTGTATCTTGATTGATACAATTTAGAACTGGATACTTGGATACTATGGCTCTGGGATTGCTTCTCGCAGGGAGTCGAGAAGGGATCTCAGGACGAGGTTGATGACTGTATGGCTCTGGGATTGCTTTCTCGCAGGGAGTCGAGAAAGGATCTCTGGGTGAGGTTGAGACTTAATGATACTGCTACATTGTATGGTACTGTCTACACTCTTTTAATGCTGCAAGACCTCTGAAGATGCTAGTCTTCGATAGGACTAGGCCTTCTCTCTATTCTGGCAGTTCTGCAGCCCAGTCCACATATACAGCCTCTCTTTGAAAATGTTGCATATGTAGTGTAGATCCTTGCTTGCTGAGTACTTCTGAGTACTCACGGTTGCTTTGTTTTCCTTTTCTCCCCATAATTGTTTGTCGTGACCAGAGGACGGAGCCCCCTGAGACAGATGCCCCGTCGCTCGACTACTACTACTACCCAGAGGATGGATACTACTATGAGTTGACTGACGACCAGGAGTAGGATCGGAGGGTCCCAGGCAGGAGGCCTTCGCCTTTCGATCGTAGTGTTTTATTTTGCACCGCCTTTCTAAAGGCTTTTCTGTTTCTATTTCATATTTGTACTCAGATATCTGATGCTTCCGCTGACGCTTGTTCGCAAGCTTATGTATTTGAGCCCTCGAGGCCCCTGGCTTGTAATATAAAGCTTGTATGACTTTATTTATGTTTTAGAGTTGTGTTGTGATATCTTCCCGTGAGTCCTTAGGCTTGATCGTGTGCATTTGTGTGTATGATTAGTGCACGATTGAGCCGGGGGCGTCACACCGTGCTCTTCACACTACAAAAAAAATACACTTCAGTGATGATACGTGTTTCTCATAGTAGGTCACATTTTTTGTCATGCATATACATCCATGATGATTTTATGACAGAATCAAGATAGTCATACCTGTGCTGTCGTAGAAGTGTTCCATGACAATACTGAAATTATCATCACGGAAGTGTCCACTTCCATGATGATAATTACGGCATCATGCAAGTGTTTTCATCAAGGGCACCCGACACGTGGCTTCCACCGTAACGGGTCGCCATTAAGCTATCGGGTTCCGGTTAGCATCCGATAACCCGCTAACAACCCAGACCAATGGGGATTTTCCACGTGTAAAATTCTCATTGGCCACAGGAACCACGTATCAGCTCGTCATTGGGTCAGAGAGGCGCCTATGATATGTCGACACGTGCGACGGCCCAACACTGGCCCATTTAGCTTACAAAGGCCGGCCCGTTTGACTTGGTCAAAAGCTAGCGGGCCGGCCCATGAAAAGCCTATTAATGGTCTATTCGCATATAGCCCATTTTACGGCCCGGTAACTCACGGCCCATTATGGCGTTCCCGAAATCGGCCCAATAACGTCATGTGGGCCGTCCAGTATAATACCAACCCGTTTCATTTTCGGCCCATGTATGGCCCACGATGTCTTTTGGCCCATATGAGGCCTTTCGTAACTTTGGGCCCTTTAGTGGCCAGCGGTGACTCTGGCCCATAATAAACAGTAAATTTCTTTAAACCCATTAACGGCCCATGATTCACATGGGCCATTTCCAGCCCATGTTAGCTTTCGGCCTACTGACGGCCCATACATTCTTGGGCTCCTTTCCGGCCCTCGATTACTTCTGGCCCATTACTGGCATGTTAACCTAATGGGCCAAATTCAACCCGTGGTTAGAATCGGCCCGTTTGTGGCCTGTTAACCCGCTGCGCCATTTCCAGCCCGTCATGTATTCTGGCCCATTAACGACCTGTTATGCCTGTGATAGAATTAAGCCTTTGCTATCTTTTGGCCTGTTAATGGCCCGTTACCATGTTGGCCTGATACCAATTATGCCTGTTTACGGCCCATGTCGGCCCATTTATCCGATGCCCCGTAGGAGGCCCACTGATTCTATGGCCCGTTGGAGGCCCATTTATCCGACGACCCGTAGGAGGCCTATGGATCCTACGACCCATAGGAGGCCCGTGGTTACCACGGTCCGTATCTGGCCCATGGTTGTTGTGGCCACTAGCAAACCAAGGAAAAAGAAGACTAGGGAAATAAATAAGCCAGAAACTAACGCTAGGCTATTAAGGCGATTGCACAGATTACATCCACTGGGCATCAAAGTTCGCCACCAGTGCAAATATAGGGAACACCCTACACTATACAAAAATGGCTTGCTGGTTTCTTCAGCCGGTCGCTGCATGTTAAGAACAAATTTTGTATCGCAACAAAACAAATTACAACCATAAAACAAAAGGAAGGTTGGCATAAAAGTTAACAGTCCGGCAGATAAATGCACCACCAGAAGTTCAGAAGCTCAGTTCATTTGACCTGACTGTTACGTTTTCATGTTGTACTGTCTGATGGAGCACCATAACCTTCGCCTTCATTTCTCCCAGGCTCCTGAACAACATAGCAAATGTCTGATAGTCTGGTTTCAAAACCATGCATATCTTGACGACATCGAACAATGGTTGTCCTTGTTTCACAAAGGGTCGCTGTTAGGGAATGGACTTGTGTCTGGAGCGCAGGTATAACACTGTTTTGAGCTTGCATATCTTGATCATGAGGCAGTTTGGACGAGATTGCCTTAACAACCAACCCAGTATTACACAGGAACATGCTTTTGGCACTGTTAGTGGACAGGTACTGACCCACTGCAGCAAGAGGTGACATTGCGGTTATAGTTGCCTAGTCACCTTCAGAAGGTGGCGGTTCCACCATTTGTTCCATAGCTTGCTAAAAAGTTAGAGTTTTTACATTAGTAGTACCAGAACAGAAGATATTAAGTAGGCAGCAAAACCAAACAAAATAGCTTTGGTCTATATACAGAACTTATTCTGGTGAACCCGTGTAAAATATTAGTTGTATTTTACTGCAAAGTACATAATAAAACCAGGTTCCAAACATATGACCATGTACCATGGCTAATGTATTATCTATTTCTTCACATTGTATTGACAGCTAAGGATAAAGAGACAAAGTTTATAATACGGTAAGCATAGTATGACATCATTCATATCACAAAACAACTGAGAACAGACAAACAGACAATTGTAACATTGTGTAGACAAGTCCAGCACGGAACTAGATTACAGATCAAGATCAAAGGAACATCACTCCTCTCTTTTAAACCTTGTAAGGTGCAATGATACGCTAAGACAATTGTGTATAAAATTCTAAAGAGTAATAGACATTGGCTGCAAACTGTGTAGTTCAATGCACAAGTCAGAGTAAGTAGTAGTTAAAAGGCATGAGGATTAAGGACTTACAACAGCGGCTTTGACTGGTGTAGTCATGCCCTTCATCTTGCTGGTGTGACAGTCCTTGAAGATTTCCACAGCATTTGGTTCAGGTACTTTTTGGTCCTTGCGGGCTTCCCTCTGCATTTGGAACAAGTCAATATAGATCTGATAATATGGCACAGCAAAAAGAGTGAAACTGCAGCTAGTTACAAGAGCCTCGTAGTGTGCAATATAGCTACGAGATCCTGTCGTCTGTTGGAATTTCACTTTTGTATGGTTGGCCTTGTTCTTTGAACAGCTCACCTACAAGAAGATATATTTGTGAGGCACATGCGTAAATAGGAGTTCAACATGTAATCTGATCACATATATATATAACGTACTTGATACTTTGGATCAGACCAGTGTTTAACAAGGCCTCTCTAGTCTTCATCTGATATATTTTCAACTGGAGATGTTTGGGCAAGTTCACTGTTAGCCTTGCCTTCAAAGTGAGTTTTCCTCAAGTTATACCGATACCGTCGCGGAGCAGACTTGAAAACATGGGTGCATGCTTGTCTGGTTGCATCATCTTGGCTATCCAACTTGAACCTCATCTGTTGAAAATTATGGGAGTCTCATTACCAGCAACCTAGAAAGTATGGGACAGAGCAAGACGATATTACTAATTTACATACATAACCATACTTACAGATAAATGGTCGAGGAAGGTGTTAAACTGGGTTTTGTCTTTGTCATTCTTGTACTGAATCCATGTTGGGAGGATACGTACATGACACCTAACGGCAACGGCTGCCTCTGATACTAACTTGGCTGACTCTGTAGCATCACGTGGCCTTTTTAAACCTGCCTTAAAACGGATCTCCATTCTTCCTCCTCTAGATTTAGTTACCTGTTGAGCATTATCCCTGATGTCTGTTTCCTCTTGCGCCTAGGTGCTAGTTCAACAACGAACATGGGAAGTGTTAGTGTACATCAAACTATGAGACTACATATAAAGAAGCATGCAACTGTAACTTGACTCGAGCAACTACCTTCTTGCTATTGAAGCTCACAAGGTTCATCTGATCTTGATAACTCATCTTGTGTCAAGAGTGCTTCAGAAGTAGTGTCAGGTTGCAAGGGAGCTTGGGAACTTGCCGCTAGCAGACTTACCGAACGAGTAACTCGTGCAGATGTTGGTACTGTGGAAGAAGGTGTTGCAACAACTAGGGCTGTCGTTGCTTGTTTGGTGGCAGCTATTCATTTCTGTTTGGATTGTTTTGCAGCGGGTGTAGCAGGGGATACCGTGTTTGTACAATTTTCCGGTGGACTTTGACCTTCTATTGCACCATCAGTACCAGCAGAATTTGCATAATTCTTCCGCTTCCATTTCCGTGTGTCCTGAGTACTAACACCATCCCCTGCCATTCTGTGTTCCTTCCTCTTTCTCTTTGCCATGTCAAGTCAAGTCGACAAGAAAAAGGAATAAAAATTTAGTTCTTCAGAACAAATTGATGTGTGATATAGACGAACTGAACTTTGATGTTAGACAACCGCATGATAGGAGGATGTAATATGTACGAAAAACAGGACGGCATGAGATAATCAGAACTATGATGTGTAAACTAAGCAGAAGGAATTTCAATAAATTATAAGCAATGCAATGAAAGGTAGACACCATATGAAAGATGCTACAAATATCGCTCTGCCAAGTTAACAGTGTCTCGTCATAACTGGCATCTAAACAAATGTTAAGTAGTACAAGAAATATATCATACGCAAGATGCAAACAACATCACACTACCTAGTTAAAGGTCTCTCGTCATTAGTGCCATTGCATATTCATAACATTTCATATTCACAGCTATGATGTCTAAACTAAGCAGAAGGCATTTCAACAAATTGGAAGCAATGAAAGCTAGACACCATATGAAAGATGCAACGAATATCACCCTACCAAGTTAAAACTATCTCGTCAGAAGTGCCATTTCAACAAATTAGAAGTAGTACAAGCTAGAAAAGAATGCGAGATGTAACCTATATCACACTCCCAAGTTAAACATGTCTTATGATAAGTGATTGTTGCAGGTTACACAACAGTAGTACTTTGATGTAGGAACATGGTGTGATAGACAGATATTGTATGTTCTAAAAACAGGAACACGTGTCTTATTCACAAGTATAATGTGTAAAGTAAGCAGATGGAATTCAACAAAATTAGAAGCAATATAAGCTAGACATCATACATAACATGCAACCACATATAACAGTGCCAAGTTAAAGGGAGAACCTGTGATGGTGGACTAGGGGAGACGTGCTCATCATCAACACAGCTATGTTGAGTGTGTGTGCATGTGTTGTCTTGCAAATCTTCTTGGGGGGATGGCGGAGTAGAATTTGTAGAGGCCCTCCATTTCAGTTGTTTGGAAGGAGCACCTTTATCCACTGCCTTGCTAATTTCCTTCTGCTTTATTGATTTTGCATTGTCAAGTAAAATCGACAAGAAAAAGCAATAAAATTCACTCTTCAGAACTCATTCATGCATGATACTGACAATCACTACTTTGATGTAAGGCAAAAACATGATATGAGGATGGAATATGTACGAAAAACAGGACGACATGGCATATTCACAACTATTCGTGTAAACTAAGCAGAAGTAATTTAATCAAATTACAAGCAATACAAGCTAGACACGGTATGCAACATGCAAGACAATATCACACTGCCAAGCTAGAGAATGCACCTGGGATGCTGGTTTCACCGGAAGACCGCCATCAGTCCCTGCCTTAATTTTTTTTCCTTCCTCTTACTTAATTTTATTGCCTTGTCAAGTCAAACCCACAAGAAAAATGAATAAAAATTTGCTTTTCAGAACTCATTGATGCAGGATGCTGCGAGCACTACTTTAATGTAAGGCAACCGCATGATAGGACGATTGAATGTGTAAGAAAAAAAGGACATCATTGCATATTCATAGCTATGATGTGTAAACTAAGCAGAAGGCATTTCAACAAATAGAAGCAATGAAAGCTAGATACCATATGAAAGATGCAACGAATATCACTCTACCAAGTTAAAACTGTCTCGTCATAAGTGCCATTTCAACAAATTAGAAGTAGTAAAAGCTAGAAAAGAATGCAAGATGTAACCTATATCACACTCCCAAGTTAAACGTGTCTTATGGTAAGTGATTGTTGCAGGTTACACAACAGTAGTACTTTGATGTAAGAACATGGTGTGATAGACAGATATTGTATGTTCTAGAAACAGGAACACATGTCTTATTCACAAGTATAATGTGTAAAGTAAGCAGATGGAATTCAACAAAATTAGAAGCAATACAAGCTAGACATCATACATAACATGCAACCACATATAATAGTGCCAAGTTAGAGGGAGCACCTGTGATGGTGGACTAGGGGAGACGTGCTCATCATCAACACAACTACGTTGAGTGTCTATGCATGTGTTGTATTGCAAATCTTCTTGGGGGGATGGCGGAGTAGAATCTGTAGAGGCCCTCCGTTTCAGTTGTTTGGAAGGAGCACCTTTATCCACTGCCTTGCTAATTTCCTTCCGCTTTATTGATTTTGCATTGTGAAGTAAAACCGACAAGAAAAAGCAATAAAATTCAATCTTTAGAACTCATTCATGCATGATATTGACAATCACTACTTAGATGTAAGGCGAAATACGAGGATGGAATATGTACGAAAAACAAGACGACATGGCATATTCACAACTATTTGTGTAAACTAAGTAGAAGCCATTTCAACAAATTAGAAGCAATGCAAGCTAGACACCACAATAAAGATGCAACCAATATGACTCTGCCAAATTAAAAGCGTCCCATCATAAATGGCATTTCAACAAATTAGAAGCAGTGCATGCTATAAATCATATGAAAGATGTAACCAATATCACACTGCATATACTAAAGGTGTCTCGTCATAATTGATTGATGCGGGATACAAAAAAACAGTAGTTTTATGTAAGGACATGCTTAATAGACAGATGTACTATGTACCAAAAACAGGAAGGCATGTCACATTAACAGGTATAATGTATAAACTAAGTAGAATAGCACATGCAATTTAACCAGATTGGAAGAATTACAATCTAGACACCATATGCAACATGCAACCACATATCACGCTGCCAAGTTAGAGCAAGCACCTGCGATGGTGGTGTAGGGGAAATGCGGTGATCAACTATAGAGCTACATTGACTATCTTTATCTAGCCTTGCTGTTTCTTGAGAATCATGTGGAGAGGCTGACACTGCATTCTTTAAAAAAGGATCTTTTCTCACAGTAAACCATGGGCCTGACTGTCTCATCATAAGTGATTGATGAGGGATACACATGAACATTAGTTTGATGTAAGAACATGGTTAATAGACAGATGTAGTAGTATGTACCAAAAACAGGAAGGCATGTCATATTCAAAGGTATAATGTGTAAGCTAAGCAGATGCAATTGAACCAAATTGGAAGCAATACAAGCTAGACACCCGGCTGGAGTGGTGAGCATGATCATCAAGGACCTGATAGCCTGGTGGGAGGCGGGCTGCTTCGCCACCACCGTGGCTTTTTAGTTGGCTTGCAGGTGATGCATGTCTGTGCTGGGCTTGTCACTGGCTCGGCCAGTGCCCTGACTAGCTATTTGGCTTCTGGTGCTCCCAGGATGGTGGTTCATGTAAAAAATATCTTTCCTTATCTTAATAAAGACCGACTTCAGCCTTTCGAATACAAGCTAGACACCATATGCAACATGCAACCACATATGACACCGCGAAGTTAAAGCAAGCACCTGGGATGGTGGTTCATGGCGAGCGAGATCATCAACTCCAGAGCTACGTTTACCGTCTCCATCTGCTGACACTGCACCCTTTAAAGTGTTGAAACGTGTCTTTCCTGACCGCATATAAAGCTGGAGCGACTTCTCTCTTTTCTTTCGTGTTTCTAGCAACAGTTTGGCAGAGGCTGAAATACCCATGCATAAAAAACAATAGTGAGAGTATGAGTGAAGTGTGTGCAGAACTAGTGCACTGTAAAAGTAGCAGATAGCAGGTGGATGAAAAAAAATGACATGAGACATATGATAGCTCATAGCTCTACAACATTGCATGGCAAACAAAATTAGATTCTACTCCGTATGATTTTGTAATATATGAGCACAGGGATGGCTAGGAAACGGAGGTACTCCTCCAGCACACCACCACATGTGGTCCTATCAAAATAACAGTAGACTGAAAATAAATTGGTCAGTCAATTTTTTTTCTGAACCGTCCGATCTACAAGGAACAGGCAGATGATCTTCGTCTACCTCCCGCCAGTCACTGTTGACGATCTTTCTCGAACCGCCAGCGACCACTGGCCCAGACCCCTGCCTCTGCCGTCCCGCCCTCCCCTCGACCTCACACCACCGCCATGCTTGGCAGCGCCTCTCGGCCATCCTTTTAAGCTCGGTCGACCTCCAGATCGGGCGCCAGCAGCTCCTAGGCCCCACACACCCCTAAGATAAACACGGAGGCGCTGCTTCCCGGTGTAACAGGCGGACTAGGGCCTGCTACGCCGGGGAATGCTTCCTTTAATTGGAAACAACTGACCAGGAATTGAAATCCAGGGGGTGACGGACCTCTAGCTAAGGTGAAATAGTATATGAGGAGAAACCTTGTGCATCGCGAGTTACTAGGAACATCTAGTATCAGGAAGAAGGTGCAGGAAGAAGCGGTCAACTAGTGTCTTCTATGGGATGAATACCGTGCAAGCAAACACGTAAAATTTGCACGAATAAGGGAAGGGGAGTACCAATTCCAGTTGCCAGTGCTGTGTCCTCATGATTTCACGGCGATGTTCTTCTTTTTACCGGGGGAACCGATGTTGTGGAGGAGGGTGGAGCCTTGGATGAACCCATGGCCAAATTGTTGACTATGTTGCGGTGGCCGTCTGTCGGCGGAGGGGAAGCAGATCCGAGGCAGCGAAGGACGGCGTAGCGTGAACAGCTCTGCTGCGGTGGACGGTGGTGATGTTGGAGCGGTAGCGGTGAGGCGCAGGACGGCGTGGTTGAACTGGCTCGGGTACGGCGCACGTCGACATCCTAGAGGCAGCTTGGCCTCGGCTTCAACTACTAGCCGTGGAGGGCGTTACGGTTGCGGTTGCGGTGGACGATGACCTCGGGGTATCGGCTCCGGTGTGATGGAGGATGGCGGCGGTTGATGGGTGGGATGGGTGGCGAATGGAGGACGCCGGGGTTTCACGGCTGGTGGAGAGGTAATTTTGGCGCCCACGGAGTATGAATGGGGAATCAGACGGGGGGCGGGGGGAAGGGGGAACCATGTTTCGGTCTGGGACGCGCTTGTTTTTTTTAACAGACGGGACACGCTTGTTTGAAATTTGGGTAAAGTACAAACTTTACCCGCCTCTTAAATTTCGGACCTACTACGGGTCGGGGGTAGGACGGTAATCCCAGGTGTCCCAAATAGTGGGCGGGAGCGATTTCGGTCGAGCGCATGTGTGTTTAGGCAGCCACGGTGTATGAATGTTTTTCGGAGGCGGTTGCATGGCGTCTAGATGAAGTTACAAACCTACCCCGGTTTAGACCTTTGGACGTCGGGCCGGTAGGTTTCAGGGGCTGGAGTTAGAAAAGTAATTTCCTTCTACCAAACATTGGTCTCATGCGGTTTCGGGCGAGTAGAGGCTCTTTTAGTGCTTCGTTCGAAATTTTGAAACAGAAGCATTCACGTTTAGGGTACTCTTGAACTTTGAGGATTAACCTAAATAGACAACGTTAAATTTGACCTTGTGTATTTGAAAACCTCATTAAATTATGCGCTTCTTTTTGAAAATTTGACTCTTGAAAATCCTATAACTACGATTATTTTGGAATAGAGGAGGTAAATTTGAATCTATTTTGTACACGACTATATATGCTATTATGTACAAAAGCAAAGCAAAGATTGGTGCCCCCATAATTTATGTATGATTTACAAATGCCATGATCTCGAATTCAAATAATTGAATGGACTTCATGTTGAATTCGAATTTTTTAAACGACCTTAAGTTGAATTCAAATGTATGCTAGTTCCGAGCTAGCTATTTAGAATGTTCATTGTGTAACTTTTGTATGTATAATGTGCTTTACACACACAACATGAACTATACTCACGTTTATATTCGAATTGCTAAAGCGATGCATTGTCTGGAGTTCATAATACTAACTCTATGGATCAATTATGTCGAATAATAACATAGACATGCTCAAATTTGATAGAATATAGATGTCTGATGGATCAATGACCGTTCCTTATGCGAATTGCACATATCAAATTCCCATCTTAATATTTGGATACAATTTATATTTTTAATCAATGTGTACATCAGTCTTTTATGTGTAGTTTCACTCTCCGTAGGTCCCTCCTCTCACACGTGCTAACTTTCTCTTTCACACATACGCGCACACGGTGTATATCCATCGGGGTCTCTCACACATGCCCACACACTCTCTCCCGAGGTGTCTTTCTCGCACACATGCTCTCGATATCACCCTCCGTCCCTCTCGCAACCATTTACGACTATTTTCACTCACCTTTATCACAAGCACTCTTCCTCTCACACGCATACGCACGCATGATCCCCATCGACCCTTTCTCTATACATAGACCTGCCTACGTGTCTCCAGCACGCACATTATCTTTAGGCCTATCCCGCACGCATTGTCTCCACCTCTCTTCCTAATTGACGAATATGATTCCAGCAAAGCATTATGTAGGATGCCCCTTAAAGTTAGGTTGGATGAATGGTAATATCAGAGACAAGGGGTTACCTTAGTCCGGGGACCTAGGGTTATAAATCCTAACCGGCTTTGCCAGTGGACACAAAGTCCTTCACGACTCTAGTATCTTTGTCTTGTACGACTAGTCCTCCATGGGTCTCCCTGAATGCGTCACGAGCCGACCAATATGGCGTAGGATGGAACCGACCCAAGGGCCTCACCTCGGCCCACCGGACCTCACGCGGTGACACACCCTCTGCCCCTAGGTCTCGTTATCTTCTCACACCCATACATACCAACACAGACACCGCACAAACTATTTCTCCTCATGCCTCTATCCCCTCCCCCCTTGCATGTACACACTCAAGGGCATCTGTCGCCGTGACATCCTATTCGTCTCTCTCTCTCTAGACCTCTCTCATTTGTCGTGATATCTCTCCCACGTCGCCCCCCGCTGGCCCCTCTATCCATGCATACCTCTCTCGAATACGTACACATACCCTCTCTAGGCCCTGCCAAATACGTCAACTACACATTCACACATGTTACATCTTATCACGTACCCCATTGATCTAAAAAGCCCTCTCTTCATGTTTACTTCGCAGACAACATTCCTTTTGAATAAAACCACACAAAGTGTGGCAAAAAATTTATTTTAGAATTTCTACATATATACAACATTACAAAGTTATATGGAGTATGAAAGTTAATTTGCATTGCATGGTGCACCCAATGATATTTATTCCGCAATGTGAATTTTTATATTTTTATACTATATATAAAGTTAGTCATAATAAATAGAAACTAAGAGCATCTCTCTCTCCATCGCACACACCCCCTCTACGCCCCTTTCATGTATGCACACAAACTATCTCTAGGTCCTCTAAAAGTACGCCCCCAGCACATTCACGCATGTTTCATCTTTCTCTCGCGATATATACAGTGATGATCACTGTATTTGAAGCGAAAACATGATACATACATTGGACTTCAGAATCCACTCATTACGGTCACCATTTACATTTTGTGGTTATTATACAGTCACGGGCTCACCGTACAGCTCTGTATTTGTTCAAGACATGACTAGTTGACCAGTTAAACGCTCCACGTGGCACCTCTAGTGTTGCATCACATTATCTCACTACCATTGGGCCCACTGTCGGCGCGTATAAGAACGAAAACAAATGATAAAAAATATTGGACGGTGGGTATTCGAAGTCATGACCGCGGGCACACCGGACAAGTTGGCCTTGTATTGGTATGCTGAGCCGTCTGTTTTAACACACATGAGCTAGTGTGGTGATTATACACACACGCACGCATGCACACGAACTGCATGCATGCAACACTCACACGTACACACGCAGCCATGCAACACTCACACACACACGCACGCACGCAACACTCACACGCATACACGCACGCATGCATGCACACACCACAACACACACGCTCACGCTCAAGTGCTCAACCTACACGTGCATGCGCACATATCAGGCCCTGACAGACACATACACAACCAGGTGGTTCCCGCGCACGGGTTGGAGTCTTGTCGCGCATGCGTAAATTTGTGTTTATCTTACCTTTTTTCCTCTGCAAACTGGTAGGTGGGACCCACAAGGAACATGGTCAATTTAATCAGTCAACATAGTGGCATGCAGACTATTTGGCTGGTCAACAGAGTGCAATCCGATGCTGAACGGTGAGCAAGTGACCGTATAATCACCGCAAAATTTATATAGTGACTGTAATGAGCGTATTCTGAAGTCCGGTGACCGTATTACGCTTTTCGCTTGAAATACACTGACTGCCAGTGTATTTATCTCTTCTCTCGCTCTCTTTGTGGAGCCGAATAGGCCAACGTGCTAGTGCCTAAATTGGTGCGCGCCACCCCATTATTGCTTTACTGGTTTCATAAGAGAGAACAAGCATTCACGTCTATCGTACAAATTGTAGATATGAGTTACAAATGCTATGAAGACGAATACAAATATTTGAATCCACTTTATGCCCAATTTCTCACTGTAGGCCCTCCAAAAGTACATCTCTACATGTTCTCGCATGTTACATCTAACAACTATGCAATACAGCACTACTACACTCTAACACAATAAATCATATGTGTTTTTAGTTTTACTAGATCTCATATTCTTACTTAATTATTCAGTTTGCATACATTAAAATTGCCTTTGAAATGTATGGCTAGTATCATCTAGTGATATGAAAGGTCAGACTACACACACACACACACACACACAAAAGGGCCCATTACACATTCAAGCATTTCACATCTTTCTCTCGCTCTCTGTGTCAAACCGACTATGCCAAACTACCCTGTCTACCACACGGGAAAAATCCCACCCTCGCGTGTTTAATCGGGTTTGTATCGACGGATCGTGCAAAACAGCAAAACTATAGTAGTACTACAGTACAAGTAACAGTTCACTGGGTCATCGTGTCGTGTACTCCTCCGTCGTAAGAGTGGAGCGCTCACTTTCATAAATGTTCTAGTCCCTTTCGCCGACATGTGGGACATCAAGCAACCGGGTCCACGTGCCATACCCAAATAACAGTGCAGAGAGCAGGGGTGAAGCACCCCGATCATGGCGCCGACGTAGTAGTGAGCAATGAGGCATCAAATCACAAAGCTACACCTTTCCCGCAGTTAAGTTGGAGGGACGAAGTGATGCTCAAAAAAAGTTGGAGGGACTAAGCAACCATCATTTCGCTCTTTGCTAAATCCGCTTCTCCCTCATCTTCTTCAAGTTAACCACGTGTTGCTTCTGTCGTTGTTCTGCCTCATGTGGGACGCGGATCAGCTTGGTAAATCACTGACACGTGGGACCACATGTTATCAAACCGCCAGGCCAATGTCCTCTAAAAATAAGAAACCTCCCCCGCCTTCCGCGTGGCAAAATCACCTCCTTTTTACTAATCTTGATATAATTTTTAGATCAATATAATCGAGATTTGTATAGATGGAACCAAGGAGCAAAACCAAGTGGTACGCTTAAGGGCATCCACAATGTGTAGCCAAATGTGAAAATAGCTTTTGGCATTGATGGGAACCATTGTGGAGGGTGCTGCCAAAGCCAAAAAGAGGGAACCGAAGCTCCCTAATTGATTGACCGAAGGAATAGAAAAATGCAACCTCTCTTCTCTTTCTCCCGTGCTTGGACGCATGTACAGTATAGAGCACAGAGTCTACTCCCCTGTCCCTTCTATCACAAATCACAAAGCAGTGAGGCGTCAAATCACAAAGCACGGATGAAGCAACCATCATTTCACTCTTCGCTGACTCCGCTTCTCCATCGTCTTTTTCGAGAAACCACCTTTACCGCACTAAGCTGGACGGACGACGCTATTGTGCTAGTAGTAGGAGTAGTACATTTAGGCCTCCTTTAGTTCAACAGATTTCCTGGATGCAAAGAAGGCGGTTTTCTCGGCTTGCAGGCGGCACTTACAAACGACTTACCGTGGTTTGCCTCAATGATGTGCTCCGTCGAACGCACTTCGCCAAAGCCACAACATTCGAGATATCGTCGATGTCACCACAATGGGGAAGGAAGTTGATACGTCTCCAACGTATCTATAATTTTTTATTGGTCCATGCTATTATATTATCTGTTTTGGATGTTTTATATGCATTTATATGCTATTTTATATTATTTTTTGGGACTAACCTATTAACCTAGAGCCCAGTGCCAGTTTCTGTTTTTTTCTTGTTTTTTAGCTTCGTGGGAAAGGAATACCAAATGGAATAAAACCTTCGCGATGATTTTTCTTGGACCAGAAGACACCCAGGAGACTTGGAGATGAAGTCGGAGGAGCCATGAGGTGGCCACAAGGGTGGAGGGCGCGCCCAGGGGGTATGGCTCGCCCCCCTGCCTTGTGGGCTCCCCGTGACTCCCCTGACCTAATTCTTTCGCCTATATATTCACATATGTTCCCAAACCACCAGAAGCATCCACGAAAAGACTTTTCCACCACCGTAACCTTCTGTACCCGTGAGATCCCATCTAGGGACCTTTTCTGGCACCCTGCCGGAGGGGGATTCGATCACGGAGGGCTTCTACATCAACTCTATTGCCCTTCCGATGAAGCGTGAGTACCTCAGACCTATGGGTCCATAGCTAGTAGCTAGATGGCTTCTTCTCTCTCTTTGATTCTCAATACCATGTTCTCCTCGTTCTTGGAGATCTATTCGATGTAATATTCTTTTGCGGTGTGTTTGTCGAGATCCGATGAATTGTGGATTTATGATCAACTTATCTATGAATATTATTTGAATCTTCTCTGAATTCTTATATGCATGATTTGATATCTTCGTAATTCTCTTCAAATTATCGGTTTGGTTTGGCCAACTAGATTGGTTTTTCTTGCAATGGGAGAAGTGCTTAGCTTTGGGTTCAATCTTGCGGTGTCCTTTCCCAGTGACAGTAGGGGCAGCAAGGCACGTATTGTATTGTTGCCATCGAGGATAAAAAGATGGGGTTTACATCATATTGCTTGAGTTTATTCCTCTACATCATGTCATCTTACTTAATGCGTTACTCTGTTCTTCATGAACTTAATACTCTAGATGCAGGCAGGAGTCGGTTGATGTGTGGAGTAATAGCAGTAGATGCAGAATCATTTCGCTCTACTTGACACGGACGTGATGCCTATATTTCATAATCATTGCCTTGGATATCGTCATAACTTTGCGCTTTTCTATCAATTGCTCGACAGTAATTTGTTCACCCACCGTATTATTTGCTATCTTGAGAGAAGCCTCTAGTGAAACCTATGGCCCCCGGGTCTATTTTCCATCATATTACTTTCTGATCTACTATTTTGCAATCTTTTATTTTCAGATCTATAAACCAAAATTCCCAAAAATATTTACTTTATCTTTTGTTTAGTTTTACCTATCTCTATCAGATCTCACTTTTGCAAGTAACCGTGAAGGGATTGACAACCCCTTTATCGCGTTGGGTGCAAGTTCTTTGATTGTTTGTGCAGGTGCTAGGTGATTTGTGCGTTGTCTCCTACTAGATTGATACCTTGGTTCTCTAACTGAGGGAAATACTTATCTCTACTTTGCTGCATCACCCTTTCCTCTTCAAGGGAAAACCAACGCAAGCTCAAAAAATAGCAGGAAGAATTTCTGGCGCCGTTGCTGGGGAGATCTACGCCAAGTCAAGACATACCAAGTACCCATCATAAAACTCTCATCTCTTGCATTACATTATTCGCCATTTGCCTCTCGTTTTCCTCTCCCCCACTTCTAAAATGATTTTCGAAAATATTTACCTTTTTATTCGCCCTTCTCTTTGCCTTTTCTTTGCCGCTCTTCAGTTCGTTTTCTCCGTTCGCTTCAGTTTGCTCGTTTGCTAGATTGGTTTGTTGACACAATGTCTGAAATTGGGGAGGTTATCGCTGAAAAGGATAGTAGTAACGATGGGGGAAACTTTGATGCTTTTGCTAATACTAATCCTCATGAAGAATCTACTATCTTGCACACTAAAAAACTTCGCATAGGTAGCGGCAATATTAGTGGAAAAGGGGTTATTCAAGATTTCTTTACTTGTGCTGGTGCGCTACCCACGTTAGGTGGATCTATTCTTCATAAAACTAGTAGTCTTGCGGATGCTATATCTTTGCTTGTGGTTGAACTTGAGAGACAATTCGTTCATATGCATCCATCCATACAAAGGATTTTTCTAGAGTTTTCTAATATTGAGCATTCTTCTGTTAAGCGCGCCGCTACTATATTTCTAGCCCATGAGTTTAGATTTATTATGAAAGAAGCTAGTGAAATTTTCGCGCATTATAAAGTAGACGGTGTTCGTCCTCCCATAGAGGGAATTCTCTTTAACCAAGAAGACATAATGCGTTTACGATCTCTAGATCATGTTGCTTACAATGAAAATTTAAGAAAGAGGGTCCCTACCGATGTTTTAGTTGATAAGATTTCTGAACTTAATGATAATTTTGCTATACAAAATAACGGACTAGGTTTCTCTCTTGGACACAAGCTCATGACTTTTTGCCAAAAGAACGCTTACAATGATGAGTTGGTCATACAATATGAGGAGCCAAAGGAGGAACAAATTCCTTCCGAGCTTGATCTTGGGGATCTTTACCCCATTAAATTTAGCCCTTTTGGTTACTTTTGCTTACCGCAAAGAAAACTTGCTGTTGAACGAAGGGAGTATGAGATGAGTTTTCGAGATTTACCTTATCATTATTATGACAATACCTAGATCTATTTGTGTTTTTATGCCTAGCTAAGGGCGTTAAACAATAGCGCTTGTTGGGAGGCAACCCAATTTTATTTTTGTTTTTGCTTTTTGTTCCTGTTTTGCTTTGAACAATTCATCTAGCCTCTAGTTAGATGTGGTTTTGTGTTTTAATTAGTGTTTGTGCCAAGTAAAACCTTTGGGATGGCTTGTGAGAACCCAGAATTTACTTCCAGACCCTCCTGTGTATATTTGTCAACCCCAGGATCATTGTTGACAACACAACGAAATGGTTTCATTGCAGAATACGTAAAAGCATTACAAGTAGTATATTTGTCACAAGACATACCTAGTCAAATGTCTCATGGCATTTAATACAATCAGAAAAAAAACAGCGGAAAGTACAATGCGTAGTGACTCTATCTCAGCCACAGGCAGTCGATGTAGTCCACGTGACCTCACTCCTACGGATTGCCATAGTAGTTGTAGCACCACCTTTGTCTTCGTAGATCTCTGTTGTTCAACAAAAGTATTGCCATGAGTACATTACGTACTCAACATGCCTCCCACGGGGAAGGACCTAATAGCTACATGTGGCTTCAAAGGAAGGCTGTATGGCTCATTTGCATAAAAGCTAATTTTGTTTGAAATAACATAGTAACTGGACGATAGCAGTTTTAGATGAAAAATGTTTTATCTCAGAATAACTTCCATCAAAGTGAGGACCCTCGATCAACTCACGTCCTTCATAGGTTTCAAGAATAGGGGCAAAGAGGGAATAAGCAAGACAGGTCCTGTATGTCAAGAAAGATTCATGTGTCGTCCATGACCGTGGACACGGCTATTCAAATAGTTTTACACTCTGCAGAGGTTGTACACTTTACCCACACGACACAATCCTGACTTGTTGCCACTAGCCGTCGCTAGCGTAGTACACCATTTTGGTATACCGGCAGGGAGATTGTGACGAGGTCTTTGGACTAGATCCCCCAAAGATGTGACATGCCCACCGGGTCTGGCACACGGAACTGAGAGTACGTCCTCAAACCGGTCCCCCCATCTGTGCCAAGGATACTCCCCGCAGAGCAGCTATCCCATCTGCGGTACGGCGACATCGATACCTAAGGCTGACTAGCTTACTTAACCAAGCCAGTGCCCATATAGCATGTGGTTGTACTGTTATCACAATCTTCAAATCCAAGACTTATTAGGACTCATGCGGCACGGACAACTGATTGCCCTCTTCAACTCGTGAAGGGCGGCCAATCGCTCCTTCAATCCTTGATTCAGCTGTCGCCCGTGCCAGTATTCAGATGGTAAGTTTCACCCAGAGTAGAAGAGGATAGAGGAAATCAACAAGGGCCAACCGGCCTAACTCAGCGATAAGTTTCAACTGTCAATGACTCAGAGGTCATTCAACAAAATACCTATAGGGTAATAAGCATGGCTAAGCATTTCTACTCTACCAGAATACTATAATTCTACTCACGTGTCAAGTGAATAGGCGACAAGCGGATCAAGGTAATGTGTCAATCGACATGCTAGCTACGAGAATTAAAACAGCATGCATATCGTAACCATAAAACACAATGCAATTTTATAAAACATAGGATAAGTATGATCAAAGAAGGAGGCATGCCTTCGTTGTTGAGTCCTTCTTCGGTAACCTGGTTATGTCCTTCTCCAACATCGTCACTCCCTACTCTTCATAGCGATAGCAAAAGACAAACAATAAATACCAAAGCAATAGAAAATCCAAATAGCATCCAAAACAATTTAAGAGTGGATGGATATGAATATATTGATCAACATGGAGATTCCAAAATCGGGTAGCATGATAGGGAGGTAAGAGATAGATTCAACAAAGTGACAGGGTTTAGGTTGACACATCTATTTAGGGCTTGTCAATAAGACTAACATTTAGATACGAACCATGTACTAACCACTAGTAGTGTTCACTACACATCGCACATAATAGGTAACTATCATATAACAAACACAATGGCATCAACACACATGAAATGGAGCCATCCTATGCATCTTAACTACATAAGTATAACATGTCATGATTAAAAGTAGCAATTAACCACAAACAAATATTTAGAAGTATCTAAATATTTATAATGGTTAACAACAAGGAAAGTCTAAACATCAACCATAACAGCTATTAGCAAGCATTTCTATAATAAAAGACAAACCAATACTATGGTAGAAACTAACTAAACAACTTAATAATAACACACATATCACACAAAGCATGTGAGTAGAGGATCATAAAGATGTCTTAACTAATAAGACAAAGATCGACATATGAGTTATCATGAGAAGGTACTAAACTAGGACATTGTCCTATAAAGAACAAATAATACCATTAACCACTAGCAGTTATAATATACCACAACACAAATCAACTAACATGAAAGGTAAACTATCCTATGCATGTGATGAACTATTGCAACAAGTATAGAGCACTCACAATACTAACAGAGAAAAGTCAAGAATATATAAGCAACACACGAACAACGACTATAACACATGTAATATAATAACACAAAGATCACTAGCATGACTTGGTGTCTAGACTTAGGGATACCACAAATGCAACGGCTAGATAAAGTAGTTATGACAAGTAGACATGTATAATCATCACAAGAGATACGAGACTATGCTATCGATACAATACTACTCATAACTATGACATTAGTTGATATCAACTAACATGACTATCAAGCATAGCAATAGCACGCAATCCCTAAATACTAGTTATGACTGTAAGCACATCGAGGAAGCATACTAAGCATGTAGGCAAGTAATACTAGATCATGGCATCGACAACATTAAGCAATGTACTATACTAGCATGAGTAATGATATGACATGCATTTCCTATCTATTACAACTTACACTTGTAACGACATAACATAACAACTTGGAATGATCTATACTATGAATTGATACACCGACACACTATGCAATCTAGTCATACAATCATAACAACATATGGCATAGTATTCTACAAGCAAGAAGTTATTGAATAAAATAACATATGATACCTACAAACTGCTATCATGTATATCTAACAAGTAAGGCTAACCAATGCATGAACATAAGATGCAAACTAGCAATCTCATAACACCTGAGAATCATACAATATTAGATGATTCGACTTTGAGCAAGTGATAACATGGCATGGCAATCAACTAAGGATGCATAGCTACCATCGTAGGTAAATAAAACACCTAGGATAATTAGCAAGAAGTAGTAAATGAAGTTACATGGCACAAGCATAAAGTATAAGTGACAATACAAATACAACCATGACATAAAGCAACCACCATGCAATCTTGGATGACAAACAACTATGAAACAAGTGGAGCAACTAAGCCACAATATGTTATGCGACAAGAACCACAATGAATTTGTTCTCAAACAAGAAATCATTTCACTTGACATCTAGCATAAAAGAACTATGCAACAAGACGCACACACAAAAAAAAACTACCGTAGACATGACATGGATTCAAACCAATAAAAAACATGCAACAAACATGGCTTAACCCAGTACTTAGATAAATATCTAAAATCACCAATTAAACATATGCTCTACAATATAACATATCATGACATGACTAGTATGGAGGAAACTACAAAACACATAGTCTTTAGATAAACAACCTAGTAATGGAATGACTTTAATATATAAAACATGCACACAACATGGATAAAATGAATATATAACACATATCTAAAATAGCGCCATGCTAAAAAAACTAAAATAAGCAAGGCACCAAGTATTCTATAACTAAAGAAATCAAGTTAAGCTTCTAATAATTGTGCGGAGTTATAAGCATAGCGAATATTCACCAAGTTTGTACGCACGCATAAGACATGACTACAAAATTATATGATATTTAGTAACTCAAAATAAATCTATATTAAAAATACAAAATAATACACATGACAATAATTCATAAATATATTAGTACACATGCATAAAAGAGAAATACATGCTACCACAAATTATCGAGCCGAAACAACGTTCAACTATTTTATCAATTTAAACAAGAGTAAACTAAATCTAGTAAATAATACATTACTCCTAACAATATGAAATAACTACGAGCGAGTCCTAGGCATGTCATGAGCATACGATAAATAACGTATTTAACAAACAAACAAAAAAAATCACCGATCAACAAACAATAAAATCTACACCACATCCAATTGACCAAACAAGTAATCTAATTCCTTCACGGGGTTACGAAGGTCCTAGGGGATATTTCATTTATGGGGCACGAAGTCATATGACGAATGAAAATTAAAGAAAATGTGAATACCATCGGATGGCCTCCGGTTCATAGACATGGCGGAATTGGCGCGGCCAACTACCATCATAGGATGTAAAGAGATGTCTACAGCGTAGTACGGGTATGATATAGCATGCATATAAAAGGAATTAGGCAGAGGCTCACCGAGCGCGACGAATCGATGTGATGAACTCGACGAACAGTGTGGACAGACATGTAAAATTATCCGCGTGTGGTCGACGGAACGAGTTCCTTCTTCTCTGAATGGATTCGTGGTTTGCAGGAGAATCTTCTGGCGCAAGGGTTCGGATGGAGATGCCCTGCATCAACGGGAACGAACATCGGCGTCTAAGGAGCACCATTCTTGGAGAGGTTATGGAGACAGAGAGGAAGGGAGAGGGCAGGGAGACTAGCGAAGTGGAAGAGGAGTTGGAGGCCTACAGAATGGTTCCTTCAGTTTTGGAAAGGGATGAGATATAAGGGAAGTTAGAGGAGGGGCAGATTCATGGTTGTATGTTTGATCTTCTATGTACTGGTGTGCGTGGACGAGGAGAGGAAGCGCTTGGGGCGTGGGGCTAGAAGATAGGTAAGTGGAGAGGGAATTAAAGGAGGAGGGTAGGAGGCAGCGTTCACTTGAAACGTTCTAGCTGTTGGCATTTCCTCTTTCCCCATGAGTTGTGAACGTTTTTTTTAGGGGAAGTTGTGAACGTACAGAAGGGAGAAGAGGGGTCCCTTGGGTGGCTGTTGGGCCATATTAGTTAGGCCCAAGTGGGAAGAGATAAGGAAACAAAGTGATGGCTTGCTCCATTCGGTTGGAGAAAAAAACCGAAAAATTAATAGAATGAGGTGGGATGCACCTAGGAAAAGAGATACACAAAATAAAAATTAAAGCGAGAGATATAATTGGTTATTCGGTGGACAAATGAAAATAAGATACACACTGAAAAGAGAAAGATGGATTCGGACTTGGAAATTCTATCCGGAGTTTTATAGATGGAAAGGAAATGGATTTTCCTAAGAGGAAAATCTAGAAAACGAATAAAAGGCTAAAATAGATATAACGAACTTTAGAAAATTCAGAGCCATGTAAATTAATAGGACGAATACGAAAAAAACAAATCCAACTAAAATAGAAGGACAAATCTCAAATTTTAATTTAGGTTCACATTAGTTCAAATTAAATCCTCTGAATCTTAAAAACAGAATTTAAGTTTTTGTTAATAAATAAAACAAACGAAATTTTCTCGTCCTGATTTTTGGAAAACAAAAGAAAACATTCCGAGAATCGGGATATTACATGGCTTACGGTGACAGTTGATTTGATCTTTCTGAAAAACAGAAATTTTTGCGTCTAGTCACAGAATTTTAATAATTCACTGGAGCGTTGAAAAACCCGGAATTTTTTACACGAGATTTATATACAAATTGTCTCTGTTGTCCTAATTTTGCAGAATGTTTGGAGTTACAGAAGTATTAGAACAATTAGAATCTTAGGAGACTGTTCTGTTTTTGACAGATTCTGTTTTCTTTGTGTTGTTTGCTTATTTTGATGAATCTATGGGTAGTATCGGGGGGTATGAACCATGGAGAAGTTGGAATACAGTAGATATTACACTAATATAAATAAATAATGAGTCCACAACAGTACCAAAAGTGGTGATTTATTTTCTTATACTAACGGAGCTTATGAGATTCTCTGTTGAGTTTTGTGTTGGAAGTTTTCATGTTTTGGGTAAGGATTTGATGGACTATGGAATAAGGAGTGGCAAGAGCCTAAGCTTGGGGATGCCCAAGGCACACCAAGGTAATATTTAAGGACAACCAAGAGCCTAAACTTGGGGATGCCCCGGAAGGCATCCCCTCTTTCGTCTTCGTCTATCGGTAACTTTACTTGAGGCTATATTTTTATTCACCACATGATATGTGTTTTGCTTGGAGCGTCTTGTATGATTTGAGTCTTTGCTTTTTAGTTTGCCACAATCATCCTTGCTATACACACCTTTTGAGAGGGACATGCATGAATCGTGATTTATTAGAATACTCTATGTGCTTCACTTATATCTTTTGAGCTAGGCAATTTTGCTCTAGTGCTTCACTTATATCTTTTTAGAGCACGGCGGTGGTTTTATTTTATAGAAATTATTGAACTCTCATGCTTCACTTATATTATTTTGAGAGTCTCTAAACAGCATGGTAATTTGCTTTGGTTATGAATTTAGTCCTAATATGATAGACATCCAAGAGGGATATAATAAAAACTTTCATATAAAGTGCATTGAATACTATAAGAAGTTTGATTCCTTATGATTGTTTTGAGATATAAAGATGGTGATATTAGAGTCATGCTAGTGAGTAATTGTGAATTGGAGAAATACTTGTGTTAAGGTTTGTGAGTCCCGTAGCATGCATGTATGGTGAACCGTTATGTAACGAAGTTGGAGCATGAGGTATTTTTTGATTGTCTTCCTTATAAGTGGCGGTCGGGGACGAGCGATGATATTTTCCTACCAATCTACCCCCTAGGAGCATGCGTGTAGTACTTTCTTTCAATGACTAAAAGATTTTTGCAATAAGTATGTCAGTTCTTTATGACTAATGTTGAGTCCATGGATTATACGCACTCTCACCCTTCCACCTTTGCTAGCCTCTCTAGTGTCGCGCAACTTTCGCCGGTACCATACACCCACCATATACCTTTCTCAAAACAGCCACCATACCTACCTACATTTCCATAGCCATTCCGAGATATATTGCCATGCAACTTTCCACCGTTCCATTTTATTATGACACGCTTCATCATTGTCATATTGCTTTGCATGATCATGTAGTTGACATCGTATTTGTGGCAAAGCCACCTTTCATAATTCTTTCATACATGACACTTTTCATTCATTACACATCCCGGTACACCGCCGGAGGCATTCATATAGAGTCATATTTTGTTCTAAGTATCGAGTTGTAATTCTTGAGTTGTAAGTAAATAAAAGTGTGATGATCTTCATTATTAGAGCATTGTCCCATGTGAGGAAATAAAAAAAAGTGGGCAAAGAAGCCAAACAAAAAAAAGAAAGAAAAAAAAGAGAAAAGAAAAAAAAGGAAAAAATGAGAGAAAAAGAGAGAAGGGGCAATGCTACTATCCTTTTTCCACACTTGTGCTTCAAAGTAGCACCATGATCTTCATGATAGAGAGTCCCCTATTTTGTCACTTTCATATACTAGTGGGAAATTTTCATTATAGAACTTGGCTTGTATATTCCAACGATGGGCTTCCTCAAATTGCCCTAGGTCTACGTTTGCAAGGAAGTTGGATGCACACCCACTTAGTTTTCTTTTGAGCTTTCATACACTTATAGCTCTAATGCAACCGTTGCATGGCAATCCCTACTCACTGACATTGATATATATTGATGGGCATCTCCATAGCCCGTTAATATGCCTAGTTGATGTGAGACTATCTCCTTCTTTTTTGTCTTCTCCACAACCACCATATTCTATTCCACCTATAGTGCTATGTCCATGGCTCATGCTCGTGTATTGCGTGAAAGTTGAAAAAGTTTGAGAACACTAAAAGTATGAAACAATTGCTTGGCTTGTCATCGGGGTTGTGCATGATTTGAATATTTTGTGTGATGAAGATGGAGCATAGCCAGACTATATGATTTTGTAGGGATAAGCTTTCTTTGGCCATGTTATTTTGAGAAGACATAATTGCCTTGTTAGTATGCTTGAAGTATTATTGTTTTTATGTCAATATTAAACTTTTGTTTTGAATCTTATGGATCTGAACATTCATGCCACAATAAAGAAAATTACATGGATAAATATGTCAGGTAGCATTCCACATCAAAAATTCTGTTTTTATCATTTACCTAGTCGAGGACGAGCAGGAATTAAGCTTGGGGATGCTTGATACGTCTCCAACGTATCTATAATTTTTGATTGTTCCATGCTATTATATTATCTGTTTTGGATGTTTTATATTCATTAATATGCTATTTTATATTATTTTTGGGACTAACCTATTAACCTAGAGCCCAGTGCCAGTTTCTGTTTTTCCTTGTTTTTTAGCTTCGTGGGAAAGGAATACCAAACGGAGTCCAAACGGAATAAAACCTTCGTGATGATTTTTGTTGGACCAGAAGACACCCAGGAGACTTGGAGATGAAGTAGGAGGAGCCACGAGGCGGCCACAAGGGTGGATAGCGCGCCCAGGGGGGTAGGGCGCGCCCCCTGCCTTGTGGGCCCCCCGTGACTCCCCTGACCTAATTCTTTCACCTATATATTCACATATGTTCCCAAACCACCAGAAGCATCCACGAAAAGACTTTTCCACCGCCGCAACCTTCTGTACCCGTGAGATCCCATCTAGGGACCTTTTCTGGAACCCTGCCGGAGGGGGATTCGATCACGGAGGGCTTCTGCATCAACTCTATTGCCCTTCCGATGAAGCGTGAGTACCTTAGACCTACGGGTCCATAGCTAGTAGCTAGATGGCTTCTTCTCTCTCTTTGATTCTCAATACCATGTTCTCCTCGTTGTTCTTGGAGATCTATCCGATGTAATATTCTTTTGCGGTGTGTTTGTCGAGATCCGATGAATTATGGATTTATGATCAGCTTATCTATGAATATTATTTGAATCTTCTCTGAATTCTTATATGCATGATTTGATATCTTCGTAATTCTCTTCAAATTATCGGTTTGGTTTGGCCAACTAGATTGGTTTTTCTTGCAATGGGAGAAGTGCTTAGCTTTGGGTTCAATCTTGCGGTGTCCTTTCCCAGTGACAGTAGGGGCAGCAAGGCACGTATTGTATTGTTGCCATCGAGGATAAAAAGATGGGGTTTACATCATATTGCTTGAGTTTATTCCTCTACATCATGTCATCTTACTTAATGCGTTACTATGTTCTTCATGAACTTAATACTCTAGATGCAGGCATGAGTCGGTCGATGTGTGGATTAATAGTAGTAGATGCAGAATTGTTTCGGTCTACTTGACATGGACGTGATGCCTATATTTCATAATCATTGCCTTGAATATCGTCATAACTTTGCGCTTTTCTATCAATTGCTCGACAGTAATTTGTTCACCCACCGTATTATTTGCTATCTTGAGAGAAGCCTCTAGTGAAACCTATGGCCCCCAGGTCTATTTTCCATCATATTACTTTCCGATCTACTATTTTGCAATCTTTTATTTTCAGATCTATAAACCAAAAAACCCAAAAATATTTACTTTATCTTTTGTTTAGTTTTACCTATCTCTATCAGATCTCACTTTTGCAAGTAACCATGAAGGGATTGACAACCCCTTTATCACGTTGGGTGCAAGTTGTTTGATTGTTTGTGCAGGTGCTAGGTGATTTGTGTGTTGTCTCCTACTGGATTGATACCTTGGTTCTCTAACTGAGGGAAATACTTATCTCTACTTTGCTGCATCACCCTTTCCTCTTCAAGGGAAAAACCAACGCAAGCTCAAGAAGTAGCAGAAGTCAAATAGTTACTACCTCCATTTTTTTGTATACAAGGCCAGTATCAAAATTACAATTTGCAGAAGGCCACTAACACTAATTGAAGCAAAATTGATGGTGTTTGCCTCGTACTAGCAACCAAGGACATTAATATACCCTTGCATGCATGCGGAAGTGAGAAGGTTGGTTTGCATGGCGCTGCATTAATCAAGCAATGAGGAGTGAGATGGTTAGCTCTTTGGGCGTTGGAGAAAAAATACACATTAATTGACATGTCAAACGAGGATTTATATCGATCAATCCCGCGAAGGAAAACCCCGCCTTTCTTTTTTAACACAAGTATGTACTTGTATCCTATTTGGGTCTAGGCCTTGCATTGCCATACTTTGCCACACATGTTTGCCAAGCTTGCCTGAAGCTTTTCAAAATGAAAAGGAGGTACACTTGCGCACGCCTGTCGCGGTCGCACCGCACCCTCACATAGTCGCTCCTGCACGCCGAAAACCCAACCAAGGGAACGCACCCTCACTGACACGTGCTACCACATGTGATCAAACCAAACTCAGCCATCCTACCGCTAACACATAATTTTCGTTCATACAGTATGTTTATCCAACCGCATGTTGGGGAAGATCCGTGCGGCCCGTGCGGTGGTCTGTTGGGGAAGAAGAAGAGGTGAGGAAGAAGAAGGGTTAGGAGACGTAGGATATTCATCCAACCGCCTGAAATGGTCGACTGACCCAAATGATGAAAGTCAGGCGACTTGCATAAATATATGTTTTTACACAGCAAAAGATCCCTAAAAACAACAACATAAAGAAAAATTATCACTACTCATGGAACGAGCCGGCCTCGTCGTCTTTGGCTGCCAGCGCGAACCAGCCGTAGCTGCCGACGTATGTCTCCGCACCATGGTTGTCCTCGGTCTCCAGCTACTCGTTCACATGAAGCGTGCGGGCGCTCCGCACGGACGCGAGCACCGCCCGGTTCACGTCCACGATGTTCGGTTCCGCCTGCAGGAGGGCCTCAATGGCAGCGGCATCCACGCGCTCCGTGTCGAGTTGAGCCTCCGCCGCCCGGTTCAAGTCCAGGACGTCCGGTTCCGCCTGCAGGAGGGCCTCGATGGCAGCGGCATCCGCACGCTCCCCGTCGAGTTGAGCCTTCGCCGCCCGGTTCACGTGCATGGCATCCGGTTCCGCTTGTAGGAGGGCCTCGATGGCAGCGGCATCCACGCGCTCTGCGTCGAGTTGAGCCTCCGCCTCCCGGTGCTCCTTTAGGATCGCCAGGTTGAACCGCTGGTCCGCCTGCACCATGGGGGACCCGGACGCTGTAACACCCCTTGTAATTAACCACAGTGATCACCCTTAGTTAATGCCATGTCAGCAAGTATAACAGTGCCTATTCATCATTTGCATCATAATGCATTTCAAACTCATAATTCAAACTTCCAAATTAATTTAAAGTGAAAATAAAGGTTGTTTAAATCCAGAAACTAAAATATTCATAATATTGTAAATAATCCAGAGACAATTCTAAAATTATAATCAACATTTACTAAAATAGTTAAGTGACTCAAACAGTAAGAAACAGTACCAAAACAGCAGGGTTTAATCCATTTTAATTAATACAAAATTTATATGAAACCCAACTGCCTCCAAACCATTTTCTAGCAGTGACTAATATTGCACTGCAAATATTGGGCTAAGCCACATATTTTGCAAAACTTAATTGGTGGCTAAATTAGTTGCAAAATAGAGATAAAAGAAGAAAACAGAAAAGAGAAAAGAAAAAGCCCGCAGCTACTGGGCCTGAGTCACCCGGCCCAACTCCCCCTTCCCCTTCCTACTGCTCATCTGCGCTCGCTGTCGAGCACCGCGCGTGCACGCGCTCGCGCAGCCAGGCCCCCCTTTCCCTCGCTCGACAGCGCGTCGCCGCGCACACCGTGGATAAGAGCAACCCCACGGATCCCTTGGCTCCTCCCTCGCCTCGCTCACCCCCTCTCTACCTCGATCCCCAACCTCGCCGAGCGCCGCCATGACCGCGGCACCGTGAAGCTCGAGACCACCGTGCTCCTCGTCGCCTAGGACCCTGTCCAGGAGGCTCGCCGGCGACTGCTGCTTCGACTACGCCAACGAGCCCGAGCCAAGGACGCCTCTTTCATCGGAATCGAGCCGCCGCTTCCCTTCGGCATCTTCGGCAAGTTCCGTCGACGTCGGCCCCTCTGCGCTCCTAATCTTCCACGGGCCACCTTGAGCCGCACGATGAGCTCGCTCTCCTCTCCCCTCCATTTGCGCCGTCTCCCGTAGCCCGTAGATGTGCCGCCACGGTGCCGTGCTCTGACCGCCGCCGTCGCTGCCATTAGCGCGCTCCCGAGCCCCTACGGCTCGAGCCAGTGGCTCTGGCGAGCTTCTGGAGTGCTGTTGCCGCTGCCTAGCTAGCTAGCTCGAGCGCTGGCGCCGCGCTTCGCTGGTTCCGCAAACCCCCGAACTCCGGCACCGCCCGCGAGCTCGCCATCGATGCCACACCGCATCCCCGGCCACGGCACCGCCACGGTTTGACGCGGCGTTGAACGCCCGATCGAATGAGCCCGACCCCGCGTCGAACGGACCACCGTAGACGAATCCCGACCACCTCCCGAGCCCCGCCGCCGCTGGAAAGGTCGCCGGCGTCGCTCCGGCCGCCGTGTTGACCTGGTGCCGGTGGGCCCCGCCTCTGTGCCACTGACTGCGGGCCCCGCTGGCCCCCGTTGACCAGTTGACCCAGTCAACTGTGCTGACTGGGCTGGCCCAGCCACTGACATATGGCCCCCGCCAATTTAAAATGATTTTATAAATAAATAAACTATTAATTAAATTTTTAATTAGATTATTTCTAGATTAATTAGTTAATCACTCACGGACAGGTGGGTCCACACCCCTAACTAATTAGTTTAGTTTAAATTAAACACTGGATTAGCTCTGTGTCTATGACAGTAGGGCCCCACATGTCAGGTTTGACCTGTCAACAGGTCGGTTGACCTGCTAACGTCAGCATGATGTCATGATGACGTCATCAATCACTATTCTGGATAATGTTGATTTAAAATGATTAAATAAATCCAGAAAATCAATAAAACTTTGTAAATTCATATAAAATAAACCGTAGCTCAGATGGAAAAACTTTGTACATGAAAGTTGCTCAGAACGACGAGACGAATCCAACCGTGCTATCTGTTTCCGTGTCGGGACCCTCTACGGAGGTGAACCCGCAACTTTTAGCCTGTTTCCGGTAGATGAATAGTGCCCAACTATCGTTTATTTGTTCCAACTTAAATCCTAAAATAACTAATATGACTTAGACATGCTTTTAGGCAACCCTGCACTGCACATTAGCATAGCCTGCTCTGTGTTGCATATGTTTGCCATGTATTTATTTGTTTCCTCCCCCTCTTCTCTCTTGGTAGACCCCGACACCGACGTCGTCCCCGAGACCGACGTAGCGACCCGACCTCAAACGGTCAAGCCTCTGTGTATCTGTGCCTTCCCTGGATCAGTATGCTGGCACACACAGTACATCAATGTATATATCAAAGTGCAATCACATGTATAAATAACGTAAAACTGATATATACCTTATAGGTCTCAGCGGAAACAAATAGTCGGGTGTGGAGTCCCATCAACGCCATCGGCAGGTTGAGTGTAGACCGTAACCCTGTACCGTACTCTTACTCGTCGGAAGAAAGTATCTGCAACATGATACGTTGCAGCCGTGTAGGTCAGTACATTGAATGTACCGGCAAGATCACAACATGAGAAAACAGATGATAAAACTATACTATATGCAAATTGGCTTTGTGGCTCTGTGTCTGAGTTTTGTTTTGCATAAAAACTAGTTTTATTTTCCCTACAACAAAGGAATATCAGGAGTCTGTACTACAGAGTTTTCTATCATGACATGGTTCCGCCAACCGATGTCTCATAGCCCAAATCATCATAAGTTACCCACAATTAAGTTATCAATCCGGTGTTGAGAGTTCCTAGATAGATCCAAGTCCAGAGGCTCAAGTTATCCGTAACCGGGGACACGGCTAATCGATTAGGTTTAAACCCTCTGCAGAGGTTTGTACACTTTACCCGCAAGATTCGATCCCTCCCGTTTTGTCCTCGCACTTCATGATGTTTGAGAACAGGACGATCGAAACATGGTCTTCCGAAGAGTTCCTCTGACCACTGTCCGGTGCTCATCCAATCCTACCGTAGTTCTACATCTGCTAGCACCGTCCCAGCCAGAGTCACAACTAAGGTCAACCAAGCCAGAGCCCATAGTGACTTGCGGTTGCACAGGTAAGCTTCCGGGCGTGAAGTATTCTTCCGTCTCTTTGAGTCTGGGTGAAGCTTTCCGCAAGATATCATGGCGCTTCTCCATGCATCCCCGCCATCCACTAGTTTCTCCAGGGTGCCCGTCAACCATCCTTCACCCAGTAGTGTGTATTGAATTCTTGTCTCGAGTCTTGAAGTCTTGAGGCCTCGAAGGTGCAGTCCTTGCAGATTCCAGCATGGAGTTGTCGTCATTGATGTAGAGTCCTCCTTCTTCACACCACTCTCGTGCACTCATACCAAACCCCGTCTACTAAAGCGTAGCATTAAAACTATATAACGTCCCGGGCTTGGTAATCAGGGAGATGGGTTTCTACCTCATGCATTCTACTCAACTACAAGAATTCAATATCACTACTGGAGGGATTGTTGAAGGGGTGCTACTACATGCAAATAAAACATAGGTATGAAAAACATGGTCAAAGTGAACTTGCCTGGTAATACTTGATGAAGATATTAACGCTCTCAGAATAATGACTTGGTAGAACTATTCGTCACTCCGTTGAAAATCTATATTGTCAAACATAGCATTCATATAAGCAACAACTCTAGCAATCAATTCTATCAATCAAAATAACAATCAACAAATAAAATGCAAATCAACAAGGGACACCAAATAAAAACAAAGGAAAACTACACGACAAAACTACTAAAGAAAACTCTAAGACATAACACAAAATAGTTTTGTCCTAAGTAAAAACTTAACAGCAAAATAAAGCTCTAAACTAATAAATTAACAGAAAAGAAACTAAATTTTTAAAAATAAAAATAAAATTTTCTTTTGTTGACTAACAGAAACAAAGCTAAATTTGTCAAAAGTGACAAAAGAAATAATTTAAAAACAATTAAAACTATAAAGAAAGATTAAAACAAAACTAGAACAAAACATTTACTGTTTTGCCTAAAACCCTAAATTAAAATAAACTAAAAATTACCAAATATATGCTACTGGATAGAAAAAACAATAACAAAACAGTAGCAAAAAGAATCAATCAAAAATATTTTATAAAACACAAACTAGAGCCAAAACAGTGTTTGAAGCATATTTGAAATAATTCAAATTTAAACTACTCAAATTTGAAAACTAAGTACACAAACAGAAACTTCAACAAATTTGTGACACAACGCAAAAAGAATCACTCGATTTAGATCTAAAACATAAAAGTTATAAGCAATCTAAATACAGAACTATTTCTGTAAAAGAAATAAAATAGAAAAACAAAAAGTAACTAGGCGTCAGACCTGGTACACGTGGCAGCTAGCTACTGGCTACGGGTGTGTGTGCGCTAGGCAGCTGCGGGCGAACGGCCTATATCTAATGGAAACGGCGGCCGACAGTTATTAAAACAAAAACCGGTGGCCCGGTCGAACTAAACCGGTAATAAACCGTACTGAACCGATCTAATCTAAAAAAAACCAACCTATTCGTTTGGATCTAATCTTGAGCTTTAATAACAGATCAGACGGAGGAGGTTGCTTACAGCGGTGGTGGCGCCTCTGGCGAGGTCGTCGGCGGCGGTGGTGGCTCGGGGACGACGTGGGCGAGGCCTCTGATGGTCCTCGGCGACGGGGAAGACGCCCATGCGATGCGGAAGACAACGTCGATGATGATGGGGGGCGGCGGTGAGCTCGGGGTGCACGGGAGCAACGGTGGCGATCGTGACAGCGGCGATGGCGTACGGGTGGTGGGCGGTGTGTGGTTTGCAGGGGCGCTGGAGCTCCGGTGAGTGCACGGGAAGATGCGCACGACGACGGCGGTGGCAATGGTGGTGGTGAAGAGGCTCGGGGATGGCTGTAGGGAGCAGAGGGATGGCAATGGCGGCGGCGAGCTGGGGCAACTCTGGCGAGCGATAGGCGGCGAGGGAGAGGGGTCCGGGGGTCGGGAAGGGGCGGAATGGGGTGAGGGGAGGGGTATAAATAGGGGGAGGTCGACTTGGAGGAGGGGGAAGATTGGGGAGAGGATCCCGAGCGATCCGGGATACGGCGGCGTTCGGCGATGCTCTGGTCGAGCGCGTGGCTTGCGGAGGAGGAAGAAGATGGTGGGGCCCGTCGTCAGTGAGAGAAGAGAGAGGGGAAAGGTATCGGTGACCGATCCGAAGGGATTCGGTGCGGGAGCGCCGTGCTGGGCCAGTGGGCCGCAGGTGAGGGGAGGGAGAGAGAGAAGTGGGCCGCGCCGGGGTTTTCCTAATTTAAAACATTTTCCCTTTTCTTTTAAACAGAGAACAATAACAAAAGAAACAGAAATAATAAAAACATTGTATAGGCATATAATATATCAAAATGTTCAGAAAAAGAAATCTTAAAACATGGACTATTTTTTAGGTCCAGATAAAATCAGCAAAAAATCAAATAAAGCAAACAGTGCTACTGTTGCATTAAAACCCAATAAAAATCATTTTTAAAATACCAAAATGATTTCAAATTTACTTTTCTCCAATTTTCTATTGTAGGGAATCATTTTACCCTATTTTCCATGTATTTCATTTTTGGAGAAAAATAATTTGAATAAAATCCAAATAACTCCAAATTGAAAGGGGTTTTCAAAATACTTCCAAATGACTTTCAATTTGATTCTTTTAACTTCCAACTCATATTTCATATAGTTTGAAGAAGTCATTTTATCTTCTCTCATGAAAATCATTGAGTTGCATAAAGTTTTGAATTTGAAATATTTTCAAATGAAATTCAAATTGTTTTCAAAACCCTTTTCATTTCAAATGGAAGAAGTCATGTCATCTTCACTCTAGGGTTTTTGTGTTTGAATTGAATTTAAATTGAGATCAAAATGCAAGGATGAAAGTTTGGGAAAGTCATTTCATTCCCTCTCATTCAACTTTCAAAAAGTTTCAAGTTTCACTCAATCATTCACACAGCAATCAAACAAACAGTCAAAACTATTTATTCAATATAACATTCCAAAATTTAGAATTTTGGGATGTTACACCGACGCAGCTCAGGAGCCCGACGACACCGTTGACGACCTTGCCTTTGCCGCCGTGCAACCAGGCAAGCACCCCCTTTTTGAGCATGCCTATATCACCTATTCTCTTCCCTCTTGTGCTTGCATTAGAATTGCTGCTGTTACTGCTTTACCTATTCTGATGCATGACCTGATTTTGTAACCTGCTATTGATACTTTTCCTGCTTATCCTAAACTGCTTAGTATAGGCTGGTTAGAGACCCCAGTGACTCCACTTGTCCTGATTGCCCCGCTGGATTATCAGAAGACCCGATCAACGGGATCGAAGACCACGCCCCGGCACCGCACATCACCCCCTTAGTTGTATGACACTACTGGGTTACTATCGAGTGCCGAGGGTGATACCTCGTCAGCACTTCTGATGTTAACCTTGTAGGTTAGTTCATCGGTTGCGGTCATCGAGGGTGATTCCTCATTCACCACTCCCAATAACGACGCTGTCGTGCAACACCTCAAGTGTGAACCCATCGAGGGTGATTCCTCCGAGTTCACCTTGACAGATACATCGAGTAGGAATCCAACGAGGGTGATACCTCGGATTCCTCTGATGTTATGGACACACGGATACTTGGACTTTACAACGGATACTTGGAAAGGCGGGTCGACCCTGAGGGGTACCCGCGAATGATGGGATGTCGGGTTGACCTGGAGGTTACCCGTGTGATAAATACGAGGCGCGGCCGGGCATTCTTAGCCCTTGCAACAAGTCCTCGAGACGGGGCGACGGGGTCACATCGATCATGAGTCTCTGCTCGCTACCACACCACCGATGCACTAACGATTTGGATATGTGATCTGAGTGGGCCTCTAGCCCGATAGCACTAACCATCACGTGGGAAAAGTTATGGGCACTCTACATCGTATGCATCAGCCGAAAGCTCTGTCAGACGTCCAGTTCAGCATCGCGGCACGGCTGGGCCGGCGCCATACTGAGGTGTGGTACCGAGATTCGCCGTGTGCGCAATGACCCGGAGGGCGAGGGGCGATGGCCCAAGACCCCCTTGCGCTTAGGATGTAGACTGACGGGGACCTCTCTGCTGAGCTGTAGGTAGGGTTGCGTTGTATCGTTTGGCCGAGGCCGGGCATGACCCAGGAAAGTGTGTCCGGCCAGAGTTAAGCGAGCGTGGTGGGTAAGTTGGTGCACCCCTGCAGGGAAGAACTAATCTATGCATAGCCGGATCCTCGGTAACGGACGCTTGGAGTTGTATCCTGATCGATACAACTAGAACTGGATACTTGTGATGAGAAATGGATAGTATGGCTCTGGGATTGCTTCCTCGCAGGGAGTCGAGAAAGGATCTCTGGCCGAGGTTGATACTGATTATTACTACTACTTTATATTGTGCTAATCTACACTCTTCTAATGCTGCAAGACCGCTGAAGATGCTAGTCTTCGATAGGACTAGGCCTTCTCTCTATTCTGGCATTTCTGCAGCCCAGTCCACATATACAGCCTTTCTTTGATAATGTTGCATATGTAGTGTAGATCCTTGCTTGCTAAGTACTTCGGATGAGTACTCACGTTTGCTTTGCTTTCTTTTTCCCCCATATCCATTTGGCGCAACCAGATGACGGAGCCCCTGAGACAGCTGCCCCCGCCGACGGTTACTACTACCACCCCGAGAGTGGTTACTTCTACGAGTTGGCCACCGACCAGGAGTAGGATCGAAGGGTCCCAGGCAGGAGGCCTGCGCCTTTCGATCGTAGCTTTTGTTTTACCCCGCCTTTCTAGAGAGTTATCTATTTTTGTTTCATATCTGTACTCAGATATCTGATGTTTCCGCTGACGCTTGTATGCGAGCTTATGTATTCGAGCCCTCGAGGCCCCTGGCTTGTAATATAAAGATTGTATGACTTTATTTATGTTTTAGAGTTGTGTTGTGATATCTTCCCGTGAGTCCTTAGGCTTGATCGTGTGCATTTGCGTGTATGATTAGTGCACGATTGAGCCTGGGGCGTCACAGACGCCGGCACGAAGTCGACGTCCGTCGTCTCATACGCATTGGGGGCCTTCTGCACCGCGACCTCTGCCATGAACATTGGATCAGCTTCCTCCTCCTCGTAGCTTGGCTCCAGAGAACTCAGGGATTGGCTCGCCGCAAAGCAAGCTTGGGAATGGAGGTCTGTGGCGCCGACCGCCGCCGCGATTTCTGCACGGCGCTCCGGTGTCAGCATCTTGTAGGACGTGATCTTGCGGCACACCATGGCTTTCCGGCGAACTAGGGGACAGCTGATGCGGGCTAGGGGATCGAAAGGTGGGGGAATGGGCTGGAGAGGAGGTGTGGTTTTGGGGCAGTGGTAACCGCCCGGCAAGTAGCTGGCGTAGGCCGAGCAGCGAAGGTTCTGGTGTGAATAGTGGTTCCGATGATGACCGGTCAATCGGTTTTGACTGTGCGGAGTTTACAAAGCTAGATGGTTGGAGCCTGGAGAGTTGTGGGGTGGGGTGGGACCAAAGTTTCAGAGTTTCACGTGGCAGACGTCCGGACCTCCCCACCATTCCTGTCGACGACGAGGCGCTGACTTCGTAAATCTCAAGATAGCTAGCAAGATGCCTGTGCATTGCACGAAACATCAGGATGCATTTTTTTACAAAACACCTATTGTGATTGACCCATGCAGGAGTAATCCCATGTGTAAAAACTAATGGTATCTCGAGAATTTCATCGAAAAATGGTATCTCGAGAATTTCATCAAAAAATGATATCTCGAAAAAGATGAGAGATAAAGTGAGGAGGAGTGGGGCGCGGTGGTGATTGGTGGTCGGACTTAGCGGAGGCATGGGGATGGACGACACCGGCAACGGCCACCATGCCAGATTGTTCCAGAGGCTTCCTTTTTTAATTACTCAACAATGAAGTTGTGGGAGATAAGGATGAACGAGAGAGGTGCGGGTATCCTTTTGCAAAATTGCCATAGTTTGCTTTCTATCCGTCAGATATAGATCGGACGGCCTATATTGCAAGATGGCAGGCACACCATCATCACCGAGAGTAGAGATAAGAGTAGAGATAGATATATGACGGCTCAGTCTCTCGAAGGTGCTCATAGGGGTAGGGTGTGTGTGTGCGTTCATAGGGGCGAGTGTATGCGCGCATGTATGAGCGCTTGCGTCTGTACTGTGTTCAAAAAAGGAGCACCCAAAGTATGCAAGTTCATAAGGAACAGACGGTGTACATCACTCTTGTCGCGTTCGTGTTGCACCCCAGCACGGTGGACCCTACACATCGCTCACCGAATGGAACACGCTTTGTCTTGCGTTTTCGCTCGCTTGTCGGACCGTAGTTGAGAGTAAACCGACGTCCCTCCCCCTCCCCCGCCCGCGTCATTTACTACTAGACTAGAAGAGAGAGAGGTCGGCCGAGTGTTACTGATGCTCGAATTTGGCCGGCAAAATAGGGAAACCGACATGTGGGGCACACCTGTCGGGATGACGTGGCGCGGACTAGTCCAATGGAGGAGCTGGCCCATGACCTCCTCGCCACCGGCAACCATTCATGTGGATCGTGGGGGCTAGCAACGTGGTGCAGCTCCCGCACCGGCTCTGGACACGGCGACCATGGTGAGCGACACGCTCATCATCGCTGGACACACTCGGCTTCAGGGTGCCGAGGGTGGCGCTACCGTTGTGGCATGACCAGCAGATCAACACCCGGATCATCGAGGATGCATGGGCGCCGAAGTGCGCGCGCGCCACAACGTGTCCGCGGAGTGTTCTAGCACGGCCAACCGCATCCCCAGGACCTGAGACCATGTCGGGTCGTCTTTCAATGACATGTGGCATCACATGTGAGCAAAGGGCATCTCCAACGTTGCCGCGCCCGCAGCTGACTACCCTGGCACACAAAAAACCCTCGTCCCTCGCGCCGTCGCGCGCGTGCGTTCCCAGCTGGCGCCAGCTGCCCGCATTCATGCCGTCCGTCCGTATGCCGTCATTAAGCAGGCTCGTTGCCCGAGGAACGAACTCCGGCGACTTATTGATGCACCCAGATGCCTGGCCTCACCAGAATGCCCTACTTAAAGCGGCAACGCCCAGCTAAACTCCACACCATAGCGCATCCTCCTACCTAGCACCACATCCACCATGACCGCGAGTGGGAACGCTCTGCGGGAGAGCTTGTCTTCGGGGATGAAGCTCAAGGTCGCCGCCCTCGCTCAACTCGCCGCTCGCAACACAATACCGCCGTAGCCGGACGTGGACGTGACAGCATAAGCGGTGGCCACACTGGCGGCCGATGATGGGAGCACCGCCAGCCACGCGTCCTACTTGCCACCGTCCAACGTTCGGTGGCGCATGTGGCAGGTGAAGCGATGGGCCATCCACGTCCATCATCATTGGCCTCACGTCCACCGGCACCGCCGAGGTTGGGGACTCCTCCGAGGATGAGTAGGGCATGGGAGGCGGCAGGGCATGGTGTGCCAACTGGCCGGTCCGTCTCCCGTGTTCTACTCTTCCTCGCCGGAGACCGTACCTTCACCTCACGGGTCTTGAACCCCGCCGCCGTTCATGGAGACAATAGATGGAGGACGTCGTCGCCGATGCGGAAGTACAAAGGAAAGTAGACGTCAGTCGCCGCCGTAGAATAGGTTTAGGGTCGAGTTTCTTTTCTTTTTCTGTCCTATAAATGTTTGAAATGTAATGAAAATCTGCCGTGTTTGCATGAATCTCGTCTAGTGTGTATGAACTTTCATAATAATAGTAAGATATATTGTATGAAAATATATTGATTGATGATTCATTTTTGTGTGTATAAACTTGGCCTAAGTTTAGAAGGTTTGACCCGAGACAAAGCTAACATGCGAAGTAAATAAACACATAGGTATACATACACAATTTATCTTAGGCACTCCAATAGTATGTCCACTACACATTCACGCATTTCCTAAAAATGTGTGTCAAACCAACTAAGCCTTGTCCTAAAAAATAAAGTCCTAAAAAAACCAACTAAGCCAACCTCCCAGCATATCGCGCAGGAAAAGACCCGGCCGTGCCGTTTTAGTCGGGATTACCGGATTACTAGTAGTGTCAATGGATCGCGCGAAGCACCAAGTTTTAAAGGAAAAAGGTGGTACACTCATAGCACACCTGTCGCGATCACATTGCACCCCTCACACGGTCGGTCCTGCACACGGCTCACGCAAATGGAACGCGCTTCGGCTTGCCTCTTCACTAACACGTGGGACCGCATTTGGAGAAACCGACCATGCGCCAAACAACCCCGCCCACCGCGCGAAAATTCCCCCAAATCCCAAATTCAACTGCCCTTCGGCCAACTAGCCAATGATATTCCCCAAACCCCCCTCCCCCCGGCCCCCTCCACTCCATTCGCTCCGCCAAAGCCGCCCTCTCCCGCCACGCCGATACGTCGGCGCCGCGGTTCGTCGAGGAGATGCACGGCGATCCTCTCGCTCCCACAGTACACTCTCGTAGACTGTCGTCCTCTAGCCGCACCGCCACCGGCGATGTTCTTGTGGAGATGCATGGCGGTTAGCTTCTCCCATGGTATGCGCATTCTAGACTGAGGCCCCGTACATGTCAGAGTAGCGCTAAATGTTAGCTGATAGATGTTGTTAATCTCACTGTTTACCGAAATAGTTTACAATTAATATGCTCTGCTTAAGAAGCTTCCATGCCCTGTTCTGCACTCAATCTGCTTTGCTGAGATGGATTCAACCCATTTGGCCACCAGAGCGCCACATATAGCATGTGGCCAGTGCTTGTTATCCCTTACAACATGCCACCAAATATCTACACCAAAGAATCAAACTACATGATGGCCTTGCTCATCCCACGTCCAAAAAGTCCTGGAAAGGATTTTGATTTATTCATGGAGCCTCTTGTGGATGAACTTCAACAGCTATGGAGGGGTGTTCTCACTCGAGACCTATATAGCAGCCCACCAGCTGATTTCTTTCTGCATGCTGTTATAATTTGGTGCATCCATGATTATCCGGCTTTGGGCACTATGTCAGGGCGAACGACACATGGTTACAATGCATGTGTTCGCTGTGACAAGAATCCGCTGTCATACGCAATACTTAGCAAGATCTGTTACATTGGACACTGCCATTTCCTTGCCAAGGACAAGCCGTGTCCTACAAAATACCGAAGACATGTGTTCAATGCAAAGCATGAAAATCGTGATGCGCCAAAGAGGCTCACCGGCGATGAGTTGCAAGAGGAATTAGAGAAGGTCAGGCATATTACACCAGGAAACCATCCTGATAATGGTAGCGGGAAAAGGAAGCGTGGCAGGGCAGAAGAGAGATTATTGTTTACCCACAGGTCCACTTTGTGCAACTTGGAGTATTGGAAATATTTGGATCTGCGGCATAATCTTGATGTGATGCACATCGAGAAAAATATATGTGACAGCATTATCGGCACACTTCTTAATATTGAAGGCAAGATGAAAGATACCTTAAAATCTAGCATTGATTTGACACACTTGGGTATCAGATCTGATTTGCATGTGAAAGATGATGGTGCATCACGGGATATGGCACCAGCTGTGTAGGTCTTAGACAACGTAAAAAGAAAAGAATTATGCAAGGTCCTGTCACGTGTGAGATTCCCACATGGATTTGCTTCCAATCCTGAAAGGAGAGTCAGTGCAGATGGAAACAAGGTACAAGGGTTGAAAACTCATGACTGCCACATCCTACTTCAAAGGGTTTTACCTATTATCCTTAGAGGATTGGGCCGTCCTGACTTATACAGAGCAATTGCAGAGTTGGGACAATTCTTCAGGGAACTCTAAAGTAAAAATATCAGGATATATGCTTTGGAGCATCTTAGAGACAAGATACCAACTATCCTATGCGACCTTGAGAAGATATATCCTCCAGCCTTCTTTGATATGATGGTGCATTTGGCTGTTCATCTACCTGATGAGGCACTACTTAGAGGTCCAGTACAATATGGCTGGATGTACCCTATTGAAAGGCAGCTAGGCACTTTCAAGGGCTATGTTAGGAACAGAGCTAGACCTGAGGGTTCCATTGCAGAGGCCTACATTGCTACAGAAGCATTGACATTCTGATCAAAATACATTGAAACAACTGATCAGCTTAGCGAAAAGGTGGGTGAAGACAATCCTGAGCTCAATGTTTTCGATTGTTCTGTTCGAGTTAAAGGGAAGAGTCGACAAGATGACAAACCTAAAGATTTGGACAAAATGGTTTGGTATGTGTTGAATAACTGTCCTGAGATTCTACCTTATATCGAGTAAGTGCTAAGTACTGCAACTTATACATCGTAATCTACTAAACTTGCAGCACATTCTTATATATTTAGATGTTTGACGCGATCACTATGTTGTGCAGCATCTAAAAAAAAGGAGTTACTGCCGCAAAATCCAAGAAACATTGACAAACTGGTTATGGCAGGGTTTACGAAATGGTTCAAGAGCTATGTAAGCTTTTGAATTGCATTGTCAGTTTTTTTTAATATATTGAGTACATAAGATGATTAGCTTGTCTATTTTCTAACCATAGGTTAAGAAGATGCGGGAGGATGGGCAGGCAGTTAATGATGCCCTTTAAGCACTAGCAATGGGTCCTGATACTTGGGCAAGACATTATGAATCTTGCGTTGTTGGAGATGTGCGCTACAACACCCTTGCACGCGACGAAGGCAGGAAGACACAAAACAGTGCCATCATGAGCACGGATACGTACGGCAAAGAGACAACTGCAATGTATGCTAACATAACAGATATTGTTCAGTTGCAGTATATCTCCAGTTTTGAGGTTCATCGGTGTGTGGTTCTGTTGTGCTGTCGTTGGTATAACCTATTTTCCAGGATAAAAAAACCCAGAGCTGATAATTATTTCAAATCCATCAATGTCAAGGCAGCGTACCATACCGACGAGCCTTTTATTTTGGCAAATCAAGCAACACAGATATTTTTCTTGGAAGACACACATGCATGTAGCGATGACTGGAGAGTATTGCAAAGGTTTGAGCAGAGGAATTCGTTTAATGAAGTTGCATAACAAGATGATGCTTAGACTACTCCTGATGTAGAAGATTCCATAGATATTCCTAGTATCTTTGAGAACCATCACGTCAATGACGCTGGCGAAAAGATTGCCTGTCGAGCTGTGGACATACGAGAGTTGATCAATAAGACGCCAACGTTCGAGGACATTGAGGATGAAGAAGAAGATGACACTGGGGGGAATTATGATTCAGACTGATACACATGGCGAAGATGTTGAAGCTGCTGCTGCGGATGATGATTAGATTGCTTTTGTCGTATTTGCCTGTGAGAAGACGACTTTTTATCTACTATGTGAAATTGTGTTTGCTATGACAACTGAAACCTAATGAAGTTGTTGTTTAGTATTTTGCTGTGAGAACATCACTTATTATGTATGTTGATTTGTGTTTGGTGATTGTATGACGACTAAAACATGATGACATTGTTGCTTAGTTGTACTCATATTTGGATGTGAAACTTGTATTTGATGACATAGTTTGATGTTGGACTGCAATTTTCTCTACGTCTTCGAATGGGAACAAAGCTGACCCGACAGGGCCTCTGCTAATTTATTTATTTATTAGCAAAAGTGCCTCTGCTATTTATTTATTTATGAGCAAAAGGGGGTACCCCCCAATTTCCGTTAATAGAAATCATTAGATGTTCACAACACTACGCCCAGCCTGCTAAACAGGTTTCATTCGTTACTAGTTTCAGCAAAGTGCTCATGTCATAGCCACTGAATACATCACGAGTGCTACATACACTGCAAATAAAGAGACAATCATCCTACAGAGCACAACAATCTTGCCTATTATATTCACAAGCTCTTTCATCTCCTCATTGCTGTCAAGGCCGTTTAGCAGCTGTTGCTTGGCCATGATCAGATGAATTGCATCTTTAACCTTCCGCTTTGCATCTTCCTCTTCTGCCATTCCTTCAGTTACTTGTCCAACACACCAACCTGCTGGTATTGGGATTCCTCGGCTAACCAAATAATCAGTGTAGTTCCACTCCCCCACATCAGCAACTTCCCAAAAATACAAATCACACGAATCTTCCCTTTTCTGCCCGAATCAAATTGGAAGATCATCAACCAAACTATTAAAAAAAATCAGCAACTGAAAGCAGGCGAACAGCACTTAAACATATTATTACGCCATGATTCGGGCATTTGTAGAAGACTCGTCCAGGGTTGAGGATTGTAGTTGAGACACGACGGATGACTCTGCGTGATTTGCAGCAGTGGCACCACACCAACGGCAGCGGGTTGCGATGAGCAATCGGCTGCGGTGAGTGTGTCGGCGGGGGTGTGATGAGACCCACAAGGGATGGTATGGGTGGCGACTTGGCGCATATCTGGTTGTTGCCTACTGAAGAGCAGGTGGACGAGCCGCCAGCGGACATGGTTGCTGTGGCCGGAGCTTCTGATGCTAGGCAGAGTAACTAGAGAAGAGGAGAAGCGAACTTTGGATATGTCAGTTTCATTACTTGCAGAGTAGCATAGCACGATATATAGTCATAGTCTAGGTTTGGATTCGAACCAGCTACAGGAGCACATCTCTCTTTTTTCTAAAACTCAGCAATGTCTCTTTACTGGTACACTAGCTTGTTATGTACGCCTTCTCAAGTCTTTGATTTTTGGGAATGTTATGTGGCGAACGTTCCCTGGGAGGAGGATGGCAAACGAACACATTTTCCTGGCAGTTTTAGTTGCGATGCAAGATCAAACAGTGGCAGTTTCAGGAATGTTATCTGGTGAACGAGCCCAGTTTTTCTTTTCTTCCTACAAAAAAGTTTGCTATGTGGTGTCGGCTTAGTCAACAAACGATTGTGCCAACCTTGACCGTTGGATTGACATTCAACGTCTATCGTGTTTCTTCAGTCTCTTCTTCCTCCAGCCGCCAAAGCCAAACCAGCACCGGCGGTTTTGGGTCGCTTGTAACAAACTCTATCCTCTTCTTAATTAATAGACGAGGCAAATCTTTTGCCTCCGTTTCGAAAAAAACCAGTGCCGGCGGGACCGCCTACTCCCGCCTCCCACGGCTAGCTATGCTACCACTCACGCATCGCGGCCACATCGCACCCTAAAACTCTGCGCATCTTCCCTGGCTCCTATTCGTTCCCGTCCGAGGCCTCACCATCGTTCTCTGCCTTGGTTCGCTCGCCGCGGCGCCGCCCTCTGGTGTTGTCAACATGGTCAACAACCGAGAGGAATAAGGAGATGATTGTACATGGTGAGGATGACAGTAGGGACCCACCAGGATCATGGCAGTAGGCAAGCAAGTGCCTCCTTTATTACAAGAAAAAAAATGGTTCCTCCTGATGGTTTCCTGACATCTGGGTCGCATGCCACTGTCAACGTAGTCGATAAGCGAGATAACTGCACAAGGAGCGGCTGACACCCGGGACCCAGCAGCTCGCGCAATATTTTTTTTGTTTTAGGGACGGAGCAGGGTATCAACTGGGTTGTGCGGGAGCTGTGGCCCGTCTAGCCCAGGCTTTTATTTCATATGTTTACCACATGACCAGCCCAGTTTTGTTTTTTCTTTTTGAAAATGGCTAGCCCAGCTATTTTGTTTTTTGCAGAATAACCAACGAAGGCCTACTTGCTTTTCTACGCCCTGCTGGGCCAGAAATCTTTCAAGACGAGGAGGAATGCATTCGGCTTGCCCAGAAAATGGGCTATAAGTAATAAGAAATGGGCTGCAAAATAAAAAATACAGCAAACAGACAATTAGTTCCAAATTACTTTTTTCTTTTGGATTTTGATATTTTAAATTTCATTTTTTTGTGCGGGTAAAATTTCATTGGATTTTAAATTATGGTATGTTTATTTTCTAAATTAATTTGAATCTGGCTAGAAATTTTGGGTTGGATGCTTTTTGGGATAGATTTGGAGGATGACTTGTGGGTCTACTAGGTTGACGTGTACGAAAGGCTTTGTCAACTTAGTTCACAAACGATTCTAGCAGCAGTGACCGTTGGATGTAAATCCAACGACCGTGCTGCATCGTCAACCTCTGGTCTTCTTGCTCCAGCCGCCCAAACCAGCGCCCGCCGTACTGCCGGCTCATGCCTCCCGTGGCCGGATGTGCTGCCGCGCAGGCCTAACCGCCCCACACTACTCCCATTGCTGGCCTGGCCATCCCTCTACGCATCCACAGTTCCTGTTATTCTCCGGCGATGGCATACGAACCAGTAAACCCTTGTACTCCCCTGCGTGTGGGAAACAACTACCGAGTCTTCTCCGGCTCCGGGTCATTCCCTTCCTAGGCCTCGCCGTCGTCCACCGCCCTGGTGCTCTCGGCGTGGCGTGGTCAACGTGGTCAACTAGCGACATCCATCGGAAGACGACTGTACATGGAGAGGATGACAGCTGGGTCCACGGCCTCACTCAAGGGAGTGCCTCCTTATTACACGCAAAATAATGATTCCTCCACCTGACAGCGGGGACCCACCGGAAGGGCCTCTTTATTTCGCAAAAAAAAGTTCCTCCCGCTGATAGCTCGGACCCACCAGCTATATCTTCGCACGCAAGGAAGTGCCTCCTTATTACGCACAAAAAAATGAATACTCCCCCTACTAGCTGGGACCCACCGTATTTGCAGGCTGACTTGTGGGCCTACTAAGTTGACGCCGATGTAGGATTTGTCAACTTAGTCAATATAAACGATTCTAGCTGCAGTGACCATACGATGTCCATCCAACGGCCGTCATGTTTCTTCAACCTCTGGTCTTCTTGCTCCAGCCGCCCAAACTATCGCTGGTCGTGCCGCCTGCTCCTGTGTCCCGTGGCCGGCTGTGCTGCCACGCAGGCCTCACTGCCCCACCCTACTCCCATCGCTGGCCTGGCCATCCCTGTACTCACCCAGACCTCCTGTTATTCTCTGGTGACGGCAGCCTCACACTGCAGCCGAACCAGTAAACCCTCGTACTCCCGTCCGCGTGGGAAACAACTGTCGAGTCTTCCTCGGCTCCGGGTCATTCCCTTCCTAGGCCTCGCTGTCGTCCATCACCTTGGTGCTCTCGGCGCGGCATGGTCAACATGGTCAAGGAACGACTTCCATCGGAAGAGGATTGTACGTGGAGATGCTGACAGCTGGGTCCACAGCCGCAGCAAGGAAGTGCCTCCTTATTACACGCAAAATAATGATTCCTCCACCTGACAGTGGGGACCCACCGGAAGGGCCACCATATTTTGCAAAAAAAATGTTTCTCCCCTGACAGTTGGGACCCATCAGCTACATCTTCGCATGCAAGGAAGTGTGTCCATATTACGGGCAGAAAAATGATTCTTCCCCCTGACAGCTGGGACCCACCAGCTATATCTTCGCACGCAAGGAAGTGCCTCCTTATCCTCCCTGACAGCTGGGACCCATCGGGTCAAACTGTACGTAAGGTTGTCTGTCTGGGCGCGAACGTGTACGTACATACTGGTTGATCGGTCTCTCTGCAGCGATGAACAGTGGCCGAGTAGGGAGATGCACGTGTCTTAGTAGAGGCACGGATGTAGCATGTCACGCAGTCCCGTCTATATATATCGTGTACACGTACGTACAGCCACGCTGCAAGAAAGTAAATACGGCTACGTACGTACATACGAGCGGGGTCTCGAACGCGTACTCGTGCATACGTACGGCTAGGGCTCGTGTACATGGAGAGGCAACGGACGACAGCAATGGCGTCCTGTTCATCGGAAGCCAACTGGCTGGGTTGGAACGGAGAAACTGCATCGTGTTCATCGGGAGGCAACGAAATGGCCGTGTTCATCGGGAGCCAACTGGCTTGGATGGAACAGCCACGGGGTCTGGCGTACCGCAGAACGGAGGAAACAGCCTTCTGTTTGAGTGCCTATTGTCGAAACAGGGTCCTGTTGATCGGGAGGGGTGTGGCGTACCGCAAAACGGAGGAAATGGACTTGTGTTGGAGCGCCTACGGTCGAAACGGGGTCATGTTCATCGGGAGGGGTGTGCCGTACCGCAAAATGGGACTTCACGGGCTACTGTTCATCCACCGTCTACTGCCTCGCTCCAGCCTCCACGGGCTACTATTCATCCACCGTCGACTTCCTCCAGCCTCCACCAACTACTGTTCATCCACGGGATACTGTTCATCCAGCCTCCACCGGCTACTGTTCAACCAGCCCTCCACGGGGTCCTGTTCATCCACCCCCAACCGGCTCGGGTGTGGCGGCCTCCTCGATCGGGGTCCTGTTCATCCAGCGGCAACGGCCTACTACTACCACGGGGTCCTGTTCGTCCAATCCCCACCGGGAACTGTTCATCAAACCCCCAACAACGGTCACTGTTCATCAAGAGGCAGCTGGTTCGATCGGCTTCAGTTAGCAGCAGTAACGAAGGAATCGCTCGGGTTCAGTTAACTGCAGCCAAGGGATCGATCGCTTGGGTTCAGTAACGTAGCTAGTGCAATCGCTCGGGTTCAGTAACCGAACGCCTCGCTCGAGTTCAGTTAGAGCCCAACGCCTCGCACACACGCGCGTACGTGTACGGGAGAAACGCGCTCCGTGCATCGCTCGGCCCCGACCACCCACCGTAACCGGGAACTCCCCGAAATTTTCCTCGCCCTCGCTTCTACCATGATTTTTTCCGTCATGGATGGCCCAAAGAATGTCATGCAGGTGCATCCCCGGCCCGCCCAGGACGAAAAGCCCATTATCGGTCATGATTTTTTTTCATAGAAGTAGGAGCCCACCACATCTATGATGATACGTGGTTTTGTCACAATTATCGTCATAGAAGTGTCATAAGAATGACATAATTTTTTTCATTCGGCCCATAATGTCACAGATGTGTCTTTTTTTTGTAGTGTCATGGCGTGTGAGTTGCTGCCCTACTGCCCTGCCAACGAAGGCTACGATGCCTCGCTTGGTCGCATCACGGAGCTCGTCAACGCCGCCGGCGAGGGCCTGGCGCCCTCCCACTCGCTCTGTCCCCCGCCTTCCCGTGCGGGCGACGTGGCCCACGGCGTGCCTCCGCCCCCTCCTCTGCGCAGTGCCGACGCCGAGCCCAGGCGCGACACATGTCCGCGCGACCCACCGCGTGGGGCGCCTGCGCCAGCGCGAGATGAGGCCAGCTCCAGGTGGTGCAGCAGCCGCAGCATGACGTGCGTGCGCTCCCCGCACCGCCTCGCCAGCACCAAGATCGGGCAGCTCTGGGGGCTGCAGCACATGGGCGTCAGGACCATGCTCCCCTTGCACGGGCCACACCCGTGAGCGCGGCAGGCTGCCGCGCCTTCACCCGTGAGCTGTGCCGCGTTGTTTGGCCCAGCAAGTTCAAGCCAGACCTGCCCCCGTGCTACAACGGCACCCCCGACCCTGCGGAGTTCCTCCAGCTCTACTCTTTGAGCATCGAGGCGGCAAACAGCGATGACAAGATCATGGCGAACTGGTTCCCTGGGTGAGCACAACCCACCAGGGCGCGCCCCCTCCAGGCGCGCCCAGGTGGGTTGTGCCCACCTGGTGGCCCCGCTGACCCTATCTCCGAAGCTATAAAATCCTATTTTTGGACAAAAAATTCGGGGAGAAAGAATTATCGCGTTTCACGAGAAGGAGCCGCCGCCGCCTCCTGTTCTTCATTGGGAGGCCAGATCTGGAGCCCGTTTGGGGCTCCGGAGAGGGGAATATTCGATCTTCGTCATCACCAACCCTTCTCCATCGCCAATTCCATGATGCTCCCCATCGGGAGTGAGTAATTCCTTCATAGGCTCGCTGGTCGATGAGGAGTTGGATGAGATTCATCATGTAATCGAGTTAGTTTTGTTAGGGCTTGATCCGTAGTATCCACTATGTTCGGAGATTGATGTTGTTATGACTTTGCCATGCTTAATGCTTTTCACTTTGGGCCAGGGTGCCATGATTTCAGTTCTGAACCGTTTATGTTATCACCATTATATCTATGTTCTAGATCCGATCTTGCAAGTCATATTCACCTATTACGTGTTATGATCCGTAAACCCCGATGTGACAGTAATCGGGATACTTTCTGGTGATAACTGTAGTTTGAGGAGTTCATGTATTCACTATGTGTTAATGCTTTGTTCTGGTTCTCTATTAAAAGGAGGCCTTAATATCGCTTAGTTTCCTTATGGACCCCGCTTCCACGGGAGGGTAGGACAAAAGATGTCATGCAAGTTCTTTCCATAAGCACGTATGACTATTTACGGAATACATGCCTACATTATATTTATGAACTGGAGCTAGTGCCATATCGCCCTAGGTTATGACTGTTATATGATGAATATCATCCAACGAATTCACCGATCCAATGCCTACGAATTTTCCATATACTGTTCTTGCTAAGTTACTACTGCTGCTGTTACTGTTACACTTGCTACAAAATCATTGCTATCACTGTTATTGTTACTGTTACTATCATCATTTCTATCAAAACTATCATTTTACTGTGCTACTAATCATATTGCCGCAGATAATTAATCTCCAGGTGTGGTTGAATTGACAACTCAGCTGCTAATACTTACAAGTATTCTTTGGCTCCCCTTGTGTCTAATCTATAAATTTGGGTTGAATACTCTACCCTCGAAAACTGTTACGATCCCCTATACTTGTGGGTTATCAAGACCTTTTTCTGGCACCGTTGCCGGGGAGCATAGCTATATTTGTTGAGTCACTTGGGATTATTATCTATTTATCACTATGAAGAATCTGAAGGATACAAAAACCAACACCGTTCCCTCTAGGACGAGGGGAGGTAAGGAACTGCCATCACACTCTGCACTTGATTCACCTTCTATTTTGAGTAGACTTGCAACACCACCACATGCTATTAATCCTGATATGTCACAAGTTATTGATGATGCTTCTTCTTCTATGAATGCTACTCATGATGATGCTAGTACCTTGCTTATTGATAATATGCCACTAGGTGAATTTCTTGATGAAAAAATTGCTAGAGCTAAAGATATTGAGAATGCTGAAACTGATGAAATTATTGAAACTGATGAAGTACTGGAGACTGAAAATCTTGAAAGACCTATTAGACCTAGCTCTCCTAGATATGAATTGCCTAAGATACCTGAAGGTTATGTTATGGATGAGGAGACAGCTAGATATTTTCTTGCTTGCAATGATAGAGATGATCTTAAGAAATTACTATGCAAACTGAAAGAAAAATCTTTGAATGCTAGAATGAAATGTGATCCCAAGTTTGCTACTTCACCTATCTTTGTTGATGATAAAAATTATGAATTCTCTGTCAACCCAGAGTTAATTACTTTGGTTGAATCTGATCCTTTCCATGGCTATGAAACTGAAACTGTTGTGCCACACCTCACTAAATTAAATGATATAGCCACCCTATTTGCTCATGATGAGAAGATTCGCTACTACTATATTCTCAAATTATTCTCGTTCTCATTAAAGGGTGATGCTAAGATATGGTACAATACTCTTGCTCCTAGTTGTGTGCGTAGTCCCCAGGATATGATTTACTACTTCTCTGAAAAATATTTTCCTGCTCATAAGAAACAAGCTGCCTTACAGGAAATATTTAACTTTCCGCAAATTGAAGAAGAGAGTCTCCCACAAGCTTGGGGGAGGCTTCTCCAATTGCTTAATGCTTTGCCTGATCATCCTCTTAAGAAAAATGAAATACTTGATATCTTCTATAATGGACTAACCGATGCTTCTAGGGACTTCCTAGATAGTTGTGCTGGTTGTGTTTTTAGGGAACAAACTGTTGGACAAGCTGAGGAATTATTGAATAACATATTGAAAAATTATGATGATTGGACTCTTCCTGAACCACCGCCTAAACCCACTCCGAAGAAGAGGGGTATCTTATATCTTAGTCCTGAAGATATGCAAGAGGCAAAGAAAAGTATGAAAGAAAAACGTATTAAAGTAGAGGATGTTAAAAATTTACCTCCTATTGAAGAAATACATGGACTTGACACACCACCACCAAAGGTGGTAGAGGTAAACTCTTTAATGAAATTTGATGAAAACGACAATCCTTATAAATGCATCCTAGTCAATGCCTTTATGAGTATGACATCTACATTAGAAAACAAGATCACTTCAATGAAAATATTATGAAACAATTGAAATACAACTCCAATATGATTGCTCGCTTGAGTGACTTGTTATTTAGAATCTCCAATGATGTAAGAGGTGTAGGGAAACATGCTTCTATGGTTCAAACCCAACTAGAACAAGTTGCTAAATCTCAAAGAGAGTTGCTGGATGAAATGAATAATAATCTGAATGATCATGCTATTAGAGTTGTAACTAGAGGAGGTAGAATGACTCAGGAACCACTTTATCCTGAAGGTCACCCTAAAAGAATTGAACAAAACTCTCAAAGAAGTAACACTGATGCACCGAGTCCTTCTAGAAAGAAGAATAAAAAGAAAATTGATAGGACTTTGCATGCCTCTAGTGGACCTGAAGTAGAAAAACCTCCTGATGATAATAATGATGTTTCTATTTCTGATGCTGAAACTCAATCTGGTAATGAACACTCATCTAGTGATAATGAAAAGGATAATGATGATGTTCATGAAGACACTCAACCAGACAATGATAAACAACCAGATAATGATGTTGAAATAGAACCAGCTGTTGATCTTGATAACCCACAACCTAAAAATAAAAGATATGATAAAAGAGACTTTGTTGCTAGAAAACATAGAAGAGAAAGAGAACCATGGGTTCAAAAACCCATGCCCTTTCCACCTAAATCAACTAAGAAAAAGGATGATGAAGAATTTGAACGCTTTGCTGAAATGCTTGGGCCAGTCTTTTTGCGCACTCGTTTGACTGATATATTAAAGATGTCCCCTTATGCAAAATATATGAAAGACATCATCACTAATAAGAGAAAAATACCAGAAGCTGAAATCTCCACCATGCTTGCTAATTATTCTTTTAAGGATGGAGTACCTAAAAAACTTGGAGATCCGGGAATACCAACTATACCTTGCTCCATCAAAAGAAATTATGTTAAAACTGCTTTGTGTGATTTAGTAGCTGGTGTTAGTGTTATGCCTTTCTCCTTATACAAAAGACTTGATTTGAATAAACTCACACCTACTGAAATATCTTTGCAAATGGCTCACAAATCAACTACCATACCTATCGGTATTTGTGAGGATGTGCCCGTTGTTGTTGCAAATGTTACTATCTTAACTGACTTTGTTACACTTGAGATGCCCGAGGACGACAACATGTCGATTATCCTTGGTAGACCCTTTTTGAATACTGCAGGGGATGTTATTGATTGCAATAAAAGCAAGGTCACTTTTCATATCAATGGTAATGAACATACGGTGTACTTTCCGAAGAAACAATTCCAAGTGAATGGTATTAATGTTATTGAAAAATCTCCGACACTCACTATTGGAAGTTTTCAACTACCTCTACCTACTGCCAAAATGAAATATAAAATGATTATAGTTGGGTACATGCATATCCCCGTTGAGGTAACTTAGTGTTTTACGAAAGTTCTTTGGTTTCATGCTTATCGAAGGTGGTCGTTAATAAGACTTGATCAACCTTATTAATGGATCATTTTTTAGAGGTATGAAGTTGATGAATTTAGTAGGCACAAACTTCTACTCCCACCTTTTGTTTTCTGTTTTTCTTAGTTAAATAAAATAAAATGCCATGCTTTGTCTGTTTTCTGAATTTCCCGTGCAATAAAAAAATGATCCAAAAATAATAGTTCTCAGAATGCCCTGAAAATTGAATACGCTTTTTATTGAATATTTCTGAATTTTTAGTACAAATAACATCAGAGGGGGGGGGTGCACCAGGTGGGCACAACCCACCTGGGCGCGCCAGCAGCCCCAAGCGCACCCTGGTGGGTTGTGGTCCCCACGTGGGTCCCCTCACTTATCTCTTTAGCCCATGTCATCACCTACCTCCAGAAAAAAATCACCATTGCTCTCTCTCTCTCTCGTGTTCTTGCTCTCAAACCTGCGGATTTCGATCTCTTTGCTCGAAGCTCCATTTCAGAAACTGTTTTGGGGGATTGCTACTTGGTATGTGACTCCTCCATTGCTCCAATTAGTTTTTGCTTTAGTGGATTGTATTTTGAATAATTAGCTACTCTTGGTGCTACTGTAGATGAGCTTGCATGATGAATTCTTAGAATTCTAAGTAGTTTGAATGCTCAATATAGCCTCTATGCCTCCCTATGAGTAGTTGCTATCAATCTTGTGAAGTTTTGCTGACAAAAATTTTGTGGACTAAAATTTTCAGAATTTTATTCAGAGGAATAAGATGAGTTTCTTTACGAAGTTTGCCTCCAAGAAGAGCTCTAAGGGAGTCATTGGGGAGTCATCGGACAATGACCTCCAAACTCGGAGAAGGGCGGAGGTGCGGTCGTGCAAATGGCCGCATAACCCCTTCATGGATGGAGCCGGAATCCGTCAAGAGTTCACACAATTTGCTGCTAATGCTCGTCTCACTGACTTCATCGCAGCTGAGTGTGAACAATACCATCTCCTTACAAATTCCTTTGTGCAAAATTTTCATTTTCTGAGTAGGAATAACCCCCCTGAGAGGTGCAGTTTAATTTATATGCTGAAACCCGTCAGATGCCACTCACTGATTTTTGCGACGTATGCTTGATCCCTTCTGACGAGGAAATAAGAGAGCCTAGGCCTGCAGAGTTTGAGGACTTTTATCGCACTCTGCTAGTGGGAGATGAGAGAGGCATGTCGAGCGTCACTGCTACTAGTTTGCAGTTTCCTTCTGTGCATTATTTTGCTCTATTCATTTCTAAGTGTTTAATTGCTAGAGAGAAAGTCGGTGCACTTTGTGCTCCTGACTTCGCCATCTTATGTCGTGCACTATACGGCGATAACACCTATAGCCTAGGGGCCATTATTGCACGCCGTCTGCACCTTAACAAAGCCAAGGCCAAAATTCATGGCGGTATTTATGCTACTCGTTTAGCGAGTCACTTTAACGTTCAGATTCGCCATCATGATTATCATTTACCCAAGGTTTATTTGGATCACCAGGCGATGAAAGATCACCAGTTTACTGATATTAATGATTCTATTAATAATATTCCTTACAACCTGGTTTTCCGTGTGGATACCTGTGATATTATTCCATTGCCTGCACCTGCTTTGTTTGATTCTATTGTCAGGGGCGGATACAGGATCATGCCTGAGGATATTATTCCCTACCGGAATGCCCAGGCAGAGGCAGAGGAGGAGCCTCAGGAGTGGGACGCTCAGGTACCCGCTCCACAACACTTCAATGTGGGACCGGATGGCTACTACGAGTGGTGATTACCAAGCTTGGCCAAAAGCCTAAGCTTGGGGGAGTACGTATTTCCACCGACATTACATTCATGTTCACACCTTTCATTCTAGTTGTCGGTATTCACACTTTTTCATTGTATTATTCATGCTAGATTTATTTTCTCGCTTTCTTCTTGTGTGTTTGAAAAACGTTGTGAAAACCCAAAAATATTTCTCGCTTCCTTTCGGTTTTTATTTCTAGTTTAAATTAGTTGCAATGTTAAAAGAAAACCCAAAAAGATTTCCTTGTTCTTCTTTTGCTTGTTGGGAGCTTTCCCGTGTAAATAGTTTTTCTCATTTTTATTTTTCCTTTTCTTTATTTTGCTTTCTTCAAGAAAAACTAAAAAACTCCAAAAATATTTCAGTGTGTTTCTCTGAAATTCTTTTCTTTTTATCGAGTCATACCAAGGAGAAGACCAGGATGAAAATGTTGAGTGGCTCTCATATGCATTGCTATTGATCTAACAAAGAGCCCATATTACCTTGTCTTCTCCTTTTTGAATAAAATGTTTGCAGATTCCAGCTTTGTCCATGACACTCTTGCACTATTACTATTTTCATATCATTCGGTCATGCAAGTGAAAGGCAATAATGATGATATTTGATGAACTGGCTATGGCAGAGAGAAACGGGTATGAACTCAACTTGTTCTGTTTTTGTAAATATGTTTAACCTAGTATCCATGATTCAACCTATTATCATCAAACATGGTTGCAATGACAATTAGAGATTATAGTTTCTCATGCCATGCTTAAGTAGTTAGGGGTGGATAATGATTTATCTTGGATGTCAACATGCATTAAAATGATTGTGACGTGGTATGATGATATGGTATCCTCCTCTGAATGTTTCAAGTGGCTTGACTTGGCACATGTTCATGAATGTAGTTGAATCAAAACCAACATAGCCTCTATGATATTTATGTTCATGGTGTTCATATCCTACTCATGCTAGTATCCAATGTTACTTATGCATAATGCATGTCATGACCATTTTCGCTCTCTAGCTGGCCGCTTCTCAACCTATTTGCTAGCCTTCGCCTGCACTAAGCGGGAATACTGCTTATGCATCAAAATCCTAAAACCCAAGTTATCCTAGATGAGTCCACTATATATCTACCTATATGCGGTATTACCCTGCCGTTCTAAGTAAATTTGCATGTGCCACCTCTAAAAACTTCAAATAAACATCCGTTTTTGTGTGTCTGGATTGTTCATAGAGTGACAGGAGGTAGTCGGTATCTTCCATGCTAAGCGGGTTATTCTCATGATGAATGTTTATTCACTCGTCCTTGCACGAGAGGGGCGGTAATAGGGATTCCCAGTCCCGAAATCAAAAATTGCAAATAATTAAACAAAACTCCCCCAGGAATGATGTTGGTATGGACGGTACCCATGGATTCGGCTAGCCGTGGAGTGTGTTTGTTGGTGGAGGGGGAGTAAACCTTTTCTTTTATCGCTTGGGAACCGCCACTAATGTGTTTAGCATGGAAGATATCGATAACTAATGGCCGCGAAGTAAACATGAAGGGTGCATTTCTCAAAATTTCATTTATCTCTGTTTTAAATATCTGAGCTCTGGCACCGCTGCAAATCTCTGCTTCCCTCTACGAAGGGACTATCTATTTAATTTTATGTTGTGTCATCACCTTCTCAAATAAGCGCTAGATCTGAGAGCACTATTGTCATCCTCATGCATTGTTATAGCTAATGTTGGATGCATCGTGACAGGATCTTTTCTACCATGAATTACAATGTTTAGTCGCTGCTTGAACTTTGGAGGTGCTCTGCAGTTATATTTTGCGGTCTTAGAAAGGGCTAGCGAGATACCATTGTTGTCGTATTATATCACGATTGTTTTGACAAAGTGTTGTCATTTGAGACATTTTATTATTGCTTGCTAGTTGCTTATGACATTGATATGAGTTAATATAATTTCTATGAGTTATTGTTGACATGATTAGTTATAATCTTTGCTGAAAACCTGGGTGCTACTTAAGCTTATTTATGTAAACAAGAACAAAAGAATTCATAAAAGTTTTTCTTTTTTCACTTTCAGTTTATCAACTGAATTGCTTTAGGACAAGCAAAGGTTTAAGCTTGGGGGAGTTGATTTGTCTCTGGTGTATCTACTTTTCCTAACACTTTTGCTCTTGTTTTGGACTCTAATTTGCATGATTTGAATGAAACTAACCCGGACTGACGTTGTTTTCAGTAGAACTACCATGGTGTTGTTTTTGTGCAGAAATAAAAGTTCTCAGAATGGAACGAAACTTTTTGGAGAATTTGTATGGAATAAAGGAAAAATACTGGAGCCAAGAACCACCGGAGGGGGCCCCTGGGTGAGCACAACCCACCAGGGCGCGCCCCCCTCCAGGCGCCAAGGGCCGGCTCATCACCATGTGATGGGTCGGGTCTTCAATGAGGCGAGTTAAAAATGACCTTGCATTAGCCCCCAAGTGCCATGGTGCATGCTTGCAGTGTCATGGGACTTTCATACTTGATATAATCATGATTTGAATAATGTAGCCCCCAAGTGCCGGGTCGTGTGCCTGCAGCGACTCGGGACTATTCCTTCCATTGTAAAATAAAACCATATCCATTGTCCGGATGATGTTGCTGAAAGCCTTTGCATATTCAATATTAAACCATGCTCTCTGCTGTGGGCCGGTATTCTTGGATAAATAAATAATAGCCATTGCTATGAAACGACTTTTGAAAAACCTCAATCATAATACTGGTTATTCATGACCATAATAAAAATCCAGCCATGTTAGCTATTAAAGATTTGAATAATATAACACGGTTGAAAAAACCTCAGTCATTCAATACTGGTTATGACAACCATAACGAAAATCCAGCCATATTTGGCTATTCAAGATTTAAACAATATAATCCGGTATGAAAACCTCTATCACAAGATCTTGTCTGTTGACAAGTAAATCCAGAGTTAAATACTCAGTGGCTCTTGGCCGATGGCGACTTAATGCGCATTCATTGTTATCCGGGATTTGTGCAACCCGGCGGCTTGTAGCCTTTGTAAAAAACAAGACCTCATAACCCTTTTGAAACACCAATTTTAATCTTTGATGATGGGCTTAAACTTACTCATTTGTGTAAGCCATAGCTCTGCATGTCCTGCACAAAGTTTAAACAACATATGCCCTGGCGACTTAACGTCAAAAACCAGGGCGGGTAACAACCCAAACATAATATAGTCTTATGCAATTATAGAAAAGACTAGAATTAAGGCCATCAAAGCCAAAATATACTGGCGAGTTAAAGTCAAAAGCCAGGGCGGGTTATCAAACCTCGCATATTCTTATAACAATCAAAAACATACCTGGAAAATTGGCTCATACTGCCGGCTTACATCGCCATATCCAGTGAGGGTGACAATCCAAAGATTTATAAGCGCATGATTCCAATTTGCGCAATCCAAAGTATACTGGCGACTTAAAGTCCATAACCAGGGCGGGTTACGAAAAACCCGAAGTATTTATTCAAATATGAAAAGTCATACCTGTAGATTGACGTCATAACAAGGTTGTAATCCAGCATGGGTATTAACCCGTAAAAAAATCATGACTTGAATTTATTCAAGGCAAATCATCCTGGCGACTTAAAGTCTGCTCATCAGGGCGGGTTATCAAACCTCACGTATTCATATAATAAGTAAACACATACCTGTGAGATTGGTTCATACCACCGGCTTGCAGTGCCGTATGCAGTAAGGGTAACAACCCAAAACTGGAAGTGCATAACTCCAAATGCGCAATCAAAATATGCTGGCGACTTATTGTCCAAAGCCAGTCCGGGTTATCAAAACCCCAAATAAGCTCAAGTATGAGTCATAAGGATTAAGGCTACATGGCCTGAATCTTGTTAAACCATATATCAATATGGTACAAGGGTATGAACCCGAACAATGTTCAAAGAAAATAACAAATCAGAAAAAACAAGGCTTCCATAGACTGCCAAGCCTCAATATCAAGTGTTGTTCATGGGCCGCACAGCCACTGAGTTAATCCTTCATTTAAACCTGTAAGCCGGTCCTCACATGACCAACCGTCGTTTTAACCTTGACAAGTTCAGGGCCTTTATAAGATTGACTGTCAAGAGTTCGGCGGGTCATTCCAGATAACCTGGGCGGAGTGGCGGACATATAGGCAGGATAACCCAGAGTTTTTGGTGTTTTACACCTGGCATCCAAGCTGATCAAAAGGGTCAATAAAGCTATGTTCATTGAACAATAAGCCCCCAAGTGACCAATAATGAGCCTTCAAGGCAGGATACCTATGTTTGAACTACTCATTGTAGCAGGTTCTCTTTGGTACCCGTTCAATTTGGGCAATAAGCCCCCAAGCAATTTGCATCAAGGCGTATAAGCCGGATCAATAGGGTAGTCATAGCTATGCTCAATGAGCAGGAAGCCCCCAAGTAATTTTTTAAACAAGGCATGCAAGCTAGATCAAGAGGGTAGTCACAGCTATGCTCAATGAGCAGGAAGCCCCCAAGTAATTTTTAAACAAGGCGTGCAAGCCGAATCAAGAGGGTAGTCACAGCTATGCTCAATGAGCAGGAAGCCCCCAACTAATTTTGTAATAAGGCGTGTAAGCCGGATCAAGCGGGTAGTCACAACTATGCTCAGTGAGTAGGAAGCCCCCAATTAACCCATAATATGATAAGCCAATAAGGCAGGATACCCATGTTTGAACTGCGCACTGCAGCAAGTTCTCTTTGGCAACCTTTAATTTTTCTGAGAACTCGAACTTGCGAGAGATGAATTCTTCTTGACCCGGAAGTTAAACCGGATATTGAGAGCTCACAACTTTGCGAGAGACATATTTCCCTTGAGCCAGATTTTGAACCGGAATATTTTCTGATAACCCGGAAACTTTCTTTTGAGCCGGAACTTTCTGATTGCTCAGCATTTTTTAAGCCGGAAATTTTCTGACGGTCTTTAAATTTGCACCAATGTGGCAGTAGCCCCTGAAACCGGGTTATTTTCCCTCCAATGACCCGGGGTTCTTGAATCTGGCAAAATTTGCTAAGTCATGTCATCTTAGCCCCCGAGTCTTAAGACGACTCGAGGAGTTGTCTTGAGATTCTCCATACTTGACCGTGATATAAACCGGCATAGAGTTTGACCAGCGGAACGCTAGAATATGTTGAAGCTCGGCGGGTTATAAATGACCCCGTATGATTTGTGTCATTAATCCGGCCAGCGGTTCATCTCAGCTGGTTGTTGAAGTTAACCAAAACGCAGTGGCGGCGACTTGTACGCCTATCCATTGAGCCATATGTGCTCATTTAAACAACTCGTGCAGATAGGTGCAGCTCCAGTGTGTTGATGTAGACCAAACCGTTAAAGCGGACGGTAAAGACAACCGCAGCATCAGAGGCGGCACGGACGCGGGCGAGTGGGCTGCGGGCACAGACAGATGAGTCGGCCGTGACATTGTAAACCGGTGCGGACGAGCGAGTCAATCACAGGCGCGGTCCCGACGAGTTGATGTAGATCAAGCAGCACGGGCGGCGGTTTGCGCATGTCCGTTAATCAGCGCGGCACGGATGAATGTCAGTGCAGAATGATGCTAATGTGCTTCATATCCGTGGCATAACAATATTTTTGTCATAAATAATTGCCCTGCAAAAAAAATATTGCAAGCGAGAGTAACTGTTCACAGACAGATTACTGTATATAGATGAAATAAATAGGAGGGGTATCACCTGATGTACTTTGATGACAGATGATCTACACACAGACTATCAGCACCAATTGAGTCATCTATTGCGTGATCTCCCCTTTCCTTTTGTCTTTGTCCTTTTTTGTCCGACTCTGGTCATCACGTGGTCAGTAACCGCTTTTTCCAACGCGGCCTCAGAGCCGGAAGGTAATACGCAGGCGATTGAACCTGTTCTTTTTTGCCTGGCTGATTTTTTCCATTGTCATTCAACTCCATCAGGTGACGCATGTCTCTTCATGGGCCTGCCCAACGCATGCTTTATCCCGTGAACCTCATCCACATGTTACCATCTAATCTTTCTCACTTCGTTCCCCTCATCCTCTGTTATCTAACTTTTTTGCTTGAATCAGTGGGCAGCGTGAGCCGGTGCAGCGAGGGAGCAAGAGAGTGGCGAGTGCAGGAGCTCTGCAAACATCCGGCGCAGGCAGTTCTGGGCAGAAGCGATGGTGGAGACGGCCGGAGCGGCTCGGAGGCGGGGCGCAGGGAGGCCGCGCGGTCGGAGCGGCGAAGGCTACAGAAGCGGCCGGCAGCTCCGCAGGGCAAGTGGTGACCCGAGACACGGCAGCTCAGAGACTGGTGCCGCGTCCGTTGGGCAGTGCTATGTGGGTCAGTGCGCGCGACCTTCGACGTGTCGATGGATTTTTTTTATGATGGACCCAACAACCGCAACAGCAAACACAGTTATTCCTTTGTTGAGCTTTGTTTGGGCAGATGTGTAGTCTTCTTGAGCACTAGCACTAGGCTTCACGAAAAATACCATATCCATCAACCATCAATCTCCATGCTAGTACTAATAGTATTTTAACTTGATTTTCCCCATGGCTAACTTGGTCGCTCTTTTCCATTGTTCACCCCTTTTTTTTCAAACACCCAGTTCGGGCATCCAGCCTTGTCTGCATATGTCTTTCCTGCTCTGAAAAACGACTGCAACAGGAGCGCACGAGGCCGGACGACTCAGTGACGGATGGCAGAGACGGCGCAAGGCAGAGGCAACTCGGACCGGCTCAACGCGGCTACGGCGGCTTGAGGGGAAGTCTTTTCAGAATTGTTTTGCACTGCTTCAGAATCGTACCGTCAGGCAACACCGTAGACCGGTCTTTTGTTGACAAGAAGCGCCTGTTGGTTTTGCACCCAAGATCAAATCCTCTAGGAGCTCCACGTATTTTCAAGGCTAGCTAGCTTTTTGAAGCTAGCAATCAAGTAGCTTAAGTTATGAACGAGAACGCGGGTGCTCTACTGACAGGTATGATGGACAAAAATTCTGGTTTCTTCAGAAGATCTCGAACTGAACCAAATTCTGCTCAGAACCTCTTACGAAGGTAGCGTCGCTCAGACAACGACATCTTAGACGGGTCAAAAATCGCTCGCCTTACTTCAAAGCCATCACTATAAAGGCTGATGCAGTTGAGTTTTGGCCCAGAGGAATCTTCCGAGTCAACATGAACAAAGCTGATACACTGGAGGCGGCTCCATGACGGCGCGTGCGGAGGCGCCGGGTTGCAGCGGCTCGGGTCGACGGCGTCTTGCAGAGGAGATGGTGCGACGAAGTTGAGTCAAGGCTGCTCGGAAGACGGCGGCGGCGGCTCCGACCAGCAAGAACTCACGGCGAGGGCAGGCCGGCCCAGAGCAGTGAAACATGGGCGAATAGAGGGGCGGCTCACAGGCGGCGGTTCAAGGCTGCGGCCGCACGCAGCAGAAGCAGTAGGGCGGCTTGATAGCAGAGAAGCGAGGCCAAGGCGACAGCGAGTTGAACTCTAAAGAAGATCCACGTCCATTAATTTTCTCCAAGTCGTGGTCCATGTGGTGCTCGAGATTGGACCTGTTGACCCGCCAGTCCGACCTGACATTGTAGTCCTTTGCCCAAACATGCATGCTCACGTGAAGCAGTTTCAACAAATATTATTCCTTCTCTGGACAGGCTGCCTCCTCCAAATATGAGCTTTAACATGAATAGTACTCAAGTACTTGATGAATCACTTTATGTGAATAGCAGCAACGGAGTAGTATTGCCTTCAAGCAAATAGTAGCATAACCGTTTCTTAGAAGTACTACTTCGAACCACATCAGCAGTCTTTAGCAGATCAATTTATGAAATCGCCTCGGGACTTGATCCTTGCCTCCTCACGCGTGTGCTGATACGGATTGACCTGACCCGGCGTCCGGCAGCTATAGAAAACTTCCTGTCGGCCTCAGCGATACGCGGCTATAACAACCATAATTGAGATCCTACTCGGATTTGACAGATCGCACACAAACATTGAATTTGCCGGCTCTGCCGAAGACTATCTCACGCCGAGTTATCTTGCACGCTTTCTGTGCTGGCGCTTTTTCATCTAACATATCACGAGCTTCTCGATCCCTGAAGAAGATCCCTCCAAGAATTCAACACCACCGTGCGCAGGCCCCACGGTGGGCGCCAACTCTCATGGATTTGTCACGGCAGATGTCCTTAGTGTGAGGACTTAGTCATGTGGCCAACGCATCTATGTGGTAGCTTGAGAGGAGTTGAGTGGGACGAGAGACGCGAGGTTTTACCCAGGTTCGGCCCCTCACGGTGGAGGTAAAAGCCTACATCCTGCTTCATTGATATTGATCATGGTGATGCTCACGATTACAAGGGTGCTCTTTCGCTACCTCTATCTCGAGAGCTATTGACCTGTCTGTCTTAACTTGTGAAACTTGTCCCTCTTGGGGTGCCTTGCCCCTCCTTATATAAGTTGAAGGGGCGGGTTACATGACTAGTCCTAGTAGGATTAGGATTACTCTACTACAAGTGGAGTCCTAGTCTTGCTTCCTTTGTAAGGAAATATTCCTTATGCTTTCCCCTTAAGCCGGCCCACCGGACACGCACCTTGAGCCGGTCTTCTCATAAGCCGCCCTCTGGGCCTTGGGCCTCCGGTCTTGTCGCTCCTCTGACCCGCCTGCCGGGTCACCAATGAGTCACCTAGCTTGGCCGGGTCATCAATGAGTGGAGAGATTCGGACGGGTCACTTAGCGAGTCGCCAAGTCAGGGCGGGTCACCAGTGAGTCGCCAAGTCCGGTCGGGTCATACTTCCGGCCGGGTCATATCGCGGGGTATATCCCCGACACTCCCGGTGGGGAGCATCATGGAATTGGCGATGGAGAAGGGTTGGTGATGACGAAGATCGAAGACCCCCCTGTCCGGAGCCCCAAACGGACTCTAGATCTGGCCTCCCGATGAAGAACAGGAGGTGGCGACGGCTCCATCTCGTGAAACATGATAATTCTTTTTCCCTCATTTTTTTCTCCGAAAATATGACTTTATAGCATCAGGGTTGGAGTCCGCGGGGCCACCAGGTGGGGACAACACACTTGGGCACGCCTGGAGGGGGGGCGCGCCCTGGTGGGTTGTGCCCCCCCAGGTGCCCCCCTCCTGTGGTTCTTGGCTCCAGAAATTCTCTTTTATTATATAAAAAATCCTCGCAAAGTTTCGTTCCAATCCGAGAACTTTTATTTCTGCACAAAAACAACACCATGGTGGTTCTGCTGAAAGCAGCGTCAGTCCGGGTTAGTTTCATTCAAATCGTGCAAATTAGAGTCCAAAACAAGAGGAAAAGTGTTTGGAAAAGTAGATACGACGGACACGTATCAACTCCCCCAAGCTTAAACCTTTGCTTGTTCTCAAGCAATTCAGTTGATAAACTAAAAGTGAAAAAGAAAAACTTTTACGAACTCTTTTGCTCTTGTTTACATAAATAAGCTTAAGTAGCACCCAGGTTTTCAGCAAAGGTTATAACTAACCATGTCGACAATAACTCTTAAAAATTATATTAACTCATATCAATGGCATAATCAACTAGCGAGCAATAATAAGATATCTCAAACAACAACACTTTGTCAAAGCAACCATGATATAATATGACAATAGTGGTATCTCGCTAGCCCTTTCTGAGACCACAAAACATAAATGCGGAGCACCTCCGAAGTTCAAGCAGCGACTAAACATTGTAATTCATGGTAGAAAAGATCCAATCATGATGCACCCAACATTAGCTATACACAATGCATGAGGATGACAATAGTGCTCTCAGGTTCTAGCGCTTATTTGAGAAGGTGATGACACAACATAAATAGATAGTCCCTTCGCAGAGGGAAGCAATGATTTGCAGAGGTGCCAGAGCTCAAGTTTTAAAACAGAGGTAATTGAAATTTTGAGAAATGCACCCTTCTTGTTTACTTCGCGACCATTAGTTATCGGTATCTTCCATGCTAAACACATTAGTGGCGGTTCCCAAGCGATAAAAGTAAAGGTTTACTCCCCCTCCACCAACAATCACACTCCACGGCTTGTCTGAAACAACGGGTGCCGTACATACCAACAACAGTCCTGGGGGAGTTTTATTTAATTATTTGCAATTTGAATTCAGGACTGGGAATCCCTATTACCGCCCCTTCCGTGCAAGGACGAGTGAATAAACACTCATCATGAGAATAACCCGCTTAGCATGGAAGATACTGACTACCTCCTGTCGCTCTATGAATAATCCAGGCACACAAAAAAGGATATTTATTTGAAGTTTTTAGAGGTGGCACATGCAAATTTATTTAGGACGGCAGGGTAATACCGCATATAGGTAGGTATGGTGGACTCATCTAGAATAACTTGGGTTTCAGGGTTTTGATGCACAAGCAGAATTCCCACTTAGTACAGGCGAAGGCTAGCAATTAGGTTGAGAAGCGGCCAGCTAGAGAGCAAAAATGGTCATGAACATGCATTATGCATAATTAACATTGGATACTAGCATGAGTAGGATATGAACACCATGAACATAAATATCATAGAGGCTATGTTGGTTTTGATTCAACTACATGCATGAACATGTGCCAAGTCAAGCCACTCGAACATTCAGAGGAGGATACCATATCATCATACTACATCACAATTATTTTAACGCAATGTTGATATCCAAGATAAATCATTATCCACTCCCAGCTACTTAAGAATGGCATGAGAAACTATAATCTCTAAGGGTCATTGCAAACATGTTTGATCATAATGAGCTGAATCATGGATACTAGGTTAAACATATTTACAAAAACAGAACAAGTTGAGTTCATACCCGTTTCTCTCTGCCACAGCCAGTTCATCAAATATCGTCATTATTGCCTATCACTTGCACGACCAGATGATATGAAAATAATAATAGTGCAAGAGTGTCGTGGACTAAGCTGGAATTGGCAAACATTTTATTCAAAAAGAAGAAAACAAGGTAACATGGGCTCTCTGTTAGATCAACAACAATGCATATGAGAGCCACTCAACATTTTCATCGTGGTCTTCTCCTCGGTAAGACTCAAATAACAGAAAAGAAATTCAGAGAAACACACTGAAATATTTTTGGAGTTTTTGGTTTTTCTTGAAGGAAGCAAAATAAAAAGAAGAGAAGAGCAAAAACGAGAAAAACTATTTACACGGGAAAGCTCCCAACAAGCAAAAGAAGAACAAGGAAATCTTTTTGGGTTTTCTTTTTAAATACTACAGCTAATTATAGTAGAAAGAAAAAAAAAAGAAGCAGGAAATATTTTTGTATTTTCTCAAAGTTTTTTTAAACACACAAGAAGAAGGCGAGAAAATAAATCTAGCATGGATAATACAATGAAAAAGTGTGGACACTGGCAACTCGAATGAAATGTGTGAACATGAAAGTAATGTCGGTGGAAATATGTACTGCCCCAAGCTTAGGCTTTTGGCCTAACTTGGTGATCTCCATCAGTAGCCTGCATAATGGTCGGAGTGATAGCTCACGGAGGCTCTAGGTGCAGATGTCTTAGCCCGTCGTGCAGCCACAATTGCCGTGTTATGTGCTCGGGCCTCGCTCTCAAGAACATAATATCTTTCCTTGCTATGAACATCAAAGAGAGCAGCTGCAATGTAGGGACCGAGCTCGGAATTGTGAACATATTGCTCAAATTCTTCTTTAATGCCCACACGTGCCATATAATCATTGCATGGCCATAAACATGATTTGGTAGCGGCATCTCGAATGGAATTTTAATTTGGTTCAACATAGGACCAACGAATGAATCTGCTACTAGAAGATGCCTCCGAGGACCTCCGCCTCGAAGAACTCCTTCCAAAGAGGTTCATCATATTCACATACAATTTTCTGAAAAAATTTGTGTCACGATTTTTTGTCAACAAAACCTTATAAGAATGATAGCAACTACTCATAGGGATGCATAGAGGCCATATCGAGCATTCAAACTACTTAGAACTCTAAGAATTCAACATGCAAGCTCATCTACAGCAACACCAAGAGTCACTAATTATTCTAAATATAAACCACTAAAGCAAAAACTAATTGGATCAATGGAGGAGGCACATACCAAGCAACAATCCCCCGAAACAGTTTCGGAAACGGAGCTTCGAGCAAAGAGATCGAAATCCGCGGGTTTGAGAGCAAGAACACGAGAGAGAGAGCAATGGTGAATTTTTTCGGGAGGTAGGTGATGATATGGAGTGAAAAGACAAGTGAGAGGGCCCACGTGGGGACCACAACCCACCAGGGCGTGCCTGGGGGTGCTGGCGCGCCCAGGTGGGTTGTGCCCACCTGGCGCACCTCCCTCTGATGTTATTTGCACTAAAAACTCTTAAATATTCAGAAAAAATCATATTAAATTTTCAGAGCATTCTGAGAACTTTTATTTTTGGGCCATTTTTTTATTGCACGGAAAACTCAGAAAACAGGCAAGCATGGCATTTTATTTTATTTAACTAATAAAAATAGAAAACAAAAGGTAGGGACAGAAGGTAGTGCTCACTGAATTCATCAACTTCATACCTCTCAAAAATGATTTATTAATAAGGTTGATCAAGTCTTATTAACAACCACTTCCAATTAGCATGAAACCGAAGAACTTTCGTAAAACACTAAGTTACCTCAATGGGGATATGGATGTCCCCAACAATAAGCATTTCATATTTCTTTTTGGCAGTAGGTAGAGGTAGTTGAAAACTTCCAATAGTGATTGTAGGAGATTTTTCAATAACATTAATACCATTCACTTGGAATTGTTTCTTCGGAAAGTGCACCATATGTTCATTACCATTGATATGAAAAGTGACCTTGCTTTTATTGCAATCAATAACAGCCCCTGCAGTATTCAAGAAGGGTCTACCGAGATTAATCGACATGTTGTCGTCCTCGGGCATCTCAAGTATAACAAAGTCAGTTAAGATAGTAACATTAGCAACAACAACGGGCACATCCTCACAAATACCTAGGTATGGCAGTTGATTTATTAGCCATTTGCAAAGATATTTCAGTAGGTGTAAGTTTATTCAAATCAAGTCTTTTATATAAAGAGAAAGGCATAACACTAACACCTGCTCCTAAATCACATAAAGCAGTTTTCACATAATTTCTTTTGATGGAGCAAGGTATAGTTGGTATTCCCAGATCTCCAAGTTTTTTAGGTACTCCATCCTTAAAAGTATAATTAGCAAGCATGGTGGAGATTTCAGCTTCTGGTATTTTTCTCTTATTGGTGATGATGTCTTTCATGTACTTTGCATAAGGAGGCATTTTTAAGATATCAGTCAAGCAAGTACGCAAAAAGACTGGTCTCAGCATTTCAGCAAAGCGTTCAAATTCTTCATCATCTTTCTTTTTGGTTGACTTAGGTGGAAAGGGCATAGGTTTTTGAACCCACAGTTCTCTTTCCTTACCATGTTTTCTAGCAACAAAGTCTCTTTTATCATATCTTTTATTCTTGGGTTGTGGGTTATCAAGATCAACTGCTGGTTCTATCTCAACATCATTATCTGGTTCTTTATTATTTATTTGAGTGTCTTCATGAACCTCATCATTGTCTTTTTCATTATCAGAAGGTGAGTGTTCACTACCAGATTGAGTTTTAGCATCAGAGATAGAGACTTCATTATCATTATCAGGAGGTTTTTCAACTTCAGGTTCACTAGAGGCATGCAAAGTCCTATCATTTTTCTTCTTCTTTTTCTTTATAGAAGGACTAGGTACATCAGTGTCAACTCTTTGAGAGTCTTGTTCAATTCTTTTTGGGTGTCCCTCGGGATAAAGTGGTTCGTGAGTCATTCTACCTCCTCTAGTCATTACTCTAACAGCATGATCATTGATATTATTATTTATTTCATCAAGCAACTCTCTTTGAGATTTAGCAACTTGTTCTAATTGAGTTTGAACCATAGAAGCATGCTTTCCTACACCTCTAACATCATTTGAGATTCCAAATAACAAGTCACTCAAGCGAGCAATCATATCAGAATTGTATTTCAATTGTTTCATAACATTTGCATTGAAGTGATCTTGCTTTCTAATGTAATTATCAAACTCATAAAGGCATTGACTAGGATGTTTATTATAAGGAATATCACCTTCATCGAACTTTAGTAAAGAATTTACCTCTAACACCTTGGGCGGTGGTGCTGTTTCAAGCCCATGTAATTCTTCGATAGGTGGTAAATTTTTAACATCCTCTGCTTTAATACCTTTTTCCTTCATGGATTTCTTTGCCTCTTGCATATCTTTAGGACTGAGATATAAGATACCCCTCTTCTTTGGAGTAGGTTTAAGTGGTGGTTCAGGAAGGATCCAATCATCATAATTTTTCAATATGTTATTCAATAATTCTTCAGCTTGTTCAACAGTTTGCTCCCTGAAAACACAACCAACACAACTATCTAGGAAGTCCCTAGAAGCATCGGTTAGTCCATTATAGAAGATATCAAGTATTTCATTTTTCTTAAGAGGATGATCAGGCAAAGCATTAAGTAATTGGAGAAGCCTCCCCCAAGCTTGTGGGAGACTCTCTTCTTCAATTTGCGCAAAGTTAAATATTTCCTGTAAGGCAGCTTGTTTCTTATGAGCAGGAAAATATTTTTCAGAGAAGTAATAAATCATATCCTGGGGACTACGCACACAACCAGGAGCAAGAGTATTATACCAATCCTTTGCATCACCCTTTAATGAGAACGAAAATAATTTGAGAATATAATATTAGCGAATCTTCTCATCATGAGCAAAAAGGGTGGTTATATCATTCAACTTAGTAAGATGTGCCACAACAATTTCAGTTTCATAACCATGGAAAGGATTAGATTCAATCAAAGTAATTAACTCTGGGTCGACAGAGAATTCATAATCCTTATCATCAACAAAGATAGGTGAAGTAGCAAACTGAGGATCACATTTCATTTTAGCATTCAAAGTCTTTTCTTTATACTTGTATAATAATTTTTCCAGATCATCTCTATCCTTCCAAGCAAGAATGTCTCTAGTTGTCTCCTCATCCATAACATAACCTTCCGGTACCTTTGGCAATTCATATCTAGGAGAACTAGGTGTAATAGGTGTTTCAAGATTTTCAGTTTCAAGCTCTTCATCAGTTTCAACAATCTCATTCTGTCTTACTCTAGCAATTTGTTCATCAAGAAATTCACCTAGTGGCACATTATGATCAAGCAAGGTACTAGCATCATCATGAGTAGCATTCATAGCAGAAGTAGCATCATGAATAACTTGCGACATATCAGAATTGATTGCATGTGGTGGTGTTGCAAGTCTACTTATAACAGAAGGTGAATCTAAAGCGGAGCTGGATGGCAGTTCCTTACCTCCCCTCGTCTTAGATGAAAAAATCTTAGTCTTAACATCCTTCAGATTATTCATAGTGATAATTTGATAATAATCCCAAGTGACTCAACAAATATAGCTATGCTCCCTGGCAACGGCACCAGAAAAAGGTCTTGATAACCCACAAGTATAGGGGATCGCAGCAGTTTTCGAGGGTAGAGTATTCAACACAAATTTATTGATTCGACACAAGGGGAGCCAAAGAATATTTGCAAGTATTAGCAGCTGAGTTGTCAATTCAACCACACCTGAAGATTAATTATCTGTAGCAAAGTGATCTGTAGCAAAGTAGTATGGTAGTTTTGATAGTAGTAGCAATAACAATAGTAATGGTGACAGTAATAGCAATGATTTTGTAGCAAGTGCAAGAATAACAATAGCAGTGGTAACTTAGCAAGAACAATATGAGAGAAATTCGTAGGCATTGGATCGGTGAATTCGTTGGATGATATTCATCATATAACAGTCATAACCTAGGGCGATACAGCACTAGCTCCAGTTCATAAATATAATATAGGCATGTATTCCGTAAATAGTCATACGTGCTTATGGAAAGAACTTGCATGACATCTTTTGTCCGACCCTCCCGTGGCAGCGGGGTCCTATTGGAAACTAAGGGATATTAAGGCCTCCTTTTAATAGAGAACCAGAACAAAGCATTAACACATAGTGAATACATGAACTCCTCAAACTACGGTCATCACTGGGAAGTGTCCCCACTATTGTCACTCCGGGGTTGCCGGATCATAACACGTAGTAGGTGACTATAACTTGCAAGATCGGATCTAGAACATAGATATAATGGTGATAACATAAATGGTTCAGATCTGAAATCATGGCACCCAGGCCCAAAGTGACAAGCATTAAGCATGGCAAAGTCATAGCAACATCAATCTCAGAACATAATGGATACTATGGATCAAGCCCTAACAAAACTAACTCGATTACATGATGAATCTCATCCAACTCCTCACCACCAGCGAGCCTACGAAGGAATTACTCACTCCCGGTGGGGAGCATCATGGAATTGGCGATGGAGAAGGGTTGGTGATGACGAAGATCGAAGATCCCCCTCTCCGGAGCCCCAAACGTACTCCAGATCCGGCCTCCCGATGAAGAACAGGAGGTGGCGGCGGCTCCGTCTCGTGAAACGCGATAATTCTTTTTCCCTCATTTTTCTCTCCAAAAACATGACTTTATAGCATCAGGGTTGGAGTCTGCGGGGCCACCAGGTGGGGACAACCCACCTGGGCGTGCCTGGAGGGGGGGCGCCCTGGTGGGTTGTGCCCCCCAGGTGCCCCCCTCCTGTGGTTCTTGGCTCCAGAAATTCTCTTTTATTATATAAAAAATCCTCGCGAAGTTTTGTTCCAATCCGAGAACTTTTATTTCTGCACAAAAACAACACCATGGTAGTTCTGCTGAAAACAGCGTCAGTCCGGGTTAGTATCATTCAAATCGTGCAAATTAGAGTCCAAAACAAGAGGAAAAGCGTTAGGAAAAGTAGATATGATGGAGACGTATCAAATACATGCCTACATTATATTTATGAACTGGAGCTAGTGCTGTATCGCCCTAGGTTATGACTGTTATATGATGAATATTGATAACCCACAAGTATAGGGGATCACAACAGTTTTCGAGGGTAGAGTATTCAACCCAAATTTATAGATTCGACACAAGGGGAGCCAAAGAATATTTGTAAGTATTAGCAGCTGAGTTGTCAATTCAACCACACCTGGAGATTAATTATCTGTAGTAAAGTGATCAGTAGCAAAGTAGTATGATAGTTTTGATAATAGTAGTAGCAGCAATAGTAACGGTAACAGTGATAGCAGTGATATTGTAGCAAGTGCAATAGTAACAGCAGTAGTAGTAACTTAGCAAGATCAATATGTAGGAAAATCGTAGGCATTGGATCGGTAATTTGTTGGATGATATTCATCATGAGATAGTTATAACCTAGGGCGATATGGCACTAGCTCCAGTTCATAAATATAATGTAGGCATGTATTCCGTAAATAGTCATACGTGCTTATGGAAAGAACTTGCATGCCATCTTTTGTCCTACCCTCCCGTGGTAGCGGGGTCCATATTGGAAACTACGGGATATTAAGGCCTCCTTTTAATAGAGAACCGGAACAAAGCATTAACACACGGTGAATACATGAAATCCTCAAACTACAGTCATCACCGGGAGTAGTCCCGACTATTGTCACTCCGGGGTTGCCGGATCTTAACACGTAGTAGGTGACTATAACTTGCAAGATCGGATCTAGAACATAGATATAATGGTGATAACATAAATGGTTCAGATCTGAAATCATGGCACCCGGGCCCAAAGTGACAAGCATTAAGCATGGCAAAGTCATAGCAACATCAATCTCAGAACATAATGGATACTAGGGATCAAGCCCTAACAAAACTAACTCGATTAGTTGATGAATCTCATCCAACTCCTCACCGACCAGCGAGCCTACGAAGGAATTACTCACTCCCGGTGGGGAGCATCATGGAATTGGCAATGGAGAAGGGTTGGTGATGACGAGGATCGAAGATCCCCCTCTCCGGAGCCCCAAACGGACTCCAGATCTGGCCTCCCGATGAAGAACAGGAGACGGCGGCGGCTCCGTCTCGCGAAACGCGATAATTATTTCTCCCTGATTTTTTTCTGGAAAAATAGGATTTTATAGCGTCGGTTTTAGGGTCTGCGGGGCCACAAGGTGGGGACAACCCACCTGGGCGCGCCTGGGGGGGCAGGCCCGCCCTGGTGGGTTGTGCCTACCCAGGTGCCCCCCCTCAGGTGACTCTTGGCTCCAGAAATTCTCTTATTTTGTATAAAAATTCCTCGCAAAGTTTCGTTCCATTCCGAGAACTTTTATTTCTGCACAAAAACAACACCATGGTAGTTCTGCTGAAAACAACGTCAATCCAGGGTTAGTTTCATTCAAATCATGCAAATTAGAGTCCAAAACAAGAGGAAAAGCGTTAGGAAAAGTAGATACGTTGGAGACGCATCAACTCCCCCAAGCTTAAACCTTTGCTTGTCCTCAAGAAATTCAGTTGATAAACTGAAAGTGAAAAAGAAAAACTTTTACGAACTCTTTTGCTCTTGTTTGCATAAATAAGCTTAAAAGGCACCCAGGTTTTCAGCCAAAATTATAACTAACCATGTCGACAATAACTCTTAAAAATTATATTAACTCATATCAATGACATAATCAGCTAGCGAGCAATAATAAGATATCTCAAATGGCAACACGTTATTAAAACAACCACGATATAATATGACAATAGTGGTATCTCGCTAGCCCTTTCTGAGACCGCAAAACATAAATGCAGAGCACCTCCAAAGTTCAAGCAGTGACTAAACATTGTAATTCATGGTAGAAAAGATCCGGTCATGATGCACCCAACATTAACTACACACAATGCATAAGCATGACAACAGTGCTCTCAGGTTCTGGCGCTTATTTGAGAAGGTGATGACACAACATAAAAGTAAATAGATAGTCCCTTCGCAGAGGGAAGCAGTGATTTGCAGAGGTGCCAGAGCTCGAAGCTTAAATTGAGAGATAAAAATATTTTGAGAGGCATACTTTTCCCACCAATGAAAATGACTTAGAGTTTCCAATACTTTCCATGCTAGATATATCATAGGCGGTTCCCAAACAGAAATTAAAGTTTATTCCTTTTTCCACCATTTCTTCCACTTTCCATGGCTAGCCGTATCCACGGGTGCCCTCCATACCAACACTTTCCAAGGAATTTATTATTTGACAACATAAAGTAAATTCATTTTTCATTTTGGGACTGGGCATCCCTAATACCTTTGCCGTACTCTCGTGCAATGACAAGTGAATAAACACTCATCGTGAGAATAACACATCTAGCATGGAAAAATATCGGCCACCCCTCGCCGCCTCGCGAGCGGTACGAGCACACAAAAGAGAAATTTATTTTGAAAATTAGAGATGGCACATGCAAATTTACTTAGGGCGGCAGGGTAATACCACATATAGGTAGGTATGGTGGACTCATCTGGAATAACTTGGGTTTCAGGTTTCTGATGTACAAGCAGAATTCCCACTTAGTACAGGTGAAGGCTAGCAAATAGGTTGAGAAGCGGCTAGCTAGAGAGCAACAACGGTCATGAACTTGCATTATGCATAAGTAACATTGGACACTAGCATGAGTAGGATATGAACACCATGAACATAAATATCATAGAGGCTATGTTGGTTTTGATTCAACTACATGCATGAATATGTGCCAAGTCAAGCCACTCGAACATTCAGAGGAGGATAGCGTATCATCATACTTCATCACAATCATTTTAACGCAATGTTGATATCCAAGATAAATAATTATCCACTCCTAGCTACTTATGCATGGCATGAGAAACTATAATCTCTAATTGTCATTGCAAACATGTTTAATCATAATGGGCTGAATCATGGATACTAGGTTAAACATATTTACAAAAACAGAACAAGTCGAGTTCATACCCGTTTCTCTCTGCCACGGCTAGTTCATCGAATATCGTCATTATTGCCTTTCACTTGCATGACCGAATGATATGAAAATGATAATAGTGCAAGAGTGCCGTGGACTAAGTTGGAATCTGCAAACATTTTATTCAAAAGGAGAAGACAAGGTAAATTGGGCTCTTTGTTTGATTAACAATAATGCATATGAGAGCCACTCAACATTTTCATCGTGGTCTTCTCCTCGGTATGACTCAATAAAAGAAAAGAAGTTCAGAAAAACACACTGAAATATTTTTGGAGTTTTTGGTTTTCTGAAAGAAAGCAAATAAAAAGGGAAAAACAAAAACGAGAAAACTATTTACACGGGAAAACTCCCAACAAGCAAAAGAAGAACAAGGAAATCTTTTTAAGTTTTCTTTTTAGTACTACAACAATTTAAACTAGGAAGAAAAATCAAAAAGAAGCAAGAAATATATTTTTGGATTTTCTCAAAGTTTTTCAAACACACAAGAAGAAAGCAATAAAATAATTCTAACATGGGTAATACAATGAAAAAGTGTGGACACCGACAACGGAAATGAAATGTGTAAATATGAATGTAATGTCGGTGGAAATAGGTACTCCCCCAAGCTTAGGCTTTTGGCCTAACTTGGTAATCACCAGTCGTAGAAGCCATGAGGTCCTATGTTGAAGTGCTGAGGTGCGGGCACCTGAGGGTCCCACTGGTGAGCCTCCTCCTTGTGACGCCCCCGGCTCAATCGTGCACTAATCATACACGCAAATGCACACGATCAAGCCTAAGGACTCACGGGAAGATATCACAACACAACTCTAAAACATAAATAAAGTCATACAAGCTTTATATTACAAGCCAGGGGCCTCGAGGGCTCGAATACATAAGCTCGCATACAAGCGTCAGCGGAAGCATCAGATATCTGAGTACAGATATAAAAGAAAACGCAGAAAAGCCCTTAGAAGGCGGGGCAAAAGAAAACACTATGATCGAAAGGCGTAGGCCTCCTGCCTGGGACCTTCCGAACCTACTCCTGGTCGTCAGCCAACTCGTAGTAGTATCCACCCTCGGGGTAGTAGTAGCAATCGTCGGCGGGGGCAGCTGTATCCGGGGCTCCGTCATCTGGTCGCATCAAAAGGATATGGGGGAAAAAGAAAGCAAAGCAACCGTGAGTACTCATCCGAAGTACTCAGCAAGCAAGGATCTATACTACATATGCAACATTATCAAAGAGTGGCTGTATATGTGGACTGGGCTGCAGAAATGCCAGAATAGAGAGAAGGCCTAGTCCTATCGAAGACTAGCATCTTCAGCGGTCTTGCAGCATTAGAAGAGAGTAGAACAGTACAATATAATATAACAGTATCATTAAGTCTCAACCTCACCCAGAGATCCTTTCTTGACTCCCTGCGAGAAAGCAATCCCAGAGCCATACAGTCATCAACCTCGTCCTGAGATCCCTTCTCGACTCCCTGCGAGAAGCAATCCCAGAGCCATAGTATCCAATTCTAGTTGTATCGATCGGGATACAACTCCGAGTGTCCGTTACCGAGGATCCGGCTATGCATAGATTAGTTCTTCCCTGCAGGGGTGCACCAACTTACCCACCACGCTCGCTTAACTCTGGCCGGACACACTTTTTGGGTCCTGCCCAGCCTCGGCCAAATGACACACCGCAACCCTACCTATAGCTCAGCAGAGGGGTCCCCGCCAGTCTACATCCTAAGCGCAAGGGGGTCTTGGCCATCGCCCCTCACCCTCCGGGTCGTTGCGCACAGGGTGGATACCAGCATCACCTCGGGTGGCCGACACGATCCGACCGTGCCGCAATGCTGAACTGGACGTCTGTCAAAGCTTTCGGCTGATGCTACGATGCAGAACGCCCATACTATGCCCACGTGATGGTTAGTGCTATCGGGCCAAAGGCCCTCTCGAATCAAATATCCAAATCGTTAGTACCTTGGGGGTGCGGTAACGAGCAGAGAGTCACGAAAGATGTGACCCCATCGCCCCGTCTCGAGGACTTGCGGCAAGGGCCAAGAATGCCCGGCCACGCCTTGTATTCATCACTCGGGTACCATATAGGCAACCCGTCTTCACAACACTCGCCACTTAGGCGCACGCGGGTACCCCTCAGGGTCGACCCGCCTTTCCAAGTAACAGTGTAAGGTCTAAGTATCCGTGTGTCCATAACATCAGGGGAATCCGAGGTATCACCCTCGTTGAATTCCCACTCGATGTAACTGTCAAGGTGAACGTAGGAGGGATCACCCTCGATGGGTTCACACTTGATGTGTTGCATGACAGGGTCGTATCGGAAGTGGAGAAGGAGGAATCACCCTCGATGACCACGACCAAATAGCTACTCTACAGAGTTAACATCAGAAGTGCTACAAGAGGTTTCACCCTCGGCACTCGATAGTAATGCTGCAGTGTCATTACAACTAAGGGGGGTGATGTGCGGTGTCGGGGCCTGGTCTTCAATCCCGTTGATCGGGTCTTCTGACAATCCAGTGGGGCAGTCGGGATAAGTGGGGTCACTGATAGGTCTCTACCTAGCCTATACTAAGCAGTTTAGGATAAGCAGGTAAGGTTTCAATAGCAGGTTACAATAATCAGGTTATGCATCAGAATAGGTAAGGCAGTAGCAGCAGCAATTCTAATGCAAGCATGAGAAAATAGAATGGGCGATATCGGGATGATCAAAGCGGGGGCTTGCCTGGTTGCTCGGCGGCAAGGGCAAGGTCGTCAGTGGGGTCGTCGATCTTCAGGACATCGTCAGCGGTCTCGGGGTCTAGTGAATAGGAAGAGGGGGAAGAAACAGTAAATACAAGCAAACAGATGCATGACAATACGATACACGGTGCTAGGGGTGTCCTATCGTAGTGCTACACGACATAGGTGAAGGGGGAATAACATCCGGGAAAGTTTTCCCGAAGTTTGCATTTTTGGAGAGGCGATCCGGAGGGGGAATGTCCCATGTTCAGGTAGTTAGAGACGGGTGATGGACGAACGAGCCGCGTATTCGGATTCGTGGGATTTTTCTGATCAACTTTCATATATAAATTATTTTCATCGGAGTTACGGATTAAAAGATATGATTTTCTAAAGTTTTTATTAATTTCTGGAATTCTTTTAATTACTAAATTCATCAGAAAATGAATTATGACATCATCCTTGCGTCATCACTGCATCAGCGGTCAATAGACCAGTTGACTGGTCAACGGGGCCCACGCGGGGCCCACTGGCAGTGACTGGGTGTTGCCCAGTCAGCATTTGACTAGGTCAACGGGACCGAAGGGCCCAGTGGCAGCGGCTGTGGGGGAGGTCCACGTGGACTGCCACGTCAGCGACGCCGGAGCTGCTCCGGCGAGCTCTCCGCGGCAGCGAGTTCGCCGGAGAGGCTTGGAATTTCGCTACGGTGTCCCGTTTTCAACGCGGTTGGTTGCATTCGAACGGGTCTATCGCGACGCATCGATCTACGGGGCCAGAGTGAGTGGAAGAGGCCGTTAGAGGCGCCGGCGTTGAGCTTTGGCGGCGGCGGCGTTCGGGTGTTCTCGGGTTCGAGCCTATAGGCTCGCCCGGGGCAATCTGGTGCGGGCACGCGCCTCCCTGGCGTTCCAGGAGCACGGCGACGTGAGCAGGCAGCGAGGAGGGGCACGGGGACCGCGCCAGCTACGGGTCCGGCGGCGACCAGAACACGAAAATGGCGCGCGGCGTCGTCAGCGAGCTACGGTGAGACTGCGAGTAGTCGGAGGTAGAGGAGGAAGAAAGAGGCTCACGGTGGGGCGCACGATGGCCGTTGGTGGCTTAGGAGTGCAGAGAACACTGACGACTGGGGCTGCGGTGTTTCGGCGATTCTCGTCGATCACCAGCTCGATTTGGCCAACGCCGTGGTTTCGGGCTCGGACGCGAGGTCGAGGAAGAAGGAGAGGACGTCGGCGGAGCCCGTGGACAGCTCGGGAGGACGGGACGGCGCCGGTGACTGCAATGATGGCGAGCGGCGGCGACGGTGGCGCTCGGGCGAGGTGGGGAGGCGAGGGAGAGCGAGAGGGAGTGAGCGAGGGAGAGCCAGGGGGCCAGCGGGGATGCACTTAACCCTCCCTGGCGAGGCGAGGCCACTGTCGACCGCTCGGAGAGGGGCCAGGGGGGGCCGGGCGCGCACGCTAGCTGTTCGATAGCGCGCCTGCGGCGTCAGGGGGTAGGGGGAGGGGGGGCTAGTTGGGTTGGGCCGCCACTGTGCACTTGCGGCCCAGGCACAGTGAGCCTTTTCCTTTTCTTCTTTTCTTTTTCAGTTTTCTGTTTTTCTTTTCTGTTTTGTTAAATGTTTGAGCACTAAAAGGTTTTTGTAAATTATGAGACCTAGCCCATAAATCTCAGTGCATTGTATGCCACTGCAATAAAATGGTTTTGAGTACACAGGTTTTCATTTGGGATTTTATTTAATTAAAAAGGTATTAACCAACCCTATTTTTCTATTGTTAGTGTCACTTAGTTAATTTATTAATTGTTGATTATATTTTTAGAACAGTCTCTGGAATATTTGCTATTCATTGAACATTTTAGTTTCTAATTTGAGCAACTTTTATATTCCACTTTTAGTTTGAATTTCCATTTGAATTTGAATTTGAAAAGGGATTTATTACTAATGATGATTAAGAACTGTTGATCATGATGACATGGCATAATCAAGAAGGGTGATTACTGTGGCAAACCACTGGGGGTGTTACACTCCTGTGCCGCAGCCTGGTTGTTCCGGTAAGCGATGATGTCTGCAGGCATAATCCTGTATCCACCCTTGGCAATGGGATCAAACAAAGCAGGTGCAGGCAGTGGAATAATATCACGAGTTTTCACACTAAAAACCAGATTATAAGGAAGAGGAATGTCAGGATAATTGGCAGCAATAAACTGATGGTATTCCATAGCAGCGCGATCTAGGTGAACCTTGGGCAAAGGGTAATCATGCTGGCATATCTGAACATTAAAGTGAGCTGCCAGGCGAGTAGCGTAAATACCACCATGTATTTTACCCTTGGATTTATTAATGTGGAGGCGGTGTGCCACAATAGCTCCCAAGCTAAAAGTGTTGTCGCCTTCCAGTGCATGACATAAAACAGCAAGTTCTGGGGCACTGAGTGCACCCACCTTCTCTCTAGCAAGCAAGCACTTTGCAATGAAAAGAGCAAAATAATGAACAGCAGGAAATTGCAAGCTAGTGGCGGTGACACTCGACACTCCTCTCTCGTTCCCCACAGACAGAGTACGGTAAAATCCTTCAAACTCTGCAGGCCTAGGCTCTACCAACCCACCATCAGAAGGAAGCAAGCATATTTCACAAAATTCAGTAAGCGGTATCTGATGGGGTTCAGTGTATAAATTAAACTGCACTTCAGGGGGATTATTCTTAGGAAGGAAAGTAAAACTTTGCACAAAGGAATTTGTGAGGAGATGATACTGTTCGCATTCAGCTGTGATGAAGTCGGTGAGGCTGGCATTAGCAGCATATTGTGCAAACTCTTGGAGGATTCCGGCCCTTTCCATGAACGGGGTGTGCGGCCATTTGCACGGCCGTAACTCCGCCAACCTCCGGGTGCGGAGATCACTGTCAGATTACTCCCCAATTACTCCCTTGGAGTTCTTCTTGGAAGCAAACTTCCTAAAGATACTCATGTTTTTCCTATGAGCAAAATTCTGAAATTTTAGTCCACAAATTTTTTCTCAACAAAATTTAACAAGATTAATAGCAACTACTCATAGGGAAGCATAGAGGCCATAGCAAGCATTCAAACTACTTAAAACTCTAAGAATTCAACATGCAAGCTCATCTACAGCAGCACCAAGAATAGCTAATTATTCAAAATATAAACAACTAAAGCAAAAACTAATTGGACACACGGAGGAGTCACATACCAAGCAACAATCCCCCGAAACAGTTTCGGAAACGGAGCTTCGAGCAAAGAGATCAAAATCCGCGGGTTTGAGAGCAAGAACACGAGAGAGAGAGAGAGAGAGAGCAATGGAGTTTTTTTTATGGAGGTAAGTGAAGATGTGGGATGAAGAGATAAGTGAGGGGGCCCACGTGGGGACCACAACCCACCAGGGCGCGCCTGGGGGTCCTGGCTCGCCCAGGTGGGTTGTGCCCACCTGGTGCACCTCCCTCTGATATTATTTGCACCAGAAATTCTTAAATATTCAGAAAAAAATCGTATTAAATTTTCAGGGCATTCTGAGAACTTTTATTTTTGGGTCATTTTTTTATTGCACGGGAAAAATCAGAAAACAGACAAAACATGGCATTTTATTTTATTTAACTAATAGGAACAGAAAATAAAAGGTAGGGACAGAAGGTAGTGCTCACTAAATTCATCAACTTCATACCTCTCAAAAATGATCCATTAATAAGGTTGATCAAGTCTTATTAACAACCACTTTCGATTAGCATGAAAACAAAGAATTTTTGTAAATCACTAAGTTACCTCAACGGGGATATGAATGTTCCCAACAATAAGCATTTCATATTTCTTTTTGGTAGTAGGTAGAGGTAGTTGAAAACTTCCAATAGTGATTGTCGGAGATTTTTCAATAACATTAATACCATTCACTTGGAATTGTTTCTTCGGAAAGTGCACCGTATGCTCATTACCATTGATATGAAAAGTGACCTTGCTTTTATTGCAATCAATAACAGCCCCTGCAGTATTCAAGAAGGGTCTACCAAGGATAATCGACATGTTGTCGTCCTCGGGCATCTCAAGTATAACAAAGTCAGTCAAAATAGTAACATTAGCAACAACAACGGGCACATCCTCACAAATACCGATAGGTATGGCAGTTGATTTGTCAGTCATTTGCAATTTCAGTAGGTGTGAGTTTATTCAAGTCAAGTCTTTTATATAAAGAGAAAGGCATAACACTAACACGAGCTCACAAATCACATAAAGCAGTTTTCACATAATTCTTTTTGATGGAGCAAGGTATAGTTGGTATTCCCAGGTCTCCAAGTTTTTTAGGTACTCCATCCTTAAAAGTGTAATTAGCAAGCATGGTGGAGATTTCAGCTTCTGGTATTTTTCTCTTATTAGTGATGATGTCCTTCATGTACTTTGCATGAGGAGGCATTTTCAAGATATCAGTCAAGCGAGTATGCAAAAAGGCTGGCCTCAGCATTTCAGCAAAGCGTTCAAATTCTTCATCATCTTTCTTTTTAGTTGACTTAGGTGGAAAGGGCATAGGTTTTTGAACCCACGGTTCTCTTTCCTTACCGTGTTATCTAGCAACAAAGTCTCTTTTATCGTATCTTGCATTTTTGGGTTGTGGGTTATCAAGATCAACAGCTGGTTCTATCTCAACATCATTGTCTGGTTCTTTATTATTTGTTTGAGTTTCTTCATGAACCTCATCATTATCTTTTTCATTATCAGAAGGTGAGTGTTCACTACCAGATTGAGTTTCAGCATCAGAGATAGAAACATCATTATCATTATCAGGAGGTTTCTCTACTTCTGGTTCACTAGAGGCATGAAAAGTCCTACCATTTTTCTTTTTCTTTTTCTTTTTAGAAGGACCAGGTGCAGTGGTGTTGTTCCTTTGTGAATCCTGTTCAATTCTTTTTGGGTGTCCCTCAGGATAAAGTGGTTCCTGAGTCATTTTACCTCCTCTACTTGCAACTCTAACAGCAAAGTCATGTATGTTGTTATTCATTTCATCAAGCAATTCTCTTTGAGATTTAGCAACTTGTTCTAGTTGAGTATGAACCATAGAAGCATGCTTCCCTACACCTCTAACATCATTTGAGATTCTAAACAACAAGTCACTTAAGCGAGTAATCATATCAGAATTGTATTTCAATTGTTTCATAACATTTGCATTGAAGTGATCTTGTTTTCTAATATAGTTGTCAAACTCATAAAGGCATTGGCTAGGGTGCATATTGTGAGGATTATCATTATCATTGAATTTCATTAGAGAATTTACCTCTACCACCGCAGGTGGTGGTGGTGTATCAAGCCCATGTATTTCTTCAATAGGAGGTAAATTTTTGACATCCTCAGCTTTAATATCTTTTTCCTTCATAGATTTCTTTGCCTCTTGCATATCTTCGGGACTGAGATATAAAATACCCCTCTTCTTCAGAGTGGGTTTAGATGGTGGTTCAGGAAGAGTCCAATCATCATAGTTTTTCAATATGTTATTCAATAATTCTTCAGCTTGTCCAATAGTTCGTTCCCTGAAAACACAACCAGCACAACTATCTAGGAAATCCCTAGAAGCATCGGTTAGTCCATTATAGAAGATATCAAGTATTTCATTTTTCTTAAGAGGATGATCAGGCAAAGCATTAAGTAACTGGCAAAGCCTCCCCCAAGCTTGTGGGAGACTCTCTTCTTCAATTTGCACAAAGTTAAATATTTCCTGTAAGGCAACTTGTTTCTTATGAGCAGGAAAATATTTTTTAGAGAAGTAATAAATCATATCCTGGGGACTACGCACACAACCAGGAGCAAGAGTATTGTACCAAGCTTTAGCATCACCCTTTAATGAGAATGGAAATAATTTGAGAATATAGTAATAGCGAGTTTTCTCATCATGAGTAAAAAGGGTGGCTATGTCATTCAACTTAGTAAGATGTGCCACAATAGTCTCAGTTTCATAACCATGGAAAGGATCAGATTCAACTAAAGTAATTAACTCTGGGTCGATAGAGAATTCATAATCCTTATCATCAATAAAGATAGTGAGGTAGCAAACTTAGGATCATATTGCATTCTAGCATTCAGAGACTTTTCTTTATACTTGCATAATAATTTCTCTAGATCATCTCTATCCTTACAAGCAAGAATATCTCTAGTTGTCTCCTCATTCATAACATAACCTTCCGGTACCTTAGGCAATTCATATCTAGAAGGGCTAGTTCTAGTAGGTGTTTCAATATTTTTAGTGTCAAGCTCATCATCAGATGCAACAACATCATGTTGTCTTACTCTAGCAATTTGTTCATCAAGAAATTCACCTAATGGCACATCATCATCAAGCAAGGTACTAGCATCATCATAAGCATTCATAGCAGAAGTAGCATCATCAATAACTTGCGATATATCAGAATTAATAGCATGTGGTGGTGTATCAAGTTTACTTATAACAGAAGGTGTATCTAAAGCGGAGCTGGATGGCAGTTCCTTACCTCCCCTTGTCTTAGAGGGAAAAATCTTAGTCTTAGCATCCTTCAGATTCTTCATAGTGAATAATTGATAATAATCCCAAGTGACTCAACAAATATAGGTATGCTCCCCGGCACCGGCGCCAGAAAAAGGTCTTGATAACCCACAAGTATAGGGGATCACAACAGTTTTTGAGGGTAGAGTATTCAACCCAAATTTATAGATTCGACACAAGGGGAGCCAAAAAATATTTGTAAGTATTAGCAGCTGAGTTGTCAATTCAACCACACCTGGAGATTAATTATCTACAGCAAAGTGATCAGTAGCAAAGTAGTATGATAGTTTTGATAATAGTAGCAGTAGCAATAGTAACGATAATAGTGATAGCAGTGATATTGTAGCAAGTGCAATAGTAACAACAGTAGTAGTAACTTAGCAAGATCAATATGTAGGAAAATCATAGGCATTGGATCGGTAATTTGTTGGATGGTATTCATCATGAGACAGTTATAACCTAGGGCGATACAGCACTAGCTCCAGTTCATAAATATAATGTAGGCATGTATTCCGTAAATAGTCATACGTGCTTATGGAAAGAACTTGCATGACATCTTTTGTCCTACACTCCTGTGGCAGCGGGGTCCATATTGGAAACTAAGGGATATTAAGGCCTCCTTTTAATAGAGAACCAGAACAAAGCATTAACACACAGTGAATACATGAACTCCTCAAACTACGGTCATCACCGGGAGTGGTCCCGACTATTGTCACTCCGGGGTTGCCGGATCATAACACGTAGTAGGTGACTATAACTTGCAAGATCGGATCTAGAACATAGATATAATGGTGATAACATAAATGGTTCAGATCTAAAATCATGGCACCCGGGCCCAAAGTGACAAGCATTAAGCATGGCAAAGTCATAGCAACATCAATCTCAGAACATAATGGATACTAGGGATCAAGCCCTAACAAAACTAACTCAATTACATGATGAATCTCATCCAACTCCTCACCGACCAGCGAGCCTATGAAGGAATTACTCACTCCCGGTGGGGAGCATCATGGAATTGGCAATGGAGAAGGGTTGGTGATGACGAAGATCAAAGATCCCCCTCTCCGGAGCCCCAAACGGACTCCAGATCTGGCCTCCCGATGAAGAACAGGAGACAGCGGCGGCTCCGTCTCGCGAAACGCAATAATTCTTTCTCCCTGATTTTTTCTGGAAAAATAGGATTTTATAGCATCGGTTTTAGGGTCTACGGGGCCACCAGGTGGGGACAACCCACCTGGGCGCGCCTGGGGGGGGGGGGGGCAGGCGCGCCCTGGTGGGTTGTGCCCACCCAGGTGCCCCCCTCAGGTGCCTCTTGGCTCTAGAAATTCTCTTATTTTGTATAAAAATTCCTCACAAAGTTTCGTTCCATTCCGAGAACTTTTATTTCTGCACAAAAACAACACCATGGTAGTTCTGCTGAAAACAACGTCAGTCCGGGATTAGTTTCGTTCAAATCATGCAAATTAGAGTCCAAAACAAGAGGAAAAGCGTTAGGAAAAGTAGATATGTTGGAGACGTATCAAATATCATCCAACGAATTCACCGATCCAATGCCTATGAATTTTCCATATATTGTTCTTGCTAAGTTACTACTGCTGCTGTTACTGTTACACTTGCTACAAAATCATTGCTATCACTGTTACTGTTACTATTACTATCATCACTGCTATCAAAACTATCATATTACTGTGCTACTGATCATATTGCCGCAGATAATTAATCCCCAGGTGTGGTTGAATTGACAACTCAGCTGCTAATACTTACAATTATTCTTTGGCTCCCCTTGTGTTGAATCTATAAATTTGGGTTGAATACTCTACCCTCAAAAACTGTTGCGATCCCCTATACTTGTGGGTTATCAGAGGTCACCCCCGCCAAGAAGAAGCAGCTCCTCTCCAAGAGCCATCCGGAGGCCAAGAAACCCGTCGGAGACGCTTCAGGCTCCTCATCTGCTGGTGGGGCGCCCCTTCCTCCTGCATAGGAAGGCGCGCCCAGCGCCTCCCTCAGGATGGGCTCGGGGGCTTCATTCTGGAGGGCCTCTGACCTGACCAATGCTACGAGGGAGGTGTTCGGGCACCACTTGGAGGCGTGGCTTGATGCGCGCCCCCACAATCAAGGAGAAAAGCGTGAGGCGCCAGGAGCAAGAGGATTCATCACCAAGGCGGCCGAGGAGCTTCAGGAGGCGCAAGCCATGCGCGGTGAGCGCCTCCCCACAGCCCCTACCGCTGCCGCCGCCTCCCCCGGCGTGGGCGATGGGCTGCGCGTCTGCGTCAACATCCCAGGCCTCAATAGTGCCGCTTCGCAGGACCTCTTCTGGCCATCGTGCGTCGGCCGGAGCGGGGGCTACCCTTGCAACTACGCTCGCATGCCTTTTGGCCTAGTGAATGTGGGTGCTACGTACCAGCGCCTAGCGCAACATGCTATGGTGTCTCATGAGGCTCAACGCCTGGTGGTGGCGTCTCCGGAGGCCCCAGACCCTCGCGAGCGCCGCGGACCTCGCGAGCCTGTCGAGCCTCCAGAGCCATCCGGCCCGTGAGGAGCAAGCCTCCCTGACGAGCTTCATCGACTACCTCAACGCTCCAGCAGCATCATTGCTAGGTGACTTTTTGGTTTGTTCAATTGAGGGCGCCCCTTGGGCTGCATTATCATCAGGCTGCAAGGGGCCGCCCCTGTAGCTGTGTGATTTCGTTCATGTACCTTGGACCATCTATGCTTAATGAGTTATTTTGCCTCTGAACCTCGCGCTCGACATCACGTCACCTCTGGAGCCACCGCCCCACGGGCTGCGTGTGGTGCCAACTCCCCTCCTGAACGTCCCTGCAGCACTGATAAATCTAAGCGACTGAGCTCTGGCTCGCAGGCCAGCCCCGTGCACGTCACCTCACCAAGCCCTTAGTGCCTTTGTCTTCTCACGGAACGATTCGGAGTGGATCTCGCACGCTGCCCCTTGTATCTTGTGATGGGTTAATATGCAGGAACCTCAGGAGACAGGTGCTCGAGCGGCCCTGACGACACCCTGCCGCCTCAAGAGGGTTCGCTTCGATCGAGTGGCTGTTCGATCTGCAAAGGCTAAGTAAATCAGTCTGTTTGCCTCGGTTGCCGGCCAAGGCCCTCTTTCCTAGTAACCCCCACGAGGCAAAACCACTCCTTTTCCACGCAAATCGCTTGCACGTTAAAAGGGGGGCTCTTGAGCACCGCGCCTCAGGAGCTCCTACTGGCTCTTGAGCCCTCACCCCTTGGCCTTGTCCACGGCATCGCGACCTGGCATACCAGCGACGGCTGAGCCCCGCTCAAGGGCCGGGTCCTGAGGATGTAGAGCATCATGGGGAGCAAAGATATGGGGGGCAAGCCTCGCGAAGGAATACAGGAAGAGGAGTGCAGCCCAGTGGCACTTGTATTGATTCATTACAGAATATGAAGCGCGCACAGGATCAAAAGCTCCAGGGAAGCCTGCCCTCATGACGCAGGGGCCCACCAAGGGCCACGAGCGCACCAAGCTAAGTTATCCTATCCATGCCAGGCGTGAACCTTTTAATTAACACTTTACCCGGACTCACACGACCTCGTTCGAGCAAGGAATCCCCCCTCTTTTATCTATCGGGAGCCGCTTGCGCATCAAGGGGGAACTCATGAGCATCGCGTCTCAGGAGCTCCTACCGGACCTCGGGTTGCTCACCTCCTGGCCTTGCACACGGCATCGCGACCTGGCATACCTGCGACAGCAGAAGCTTATCTGAGGACTGGGTTCCGTTGACGCAGAGCACTAAGCTATCGTAAGAACGAAAAGGGGACCCGTGCCCGAACGAGAAATGCCAATATAATTTAAAGCATGAGCTGGAAACACTAAGATAGAGGCGCAAGCGCTGCAGTTCCTTACACACCCCAACGAGGCCCTTCATGACTTCGATGCAGGAAATAAAAACAAAAGAAACGGCCTCCCGAGGGCCGCAGCTCAGGAGGCGCTGACTCCAACGTCGCGGTACCTAGTCGGTGTCCTCCTCCTCCTTGATCGGGGTGCGGCGACGTGGCGGCTCGTCATAGTCGTCGTCACTCGGGCTCCCCCCCGGAGGAGGTGCCACCGCTGCTGGAAGTGTCGCGGCCGTCGCCAAGGGCAAGTTCGCCGCCGAGGACGTCGTCGCCCCGACGGCCATCATCATCGGAGATGTGGTCGCCGCCGCTGCTGTCGCCCTCTGGGTAGCACCCTAAGCATCGGCCATCTTCCCCAAAGGTCTTGACGAAGAGCGTCGTCGCCTCGTCGTACTTGAAGTGGAGGGGGTGCCTTCCCTTCAGGCCGCAGGCGCGGGCGAACGTCTGCCACTCGTGGGTCAGGTAGACATAGCCTGAGGGGGTAACCTCAACCTCCGCCCATGAAGACCGGTTGCAATAGCCATCGGGCTGCAGCCACAGCCTAACGGGCCCTCCCGCCGGCAGCTCCTCCCCAAAGGAGTGTGGGAGCTGAATCCAGGTACATGGCGGGCTCTGCATCCACATCAAGAACTCGCGGGCCATGTCATCCGAGTGGGCCCGTTGGCACGGTTGTCGAGCGGCCACCGCATGCCCCCCCTCAGCCTCGACCGCCACGACTTCCGTGGCCGCTTCCGCGGGAGGGGTTCTTCTCGCGGCTGCCGGAGCCGGTGCGAACCACCAATGGAGGGCGCCCACGCCCCCGAGATGATGTTGCGGGCGTAGCCGCGGACTTGCGGGGGCGGACGCGCCCCCTCTTGTGCCGCGGTGACTCCGGTCCCTCCTTGGGGGCCTTGCCCTTCTCCTCAGCGATGAACCTCCTCACTGGTGCCATGGTTGCTGTGGCGAGGATTGGAGGCAAACGGGCGATAAGACAGAGATGGGATGGGGCTCTGCCCCCTCGCCTTCTTATAGGCAGTTGGAGGAGGCCAACCGACGCCCTTCCACCTTCGTGCGATGATGGCTCCGCAGCGTGTGCCAGGCCTTTGTCAGCCTGGGCAGTTGGCGAGGCAACATGGGGAAGTGGAGGCGTCCACGTCCCGTCATGCGCCACGCGCCAAGCCTGGCCCGCAGGCGGTTGGGGCCCGCATCGCTTCGCCCTTCACTCCTTGCCTTCGCTTCGAAGCCAGGCCGAGCGCGCCTTGGGCCCGTGGGCTACTGTCGGCGTTCTGGGATCGGGGATACCCAGACCTTCCTGCCTGCGGCCCAGCGCATGGCTCAATCGACGGCCCAGTACGGCCCAGCTACAAGACTCTAGGAGCAAGACCCTCGCGAGGGCCCCCGGCCTCGCGAGGTGAACGACGTCAAGACCTCCCGAGGAGCAGCTCCCCGAGCCTGCCTCCCGAGGAGCGGAGATCTCTATGAAGGTACCCCATCTCGCGAGGCTCATGGTGACGTGAGCCATGATGACCAAGGCCAGACGGGCGCCAGCGGGCGCAGACCAGGACAGTTTCCTCTTTGGTGCTAAGGAGGCTAGGACAAGTGCGGGTTCCCGAGGGATCCCCCAAAGGTTTCCATTCCGGTGCAAAAAGACCAAGACCACAGGCTCGGCAGGATAGAGGTCATCACCGAGCCCACAGATGTGTCATGGCCAGAAGCTTTGCAGGCAAAGACCACCTTTCGTCAGGATAAGATGTACTCTTGTCCCCCTTCAAAATTGGCCACTGTGGTATTCCTTCCCGCCTAAGTTATGAGGGAAGAGAACCGGGCCTAGTATAATTATAGGCTAGCCTCCACTATAGAGAGGGATCGATTCATTCTCATCCTCTGAGCCCTCGCGAGACAGTTCATCCACTGTAGTAGTTCATCCTTAACCTCCTTGTGAGGCCAATCCACCACAAAGCAGGAGTAGGGTTTTACACAGCAAGGTGGCCCGAACCTGTGTAAACCACCGTGTCCTTTTCTCCTTTCCGCTCACGCGTACTCGACGAGATTCGGCCGTGGGCAGCGAGCTGTGAGACATCATGAAGCGAGATCCTTCATTCACGCCCCAGTGCTCGAACCTAGTTTGGGTCCGCGGAGGCCCGATTCCAACATTTAAAGGTATAAGAAGTTTCCTCGGTCATGCTGGTTTCTATAGACGGTTTATTAAAGACTTCTCTAAAATTTCTAGGCCTCTTACTAATCTCTAGCAAAAAGATGTGATACGTCTCCGTCGTATCTATAATTTTTGATTGTTCCATACCAATATTATACAACTTTTACATACTTTTGGCAACATTTTATATAATTTATTGGACTAACCTATTGATCCAGTGCCCAGTGCCAGTTCCTATTTTTTGCATGTTTTTTTGCTTCACAGAATCTCCATATCAAACGAAGTCCAAATGCAATAAATTTTTACGAAGAATTATTTTGGAATATATGTGATTTTTTGGAGGTGGAATCAATGCAAATGGGGGCCCACAGCCACCATAAGACACTTGGGCGCACCAGACTGCCCAGGCGCGTGGTGGTGGTTGTGCCCTCCTTGTAGTCGGTTGGAGCTCTACTTCGGGCGCAAGGAAACTTATATCCATAAAAAAATCGTGTTAAAATCTCAGTGCAATCGGAGTTACGGATCTCCAGGAATATAAGAAACGGTTTTCGGCCAGAAAACAGGAACGCGAAACAGAAGAGAACAGAGAGGGAGATCCAATCTCGGTGGGGCTCCTGCCCCTCCGCCGCCATGGAGGCCATGGACCCGAGGGGGAACTCTCCTCCCATCTATGGGGAGGTCAAGGAAGAAGAAGAAGGAGGGGGCTCTCTACCCCTCTCTCCCGGTGGCGCCGGAGTGCCGCCGGGGCTAGGATCGTGATGGCGATCTACATCAACAATCTTGCTACTGTTAACACCAACTTTCTCCCCCTCTATGCAGCGGTGTGACACCTCTTCTCCCCGCTGTAATCTCTACTTAAACATGGTGCTCAACGCTATATATTATTTCCCAATGATATGTGGTTATCCTATGATGTTTGAGTAGATCCGTTTTGTCCTATGGGTTGATAGAGGATCATGATTGGTTTGAGTTGTATATTTTGTTTTGGTGCGGTCCTACGGTGCCCTCCATGTTGCGAAAATGTGGGGGATCCCCGCTGTAGGGTGTTGCAATACGTTAATGGTTCGCTTATGGTGGGTGGCGTGAGTGACAGAAGCACAGACCCGAGTTTAGGGGTCATTGCATATGGGATAAAGTGGACTTGATACTTAATGCTATGGTTGGGTTTTACGACCTTAATGATCTTTAGTAGTTGCAGATGCCTGCTAGAGTTCCAATCATAAGTGCATATGATCCAAGTAGAGAAAGTATGTTAGCTCATGCCTCTCCCTCATATAAAATTGCAACAATGATCACCGGTTTAGTTATCGATCACCTAGGGACAAATGACTTTCTTGAGTGATAAAAGCTATCTACTTTTATTATCTTGCATTTTATTCCTAGTTTTATTCTCGCAAAGTACTCGTAGTTTTATTCTTGCAAAATTGTTTTATACTTGTTCTAGGTAAAGCAAACGTAAAGTGTGCATAGAGTTGTATCGGTGGTCGATAGAACTTGAGGGAATATTTGTTCTACCTTTAGCTCCTCATTGGGTTCGACACTCTTATTTATCGAAAAAGGCTACAAACGATCCCCTATACTTGTGGGTTATTGTTGGGGATATAACCCTGCGGTGTGACCTGCCCAGGAGGGGCCGGGTTACACTATTGGCGACTCAATAGAGAAAGCCTAAGTAGGCCCGAGAAGGAGACATGAAGATTGGAGGCGACTCATGAGGCGGGCCTATTGAAGGCCCAAGACCAGGCGACGGTGCTACAACCCGGAGATGTGAGCTGCCCAATGGCCGCTTGCCTAGCAAGGCAAGGCGACTTAGAACCCGAGTTGGACACGTTGTGTGATCCGGCTTGACTCTTGTAAGCCCAGGACCTCGACCTATGTATATAAAGGCGAGATCCTGCAGCGGGTTAACTCAAGTTACGATCAATCAATAGCTAGGTCAAGCAATTCCGCTCCCTTGTAATCGATACTCAATCAATACAACACAAAGCAGGACGTAGGCTTTTACCTCATCGGTGAGGGGCCGACCTTGGGTAAACTTGTGTCTCTCGTCCCGTCCAACCCCTTCAAGCTAACCTACGTTGCGATGGCTCCACACCTAAGTCCTTTCACAAGGGCATCTGCCGTGACAAAACCACGACAGTTGGCGCCTACCATGGGGCCAGCGCACGGTGGTTTCGAGTTCTTGAAGGGCTCTTTCCCAAGGATCCAGGGATACGCCGTTGGCAGGATGACTAAGAGTCACCGCGGCAAGCTCTACATCGACGACGCTGGCTGGGGCCCTGAGGCCGACTCAATCGAGTACGGGTACCGGGTCCCCTTCGGCGGGATTCACGTCTTCATCGGCAAGATTGGCGGACTAGAGCCTGAGCCGGACATCTGCACCGACATTGTCGAGCCGGCTCGGCGTGCGTGACCCACCAGGGTTCAACCTGGCCGAAAGCATGTCTTCGTTGGGTTTGCGCATGGCACGGACCTTGCGGAGGATTCTATGTCTGGAGGAGAGACTCTCGTCTATTCAGGTGATGAGTCCTCGACTGGAGAAACGGAGTCAATCTACCAGCTTCAAGACGGTGGGCTTGGGGGCTATTCCGATGGTGACAGTATTCCGGATCCCTATGAGCCGCCGTGTCGGGCTGCTATCTTTATGGCTGGTACAGGGCCGGCTCTCGACTCATCAACAACAGCGGCTATGACATCTGGATCGACTGCTGCTGCAATGGCTGGGGCCGGCAGGTCAGCTCGACCGCCGGCTCAGGTCTTATCAGAACTCTTGGGTACTTTGATGACCCTATTAGCAATGGAGGTCACTACGGAGAATCAAGCCCAGCATGATGCAGAGGTTGCAAAGGTGCGAGATGAGGTAGCCAAGGCTCAGGAGGAGCTTAATGTAGAGAACGCCAGGATGGCAACAAAATGAGCTCTGATGGACGCCAAGTCACAGCGTATAAGGGCAGAGGCTTTTCGCCTGAGTCTGGATCAGAATGTGTCCAATGCTGTTCTTCGAAGGAGGTACCAAACCCGCCTGCCTTTGCAGTATGAGGTGCGGAACCTTTTTAACGCACCTGGGGAAGGGCCAAGTAACCCGCCAGGTACAGCCCGGGCAGCTGAAGTCCTAGGGAGTGGGGCGGCGGCTCAACCTCGCTTACCAGACCCGCCCCGCAGGGATCAGACCCCGCCTCAACATTTTTCAACGCCATCTGGCCATTATTCTAACCCGGTGGATAACATGATAGCGGCGGCTACCCGGCTCAATGCAATCCCTATTGCGGATGAGTCGCCTTCCGCAGCTGAGGCGCGGAACGCAATTGAGCTCTTGCAGACGGCGGTCGCACAACAAGATAAATATGCACACAGTCGTGAGCGGGTACACTCGACCCCCCTCCCAAGCCGCAGTTACAGCCGGTGCATTAAGTCGCCGGCGGTTTCCAGTAGCGAACGACGTCGTCGAGTGAATCAGGATGACCCGCCCCTTACTCATGCTCAGACGATTGTGGACGATGCTAGAGCTCGCCGAGAGGCAGAGGCCGCAGCGGCGGCTCAACTGGGGGCTTATCAGCAACCTCCGATGACCCCTTCGGTGTCAGTAGGGGATGGTGTAATTTCCAGGTCTGTTGGGGTACCTTGTTTAGTACCAGCTTTACGTAATGAACGTCTGCCTAAGGATTTTAAGGGTCCTCGTAAGGTGGCTAGCTATACAGTTGATCTCCCCCCTGAGGCTTGGATTGAGAGTTATGAGTTAGCCATGGAAATGCTAGATGTCAATGATGTTGTATGTGCCAAATACTTCACTATGATGTTGGATGGACCAGCCCGAACCTGGTTAAAAGGATTGCTTGCTAATTCCATCAGTTCATGGGTAGAGTTGAAAGCGCGGTTCATTCAAAACTTTAAAGGAACGTGCAAGCAGCCTTTGATGATTATCGATCTTGATAACTGCGTACAGCCTGAGGATGAGTCGGCCCATCATTGGGTCCGGTGGGTCTCTGCTATTATTCACTCATCAGATAGCATTGCGGCGATTCAGGCGGTTCTGGTTTTGGAGAAGAACTGTCACTTTACCCCCCTTAAGCAGAAGCTTGGGCAGCTTAAACGTCATTGTAATGACATGGGTGAGCTTATGGCGGCTCTCATTAAGTATGCCGACTCTAATACCACCAAGGACCCTAGATCTGATGATGAGAAATCCAACAAGAGTAAGAAGGGTGGTAATGGTAAGGGTCAGCAGCAGAATATAGCAGGGCACAATGGAAACAACCAGAGTAACGATGGTAAGCGCAGACACCCCGATGGTGGGTCAGATCTTGTAGCTAACACCCACACTGGATATAAAAACCAACACCGTAATGGTAATGGTAAGCCGTCCTTCGGAGGAAAAAACTTCAATCTGGAAGCAATGCTTAACGACCCTTGCCCAAAACATAGTCTGCCTAATAAGCTGGTGACTCACGCTTGGAAGGGCTGTCTTATCATGCAAGAATATAGAAATTCCAGTTTTAATCAGAATCATGGTAACAATAATGGTCCGCCTGGAGGGTCAGGGCCTGGTGCTCAAGGGTCCGGTTTTGGTGTTGGCGGTTCAAATTCTGGCCATCAAGGTCAGGGTAACCATGGTGGTCATAATCAACAGTCTAGTCATGGTAACCATCAACAAGGGAATCAGTCAGGATATCAGAGTAATCCAAAACAGCTCAATGGTGGCCAGTACCATGTTTTCACCACAAGTCTTTGCAAGCGAGACCAGAAGGTTCATAAGCGCGCGGTCAATACTATTGAGCCGGTGGTGCCTAAATACTTGCGGTGGTCAGAACATCCAATCACGTGGAGTAGGGAGGATCACCCGCCCCGGGTTGAGAATCCGGGTCATCTGGCATTAGTGGTAGCCCCTCAGGTCGGGGGTTATAAATTCACTAAGGTGCTCATGGATGGTGGCAGGAGTATTAACATCCTGTATTATGACACCTTTCGCCGGATGAACTTAGCTGACAAAGATCTTAAGCCGTCCTCTATAGTCTTCCATGTTGTAGTGCCTGGTAAGTCGGCGTATCCTGTGGGAAAGATTGCTTTGGAAGTTGCCTTTGGAGATGATTATGACTACAGAGCAGAGACGCTATGGTTTGAGATGGTTAAAATCAGAAGTCCGTATCATGCCTTGTTCGGACGGCCGGCTTATGCTAAGTTCATGGCTCGCCCTTGCTATGTTTATTTACAACTTAAAATGCCAGGGCGAAATGGTACAATTACGGTCCATGGTGATCGGAAAATTGCTTTGGAATGTGAGGAAGGAGATGCGGCTTATGCAGAGTCAGCTTGTGCGACTGAGGAGCTCAAGTTTTATAAGGATAATGTTGACCCGGCTGATATGACCCCCTTAAAGAAGCCCACCACTGAGCAAGACCCTTTGTTGAAGTTTAAGTCGGCTGATGACACTAAACAGGTTGAATTTATCCCTGGCGACTCATCTCAGCAGTTCACAATGGGGGCTAATATGGTTCCCAAATAGGAAAGCGCGCTCATCGAGTTCATCCGTGAGAATCGGGACGTCTTTGCATGGAAACCTTCTGACATGCCGGGTGTACTGAGAGAATTCGCTGAGCACACTCTTAATGTGGATCCTAAGTTTAAGCCGGTTAAGCAATTCCTTCGTCGTTTCAATGAAGAGCGACGTAAGGATATTGGAGAAGAGGTATCCCGGCTCTTAGCGGCTGGGTTTATTGTGGAAGTCTTTCACCCTGAGTGGTTAGCTAATCCTGTGCTTGTGCTTAAGAAGAATGGTACATGGCGTATGTGTGTTGATTACATAGATCTTAACAAGGCTTGTCCAGCTGATCCGTTTGCTCTCCCTTGTATCGACCAGATTATTGATGCCACGGTGGGTTGTGAGAGTTTATGTTTCCTGGATGCTTATTCTGGTTATCATCAAATCAAGATGGTGGTTAAAGACCAAGAGAAGACGGCTTTCATCACACCTTTTGGGGCTTTCTGCTATGTTTCTATGCCTTTTGGGCTCAAAAGTGCTCAGGCAACTTATCAACGCTGCGTTCAGAATTGTTTTCATAGTCAGATTGGGCGCAATGTGCATGCTTATGTGGACGATATTGTGGTCAAGTCCAGAAAGAAGGAGACTCTCCTGGATGATCTGAAGGAAACTTTTGACAATCTCTGGGTCTATAAAATGATGCTTAATCCGGCCAAGTGTGTCTTTGGTGTGCCTGCAGGTAAACTATTGGGTTTTCTGGTCTCAGAAAGGGCATCGAAGCTAACCCGGAGAAGATGAAGGCCATCACCTCGCTTTCTAAGCCGGGGTGTGTCAATGACGTCTAGCGTTTGGCGGGTCGTTTTGCAGCTTTGAGCCGTTTTATAAGTTGCCTGGGAGAGAAGGAAATTCCCTTATACCAGATGATGAAGAAGACAAATCACTTTGTCTGGAGTGATGCTGCTAATGAGGCATTTGAGGCACTCACGAAATAGTTAGCTGAGCCACCCGTCCTTGCTGCTCCTATTGAGAAAGAGCCTTTGCTCCTATACGTGGCGGCTAATAGTAAGGCTGTCAGTGTGGTAGTTGTTGTGAAGCGAAAGGAGGCGGGTAAGGAGTACCCGGTTCAGCGGCCGGCTTATTATGTCAGTGAGGTGTTAATTGAGTCAAAACAACGGTATCCACATTGGCAGAAACTGGTGTATGGGGTGTTCATGGCCAGTCGACAGCTGAAGCATTATTTTCTTGGCCATCCTATTATTCTGGTCAGTTCTGCTCCTTTAGGAGATATTATTCAAAACAGAGAAGCCACAGGCCGGGTTGCTAGGTGGGCAATTAAACTTGGACCTCATAATTTGAAGTATGTGCCAAGAACAGCCATCAAGTCTCAGGCTCTGGTGGATTTCATAAATGATTGGACAGAGTTACAAACACCTGAGGAAAAACCTGACAACACATATTGGACAATTCACTTTGATGGGTCCAGGCAGTTGGAAGGCTCGGGGGCTGGAGTTATTTTGACTTCCCCACGAGGTGACAAATTTTGTTATGTTTTAAGGCTAATGTTTCCTTGTACTAATAATGCACCAGAATATGAGGCTTTACTGCATGGCCTTCGTATGGCTAAAGAGATGAATTTAAGCCAGGTCAGGTGTCTGGGTGACTCAGACCTTGTGGCTCAGCAAGTCTCGGGCAAGTGGGACTCTAAAGACCCACTCATGGCGGCTTATTGCTGGGCGGTTGACAATATTGCTGGTCACTTCAAGGGTTATCAGGTGGATCACCTTGATCGACGGAAGAACGAGGCGGCTGATGCCTTAAGTCGGCTTGGCTCTCAACATAAGTCGGTGCCTCCTAATGTGTTCCTCGATGTCTTACACAATCCTTCCGTCAAGTTACCGTCTAAAGAAGACCTTGTTGTCCCTGACCCGGAGGTGCAGCTAGTGGCGGCTCTTCATGCTATTCCAGATTGGACTTTGCCTTATTTGGCTTATATGACCCAGAGCGAGTTACCCGAGGATGAAACTTTGGCAAGGCAAATAACCAGGAGGTCTAAATCCATGACTATCATCCATGGCGAGTTACACTGATGCAGTGTGACAGGCGTGTTCCAACATTGTGTTTCTCCTAAAGAGGGCCGTGAGATCTTACGAGAGATTCATGAAGGTTATTGTGGTCATCATGCCGGTTCTAAGTCTTTAGTGGCTAAAGCTTTTCGTCATGGATTTTACTGGTTGACGGCTCATGCTGATGCAGAGATATCATTAGCAAGTGCGACGGGTGTCAGAAATTTGCAAGACAGGCTCATGTGCCGGCTCAAGAATTGTGTATGATCCCAATAACTTGGCCATTTGCAGTCTGGGGGCTTGATATGGTTGGACCATTCAAGAGGTCTAAGGATAAAAAGACCCACCTTTTGGTGGTGGTTGACAAGTTTACCAAGTGGGTTGAGGCGGAGCCAGTCAGCAAGTGTGATGCGGAGACTGCAGTTCAGTTTGTTAAAAAGCTGATTTTCCGTTTTGGTTATCCTCACAGTATTATTATCAATAATGGCACTAATCTATCTAAGGGTGCTATGAAAGAGTTCTGTCAAAGAGAGCATATCTGTCTTGATGTTTCTTCTGTGGCTCATCCACAGTCTCATGGTCAAGCAGAAAGAGCTAACCAAGAAATTTTGAGAGGCATCAAGCCCCGGCTTATGGTTCCTTTGGAACGGACGCCGGGTTGTTGGGTTGTGGATCTACCTTCAGTGCTTTGGAGTATCAATACCACCCCCAACAGATCAACACGCTATACGCCTTTCTTTATGGTTTATGGTGTAGAGGCGGTTCTCCCAAGTGACATCCATCATGACTCGCCTCGAGTGGCGGCTTATGTTGAAGCTGATAATGAGATGACATGCTAGAACTCACCTGATGCTTTGGATGAAGAGCGTGACCTTGCGGCGGCTCGTTCAGCAATATATCAACAAGACCTACATCGCTATCATAGCCGTAGAGTTCGAAGCAGGGTCTTTCAGGAGGGCGACTTAGTGCTCCGTTTGATTCAAGACCAGACAGGGATGCATAAGCTTTTGCCTCCTTGGGAAGGACCTTTTGTGGTCAGTAAGAATCTCAACAATGGCTCATATTATCTCATTGATCTACGTGAGCACAATAAATCACACACCTCTGAACAAGAGACCAACATGCCGTGGAACATTGCTCATCTTCGGCCTTACTACACATGAGCCACCGGCTCTCCCCATTGTACATACCTCTGTCGATGTATATATCTTTTTATGATCAATATAATAAAGCCGGCATCCCCGGAATTCGGGGCCTCTGTCGTTTCATTGCTGTGCATCTGAGTCTTTGTTATTTGATCATAAGGTCACTTGGGGGCTTCCAACCCACCGGGTTTAGCTTTCATACCCTCTTGACCGACATGAAATGCCACATTATGGGTTATACCTGCCTGTTTGCAACTTGCTACTCTGCCAGGTGACCCGCCAAACTCTTGACAAGTCAATCTTTTTTAAGACCCTAAACTCGTCAAGGTTAAAATGGCGGTTTTGTGTCACGAGAGAACCGGCTTACAGTGAGCTAGAATAAACTTACCTGTCTGTTTAGTGCTACTCCATTATATGACCCGTCGTACTCTTAACAGTCAATCTTTTTTAAGACTCTGAACTTGTTAAGGTTAAAACAATGGATTTATGTCATGGAGGCCGGCTTACAGGGTAAAAATGGCTATGCGGCCTTGAAAGCAAAGAGCCTGTGAGCCAACTTTTTTCGGTCGTATCTTAAAAGCCGGCCTAACAAATATTTTAGATTTGTGTATGTCTCTCTTTTGGGTTTTTCGGATGTTTTTATAATCCTAAGTTTTTTGCTTTTGTGCAAATTATGAATATCCGGGTCTCACGGGCTCCGGGTTGTGTTACTCATGTTTGAGTATTTGGGTTGTCACCCGCTTTGATTTTTGACTTTAAGTCGCTAGTCTATTTTTTGACTATATAGCCACTGGCATGATTTCTTTATGAAGTGAGATTATGAGTTTTCGGGGTTTATTAACCCGCCACATGCTTTTGGATATAAGTCGCCTGTGCACGTACAGAACATACAAGACCTCAGTTGAAAACAGAGTCATGGCACTGCTCATATGAACGGTCAAATCAAGCATGCAACAAAGTTCATCTGCTAAGTTGAGATAAGCATGCACGAAGGCATGACAGGGCGGATCACTGTTTTAAGCTACCCTATTATAAGGCTTCAAATTGAGCCCAAAAGATTTTGAATCAAGTGTTTTTTGGAGCTGCACTCCTATAACCCGGCCTCAGAGTCGTCCGGCTTATGATCACCACAATCAGTTCTCTTCTTGACGCCTTGAAGGTTCCGAATCATCCTGCGCCGGCTCTTCATTGTCGGCCATTTGAAGGTCAGCCGATGTCCAGTCAATGCCGGTTAAAGCCTCGAATGTGGCTTCATCATTAAGAATAATGGAAGGGTCAAGGTCAGGGGCGAAGATATGCTTACGCCCTGGTGGTATGAGATCTACAACGTCATGAGCTGGCGGCTTAATCTTGTTGTTGTTATCATCGTAAGCCGGCGTGTACTTGTTCAAATTCAGCTCTCTATAAGCTTGCATGCCACGGGCCGCATTTCTCTGACGCATTGATTGAAGTCTTTCTCTTCAAAGATTGATTCGTCATCCTTGAACTCTGGGCATCCGGTGGCAATTTCTTCCGGGTCAAGTTCAGATTGCCACGCCTTGGCTCGGCCTAGAGCAACAATGGCTCCGGCTCGGGTGGCTGATAATTTAACCTCCTGAATTGGAGCCGGCACCGTTGAAAGATGATCCAGCACAATCTTGATATGAGTTGGGGGTTTCTTCCCGCCTGACAGCGCAACAAGGCTGCACAGTGTTCCAGTATGCAGCTGTTCAGTCAATGAATAAGCCGCCTTCAATTTAAGCATCATATTCTGACCAAGACTGGCGCTTCTGGGGCCTGTTCAATTTTTCGCACGAGAGTCGCTAGGCGGGTTAAAAATTATATGTTATGAATTACCAGGTGGGTTACAAAAATATTAAAATGGATGATGAGTTGCATATGAGTCTTACCAAAGATGGCGGTGGACATTTGACAGATATGTTTTTTTAAGCCGGTTAACTCTTCAGTTACCGGTTTAAGCTCAGCTTCAGCGTCTTCTGCTCTTTTTAGCAGCGCAGCCTTATCAGTCTCCCAGGCGGTTCTCTCAGCATCAAAGCCCGCCTTGATCTTTTCAATTTCTTCCAATGAAGATTTCAGCCTTGACTCAGCCTTGGAAGTTTCAGCTTGTTGCAGCTCAATATTCTTCTTTAAGTCGCCAAGCTGCGACTCTTTCACGTTCAACTCCTCCTGAAATACAATATTGAAGCAATGGTTACCACACAAGGAGCAACTTTTAGTGATATAGTTACATTAAGTCCCAAGCACATTGCAAGCAATATGCTTGGCACTTGGGGGCTAATGTAGGTCATTTCAATTTGTGTTAAGACCCGGCTCATCTTGTCAAAAGTTAAGCCGGCCCTTGGGGGCTACATATTTGATTCTGTCAAGGTCATCAAGACCCGGCTTATCTTATCAGTTTAAGCCGGCCCTTGGGGGCTACATATTCGGTTCTATAAAGACAATAAAGACCCATCTCATCCTTTCAAGACTACCGGCCCTTGGGGGCTACACTTCGGAAATTTCACAAGTCTAAAGCATAGTCAACATTTTTTCTTATACTTCAGACTTGGGGGCTAGTATGGACATATGTATATGCACAAGGCTAAAGAGGGGTTGGATATATTCATACCTCATATTTCTGTTTCATCAACTGGACTAACCCAACCTCCATATCCCGACTTGTGTTAAGGCGGCTTAGATAGCCCGCGTACACATCACCTGCACTATAAGATGAATAATCTTCCAAGTCTAGCTTAGCTTTGCCTTTCTCCAGGGAAGGCGTTTCTTCCTTGGCTGAGTGCTTGGCTAGGACTCTAGAGACCTCGGGCGGCTTAAAAGCTAACCCGGTAATAGTGACGTTGCCAATATCAGTAGCGGCAGGGCTCTTTTCAGTGGACTTGGCAGGACTGGGCGGCTTAGGACTTGGCGGGTCTTGATGGGCAGCCGGGTTGATCTCAGTATGCATCGCCTAAAAAACTGCGGTATCAGCTTGCTTTTGCGGGACATTGGCAAGGTCCTCGGGATTTTGAATTGAAGCCTCAGGAGCTTCTGGCACCTGCCTCTCCGGCTCAGCATTTTTGGGGTCCTTTTAAGAGCCGCCCACCTTTTGCTTCTTACCCGCCTTTGCTACGCCTCTGTGACAAGAATACAAGAGTCCACGAGTATATCATTACAAGATCATTTATGAACAAATGAAAGTACTTACCCATGGGCAATCTTGAAAACAGGCATTTGAGTTCCGGTTGTGTCACCAGAAGAAGGTGGCGACCCCTAGTAGTCAGAGTCAGAGGGATTAAGAGGATGTCTTATAAGACCAGCTTTGGGCAAAAGCAAGGTTGGATTGTGTGGTACCTCGGCTAGGCGTTTACGGGCAGAGGGCTCATTACTTAACCCGGCCAGTAATTCTCCCGAGCTGCTGCTCCGGGTCTGGTGTCTCGTATCATGTTGAGCCTTCTTCAAAATAAAGTGTGGATCTAAGTGAGCATCTGGGTGAGAAAACTTTACTTTCCGGACAACCCGCCCTACTTTCTTTGAAGGGGTGGAGTCTGAACCGGATGAAACAGGAATTACCTCAGTATCATCTGCCCCGCTTGTAGCAGCCTCTTCTTGTGAGGAAAGGGTGTCAGCTAGTTCAATAAAGAGTCGACCAAGCGAGTCAAGTTCTACCTCTGATGGGTTCTCAACATCTGCTGACTCGCCGACAGCGGCCGGCTCAGTAATAGTAACCACCTTGTTCTTCTCCACTTTCTTGTTGGCCCGAGTCTTGGCCACGGCAGTTTTTGGCTTCTTGGTCCAGAAGGCGGAGTCAGCCTGTATGAGTGCGCAAAATATTAGGTAAGCAAGACATAATACAGAGTTAAAACATATTGAGCCAGATGAAGATGAACACTTACAAGTGGTACTGGGTTTTGTTTAAAGAATGGCGGTAGGCCAATTTTGTTGCAATTTTCTTGAGACTCGCCAAACAAGGTCCTCATTGTTTTAAAGACTTCTTCAACTATAAAGTTGTCTTCAGTGTACCATTGAGGATCATTTGGCTCGCCAGAATACTCACACATTAAGCCAGAACGGCGGCTTAAGGGGAGTATCTTCCAAGAGACCCAGCACCGGGTCAAATCAACTCCAATTAACCCATGAGCCAATAAAGCTTTAGCCCTGGAGAGAAATGGGAAGGCCTCTGCATGTTCTTCTGGGATAATTTTACTTGGCGGGTCAAAATCCGCTGGAAGACGTTCAACTCTAAACCCGGGCAGAGGGTTTTTCAGTTGCTGGAGCAGTATTTTTGCAGTAAAACCAGGTGGTCACCCATCCTTTGGGGTGGCTTGGCAAGACGGTGGAAGGAAAGTTGTTGTCTCTCTGTCTCTGAATAGAGACTCCACCTAATTCTTGACTTGGGCCATTTTGACATTCAATCTGGCGGTTTATGCAAAAGAACTCTTTAAAGAGAGGAACAGTATGTGTTGTTTGCAGGTAAACCTCACAGAAGATTTGGAAGTGGCAAATGTTGGATACAGATTTTGGACCTATGTCTTGAGGGTGCAAGTTGAAGTAGTGGAGGAGGTCCCGAAAGAATTTAGACCCGTGCGGGGTAAAGCCCCTGAGTATATGATCAGTGAAGACTACAATTTCATCCTCAGCGGGAGTAGGGATTGTTTCCCCGTTGCTAACTTGCCAACCGATTTCCTGCTGAGTCACCAATAGGCCTTGACCTACGAAATCGTTGAGGATTTCTTTGGTAACCAGAGAGCGTTCCCAGTTGCAGATGGTCATATTGAGGAGCCTAAAGGTATGAAAGTAAATTACAAATAAGACAGGATGATAAGGTACAGTAAATAACTGTGAGTTACAAATTCAAAGTTAAACCGCCTGTAAGGTGAAGGGCGGGTCAGCTACAATTGAGAGTTTACATATTCTGATTATGAGCTACCATAGCCATGGAATGGATTAATCCTCAGGTGGCGAGAGTATGGCGGGTCAAGCTATAAAAGTATGAGCCGGCAAGGTATCTTTGGAATTCTTGGCGGGTTACAAATTTATTATTAAGACGCCCTTGTAAGTGGGTAAGATGATTCTCAGGTTCATTGTCAAGCTGGCGGGTTACAAGTTCATGGTTAAGCCGGTCGGGTGCTGGCGGGTTATAAAGTCATTATTAAGCTGCCAGAACAGTGAATGGCGGGTCAGTGGTCTATGGATTCAAGGATTGTTGAAATTTTGCTAGTGTGGAACAAACAGGTTTCACAGGATGCAGTTATGTTTATAGATCTACAGCAGCTCAAAAAGAAGAATTATTTCTAAACCTAAAGCGCAGCAGAGAAGAACTAGCAAGCTACGTATTGGTTCAGAAAGAAAGAGGTTTTATCTAAGATACAAGATAGAGGTTGAAAACAACTGCCGCCCTATTCGTACATAGTTTTTGGATTGAACTACGTTCTCTAAGCAAAAGATGGATGAACTTGGATGAACTGGGATGAACTACGGTGAAACTCCATGAACTAGGGCATCTTAATGTGGATCTGAACAAGGAAGGGAGCATTACCTGATGGTTTGGGTGAAGAGCGGGCGAGCGCTGTAGATCTCTGGTCTGAACAGGTTGATGCAGCGGCCTTTAAAGGAGTTGCTGGTGAAGCTCGACTGGCGCGGCGGAGCTCCGATCGCGGCTGAGGTTGCAAGGAAGAAGAAGAGGCAGAGACCAGGGGGCAAAAAAGTGAACGGGCAAGCCCCTTGTTCCTATTTATAAGGAAGAGATGGAACAGTGAAACGACATGCGTGGAGATCGAGGAGGCGTGATAATTATCTCACCAAAAGAGGCGCCTCGATTTTCAGAATGGCTGGTTCATGCAAAGATCCATTGTGACGTCACGATGATTCTTCTAAATTTAATAATATGACATCATCTTTTTCTTATGGCGGGTTATGAAGATATGTTCAAGGTCAAGTTTTACAAGAATGGAAGAAGACGCCAACCAGAAGGGTGAAGATTGACATGAACAAGTTCAAATCAATCTGGGGCCTAATGTCGGCGATATAACCCCGCGGTGTGACCCGCCCAGGAGGGGCTGGGTTACACTGTTGGCGACTCAATAGAGAAAGCCTAAGTAGGCCCGAGAAGGAGACATGAAGACTGGAGGCGGCTCATGAGGCAGGCCTGTTGAAGGCCCAAGACCAGGCGACGGTGCTACAACCCGGAGATGTGAGCCATCCAATGGCGGCTTGCCTAGCAAGGCAAGGCGACTTAGAACCCGAGTTGGACATGTTGTGTGATCCGGCTTGGACTCTTGTAAGCCCAGGAGCTCGACCTATGTATATAAAGGCGAGATCCTACGGCGGGTTAACTCAAGTTATGATCAATCAATAGCTAGGTCAAGAAACTCCGCTCCCTTGTAATCGATACTCAATCAATACAACACAAAGCAGGACGTAGGCTTTTACCTCATTGGTGAGGGGCCGAACCTGGGTAAACTCGTGTCTCTCGTCCCGTCCAATCCCTTCAAGTTAACCCACGTTGCGATGGCTCCACACCTAAGTCCTTTCACAAGGGCATCTGCCGTGACAAAACCACGACAGTTATCATGACCTTCTTCTCGTGCCGTTGCCGGGGAGCAATAGCGTGGGGTGAATATTCTCATGTGTGCTTGTTTGCTTTATCACTAAGTAGTTTTTATTTTCTGTTCTAAGTTGTTCTCTATATTTAGTTATGGATATGGAATATGAAATACCAAAAAAAATAGTTGTACTTGCTACTCATGGAGATGGGGATCCTCCTAAAACCCTCGATGTTTGTTATGTGAAAGATATTAAACACTACTTTGATAATCCTGAGAAAACCCCATTCAACTTGATAATGGGAGACACGTTGGATCAACGTGAATACTTTAGGGATTATCGCTTGACACAAAAAGGGAAACTTTTATGGGATCAAATTGATATGTTGCATTGGTATGCTTGGAACTTATGCCAGAGATATGATTATACTTGTTGCTCTAGGATGAAGGCTCGACACCTTCCCTTTTCATGTAAATTTAATGATAATGAAACCTTGGCTTCTTATGCTAATGGTAGATATGATTATTATGATGTGGAACGAATAGAAGAATTTGTTGCTTTTAAGGGTGCTTATGAAATTGAATCTCTGTTTGAAAAGTATGAAGATTATGATGATTCTGTTTATAGACCTGAAAATTTTGCTGTACTTAAATATTGCTATGAAAATTATAAATACAATGTCGATATTGATGCATTTATTGAGAAAGTCTCCGCTATCCAAGAAGAGACTAATATTTTGCAGGAAACTATGGAAGAAGAAACTGATGAAACTGTGAGCTCATTGGATGAAAAAGACGAGGAGGAGAGCGAAGAACAAAAGGAGGAAGAGCGGATTGATCACCCGTGCCCACCTTCTAACGAGAGTAACTCTTCAACTCATACATTGTTTAATGTCCCTTTGTTCTTACCGAAGGATGAATGCTATGATAAATGCTATGATCCCGTTGATTCATTTGAAATATCCCTTTTTGATGAACTTGATGCTTGCTATGCTTGTGGCCAAGATGCCAATATGAATTATGCTGATGGAGATGAATTTGCTGTAGTTCCTTATGTTAAGAATGAAATTGTTGCTATTGCACCCACACATGATAGTCCTATTATCTTTTTGAATTCTCCAAACTACACTATATCGGAGAAGTTTGCACTTATTAAGGATTACATTGATGGGTTGCATTCTACCATTACACATGATGATTTTGATGAATATAGTACGCATGTGCTTGCTACTCCTACTTGCAATTATTATGAGAGAGGAACTACATCTCCACCTCTCTATGTTTCCAACACGATAAAATTGCAAGAAACTGCTTATGCTATGTATTGGCCTTTACTTGATGTGCATGAATTGTTCTTTTATGACATGCCGATGCATAGGAAGAGAGTTAGACTTCGTCATTGCATGATATATGTTGCTTTGTGCTCACTACTAAATGCCAAATCTTTGTTAATTAAAATTGGCTTTGATATACCTTGGGATCCGGGTGGATCCATTACTTGAGAACTTTATGCCTAGCTTAATGGCTTTAAAAAAAGTACTGCCAGGAAGATAACCCGAAAGTTTTAGAGAGTCATTTTATTCTGTTGTGTGCTTTTATAAAGTTTAAAAAACAAAAAAATATAGAGGGGAACCTAAAACTTCACAAAAAGAAAAGTGAAAGTGAGAAAGAGGAGCACCGTGGAAGCGGGAGCCTGCACTACTTCAGGATGCTGCTAACGCGACACTACAATCAGAGACCCTTCGACGAAACTGTGTGCGATGCTTTAATCGCAAACGGTGATGTAAAAAAACCATCAAAAAAGATGCAAAACATTTGCGATGGTGGATACATCAAACACGGTTCAGATTTTAGATGCGTGTGCGATGTGGGGCATACGGTTGATACATATGAACTGTTTGTGATGAGACAAAACAATAGAGGCGGGCAGCTAGATCAAGGTGTGTGTGATATACGACATACAGTTCACCCCGATAAACTGTTTGTGATGAGGCAGAACAACAGAAACGGGCAGCCAGATGAAGGTGTGTGCGATATACGGCATACAGTTCACTCGGATGAACTGTTTGTGATTAGGCAACACAAAAGAAACGGTCAGCCCGATGAATGTGTGTGCAATATACGGCATACAGTTCACTCGGATGAACTGTTTGCGTTGAGCCAAGAGAACAGAAATGGTTCAACTTAACAAGATGTGTGTGAGACGCGGCAAACAGGTCTGCAATCGGAAATGTGTGGGAAGACCAATAACAACGCAGACGATTCCTGTTAACAAGCCATGTGTGTTGTGAGCAAACGATTGCTAGTATACAATTGTGAGTGATTGATGAAAACATCACCGATGGGTTCCATTGTTTAGTCCGTGTGTGATGTGATTTGCTCTGTCCGCACAACATCTACGCTCTGTCTACAGAGCATCGACATATATACTTAAAAAGACAGCATTGCATAACCAAATTAAGCGTAAAATTACACAAGGGACTACACACATAACATTTCCACACACCAAAGTAAGCAATTACATGCATACTAAACTAGGGGAAACGAGGATCTAATCATCTACTTCCTGTTGCGACGATGATTGCCATTGCTCTGCTTCCGGCTGGATCCCTGGCCGTTTTGGGGAAGGAGGCACTTCCTCATGTCAACGATCCGCCTGTACATCTCGTAGCTCGTGTACGCCTCCTTGCACTACAAAAAAAGACACATCCGTGACATTTTGGGCCGAACAAATTTTTTTCCTGTCATGCTTATGACACTTCTATGATGATAATTGTGACAAAAGCACGTATCATCATAGGTGTGGTGGGCTCCTACTTCTATGACAAAAAATCATGATAGAAAATGGGCTTTTCGTCCTAGGCTGGCCGGAGACGCAGCTGCATGACATTCTTTGGGCCGTCCATGACGGGAAAAATCGCGGTAGAAGCGAGGGCGAGGAAAATATCGGGGAGTTCCCGGTTACGTACGGTGGGTCGTCGGGGCCAAGCGATGCACGGAGGTTTGCACGTTTCTCTTGTGTACGCTCATGTGTGTGAGGCGTTGGCTAACTGAACCCAAGCGGTCACACGTTACTGAACCCGAGCGATCGATCCCTTGGCTGTTAACTGAACCCGAGCGATCGATCCCTTGGCTGCTGACTGAACCCGAGCGATTCCTTCGCTGCTGCTGCTAACTGAACCGAGCGATCGATCACTGCTGCTGCTTACTGAAGCCGATCGAGCCCCCGTGCGAGACATAGCTAGCCAGCTGGTGTTGGGTTGCCTCTCGATGAACAGTGACTGTTGCTACCATGCGCGCGGTACGTAGAACTAGTCGAGACGTGGTAAGTTGAGCCGGTTGGTTGGCTGTGGATGAACAGTTCCCGGTGGGGGTTGGATGAACAAGACCCCGTGGTAGTAGGCCATTGCCGCTGGATGAACATGACCCCGAGGAGGCCGCCGCACCCCAGCCAGTTGGGGGTAGATGAACAGGACCCCGTGGAGGCTCTATGAACAACAGCCGGTAGAGGCTGGATGAATAGTAGCTCATGGATGAACAGTATCCCGTGGAGGCTGGAGGAGGTCGACGGTGGATGAACAGTAGCCCGTGGAGGCTGGAGCGAGGCAGTAGACGGTGGATGAACAGGACCCCGTTTTGACCGTAGGCGCTCCAACACAAGTCCGTTTCCTCCATTTTGCGGTACGCCACACCCCTCCCGATCAACAGGACCCCGTTTCGATCGTAGGCACTCGAACAGAAGTCCGTTTCCTCCATTTTACGGTACGTCAGACCCTTCCTGATGAACAGGACCCCATTTCAACCGTACGTGGTTGAACAGAAGGCCCGTTTCGTCCGTTCTGCGGTACGCCAGACCTTGTTTCGGCTGTTCCGTCCAAGCCGGTTGGCTCCCGATGAACACGACGTATTCTGTTGCCTCCCAATGAACACGACGTTGTTTCCTCAAGTGCGACCCAGCCGGTTGGCTGCCGATGCACAGGACGACATCGCTGTACGCGTTTGAGACCCCGCCCGTATGTACGTACGTAGCCGTATTTACTTTCTTGCAGCATGGCTGTACGTACGTGTACATGATATAGACGGGACTGCGTGACATGCTACGTCCGCGCCTCTACTACGACACATGCCGCTCCTTACTCGGCCATAGTTCATCGCTGCAGAGAGACCGATCGATCTATATGTACGTACACGTTCGCGACAACACTACATACGCTTCGACCGGGTGGGTCCCAGCTGTCAGGGAGGATAAGGACGCACTTCCTTGCGTGTGAAGATATAGCTGGTGGGTCCCAGCTGTCAGGGGGAAGAATCATTTTTTTTCCCGTAGTACGGACACACTTCCTTGCGTGCGAAGATGTAGCTGGTGGGTCCCAGCTGTCAGGGGGGAATGTTTTTTTTTGCAAAATACAGAGTCCCTTCTGGTGGGTCCCTTCTGTCTGGTGGAGGAATAATTATTTTACGCCTAATAGGAGGCACTTCCTTGCTGCAGCCGTGGACCCAACTGTCAGCCTCTCCACGCATAGTTCTCTTCCGAAGGAAGTTGTTCCGTGACCACGTTGACCACACCGCACCGAGAGCACCAAGGCGATGGACGACGGCGAGGCCTAGGAAGGGGACGACGCGGAGCCAGGGAAGATGTGGCAGTGGATGCCCACGCGGAGAGGAGTACGAGGGTTGACTGATTCGACTGTGGTGTGCGGCTGCCGTCGCCGTAGAATAATAGGGGTTGTGGGTGAGTAGAGGGATGGCCTGGCCAGAGGTTGGAGTAGGAGGGGGCGGTGAGGCTTGCGCGGCAGCACAGCCGGCCACGGGAGGCAGGAGCAGGCGGCACGGCCCGCGATGGTTTGGGCGGCTGGAGCAAGAAGACCAGAGGTTGAAGAAGCACGACATCCGTTGGATAGACATCGTACGGTCACTGCAGCTAGAATTGTTTATATTGACTAAGTTGACAAAGCCCTGCGTCCGCGTCAACTTAGTAGGCCCACAAGTCAGCCTTCAAATATGGTGGGTCCCACCTAGCAGCTGGGGTATTCATTTTTTTTGTGCGTAATAAGGAGGCACTTCCTTGCGTTCGAAGATATAGCTGGTGGGTCCGAGCTGTCAGTGGGGGGAATGTTATATTCGCGAAATACAGAGGCCCTTCCAGTGGGTCCCCGCTGTCAGGTGGAGGAATCATTATTTTGTGTGTAATAAGGAGGCACTTCCTTGCTGCGATTGTGGACCCAGCTGTCAGCCTCTCCACGTAAAGTCCTCTTCTGATGGAAGTCATTCCTTGACCACGTTGACCATGCTGCATCGAGAGATCCAAGGCGGGGACGACGGCGATGCCTAGGAAGGGAATAACCGGGAGTCGGGAAAGACTCGGCAGTTGTTTCCCACGCGGAGGGGAGTACGAGGGTTTACTGCTTCAACTGCAGTGTGAGGCTGCCGTCGCCAGAGAATAACAGGAGGTCTGGGTGAGTAGAGGGATGGCTAGGCCAGTGATGGGAGTACGGTGGGGCGGTGAGGCCTGCACGGCAGCACAGCCGGCCGCGGGAGGAGGGAGCAGGCAGTCCCGCCGACGCTTGTGAGCGGCTGGAGCAGGAAGAGCAGAGATTGAAGAAACACGACGGCCGTTGGATGGACATCCAACAGTCACTGCTCTCGTGTGTTGACTAAGTTGACACGGCGTTGTGTGTGCGTCAACCTTTTCTTTTAGGAAAGCATACGCGTCAACCTATAGTAGGCGCACAAGTCAGCCTCAAATGTGTGGAAAACAGCATACAGCCCATCTACCATTATTTCTAATAATTTACAGCCCATTTGCTAATTCTTAAGGATTTTTTTGGAGCCCATATTCTTTTTGTTAGCATAACAGCCCATATTGTGGCCGTGGTTAAAAAATTATACGAAATTTTGCATATTTCGGTGCGGTCCCAACTGTTTTTAATCCCAAAATTTCGAGTCACATTCAAACTAATTTGAAAAATAAATTTATAGCAATATAAAATCCAAATAATTGTCCACGCATAAAAATCGATCGAATTTAAAATCTTGAATTGAAAAAAAAATTGAAACTAATTGCCAGTTCGATGTGTTTTAAAAATGTACAACCCATTTCTCATTATTGATAGCCCATTTTCTGGGCAAGCCGAATGAAACTCTCCTCGTCTTGAAAGATTTGCAGCCCAGCAGGGCTGACAAAGCAAGTAGGCCTCGGTTGGGTATTGTGCAAAAGAACAAAAATCCGGGCTAGCCATTTTCAGAAAGAAAAAAAACTATCGGGCTGGTCTTGTGGTAAACATAAAATAAAAGGCTGGCTAGATAGGCCAGGGTGCCCCGCACAGCCCAGTTGACACCCTGCTTCCGTCTCAAAAACAAAAAGAACTGGGCGAGCTGCTGGGTCCCTGGTGTCAGCCGCTCGTTGTGCAATTCTCTCATTTATTGACTACGTTGACAATGGCATGGGACTCTGATGTCAGAAATCCATTAGGAGGAACCATTTTTTTGGCTTGAAATAAGGAGGCACTTGCTTGCGTACTGCCATGACCCTGGTGGGTCCCTGCTGTCATCCTCTCCACTTACAATCATCTCCTGATTGTGTACGCGTCAACCTAGTAGGCCCACAAGTTAGCCTCTAAACCCGTGGCGGACAAATAAAGCCCATTTAAAAAATAACAGCCCATTCCATACGTTCGAACGGAAAGTTCAACATTCAGAGCAAAGTAACAGGTCTGATCCAGATATAGAGTACTGAACTTCCACGTTGACAACCATCATAGCCAGGTTAACTATCTACTCCCACTAATGCTCTAGTAGTGTACAAGTACTAACTTACTCTTAGCTAACTAGACGATGCCGGCAGCCATGTGCGGTACACGCTAAATGCCGGCACCGACATCCTCCTCCTCGCCTCGGACTTGCCAGAGGTGCGATAGGGCGCGTTGCTCGCACGCGTTGGCCCTTTCCATGCCGGCGTGGTCCACCGAAGCTTTGGCTTCTAAGCGGGAAACCCACTTGATGAGCTGGTAGTAAAATTCGGCGTCGCAATCGCGTGCGTGCCTGACAGCCTCTAGGGCTATTTGTCGGGCGCCGGCCTCCACGTAGTCGGCCCAGTTGCGGGCGCTCTGCTCGCGACTCAGAGCGTCGGTGCACTGCTGCTCCATGCCTCACTGGCGGCGCAAATTGGCGATACGCTGCTCCTCCGCCAGGCGGTCGTGCTCCAACAAGTCCTCATACTCCGCATTGTCATCTAAAGACCGATAGAATGCCTCCTCCCTCCGTCTGCCTTCCAGTGAAAAACCGAACACTAGTTCTGGTGGTGACCGCCTCCGGCGTCGCCTATTGTGGATGGGCGGGGGCATGACGGACGTGACGAGAGCGAGGGCAAGTAGCGAGCGATGTCGGGCCGATGGGGTCTTATGAGGATAGGGCGAGTTGGGTGATGGTGCCACCGGAGAACACCGGGAACCAGTAATTATAGGCGGAAGGTAGGTGAACCAGCGTGTCACGGGAAACACGATGGTCATCGCGGTCATCGGAATTCAATGCAAAAGTAGGCATGGCTTAGCGCGCCAGCTTGCCGTGGAAAACGAGAAAAACTGAAATTATGACTGGGTCGTCCCGTCCCGTCAGTGGTGCGTCCCGTCCGTGTTGGGTCGCACGTCGGCATGACGGTAAAACGAGTGCGCTCGATTCATCCAGATGAGGTACGTGCGTGATCCGCTGGTTAATCGCGTAGGATCGAATCGGTCGGATAGTGTACATGTAGGTCACAATAGCTAATGAATGTTCACTGGGAGATAAGGCATTTGCGAACGTTTTTGCTGGCAGTTTCTTCAGATTCGCATGGCATTTTCTTCAGAACAGCATGTCAGTTTCTTCAGAGGTAGGCATTTTTTTCAAAAAACTGCCACCTTCGGATCTTGTGTCGCAACTAAAACTGCCAGGAGCGTATTAGTAGGCTAGCTAGTGATCAATCAGTAACTTGTAAACACTGAGCGAACAGAAATAAGGAACTGCTAGTAACTTGTAAACACTGAGCACACAGAAATAAGGATCATGTTGTGCACAGTAGTAAGAGCCGATCCGTTCGAAATGTTCACACGAGACTCACAGGCCTGGCATTGTAATATGTTCACATTAGTAGCCCAAATTCACAACCAACTAGTATGATTCCCATACATAAGATCAACATGTTAATGCATGTCAATGATTCACAGATCATATACAAATATGTAGCTCCAAAAGCAAAGATCTAGAAAAAACATCTGTTCTTGCTACTAACATGGATGCTTCTCTGGGCCAACATTCAGTACAAAGTGAAAGACAAATTTTTTTGTGAAGTCTACAATTCCTCTTGCAAACGTAAGTGGTTTCACCAACAGCTGGAACCATGAGAATGAACCACACATGATGGAGGAACATCCACTGCAATATGATTTGGTCTTCTCTCGATCACACAGCGAGACTATTTTCGGAATACAAACTTTAACTTAGGCAAAATGATGCCCATTGTATAATCAGACCAAAGCAATGAAGCACCTAGTGTTGTCCAATAAATAGTACAGTACTACTTTTGTGCAGTCCATGAAGTGACTATCCAATCTTTCTGTGTCTATTTTCAAATGGCACTGCATGCAGTGACTATACTATTCTCTTGTGCAGTTCCACCAAAATTGAGGACACTTTGTTTGTTTGCCAAATAGAAACGGGCAGACATCTGTCTGCACAAATATCAAGCAGCTAGTAAACATATACCGCACCTTGTATTTTCGGTTTAAACACATTTCGTCTAGTCGTTTCCCCTTACCATCTGTCATGTTTTGCACTGGACAATTTGATACTGTCATGTTTGTCCCTGGACAATTTCGTACTGAATTGATTTGCTGGTATAGAGTAGAAATATAGTGCCTATTCTTCATCAGACCAAGGATACCATATTCGTAGTGATGGAAGAGGTGAAATCGATACAACAGAAATTGAGCATCCTATCATTGAATCATGTCCTGCACCTCCAATGTAGGTCCACCCTGCCAATAAATTCACATGCAAACCACTAATATTACTATCTAATGACAGTACAAAAAGAGTAGCAAGATAGTAGCAAACCATGTACCTTCGTAATGAACAACTCATAGTGCCACCAATTGGATATACCGGTTTGGAAGAAAACATGCTTATAATGTTGAACCATTTGCACTTTTTGTGCAGTTCCACTAAAATCGAGCATCCCTGTTTGCACAGATATTGAAAGTGTGATTACTATAAAAGTGGCACTAGTTGAAGCATAGACTCACAAATATAAGCATTCCAATTTCTTAATGGGAAAAGGTAGCAAGACTATTTCTAACCACCTTTTTAAAGGAATAAATAAGGCAACAACGACTGATGTCAGGAAGGCAAACATAGTATTTTCTGAAAGATTGAGCCATTCCTGACCTTTCCTCTTCTTTTAAGCATGTTTTGTGCAGTTCAACTAAAATAAAACGCCATCACCACCTTGACAATTTAGTGACACTGTACAAAAAGCAATGACTTACCATTACATCATGATGTCAGGTATGTGATCGACCGGCATTAGAGATAAACATGCGGACCTCCTCTGATAACATAATGAACATTAATTTTAACAAAGGTGTGACTAGCTTTACTGGCATAATTTGAGTGAACTCTACACCCTCTGTTCCTTAATATAAGACATTTTCGCAGTTCAATTTAAAGTACCCAAACGTCTAGTATTTAGAAAAACAGGTAGTAGTTTTCTTGAGCACATATCTGGGAAAGCTTGCCACACCTTATATATGTCCATACGCTAATGCAACACCATTTGAATAGTACAAATATACACTAATCCAGTGGCTAGTGCAACAGTAGAGTAGTTTTTTTATTACGGGGTATAGTACAATGGTTTTACTGAACATATTTCCATAAGCTAGCACTGGAAGATTTCTATAAGCATTAACTATACAAAATGTAAAGGTAACAAGTTTTAGCATTGGTATACTAGCCGTGCAACAGCATTAAACCAAATACAAAAGTCTGAAGGTAACTAGCATTATTAACTAATGACAGTATAAAAAAATTGCAAACCATGTACCTTCAAGGTAAATATCATTTAGAACTCGAGGGGACTTGAAAAATTGCTATCCCAATCTTGATAATCGATCAAACATAAAAAGTTGATCAACCGAATCAAGAAAACAGCCGGAGGAGGAGGTGTCCACTCTTGACCTTTCCTCTTCTCTTCATATTTTTTTTGTGCAGTTTAACCAAAATAAAATGACATCAGCGCCTTGGCATTTTAGTAACACCATACAAAAAAATTGACTTATCTCATGAAAGTGAGGTATGTAATCTTTAAGCATTAACAGTGCAAAAATCTGAAGGTAGTAACAAGTTTCATCGTTGGTATACTGGCTGTGCAACAGCATTAGAATGCCTTAGCTAAAAAATCTTTAATACATCCACAATCAATAGCTAACCCTGAAATAATCCAGTGACTTTAAATGGCATTGCTTAAATTTATCGGTGGCATTAGACTGAGTGCAGCATTAGTTAAATGTGGCATCACTTTAGCAGTAGCATTGCTTGACTTTACCGCTGGCGTTATACTAACAGCAAAAAAGTGGCAATAAGAGCATGGGAGGCCCATTCGGACAGTGGGCGCACCAGTATGATGTACCTCCACGGACGCATAGAGTGGTGAGGGAGGGATGGTTGCCCAGAGCAACTAATATCCAGGCAGCATATGTGGATTATGTCCCATTTTTGTTCTCTTTAGCCACCTTTTTCCTATGTGAGGACAACAAACCAATCGACCTGGTCATTCTCTATTGCGTTTTCATGCCTTTCTACGTTTTTCAACCAAGAGACACAAGACTCGTTCCTTAGCTACTGATTTTCCCCTTCTCAACCTAGATGCAAGTTTGATGCCTAGTCTCTTCGACAGTACTTTGTTCCTTCCTTTCCTTATTCAACCCAGACATGGATTAGTCTGCATGAAGTAGGGTTTCCTTTAATAGTGCAAATTAAGGTTTTCGTCTGCGTGACCAGCAGAGCAGAGGATAGCAAATTGGGGAGATGTTGGAGTGGAAAAAGATCCACATGCAGCGACGTGGCAGATGGGGTAATAGAACAAGGGTATGGTTCGAAAAGAGGTAGCATACCTGAGGGTCGGCGGGAAGTGGCTTCGCTCGTGGTCGTCGTCCTCCGCACACACTACGGCAGCGAGTTTGGGGACAAAGGCCATCCCGCGCGGGCGCTAGGTCTGAGAGGACGGCCTTCTCGTCAGTGCGTGACCTTGCTCGCCGACGACGAGTGTGTCAACACTGCACGTCCTTTTCTTCCCCGGCAGATCTGTGACCACCGGTGAGGAGGGAGAGAGAGGGGCACCGCCATCTTTTTTAGATCTAGAGAGAGGGTGATAGTGTAAGAAGCAAGTGGGCAGCCCTTTGCAAGCAAGCGCTAAAGCTCCAGCCTATATATCTTTTTTGATACTAGTACTAGAGGTGGAGTAGTGGTAGAGTAGTTATATTTTCTCTACATACAGTACCAGTTAGTCGTGCTTCAAAACTGAACGGCATGCCATTAAAAAAATAAAGTCGAGAAATAATGCGGCACCTCGGGCCAACGCGGCCAGATCGCATTTTGCACGAGAAATGACACACCACATTTCATTGACATGTGGTCCCGTTCCAACATGTCAGTGAGATGACGGCGAGTCGTTTTGTACAATTTCCGAACGGACGTCTATGTAGGCCGGGCCGCCTCTTCCTGTACCGTGGCAACCGTCCACCACCTCTTTGCCTTTCCCTCTCGATTTGGAACTGCTGTCGCACACTCTTCCTCCCTCCATTTGCCTTCACCCTTCCTACTGCCATTGTTCGATCGTCTTCTCCGTGGAGGGAACAGGCCGGAAATGGCCGCATTATTCTTGCCCCAATCTGAAAGATGACGTGGTGGAAGAACTCATTGATTAGTGCGACGTCATCACCTCGGCTAGTATGGCAAGTTCGTTCAAGACCATTCTCGACTCAATAAATAACATCATTACAAAGAACCCAAGGGTGCAGGAGCGGTTTGATCTCCCCTATCTTCTTCGCCATGACCCTGTTCGCTGGCGCGGGGATGACGGAAGCCTCACCTTGTGCAAGTTGATGCCGCTTGATAATGATACGTGTGATGTTAAGATGCCATCGCTTAAGGGTAAGGCCTGGGAAGGCACAAATGGAGATTGGGTTGTTTATATTGGGTACAACTGCGAGTGGGAACTTGTGAATGTGTACACTCGTCACCGGGTTCCACTTCCAAAAATCTCAGAGTGCGCTGAGGTTGAGCACACAGATGATCTACGTAGGTTCAAATATGATCATGGTGACTGTCGTCTACAGAAGATAGCAATTTGTCGAGTTCCCAACCGCTCTTGGGATTACACGAACTATTATGTTGTTGCTATCTTCGACAAGCTTGTTGCCATCCTTACTTCCACGCCTCGATGGATATTGCTCAAAAATTAGTTTCTGTACGTGGATGAGTACTGTGATGCAATTCAATATGAGAGTCTTGTGTTTGCAACCACCACTCGTGGCACTGTTTTTGCATGGAATCCTTATTGTTTCGGTATGTTTGTCTTCCACCGTAATTAGAATTGTTTCATCCACGTGCATGCGAGTTAGTATCCCCGTAATAATTAACCTTCTTGTGTTTCCAAGGTCCTATGAACATTCCACCACCTATACTTGAAAAAATTTATAACCAAGGGGGAGATGACGATGGTGATGATCACGAGCATGAGGACGAGCAGGACATACATACTCAGTGGCGCCTGGCAACTTATTCCGATGGATCACCTCTTCTTGTATGTATACAGGGCACTGCTAATGTTACTGAGGAAGCAGGTGTTGTCTCCCATGGTCGCACTCTCCGGACCTATTCCAACATCCGTTGCAGGGTATTCGGGATGGATACTAGTGTGCTAGCGCCAGCACCTTCTGCCTGATTCTGTATTGATAGTCTTGGAGAAAACTCGCTCTTCCTTGGACAAAACTATCCAATGATGGTGAAAGGTGATCCAGCTGCTGTTGGCACAATGTTACTACCGTTTATGAGAAGCAACTATATCTATACCTCGGACATTGCTATCATTCCCTACCCTGGCTATCACAATATGTGTCCTGATATAGGCTGCTTCAGCCTGGATGATGAGTCCTGCGTTGGTCTCAATATTAACAATAGCTTCCCCTTCCCAGAGGCTTACTTATGGTTGAAAGCTAGTGTTTCCAATGCCGAGGATTGGTTGAGCCGAAGTTCATTTCATTGCTTGTTATTTGTTGTGTGATAAAAACTTTAGTATTTACTAGAATGTTTTGTTGGAAATAATCTATAATCCAACATGTATCCTCATTGTCGTTGTGTGTTGATGACTTGTTGTATGTGATGAATGGTACATTAGCATATGCATGTCATAAACTAAATTTATGAATGGTTTTTGAGTCACTTCTTGGAGTGCGAGTACCATAGTAGTATAGCCAGCATCCGGTTATATGAAGTTTCCACATCACATAGAGCCAACCTAATAGTGGAGTATGCTAGTGCAATAGTTAGTCCTAGTAGTAGTATACCATCAACTAGAGCTAGGTGTCGCACGAAGGCCGAGAAATATGGTGATAGCGTGACTGCATGAGGTGGGCTTGTAGTACGTAGTATGATGTAGGCACAGGGCTTGCCATGTTTCCTACTCCTCTGGTCTAAATGTGGAGAAGATTTGGTTTAGTTCTTCCTCCTTTTGCCGACACGTGGGACATCCAACATCCAAGTCGTGTCATGCAAGAAAATGGAGTGCTAGTTGAAGCCACGTGATGTGCATCTTGGGTTAAACTATAAATAGAATCTTACTCTTGAGTAACTCCAAAAGCGGCCACCGAAGATCTTTATTGGATTTGTTTTTCATCACCAGCATGTCGAGGTGAAAGATGTGCAGGTTTGGTGGGTCGTCTTGCGTTTTCACTGACATGTGGGACCGCGTGTGAGAAAACAGACGATGGGCACACTCCCCGCGTCTGCCGGCTGGCTGAGAAGAGAGAGAGAGGAGGGCTGAGCACGGACTCCAGGAAATTTCGCGACAATGTGAGTAGTACTAGTGGTGTACCGTACTCCTGGAGAGATAATGTGTTTGCTCTACGTAACCAGCACCTCGATATAGTGGGGTGGCATGGGACATAACTAGCATTCACGTCTAGCAGTACGGCACACGCCACCCACACGAGTCCCATCTGACACCAATTTTCTTGGAGTCCATGCTACAGCTATCTCTTCTCCCTCCTATTTTCTCTAACTCAGCAATCACGCGGTGGGCGGGGTGGGGGTTTGCCGATAGTCGGTTTGCTCAACTACGATCCCACTTGTAAGTGAAAATGCAACACAGCACACATTCCCCCTTGAGCGGCGTGCCGGACCAACCGTGTGGCGGTGCGACGCGAACACGGTAGGCTTTTCCTTTTGAACTTGTAACTTGTAAAATGTGGTTCTTCTCCATGGCGTGACCGATAGATAGAAATAACGATTTTCCCTAGTGTAATGAGAAGTTTGGTTCTGGCGTGGTTCATGCATGGAGTACGTATGAAAATTATGAAGTTGATGCGAAAGGTAACATAATTACTAGTACAATATACTACTACATGGAATTGACGGAAAGATAAAGATACTTACGGATCCATCAACGACATCCTCACGCCCTAGTGTGCCGGGTCACCAACCGAAGTGTGAGGAGCAGCAGCGTTGGCGGCGAGATCAACGTGCTTCTGAACAATGCCGTCCAAGGTTGCCCTGCGGTCCAAGAAGGCCAGCGTCCTATCATACTCCTCTTGCACATAGTAGTCCTTGTGGATGATTTTTGCGTAAACGTGGGTGATTATGTCGATGGTGTCTTGCTGCGCCAGGCGCTGCGCGGTGAGCGTGACCTCGAGGTGGACATTCTCCGGCGCGACGGCGGGCAGTCGCAGGGCCACCAGTGCGTCAAAGAGGTTGCCACCATAGAGGCCGTTGAGGGTGGCGGGCATCGCAGAGCCTGGGTGCGTGGGCTGGAGGCGTACGTCAAGGTCATCCGCGAGCTTCTTGACGACGGTGAACTTGTCGAGAAAGCCGATGAGAACCTCGTCGAACAAGGAGACGAAGCTGTCATCCAAGAGGCCTCTCGCCCTGGCGGCCTCAAGCACGACCTGGAGATGTTCCTCGGTGCCGGGCCACAGGCCGGCATCGTGGACCATCTGGCACAGCCGGCTGATGCTCGCGCTCATCGCTCCATGGGTCTAGCTTCTAGTCAACTGATCTTGCGATTGGAGTGATCACTCTTGCCCTTGGTTAGGGTGCGTAGGTGCGTAGGATTTCGTAGATTGGACTGGTGGGGAGCCTTTATATGAGAAATGCAGTCTGCGTTGCATTCACGTGTGTGTTGGCCATCTACTCCTCGGCCCTCCCTCCGTGCCGGTGCAGTATAGTCATCTCAACGAGACCAAGTTGGGGCAAAACAAGAGAACTTTGATGTTTACTGGTTTATTGGTCCCCTTGGCAGTTCGTGCCAAGTTTTGACCTTTGATTTAACTAATAAAATGTTATTGCATGTAACCAAAAATAATATCATTGGAAACTATGTTCAAATACGAATGCAATGATACAATTTTTGGTGACATGCATGTAACCAAAAATAATATCATTGGAAACTAATCTTTGATTGAAATTTTTTGTTGGTAGCTTACCAAGCTGACCACTCGGTGAGTACAATAGTAGTCGAATTGATGAGATTTCAGATTTGATCCATCTACCAGAAGGAGAGTGTATAATATCATCGGGAACTACGTTCAAAACCGAATAAAACAATATTCCATGTATTTATTTACAGAGGGAGTAGTATATTTTTTGTGACATGCATTACTAGATATTGCTAGTCAAATACTAAATCCAGACGGACGTGGTAGTACTACTAAATCCAGACGGTGGTGCTAGACTTGTAGTAGTACTACAAATGTAGTAGTACTGTACTACCCATTGGTCAAATTATTATGTGCTGCTCATCACAGTGAAGTGACAAGACCCTGCGCCGGAGATGACACCTGAGTGTAGGCGCCGTGTTCGGCATACCAAAGTCAGCCTCACCGTGTGCGGTCACTATCATCATGGTTGTAGAGCTAGCCTGCTTACAACTAGCCGTGCTCGACATAATTTCCCGTGCATTGCCACGAGTATCTCTACTCTTTTCTTATACGAGTAAGATGCCCGTGCATTGCATGGAACACCAAGATTGGGGGTGGACGGCGCCGACAGTGGCCATCACGCCAGATTGTTCCATGGCCTTCTAGATGTGGTGGGGAAGAGATAAGGCTGATTGTGAGAGACATGGAGTTGTTTGTAAATAGGGAACAAGTGCGGGCATCTTTTTGCAAAACTGCAGCAGTTTGCTTTGTATGCATCAGATCTAGATCCGACGGCTATTGGTGAAAGATGGCAGGCACACCAACTCAGGACCTCTTTGATCAGCAGGATTTTGAAAATGTAGGAATAGGAAAAGTATAGGATTGGAGTGTCATGGCCACTTGAATCCTATAGGATTAGCAAGGAGCGTTTGGTTTCACGGGAAAAGCAAAGGAATTGTAAAAAGAGGTTAGAGTGGATGTTAGATTTCCTATGAAATGTAGTACAAAACCTTCCATTGGAAAAAAATCCTATGGGATTCAATCCTATGAATCAAAGGACAAACGTAGGAAAATTTTTAAAGGATTTCAATCCTCCAAAAATCCAGAGCCCTCGGGTTTTTATAGGAGTAGTATAGAGAAATAGAGAAACTCTTATAAAAAACCGAGTTGGTGATGATGGTGTGCCTGCCATCCTGCAATATAGACCATCCGATCTATATCTGACGGATAGAAAGCAAACTATGGCAATTTTGCAAAAAGATACCCGCACCCCTCTCCACATTTGCAGATAAGGCCTTCCCTCGTTCATCTTCGTCTCCCACAAGATAAACAGCTCGTATAAATGCATCTTGATGTTCCGTGCAACGCATGGGCCTCTTGCTGGTAATAATAAATATTGTACTCGAGTAATGGGTATATCGTTGCCGCACCTACGCACGCGAACATTTATCGTAACATAGTACCTCGTGCTGGATAGTCGTACTATTACAAGTTTCAAACTGATATTACAAATGCTAGGAGTAATGCTGCACCTACGAAGAGGGAATTATTAGGTAGTTTACGTAAGAACTTTCGTTACTTTAGGTGGGTGCAGCATTATCATACAAACTAAAATCCACCGCCCTGACAAGTCACTAATGGGAAATAAATTTTTGAGTCTCTGGCGACTTGATGTTTCAAAAACAAATTCAGCTTCTGCGGAGACATTGTCATTTAGGCTCAGACGCTTGCGGTGATCAGCTTGCCATTCATTGTTGCGCCAGAGAACGCCAAACCTCATTACCTTGAGCACACTTGCCTCCAGAACAAAGAACCTGGCCAATTTAATCTCAGATGTGCTACCTCGGTAGTCGATCAAATCAATTTCTGTAAGATGGAGATCAAGGCATTCGATGAGATTGTTATAGTGCAGCACATTTTTCACTTTCGGGTCTTTTTTTATCTGCAAAAGAAGAGAACATATTAGAGCAGCTGGCTGTATAAGATTGCCGTGTCATCAAGAGGTACCAATATCATTCGCTCATATGATAGGGTTGGCTCTAAGGCTAGTGATATTTTTTCTCTCTCTCTCTCTTTCTCTTTCCTCTCATTTACCTAGGAGCACGTGAAGAGCTTGGGCATTTGTTGCCTTCCACTATATGGCCGATGCCATATTTCTTAAAAGTATGCCACATAATACGCATCGATGTCAAATCAAAAGATTTTGGCACCGCTCTAGCGATGTGAGAGAGTTGGCACCGCTGTGCACACTGACCCACATGTATAAACAAATCAATCAAACCAACTACACCAGCCTCTCCCTCTCCCAAACAAGTGTTTCCATTGCCTCAGTCCTCTCCCTCTCCCACGCAAGTGTTTTTTCATTGCGTGAGTTAATTTGGTACCGGAGCAAAGTAGGTGATCCAGATTGGGGCACCAGGTGAGCAATGGAGGGGCATCGATGCCAAATGCATCAGAAGTGAATTTGGCATGTGTTTTGGCCTACATAGTGGAGGGCCGTTATAGCCCACTTTTGTACTACCTCGTATTTAGTGTAAAATTTTGACCATAGATTTACCTAAGAAAATGCCAATGCATGTCACCAAAAATTATACCATTCGAAATTATGTTCAAATATGGATCCAACGATATAATTTTTAGTGACATGCATTAACATTTTGTCAGTTAAATCTATGGTTAAATTTTGATAGTATAAAATACGAAGAGTAAACCAGGACGGAGGTAGTACTTGCTCTTAGGCTAACCATAGAGTTACTAGTCTAAGTTACTTGCCACTATGACTAGCCTAGGCTACTAGTAGTACAACAACAAAAAATGATGCAGGTGATCACGTGAGAAAAAAATACTAAAAACATTTCTTTCGGTGCAGTGTGTAGATGCAGTTTTGAACACTACACTTGTCATCGTAATTTGGGAAAATTACGAAAGAATTGAGCTACGTTGTGATTACCATTTACTAATAGGAAAGAAGTTTCACCTCGATGCGTAGCTTCTTCGTGCACGGAAAGCATGTAAGGAATCCAACAACTTGATCCAGATTGGGGCCGATAGATTTTATTGCCAAGATCTTCACTGTGCGCACAGACTGGGTCAAGCTTGTGGGAATCATTTTCTGGATGACAGTCATAAATACATCAAGAAGAAATTTAAAAATGTGAATTTCAAGAAGACGGAGAAGAAGATGAGTGTTGTACCTGAATGATTACGGATCCAATAAAGAGTTCGGAGAATTTGGCAGACGAGTACACCAACACTGTCAATTTCAGCGCGTCAATGACCCTGATTTTTGTTGGACCTTCTAGATCAGATACAAGCAATCTCTCAAGGAAAGGCACATTCTCAATGACCATAACGTGGAACAGCTGGAGTGATCTCTTCCCAATTGATGTCCTATTGCGGGGCCAGCAAGACACATAAATCCATCGGAGATTCGTCGAGGCGATGTGGAGGCTAATGAACCCGTGGATCTGCCGAAGACGAAGGTACTCGAGCGCTGTACAGCTGCGGAGCAGGTGCTCCACAGCCTTCTTCGAGATGCCAATGTCAAAGAGGCCGAGCTGCTTGAGTTGAGGGAGAAGAAGGGTGGGCACGGCATTAATCTGGGGAAAATAGCAGGAGCTGAAGCTGGTGCGGTGCAGCGTTGGCGTGAGGCGGAGCGCGGATAGTAGCAGGGAGCGACATCGTCTAGCTTCAAACGTGAGCTCCTCGAGCTGATCTAGGGAGGGGGATAAGAACCACTCGTCGAACTTGGCTTGGACCTTGCAGTTGGTACTGAACATGTAGATGTCAAGGCGTCTGGCTGGCCCAGGGTGCGATGAAAATATCTTGGAGACTGCGGCCATGCGTTTGCAATCCCCGTCACAGAGGCAGCTATCGACAGTGAGGTTGAGGGAGATGCGGTGCCAGAGGGGGTGCCACTACAAGGAGAGCAGGTTGGTCCGCACGGCAAATTTGGTGGGGAGGAGGCCAATGATGACGAGCAGCATGTCGTCGGGGAGGCTGCTGATGAAGTCCAGGCTCGCCGGATGCGGTTTTGGCTCGAGCCGCCTCCACTTGTTGGCTGCCTCGCCGTCTATCTCAGCCAGCGGCGACGCCGGTGTACACGTGTGCTTGGTGTGTATTGTGTGCTGGGTGTGCGCGAGTGCGTCCTTGTGTGCATGCCGCCGCGCAGTGGTGAAGTGTGTGTGAGTGCGTCCTTCACGCGGAAGAAGTGTGCCCTCAATTTACTAGCGTGCGGGGTGCTACCGTGTCGGTGCAACAAACCCTGGGTCCATTGCTCAGACTGTGCACAGGCCCAAGGACAAGATTACAACACCAAGGTCAGATCAAAGCATGAGGGATCAATCCTTTGGCAGGACCAAAGTGCAGGTCAAGAAGACCAAGATGAGCCAGAGAAGCAAGATATCGCTAAGGGAAGAACCTCCTCTGCAGGGCAGGCGAGCCTGGCAAAGGTTGGGTTTGCTCTGGAAGCAAGTCTCAGGATCGTCCCGGCGGGCCTGCCAGGGCTTACGGAGGCGAACCACTCCACCGCACCACCTCATCACGACGCATGTCGTCGATCAGTGCGGTGTCAAGCTCCAAAGTGACTAAGTGGCTGCTGTTTGCTACATGGCAGCCACTTCCTACAGAAAATACCCCCGGGCGACACCTGTCCTGAGACATGTCAAGCAAGCAGGCGCGAAGCTGGCAAGACAGCCCGGCAGGGCCTGTCGGGCAAGCTGAGATGTGACGTTGAGTGGCGCATTTAATGCGCTCTGTCAGCCTACAGAGTTAGGTATGATAGCACTGTTTGCTATCTAATCAGTATGTAATGAATGATTTGCCACTGTGGTGACCCCTTGATCTATAAAAGGAGGCCCATGGCGACCGTAGAAAGGGTTGGCTGATCCGGACCCTTACACACTCATACGCGCGTAGCTGCTCTCACCCCGAGGCGACCTTGCCGTGCAAGAGCGCTGCGTTCATCCACCATTTTTCCACCATCAATCCAGCAAAGCAGGAGTAGGGTTTTACGCCTCATGGCGGCCCGAACCTGGGTAAAAACTGCTCGTGTGATCTCTGCCACGCTGTGTGACGCTTCTCCGCTCTTTGTGCAACGTGCCCATCCCCCCGCCAAACCAAAAGGGGCTCATGGCCCCATAGGTGGCCGTGGTTTCCCACGACATCTTTGGCGCGCCAGGTAGGGGGATCACTTGCGCGAACCCAAGAGCGTCAATAGCGCGTCATCTTCATCGATGGCATCATCAACTATGATGCCCAAGAAGAAGTCTGGAGCCGCAAATCACCCGTCCACCTCGAAGGCTCTGCCGCCCGCGACCGCCGATGTCGCGGGGAATGCGGGGACACACGAGGATGTGGACACTGCGTGGGATGTGGTCGGCGCAGGCGGCGTTGTCACCACCTCCCCCACGGCCGAAGCAGGGACGGGAGGCACTGGGGAAGGACAACATCAGCAACATCCCGGCGGCCATGCTCCACGAGGTACGAGTGGAGGGCTTATTTCTCCTGCACCTCTTCTCCTCGTCGAAGGGCATAGCCGCAGTGGTGGCGCTTGTTCTGGGGCGAATTGCAACCCTCCGGCCGCCCCCGCTGCGGGCGCGACCACAGGGCGTGCGCCGCCTTCGGAACGAGCTGACCCAGTTACTGTGCTGAATGGAGCCGCTGGCCTTCAAGCGCCCCCACTGTGTCACCACGCCATCCAAACGGCTAGTTCGCAACAACGAGGGCGTGGTGCGGTCGCTACCGGTACCGTCAGGAGCCGAGCAACACCGCGATCTACATCATCATCACCTATGCCGAGCACTGCCTCAGAGGCCATGGCATGGGCTCAACTGCTGTTGAGATTCCCGCCGGCAGCCGATCAGATGGATGAGTGGCGAGCCACCATCCAAAGCCTGATTGGCTTTGACGAAGCGGGAGGATCACAGCGAGCTGGCCCGCCACGGCCTCCCCAAGCAGCGACGACGGCCCGTGCTGCTGGCCGTACGGAAGGGGCCACCACCACGGTGCAATCCCCACCATGGCAGCCAACGCGGGATCCATGAAACCAAGAACCAGATGACGTCTCGATGGCCTCTTATGATCCTCGAGTGCGTCCAAGCCAACGACGAGCCCCGGAGGACGGGCGGAGGGAAGGCGCGCGCGTCGTCGTCGAGCGATGCCGCGACAACCACCACCGGTCTAATGGGTGCGATGGCCTCGACATCGACGAACCCGCACTCGGAGACGGTGGGTGCCTGCCTTTCAAGGTTGGGTGCCCTGCTTTCACCCGTGAGCTGCGGCAAGTCCGTTGGCCATCCGCTCGCATGTTCAAGCCAGAGATTCCAGAGAAGTATGATGGGAGGCTGAACCCGGCAGAGTTCTTGAGCATCTACACCATCGCTGTTCAAGCTGCCGGGGGAAGAGATGAGAAGGTATTCGCCAATTACTTCCCGCTGGCACTCAAGTCAAACATGAGGTCATGGCTGATGCACCTGCCGGAGAACTCCATTTCGACCTGGGCTGACCTGTGCCATGAGTTCATTGGCGCCTTCACGGGTGGCCATCAAGAACCAGGGCGGCCCAGCGATTTGCAGCTTCTCCAGTAGAAAGAAGGAGAGACTCTGCGAAATTACTTGCAGAGATTCAGCCGAGTACACAGAAATATCCCAGATATCCACCCAGCAACTGTGATAGCCGCTTTCCAATCGAACGTGCGCAACCGCAGGATACGTTCCAAGATGAGCGTTCGGTTGCCCAAGACCATGAAGGAGCTTTACACCTTGGTGGACAAATGTGCTCGGGTGGAGGAAGGGAGAAAACTCCCTGGAGAGGAAGATTGCGTCGACATCGACTCAGAGGATGACGACGAGTCCACCTGTCAGAAGAAGAAGAACAAGAAGCGTAACAAGAAGCGCAAGGATAAGGCAGTGATGACCATTGAGAGATCGGGCACGCCTAGTACTGGCAAAAAGGCTAAGACCGAAGCCCCCGGCAAGGAAGTTGCCACGTGCACTGACTGCCGGGAGGCTGCGGCTGCCGAGAAGGCTGGGAAAGGTGATGGGCCGTATTGCAAGATTCATCGGACCAAGGGCCACGATCTCCAAGAGTGTCACCAGGTTGAGCAGCTCGTCAAGAAGCAGAGGGCTGAGTATGAGAAGCGTGATAAGGAAAAAGGTCAGAATGGTACTGGCGGGAAGGGCCGGGGCGGTGAAGCAAATCACCCCGGCAAGGCTCTTCGGAAGCAAGGAAAACCCGCCAGGGGCCGAGAGAAGGAGGATTGCAATGCTGAGAGTGATGGAGGGGATGAAGAGGAAACCAGCGAGCAGGAATTCCAGAAGGCCATGGATGCCCTGTGTATTGATGGGGGTGCATCTTTGCACTCCTCTCACCGCCAACTTAAACAGTGGGCGTGTGAGGCCAATGCCGTGGAGCCAGTGGTAGATTCTCTGAATCCGCTCAAGTGGTCATGCACGCCCGTCATCTTTGATGAAGAGGACCATCCTGACCGCACCACTGCGGTAGGGTGCTTGCCGTTGTTGGTCTCACCAACGATTCGCAACCTCAAAGTCACAAAGATGTTGGTTGATGGTGGGGCCGGGTTGAATATGATTTCCCCAAAGGTTATCAGCAAACTCCAGATAGCAGAGGAATAGCTTAAGGTTACTGGCACATTTCAAGGAGTCAATCCCGGCAGGAGTCATCCTAAGGGAAAGATCACATTGCCAGTGACATTTGGGGGGGGGGGGGGGGGGAGTTGAACTACCGGACTGAGAAGGTTGTGTTTGATGTGGTCGACCTCCCCCTACCATATAATGGAATCCTTTGATTATTGGCGAGCTAGCCCATCTCTAGGGTCGCATGGATGGCCATCACTTTGACCAACAACAAGAGAGAGGTTGTACGACCAAGGTGCATTATTCTTGGTCCGTTTTACGATACATCTTGGTGAGATGCCTTCTCCCGCCGACTGAAAGTGTGTGTGTGTGTGTGCGCGCGCGCGCGCGTGTGTGTGTGTGCGTGTGATGGGGGGACTGCTACTTCACACTTTGCTAGGTGAACCTCCGTGGGGGAGGGCATGTGTTCATAGCTTAGGATTCCCCTCCTACCGACATGAGGGGGGGAAAGCAATACCGTGCGCTTTGCGAGATAGGTGCCACATCGAAGTTGCATTTGGTATTTGAACATCAAACCACCCTTTTCATACATATATTTGGTCCACATGCAAGTGTGTTCGTGTTCTGACCCTTTCCCGCATCATTTTCGCCAAATTTATGAACATTAGACAAGTCGGATGACGCAACAGACACCGTTCACTCACACTAACCATGTGCCACGCCGGTGCCCCTATCACGCACATCAGCACAGTACATTGGGCTCCACGAGGCTTCCCCTCTCAAAAATATCTACCCGCCTGCAGGTTTTTTCTGTTTGATAACACATGGTTATTATGTTTCGACTGTGTGTGATGTTTGTTGTTTCCGCTCCCGCCTGCATCCCTCGAAAATATCTACCCGGCTCGAGGGTTTTTCTGTTTCATAACACACGGTTGTTTCGACCGTGTGCGATGCACCATCATCCAAATTTTCAATAGTCCCAGCATTTCACTCCCGCATAGTAAAATTTTCAGTAGCCGCGTCATTTCCTCAAACACAGCCCCCTCCACACACACACCCCAAAACCTCCTCGGGCGCGCGCGCGCACACCCCCCCACCACAACCCCTTCCTCGCTCAAAACCCTAGCAAGGTTGCCGCCACCGCAAGGCCTCCATTGTCAACATCTGCCGGTTTGCCCGTGCATCTTACCCACCAATCTCCATACCCAGGCCGCCCTAAGTTTCTTAGATGACGCCTGCCAAACGCCCCCTTTCCCACAGATCCCCATCCCCATCCCCTACTCCAGAGTGTCGCAGCCTAAGCCCGGCTACGCTTCCCGTGGAGCTCGAGGAGCGACTGGCCGAAAAGAGGTGTATCGCGCCCTCTTCGCCCGACGTCACCGAGGTGGCCGTCGAGGAAGCTGACTACCATTACTGTCCGCAGGCACTCAATCAGCGGGCTAGAGTATGTGGGTATGTCGCGGACGCCGGCTACGACATCGAGGTCGTCGACAGTGACGGCCTAATGCAGGCTATGTCTCAGGTTAAGTGGCCCACCCCCAACCCCTCGGGCTCAACCCCCGTCGATCTCATCCATGGCCCCGCCGCTGATCTCCTCTGGCTCGCTGTCAAGAATTTGCCATCCTACATCGCCATCGAGCCCTTTTTGTCATTTCTGAAGGACACCTTCTGCGACGCTGGCTTGGGATCCATAGCTTACAAGTCAGACCTCATCGATGGCGACCACGAGGAGGGCACCCTCTCCGGCTCTTCCAAGGGGAAAGAGCCCATCTGCTCTTCCAAGGGGAAAGAGCCTGTCTGCGAATCAGGGAGGGCACCCTACAGCCGTGCTCTTCCAAGGGGAAGGAGCCCATCTGCGGCAACATGGAGCGCATCCAGGGTCCGTGCTCTTCCCACGGGAACGAGCCCATCTGTGACAAGTGAGGAAACCCATGATTTGTTTTGCCGTGCCTCTTCACAGGGGGGAACCCATGATTTGTTTTGTCGAGTCCCTTTTGTAGTGTAGTGATAATATGTCTAGTTTTAATTGCTATATTTGGTTGTTTGCAGTATGCCTTGTTTATTTCAGTTGTACACAATGTGATGCTCTATATGTGCAACTATTTACTGTGCAGTACATTTTCATCAATCCAGTTTTAAACATACCAATAGGAATGCATATATTTGCTTGCTGTTAAGCCTGTTATAGCTAGCATATGCCTCTTTTAAAGTTTTTTGATTGTTCAGTTGTTTGTAGTTAGCATATGTCCAATTTCAAATGCTATCTTTGGTTGTTCGTAGTATGCCTTGTTTATTCCAGTTATTCACAACGTGATGTTCTATATGTGCAAGTATGAACTATGCAGTTCAATTTCATCAATACCAGTTTCAACAATACCACTATGAATGACTACGTTTGGTTGTTGCATCTTGTAGTTAACACACCTTTCCATTTTTATTTAACAATAACCAGTGTACTTAGACCGGCACAATACCAGTTTGAATGACTATGTTTCCTTGTTGTTAAATGTTAGGCCTGTTGCAGTTAACACACCTTTCCACTTGTTTTGCTTTACTAGCATGCTTAAACCCTACACACTGAAGCTATCTTTTGGAGATTATTTTGTCTGCCATGGATATATTTGGTTGATGTTTAGCCTGTTGTGCTTAACATGCCTCTCGATGTACTTATGCAGGACAATTTTGGGAACGACTTCTGTTTTCCATCGAGTTTAGTTTCATCCCATGGCTTATATATACTCACTGTTCAGGATATCGGTAGCTGGTACCATATAGGCCGGGGGCTGATAAGGGACTAATTGGTGAATCAGACTTTTAACTGAATATTTCCGTAACCCATTTATCGTTAGGTTAACTAGGGCCATATGTAATATATCTGAGGCTACATAGCAACAAGCACTGTACTGAATGTCTAAATATGCAATCCTAGGCTACATAGCAACAAGGAAGAGTGTTACCTTAATGTCCTGATGATGTCTAGATATACGTAGAAGAGCAGCAGCAACAACAACAACGCAGCCCTGTTTGGATACTCTAACTTAGCTAGAGGTTAGAGTTAGTTTTGTGACGCCCCCGACTCAATCACGCACTAATCATACACGCAAACATGCACGATCAAGCACAGGGACTCACGGGAAGATATCACAACACAACTCTAACACAAATAAACGAAAATCCACAATATTACAGACCAGGGATCACGAAGATCCGAATACATGAGTCAGTCATACAAATAATATCTGGGTACAGACATAGTTAGACAAGTTTTTCCTTAAGAAGGCTAGCACAAACAACGACTCTCGATCGAAAGGCAAAGGCCTCCTGCCTAGGAGCCTCCGATCCTACTCCTAGTCGGCTGGCTCGATCCAGTAGTAAGTGTCGTCGGAACCCTCCTGGTAGTAAGCTCCTAAGGTGACATCTGGCTCCAGGGCTCCATCGTCTAATGAATCATCAAAGTGGGATATGGGGAAAAAGAAGTAACAAAGCAACCGTGAGTACTCATCCAAAGTACTCAGCAAGCAAGGATCTACACTACATATGCAACATTATCAAAGAGGAAAATGCTGTATATGTGGACTGGGCTGCTGAAATGCCAGAATAGAGAGAAGGCCTAGTCCTATCGAAGACTAGCATCTTCAAACATCTTCACGAAGCCACCATCTTGCAGCAATAGAAGAGAGTAGAATAGCATTTTATTAAGCAAACATGTTGAAGCAAAGCCTAGAGATCCTTCCTCGACTCCCAGCGAGAAAGCGATCCCAAAGCTTCAATTAAGTAACAAGTATCCAGTTCAAGTAGTAGATCGGGATATACAAACTAAGCGTCCTTTACCATAGGACCGGCTATCGATAGATTATTCTTCCCTGCAGGGGTGCACTACTGTTACCCAACACTCTTGATCAACTCTGGTCGGACACACTTGCTGGGTAATGCCCGGCCTCGGAAGATCAACACGAAGCAGCGCCCTACCTAGGCTCAGCAAAGAGGTCAGCACGCCGGACTAACCTATGCACCCAGAGGTCTTGGGCCATCGCCCTGGGCAGCCTGCGCGTTGTGTGGCTGGCCGGGGTGCAGGCGCGACACTGAACTCGTCAGTGAAGTATCCAGCCCATTCCCGGCGATCAGCCCGCACGGTGAACCGTGACGTCTGAAGAGCTTTCGGGAGAAACGTACGACGTAGAGGGCCCCATAAACCATAATCCCGCGTGGTGGTAGTGCGTATAGGGCACGTCGACCCACTCAGATCAAATACCCAAATCCGATATGCTCACTTAATAACACGCGGAGACAACCAGAGTTTCTGAAGCTCCGCCACAATATCACACTCGAGTGCCCTTCCGGCACACCCGACATCATAGATCCCCTGCGGGTACCCATCAGGGTCGACCCGCCTGTAACAAAGGTCAAAGTAACCGTGCGGCCATAACATCTAGGGGAAACCCCGAGGAATCACCCTCGGTGAATTCCACTTGATGAAATCATCAGGGTGAACGTATGAGGCATCACCCTCGAGCTTCACACTGAGGGGTTGCACGACAGAGTCGTATCGAAAGTGGAGAAGGAGGAATCACCCTTGATGACCACGACCGAACAGCTACACTGCAGAGTATTCATCAGGAGTGCGTTACGAGGTATCACCCTCGGCACTCGATAGTAACTATGCAGAGTCGTACCACTAAGGGGTTGAATTGATGTGTCAGTATCTGGTCGACAATCACATTGATCGAGTCATTGATGATCAAGCAGGGGCAACAAGGGTAAGGTGGTGGGGTCACTGATGGTCCACTACCAACCTATACTAAGCAGTTTAACATAGGCAGGTAAGGTAACAATAAACAGGTTACAAAAGCAGGCTATGCATCAGAATAGGAGCAAACATTAACAGTAGCAAAATCTAATGCAAGCAGGAGAAATGGAATGGGCGATATCTGGATGCTCAAGGGGGGGGGGGCTTGCCTGGTTGCTCTGGCAAGAAAGAGGGGTCGTCAACGGGCTGCTCGTCTGTAGCGTAGTCGTACTCAGCTGCAACGGCGTCGGTCTCGGCGTCTATCGAGAGAGAAGGAGGGGAAGAGAAACAATAAATTCACGGCAAAAATGCAAACAATATGTATGACATGCCTAAATGATATGCCGGGGTGTTCTACTGCCTAACTAAATGATTTAGTTAATTTAGGAATTTATTTGGATTTATTTAATTAAAGTTGGGCACTATTCATTTATTGAAATCGGTCTAATAGTTCCATGTTCATCTAGCTAGGGGCATCTGAGAGGAATACGGAGGGCGTATTCAGACTCGTATCGAAATTCTGAGCAAGTTTCATATATAAATTATTTTCATCGGAGTTACAGATTATTTTATATGATTTTCTTAAGTTTTAATCATTTTTTGGAATTTATTTAACTATTTAATCCAACATTATCCAGAACAGTACCAGATGACATCAGCATGACATCATGCTGACGTCAGCAGTCAACAGTGCAGTTGACCTAGTCAAACTAACGTGTGGGTCCCACCTATCATTGGCTGTTTAGGTTAATTAGGGTTTAACTAAATTAATTACAGTTTAATTAGACTAACTAATTAATTAGTTTAATTAAACAGAATTAATTAACTTAATTAATTGACTAATTAATTAATTAATTATTAATTAATTTTTACTAATTTCATTTTCATTTTTTTTTCGTTCTGGGGCTAGGCCCCGTTTGGCAGTGGCCCAGAGGGGCTTAGCGGGGCGGGCTAACAGGCGCGGGCGCGGCGCCCCGTCGGGCGAACCCGGGACGCAGGCGAGCGGCCCAGGCGGCCGCGCGACGGCAGCGGCAGGGGCATGGCGAGGCACGGCAACGCCAGCAGCACTGCTGGGCTAGCGGGGCGGCGGTGGAGCAGCAGCAGCGGTGGTGGGCTCGGCGGCAGGCGGATGGGTGCGGGGGAAGGCGAGGCCGGGAGCAGCGGGCGGGCGCTGGCGTGGCGCGGCCAGGGGGCGCAGCCGGCGAGCACAGGAGGTGAGCGGTCGTGGCCGGCGGGTCCGATGAGCAGAGGCGGGAGGCGAGCTGCGATGGGGACGGGCGTGTCCTGCAGCAGGAGTAACGGCGCGGGTAGCAGGCAGCGGCGAGCTGCGAGGCAATAGGGGGCCGCGGCGGGGTGAGCGCGGTGCGCGCAGCGAGCAGAGCCGTGGCGGGGCTCGGGCGCACACGGGGGGGGGGGGGGGGCTTAGGACTGGGGCGCGGTGAGCGCGCCATGGGCGCGGCCGGAGCGCGTCGACCGCGGGCGGGGACGGCGGCGACCACGGTGAGCGGGGAGCTAAGGAGGAGAGGGGAACAGGGGAGGCCGGGCCTCACCGCGGGCGCAGGGTCAAGGGCAGCGGGGCTCAGGGGAGCGGCTCGGGGCAGGAGACGAGGAGGCGCCGGCGAACGATGGCGTGGACGAGGCGGCGACGGCGTCGAGCGCGGGGCTGCGTCGGGGGCGCGCCCCGATCCAGACGAGGAGAGGAGGAGGGGATCGGGGAAATGGGGGGGGGGTCGACTAGGGTTTCGGCCAGGGGAGGGGCTGGCCATATAGGCCAGGGGAATGCGCCGGCCTGGCTGGGCCGTGGCCCAGTTGGGCCGGGGGGGGTTTGTTTTTTTATTCTGTTTTTTTTTCTTTTGTCTTTTTCTTTTTATTTATTTTCTGTTTTGCAAATAGTTAAGCCACCAAATGACTTTAGCAAAATATGTGACTTGTACCATTAAATGCTATGTATTATCTACTACTGCCAAAAACTGGTTTGGAGAAAAATGGAGTTCACACAAATTTTGTATTAAATAAAATGTATTAAACCTTGCTGTTTTGGTACTGTTAGAGTCACCTAATTAATTTATTAATTGTTGGTTACAATTTTAGCATTGACTCTGGAATATTTGTTATTTAACGAACATTTTAGTTTCTGTGTTTGAACAACTTTTATTTTCCACTTTGAATTTAACTGAAGTTTGAACTAGGAGTTGAAATGCAATATGATGCAAATGATGATTATGCACTGTTAACCCTACTGACATGGCATTAAGTAAGGTGATCACTGCTGTTAAGTACATGGGGTGTTACAAGTTTCTAGTTCATGACTAACCCTGAACTAACTCTAGCCAAAGAGGTGGTTGGATGACAGGGTTAGATTGACAATAAATACACTAGGAGAACTAGCTCCAATTAGCACCTCTTGAGTGGGATAGTTTTTTGGGGTGGGTTAGATGCAACTAGCTCAAACTAGCCCTCATGTTTGGATATAATTTAGGGCTATTTGAACCCAAACTAGCTCAAACTAACTCTAACCCATGGATACAGCAGTAGTTAATCAGCCGATAATTTGTAAAAATGCAATAAACTCCCTCCGGCCCATAATATAAGATGCTAATTCATCTAATATGTGAGTATATTGGATGTTATAAGATATTATAAAAGAGATTTGTACTACATCATTGTGCAATTGCTGTTTAGCTTCTAATATTAACTTGGTGCTTTTAGGTACATATGTCATTGGTAAAGATCCGCGCTTCGACCCTTTCTGCGTATAGGGCAATGAGATATTGATGAACCAGCATCAAGTGAGGAAGCTGATAAAGATTGTTAGTAAAATGGGTCAAAAGATGGCAATTAAACTATTTGTTTACACTTTATCCAAGACAACAGCGAACTGCAGGATGGTAAGTAAGAACTCTGCAGCCTTCTTTTTACTGCCCATAATGAGTTGTGTTAGATGACAATGTCTGAATCTTTTTTCCTTTGCAGTGGTTCCCAAAGTAGTTTACTCAAGATTACCTCTCAAACTACATGATTGGTGGGCATGCAAAGGTTAAAGTATTTCTACCAGAACACGATGATTATCTAGATGTTTTCATGAAGACAGTGAAGGATGGGCGGTCGGCCATCACAAGGGGCTGGACTAGAGCCGTACGTGCCTTCAGCATGGAGGAGGGCACAATATGGGCATTCCGCTTCACCTTGTTCTGCAACCAGAATGTATTTCACCTCTTTCTTTACCGTCTTTAATAGTACAAGTATACAACTATGGTTCATCATTCTTTATTTGGTGCTTATGTAATTCTTGAACATATGTACCTGTGAATCGAATAATGCATTGGTTGTTTGAACCTGATGGATATGAATAAAGCTATAACATACTTTCAAATTCAAATTTGGTACAATTTGAAATAGTAGCAATTAAATTACGGTGAAATTTCGCTCTGCAGGTCGTTACGGTGCACACGATCGGTAAAACACAAACGTTTGTGATATACACCATAATCCGACACGGCTCACAGAGAGGAAACATGTTCAAGCATGCACACAGTTGCCATTTGTAAAGCGTGTGCGATGTCAGACAATATCACAAACGGTGCGGGCAAACTAAACGTTTGTGATAGTTGCCTTATCGTACACGATTTGCAACCATGAACTGTTTCTGATGTGGTACGCGTCATAAACTTTGCACCACAGAATAGCGTGTGCGATAGTTGTCATGTACGACGATATTACGATGGTCCGACGTTTCGTAATCCTATCCGACACTCGTACAACAATTAGCTAATCTTATTAATTAGTTATCGCATACGGTTCGGGAAAAGTGAATGTGTGTGATTGTCTGCTTATCATACACATTCTATAATCGTGAAACATTTGTGATGGGCCGCGCATCGTAAACGTAGCACCACAGAATACCGACTGCGATGGCAGTGCGAGCACAAACGAGTTGCAAGGATGGAGCGTTTGGGGTATTCGAGATATCAGAAACAGTTTTATATGGACAACCGTATGCATCATGGCTCCCTATCCCCGATGGTTTTTGGGTCGTGTGGGAAGGACCCCCCCCCCATCGCAGTCACTCACTTGGCGATGGTTCCAAATGCCGTCGCGGAAAGGGGTTAAAAACCGTTTGTATAGCACCTCGCTGTACCAGTGATGCCTTGAACTTTGTTCATGCCCATGGAAACTTTGTGAATCTTGATTTACAGAATCTTTTCAACAAAAATAAGTATCCCCTTGTACAAATCCATTGTATTATAAAAATAATGTGCCAAGATTTGCCTTTAGGATGATTAGATTGCTTGTTGGTATGTGCGGTGCAAAAAACAGAAACTTTGGCTGTAGTGCGTGATTTTACAATTTTTACTGGAAAGTCAAAAGTTTCTGAAACTTTTTGCACAGTATTTTTATACAATTTTTTTATTTTTTCCTAATGTTTTAGAATATTTGGGTAACATATGTATGGTGAAAGTTCAGATTACTCCAGACTGTCCTGTTTAAGACAGATTCTGTTTTTGATGCATTGTTTTGCTTGTTTTGATGATACTATCGATTCTATCGGTGGTATGAGCCATGGAAAAGTTATAATACAGTATATACAATGCAAAAACAAAACATGAATTGGTTTGCAACAGTACTTAAAGTAGTAATTTGCTTTATTATACTAACGGATCTCACCTGTCTTCTGTTAAGTTTTGTGTGGATGAAGTGTTCAAAGATCGAGGAGGTCTCGATATGAGGAGAAGGAGGAGAGGCAAGAGTTCAAGCTTGGGGATTCCCAAGGCACCCCAAGTAAAATATTCAAGGAGACTCAAGCGTCTAAGATTGGGGATGCCCCGGAAGGCATCGCATCTTTCTTCAACAATTATCGGTATGTTTTCGTCTTCGTTTCGTTCATGTGATATGTGTAAATCTTGGAGCATCTTTTGTGTTTAGTTTTCACTTTTCTTTTATGCACCATGCTGGTATGATATAATCCATGGTTGATTTATAGAATGCTCATTGCACTTCACTTATATCTTTTGAGTATGGCTTTATAGAATGCTTCATGTGCTTCACTTATATTATTTGAAGTTTGGATTGCCTGTTTCTCTTCACATGGAAAACCGTTATTTGTAGAATGCTCTCTTGCTTCACTTATATTTATTAGAGCATGATATTTTGTGGAAAGAATTAAACTCTCTTGCTTCACTTATACCTATTTAGAGAGTCAACAGGAATTGGTCATTTGCATGGTTAGTCATAAAATCCTACATAAAACTTATGGATCACTGAAAATGATATGTTTGATTCCTTGCAATAGTTTTGCGATATAGAGATGATAATATGTCGGAGCTACTAGTAAACGGTTGTGGTTAGTAGGAATATTGGTGTTAAGGTTTGTGATTCCCGAAGCATGCACGTATAGTCTCTCGTTATGCTATGAAGTTGGAGCATGATTTATTATTGGTTGTCTTCCTTATGAGTGGCGGTCGGGGACGAGCGATGGTCTTTTCCTACCAATCTATCCCCCTAGGGGCATGCATAGTAGTACTCTGCTTCAAGGGCTAATAAACTTTTGCAATAAGTATATGAGTTCTTTATGACTAATGTGAGTCCATGGATTATATGCACTCTTACCTTTCCGCAATTTGCTAGCCTCTACGGTACCGTGCATTTCCCTTTCTCACCTCGAGAGTCGATGCAAACTTCGCAGGTGCATCCAAACCCTGTGATATGATACACTCTATCACACATAAGCCTTATTATATCTTCCTCAAAACAGCCACCATATCTACCTATTATGGCCTTTCCATAGCCATTCCGAGATATATTGCCATGCAACTTCCACCGCTTCCATTTTGATGACTTGAGCATTCATTGTCATATTGCTTTGCATGATCGTAAGATAGCTAGCATGATATTTCCATGGCTTGTCCATTTTTTGATATTGTTGTTACACTAGATCATTGCACATCCTGGTAGGGATGGCAATTTTGCCCATGGGTATGGGTACCCGCAGGTACCCTACCCAAAACCAATGGGCATGGGCAAGACTTTGAGAGATTTTGTACCCACGGGTAATGGGTATACATACCCGCAAAATGTATGGGTAGGGCATGGGTATGAAATTACGCCCATGTGTAACCCAATGGATACCCACAAATAGTTAAGAAATGAAAATAACTCCTATAACATGTGGGGTCAATATCCAACTCCTATGGCCCAAACCTAAATTGTGTATTCCCTAAACTGGCCATATCTCATAGGCCCATAGGCACTTACCAGCCACTCCTCCTACGTCCTATGTGTCTCGTCAAAATAATGAAATCTTTAGTTATCTTCACCGGACTCCTATCCATACCTCGATCCAACAATCCCCGAGTCCTACCACCGCCTCTCACTGTACTGGGCTTCCACCAACTGTTGCTCATACTCACTTGATTCTTCCAAGAGGCCACCCACCGGAGGAGGATGTGTCGGTGCTATACTGCTTGCCCATCATCATTTAAATTTTAGACTTATTTCCCTACTTTTTAAAATTTTAAATGCTATACATTGTACCCATTGGATACCCATTGGGTATAGGATACCCGATGGGTATGGGCATGGGTATCAATTTATGCCCATGGGTATTGAAATGGGTGGGTATAGAAGGTTTCTATGGGTATGGGTTTGGGCAGAAGGAGGTTGTACCCGCCCATACCCTACCCATTGCCATCCCTACATCCTGGTACTGCCAGAGGCATTCATATAGAGTCATACTTTGTTCTAGGTATCGAGTTGTAATTTTTATTTCTTTTGAGTTGTAAGTAAATAGAAGTGTGATGACCATCATTATTCATTATTAGAGCATTGCCCCAGCGAGGAAAGGATGATGGAGACTATGATTCCACCACAATTCGGGATGAGACTCCGAACAATGAGAGAAAAAAGAGAAAAAAAGAAAAAAAAGAAAAAGAAAAAAAAGGGAAAAGAAAAGGAAAAAAAGACAAAGAGAGAAGGGGCATGCTAATTCCACACTTGTGCTTCAAAGTAGCACCATGTTTTTCATATATAAAGTCTCCTATGTTGTCACTTTCATATACTAGTGGGAATTTTTCATTATAGAGTTAGATGCACACCCACTTAGTTTTCATGTTGAGCTTTCATACACTTATAGTTCTTAGTGCATCCGTTGCATGGCAATCCCTACTCCTCGCATTGATATCAATTGATGGGCATCTCCATAGCTCGTTGGTTAGCCGTGTCGATGTCAGACTTTCTTACCTTTTTGTCTTCTTTATATTTACCCCTATCATCATACTCTATTCCACCCATAGTGCTATATCCATGGCTTGCGCTCATGTATTGTGTGAGGGTTGAAAAAGCTGAAGCGCGTTAAAAAGTATGAACCAATTGCTCGGCTTATCATCGGGGTTGTGCATGATAAATACTTTGTGTTAAGAAGACAGAGCATGACAAGACTATATGATTTTGTACGGATAGCTTTCTTTAGCGTTGATATTTTGAAAGACATGATGGTTTGTTGGGATGCCTAAGTATTGATGTCTTTATGTCAAATTATAGACTATTGCTTTGAATCACTCGTGTCTTAATATTCATGCCATGATTAGACATATGATCAAGATTATGCTAGGTAGCATTCCACATCAAAAATTATCCTTTTTTTATCATTTACCTACTCGAGGACGAGCAGGAATTAAGCTTGGGGATGCTGATACGTCTCCGTCGTATCTATAATTTTTTATTGTTCCATGACAATATTATACAACTTTTACATACTTTTGGCAACATTTTATATGATTTATTGGACTAACCTATTGATCCAGTGCCCAGTGCCAATTCCTATTTTTTTTCATGTTTTTTGCTTCGCAGAATATCCATATCAAATGAAGTCCAAATAAAATAAAATTTTACGGAGAATTATTTTGGAATAGATGTGATTTTTGGGAGGTGGAATCAATGCAAACGGGGGCCCACAGCCACCACAAGACACTTGGGCGCGCCAGGCAGCCCAGGCGCGTGGTGATGGGTTGTGCCCTCCTCGTAAGTCGGTTGGAGCTCTACTTCGGGCGCAAGGAAGCTTATATCCAGAAAAAATCGTGTTAAAATCTCAGCACAATCGGAGTTACGGATCTCCGGGAATATAAGAAACGGTTTTCAGCCAGAAAACAGGAACGCTAAACAGAAGAGAACAGAGAGGGAGACAATCTTGGAGGGGCTCCTGCCCCTCCGCCGCCATGGAGGCCATGGACCAGTGGGGGAACTCTCCTCCCATCTAGGGGGGAGGCCAAGGAAGAAGAAGAAGGAGGGGGGCTCTCTCCCCCTCTCTCCCGGTGGCGCCGGAGTGATGCCGGGGCTAGGATCGTGACGACGATCTACATCAACAATGTTGCTACCGTCAACACCAAATGTCTCCCCCTTTATGCAGCGGTGTAACACCTCTTCTCCCCGCTGTAATCTCTACTTAAACATGGTGCTCAATGCTATATATTATTTCCCAATGATATGTGGTTATCCTATGATGTCTGATTAGATCCATTTTGTCCTATGGGTTGATAGATGATCATGATTGGTTTGAGTTGTATATTCTGTTTTGGTGCTGTCCTATGGTGCCCTCCATGTCGCGCAAATGTGGGGGATCCCTGCTGTAGGGTGTTGCAATACGTTAATGGGTCGCTTATGGTGGGTGGCGTGAGTGACAGAAGCACATACCCGAGTGTAGGGGTCATTGTGTATGGGATAAAGAGGAGTTGATACTTAATGCTATGGTTGGGTTTTACGACCTTAATAATCTTTAGTAGTTGCGGATGCTTGCTAGAGTTCCAATCATAAGTGCATATGATCCAAGTAGAGTAAGTATGTTAGCTCATGCCTCTCCCTCATATAAAATTGCAACAATGATCACCGGTTTAGTTATCGGTCACCTAGGGACAAATGACTTTCTTGAGTGACAAAAGCTATCTACTTTTATTATCTTGCATTTTATTCCTAGTTTTATTCTCTCAAAGTAGTCGTAGTTTTATTCTTGCAAAATAGTTTTATACTTGTTCTAGGTAAAGCAAACGTAAAGTGTGCGTAGAGTTGTATCGGTGGTCGATAGAACTTGAGGGAATATTTGTTCTACCTTTAGCTCCTCGTTGGGTTCGACACTCTTATTTATCGAAAAAGGCTACAAACGATCCCCTATACTTGTGGGTTATCAAGATGTTCCATTTATTTTTTATGATGATTGTGTAGAAGCCTTTGAAACACTTAAGAAAGCCTTAACTTCTGCACCTATCGTTCAACCACCTGATTGGAACTTGCCTTTTGAAATTATGTGTGATGGTAGTGATTATGCTATTGATGCTGTTCCAGGACAAAGAGTTGATTAGAAATTAAATGTTATCCATTATGCTAGTAAAACTCTACACAGTGCTCAAAGAAATTATGCTACTACTAAGAAAGAATTTCTAGCAGTTGTGTTTGCTTGGCATAAATTCAGACCTTATATAGTCGATTCTAAAGTGATTGTTCACACCGATCATGCTGCTATTAAATAACTCATTAGGTGGGTTCTTCTGCTACAAGAATTTGACTTGCATATTACTGATAGGAAGGGGGCTGAGAATCCCGTAGCTGATAGCTTGTCTAGGTTAGAAAATATCCTTGATGACCCACTACCTATTGATGATAGCTTCCCCGATGAACAACTAGCTGTCATACGCTTCTCATAATACTCCTTGGTATGCAGACTATGCTAATTATATTGTTGCTAAATTTATACCACCTAGTTTCACTTACCAACAAAAGAAAAAAAATTCTTCTTTGACTTAAAACATTACTTTTGGGATGACCCACATCTTTATAAAGAAGGAGTAGATGGTATTATTAGGCGTTGTATACCTGAGCATGAACATGAACAAATCCTACAGAAATATGTCACTCCGAAGCCTACGAAGGACACCATGCGGGAGATAGAACTGCACATAAGGTACTACAGTCTGGTTTTTATTGGCCTACTCTTTTCAACGATGCTCGTAAGTTTTTTTATCTTGTGATGAATGTCAAAGAATAGGTAATATTGGTTGACGTCAGGAAATGCTTATGAATTATTTACTTGTTATTGAACCATTTGATGTTTGGGGCTTTGGTTATATGGGACCTTTTCCTTCCTCTAATGTGTATACACATATTTTGGTTGTTGTTGATTATGTCAGTAAGTGGGTAGAAGCTATTCCAACTAGCAGTGCTGATCATAACACCTCCATTAAAATGCTTAAAGAAGTTATTTTCCCGAGGTTTGGGTCCCTAAATATTTAATGACTGATGGTGGTTCACATTTTATTCATGGTGCTTTCTGTAAATTGCTTGCTAAATATGATGTCAACCATAGAATTGCATCCCCTTATCACCCTCAATCTAGTGGACAAGTTGAACTTAGCAATAGAGAAATGAAATTAATATTGCAAAACACTGTCAACAAATCTAGGAAAAATTGGTCTAAGAAACTTGATGATGCACTATGGGCCTATAGAACAGCTTATAAAAATCCTATGGGTATGTCTCCATATAAAATGGTATACGGAAAAGCTTGTCATTTGCCTCTTGAGTTAGAACATAAAGTATATTAGACAATTAAAGAACTCAACTATGACTTCAAACTTGCCGGTGAAAAGAGGTTATTTGATATTAGCTCATTAGATGAATGGAGAACCCAAGCCCATGAAAATGTCAAATTGTTCAAAGAAAAAGTTAAAAGATGGCATGGCAAAAGAATCCAAAAGCGGGAATTCAAAGTGGGTGAGTATGTTATATTGTACAATTCTCATTTTAGATTTTTTGCAGGAAAACTTCTCTCCAAGTGGGAAGGGCCATATATCATTGAAGAAGTTTATCGCTCTGGGGCTATTAAGTTCAATAATGCCGAAGGCACTAATCCGAAGGTGGTCAATGGACAAAGAATTAAGCACTATATCTCAGGTACACCTATTAATGTTGAAACTAACATTGTTCAAACCATGACACCGGAGGAATACATAAAAGAGACCTTCCAGAACACTCTAGAACCCTGAAAAGGAAGAGGTACGTGATACGGTAAGTAAATCGACTCCAAAAATTCCGCAAAAATATTTTCCATCAGTTTTGGAATATTAGAAAAAATAAAAATAAGAAACACCCGAGAAGGCAACCCAGGTGCCCACGAAGCACCAGGGCGCGCCTGCCCCACCTGGCGCGCCCTGGTGGGTAGTGGGCCCCTCGGGAACCTTCCCGACTCCATTTTCCTATGGTATAGTTGTTTCCCAAGATAAAAAGTCTTTATATATACCCCCGGATGATTTGACCACCGCATCGCGGAAAATATCCTCTGTTCTTGTTTCGTATTGTTTTCTGTTAGATCTAGATCGCCATGGTTTTGCCAAGCTCTTCCAAGGACAAGTTCTATGAGAAGGTCATCAACCCCTACCTACCGAAGGTGATGAAGCACTCTAAAGCCATTGAGATGCGTCAGGGGGTGCTCCACATCTGGGATGTTCAAGGTCCCATGAAGACGGGAAGCGTGGAGGCCAGGCTCGAGGCGGTGGAACAGGAGATCTTCAAGTGCCAAGGGATGGTGGAGTGTGGGTTTAGTGCCAACTACTCCATGATCACAAATTTCACCCGTGATCACAAGGTGGATGGCCAATCCATGAAGGATATCTTTTTCAACTTCAACGAGCAAATCAATTATCTCCAAGGCCAAATCTATGATCTCCAAAATCAAAATTTTGAGTATGAAGCAAGATTCAAAGGTATGAGTTTAGCTGCAAGTTTCAGGACTCCGGAGACTCGTTCATCTTTTTATGATGGTGAACCTATGCCATGGAAGCCGGAGGACAAGCCTACTACTTCATCATCACCATGATCACCAAAGAAGGAGACTTGAGTACACGGGTATGGGCACTCCCCTTGGCTTGTGCCAAGCTTGGGGGAGGCGCCCCGATATCGTATCACCATCACTTTTATTATCTTTACCTATCTTAGTTAGATCCTTAGTTATTTCGTGATTTAGTTGAATAAAAGTTTTGTATGATCTATTTTTGAGTGCTAGTTTCGTGATCTATCCATCTATGCAATCGAGTTGAGAGTTATATAATAAAGTTTAGTTTGAGTTTTTGCTTCTTTATCTTTTATGTTTCAATCAAAATAAAGAAAATAATGAAAAAGATCATATGCTAATCTTATGGAAACTAATGACATTACATAAGGAAAAGTATAAGTGGTAAAATTTATTGAAAGTTGACAAACATAGCATTGGTCAATGATCAATTCATGAAAGAATTAATAAGGGAAGAGAAGATTCGCATGCAAATATACTATCTTGGACATCTTTTATGATTGTGAGCCCCCATTAAGTATTTTATGTCAAATTGTTGATGTTGGACAAGGAAGAGAATGTAATGATTTATGTTTGTTCATATTCACATAGAAGTTACATTGTCATAGATCCTCCAACAAGTGGTGCTTGCCCAATATCTTTGCTAGCCAAAAATCCGCACCAAGTAGAGATGTGTGCATCTAAAAACCTTAAACCCACTTTCATGTTATGAGAGTCCACTATACCTACCTATGGATTGAATAAGATCCTTCAAGTAAGTTGTCATTGGTGCATAAGGCAATAAAAATTGCTTCTAAATATGTTTGATATTTTATTGTAAAGGAAAATAAGTGTTGTACAAACTTGTGATGGCAAAGTAATAAAAGCGACGGACTGCATAATAAAGGTTGCTATCATAAGGGGCAATATAACATGATGTTCTTTTGTATTAAGAGATTGTGCATCCAAAACCAAAAAGCGCATGACAACCTCTGCTTCTTTCTATGAAGGGCCTATCTTTTACTTTTATGTATGTACTTTTTACGCAAGAGTCAAAAGTTTTCTCCTCTATTCCATTTTATTTTTCTATTTTGCAAGCATCTTGTGGTGGGGAAAGATCTAGGCACATATATCTAGTTGGATATGGGTGATCATGAGTTATTATTGTTGACATCACTCTTGAGGTGAATAAGTTGGGAGGCGAAGCTATAAGCCCCTATCTTTCTATGTGTCCGGCTGAAACTTTTTGCTCCATATATATGTTGTGAGTGTTAGCAATCATAGAAGACTAAATGATGGTTGAGTATGTGGAATTGCTAAAAAGCTCCAACATGAGACCCTTCCTGAAAATATGATGAATGGCAATTGCATTGTTGACTGAGAACATAGTTCGCTAGTTTTCAAGAAAGTTTATTCCTTATACTTCGATGTTGTGATGAATTGTTAATTGCTCATGAGAAGTTTTATGATAAAATTTAGTGATGTTATAATAATGACCATGATGCTACTATGTCCGTATTTTGTTTTATCGAGACCTCTCTCTCTAAACATGTGGACATGATTCTCGATATCGGCTTTCGCTTGAGGACAAGCGAGGTCTAAGCTTCGGGGAGTTGATACGTCCATTTTGTATCATGTTTTCCTACTGTTATTTATATTGTTTTCATTCAATATAACACTTTGTGGAGTAATTCTAATGCCTTTTCTCTCATAATATGCAAGGTTTACACAAAGAGGGAGAATACTGGCAGCTGGAATTCTGGGCCTGAAAAAGCTACGTCAGAGATACCTATCCTGCACATCTCCAAATGAGCTGAAATTTTATGGAGATTTATTTTGGAATATATAAAAAATATTGGAGAAAATAAATACCAGAGGGGGCCACCTAGGTGCCCACTAGGCACCAGGGCGCGCCTACCCCCCTGGCGCGCCCTGGTGGGTAGTGGGCCCCCTGGCTAGCGTCCGGTGCCCATCTTCTGGTATATAAGGTCATTTGCCCTAGAAAAAATAAAGAGAAGACTTTCGGGATAGAGCGCCGCCGTCTCGAGGCGGAACTTGGGCAGGAGCACTTTTGCTCTCCGGCGGAGCGATTCAGCGGGGGATACTTCCCTCCGGGAGGGGGAAATTGCTACTTCTTGAGCTTGCATTGATTTTTCCCTTGAAGAGGGAAGGATGATGCAGCAAAGTAGAGATAAGTATTTCCCTCAGTTAAGAATCAAGGTATCAATCCAGTAGGAGGCACAAGCAAGTTTTTAATCTATGCACCTGCACAAACTAACAAACAATTGCACACAATGCGAAAAAGGGGTTGTCAATCCCTTCACGGTCACAAACAAGAGTGAGATCTAATAGAAATGGGTATAAAAGATAAATAAAAGAGCAAACTAAAATAAATATAAACAAATTGCAGCAAGGTATTTTTTGGTTTTTTTGGTTTATAGATCTGAAAATATATGGTGGAAAATAGACCCGGGGGCCATAGGTTTCACTAGAGGCTTCTCTCTTGAAAGAAAACATACGGTGGTTAAACAAATTACTATTGAGCAACTGATAGAAAAGCGCATAGTTATGACGATATCTAAGGCAATGATCATGAATATAGGCATCATGTCCATGACAAATAGACCGAAATGATTCTGCATCTACTACTATTACTCCACACAATGACCGACTCCTGCATGTAGAGTATTAAGTTCATAAGAAGAGAGCAACGCTTTAAGTAAGATGACATGATGTAGAGGGATAAACTCAAGCAATATGACATAAACCCCATCTTTTTAACCTTGATGGCAACAATACAATACGTGCCTCGCTACCCCTTATGTCACTGGGTGAGGACACCGCAAGATTGACCCCAAAACTAAGCACCTGTCCTATTGCAAGACAAACCAATCTAGTTGGACGTACCAAACTGATAGTTCGAAGAGAAATACAAAGATATCTTAATCATGCAGAAAAGAGTTCAGAGAAGACTCAAATAATATTCATAGATAATCTGATCATAAATCCACAATTCATTGGATCTCAATAAACACACCACAAGAGAAGATTACATCAGATAGAACTCCAAGAACATCGAGGAGAACATGGTATTGAAGATCAAAGAGAGAGAAGAAGCCATCTAGCTACTAGCTATGGACCCGTAGGTCTGTGGTAAACTACTCAAGCATCATCGGAAGGGCAACAAGGTTGATGTAGAGGCCCTCCGTGATCGAATCCCCCTTCGGCAGGGTGCCGGAAAAGGCCCCAAGATGGGATCTCATGAGAACAGAGGCTTGCGGCGGCGGAAAAGTATTTTTGTGGACGCTTATGATGTTTCGGGAATATTTCTGAATTTATAGAGGTGGAATTAGGGTTGGAGGACACCCGAGGGGCCCACAAGCTCTTAGAGCACCCCCCTGGGGCGCGCCCTAGAGGCTTGTGGCCTCCTCGGGACTCTTCTGGCCCTCTCTCCAAGTCATGTAGGTGTCTTCTGGTCCAAGGAAAATCATCATAAAGTTTTATTCCGTTTGGACTCCGTTTGATATTCCTTTTCTGTAAAAGTCAAAAACAAGGAAAAAACAGAAACTGGCACTGGGCTCTAGGTTAATAGGTTAGTCCCAAAAATAATATAAAATAGCATATTAATGCATATAAAACATCCAAAACAGATAATATAATAGCATGGAACTATCAAAAATTATAGATACGTTGGAGACGTATCAAGCATCCCCAAGCTTAATTCCTCCTCGTCCTCTAGTAGGTAAATGATAAAAACAGAATTTTTGATGTGGAATGCTACCTAACATATTTATCAATGCAATCTTCTTTACTATGGCAAGAATGTTCAGATCCATAAGATTCAAAACAAAAGTTTAATATTGACATAAAAACAATAATACTTCAAGCATACTAATGAAGCAATCATGTCTTCTCATAATAACATGGCCAATGAAAGTTATCCCTACAAAATCATATAGTCTGGCTATGCTCCATCTTCATCACATAAAGTATTTCATCATGCACAACCCCGATGACAAGCCAAGCAATTGTTTCATACTTTTAATGTTCTCAAACCTTTTCAACTTTCACGCAATACATGAGCATGAGCCATGGATATAGCACTATAGGTGGAATAGAATATGGTGGTTGTGGAGAAGACAAAAAGAAGGAGAAAGTCTCACATCAACTAGGCAAATTAATGGGCTATGGAGATGCCCATCAATTGATATCGATGCAAGTGTGTAGGGATTGTCATGCAACGGATGCACTAGAGCTATAAGTGTATGAAAGCTCAAAAAGAAACACAAGTGTGGAAAAAGGATAGTAACATTGTCCCTTCTCTCATTTTTTTTCCTTTTTTGTTGTTTGGGCTTCTTTGGGCTTCTTTGGCCTCTTTTATTTTTTATAAAGTCCAAAGACTCATCGGGAATCATAGCTTCCATCATCCTTTCCTCACATGAGACAATGCTCTAATAATGATGATCATCACACTTTTATTTACTTACAACTCGATACTAGACCAAAATATGACTCTATATAAATGCCTCCGGTGGTGTACCAGGATGTGCAATGATCAAGGGTGACATGTCTAAAAAATATGAACAGTGGCCAAGCCACAAATACTATGCCAACTACGTGATCATGCAAAGGAATATGGCAATGATGGTGCGTGTCATAATAAAATGGAACGGTGGAAGTTGCATGGCAATATATCTCGGAATGGCTATGGAAATGCCATAATAGGTACGTATGGTGGCTGTTTTGAGGAAGGGTATATGGTGGGTTTAATGCACTGGCGAAAGTTGTGTGGTACTAGAGAGGCTAGCAATGGTGGAAGGGTGAGAGTGCGTATAATCCATGGACTCAACATTAGTCATAAAGAAGTCACATACTTATTGCAAAAATTTATTAGCCATCAAAACAAAGTACTACATGCATGCTCCTAGGGGGATAGATTGGTAGGAAAAGACCATCGCTCGTCCTCGACCGCCACTCATAAGGAAGACAATCAAAAAATAAATCATGCCCCGACTTCATCACATAACGGTTCACCATATGTGCATGCTACGGGAATCAAAAACTTCAACACAAGTATTTCTATCAATCCACAATTACTTACTAGCATGACTCTAATATCACCATCTTTATATCTCAAAACAAATGAAAGGAATCAAACTTCTCATATATTCAATGCTCTTTATACGAAAGTTTTTATTATATCCCTCTTGGATGCCCATCATATTAGGACTAACCTAAGAAAATTACCATGCTATTTAAGACTCTCAAAATAATATAAGTGAAGCATGAGATTTCAACAATTTCTATAAAATAAAGCCACCGCCGTGCTCCAAAAAGATATAAGTGAAGTACTAGAGCAAACTGCCTAGCTCAAAGGATATAAGTGAAGCACATAGAGTATTCTAATAAATTCATGACTAAAGCGTGTGCCTATCAAAAGGTGTGTACAGCAAGGATGATTGTGGCAAACTAAAAAGCAAAGACTCATATCATACAAGATGCTCCAAGAAAAACACATATCATGTGGTGAATAAAAATATGGCCTCAAGTAAATTTACCAATGGATTGAAGACGAAAGAGTGGATGCCATCCGGGGCATCCCCAAGCTTAGATGCTTGGTTGTCCTTGAATATTACCTTGGGGTGACTTGGCATCCCCAAGCTTAGGCTCTTGCCACTCCTTATTCCATAGTCCATCAAATCTTTACCCAAAACTTGAAAACTTCACAACACAAAACTCAACAGAAAACTCATGAGATCTGTTAGTATAAGAAAATAAATCACCACTTTTTGGTACTGTTGTGAACTCATTATTTATTTATATTGGTGTAATATCTACTGTATTCCAACTTCTCCATGGTTCATACCCCCCGATACTACCCACAGATTCATCAAAATAAGCAAACAACACATAGAAAACAGAAGATCTAAATTGTTCTAATACTTCTATAACTCCAAAAATCTAAAAAATTGGGAAACAGAGTCAATTCATAAATAAATCTTGTGTAAAAAAATCAGATTTTTTCCACTCTCCAGTGAATTTTAAAAATTCTGTTACTGGATGCAAAAGTTTCTGTTTTTCAGCAAAACCAAATCAACGATATACCAAAGCATCCCAAAGGTCTTGCTTGGCTCAAACACTAATTGAAACACCAAAATACAATTACTACAGAGGTAATAATGTGTATTCTCACAAAAATAGAAAAGTAAAATATTGGTTTGTCTCCCAACAAGCGCTTTTCTTTAAAGCCTTTTAGCTAGGCGTTGATAATTTTAATGATGCTCACATGAAAGACAAAAAATTGAAGCACAAAGAGAGCATCATATAGCATGTGAAAAACAAGTTTAAGTCTAACATACTTCCTATGCATAGGCATTTTATAGGGAAAAGATTTATCAAGACAAGCAAAGACTAGCATATGCAAGGAAGAAGAAACAAACAATAGCAATCTCAACATAACGAGAGGTAATTTAGTAACATGAACGAGAGGTAATTTAGTAACATGAAAATTTCTACAACCATATTTTCCTCTCTCATAATAATTACATGCAGGATCATAATCAAATTCAACAATATAACTATAACATAAAATATACTCTTCATGATCCACATGCATGCAAAGTTGACACTCTTCCAAAATAGTGGGATTAACATAGAATAAAGTCATTACTTCTCCAAGCCCACTTTTATCAAAAAATTCATAAGATTGATCAAAATCCAAAGTAGTGGGGTCATTATTACCTAGAGTTGACACTCTTCCAAACCCACTTTCAATATTATTGCAAACTTATTTGTCATGAGGCTTAAATAAATTTTCAAGATCATAAGAAGAATCACCCCAATCATGATCATTGCAATAAGTAGTGGACATATCAAAATTAGCTTCCCCAAGCTTAGGGTTTTGCATATTATTAACACAATTGACATTAATAGAATTTATAATAACATCATGGCAATCATGCTTTTCATTCAAGGAGCTATCGTGAATCACTTCATAAATTTCATCACAAATTTTAGATTCACGAATTTCAAGCAAAACTTCATAAAGATAATCTAGTGCACTCAACTCACTAGCAATTGGTTCATCATAGTTGGATCTTTTAAAGAGATTAGCAAGTGGATGAGGATCCATAAACTTTTTGTTTTTGATTTCCAATAAACACACAATTATGCCAACAGAAAAAGCAAACAAACCAAATAAGACACAAAGGCAAACGAAAAGACGAACGGAAAGAAGACGAATAAAAAGGCAAATATTTTTGTGTTTTTCTGAAAACATTTTAGAAGTGGGGGAGAGGAAAACGATGAGAGGTTATGATAGCTACTTGGTAGGCTTGATGTAGAACCTCCCCGGCAACGGCGCCAGAAATTCTTCCTGCTACTTCTTGAGCTTGCGTTGATTTTTCCCTTGAAGAGGAAAGGGTGATGCAGCAAAGTAGAGATAAGTATTTCCCTCAGGTAAGAACCAAGGTATCAATCCAGTAGGAGGCACAAGCAAGTCTCCAATCTATGCACCTGCACAAACTAACAAACACTTGCACACAACGTGAAAAAGGGGTTGTTAATCCCTTCACGGTCACGAACAAGAGTGGGATCTAATAGAGATGGGTATAAAAGATAAATAAAAGAGCAAACTAAAATAAATATACATAAATTGTAGCAAGGTATTTTTGGGTTGTTTGGTTTATACATCTGAAAATATATGATGGAAAATAGACCCGGGGGCCATAGGTTTCACTAGAGGCTTCTCTCTTGAAAGAAAACATACGGTGGGTAAACAAATTACTGTTGAGCAATTGATAGAAAAGCACATAGTTATGATGATATCTAAGGCAATGATAATGAATATAGGCATCACGTCCGTGACAAATAGACCAAAACGATTCTGCATCTACTACTATTACTCCACACATCGACCGACTCCTGCCTGCATCCAGAGTATTAAGTTCATAAGAACAGAGCAACGCTTTAAGTAAGATGACATGATGTAGAGGGATAAACTCAAGCAATATGACATAAACCCCATCTTTTTATCCTTGATGGCAAAAATACAATACGTTCCTTGCTACCCCTTCTGTCACTGGGTGAGGACAACCTCTCCCATTGCAAGAAAAACCAATCTTGTTGGCCAAACCAAACCGATAGTTCGAAGAGAAATACAAAGATATCTTAATCATGCATAAAAGAGTTCAAAGAAGACTCAAATAATATTCATAGATAATCTGATCATAAATCCACAATTCATTGGATCTCAACAAACACACCGCAAAAGAAGATTACATCGGATAGAACTCCAAGAACATCGAGGAGAACATGGTATTGAAGATCAAAGAAAGAGAAGAAGCCATCTAGCTACTAGCTATGGACCCGTAGGTTTGTGGTAAACTACTCACGCATCATCGGAAGGGCAGCAAGGTTGATATAGAGGCCCTCCGTGATCAAATCCCCCCCGGTAGGGTGCCGGAAAAGGCCCCAAGATGGGGTCTCACGGGAACAGAGGCTTGCGGCGGCGGAAAAGTATTTTTGTGGACGCTTCTGATGTTTGGGGAATATTTCTGAATTTATAGAGGTGGAATTATGGTTGTAGGACACCAGAGGGGCCCACAAGCCCTCAGGGAGCCCCCCTGGGGCGCACCCTAGAGGCTTGTGGCCTCCTCGAGACTCTTATTGCCCTCTCTCCAAGTCAGGTAGGTGTCTTCTGGTCCAAGAAAAATCATCATAAAGGTTTATTCCGTTTGGACTCCGTTTAATATTTTTCTGTAAAAGTCAAAAATAAGGAAAAAAACAGAAACTAGCACTAGGCTCTAGGTTAATAGGTTAGTCCCAAAAATAATATAAAATAGCATATTAATGCTTATAAAACATCCAAAACAGATAATATAATAGCATGGAACTATAAAAAATTATAGATATGTTGGAGATGTATCAGAAATCGAAGCCATCATCATCACCAACAACCCTCTCATCGTGGGAGGGCCAATCTTCATCAACATCTTCAACAACACCATTTCATCTCAAAACCCTAGTTCATCTCTTGTGTTCAATCTTTGTATCAAAACCTCATATTGGTACATGTGGGTGACTAGTAGTGTTGATTACATCTCGTAGTTGATGTTAGATGGTTTATTTGGTGGAAGATTATATGTTCAGATATATTATGCAATTCAATACCCCTGTGATCTGGAGCATGAATGTGTTTTATGAGTAGTTACTTTTGTTCTTGAGGACATGGGAGAAGTCTTGTCATAAGTAATCATGTGAATTTGGTATTCATTCGATATTTTGATGATATGTATGTTGTGATTCCCTTAGTGGTGTTATGTGAACGTCGACTACATGACACTTCACCATCTTTGGGCCTAAGGGAATGCATTGTGGAGTAATTATTAGATTATGGGTTTCTAGAGTGACAAAAGCTTAAACCCTAGTTTATGCGCTATTCTGTAAGGGGCTGATTTGGATCTATAAGTTAATGCTATGGTTATATTTTATCTTAATTCTTCTTTCGTAGTTGCGGATGCTTGCGAGAGGGGTTAATCATAAGTGGGAGGCTTGTTCAAGTAAGAACAGAATCCAAGCACCGGTCCAAACACATATCATATTATCAAAGTAGCGAACGCAAATCAAACAAACATGATGAAAGTGACTAGATGAAATTCCCGTGTGTCCTCAAGAACGCTTTGCTTATTATAAGAGACCATTCCGGCCTGTCCAATGCTACAAAAAGGATTGGGCTACCTTGATGCACTTTTGTTATCCTTACTATTACTTGCTCGTTACAAATTATCTTGCTATCAAACTATCTGTTTCTGATAATTTCAGTGCTTGCAGAAAATACCTTGCTGAAAACCGCTTGTCATTTCCTTCTGCTCCTCGTTGGGTTTGACACTCTTACTTATCGAAAGGACTACGATTGATCCCCTATACTTGTGGGTCATCAGCAAGCATTATGTGTTGGGGAAAGATCTAGACATACATATCCACTCGGATGTAGGTGATCATGAGTTACTATTGTTGACATTACCCTTGAGGTAAATGGTTGGGAGGCTAAATTATAAGCCCCTATCTTTCTATATGTCTGATTGAGGCTTTGATCTCATAAGTATCGCGTGAGTGTTAGCAATTATGAAATACTAAATGATGGTTGAGTATGTGAACTTGCTAAATAAAATCTCTTGCATAGACTCTTTTTGACATTATGACAAATTACAATTGCATCAATGACTAAGATCATAGTTTGTTAGTCTTCAATGAAGTTTATGATTCATACTTTACTTTGTGAACGAATTATCACTTTAGCATGAGAAGTTATATGACAATATATTGCTATTCTAATGATGATCATGATGCCCTCATGTCCGTATTTTGTTTTATCGACACCTCTATCTCTAAACATGTGGTCATGATTATCGATTTTGACTTTCGCTTGAGGACAAGCGAGGTCTAAGCTTGGGGGAGTTGATACATCCATTTTGCATCATGTTTTTATATTGATATTTATTGAATTATGGATTGTTATTACATTTTATAATGCAATTCTTATGCCTTTTCTCTCTTATTTTGCAAGATTTACATGAAGAGGGAGAATGCCAGCAGCTGGAATTCTGGACCGGAAAGGAGCAAATCTTAGATACTTATTTTGCACAACTCCAAATGTCCTGAAACTTTACGGAGAATTGTTTTGGAATATATATATAAAATATTGGGCAAAGAAATTATAGAAGGGGACCCACCAGGTGGCCACAAGCCTGGGGGCGCGCCCTACCCCCCAGGGCGCGCCCCCCGAGCTTGTGGGCCCCCTGGCCAGCCTCCGGTGCCCATCTTCTGCTATATGAGGTGTTTTGACCTAGAAAAATAAGAAGAAGTCTTTCAGGACGAAGCGTCGCTGTCTCAAGGCGAAACCTGGGCAGAAGCAATCTAGGGCTCCGGCGGAGTGATTCTACCAGGGAAACTTCCCTCCGGGAGGGGGGGATTGAAGCCATCGTCATCACCAACAACCCTCTCATCATGGGAGGACCAATCTTCATCAACATCTTCACCAACACCATCTCATCTCAAACCCTAGTTCATCTCTTGTATTCAATCTTTGCCTCAAAACTTCAGATTGGTACCTGTGGGTTGCTAGTAGTGTTGATTACTCCTTGTAGTTGATGCTAGTTGGTTTATTTGGTGGAAGATCATACGTTCAGATCCTTAATGATATTCAATACCTCTCTGATCTTGAACATAAACATGCTTTGTGAGTAGTTACTTTTGTTCCTGAGGACATGGGAGAAGTCTTGTTATAAGTAATCATGTGAATTTGGTATTCGTTTGATATTTTGATGAGATGTATGTGTCTTTCTTCTAGTGGTGTTATGTGAACGTTGACTACATGACACTTCACCATGATTTGGGCCTAGAGGAAGGCATTGGGAAGTATCAAGTAGATGATGGGTTGCTAGAGTGACAGAAGCTTAAACCATAGTTTATGTGTTGCTTCGTAAGGTGCTGATTTGGATCCACATGTTTAATGCTATGGTTAGATTTATCTTAATTCTTCTTTCATAGTTGCGGATGCTTGTGAGAGGGGTTCATCATAAGTGGGAGGCTTTTCCAAGTAAGGACAGCACCCAAGCACCAGTCCACCCACATATAAAATTATCAAAGTAGCGAACGTGAATCATATGAGCATGATGAAAACTAACTTGATGATAATTCCCATGTGTCCTCGGGAGCGCTTTGCTTTATATAAGAGTTTGTCCAGGCTTGTCCTTTGCTATAAAAAGGATTGGGCCACCTTGCTGCACCTTAGTTACACTTGTTACTTGTTACCCGTTACAAATTACTTTACTACCAAACTATTTGTTACCGATAATTCTAGTGCTTGCAGAGAATACCTTGCTGAAAACCGCTTGGCATTTCCTTCTGCTCCTCGTTGGGTTTGATACTCTTACTTATCGAAAGGACTATGATTGATCCCCTATACTTGTGGGTCATCAGCGACCAGACCAACAATCTGAGGAGCACAGCCGACCGTCGGACATGGCCAGGCCGGAGCCGGGCGAGCGGGGAGTGAAACCGGATGAGCTCCGCTTAGAATAGGTTTCACGTTTCATGTAATAATATGGATTTGTGGTTTCTAATTTGAGGTATCCGGATGTGGAATACGTTTTTTGAGGGGTGACCGGTCACTATCCGCGGACGCGCCCGGGCGCGTCCGCGGGCGTTTGAGGGGTCGGATTTGCCAAGTTCGGCTGTAGATGCTCTTAGTCCAGCAAAAAATCATGGATGTACCTGTACTTGCTAACTTGCAGGCTTCTGAGATGAACAACGTCACCCGACCGGCTCACCATTTATTCCACTCGACTGATGGCGCGGCGACCAGATCGCAGCTCAGTTGTGATTCAGTCGGCCGATTCATCCTTTTACTCGGCCGGCTAACGAACAGGTTCACTCGGCCGGCTAACGAACAGGTTCACTTGGCCGGCTAACGAACAGGTTCACTCGGCCGGCTAACCCGGAGATGATTTTTGTACTCTAGACAACTAACGTACAGGTTACTTGGACTAATAAACATCCAGGAAACTGTAGCGAGAAAGACGACGCCTGGTTGGACACATCTCCGTTAACTTGCCGGCAAAGCCGACCCGCGCGTCGCCGTTTGATTGAGCACATCTTCATCAACTTGTCAGCTCAGCTGCCCCACGCATCACCGCTCGATTGAGCACATCTTCATCAAATTGCCAGCAAAGCCGTTCCACGCGTGGCCACTCGGTTAAATGATAACCCACAAGTATAGGGGATCGCAACAGTTTTCGAGGGTAGAGTATTCAACCCAAATTTATAGATTCGACACAAGGGGAGCCAAAGAATATTTGTAAGTATTAGCAGTTGAGTTGTTAATTCAACCACACCTGGAGATTAAATATCTGCAGCAAAGTGAGCAGTAGCACCATAATATGATAATTTTGATAGCAGTGGTAACAGTAGTAGTAACAGTAACAGTGATAGCAATGATTCTGTAGCAAGTGTAATAGTAGCAACGGCAGTAGTTAGCAAGAGCAATCTGTGGGAAATTCGTAGGCATTGGATCGGTGAATTCGTTGGATGATATTCATCATATAACAGTCATAACCTAGGGCGATACAAAACTAGCTCCAGTTCATAAATATAATGTAGGCATGTATTCCGTAAATAGTCATACGTGCTTATGGAAAAGAACTTGCATGACATCTTTTGTCCTACCCTCCCGTGGCAGCGGGGTCCATAAGGAAACTAAGGGATATTAAGGCCTCCTTTTAATAGAGAACCGGAACAAAGCATTAACACATAGTGAATACATGAACTCCTCAAACTACGGTCATCACCAGAAAGTATCCCAATTACTGTCACACTAGGGTTTACGGATCATAACACATAATAGGTGAATATGACTTGCAAGATCGGATCTAGAACATAGATATAATGGTGAAAACATAAATGGTTCAGATCTAAAATCATCGCACCCGGGCCCTAAGTGACAAGCATCAAGCATGGCAAAGTCATAACAACATCAATCTCAGAACATAGTGGATACTAGGGATCAAGCCCTAACAAAACTAACTCAATTACATGATGAATCTCATCCAACTCCTCACCGACAGTGAGCCTACGAAGGAATTACTCACTCCCGGTGGGGAGCATCATGGAATTGGTGATGAAGGAGGGTTGGTGATGACGAAGGCCGAAGATTCCCCTCTCTGGAGCCCTGAACAAGCTCTAGATCTGGCCTCCCGATGAAGAACAGGAGGTGGCGGCAGCTCCGTATCGTGAAACATGATGAAACTTCCTCTCCTATTTTTCTCTGAAAATAGGATTTTATAGCGTCGGAATTAGGGTATGTGGGGCCACGAGGTGGGCACAACCCACCAGGGCACGCCAGAGGGGGGCGCCCTGGTGTCTTTTGCCCAGCCAGGGCCCCCCTCGGTGGTTCTTGGCTCCAGTATTTTTATTTTATTGTAAAACAATTCTCCAAAAAAATTCGTTCCATTCCGAGAACTTATATTTCTGCACAAAAACAACACCATGGTAGTTCTGCTAAAAACAGCGTCACTCCGGGTTAGTTTCATTCAAATCATGCAAATTAGAGTCCAAAACAAGAGCAAAAGTGTTAGGAAAAGTAGATACGACAGAGACATATGAACTCCCCCAAGCTTAAACCTTTGCTTGTCCTCAAGCAATTCAGTTGACAAACTGAAAGTGAAAAAGAAAAACTTTTACGAACTCTTTTGTTCTTGTTTACATAAATAAGCTTAAGTAGAACCCAGGTTTTCAGCAAAGATTATGACTAACCATGTCAACAATAACTCTTAAAAATTATATTAACTCATATCAATAGCATAAGCAACTAACGAGCAATAATAAGATATTTCAAATGACAACCATGATACAATATGACAATAATGGTATCTTGCTAGCCCTTTCTGAGACCGCAAAACATAAATGCAGAGCACCTCCAAAGTTTAAGCAGTGACTAAACATTGTAATTTATGATAGAAAAGATCCAGTCATGATGCACCCAACATTAGCTATACACAATGCATGAGGATGACAATAGTGCTCTCAGGTCTGGTGCTTATTTGAGAAGGTGATGACTCAACATAAAATTAAATAGATAGTCCCTTCACAGAGGGAAGCAGGGATTTGCAGAGGTGCCAGAGCTCAAAGTTTTAAAAACAGAGATAAATATAATTTTGGGAGGTACACCCTTCCTGTCAACGTTACGACCAAGAGTTATCAATATCTTCCATGCTAAACACATTAGTGGCGGTTCCCAAGCGATAAAAAGTAAAGGTTTACTCCCCCTCCACCAACAAACACACTCCATGGCTAGCCGAATCCACAGGTACCGTCCATACCAACATCAGTCCTGGGGGAGTTTTGTTTAATTATTTGCAATTTTTGAATTCGGGACTGGGCATCCCTATTACCGCCCCTCTCGTGCAAGGACGAGTGAATAAACACTCATCATGAGAATAACCCACTTAGAATGGAAGATACTGACTGCCCCCTGCGCTCCATGAGCGGTCCAGGCACACAAAACAGATGTTCATTTGAAATTTTAGAGGTGGCACATGCAAATTTACTTGGAACAGCAGGGTAATACCGCATATAGTTAGATATGATGGACTCATCTGGAATAACTTGGGTTTAAGGATTTTGATGCACAAGCAATATTCCCGCTTAGTACAAGCGAAGGCTAGCAAATAGGTTGAGAAGCAGCCAGCTAGAGAGCGAAAACGGTCATGAACATGCGTTATGCATAATTAACATTGAATACTAGCATGAGTAGGATATGAACACCATGAACATAAATATCGTAGAGGCTATGTTGGTTTTGATTCAACTACATGCGTGAACATGTGCCAAGTCAAGCCACTTGAAACATTCAGAGGAGGATACCATACCATCATACTACATCACCGTCATTTTAATGCATGTTGACATCCAAGATAAATCATTATCCACTCCTAGCTACTTAAGCATGGCATGAGAAACTATAATGTCTAATTGTCATTGCAAACATGTTTGATCATAATATGCTGAATCATGGATACTAGGTTAAACATATTTACAAAAATAGAACAAGTTGAGTTCATACCCGTTTCTCTCTGCCACAGCCAGTTCATCAAATATTGTCATTATTGCATTTCACTTGCACGACCGAGTGATATGAAAATAATAATAGTGCAAGAGTGCCGTGAACTAAGCTGGAATCTGCAAACATTTTATTCAAAAGGAGAAGATAAGGTAATTTGGGCTCTTTGTTAGATCAACAGTAATGCATATGAGAACCACTCAACATTTTCATCGTGGTCTTCTCCTTGGTATGACTCAATAGAAAGATAAGAATTTTAGAGAAACACACTGAAATATTTTTGAAGTTTTTAATTTTTCTTGAAGAAAGCAAATTAAAGAAGGGAAAACAAAAACGAGAAAAACTATTTACACGGGAAAGCTCCCAACAAGCAAAAAGAAGAATCGGGAAATCTTTTGGGTTTTCTTTTTAATACTACAACTAATTAAACTAGAAAGAAAAACCAAAAAGAAACAAGAAATATTTTTGGGTTTTCTCAAAGTTTTTTTTTTCAAACACACAAGAAGAAAACGAGAAAATAAATCTAGCATGGATAATACAATGAAAAAGTGTGGACACCGACAACTGGAATGAAATGTGTGAACATGAATGTAATGTTGGTGGAAATACGTACTCCCCCAAGCTTAGGCTTTAGGCCTAGCTTAGTAGTCACCATTCGTTGTAGCCATCCGGTCCCATGTCGAAGTGCTGTGGTGGCGGCACCTAAGCGTCCCACTCCTGGAGCTCCTGCTCTACCGCTGCCTGGGCGTTCCGGTAGGCAATAATGTCCGCTAGCATGATCCTGTATCTGCCCCTGGCAATAGAATCAAACAAAGCAGGTGCAGGCAACGGAATAATATCATGGGAATCCACGCTAAAAACCAGGTTGTAACGGATATTATGAAGAGAGTCAGCATTATCAGTAAACCGGTGAGCCACCATTGCCTGGTGATCTAGATAAACTCGAGACAAAGGTTAACCATGTTGGCGTATCTGAACATTAAAGTGGCTCGCTAAGCAAGTAGCATAAATACCACCATGAATTTTGCCCTTGTTTCTGTTAAGGTGCAGACGACGTGCAATAATAGCCCCTAGGCTATAAGTGTGATCATTGTGTAGTGCACGGCATAAAATGGCGAAGTCAGGAGCACTGAGTGCACCGACCTTCTCTCTAGCAATTAAACACTTAGCGATGAATAGAGCAAAGTAATGCACAGAAGGAAACTGCAAACTAGTGGCGGTGACACTCGACACACCTCTCTCATCTCCCACTGACAGAGTACGATAAAAGTCCTCAAACTCTGTAGGTCTAGGCTCTCTTATTTTCCCGTCAAAAGGAATCAAGCATATATCACAAAAGTCAGTGAGTGGTATCTGACGGGTTTCAGAGTATAAATTAAACTACACCTCAGGAGGATTATTCCTACTCAGAAAATGGAAATTTGCACAAAGTAATTTGTAAGGAGATGGTGTTGATCACACTCAGCTGCGATGAAGTCGGTCAGCCCAGCATTAGCAACGAATTGGGCGAACTCTTGATGGATCCTGGCCCCCTCCATGAAGGCATTATGCGGCCATTCGCATGGCCGCACCTCCGCCCTTCTCGGAGTGTTGAGGTCATTGTCCGAGGATTCCCCAATGACTCCTTTAGCATTTTTCTTGGAGGAAAACTTCCTAAAGAAACTCATCTTATTCCTATATATAAAATTCTGAAAATTTTAGTCCACAAAATTTTTGTCAACAAAACTTCCCAAGATTGATAACAACTACTCATAAGGGTGCATAGAGGCCATATTAAGCATTCAAACTACTTAGAACTCTAAGAATTCAGCATGCAAGCTCATCTAAAACAGCACCAAGAGTAGCTAATTATTCAAAATATAAACCACTAAAGCAAAAGATAATTGGAGCAACGGAGGAGTCACATACCAAGTAGCAATCACCCAAAACAGTTTCGGAAATGGAGCTTTGAGCAAAGAGATCGAAATCCGCGGGTTTGAGAGCAAGAACACGAGAGAGAGAGAGAGAGAGAGAGAGAGAGAGAGAGAGAGAGAGAGGGAGCTATCACTACTGCAGGATGCTGCTAACGCGACACTACAATCAGAGACCCTTCGACGAAACTGTGTGCGATGCAATAATTGCAAACGCTGATGTAAAAAAAACGTCAAAAAAGATGCAAAATGTTTGCGATGGCGGATACATCAAACACGGTTCAGAATTTAGTTGCGTGTGCGATGCGGGGCATACGGTTCAGTTCAATGAACTGTTTGTGATGAGGCAGAAGAACAGAAACAGGCAGCCAGATGAAGGTGTGTGCGATATACGGCATACGGTTCACTCGGATGAACTGTTTGTGATTAGGCAGAACAAAAGAAACGGTCAGCCAGATCAAGGTGTGTGCGATAGAGGGCAAATAGTTCACTCGAATGAACTGTTTGCATTGAGCCAAGAGAACAGAAATGGTTCAATTTAACAAGATGTGTGTGATACGCGGCAAACAGGTCTATAATCAGAAATGTGTGCGAAGACCGATAATAACACAGACGATTGCTGCTAATAAGATGTGTGTGTTGTGAGTTGGGATTGCATACAGAACAACAACATATATATACACACACTTATAAGGACATGGTTGCATAACCAAATTAAACATCCAATTACATAGGTGGCTACTACACACATGACATTTGCACACACCAAAGTAAACTATTACATGCATAATTACATAGGTGGCTACTACACACATGACATTTCCACACACCAAAGTCAACTATACATTACATGCATAATTAACTAGGATAATAGATCAACTGATCATCATCTACTTCTTGTGACGCTTTCCGCTACTGCTCTGCTTGTGGCTCGATCCGGCCTCGTCGATTTTGGTAACAAGGCACTTCCTCATGTCAATGATCCGCTTGTGCATCTCGTAGCATGTGTACACGCTCTTGGCTGCGAACCTGACGTGAGGTTCATCGAGTTGCCGCATCCAGGCCCCGTGCCGGGATACGGAACTTGTTCTCTTGGCATCCTGCTTCATCTTTTCATAGTAGGGGTCGATGAAGGCCGAGGCGAGTTCAACCAGGGAGTCCTTCTTCATGCTGCCCCAGACCCTGTAGTGCTCACGGATTTCGACAAGGTTCTTGTAGGCCAAGCCTGTAACCCTTAGCGCTTTTACATCGTCGGTGGTTTCCACCATAGGGAACTTGTAGTCGGTGTTGTTGACAAACCTGGCGAAACGTTCACAAGGCTCTCTGGCCATGCAGTAGTGGTAGATGAGGACATGATGGCGCACGCACAACTGGGCAACGGCAACCTTCTGATCTTTGCCGGGAAGACCGGCGGTGTACTGGAGGTCGATGCCGACCACCTTGTACTTGTCTCCAGCAAGCAACTGCTCCACGGTGTTGATGTAGTCCTCCACCACGGCCAGGTCAATGGTGTACACCACCGTGAGATCCGTCTCCCTCGCGTGGGTCTCGACTTTATGCTTGTTGAACTCCATTGGAGCGCCGCTAAATATCCTCTCTGTATGTGTCATCATGGGTGTGCTTGTTGTGTTGTGGGGCGAGATCGAAAGGTTGAAGAGACTAAGGTTATAATGGCCGCGGAAATTAATGGGGAAGCCGGACGGACTGGAATATCCGCACGCCCGGATGGCCGTTCTAATTTGCAGCGCGTAACTCCAACGTGCCGCACATAACTGCATCGTGGCGACGCGCGCTGCGCAACCGCATGCATATGGGCCCCCTACGTGATCGTGCGCAGGCCCCGACTGCTGGCAGAGCGCGCGCGCACGGACGCGAGCAGAGTGCTCTATGGCGCCTCAACGGCGAGCAACCATATATATGCATATAGCAGTTGAACACGCAAGGAAAAGCTGTCCACAAGCCGAGCATGTGGAGGTACACGAGAAGTGCGCGTCGACGGACAACAGAGCGCGCCGACGGACGCGAGTAGAGCGCGTCGGGGTGCCTAACGGCGAACAGAGTGCGCTGAGGGACGCGAGCAGAGGCCGGTACAGTGATACGTGGCAAACAATACGAATTGTGCGAGCGATGGCGGAGACATCAAGCACGAATCAGATTAGAGTTGTGTGTGCGATACGTGGCATACAGTTGATCCATCCGAGCTGTTTGTGATGGAATAAGCCGTGTTTGTTGTGGGCAAACGCTTGCTGGTATATAACCGTTTGTGATTGATGAATTCATCACCGACGGGTTACCTAGTGTGGTCTGTGTGCAATGTGATATGCTCTATCCGCAGAACATCTATGCTCTGTGTACAGAAGAACAACATATATATACTTGTAACAAGACATGATTGCAAGACCAAATTAAACATCCAATTACGTTATATAAAAAATACCATAAATATTGCAAGGTTCAAATTCCAGCATTACAAGGCCCAAATTCAAATATTACAAGGTTCAAACTATTCAGACACATAAAATTCATCTTCTTCAGAATCTTTTTCATGCATTATTTCTGTGAAAGGATCAGCTACCGAGAAGTCATATAGCGGTTCGATACAGTGGCTACCGAATAATCTGTCATATGAAGTTACAAACTGAAATTCAGCTTGTGCAGAGCCTTTTCCATTCAGCTATAGACGCCTGCGCTCTTTAGCAATCCATTCACTTCTGTGCAGTAAATATAGGCACACCTCATTACCTTCAGCAACCTTGCTTTCTCAACAAAGAACCTGGCGAATTTAATTTCTGGTGTGGTGCCTCAGTACTCGTTAAAAGTAATTTCTGTGAGATGAAGATCAAGGCATTCAATGGGATTGTTATATTCCCCAACATTTTCTACTTTCGGGCCTGCTAGTATCTGCAAACGAAGACAACATATTAGTGCATAGCTGCCGATTTGAACACTTCAGGCCTCTTTGATTTGCAGGATTTCTAAAATACACGAAAAGAGTGAAATGCCACCTTCAATCTTTCATGATAAACTTTTATCACGAAAGCATGTCAGGTGAAGGAATAAAACACGTACAACACTAGCATCTCAAAAAAAAATGTATTGAAATCCTCCAAATTTCCTTTAGAAATCATTCTACATTTGTCACTGTAATCATGGGTAAAAGTAACAGAAAATTGAGCTCCGTTGTGGTTAACAATTAATAGGAAAGGAGCATCACCTCGATGTATAGCTTCTCCGTGCAAGGAAAGCATCTAAGGAATCTAACAAGTTCATCCAGATCGGGGCCGATAGATTGTAGTGCCAAGATCTTCACTTTGCGCAGAGGCTGAGTCAAGCTTGTGGGAATCATTTTCTAGATGACAGGCGAACATATAGATCAACAACAATTAGATAAAATGTGATGTCCAATAATATATAAGAAGGAGAAGAAGAAGACTGTTGTACCTGAACGGATAATGATCCAGTAACAAGTTCGTTGAATTCAGCACATGAATAGCCCAACACTGTCAATTTCAGTGTGTGAATGACTCTGATTCTTGATGGAGCTAATTTATCAAGTACATACAATCTCTCGAGGAAAGGCGCATTCTCAATGACAATATCGTGAAACACCTCAACTGACAGCCTTGGGCGGCGCCAGCAATGCTCATAAATCACACGGACATTTGTCGAGGTGATGTGGAGGCTACTGAACCCATCCATCGCATGAAGACGAAGGTACTTGAGCGTTGTACAGCCGACGAGCAGGCACTACAAATCCTCCTTCGAGGTGCGGATGACAGTGAGCTTGAGGTGCTTAAGTTTAGGGAGATGAAGAGCGCGTGCGGCATCGATCTGGGGGAAAATGCAATGCCTGAATGTAGCGCGGCGCAGCGTGGGCGCGAGGTGGAGCACGGACGGCGGCAGCAAGCAAGGACGTCTAGCATGAAGGCTGAGCTCCTCGAGCCGATCCAGGGCTGGGGATAGAACCAGTAGTGCAACTTGGGTTCAGTTTTGTTGTGGGGATTGAGCCCGCCGATAGCAAGGCGTCTGACCGGCCCAGGGTGCGTAGCGAGGACGTGGGACAATGCGTCCAGGCGTTGCTGCTCCCCGCTGCAGAACTCATGGTCGATGATGATGTCCAGGGGGTGGTGTGCCAGAGGGGGCGCCACTGCCGCGAGAGGGCAGTGGTCCGCACGCCATATTTGATGGGGAGGTGGGATATGATGGTATCTCGTCGGGGAGGCTGTTGATGAAGTCCACGTTCGCCGGAGGCTCTTGCGGTTCTGGCTCGACCCGCCCCCGCTTGTTGGCCGGCTCGTCCTCCATCTCGCAGCAGGCGGCAATCCTCGGTGGCGGTGCTTGTAGATGAGAACGGAGGACTGTTCTACGTACCTTCCCGAGGCGGCCAAAACAAAAGTCCAAAACCAGTAATAAATTGCAGCGCTCGCGGCGTGCGCGGTGGACTGCTCACAGTCATCCCGTCTAATCAAACAACTGCCCGCGGTAGTAAATGATTAGTTGAACGCCCACGGTTGAACTAATACAACCATTTGCAATAATAACGTGGTGGCTATTTGTTAAAAATCCCTAGGAAAATCAATGTATAAAAAGGCGAAACGAACCCTGAATAATTTCATATGTTTAGCACAGTTGCATGCTGCCTCTGTAAAATAAATCAAGGCGGGAAGATACAGCGTATGTCATTTCACACATAGATCATGTGACCAAGTTCCCTCTCGGAACCATGAGGCTTCTTGATCGAAGCTCCGGTTTGTATGAAAGAAAATATGGGTCAAAGCGTAGTTGAAAAGGGTAGCAATATCTAACCCCATCTTACAAAAGGTACAAAAGCACGATGATTAATTGTTCATCAGGTTTACACAAAATCCAGATTGAACAGGACAATAACAACTAACTCAACCAAAGTTTTCGGCAATCACAATCAAATGGATCAGTCTGATCCATAAAATCAAGATCCTGGACCAGAAAATCTACTGGTACATGAAGACAAGTTGTTGTAAATAGAAGCCGAGCATGTTCAGAAGCCCTTTTGTCCACCTGAAACTTCTTTTTATGCTGTTCAACGTGTCCATCCGTGAGAAAGTTTTTGTTAAAAAACTTAATCCTCATGGACAATAGTACTCTCGCATTCAACAGGAAGAATGTGACAAAGCTAGTGTTTGCATGGTTGGATGCGTATCCTTCCAGCGTTATTGTCCTCAAACGAATGTCATGAGAACTGAGAAAATCCCGGTGCTTCTTATGCCACCGATTGGTTATACCTTTTTATCCATGTCCTTTAGCCTAATTTTTTTTTGAGCAAACACAGTGGGGAAGACCCCCACTGTAACTCTGATTTTCAGTAATAAGGGGATAGAGTTACATCAGCTGTACAAAGAGTGCTAAAACAGAGGAGAAATGTTTACAATTAGTCCAACCAACTCTGCATGCCTTCTTTCAAACTAGGTTTGGCTTTTTTAATAATCATGTAGAAATGCTCCTTGAAGGTGCTGATGCAGTACGCCATATTCTTTTCCTTGTGATCAAAGATGATGTTGTTTCTGTGTTTCCATAAGCTCCAACACCCAGGAATCAGGCATTCTTTGTAACAAATGATATTATTTTGCCTTCTTCCATCTAGTAACATCTCCAGAAGGTCATAGTCTGTGTTCCATTGAAAGCCAATATTCATCCAGAAATTTTGACTAAAATCACAGCTGAAGAAGAGGTGCATCAGATGTTCATTAGGCTCATCTTCACAAAGAACACATCTGGTAGATTGTATATGAAAATTCTTCCTGGTAAGGAGATCTCTAGTATTGAGTCTATCCTGCAAAAGCAACCAGAAAAAGAATTTTTGCTTGCGTAGAGTGCTAGACTTCCAAATCCAATGGAAAGGTTTTGGTGCAACTCTAGGATTGCCAATGTATTCCAGATATATTCTTTTATTTGAGTATTTTAGCCCACCCCAGTAGAATTGCCATGAGTCTGGTTGATCATCTCTAGGATTGCTTGCTGTTCTTTAGCCTAAATAGACATGAAGACTGAAAACAGTTAATGTCTAAAAAAATAGTACAGCTGAACGGTTAGTTCTAGTAAAGTATGTCAATGTGCTTGATATCATCACCTCTATATACAAATTCCCCAGACATGGAAAGCATCGCGTCAAGCTGATAATCATGTTCAGATCAAAACACCACGTACTAATATGTAAGGTCTTGACAGAATCCAGCACCATTGATAGGGTACCCATGGACAAACTCTTCATTGAGCATAGAACATAATATTAGTACCAAAAACGTACTCCAAGATTATATAAAGATTATGCGCACAAATGAAAAATGCAGCTTATGATTACAAAAGTGTTGATGATATAAAACTTACGCACACAAATGAAAAATGCAGCTTATGATTACAATAGTGTTGATGATAATATATAGTACCTGAATAAGTGTGGAGCCAACCACCATCTTGTAACCTTCAAACAGATCAGGAATTACACCCAAGGTATCCAATTTAGGTGCAGAGACCACAATTATTTGCGAAGGTTCATAACGATAATCAAGGAGCAACCTTTGGAGTGAAGGGGCGTCTTTGATGGTGAGCTCCTCTCCTTTAAAGCAAATTCCAATGCTTACAAGGTGAGGCAACTTTATTTGGAGACAACGGATACGGATTTCTTTTCCAAAAACAAGCAGCAAGCGCTCCAGGGCAGGGCAGCAGGAGTGAATGATGCTGTGCAGTGAGGCCTCCGATAGATCGACCACCACCAGCGCTAGTTTTTTTAGCAGTGGGAGTCGAAGCATTTGTACCAGATTGTCTGGTAGATGACACCGGGCCAGGGTGGTGGTGTGGAGAGAGGAGGAAAACCATGAGATGGACACTGGTGGTGAGGGCACAACTACAACGCTTGGTGGACAACTATTTGCATAGTAATGGTAGAACTCAAGATGTTGGAGTTTTTCGAATTGACGGGATGTCAGCCAGGCGTTCACCGTGTAGGGTATGTGAAGCAGGCAGCAGGCCGGGATGCATAAGCGTTGAACAGAGCCCTGGTGGGAGAAGATGATGGCTCCGTGGAGTTCAAAATCATGAATGACAGATAGCCGGCGACAGTCAAGATTAAGAGGTGCGGCGCGCCACAGAGTGCGCCACCGAGATGCGAGGACCTATGTGTTGGGAAACGTAGCATGCAATTTCAAAAAAATTCTATGCTCACGCAAGATCTATCTAGGAGATGCATAGCAATGAGAGGAGGAGAGTGTGTCCACGTACCCTCGTAGACCGAAAGCGGAAGTGTTAGCTTAACGCGGTTGATGTAGTCGAACGTCTTCGCGATCCAACCGATCAAGCACCGAACGTACGGCACCTCCGAGTTCTGCACACGTTCAGCTCAATGACGTCCCTCGAACTCTTGATCCAGCAGAAGGTCGAGGGAGAGTTTTGTCAGCACGATGGCATGGTGACAGTGATGGTGATGTGATCCGCGCAGGGCTTCGCCTAAGCACTACGACGCTATGACTGGAGGAGTAAACTATGGAGGGGGGCACCGCACACGGCTAAGAGAATATCTGTTGTGCTCTAGGGTGCCCCCTTGCCCCCGTATATAAAGGAGGGAGGAGGAGGCCGGCCATCAAGGGGGCGCGCCATGGGGGGAAGTCCTACTAGGACTTCACTCCTAGTAGGATTCGCCCCCCCCCCCCCCCCCGCCCACTTTTCCTTTCTCCGGAGGTGGAAATAGGGAAGGAGAGGGAGAGGGAGAAGGAAAGGGGGGCGCCACCCCCTTCCCTAGTCCAATTCAGCCTCCTCCCTTGTGGGGGGCGCACAAGCCCCTTGTGGGCTGGTTAGCCTCCCTCCTATGGCCCATATGGCCCATATCTTCCACCGAGGGGTTCCGGTAACCCCTCCGGTACTCCGGTATGTACCGGATACACTCCGGAACCCTTCCGGTGTCCGAATACTATCTTCCAATATATCAATCTTTACCTCTCGACCATTTCGAGACTCCTCGTCATGTCCATGATCTCATCTGGGACTCCGAACAATCTTCGGTCACCAAAACACATAACTCATAATACAAATCGTCATCGAACGTTAAGCGTGCGGACCCTATGGGTTCGAGAACTATGTAGACATGACCGAGACATATCTCCGATCAATGACCAATAGCGGAACCTGAATGCTCATATTGGTTCCCACATATTCTATGAAGATCTTTATCGGTCAAACAGCAATGACAACATACGTTATTCCCTTTGTCATCGGTATGTTACTTGCCCGAGATTCGATTGTCGGTATCTTCATACCTAGTTCAATCTTGTTACCGGCAAGTCTCTTTACTCGTTCCGTAATGCATCATCCCGTAACTAACTCATTAGTCACATTGCTTGCAAGGCTTATAGTGATGTGCATTACCGAGAGGGCCCAGAGATACCTCTCCGATACTCGGAGCGACAAATCCTAATCTCGATCTATGCCAACCCAACAAAACACCTTCGGAGACACCTGTAGAGCATCTTTATAATCACCCAGTTATGTTGTGACGTTTGATAGCACACAAGGTGTTCCTCCGGTATTCGGGAGTTGCATAATCTCATAGTCAGAGGAATATGTATAAGTCATGAAGAAAGCAATAGCAATAAACTTCAACGATCATTATGCTAAGCTAACGGATGTGTCTCGTCCATCACATCATTCTCCTAATGATGTGATCCCATTCATCAAATGACAACACATGTCTATGGTTAGGAAACTTTAACCATCTTTGATTAACGAGCTAGTCTAGTAGAGGCATACTAGGGACACTATGTTTTGTCTATGTATTCACACATGTACTGAGTTTCCGGTTAATACAATTCTAGCATGAATAATAAACATTTATCATGATATAAGGAAATATAAATAACAACTTTATTATTGCCTCTAGGGCATATTCCCTTCAGTCTCCCACTTGCACTAGAGTCAATAATCTAGTTCACATCGTCATGTGATTTAACACCAATATTTCACATCTTTATGTGATTAACACCCATAGTTCACATCGCCATGTGACCAACACCCAAAGGGTTTACTAGAGTCAATAATCTAGTTCACATCGCCATGTGATTAACACCCAAAGAGTTTTAAGGTGTGATCATGTTTTGCTTGTGAGAGAGGTTTAGTCAACGGGTCTGCCACATTCAGATCCGTATGTATTTCGCAAATTTCTATGTCTACAATGCTCTGCTTGGAGCTACTCTAGCTGATTGCTCCCTCTTTCAATATGTATCTAGATTGAGACTTAATGTCATCCGGATCGGTGTCAAAGCTTGCATCGACGTAACCCTTTACGACGAACTCTTTATCACCTCCATAACCGAGAAACTTTTCCTTAGTTCTCTTAGGTACCTAAGGATAATTTTGACCGCTGTCCAGTGATCTACTCCTAGATCACTATTGTACCCCCTTGTCAAACTCTTGGCAAGGTACACAATAGGTCTGGTACACAGCATGGCATACTTTATAGAACCTATGGCTGAGGCATAGGGAATGACTTTCATTCTCTCTCTATCTTCTGCCGTGGTCGGGTTTTTGAGTCTTACTCAACTTCATACCTTACAACTCAGGCAAGAACTCCTTCTTTGACTGATCCATTTTGAACTCCTTCAAAATCTTATCAAGGTATGTACTCATCGAAAGTCTTATCAAACGTCTTGATCTATCTCTATAGATCTTGATGCCCAATATGTAAGCAGCTTCACCGAGGTCTTTCTTTGAAAAACTCCTTTCAAACACTCCTTTATGCTTTCCAGAAAAAATTCTACATCATTTCCGATCAACAATATGTCATTCACATATACTTATCAGAAAGGCTGTAGTGCTCCTACTCACTTTCTTGTAAATACAGGCTTCACCGCAAGTCTGTATAAAACTATATGCTTTGATCAACTTATCAAAGCGTATATTCCAACTCCGAGATGCTTGCACCAGTCCATAGATGGATCACTGGAGCTTGCACACTTTGTTAGCACCTTTAGGATTGACAAAACCTTCTGGTTGCATCATATACAACTCTTCTTTAATAAATCCATTAAAGAAATGCAGTTTTGACATCCATTTGCCAGATTTCATAAAATGCGGCAATTGCTAACATGATTCGGACAGACTTAAGCATCGATACGAGTGAGAAAATCTCATCGTAGTCAACACCTTGAACTTGTCGAAAACCTTTTGCAACAAGTCGAGCTTTGTAGACAGTAACATTACCATCAGCGTCAGTCTTCCTCTTGAAAATCCATTTATTCTCTATGGCTTGCCGATCATCGGGCAAGTCAACCAAAGTCCATACTTTGTTCTCATACATGGATCCCATCTCAGATTTCATGGCCTCAAGCCATTTCGCGGAATCTGGGCTCATCATCGCTTCCTCATAGTTCGTAGGTTCGTCATGGTCTAGTAACATGACTTCCAGAGCAGGATTACCGTACCACTCTGGTGCGAAACATACTCTGGCTGACCTACGAGGTTCTGTAATAACTTGATCTGAAGTTCCATGATCATCATCATTAGCTTCCTCACTAATTGGCGTAGGCATCACTGGAACTGATTTCTGTGATGAACTATTTTCCAATTCAAGAGAAGGTACAATTACCTCATCAAGTTCTACTTTCCTCCCACTCACTTCTTTCGAGAGAAACTCCTTCTCTAGAAAGGATCCATTCTTAGCAACAAAGATCTTGCCTTCGGATCTATGATAGAAGGTGTACCCAACAGTTTCTTTTGGGTATCCTATGAAGATGCACTTCTCCGATTTGGGTTCGAGCTTATCAGGCTGAAGCTTTTTCACATAAGCATCGCAACCCCAAACTTTAAGAAACGACAGCTTAGGTTTCTTGCCAAACCACAGTTCATACGGTGTCATCTCAACGGATTTAGATGGTGCCCTATTTAACGTGAATGCAGCTGTCTCTAATGCATAACCCCAAAACGATAGTGGTAAATCGGTAAGAGACATCATAGATCGCACCATATCTAATAAAGTACGGTTACGACGTTCGAACACACCATTACGCTGTGGTGTTCCAGGTGGCGTGAGTTGTGAAACTATTCCACATTGTTTTAAATGAAGACCAAACTCGTAACTCAAATATTCGCCTCTGCGATCAGATCGTAGAAACTTTATTTTCTTGTTACGATGATTTTCCACTTCACTCTGAAATTCTTTGAACTTTTCAAATGTTTCAGACTTGTGTTTCATTAAGTAGATATACCCATATCTGCTTAAATCATCTGTGAAGGTCAGAAAATAACGATACCCGCCGCGAGCCTCAACACTCATCGGACCGCATACATCGGTATGTATTATTTCCAATAAGTCATTGGCTCGCTCCATTGTTCCGGAGAACGGAGTTTTAGTCATCTTGCCCATGAGGCATGGTTCGCAAGTATCAAATGATTCATAATCAAGTGATTCCAAAATCCCATCTGCATGGAGTTTCTTCATGCGCTTTACACCAATATGACCTAAACGGCAGTGCCACAAATATGTTGCACTATCATTATCAACTTTGCATCTTTTGGCATCAATATTATGAATATGTGTATCACTACGATCGAGATTCAATAAACCATTTATATTGAGTGTATGACCATAGAAGGTTTTATTCATGTAAACAGAACAACAATTATTCTCTGACTTAAATGAATAACCGTATCGCAATAAACATGATCCAATCATATTCATGCTCAACGCAAACACCAAATAACATTTATTTTAGGTTCAACACTAATCCCTAATGTAGAGTGAGTGTGCGATGTTGATCATATCAACCTTTGAATCAATTCCAACATTCATTGTCACCTCTCCCTTAACTAGTCTCTGTTTATTCTGCAACTCCTATTTCGAGTTACTAATCTTAGCAACTGAACCAGCATCAAATACCCAGGGGTTGCTATGAACACTAGTAAATTACACATCAATAACATGTATATCATATATACCTTTGTTCACTTTGCCATCCTTCTTATCCGCCAAGTATTTGGGGCAGTTCCGCTTCCAGTGACCATTCCCTTTGCAGTAGAAGCACTCAGTTTCAGGCTTAGGTCCATCTTTGGGCTTCTTCACGGGATTGACAACTTGCTTGCCATTCTTCTTGAAGTTCCCTTTCTTGCCCTCGCCCTTTTTCTTGAAACTAGTGGTCTTGTCAACCATCAACACTTGATACTATTTCTTGATTTCTACCTTCGCCGATTTCAGCATCGCGAAGAGCTTGGGAATCATTTTCGTTATCCCTTGCATATTATAGTTCATCACGAAGTTCTAGTAACTTGGTGATAGTGACTAGAGAACTCTGCCAATCACTATCTTATCTAGAAGATTAACTCCCACTTGATTCAAGCGATTGTAGTACCCAGACATTCTGAGCACATGCTCACTAGCTGAGCTATTCTCCTCCATCTTGTAGGCAAAGTACTTGTCAGAGGTCTCATACCTCTCGACATGGGCATGAGTCTGAAATACCAATTTCATCTCTTTGGAACATCTCATATGCTCCATGGCGTTCAAAACATTTTTGAAGTCCCGGTTCTAAGCCGTAAAGCATGGTGCACTAAACTATCAAGTAGTCATCATATCGAGCTTGCCAAACGTTCATAACGTCTGCATCTACTCCTGCAATAGGTCTGTCACCTAGCGGTGCATCAAGGACATAATTCTTCTGTGCAGCAACGAGGATATTCCTCAGATCACGAACCTAGTCCACATCATTGCTACTATCATCTTTCAACTTAGTTTTCTCTAGGAACATATCAAAAATAAAACAAGGGAGCTATACGCGAGCTATTGATCTACAACATAATTTGCAAATACTACTAGGACTAAGTTCATGATAAATTAAGTTCAATTAATCATATTACTTAAGAACTCCCACTTAGATAGACATCCCTCTTGTCATCTAAATGATCACGTGATCCATATCAACTAAACCATGTCCGATCATCACATGAGATGGAGTAGTTTTCAATGGTGAACATCTCTATGTTGATCATATCTACTATATGATTCATGTTTGACCTTTTGGTCTCAGTGTTCCGAGGCCATATCTGCATATGCTAGGCTCGTCAAGTTTAACCCGAGTATTCTGCACGTGCAAAACTGGCTTGCACCCGTTGTATGTGAATGTAGAGCTTATCACACCCGATCATCACGTGGTGTCTCGGCACGACGAACTGTCGCAACAGTGCATATTCAGGGAGAACACTTATACCTTGAAATTTAGTGAGGGATCATCTTATAATGCTACCATCGTACTAAGCAAAATAAGGTGCATAAAAGATAAACATCACATGCAATCAAAATATGTGACATGATATGGCCATCATCATCTTGTGCCTTTGATCTCCATCTCTAAAGCACCGTCATGATCTCCATCGTCACCGGCTTGACACCTTGATCTCCATCGTAGCGTCATTGTCGTCTCGCCAACTATTGCTTCTATGACTATCGCTACCGCATAGTGATAAAGTAAAGCAATTACATGGCGATTGCATTTCATACAATAAAGCGACAACCATAAGGCTCCTGCCAGTTGCCGATAAATTTTACAAAACATGATCATCTCATACAATAACGTATATCACATCATGTCTTGACCATATCACATCACAGCATGCCCTGCAAAAACAAGTTAGACGTCCTCTACTTTGTTGTTGCAAGTTTTACATGGCTGCTACGAGCTTCTAGCAAGAACCGTTCTTACCTACGCATCAAAACCACAACAATTTTTCGTCAAGTGTGCTGTTTTAACCTTCAACAAGGACCGGCCGTAGTCAAACTCGATTCAACTAAAGTTGGAGAAACAGACACCCACCAGCCACCTGTGTGTAAAGCACGTCGGTAGAACCAGTCTCATGAACACTGTCATGTAATGTCGGCCCGGGCCGCTTCATCCAACAATACCGCCGAATCAAAGTAAGACGTTGGTGGTAAGCAGTATGACTATTATCGCCCACAACTCTTTGTGTTCTACTCATGCATATCATCTACGCATAGACCTGGCTCGGATGCCACTGTTGGGAAACGTAGCATGCAATTTCAAAAAAATTCTACGCTCACGCAAGATCTATCTAGGAGATGCATAGCAACGAGAGGGGGAGAGTGTGTCCACGTACCCTTGTAGACCAAAAGCGGAAGCATTAGCTTAACGCGGTTGATGTAGTCGAACGTCTTCGCGATCCAACCGATCAAGCACCGAACGTACGACACCTCCGAGTTCTGCACACGTTCAGCTCGATGACATCCCTCGAACTCTTGATTCAGCAGAAGGTCGAGGGAGAGTTTCGTCAGCACGATGGCGTGGTGACGGTGATGGTGATGTGATCCGCGCAGGGCTTCGCCTAAGCACTACGACGCTATGACCGGAGGAGTAAACTGTGGAGGGGGGCACCACACACGGCTAAGAGAATATCTGTTGTGCTCTAGGGTGCCCCCTTGCCCCCGTATATAAAGGAGGGGAGGAGGAGGCCGGCCACCAAGGGGGCGCTCCATGGGGGGGAAGTCCTACTAGGACTCCACTCCTAGTAGGATTCGCCCCCCCCCCCCCACTTTTCCTTTCTCCGGAGGTGGAAATAGGGAAGGAGAGGGAGAGGGAGAAGTAAAGGGGGGCGCCACCCCCTTCCCTAGTCCAATTTGGCCTCCTCCCTTGTGGGGGGTGCACCAGTCCCTTGTGGGCTGATTAGCCTCCCTCCTATGGCCCATATCTTCCACCAGGGGGTTCCGGTAACCCCTCCGGTACTCCGGTATGTACCCGATACACTCCGGAACCCTTCCGGTGTCCGAATACTACCTTCCAATATATCAATCTTTACCTCTCGACCATTTCGAGACTCCTCGTCATGTCCGTGATCTCATCCGAGACTCCGAACAATCTTTGGTCACCAAAACACATAACTCATAATACAAATCATCATCGAACGTTAAGCGTGCGGACCCTACGGGTTTGAGAACTATGTAGAAATGACCGTGACATATCTCCGATCAATAACCAATAGTGGAACCTGGATGATCATATTGGTTCCCACATATTCTATGAAGATCTTTATCGGTCAAACCGCAATGACAACATACGTTATTCCCTTTGTCATCGGTATGTCACTTGCCCGAGATTCGATCGTCGGTATCTTCATACCTAGTTCAATATCATTATTGGCAAGTCTCTTTACTCGTTCTGTAATGCATCATCCCGTAACTAACTCATTAGTCACATTGCTTGCAAGGCTTATAGTGATGTGCATTACCGAGAGGGCCCAGAGATACCTCTTCGATACTCGGAGTGACAAATCCTAATCTCGATCTATGCCAACCCAACAAAACACCTTCTGAGACACCTGTAGAGCATCTCTATAATCACCCAGTTACGTTGTGATGTTTGATAGCACACAAGTGTTCCTCCGGTATTCGGGAGTTGCATAATCTCATAGTCAGAGGAATATGTATAAGTCATGAAGAAAGCAATAGCAATAAACTTCAACGATCATTATGCTAAGCTAACGGATGGGTCTCGTCCATCACATCATTCTCCTAATGATGTGATCCCATTCATCAAATGACAACACATGTCTATGGTTAGGAGACTTTAACCATCTTTGATTAACGAGCTAGTCTAGTAGAGGCATACTAGGGACACTATGTTTTGTCTATGTATTCACACATGTACTAAGTTTTCGATTAATACAATTCTAGCATGAATAATAAACATTTATCATGATATAAGGAAATATAAATAACAACTTTATTATTGCCTCTAGGGCATATTTCCTTCACTATGTGCGGTAGCCATCCTTGGTGGGGAGAAGGAAGATGATCTCCCCAAGGATGGCGTCTGGGAGATCACTGATGCGGTAAGCCCGATATTCTACGGGTTCCTCAGATCCAGGGGCATGGCTGCTTCTGCCCGCGCTGCCGCGTGCAGGATCTACAGCCGGCGGCGCCGCTGGCCGGGGCCTCATCTATGTACATAGCAATCTGGAAGAAAAAAAAGGCAGAAACATACATGCAAGACATTCAAAATCAATTCTCAAGATCTGGAAGAAAAAAAGGGCACAAACATATATGTAGGACATTCAAAATCAATTCTCAAGATCTGGCTACGAATTATTAGCACGCACGCTAACCCTAGTCGGATTATTAGCAAAAAAATCATTTGTACAGAACAAACAATTAATCACTAACCATAGATACCATTCAAACAATAAATATACTACACGGATCTAACAAATCTTACTCTGATTTCATGGACTGGGTGAACATAACCAAGGGTTTCTGTTCCCAACAAAGGGAGGGGGGGCTAACCGGTTTTCCGTCGGAGTCGGAGTCGTTGCCGGAGTAGCTGTGGACCTCTGGCTCCAGCTGGGGAGGCACCACGACGGCGATGAAGTCAAGGTCACGCTGCTGCCCGCACGAGACCTCGGCGGCAGAGACAGCAACCTCTACGCCCATCTTCATGCGTTGCGCGAGTGCTTCATGATATGTCTCCAACGTATCTATAATTTTTGATTGTTCCATGCTGTTATATTATCATTCTTGGATGTTTTACAATCATTTTATAGCAACTTTATATCATTTTTTGGGACTAACCTATTGACATAGTGCCCAATGCCAGTTGCTGTTTTCTGCTTGTTTTTTACTTCGCAGGAAATCAATACCAAACGGAGTCCAAACGCAGCTAAACTTTTTGAAGATTTTTTTTGGACCAGAAGACATCCAGTGGGCCAAAGAAGTACCGAAGAGGGAGCCCAAGGTGAGCACAAGACACCAGGGCGCGCCTACAGGCCCAGGCACGCCCTGATGGGTTGTGCCCACCTCGGTGGCCTCCCGCACCGCCTCTTTGCTCTATAAATACCCCAATATTCCAGAAACCCTAGGGGAGTCGACGAAAATCAATTCCAGCCGCCGCAAGTTCCAGAAACCACAGATCCAATCTAGACACCATCATGGAGGGGTTCATCATCCTCATTGGTGCCTCTCCGATGATGCGTGAGTAGTCCATTGTAGACCTACGGGTCCGTAGTTAGTAGCTAGATGGCTTTCTCTCTCTCTTTTGATTCTTAATACAACGGTCTCTTGGAGATCTATTTGATGTAACTCTTTTTGCGGTGTGTTTGTTGGGATCCGATGAACTTTGAGTTTATGATCAGATCTATGTTTTTATCCATGAAAGTTATTTGAGTCTTTTGATCTTTTATATGCATGATTACTTATAGCCTCGTATTTCTTCTTCGAATATTTGGTTTAGTTAGGCCAACTAGATCGATTTTTCTTGCCATGGGAAGAGGTGCTTTGTGATGGGTTCGATCTTACGGTGCTTGATCCCAGTGACAGAGGGGGAACCGACACGTATGTATCGTTGCCATTAAGGATAACAAGATGGGGTCTATTTCTACATAAATAGATCTTGTCTATATCATGTCATCGTTCTTATTGCATTACTCCGTTTCTCCATGAACTTAATACACTAGATGCATGCTGGATAGCGGTCGATGTGTGGAGTAATAGTAGTAGATGCAGGCAGGAGTCGGTCTACTAATCTTGGACGTGATGCCTATATAATGATCATTGCCTGGATATCGTCATAATTATTTGAAGTTCTATCCATTGCCCAACAGTAATTTGTTTACCCACCGTATGCTATTTTTCTCGAGAGAAGCCACTAGTGAAACCTACGGCCCCCGGGTCTATTTTCTCATCATATACTTTCAGATCTATTTTGCTATTTGCCTTTTTATTTATTTGCAACTTTTATTTTCAGATATATTAATCCAAAAACACAAAAATACCTTGCTGCAATTTTTATTTATTTATTTTATCTCGCGTTCCCGCGAGATCTATTTATCCAATCTACTACAATTTTACCTATCCATTTACCCGTCAGGGATTGACAACCCCTCTCTTACGTCGGGTTGCAAGTATTTGTTCTTTGTGTGCAGGAGCTGTTTACGTGGTGTTGCGTGGTTCTCCTACTGGTTCGATAACCTTGGTCTCATCACTGAGGGAAATACCTACCGTTGCTGTGCTGCATCATCCCTTCCTCTTTGGGGAAATACCGACGTAGTTCAAGCAAACATCAAAAGGAATTTCTGGCGCTGTTGCCGGGGAGACATCATCAACATCCACCAGGGTCCTAATAAAAAATCTCATCTCCTTGCAATTTAAATTATTTGCCATTTGCCTCTCGTTTTCCTATCCCCCATTCACAAAAATTTGCCATTTTATTCGCCCTCTTTTTCGTTCGCCGTTTTCTCGTCAGATCTGTTTTTGAGTGCAATCTTGTTGCGTAGTCACAATGACTCAAGAGAACACCAAGTTGTGTGATTTCTCCAATACCAACAACAATGATTTTATTAGCACTCCGATTGCTCCTCCTGCCACTTGTGCGGAGTCTTGTGATATTAATGCCGCTTCGCTGAATCTTGTTATGAAAGATTAATTTTCCAGTACTCCTAATGAGGATGCCGCGTTCCATCTTAACACATTCGTAGAATTATGCGATATGCAAAAGAAAAAAGATGTGGATAATGATATTGTGAAGTTGAAATTATTCCCGTTTTCTTTGCGAGATCGTGCAAAAATTTGGTTTTCTTCTTTGCCTCGCAATAGTATCGATTCTTGGGATAAGTGCAAGGATGCTTTTATTACTAAATATTTTCCGCCCGCGAAAATTATTTCCCTTAGGACGCAAATCATGAATTTTAAGCAACTTGAGCATGAACATGTTGCGCAATCTTGGGAAAGAATGAAATTGATGCTAAGAAATTGCCCAACTCATGGGTTAAATCTTTGGATGATCATACAAAAATTTTATGCGGGATTGAATTTTGTTTCTAGAAATCTTTTAGATTCCGCCGTGGGGGGTACTTTTATGGAAATTACTTTGGGTGAAGCTACTAAGTTGCTTGATAATATTATGGTAAAGTATTCACAATGGCATACCGAAAGAGCTCCTACTAGTAAAAAGGTTAATTCCGTTGAAGAAATTTCTTCTTTGAGTGAAAAAGTTGATGCTCTTATGAAATTGGTTGCTAATAAAAATGCTCCTATTGATTTTAATGATGTGCCTTTGTCTACTTTTATTGAGCAAAATAGTGATGCCATAGATGTGAATTTTATCTCGCGAAATAATTTCAATAACAATGCTTATAGAGGTAATTTTAATCCTAGGCCTTTTCCTAATAATTCCTCTAATAATTATGGTAATTCCTATGGTAATCCTTCTTATAATAATAATAGGAACACCTCTGATCTTGAGAATAATATTAAAGAATTTATCAATACTCAAAAAGTTTTCAATGCTACAATAGAAGAAAAGCTGAATAAGATTGATGATATGTCTAGAAGTATTGATAGAATTTCTCATGATGTAGAAAATCTCAAGATGAAATTTTTTGTGCCTAAGGTTAAAGAATCAATTAAGGCTATTTATGTTTCTATGGATGAAAGTAAGAAAAGAACCGCTATGCTTAGAGCTAGAAGAGAATTTTTAGAAGAAGCGTTTTCTAGTGATTGCTTTCATAAAAGTGATGAAGATCTTAAAATGATTGGTGTTTCTTCTATTGATTCCTTGTTTAGTAAAATTAAGACTGATGAAAAAGGGACTGAAGAAGAGTCAACTTTAGCTAGAAGGCGTCCCGATAATTCGAAGGGTGAAAATCTTGTTGAGAAAATTGATAAAAGTGGGTTTGAAGAGGTCAAAACTTTAACTAGTGATGTGCCCACTCTTTTGGATTACAAAGACTTTAATTATGATAGTTGCTCTTTGATTGATTGTATTTCTTTGTTGCAATCCATGATAAATTCACCCCATGCTTATGAACAAAATAAAGCTTTTACTAAACATATTGTTGATGCTATGATGAAAGCTTTAGAAGAAAAGTTGGAATTAGAGGTTTCAATTCCTAGAAAATTACATGATGAATGGGAACCTACTATCAAATTCAAGATTAAAAATTATGAGTGTTTTGCTTTATGTGACTTGGGTGCTAGTGTTTCTACAATTCCGAAATCTTTATGTGATGTGCTTGGTCTTACCGATATTGAAGAATGTTCCTTAAATTTGCACTTGGCGGATTCCACTATTAAAAAGCCTATGGGAAGAATTAATGATGTTCTTATTCTTGCAAATAGGAATTATGTGCCCATAGATTTTATTGTTCTTGATATTGATTGCAATCCGTCTTGTCCAATTATTCTTGGTAGACCGTTTTTACGTACTATTGGTGCCGTGATTGATATGAAATAAGGCAATATTAAATTTCAATTTCCACTACGAAAGGGTATGGAACACTTCCCTAGAACTAAAATTAAGCCACCATATGAATCAATCATGAGGGCATCTTATGGGACTAGAAACAAAGATGACAACACTTAGATCCCTTGTATTATGCCTAGCTAGGGGAGTAAAACGATAGCGCTCGTTGGGAGGCAACCCAACTTGTATTTTTTTGCTTTTTGGTTTTCTTGCTGTTTTCAATAAAATACCCAATTATGCCTCTGGTTAGATTTGTTTTTGTGGTTTAAATTAGTGTTTGTGCCAAGCAAAGCCTTTGGGATGATTTGGGTGATAGTTGATTTGATCTTGCTGAAAAACAGAAACTTTTGCGCTCAGGAAAATACTTCTCATTTTTAAAAAAAGAGTGATTTTCATTTGATTCTTTTTTCAGAAGATTAATAAACAAATTTCTCACGCTGTCTTAAGTTTTCAGAATTTTTCGAGTTACAAAAGTATTCGAAGTTTTCAGATTGCTACAGACTGTTCTGTTTTTGACAGATTCTGTTTTCTTTGCGTTGTGTGCTTGTTTTGATGATTCTATGGTTTCCTTTGAAGATTTTTTGCCATATAAAAGTTGGAATACAGTAGATATAATGCAAAAATAAAATATGAATGGGTTTGCAACAGTACTTATAGTAGTGATTTGCTTTCTTATACTAACGGATCTCACGAAGGTTTTGTTGAGTTTTGTGTGATTGAAGTTTTCAAGTTTTGGGTGAGATCGCGATGGATGAAGGAATAAGGATTAGCAAAAGGCTAAGCTTGGGGATGCCTGAGGCACCCCAAGATAATATTCAAGAAGTATCAAGCAACTAAGCTTGGGGATGCCCCCGAGTGGCATCCCCTCTTTCTTCTAACGACCATCGGTATTTTACTTTGAGCTATATTTTTATTCATCACATATTATGAGTTTTGCTTGGAGCGTCTTGTATGATATGAGTCTTTGCTTGTTTTGCTTTTTATTTTAATTCTTGAATCCTTTCTGGACACACCTTTTTGAGAGAGCCAAAAATTATGCTATGCTTGCTCCTATGCTTCACTTAAATTTTTAGAGCCTTGGAATTGCTCTGGTGCTTCACTTATATCTTTTTGAGCACGGTGTGCTTTATTATTTTTGAAGAAATGCTCTCATGCTTCACTTAGATTTATTTGAGAGTTAATAAAATTTTGAAGAAATTCTCTCTTGCTTCACTTAGATTAATTTGAGAGAAAGAAATATGATTCTCATGTTCTTCACTTATATTTGTTTGAGCTTATTAAAAGCAGCATCTGAAATTAGTCCCAAAGTGATAGATATCCAAGGAGGATATAATAAAAACTTTCATGAAGATCATTGGACAAAATAAACTTGATTCTTTGTAATAGTTTTGAGATATGATGATAGTGATATGTGAGTCATGTTGATGAGTAATTATGCTTTAGTAAGAATATTTGTGTTAAGGTTTGTGATTCCCTATGAAAGCACGAAAGTCAATAGTTATGCAATGAAATTACATCCTACTTGTGGTGCATTATTCGATGTTAGTTATGCTTAATGCTCGCTTATGAGATTTTTCGTTTCTTGGTTGGATGCTTCTCAATCTTTTGCTAGTCTTCATTTGCACTAAGTATGATCACTACTTGTGCATCCAAAATCCTTTAAACCAGTTTTTGCCATATGTGTCCACCATACCTACCTATATGCGGTATTTCCGTGCCGTTCTAAGAAAATTTGTATGTGCCATCTCTAATTTTCAAAATAAGTTTCTCTTTTGTGTGCTCGTACCGCTCGTGAAATGGTAGGAGGTGGCAAATATATTTCCATGTTAGATGTGTTATTCTCAAGATGAGTGTTTATTCACTTGTCATTGCACGAGAGTACGACAAAGGTATTAGGGATGCCCAGTCCCGAAATGAAAAATGAATTTACTTTATGTTGTCAAATAATAAATTCCTTGGAAAGTGTTGGTATGAAGGGCACCCGTGGATACGGCTAGCCATGGAAAGTGAAAGTATGGTGGAAAAAGGAATAAACTTTATTTTCTGTTTGGGAACTGCCTATGATATATCTAGCAGTGAGGCCTCCGACAGATCGACCACCACAAGCGCGAGTTTTTTTAGCAGTGGGAGTCAAAGCATTTGTACCAGATTGTCTGGTAGATGACACCGGGACAGGGTGGTGGTGTGGAGAGAGGAGCAAAACCCTGAGATGGACACTGGTGGTGAGGGCACAACTACAACACTTGGTGGACAGCTATTTGCATAGTAATGGTAGAACTCAAGATGTTGGAGTTTTTCGAATGGACGGTATGTCAGCCAGGTGTTCACCGTGTAGGGTATGTGCAGCAGGCAGCATGCCGGGATGCATAGGCGTTGAACAGAGCCCTGGTGGGAGGAAATGATGGCTCCGTGGAGTTCAAAATCATGAACGACAGATAGCCGGTGACAGTAGAGATTAAGAGGTGTGGTGCGCCACAGAGTGCACCACCAAGATGCGAGGACCTATGTGCGGCAGCCATCCTTGGTGGGGAGAAGGAAGATGATCTCCCCAAGGATGGCGTCCGGGAGATCACTGATGCAGTCCGCCCGATATTCTATGGGTTCCTCAGATCCAGGGGGCATGGCTGCTTCTGCCCGCGCTGCCGGGTGCAGGATCTACAGCCGGCGGCGCCGCTGGCCGGAGCCTCATCTGTGTACATAGCAATCTGGAAGAAAAAAAGGCAGAAACATACATGTAGGACATTCAAAATCAATTCTCAAGATCTGGAAGAAAAAAAGGGCACAAACATATATGTAGGACATTCAAAATCAATTCTCAAGATCTGGCTACGAATTATTAGCACGCACACTAACCCTAGTCGGATTATTACCAAAAAAATCATTTGTACAGAACAAACAATTAATCACTAACCATAGATACCATTCAAACAATCAATATACTACAAGGATCTAACGAATTTTACTCTGATTTCATGGACTGGGTGAACATAACCAAGGGTTTCTGTTCCCAGAAAGGGGGGGGGCTAACCGGTTTTCCGTCGGAGTCGGAGTCGTTGCCGGAGTAGCTGTGGACCTCCGGCTCCAGCTGGGGAGGCACGACGACGGCGATGAAGTCAAGGTCACGCTGCTGCCCGCACGAGACCTCGGCGGCGGCAACAGCAACCTCTACGTCCATCTTCATGCGTTGCGCGGGTGCTTCATGATACGTCTCCAACGTATCTATAATTTTTTATTGTTCCATGCTGTTATATTATCATTCTTGGATGTTTTACAATCATTTTATAACAACTTTATATCCTTTTTTGGGACTAACCTATTGACATAGTGCCCAGTGCCAGTTGTTGTTTTCTGGTTGTTTTTTACTTCGCAGGAAATCAATACCAAACGGAGTCCAAACGCAATGAAACTTTTTGGAGATTTTTTTTTGGACCAGACGACATCCAGTGGGCCAAAGAAGTACCAAAGAGGGGGCTCGATGTGAGCACAAGACACCAGGGCATGCCTGGAGGCCCATTCGCGCCCTGATGGGTTGTGCCCACCTCGGTGGCCTCCCGCACCGCCTCTTTGCTCTATAAATACCCCAATATTCCAGAAACCCTAGGGGAGTCGACGAAAATCAATTCTAGCCGCCGCAAGTTCCAGAAACCACAGATTCAATCTAGACACCATCACGGAGGGGTTCATCATCCTCATTGGTGCCTCTCCGATGATGCGTGAGTAGTCCATTGTACACCTACGGGTCCATAGTTAGTAGCTAGATGGCTTTCTCTCTCTCTTTTGATTCTCAATACAACGGTCTCTTGGAGATCTATTTGATGTAACTCTTTTTGCGGTCTGTTTGTTGGGATCCGATGAACTTTGAGTTTATGATCAGATCTATGTTTTTATCCATGAAAGTTATTTGAGTCTTTTGATCTCTTATATGCATGATTACTTATAGCCTCGTATTTCTTCTTCGAATCTTTAGTTTAGTTAGGCCAACTAGATCGATTTTTCTTGCCATGGGAAGAGGTGCTTTGTGATGGGTTCGATCTTACGGTGCTTGACCCCAGTGACAGAAGGGGAACCGACACGTATGTATCGTTGCCATTAAGGATAACAAGATGGGGTCTATTTCTACATAAATAGATCTTGTCTACATCATGTCATCGTTCTTATTGCATTACTCCATTTCTGCAAGAACTTAATACACTAGATGCATGCTGGATAGCGGTCGATGTGTGGAGTAATAGTAGTAGATGCAGGCAGGAGTCGGTCTACTAATCTTGGACGTGATGCCTATATAATGATCATTGCCTGGATATCATCATGAGTATTTGAAGTTCTATCAATTGCCCAACAGTAATTTGTTTACCCACCGTATGCTATTTTTCTCGAGAGAAGCCACTAGTGAAACCTACGGCCCCCGGGTCTATTTTCTCATCATATACTTTCAGATCTGTTTTGCTATTTGCCTTTTTATTTATTTGCAACTTTTATTTTCAGATATATTAATCCAAAAACACAAAAATACCTTGCTGCAATTTTTATTTATTTATTTTATCTCGTGTTCCCGCGAGATCTATTTATCCAATCTACTACAATTTTACCTATCATTTTACCCGTGAGGGATTGACAACCCCTCTCTTACGTTGGGTTGCAAGTATTTGTTCTTTGTGTGCAAGAGCTGTTTACGTGGTGTTGCGTGGTTCTCCTACTGGTTCGATAACCTTGGTCTCATCACTGAGGGAAATACCTACCGTTGCTGTGCTGCATCATCCCTTCCTCTTTGGGGAAATACCGACGTAGTTCAAGCAAACATCACTTCCCCAGCCCCGGCATTGCCACTCCCACCGATGGTGCGCTTCGGCAAAATCCTAATACACTCCATGCGGCGGTGACAACTGTGGACGGGGGTGTGCGGACGCCTATTATGACCAGCAGATCGGGCGCGCCATTAATATGGAGCAGTGGGAGCGAGGTGGGCGGCGGTCAAAGGGCTGGCTCGCCTCCCGGTGAGCCTGCGCAGCGGACTGCTGGCATGCCTATCATCATTTCACACAGCTACTAGCACGCCCCATGGTGAGTACGTAGCGAACACGCGCATGCCTCGGCCTCCTGGTCTACCTGCTAGAATGTGTCTTGTCAACTCACGCATGCTCGTATGGCACACGGGACGCGTGCGCGACACGTATTATATTGATTTTTCCTTTTTGATGATTAATTCTACAGCTTTATTGCTTAACCGAAGCACGGCACTTACATTGTTGGTCTAATGCACACGGTTCGAATAAAGAGTTCATTTGCGATATTGGTTGATAATTATTTATAATTTCCTGTATGTAAGAAGATTATATCAAAACTTGTCTCAAATTTGAAAAAACAATATCACAGTCTATTGTTGTCCATATGACACCACGATAAGTTTCATGAATTTCAACTTAGTTTTGGATTTATTGGATTTTAAAATCAAGATTCTCGATGTTAGAAATTTCTTGCATGGGGACTAAACATGCACCCAGGGACACGTACACATATGATTTTGCAATCCATTTTCGTGCACTATCACGGGTCTCATGTAGATCAAATTTGATTTTTGCACATTTAAATCCCTGGGAAATCAATCAATGTATAAAAAATAGACAAATGTTATCTATTTTTTTTTCAATTTTCAACACTAAACTCCTTTGGTCACATGTTCGCTGCAGAAAAAGTTTGACATGCATCTTTGGGCCACATGCATGCGGTGGTCCTAGGAGACTCACTCGCGTGGGCCCGCGAGGTTGCCGTCCAGCACTATGACATGTGATGAGAGAGGTTAATTTGACAAACAAGGATGGTCATTTTTTGTTTTTTGTTATACGTACGGTAGGAGTATATATATAGTACGCGTTGAAGAGGGTGGCCGGGGGCAATACTACGCGTCATATAGGACACTCACTCGCGTGCGATGCTTCCATCCGTGGGCCCACGAGGTTGTCCTCCATCACTTAGACCTAGCAAGGAGGTTTCTTTTTGGGTTGTGTTGCAGTAGGAGTATATATAGTACGCGTCGAAGAGGGGAGGAGGGGGCCGGGGCAGCACATACTACACACACGTCATGAATCGATCTCGCTCCGTGTGGGGACTTTTCGGTTTCCGAGGCAGGTGCGGCAAAGAAGGTGTGCATATTGGGTATTAAAAACATCATCAACACATTGGGCCACGTGCAGACGATGGTTGTCGCTCATTCGCCTGCGACTCTTCCCTCCATGGGCCCGCGAGGTCGTCGTCCATCTAATATATGACACAACGAGAAAGGTAATTTGATGAACAAGGAGGATTATTTTCGGGTTGTGTTACGGTACGTAGGAGTATATATTACGCGTCGAAGAGGGGAGGGGGGCAACATATAGATACTACGTGTCATGAACCTCAGTTCGTGTGGGGGACTTAAAGGTTTCCGAGGCAGGTGCCACATCAAAGTTCTGCATATATATTAGGTATTCAAACATCACAACCACACATCTCCATACATGTGTTTGGCCCACAAGCAAGCGATGGCGGTTGTCCTCTAGCACTCACTCATGGGGTTATCGGCGAGATGCTTCGTCCATCGTCTCTGTGTGCCCGCTTGGTCAATCACTTCGTCTGACAGTGATAGAGGTTAATTTGACTTATAATTAGGAGGGGATTAAATTTTGGTTTGTCTTATACGGTTCGGTACATGCAACTATACTTCGCGCGCATGTGTGCGCACGAATCCCTCCCACTGGGTCGAAGTGGGGGGGGGGGCGGGAGCACGCGACGCGTCTTGAACTAGGTCTGTGTGAGGACTGTGGGATTTTCGACGCATGCATGCGCCACATCAAAATGTTGTGCTTTTGGTATTCAAACATATATGCATGCATCACGCATGTCCATACATATGTTTGGGGCACATACATGTAGTGGTTGTCTTTGGACACTCTCCCTCACTTGGTTATCATTGATGGCCTATGTATTCGTGGGCCCGCATGGACGTCCATCACTTCGACCAACAACGCGAGAGAGGTTACCAGGGTGGATTCTTCTTCTCTTGGTTCGCGTTACCGTATGTGTATGTCGATCATGGTGAGATCGAGACCTAAGTCAAGGGCTCGGATACACATCATGAATCATATAATATATTATATATTAGAGGAGAATAGTGGATAGAGACGAGAGATGAGAGAGAGAGAGAGAGAGAGAGGTTAAGAGAATAAGTTAGTAATGTAATATATTAGGCGAAGCTAGTAAAAAATCGCTTACGCTAAAAAACTAAAAAACACACAACATACAAACAACCAAAAAATACCCCGCTAAGTGTGGGTGGCGTGGGGGGGGGGGGGGGGTGGGGGGCGGGGGTTGGGGGACTTTTCGGTTCCAAAAGCACGCTGCCACATCAAAGTTGTGCATTGGGTATATTCAAACACCACATGACACTTCATACATATGTTTGGGCCACATGCACGCAGTGGTTGTCTTCAGGCACTCCCTCGCGTGGTTATCGGCGACAAGCTAGCCTATTTTGTGGGGCCGCGTGTGGAACGTCAATGCATGACTTTGACCCAACAAAGAAGAGAGTTTATACGACCAAGGTGGTGATTCTTCTTCTTGTGTCAAGACTTAACAATACGCCTTGGTGAGATCCCCTCCCACCCCACCGATCAAAGTGTGTGTGTGGGGGGGGGGGGGGGCCACAGTACTACTTCGTACTAGATGAACCTCTGGGGTTGGGGATGTCCGGTTAATTTGCGATGCACATGTGCCACATCAAATTTGTGATTTGGTTATTTAAATATCATACCACATCATTTTCACACACACACACACACATCGGGCCACCCACAGGTGTGATTCGTATGTGGTCTCACCCATCTAACGCCAGAAGAACACATCTGTGGGCCCACACATGGTCCACATTTGATCGGAAGCAAAGGAGGGAGGGGGGTTGATCATGATGTACTCCTTTCGGTTTTGTGTTACAGTAGGATGAGATGTCAGACCTAGCTATTTGGGGGCATGCGTTCATAGCTAGGATTCCCCTCCCGGCAACACGAAGTGTGTGTGTGTGTGTGTTTGTGGGGGGGGGGGGGGGGGGGGGGCCTAGCAACAGTAACATGTGCTTTGTGCGACAGGTGCCACATCAAAGTTGGGCATTGGGTATTTGAACATCAAACCACCCTTTTCATACATATATTTGGTCCACATGCAAGTGTGTTCGTGTTCTGACCCTTTCCCGCGTTTTTTGGCCAAATTTATAAACAGCAGACGAGTCGGACGCAGCAACCGTCTGCGATCGGGTATGAAACAGACACGGTTCCCTAGGACTACCCGTGTGCCGCGCCCCTGCCCCTGTCACCCACATGATCATAGTAGATTGGGCTCCACGAGGCTTCCCTCCCCCTCTCGAAAATATCTACCCCCTCGCAATCTCAGAAATATCTACCCGCGTAGATGGTGTTTCTGTTTGATAGCACATGATTAGTATGTCTGGACCGTGTGGGATGTTTGTTACTCCTGCTCTGCTTCAATCAGTAGATCCAAATTTTCAGTAGCATCGGCATTTTACTCCCGCCTGCATCCCTCGCAATCTCAAAAATATTTGCTCGGCTAGAGTGTTTTTCTGTTTCATAGCACACGATTATTATGTTTTAACCATGTGTGATGTTCGTTACTCCCGCCCCGCTCTGCTTCAATCCCTTGATCCAAATTTTCAGTAGCCGCGCCATTTTACTCCTGCCTAGTAAAATTTTCAGTACCCGCGGCATTTCCTCAAACACCACCTTGGACCCCCTCCACACATACACCCCAAATCCTTCGCTCACCCCAAATCCCCCGCTCACACACATACACACCACCCCTCCCTCGCTCAAAACCTAGCTAGGTCGCCGCCGCCGCCTCCATCGTCAACCTCTGCTGGTCTGCTCGTGCAGTTTACCCACCAATATACATACCCTCGCCGCCTTGAGTTTCTTAGATGACGCCTGCGAAACGCCCCCTTTCCCAGAGATCCCCATCCCCACCCCCTCCCCCACTCCAGAGCATCGCAGCCTAAGCCCGGCTACGCTTCCTGGGGAGCTCGAGGAGCGAATGGCCCAAAAGAGCTTGACCATGGCCTCTTCGCCCGATGTCGGCGAGGTGGCCGCCAAGGAAGCTGACGACGATGACTGGACCTAGATTGAGCCTTTCAATCAATGGGCTAGAGTATTCTGGCATGTCGCGGACGCTGGCTACGACATCGAGGTCGTCGACACCGACGGCTTGACGCGGGTTATGTCATAGGTTAAGTTGCCCACCCCCAACCCTTCGGGTTCGACAGCCGTCGATCTCATCGATGGCCCTGCCGCTGATCTCCTGCGGCTCGTTATGAACAATTTGCAATCCTTCATCGCCATGGAGCCCCTTTTGTCATTTCTAAAGGACACGTTCTACGACGCTGGCTTGGGATCCTCATCTGGCAAGTCAGACCTCATCGATGACGACCACGAGGAGGAGCCAATCTGTGACAAGTGAGGAAACCCATGATTTGTTTTCTGGAACCCCTTTTGTTTGCATTACGCCTTGTTTATTTCTATGGTTTATGGTTGTTCGGTTGTTTGTAGTTAGCATATGTCCAGTTTCAATTGCCATCTTTGGTTGTTCGTAGTATGCCTTGTTTATTTCAGCTATTAACAGTGTGATCTTCTATATGTGCTACTATGAACTGTGCAGTTCAATTTCATCAATACCAATTTTAACAATAACTCTATGAATGACTATATTTGGTTGTTGTTAAGCATGTTGAACTCCCTCCGAATCTTTTTAGTTCACATATAAGATTTGTCTAAAGTCAAGCCTTGTAAAGTTTGACCAACTTTATAGAAAAAAATACCAACATTCACAATATGAAATCAATATCAGTACATGTGTCATGACTTAAATTTTCATATTGTATAACTTTAGCATGGTAGATGTTGATATTTTTTCATATAAATAAGGTCAAACTTTATGAAGTTTGACTTCAGACAATTCTTATATGCAGAGTAAAAAGGACTGGAGGGAGTATTTACCACGCCTTTCCATTTGATTTAACAATGGCACTATTTGGATACTCTAACTTAGCTAGAGGTTAGAGTTAGTTTCTAGCTCATGTCAGTTAAAAGGGAGAGAGAGAGAGAGAGAGATTGGTGGAATAGTTGATTGTATTGCTTGAGCCTCGTGGGCATATATATAGGATTACATGGTCATCTTGGAGTACAAGTCAAGGTAGAATAAATCCTACGCTATCCTACGTTTCCTAAATAACAATGATACTCAACAATGACTAACGCTGAACTAACTCTAGCCAAAGAGGTGTTTGGATGACAGTGTTAGATTGACAATAAATGCACTAGGAGAACTAGCCCCAATCAGCACCTCTTGGGTGGGATAGTTGTTTTTGCTGGGTTAGACGCAACTAGCTCAAACTAGCCCTCATGTTTGGATACTTTAGGGATATTTGAGCCCAAACTAGCTCAAACTAACTCTAACCCATGGATCCAAACAGGGCCAATAACTAGTGTACTTAGACCTGCATAATACAAGTTTGAATGACTATGTTTGCTTGTTTTTAAATATTAGGCCTGTTGCAGTTCATAACACACCTTTCCACTTCTTGTTTTTAAATATTAGGTTTTTAACAATTTGGTCTTGCACATGTAGGTCCTGCTGTCAGAGGTTTTGACCCACTGTTTGACCCTTTTTGCATATGTGGAAATGAGTTGTCCATGAATATCAGTCAAGTCAAGAAACTCAAAAAGATTGTTACGATAAAGAAATTAGCGACAAAAAACAATGAGATCTTTATCTGCACAATGAAGAAGACATCAGTTCACTACAGGATGGTACTAACTGCTATACCTTGTCTTTTCAATTCCTTTGCGCCATTTCAAATCTAGAGAAGATATTTATGCATATCCTTGTTTTCAGGCCTTTCCAAAGTAGTTCACTGATGATTACCTCTCAAACCACTTGTATGGTCAGGAGGTGAGGAACGTATTCACACAACACCCACGGTTCAATATTGAAGTGTTCCTGAAGAGGACGAAGGATAGACAGGCACTGGCCTAAAGTTGCAAAGACCTTCAACATCAATGAAGGCTCAATATTCGCTTTTCGCTTCAGCAGTTTTCCAGTTGAGATCCATCTGTCTATGTACCGTCTATGATGCTAATTTTGAAAGGTTATAGATGTTGCATGTGAAACTTGGTGCTGGTGTAGTTGTGTAATGGGGTAGCTGAGTGCTGAAGCTATATGATGTTGTACTCTGATGTATTTCAATTATGAAATCCTGCTTCCTTAATATGAAAATGAAATATATTGTGTGCTTAATATGAAGTGTCAATTAGATTAATAAATGGATTATCAATAATAGGGAAATTAGCCTGCTAATTGGTTTTTTCTATTGCAAACGGTTATTGAGAAAACACCGTGGGCGATGACCTCAGGCAACGAACACAGTTTCTAGGAATAAACCATGTTGGGTCAATGAACAATCACACATGACATCCTCTTGAAAACTGTTTGCGTTAGGCCACCTTGCACAAATGTTTACCACATAAAAAATGTGTGTGATGGACAGCCTTTGCCACACAGTTTCTTCTACGCACCGTGTGTGATGCATTCAATAACGCAAATGATAAAATTGTTAATATCATGTGCAATGGCAACGCTATCACAAACGATTTAATGGGGAAAATTGTGTGTGATGTACCTGCGAACGGAAACATTTTCCTTGGAGTGACTATGTGGGATGTATATACGAACGGAAACATACTTCTTGGATTAACTGTGTGGGATGTACATACTAATGGAAACGTATTTCTTGGATTGACTGTGTGGAATGTACATACAAACGGAAACGTTTAGCCAGGACTAATTGTGTGGGATGTACTTACGACCGGAAACGATTTGGCATGTATAATTGTATTTTTTTAGCACAACTGTACGTATAACCGTATTTGATCGCTCGCCCGTCGCACACGACCTCATTTTGCCGAGCGTGTGTACCAGGAGGGCCTACCCCGGACGGTTTCCGGGTCGTGTGGGAAGGACCCCCCCTATCGCAGTCACTCACTTGGCGATGGTTCAGAACGCCGTCGCGGAAAGGGGTTAAAAACCGTTTGTATAGCACCTCGTTGTACCAGTGTATGGTGATTTTTTTCTGGAGGTAGATGACATGGGCTAAAGAAGTAAGTGAGGGGACCCATGTGGGACCACAACCCACCAGGGCGTGCCTGGGGTTGCTGGCGCACCCTGGTGTCTTGTGGTCACCAGGTGCACCCCCCTCTGATGTTATTTGCACCAGAAATTCAGAAATATTCAGAAAAAATCGTATTAAATTTTGAGGGCATTCTGAGAACTTTTATTTTTGGGTCATTTTTTTATTACACGGAAAATCCAAAAAATAGGATAAATATGGCATTTTATTTTATTTAACTAAGAAAAATAGAAAACAAGAAGGTTGTGCCTACTAAATTCATAAACTTCATACCTCTCAAAAATGATCCATTAATATGGTTGATCAAGTCTTGTTAACAACCACCTTCGATTAGCATGAAACCAAAGAACTTTCATAAAACACTAGGTTACCTCAACAGGGATGTGAATACCACAACAATAAGTATGTCATACTTCTTTTTGGCAGTAGGTCGAGGTAGTTGAAAACTTCCAATAGTGAGTGCGGAGATTTTTCAATAACATTAATACCATTCACTTGGAATTGTTTCTTCGAAAAGTGCACCGTATGCCCATTACCATTGATATGAAAAGTGACCTTGCTTTTATTGCAATCAATAACAGCCCCTGTAGTATTCAAAAAGGGTCTACCAAGGATAATCGACATGTTGTCGTCCTCGGGCATCTCAAGTATAACAAAGTCTGTTAAGATAGTAACATTTGTAGCAACAACGGGCACATCCTCACAAATACCGATAGGTATGGCAGTTGATTTGTCAGCCATTTGCAAACATATTTTAGCAGGTGTGAGTTTATTCAAATCAAGTCTTTTATATAAGGAGAAAGGCATAACACTAACACCAGCTCCTAAATCACACAAGGCAGTTTTAACATAATTTCTTTTGATGGAGCAAGGTATAGTTGGTATTCCTGGATCTCCAAGTTTTTTAGGTACTCCATCCTTAAAAGAATAATTAGCAAGCATGGTGGAGATTTCAGTTTCTGGTATCTTTCTCTTATTAGTGATTATGTCTTTCATGTATTTTGCATAAGGGGCCATCTTTAAAATATCAGTCAAGCGAGTGCAAAAAAAGACTGGTCTAAGCATTTCAGCAAAGCGTTCGAATTCTTCATCATCTTTTTTCTTAGTTGGTTTAGGTGGAAAGGGCATGAGTTTTTTAACCCATGGTTCTCTTTCTTTTCAATGTTTTCTAGCAACGAAGTCTCTTTTATCATATCTTTTATTTTTAGGTTGTGGGTTATCAAGATCAACAACAGGTTCTATCTCAACATCATTATCTAGTTGTTTGTCATTGTTTGGTTGAGTGTCTTCATGAACATCATCATTATCATTTTCATTATCACTAGATGAATGTTCATTACGAGATTGAGTTTCAGCATCAGAAATAGAAACATCATTATTATTTTCAGGAGGTTTTTCTATTTCAGGTTCACTAGAGGTATGCAAAGTCCTATCATTTTACTTTTTCTTATTCTTTTTAGAAGGACTAGGTGCATCAGTGTTAATTCTTTAAGAGTATTGTTCAATTCTTTTAGAGTGTCCCTCAGGATAAAGTGGTTCCTGAGTCATTCTACCTCCTCTAGTCATTACTCTAATAGCATGATCATTCATATTATTGTTCATTTCATTAAGCAATTCTCTTTGAGATTTAGCAACTTGTTCTAACTGAGTTTGAACCATAGAAGCATGCTTTCCCACACCCCTAACATCATTAGTAATCCTAAATAACAAGTCACTCATGTGACGCCCCCGGCTCAATCGTGCACTAATCATACATGCAAATGCACACGATCAAGCCTAAGGACTCACGGGAAGATATCACAACACAACTCTAAAACATAAATAAAGTCATACAAGCTTTATATTACAAGCCAGGTGTCGGGGCCGGATTTCGGGGACACAATATATTCCCAGAAATTAACCCCTCGTGTCATCACCAGCCCAGGATTACTGTTACTGGTGGACACATCCTTGTTACAGATTACCAAGCTATTACAAGAGTTGAATACAAGACCATAAAGGTCCAATGATACAACAATGATGTCTGGTGGTGGATGACAGAATTAACTCATGGTTCTCCAACATCGATGGGGCTCCATTCCCACAGGAACAGCTGACCCGGATAATTCCTATCCCGCATGGCTGCCATCCTAGGTTCCGCACGGACATCGCTGTGGTACTCCTTGTAGAAATCCTGACCTGGCCAAGTAAATAGCCAGGGACAAGCCTGTGAGTACGTTTGAATGTACTCGCAAACATCATGAACAAAAGATATACCGAATGCAACAATTAAATTATAAGATCATGATGAACCAAACTTTATGCGTATGCTCATGCTGGACTATATAAAATGCATGCTGACAGGGATTAATTCATGGCATGATAAAATATTAGCATGTGAAAATATATAAAATTGTTAGTGATAAACAAGGAAAGTCAAAGGAAAAAAAATAAAAGAAATGCCGGTCGGATGTCAAGTGACACCACGGTAGGTCTTGAAGAGAAATGCCAAACGGGTGTCTAAAAGAGAAATCGGACGAGACAGGACCATCCGAGAACTCAGGCGACGCCACGAGAGGTCTTGAAAAGAAATGCCAGTCGGGTGTCAAGTGACGCCATGGTCGGACTTGAAGAGAAATGCCAATCGGGTGTCCACAAGAGTAGTGGCGTGATAATCCGCCTGTTAACTCGAGGGACGCCACGAGAGGTCTTGAAAATAAAATTGAGTGCCCGGGGTAGTCTAGCCAGCCCCTGAGACACTCAGGAAAAATATAAAATGAGAGAAACGGGTTAGTCCTCAATATTATGCATAACCATAATAATATTTAACAAGCATAAAAATATTCATGGTAGCAACAGGGTGACAATAATTATTCCGCAAAATAATTCAGGCTCAATTTAATTATTTTCCTCCGAAGACCGACACTTGACCAACCCAGACTGTAGCCCTTAACCGCGGACACGGCTATTCGAATAGGTTTAAACTCTGCAGAGGGTGTACTCTTTACCCACAAGTAAAGGATTTCTTTAGTCAGTACCGTGACACTGACTAATTCCCATTACGGTCTTTGGGTTGAAAACACACCTGACCAGCACACACCAGATTAACTTTCCGGATGCCAGGAATCACCCAAGGCATCGTTCAAGAAAAACTCTGAGACGGAGAGACCAACGTCCTGCATGGGATCACTATTAATACGCGCGGATTACAAGGGGTGCCCCCCTCTCAGTCACAACTGGAAACACCCATGCCCCCTGGCCCGTTGACAGGATTTAGTCCCGGATCCCTGGGAAACCCTCATCGTGGCCCCCTGTACGGTGTGTGCATGGAAAGGGGTTATCAACTTACTGAACCATACCCTACCTATGGCAGGAACCTGTGGCAGCACGAAACAAGTATGGGGGTTACCGGAACAAGACTCGATCTATGGTCGACTCAGGAGGCATTAAGTTTCCTGCAACGGTTAGCACAACAAGGTATTCCTTCAACAGCAATCCCAACAGGGCCACAACCCTTGCATGCTCCAACATGCACAACAAACAAGGCATGATCATGCTCCAACGTGATCATCCTCCTACCGGTAACGATATTTCACTTATGCCTGCTCCTGCAAGTTAGTCATGGCAACACACAATGCACGGTACGATGAAACATACCAACACTACATGCATGCAAATTTTACTCGAATTCAAACCATGCAAGCACTACTAGCAATATGCAATTTAGTTTGAATTTAACATAGTCATGTTTAAATTATTCTAGCAAATAAACTACCATGCATTCACCATATCAAGTGTTCAAGATGCTTGCCTTGAGCATGCAGAAGTGTGGGGTGCACTCCAAAAGTTTGAAAACTTTATCTTCCCTCCATATCCTATTTTCAAAAATATTTGAATTACCACATAATTCAAAAAAAGTGCCAAAAATTGTTTCAATTATTTTTGAAATAATTACTATAATAAACTAGACGAAAAATTAGAAATACCAGAAAAAGAATTAAATTATTTGGAGTTCACATGATTTACTAATGAAATTCTAATTTGGAATAATTAGAGAAATAGGATATTTAAATATCCAGTGGAAACAGAGTTTGGGAAAAAATGTTCACCCTAGCAGAATTATTAGAGGATAATTTTAGGAGTATTTAGAAATTGGAATAATCGGATTTAGATTTGAAATAAAGGCTTTGGAATTATTGGAAAACTACTGAAAAAGAAAAAGAAGAAAGGCAAAGGCGCGCTCTGGGCGGAATTGCTGGTGCTGCTGGGCCATGACTGTCGGACTGGCCCAGCCGCGCCGACAGAGGGAGAGAGAGGTGAGGCTGGCGGGAGGGGCCCGGCTGTCGGGTTTGACCAGTATCCTCCCTCCTCCTCGCGCGCGCCTCGACGGAAGCAGAGGCGGAGCTCCGGCGACCCGTGCCGACGAACGGTGGCTCCACTCGCGGAACTGAGCACAGGAGGAGGATCAGCGGGTAGAGGCGGTTCTAATGAGGTATGGGACGGTCACCGAGATCCACTTGAGCATCGGCGGCGAGCTCTCCCACGGATCTCCGGCGAAGGCGAATTGGGCGTTTCGCCTACAGGCCATCTCCGGCGAAATTGGTGGTGGTTATGGATCAACGGGTTCGATTGGAGGTTGTTGGAGAAGAAATGGAGGAGGGGGAGGTCCTGTTGGCGTTGGAAACAACCGGGAGGCGACGGAGGTGGCTTCAGTCGGGGGCGACGGAGACGACCATCTCCGGTTGGTTTGCCGCTCTGGGTGGCTTCCAGGTGAGTGTGGCGGGTTGACCGGGAGTGGGGCGAGCTCGGCGGGCTTTATAGCAGCAGCTGGGGTCAGTTCCGAGGCTTCCCGCAGAAGACACAATGGCGGCGGCCTTAACTGCGCCGGCGAGGTGGTTGTGGTCGGTGGCATGGGTCAGCGAGGGCGGCGGAGTTAGGTGAGGGCGGTGGCCGCCCGTATTTATGCCAGGGAGAGGCTGGTTGGCTCGGGGCGAGCCGCGTGTCCAGGGGCGGTGGTGATAGCGACAGGCGGCTGTCGGTGGCGGCGCTGGACGGCAGGGGGCGGCGCTAGAGGACGGGGAAGAGTGTCGGCGAGCTTCGTTACTTCCTCGTGAAGCCAGATGGGGTGGCTCCCGTGCTGCAGCGGCAGTAAAGCCGCGGTGCGGCGGCGATGCCGACAGTGCCAAATGGGCACTCTGGCCACGCTCTGGCATGCACATCATGTGCTCGACAAAAAGACAAGGGGCTCTAGGTTGGTCCTGAGGAGCTGGTTTTTGGCAGGGTGGTGTTTGCTAAGATGGCAAGGATTCTAGACATGGTGGTTGGGTCAGAAGATCAAATGCCCAATGTAGACTTATAAGTTAGCAGAATTCTGTCATGCACAGAAGCTGTTTGGTGAAATGCCAGGACCACCTAGGGTCCTTTGATGACAGTGAAGATTGGCAGGATTATGTCTCCTTTGATGTTATATAAGATGGTGGGGTTGATTTGACAAAAAGAGAAACTTGATAGTGCAAGTTTTAAAGAATTTAGTTTCTGGACAGAAACTACAGGGGAATATTTGGTGAACTAAACAGATTCCAATGGAGCTAAAATTTTGGACTTAAGGGTTTGGTTGGAAGGACTATGAGTGGGAAAAATTTCAGGATTTTTGGGACAAGGAAAATTGGGGTTGTAGTAGAAACTCAAATTCAGGACAGAATTGAAAAGAGGTTGTTTCACTCAAAATTTTCAAAACACCAAGTAGGGTTTTTGCATAAAAGTGATATATAGGCATCACATGACCTCTCATAATTTTTGTGGGATTTAAAAAGAATTATTTAAAATGGTTGTAGTGCAATAGAGGCATTTAAAATATTGAAAAACCTATTAAAAGAATTGTTTTGGGCAAATTTTTATTCTGAAAATAATTCTTACTGTTATTAAAATGTAATTAAAATGTTTTGAGAAAACTACCAAAGCCACAATATTATTCCAAAAATTTCTATATGGAGGGAAGAATTTTGAAAAACAGAAACAGAAAATGGTTCTGAAATTAATAAAAGACCTAGTAAAAATTTAAAATTTTAATTCTGGCCAAATTTTATTTAGTAAAAACATGATTTAATTTTTGGGGTGTTACAAACTCTACCCCCCTAAAGAAAATCTCGTCCTCGAGATTTGTTAGGTGGTCACCAAAATTAAATCCACCTTTCGAGGAGATTTTCCTAAGCTATTTAAAATAACCCATTTAGGCACAGTTGACGTGGCTCCTAATAATTGGTGTAACTACAGTGGGCACTAGTGCTGTGGTTCTACTGTGACTGTTACAACAAATTTGGAAAAAGTGTAAATTCCAAAATTTGCTTGCCGTACTCCAGTGCACAGTGCTCTCTCCGGCTGACGGGTGGACCCAGGGCCCACTGTCAGTCTCTTCTTCCTCCGGCTCTCTTCTCCTTCTCCCTCTCGCGTGCTTTCTCCACCTGCGGTGTCTAGCGCGTAGGGTATCTAGGGTCGTACTGTGGCAGTGCGCGGCGTGCAAGCTGCCGGTGCAGCGTGCACTCACCTCGCGGGCCAGGCACCTTGTCGGCACTGCTCGCGATTTCTCCTTCGAACACCGGTGATCGGGCGACGAGCGGTGCTGGTGGACCTCGTTCACCATGCACCGAGCCCGAGCTATAAAACGAACGCAGTGTTACACTCTTCTTCATCTCACCTGACCTCACTTCTTCTTCCTCCTCCTTTTCTGATCGCAGGAGCTCGGACGAGGCTCCAATAGAGGATGTGCTTCCGGGGTGGTTTGTGATTCTCATGTCCGGAGCGGTGGCGGCGTTGCTCGGGTTCTCGCTGCTCCTATGCGCGATGATCCTTGACGATCGCCATGATGCCGCAGCTTGAGTGGTGGCTCTTCGAGGCGGCGGTAACCGTGAGGATTAGGCATCGGTGGTGGTTACGGGTGAGTGTTAGTGCGTTCTGCAGCAGCTCCGTAGAAATAAAAGAAAACCCACAAATTTTTCTTCAGAAAAATTGGTGGTGCACTGAGAGTGGTCTGGTGTGTAAGGCGGTTGATTAGGTGCCAGTGTGTGTGTGTGGTTCTGCACTTAGTGCATGTAGTGGAGTGAGTGTGATTGTAAGCCGGGTGTCGTGGCGGTGCGTGAATTAATTCTGTGTTTGCATTAATTATATTCGCAGTGGTCCTTCATAAAATCTCCACAATTACTCATACGCAACTGCAACCAAACATTTTATTCATAAGGTAAAACCCAAGATGCAACACAGATATGAAATCATGCAATTCAAATGCTAGGCTAACGAACACAACCATGGTCTCTACGGTACAAAGGTAAAATTGATAGGGTCCTGAGAAAATATTCCCGGCATTGGGACACATTCTTCTTCCCCTGGAGAAAGTGGATGGAGGAGTCAGAGAACGTTCCCTCCTTGGTCTGGTGACAGTGGTTCGCCGATGGCGATCTGAGGATTCAGAATAGCAAGAGTTTGGAGGAAGTCCATCACTTGCTGGGTCAGACGCTCCTGCGCGATGACATATTGAACAAGGTTGGCTAGCATTGGATCTCTCTCTGATTGTCTGCAGGGAAAAGATGCTTCTTCTCTGGGTGCTGCACAGCTCGGGAAGTAGTAGTACCCCCTTTCGCTGGCACGAGGCACTGCGTACCGGAGGCGGGTAATTGCTTCATAGGCAGCAACTTCTATAGCCATTTCTGAAGTTGGCATAGATTTCTCGATGAAGACGACACTTGTAGGGCCTTGGTTTGGGTCTACTGGTGGGATGTGCGCGACTGCCCAATATTTCGAGGCGTTGTGGTTGATCCTCGATTTGAACAGCTCGTACTGGGGTGGCTGAGTGGAGCCAAGAGTGTTGTGGGTGAAATCCCACAATATCTTGAAAAAACTGCCCGGGGTTGCATCTGGGGTTCTCAGATGAATCCCAAGGTGCGACATGGGGGAAATGGTGGTGGAGGCAGTGTACAAGGTGAGGGATGCTAGTTATGGACGCGAGAGTGGTCTCCTATATAGTGCCTGGGCTAGGAAACATAAATCAGCAGGGTTACGATTCTGGGTATCGGCTCTGCTCTAGAGTGGTCGGGGTCAAAGTCACAGATACAAATCACAAAATGTGACGTATTACTGTGGTTGTCGGTTAGGGGGATAGGTTGGGCACCGATTATCAAAAGATGTCGGCTGGCCACTATGTAGGCTTTATTGGATGGAATGGCCTAACGGTGGACAGGAAAGGATGTGGGCGGTGTGGAAACCTAGGGATAGTGACCAGGCTAAGAGAGGATTAGCCAATGGTCAGCCTAGCTCTGATACCAAGGCTGTCGGGGCCAGATTTCGGGGACACAATATATTCCCAGAAATTAACCCCTCGTGTCATCACCAGCCCAGGATTACTGTTACTGGTGGACACGCCCTTGTTACAGATTACCAAGCTATTACAAGAGTTGAATACAAGACCATAAAGGTCCAATGATACAACAATGATGTCTGGTGGTGGATGACAGAATTAACTCGTGGTTCTCCAACGTCGATGGGGCTCCATTCCCACAGGAACAGCTGACCCGGATAATTCCTATCCCGCATGGCTGCCATCCTAGGTTCCGCACGGACATCGCTGTGGTACTCCTTGTAGAAATCCTGACCTGGCCAAGTAAATAGCCAGGGACAAGCCTATGAGTACGTTTGAATGTACTCACAAACATCATGAACAAAAGATATACTGAATGCAATAATTAAATTATAAGATCATGATGAACCAAACTTTATGTGTATGCTCATGCTGGACTATATAAAATGCATGCTGACAGGGATTAATTCATGGCATGATAAAATATTAGCATGTGAAAATATATAAAATTGTTAGTGATAAACAAGGAAAGTCAAAGGAAAACAAAATAAAAGAAATGCCGGTCGGATGTCAAGTGACACCACGGTAGGTCTTGAAGAGAAATGCCAAACGGGTGTCTAAAAGAGAAATCGGACGAGACAGGACCATCCGAGAACTCAGGCGACGCCACGAGAGGTCTTGAAAAGAAATGCCAGTCGGGTGTCAAGTGACGCCACGGTCGGACTTGAAGAGAAATGCCAATCGGGTGTCCACAAGAGTAGTGGCATGATAATCCGCCTGTTAACTCGAGGGACGCCACGAGAGGTCTTGAAAATAAAATTGAGTGCCCGGGGTAGTCTAGCCAGCCCCTGAGACACTCAGGAAAAATATAAAATGAGAGAAACGGGTTAGTCCTCAATATTATGCATAACCATAATAATATTTAACAAGCATAAAAATATTCATGGTAGCAACAGGGTGACAATAATTATTCCGCAAAATAATTCAGGCTCAATTTAATTATTTTCCTCCGAAGACCGACACTTGACCAACCCAGACTGTAGCCCTTAACCGCGGACACGGCTATTCGAATAGGTTTAAACTCTGCAGAGGGTGTACTCTTTACCCACAAGTAAAGGATTTCTTTAGTCAGTACCGTGACACTGACTAATTCCCATTACGGTCTTTGGGTTGAAAACACACCTGACCAGCACACACCAGATTAACTTTCCGGATGCCAGGAATCACCCAAGGCATCGTTCAAGAAAAACTCTGAGACGGAGAGACCAACGTCCTGCATGGGATCACTATTAATACGCGCGGATTACAAGGGGTGCCCCCCTCTCAGTCACAACTAGAAACACCCATGCCCCCTGACCCGTTGACAGGATTTAGTCCCGGATCCCTGGGAAACCCTCATCGTGGCCCTCTGTACGGTGTGTGCATGGAAAGGGGTTATCAACTTACTGAACCATACCCTACCTGTGGCAGCACGAAACAAGTATGGGGGTTACCGGAACAAGACTCGATCTATGGTCGACTCAGGAGGCATTAAGTTTCCTGCAACGGTTAGCACAACAAGGTATTCCTTCAACAGCAATCCCAACAGGGCCACAACCCTTGCATGCTCCAACATGCACAACAAACAAGGCATGATCACGCTCCAACGTGATCATCCTCCAGCCGGTAACGATATTTCACTTATGCCTGCTCCTGCAAGTTAGTCATGGCAACACACGATGCACGGTACGATGAAACATACCAACACTACATGCATGCAAATTTTACTCGAATTCAAACCATGCAAGCACTACTAGCAATATGCAATTTAGTTTGAATTTAACATAGTCATGTTTAAATTATTCTAGCAAATAAACTACCATGCATTCACCATATCAAGTGTTCAAGATGCTTGCCTTGAGCATGCAGAAGTGTGGGGTCCACTCCAAAAGTTTGAAAACTTTATCTTCGCTCCATATCCTATTTTCAAAAATATTTGAATTACCACATAATTCAAAAATAGTGCCAAAAATTGTTTCAATTATTTTTGAAATAAATACTATAATAAACTAGACGAAAAATTAGAAATACCAGAAAAAGAATTAAATTATTTGGAGTTCATATGATTTACTAATGAAATTCTAATTTGGAATAATTAGAGAAATAGGATATTTAAATATCCAGTGGAAACAGAGTTTGGGAAAAAATGTTCACCCTAGCAGAATTATTAGAGGATAATTTTAAGAGTATTTAGAAATTGGAATAATCGGATTTAGATTTGAAATAAAGGCTTTGGAATTATTGGAAAACTACTGAAAAAGAAAAAGAAGAAAGGCAAAGGCGCGCTCTGGGCGGAATTGCTGGTGCTGCTGGGCCGTGACTGTCGGACTGGCCCAGCCGCGCCGACAGAGGGAGAGAGAGGTGAGGCTGGCGGGAGGGGCCCGGCTGTCGGGTTTGACCAGTATCCTCCCTCCTCCTCGCGCGCGCCTCGACGGAAGCAGAGGCGGAGCTCCGGCGACCCATGCCGACGAATGGTGGCTCCACTCGCGGAACTGAGCGCAGGAGGAGGTTCAGCGGGTAGAGGCGGTTCTGATGAGGTACGGGACGGTCACCGAGATCCACTCGAGCATCGGCGGCGAGCTCTCCCGCGGATCTCCGACGACGGCGAATTGGGCGTTTCGCCTACAGGCCATCTCCGGCGAAATTGGTGGTGGTTATGGATCAACGGGTTCGATTGGAGGTTGTTGGAGAAGAAATGAAGGAGGGGGAGGTCCTGCTGGCGTTTGAAACAACCGGGAGGCGGCGGAGGTGGCTTCAGTCGGGGGCGACGGAGACGACCATCTCCGGTTGGTTTGCCGCGCTGGGTGGCTTCCAGGTGAGTGTGGCGGGTTGACCGGGAGTGGGGCGAGCTCGGCGGGCTTTATAGCAGCAGCTGGGGTCGGTTCCGAGGCTTCCCGTAGAAGACACAACGGCGGCGGCCTTAATTGCGCCGGTGAGGTGGTTGTGGTCGGTGGCGTGGGTCAGCGAGGGCGGCGGAGTTAGGTGAGGGCGGTGGCCGCCCGTATTTATGCCAGGGAGAGGCTGGTTGGCTCGGGGCGAGCCGCGTGTCCAGGGGCGGTGGTGATAGTGACAAGCGGCTGTCGGTGGTGGTGCTGGACGGCAGGGGCGGCGCTAGAGGACGGGGAAGAGTGTCGGCGAGCTTCGTTACTTCCTCGTGAACCAGATGGGGTGGCTCCCGCGCTGGAGCGGCAGTAGAGCCGCGGTGCAGCGGCGATGCCGACAGTGCCAAATGGGCACTCTGGCCATACTCTGGCATGCACATCATGTGCTCGACAAAAAGACAAGGGGCTCTAGGTTGGTCCTGAGGAGCTGGTTTTTGGCAGGGTGGTGTTTGCTAAGATGGCAAGGATTCTAGACATGGTGGTTGGGTCATAAGATCAAGTGCCCAATGTAGACTTATGAGTTAGCAGAATTCTGTCATGCACAGAAGCTGTTTGGTGAAATGCCAGGACCACCTAGGGGCCTTTGATGACAGTGAAGATTGGCAGGATTATGTCTCCTTTGATGTTATATAAGATGGTGGGGTTGATTTGACAAAAAGAGAAACTTGATAGTGCAAGTTTTAAAGAATTTAGTTTCTGGACAGAAACTACAGGGGAATATTTGGTGAACTAAACAGATTCCAATGGAGCTAAAATTTTGGACTTAAGGGTTTGGTTGGAAGGACTATGAGTGGGAAAAAATTCAGGATTTTGGGACAAGGAAAATTGGGGTTGTAGTAGAAACTCAAATTCAGGACAGAATTGAAAAGAGGTTGTTTCACTCAAAATTTTCAAAACACCAAGTAGGGTTTTTGCATAAAAGTGATATATAGGCATCACATGACCTCTCATAATTTTTGTGGGATTTAAAAAGAATTATTTAAAATGGTTGTAGTGCAATATAGGCATTTAAAATATTGAAAAAGCTATTAAAAGAATTGTTTTGGGCAAATTTTTATTCTGAAAATAATTCTTACTGTTATTAAAATGTTTTGAGAAAACTACCAAAGCCACAATATTATTCCAAAAATTTCTATATGGAGGGAAGAATTTTGAAAAACAGAAACAGAAAATGGTTCTGAAATTAATAAAAGACCTAGTAAAAATTTAAAATTTTAATTCTGGCCAAATTTTATTTAGTAAAAACATGATTAAATTTTTGGGGTGTTACACCAGGGGCCTCGAGGGCTCGAATACATAAGCTTGCGTACAAGCGTCAGCGGAAGCATCAGATATCTGAGTACAGATATAAAAGAAAACACAGAAAGGCCTTTAGAAAGGCGGGGCAAAATAAAACACTACGATCGAAAGGCGCAGGCCTCCGGCCTGGGACCCTCCGATCCTACTCCTGGCCGTCAGTCAACTCGTAGTAGTATCCATCCTCTGGGTAGTAGTAGTAGTCGATCGACGGGGCATCTGTCTCAGGGGCTCCGTCATCTTGGTCACGTCAAACTGATATGGGGAGAAAAGGAAAACAAAGCAACCGTGAGTACTCAGAAGTACTCAGCAAGTAAGGATCTACACTACATATGCAACATTTTCAAGGGGAGGCTGTATATGTAGACTGGGCTGCAGAAATGCCAGAATAGAGAGAAGGCCTAGTCCTATCGAAGACTAGCATCTTCAGCGGTCTTGCAGCAATAGAAGAGAGTAGCACAGTACAATATAATGTAGCAGTATCATTAAGTCTCAACCTCACCCAGAAATCCTTTCTCGTCTCCCTGCGAGAAAGCAATCCCAGAGCCATACAATCATCAACCTCGTCCTGAGATCCCTTCTCGACTCCCTGCGAGAAGTAATCCCAGAGCCATAGTATCCAAGTATCCAGTTCTAATTGTATCAATCAGGATACAACTCCGAGTGTCCTTTACCGTAGGACCGGCTATCGATAGAAGTTTTCTTCCCTGCAGGGGTGCACCAACTTACCCAACACGCTCGATTAACTCCGGCCGGACACACTTTCCTAGGTCATGCCCGGCCTCGGCCAAACGATACATCGCAACCCTACCTACAGCTCAGCAGAGAGGTCCCCGTCGGTCTACATCCTAAGCGCTCAGAGGTCTTGGGCCATCGCCCTGTGCACTCCGAGTCATTGCGTGCAGGGGGAAGCCAGGCACGAGGGGGGCGCCGGTCCGTCCCGGCCGCAATGCTGAACTGGACGTCTGACAGAGCTTTCGGCTGATGCTACGATGCAGAACACCCATACTATGCCCACGTGATGGTTAGTGCTATCAGGCCATAGGCCTGCTCGGATCAAATATCCAAATCGTTAGTACCTTGGGCTTGCGGTAACGAGCAGAGACTCACAAAAGATGTGACCCCGTCGCCCCATCTCGAGGACTTGCTGCAAGGGTTAAGAATGCCCGGCCGTGCCTCGTATTTATCACTCGGGCACCATACAGGCAACCCGTCTTCACAACACTCGCCACTTAGGCGCACGCGGGTACCCCTCAGGGTCGACCCGCCTTTCCAAGTAACAGTGTGAAATCCAAGTATCCGTGTGTCCATAACATCAGGGGAATCCGAGGTATCACCCTCATTGGATTCCTACTCGATGTACCCGTCAAGGTGAACTTGGAGGAATCACCCTCGCTGGGTTCACACTTGAGGTGTTGTACGACGACGTCGTTGTCGGAAGTGGTGAAGGAGGAATCACCCTCGATGACCACGACCAAATAGCTACTCTACAGAGTTAACATCAGAAGTGCTACACGAGGTATCACCCTCGGCACTCGATAGTAATGCTGCAGTGTCGTTACAACTAAGGGGTGTGATGTGCGGTGCCGGGGCCTGATCTTCAATCCCGTTGATCGGGTCTTCTTGATAATCCAGCGGGGCAGTCGGGATAAGTGGGGTCACTGATAGGTCTCTACCCAGCCTATACTAAGCAGTTTAGGATATGCAGGTAATTATCAACAGCAGGTTACAATAAACAGGCTATGCATCAGAATAGGTAAAGCAGCAGCAGCAGCAGTTCTAATGCAAGCATGAGAAATAGAATGGGCGATATCGGTATGCTCAAGGGGGCGGGGGGGCTTGCCTGGTTGCTTTGCGGCAATGGCAAGGTCGTCAACGGTGGCGTCGGGCTCCTGAGTTGCGTTGGTCTCAGGGACGTCGTCGGTGTCAGGGTCTACCGAGAGAGAAGAGGGGGAAGAAACAGTAAATACTAAGCAAACAAGTGCATGACATGTCAATAAGCAAAGCTAGCGGTGTTCTATCGTAGTGCTAGGTAATCCCGGCGAAGGGGAGAAACGTCCGGGAAAGTATTCCCAGTGTCCGGCTTTTCGGACAAACGAAAAGAGGGAAACGGTTGCATGTTCGGATAGTTAGGGACGTGTGGCGGACGAACGGACCGCGTATTCGGATTCGTCTCGTCGTTCTGAGCGACTTTCATGTACAAAGTTTTTCGATCTGAGTTACGGATTATTTTATATGATTTTTCAAAGTTTTTATTAATTTCTGGAATTATTTAATTAATTAAATTTGAATTATCCAAAACAGTAGAAATACTTTTTATACCCAGACTTAACTAGCCCTGGTGTATGACCAGTGGGTCCCGGTGGTACAGTCAGCAGCTGACTGTGCACCTCTTATCCAAAACAACAGTGTTGCGGGCCCCATACGTCATTGAGTGCAACACTAAACAGGGTTAAATTAATCCAGGAACTAATTAAGCGTGTTGGGGCCCAGTGTCAGTGGGAGGATTAGCATTTTAATTAGGGGCTAACTAATTGCTAATAAGGGAGGGCCCACAGTCAGTGGCACACGGGCCAGGTTCGAACGCCGGCGCGCTGGGGCTCTCCGGCGACCAGCAGAGGACGGCGGCGACATGGCGGGATTGGCGCACAGGCGACCATTTGGTCAGCCATGACCCCCAAAATGACGAGCGCGACAGCGCGCGTGCAGCGGTGCCACCAGCAGAAGCTGGAGTGGATGGCAACGACGACTACGGCGACGACCAGCGGCAGCAGCTTCGGCGGCGGTGCGGGAACAGTGCAGAGGACGCGCGGAAGCGCGGGGTTAGAGGCGAAACGGAGAGGAGCTCACAGCGGAGCCGATGCGGTGGTCGGGGGGGAGCCGGGGAGGTCGCAATGGTGGAGATCGACGACGAAGAAGAGGTGGCAGCCGACGGAGGAAAACGACGCGGGTGCCGCAACGGTGGCTCCCCGAGCTCGATCCGGTGGAGTAGTCGAAGGAGAAGAACTTGACGGAGCTCCTAGACAGCACGGGACGGAGGACGGTGGCCGGTGGACACGCCTGCGACGGGGGTGAGTGGCGCCGGGGCGGTCGGGGTGGCGATGGTGATGAGGACCTCGGGTGGCGGTGTGGTACCGACAAGCAAGGCCGATGGTGTGCGGTGAAGGAGCGGCGGGAGGCGCAGGGCGGCGGCGTCACGACGAGGGCAACGGGAGGTGTAGGGGCCAAGCCCCAGTTCAGATCAGGGGGGGGCGAAGGGAGGAGAGTGGGAGGTCGTGGGGGTTGGCTAGGTTTCCGGTTCGGGGGAGGGGGTAAGGGGGAGTGGGGTGGGCCGGCCTGGCGGCCTGGACGGCCTGCTGGGCCGAGGCCCAAGGGGAGGGGAGGTTCTTTTTATTTATTCTTTTGTTTTTCTTTTTCTATCTTCTTTTCTTTTCTGCTTTGTAAATGTTAGGGCTCTAAATGAATTTTGTAAAAAGTGTGACCTAGTCCATAATTAGCAGTGCACTATATCCTAACAACAAAAACTAGTTCGGGCAAAACATAATTTCATATTTGGTTTAAAATAATTAAAAGGTTATTAAATATTATTTTCAGCCACTGTTTGTGGATGTTTGAGTCACTTACCCAATTTGGATAATGTTGGTTTCAATTTTAGAATTGTCTCCGAATTATTTACAATATTATGAACAATTTAGTTTTCAAACTTGAACAACTTTTATTTTCCACTTTAGTTTTAATTTGAAGTTTGAATTTGGAGTTAGGAGTTGAAATGCAATATGGATGCAAATGATGATTAAACACTGTTGATCATGATGACTTGGCATAATCAAAAGGGTGATTACTGTAGTTAACCACTGGGGGTGTTACAACTCAAGCGAGCAATTATATCAGAATTATATTTCAATTGTTTCATAACATTTGCATTGAAGTGATCATGTTTTCTAATGTAATTGTCAAACTCATAATGGCATTGACTAGGATGTTTATTGTAAGGGATGTCACTTTCATCAAATTTCATTAAAGAGTTTACCTCTACCACCTTTGATTGTGGTGGTGTGTCAAGTCCTTGTATTTCTTCAATAGGAGGTAAAAATTTAACATCCTCAGATTTAATACCTTTTTCCTTCATACTTTTCTTTGCCTCTTGCATATCTTCAGGACTGAGATATAAAATACCCCTCTTCTTCGGAGTGGGTTTAGACGGTGGTTCAGGAAGAGTCCAATCATCATAATTTTTCAATATATTATTCAATAATTCCTCAACTTGTTCAATAGTTTGTTCCCTGAAAACACAACCAGCACAACTATCTAGGAAGTCCCTAGAAGCATCAGTTAGTCGATTATAGAAGATATCAAGTATTTCATTTTTCTTAAGAGGGTGATCAGGCAAAGCATTAAGTAATTGGAGAAGCCTACCCCAACTTGTGGGAGACTCTCTTCTTCAATTTGCATAAAGTTAAATATTTCCTGTAAGGCAGCTTATTTCTTATGAGCAGGAAAATATTTTTCAGAGAAGTAATATATCATATCCTGGGGACTACGCACACAACCAGGAGCAAGAGTGTTGTACCATATCTTAGCATCACCCTTTAATGAGAACGGAAATAATTTGAGGATATAGTAGTAGCAAATTTTCTCATCATGAGCAAATAGTGTGGCTATATCATTTAATTTAGTAAGATGTGCCACTACAGTTTCAGCTTCATAGCCATGAAAAGGATCAAATTCAACCAAAGTAAATAACTCTGGGTCGATAGAGAATTCATAATCCTTATCGATAACAAAGATAGGTGAAGTAGCAAACTTAGGATCACATTTCATTCTAGCATTCAAAGATTTTTCTTTTAGTTTGTATAGTAATTTCTTAAGATCATCCCTATCGTTTCAAGCAAGAAAGTCTCTAGCTATCTCCTCATACATAACATAACCTTCAGGTATCTTAGGCATTTCATATCTAGGAGAGCTAGGTATAATAGGTGTTTCAAGATTTTTAGTTTCAAGTAATTCATCAGTTTCAATAATTTCATCAGTTTCAACATTCTCAATATCTTTAGCTTTAGCAATTTGTTCATCAAGAAATTCACCTAGTGGCACATTATCATCAAGCAAGGTACTAGCATCATCATGAATATCATTCATAGCAGAAGTAGCATCATCAATAACTTGCGACATATCAGGATTAATAGCATGTGGTGGTGTTGCAATTCTACTCAAAACGGAAGGTGAATCAAGTGCAGAGTGTGATGGCAGTTCCTTACCTCCCCTCGTCCTAGAGGGAACGGTCTTGGTTTTGTATCCTTCAGATTCTTCATAGTGATAAACTGATAATAATCCCAAGTGACTCAACAAATATAGCTATGCTCCCCGGCAATGGCGCCAGAAATGGTCTTGATAACCCACAAGTATAGGGGATCGCAACAGTTTTCGAGGGTAGAGTATTCAACCCAAATTTATAGATCCGACACAAGGGGAGCCGAAGAATATTTGTAAGTATTAGCAGTTGAGTTGTCAATTCAACCACACATGGAGATTAAATATATGCAGCAAAGTGATTAGTAGCATAGTAATATGATAATTTTGATAGAAGTGGTAACAGCAGTAGTAACGGTAACAGTGATAGCAATGATTCTGTAGCAAGCGTAACAGTAGCAACGACAGTAGTAACTTAGTAAGAGCAATATGTGGGAAATTCGTAGGCATTGGATCGGTGAATTCGTTGGATGATATTCATCATATAATAGTCATAACCTAGGGCGATACAAAACTAGCTCCAGTTCATAAATATAATGTAGGCATGTATTCCATAAATAGTCATACGTGCTTATGGAAAAGAACTTGCATGACATCTTTTGTCCTACCCTCCCGTGGCAGCGGGGTCCATAAGGAAACTAAGGGATATTAAGGCCTCCTTTTAATAGAGAACCGGAACAAAGCATTAACACATAGTGAATACATGAACTCCTCAAACTACGGTCATCACCGGAAAGTATCCCAATTACTGTCGCATTGGGGTTTATGGATCATAACACGTAATAGGTGAATATGACTTGCAAGATCGGATCTAGAACATAGATATAATGGTGAAAACATAAACAGTTCAGATCAGAAATCATGGCACCCGGGCCCTAAGTGACAAGCATTAAGCATGGCAAAGTCATAAGAACATCAATCTCAGAACATAGTGGATACTAGGGATCAAGCCCTAACAAAACTAACTCGATTACATGATGAATCTCATCCAACTCCTCACCGGCCAGCGAGCCTACGAAGGAATTACACACTCCCGGTGGGGAGCATCATGGAATTGGTGATGAAGGAGTGTTGGTGATGACGAAGACCGAAGATTCCCCTCTCCAGAGCCCCGAACGGGCTCCAGATCTGGCCTCCCAATGAAGAACAGGAGGTGGCGGCGGCTCCATATTGTGAAACGCGATGAAACTTCCTCTCCTATTTTTTCTCTGAAAATAGGATTTTATAGCGTCCGAATTAGGGTCTGCAGGGCCACGAGGTGGGCACAACCCACCAGGACGCGCTAGAGGGGGGGCGCCCTGGTGTCTTGTGCCCAGCCAGGGCCCCCCTCCGGTGGTTCTTGGCTCCAGTATTTTTCCTTTATTGTAAACAATTCTCCAAAAATTTTGTTCCACTCCGAGAACTTTTATTTCTGCACAAAAACAACACCATGGTAGTTCTGCTGAAAACAGCATCAGTCCGGGTTAGTTTCATTCAAATCATGCAAATTAGAGTCCAAAACAAGAGCAAAAGCATTAGGAAAAGTAGATACGACGGAGATGTATCATTAAACAAGTCTTCACCACTCGGCCGCCCGCACGTTGCCACTCAGTGAGACACATTTGCATCACTCGGTCGCCCCATGCGTCGTCTCTCAGTTGGACACGTCTTCACCACTCGGCTGCCCCGCGCGTCGCCACTTGGTTGGACACGTCTTCATCACTCGGCCGCCCCGCACGTCGCCACTCGGTGAGACACATCTGCATCATTCGGCCGCCCCGCGCGCCGTCTCTTGGTTGGACGCGTCTTCACCACTCGACCGCCCCGCGCATCGCCACTTGGTTGGACACGTCTTCACCACTCAGCCGCCCACATGTTGCCACTCAGTGAGACACATCTGCATCACTCGGCTGCCCCACGTGCCATCTCTCTGTTGGACACGTCTTCACCACTCGGCCGCCCCGTGCGTCGCCACTTGGTTGATCATGTCCTCACCACTCGGCCGCCCCGCATGTCACCACTAGGTGAGCCACATCTGCATCACTCGGCCACCCAGCGCCATCTCTCAGTTGGACACGTCTTCACCACTCAGACGCCCCGCGCGTCGCCACTTGGTTGGACACGCCTTCACCACTCGCCCGCCCCGCACGTCGCCACTTGGTGAGACACATCTGCATCACTCGGCCGCCCCGCGCGCTGTATCTCAGTTGGACACGTCTTCACCACTCGGCCGCCCCGCGCGTCGCCACTTGGTTGGACACGTCTTCACCACTCGGCCGCCCCGCGCGTCGCCACTTGGTTGGACACGTCTTCACCACACGACCACCCCCGCGCGTCGCCACTCGATGGGACACGTCCTCACCACTCGGCCGCCCCGCGCGTTGCCACTTGGTGGGACACGTCCTCACCACTCGGCCGCCTCGCACGTCGTCATTCGGTTGGACACGTCCTCACCACTCGACCGCTCCGCAAGCCGTCATTCAGCTGGACGCGTCCTTGATACATCTCCAATGTATCTATAATTTTTTATTGTTCCATGCTATTATATTATCAATCTTGGATGTTTTATATTCATTTACTAGCAACTTTATATCATTTTTTGGGACTAACCTATTGACTTAGTGCCCAGTGCCAGTTGCTATTTTTTGCTTTTTTTTTACTTTGCAGAATATCAATACCAAACGAAGTCCAAATGCCATGAAACTTTTTGGAGATTTTTTTCAGGCAAGAAGAGACTCTGGAAGCTTCTGGAGGCCACGAGAAGATGGGCCAGTGGGCCACTAGGCACCAGGGTGCGCCCTGGTGCCTAGTGTCTCACTGGCCCATCTTCTCGTGGTGGCGCGCCCTGGTGGGTAGTGGGGCCCATGTGGCTCCATTTGACCTACCCTCGCCTCTATAAATACTCTAAAATCCCAAAACCCTCAGGGGAGTCGACGAAATAATTTTTCCGCCGCCGCATGTTCCATAACCACGAGATCCAGTCTAGAGGCCTTTTCTGGCACTCTACTGGAGGGGGCAACGATCATGGAGAGGTTCTTCATCATCATTGCTTCCCATCCGATGATGCGTGAGTAGTTCACCATAGACCTATGGGTCCGTAGTTAGTAGCTAGATGGCTTCTTCTCTCTTTTTGATCTTCAATACAATGTTCTCCTTGATGTTCTTGGAGATCTATTTGATGTAATGACTTTTTGCGGTGTGTTTGTTGGGATCCGATGAATTGTGAGTTTATGATCAGATCTATCCATGAGTAGTATTTGAGTTTTCTCTAAACTCTTTTATGCATAATTGTTATAGCCTCGTATTTCTTCTCCGATTTATTGGTTTGGTTTGGCCAACTAGATTGATTTATCTTGCCTTGGGAAGAGGTGCTTTGTGATGGGTTCGATCTTGCGGTGCTCAATCTCTGTGACAGAAAGATACATGACACGCATGTATCGTTGCTATTAAGGGTAACAAGATGGGATTTATTTCATACGTGAGTTTATCTTGTCTACATCATGTGATCTTGCTTAAGGCATTACTCCGTTCTTTCATGAACTTAATACACTAGATGCATGCTGGATAACGGTCAATGTGTGGAGTAATAGTAGTAGATGCAGAATTGTTTTGGTCTACTAATCTTGGACGTGATGCCTATATACATGATCATTGCCTTGGATATTGTCATAATTATTTGCTTTTTTGTCAATTGCCCAACAGTAATTTGTTTACCCATCGTATGCTATTTTCTCGAGAGAAGGCTCTAGTGAAAACTATGGCCCCGGGTCTACTTTCTATCATATATTAAAACCAAAAATACCTTGCTGCAATTTTATTTTATTTTGTGTTTTTGTTAGATCTTTTTATCAAAACCCATACAATTTAATCTATCTCAATACCGTTGAGGGATTGACAACCCCTCTACGCGTTGGGTTGCAAGTATTTGTTATTTGTGTGCAGGTGTTGTTTACATAGTGTTGCTTGGTTCTCCTACTGGATTGATAACCTTGGTTTCATAACTGAGGGAAATACTTATCTCTACTATACTGCATCATCCCCTCCTCTTAGGGGAAATCCCAACGCAGCTCACAAGTAGCAGTCCTCACCACTCGGCTGCTCGTGTGCCATCAGACTGCTAAGTCATTCTTCACGCACCTGCATTCTATTAAATAGTTATTTCTGCATTCCTGAGTGTCATGTAATTCACACATGATGTTCACTCGGAGGCCACGCCACCGGGTGTACCTCTATGCTCGGTTGTTTATTTTCATGTCGGAACACTCCACTTTCGTTTCATTTGAGTCCAGTACTCCAACGAGTTCAGTCGGATCCTTCACCTCGACAAGTTCGATCGGGTCCTTCGCTCTGTTAGACTCTTGCTGGTTCAGAACCAACAAGCCCCTTGCACACCCAGCGGGTATCTATGGGTGTTATTTACACAAATCATTTCAGCACACATCAAATTACCTTGAGAAATCACTACGTTGGCTTGTGCTATTTTTCATATAAAGGTTACACGATCACTCGGCGGACATGTGCGCCAACTTCATCGCTACTCAGACTCGGTCACCGCACTGATCCTAGCACACCGCTACACCGACCTCGTCGCTCTGTTGACTTCGAACACATCCTGCCGACCCCTCCGTGGAGTACTCTTCATCGTGTCAACGACATAGACCTCATCGTCATGTTGGGCATGAGACAGACATGTCCCTTTTTATAATTAAACTATAGACTTCACTCCTTTGCGAGTTTGCCTCTTTCGAGCATCACTAGGGAGCTGCTCCTCACCTTTACCCGAGTCTGACTTGATGAATTACAATTTATCCATTCAAAATTATATTTCTTGTACTCCGACAGGTCATCGTCGAAGCCTGTAGTGCACTCGAGGGCTACGCCGCACTCCGGGGCTGCAGCTCATTCGGAATCACACTCTCCTGAGTGGTCGAGTACTTCATCACCAGTCGGATCCTTCACTTCAACAAGCGCAGTCGGATCCGCCACTTCGACAAGTTACATGATCACTCAGATGCTCTACGCGCCATCTTCGTTCCTACTCAGACTCAGTTGACGTGCCAGTCTTGTTGCACCGCAACCACACTACACCGACCTCGTCACTACATCAGCTTCGAAAGCATCTGATTGACTCCTCCAAGGACCATTTTCACTGCTCGGTTCAACACGTCCTCACCACTTGGCCATCCCGCACGTCGCCACTCGGTTGGTCACGTCCTCACCACTTGGCCGTCCCGCACGTCGCCACTCGGTTGGTCACGTCCTCACCACTTGGCTGCCCCACACGTCGCCACTCGGTTAAACATGTCCCTACCACTCGTCCGCCCCCGCGCGTCACCATCGGTTAGGCACGTCTTCACCACTACATCCCCAATGCGGGAACGACTAAGTTACTCATATGATCAAACCTCATATCGCACTCTATAGCGATCTTACCTCTTTCGAGCATCACTTGGGGGCTACGCACAGCCGAGGGCTATGCCAGCCTCAGGGGTTACACACATTTGATCAACCTGTTGATCACGTCAGGAATATTTTCTGAACATACTTGCTCGGTCCGCCAAAGATCTATAAGGGTAGCACCATCCACTCAGACAATCGCCCAAATCATTGCCTGGAATCATCTTCAGGGATGCAAAAGGGTGAAACCGGTACTGCTCTATGGATACACTTGGCCCTTCTTCTAGGCTCCAAGGTGTCAGTTAAACTTGGACTCAGAGATGGCATGTGCTGGTGTTCCCTCGGGATGATGAGTAGCTTCTCTCCGGAGAGTCAGTCCACATACTAGCCTCACCACTCGGGTTTTCATGGCACGTCCACCTCGGACCACTAGTCTATATCCTCCGGGAGACATACGAGTGCCACCAAGTTTTTCCTTGCAGTGCCCCACTTTCCCCACTAACCGTGACGCAACCGCTTCCGTACGCGCATGCACGATTTCTCTTTGTGCCTTTCCTAAAGGAAACACGTCGGTCCAACCGACCACCCTCCAAGGGTCTCTGTGCACTTGGACACGTAAAACACCAGACCGAAGTCACCTTCAGGATTACAATGGATGAGCTCGATGCCCCTCCCCGGATTAACTTGGCCCTTTGTCTAGGCTCCAAGATGCGAGCCTCATAAACTTGGACTCATTGATGAACTGCGCTGGCGTTCCACCGGGATAGTGAGTGGCATCTCTCCGGAGAATCAGACCATGCATCGGCGTCGTCACTCGGGTTTCATGGCATGTCCTCACTCGGACCTCTAGTCAATCTCTCCCGACAGACATATGAATGCCACCAAGTTTTGCCCAGCAATCAACCCACTCTGATCAATCAAAAAACGTATAGTCCAGAATCCGTTGAAGTTTTGTTCAAATCATAGTCGACTAAAGCTTGACGACAGGCGCCAAGTGCCCCCGCAGTGCTCGGGCCAAATCAAGTTTTTAGTAAACTCGTTCTACAAAACCTCAACCAATTCGGGGGGCTAAATCTATGGGAGCGCCGCCAGTCGGCATGTTCCTCACTCAGCTTTCTACTTCCTCATAAAATACGCTCCATACCTAATGCTCACTCTTCGTCTCCAGCCCGGTCCCTGCTACTTCTTGAGCTTGCATTGATTTTTCCCTTGAAGAGGAAAGGGTGATGCAGCAAAGTGGAGATAAGTATTTCCCTCAGTTAAGAACCAAGGTATCAATCTAGTGGGAGGCATAAGCAAGTCTCCAATCTATGCACCTACACAAACTAACAAACACTTGCACACAACGCGAAAAAGGGGTTGTCAATCCCTTCACGGTCACGAACAAGAGTGAGATCTAAAAGAGATGGGTATAAAAGATAAATAAAAGAGCAAACTAAAATAAATTTAAATAAATTGCAGCAAGGTATTTTTGGGTTTTTTGGTTTATAGATCTGAAAATATATTATGGAAAATAGACCCGGGGGGCATAGGTTTCACTAGAGGCTTCTCTCTTGAAAGAAAACATATGGTGGGTAAACAAATTACTGTTGAGCAATTGATAGAAAAGCGCAAAGTTATGACGATATCTAAGGCAATGATCATGAATATAGGCATCACGCCCGTGACAAGTAGACCGAAACAATTCTGCATCTACTACTATTACTCCACACAATGACCGACTCCTGCCTGCATCTAGAGTATTAAGTTCATAAAAATAGAGCAACGCTTTAAGTAAGATTACATGATGTAGAGGGATAAACTCAAGCAATATGATATAAACCCCATCTTTTTATCCTTGAAGGCAATAATACAATGCGTGCCTCGCTACCCATTCTGTCACTGGGTGAGGACACCGCAAGATTGAACCCAAAACTAAGCACCTCTCCCATTGCAAGAAAACCCAATCAAGTTGGCCAAACCAAACCGATAGTTCGAAGAGAAATACAAAGATATCTTAATCATGCATAAAAGAGTTCAGAGAAGACTCAAATAATATTCATAGATAATCTGATCATAAATCCACAATTCATCGGATCTCAACAAACACACCGCAAAAGAAGATTACATTGGATAGAACTCCAAGAACATTGAGGAGAACATGGTATTGAAGATCAAAGAGAGAGAAGAAGCCATCTAGCTACTAGCTATGGACTCGTAGGTCTGTGGTAAACTACTCACACATCATCAGAAGGGCAAAAAGGTTGATGTAAAGGCCCTCCGTGATCGAATCCCCCTCCGGCAGGGTGCCGGAAAAGGCCCCAAGACAGGATCTCATGGGAACAGAGGCTTGCGGTGGCAGAAAAGTATTTTTGTGGACGCTTCTAATGTTTGGGGAATATTTCTGAATTTATAGAGGTGAAATTAGGGTTGGAGGACACCCAAGGGGCTCACAAGCCCTCAGGGCACGCCCCCTGGGGCGCGCCCTAGAGGCTTGTAGCCTCCTCGGGACTCTTCTGGCCCTCTCTCCAAGTCACGTAGATGTATTCTGGTCCAAGAAAAATCATCGTAAAGTTTTATTCCGTTTGATATTCCTTTTCTGTAAAAGTCAAAAACAAGGAAAAAACAGAAACTGGCACTAGGCTCTAGGTTAATAGGTTAGTCCCAAAAATAATATAAAATAGCATATTAATGCATATAAAACATCCAAAACAGATAATATAATAGAATGGAACTATCAAAAATTATTGATACGTTGGAGACGTATCAAGCATCCCCAAGCTTAATTCCTACTCGTCCTCGAGTAGGTAAATGATAAAAATAGAATTTTTGATGTGGAATTCTACCTAACATATTTATCAATGCAATCTTCTTTATTGTGGCAAGAATGTTCAGATCCATAAGATTCAAAACAAAAGTTTAATATTGACATAAAAACAATAATACTTCAAGCATAGTAATAAAGCAATCATGTCTTCTCAAAATAACATGGCCAAAGAAAGTTATCCCTACAAAATCATATAGTCTGGCTATGCTCCATCTTCATTGCACAAAGTATTTAATCATGCACAACCCCGATGACAAGCCAGGCAATTTTTCATACTTTTAATGTTCTCAAAAAATTTCAACTTTCACGCAATACATGAGTGTGAGCCATGGATATAGCACTATAGGTGGAATAGAATATGGTGGTTGTGGAGAAGAGAAAAAGAAGGACAAAGTCTCACATCAACTAGGCAAATTAATGGGCTATGGAGATGCCCATCAATTGATATCGATGCAAGTGAGTAGGGATTGCCATGCAACGGAAGCACTAGAGCTATAAGTGTATGAAAGCACAAAAAGAAACTAAGTAGGTGTGCATCCAACATGCTTGCTCACGAAGACCTAGGGCAATTTGAGGAAGCCCATCATTGGAATATACAAACCAAGTTCTATAATGAAAAATTCCCACTAGTATACAAAAGTGACAAAATAGGAGACTCTCTATCATGAAGATCATGGTGCTACTTCGAAGCACAAGTGTGGAAAAAGGATAGTAACATTGTCCCTTCTCTCATTTCTCTCACTTTTTTTGTTTGGGCTACTTTGGCCTCTTTTATTTTTTTATAAAGTCCGGAGACTCATCCCAACTTGTGAGGGAATCATAGCTTCCATCATCCTTTCCTCACATGGGACAATGCTCTAATAATGATGATCATCACACTTTTATTTACTTACAACTCGATACTAGAACAAAATATGACTCTATATGAATGTCTCCAGTGGTGTACCGGGATGTGCAATGATCAAGAGTGACATGTATAAAAAATATGAACGGTGGCCTTGCCACAAATACTATGCCAACTACATGATCATGCAAAGCAATATGACAATGATGATGCGTGTCATAATAAAACGGAACGGTGGAAGTTGCATGGCAATATATCTCAGAATGGCTATGGAAATGCCATAATAGGTACGTATGGTGGCTGTTTTGAGGAAGGGTATATGGTGGGTTTAATGCACCGGCGAAGGTTGCGCGGTACTAGAGAGGCTAGCAATGGTGGAAGGGTGAGAGTGCGTATAATCCATGGACTCAACATTAGTCATAAAGAACTCACATACTTATTGCAAAAAATTATTAGCCGTCGAAACAAAGTACTACAAGCATGATCCTAGGGGGATAGATTGGTAGGAAAAGACCATCGCTCGTCCCCGACCGCCACTCATAAGGAAGACAATCAAAAAATAAATCATGCTCGGACTTCATCACATAACGGTTCACCATACGTGCATGCTACGGGAATCAAAAACTTCAACACAAGTATTTCTACCAATCCACAATTACTCACTAGCATGACTCTAATATCACCATCTTCATATCTCAAAACAAATGCAAGGAGTCAAACTTCTCATCTTATTCAATGCTCTTTATATGAAAGTTTTTATTATATCCCTCTTGGATGCCCATCATATTAGGACTAAATTCATAACCTAGGCAAATTACCATGCTGTTTAAAGACTCTCGAAATAATATAAGTAAAGCATGATAGTTCATCAATTTCTATAAAATAAAGCCACCACCGTGCTCAAAAGAGATATAAGTGAAGCACTAGAGCAAACTGCCTAGCTCAAAAGATATAAGTGAAGCACATAGAGTATTCTAATAAATTCACGATTAAAGCATGTCCCTCTCAAAAGGTGCGTACAGAAAGTATGATTGTGGCAAACTAAAAAGCAAAGAATCATATCATACAACACGCTCCAAGCAAAACACATATCATGTGGTGAATAAAAATATAGCCTCAAGTAAATGTACCAATGGATTGAAGACGAAAGAGGGGATGCCATCCGGGGCATACCCAAGCTTAGATGCTTAGTTTTCCTTGAATATTACCTTGAAGTGCCTTGGGAATCCCCAATCTTAGGCTCTTGCCACTCCTTATTCCATAGTCCATCAAATCTTTACCCAAAACTTGAAAACTTTACAACACAAAACTCAAGAGAAAACTCATAAGATCCGTTAGTATAATAAAATAAATCACCACTTTAGGTACTGTTGTGAAATCACTCTAAATTTATATTGGTGTTATATCTACTGTATTCCAACTTCTGCATGGTTCATACCCCCCGATACTACCCATAGATTCATCAAAATAAACAAACAACACATAAAAAACAGAATCTGTCAAAAACAGAATAGTCTGTACTAACGAGAATATTAATCATACTTATGTAACTCCAAAAATTCTGAAAAATTAGGACAACAGAGGAAATTTATATATCAATATTTTGTAAAAAATTCAGAATTTTTCCACGCTCAGTGAATTTCAACAATTCTATTACTGGACGCAAAAGTTTCTGTTTTTCAGCAAAACCAAATCAACGATATACCAAGGCATCCCAAAGGTCTTGCTTGGCTCAAACACTAATTAAAACACCAAAACACAATTAATAAATAGGTAATAATTTGTATTCTCATGAAAACAGAAAATAAAAAATATTGGGTTGTCTCCCAACAAGTGCTTTTTTAAAGCCTTTTAGCTAGGCGTTGACAATTTCAATGATGCTCGCATGAAAGATAATAATTGAAACACAAAGAGAGCATCATAAAACACGTGGAAAACGAATTTAAGTCTAACATGCTTCCTATGCATAGGCATTTTATAAGCAAACAAATTGTCAAGGCAAACAAAAACTAGCATATGCAAGGAAGAAGAAGGAAACAATAGCAATCTCAACATAACGAGAGGTAATTTAGTAACATGAAAATTTCTACAACCATATTTTCCTCTCTCATAATAATTATGTGTAGGATCATAATCAAATTCAATAATATAGCTATCATATAAAATTCTCTCTTCATGATCCACATGCATGCAAAGTTGACACTCTTCCAAAATAGTGGGATTAACATAGAATAAAGTCATTACTTCTCCAAGCCCACTTTTATCAAAAATTTCATAAGATTGATCATACTCCAAAGTAGTGGGATCATTATTACCTAGAGTTGACACTCTTCCAAACCCACTTTCAATATTATGGCAAACATATTCATCATGAGGCCTAAATAAATTTCCAAGATCATAAGAAGCATTACCACCCCAATCATGATCATTGCAATAAGTAGTGGACATAGCAAAATTAGCATCCCCAAGCTTGGGGTTGTGCATGTTATTAGCACAACTAACATTAATAGAATTTATAATAGCATCATTGCAATCATGTTTTTCATTAAAGGAGCTATCGTGAATCACTTTATAAATTTCTTCTTTTAGCACTTCATCACAATTTTCAGATTCACGAATTTCAAGCAAAACTCCATAAAGATAATCTAGTACACTCAACTCACTAGCAATTGGTTCATAAAAATTGGATATTTTAAAAACATTAGCAAGTGGATGAGGATCCAAAAACTTTTTGTTTCTGATTTTCAATAAACACACAATTATACCAAGCGAACAAGCAAACAAACCAAGTAAGACATCAAGGCAAACAAAAAGGGAAAATAAAAAGGCAAATATTTTTGTGTTTTTCTGAAAAAAAAAATTAGAACTGGGGGAGAGGAAAACGAGAGGCAAATGGCAAATAATGTAAGTGCAACAGATGAGAGTTTATGATGGGTACTTGGTAGGCTTGATATAGAACCTCCCCGGCAACGACGCCAGAAATTCTTCCTGCTACTTCTTGAGCTTGCGTTGATTTTTCCCTTGAAGAGGAAAGGGTGATGCAGCAAAGTAGAGATAAGTATTTCCCTTAGTTAAGAACCAAGGTATCAATCCAGTAGGAGGCACAAGCAAGTCTCCAATCTATGCACCTGCACAAACTAACAAACACTTCCACACAACGCGAAAAAGGGGTTGGCAATCCCTTAACGGTCACGAACAAGAGTGAGATCTAAAAGAGATGGGTATAAAAGATAAATAAAAGAGCAAACTAAAATAAATATAAATAAATTGCAGCAAGGTATTTTTGGGTTTTTTGGTTTATAGATCTGAAAATATATTATGGAAAATAGACCCGGGGGCCATAGGTTTCACTAGAGGCTTCTCTCTTGAAAGAAAACATACGGTGGGTAAACAAATTACTGTTGAGCAATTGATAGAAAAGCGCAAAGTTATGATGATATCTAAGGCAATGATCATGAATATAGGCATCACGTCCGTGACAAGTAGACCGAAACGATTCTGCATCTACTACTATTACTCCACACATCAAGCGACTCCTGCCTGCATCTAGAGTATTAAGTTCATAAGAACAGAGCAACGCTTTAAGTAAGATGACATGATGCAGAGGGATAAACTCAAGCAATATGATATAAACCCCATCTTTTTATCCTTGATGGAAACAATACAATACGTGCCTCGCTACCCCTTCTGTCACTGGGTGAGGACACCGCAAGATTGAACCCAAAACTAAGCACCTCTCCCGTTGCAAGAAAAACCAATCTAGTTGGCCAAACGAACTAAGAGTTCGAAGAGAAATACAAAGATATCTTAATCATGCATAAAAGAGTTCACAGAAGACTCAAATAATATTCATAAATAATCTAATCATAAATCCACAATTCATCGGATCTCAACAAACACACCGGAAAAGAAGACTACATCGGATAGAAGTCCAAGAACAGCGAGGAGAACATGGTATTGAAGATCAAAGAGAGAGAAGAAGCCATCTAGCTACTAGCTATGGACCCGTAGGTCTGTGGTAAACTACTCACGCATCATCGGAAGGGCAGCAAGGTTGATGTAGAGGCCCTCTGTGATTGAATCCCCCTTCGGCAGGGTGCCGGAAAAGGCCCCAAGATGGGATCTCACGGGAACAGAGGCTTGCGGCGGCGGAAAAGTATTTTTGTGGACGCTTCTGATGTTTGGGTGTCGGGGTACACAAACAGGGGTGTATGTTTCCCCAGACTTGTGCACGGACAGTAGGCCTCCAACCCGGCAGCGCCCAACATTCAAGACAAAACCAAGCTAGAGAGATAGCCCTTTGAGGAATCAAGGGGCGGATCAAGAAGACCAAGACAAGCCAAGAGAACAAGATATCACTAAGGGAAAGCCTCCCTTACCAGGCAGGCGAGCCTGGTCAGGTCGAGGCCACCCCAAAGACAATTCCCAAGATTTCCCTGGCAGGTTTGCCGGGGCCGCTGGCGGCCTACGTCCCCGCCAAGACTCCACCGCTCCACCGCATCGCAACGCAAGTCATCCATCGGTGCGGTGTCGAGCCCCCAGATAGCTAAGTGGTTGTCATTTGGCACGTGGTAGCCATTTAGAAGGAAGTTCACCCCTATATGACACCCGTCCAGTGGCGTGTCAAGCAGACAGGTGGAAGGTGACTAAGTGGCGTGGTAGGCCTGTCGGGCTGCATCCACAGCGTGACACCTAGCAGTGCATTTAATGCACTTTGTCCTAACTACCAGAGTTAGGTATGATAACACTATTAGTTATCTAATCACTGGATAATGACTATTTTGCCATTGTGGTAACCCCTTAGGCTATAAAAGGAGGGCCGTGGCAACCTTAGAAAGGATTCGGACCCTCATGTGCTAATGCGCGCGTAGCTGCTCTCCGCAAGGTGACCTTGCCGGGCGTGAGCGCCGCGCGTTCCTCACGGTCCCTCCATCAATCCACCAAAGTAGGAGTATGGTTTTACGCTTCTCAGTGGCCCGAACCTGGGTAAAAACCACCAGCGTCACCTCTGCCGTGTTGTCCCATGGCCTCCGTTCTTTGTGCAACGTGATCACTCCCCCTGCCGAACCACAAGGGGCCGATGGCCCCATACGTGATCATGTTCCACCGCGACATCTTTGGCGTGCCAGGTAGGGGGAGCGCTTGCGCGAACCCAGGGTCGTGAACAGCGCGTCAAGCTACACCGGCGTCAGCATCAACGCTCGCATCATCAGCAGTTCCTGAAGAGAGAGGCGACGCCGCTCCCTCGTTCCGCCTTGCCCAGACCCTGTCGCCCATGCCCACCGCAACCGCGGTGGCGGCGGAAACGGGAGGTGGTGGCGGTGCGGCGGTCCCGAGCCGCTCAGGTGGCGTGACCACCACGCTGCCCCTATCCGAAGGAGAACAACGAGGCATGCGGCGATGCCGTCCTCATTGCGGTTTCCCGCCAAACATACCCGACGCTTGAGGGAGGCGCTGGGACGAGCAGGAAGTATGGTATAGGGCCTCCTCCTCCTCCATTTTCGCTTATCGACGATCAAGCCGCGCAGGGGTAGCATTGTCAATGTCGATAATCCCACGTGGAACTCGGTCCAGCATTTACCCCGCCAACGAAAAATCCTAAGTGAAATGCTGGCACAAATCCGTTGATCGACGCCCCGGCAAGCATGCTCCGGCAGGGCAATCCGCGCCAGCGTGACCTTTATGCCCACAGCCATGATGACATCAACAGCGTAAGGAAGAGGAGAGAGGAGCCGACCCTTCCTCTTCACCATACATTATTACCTGCAAGTGTTTGATTATCCCCTCCGGCCCTTGCCGGGGGTGGACGTGCAACTAATAAACTGCCAAGTTTCCCCCTTGCGCATGTTTTCTGTCGTTGACTCTATAGACTCGACGCAGATACTCGAACGCTGTCCTCTCAAGGTATGTGGACATGATGAACGACCGTGACTAAGGAAGGAGGAAAGCGTGAATGAAAGCTAAGTCCACATGTTCACTGACTTTTTTCTCCAAAGTTTGCATTTGCTTATCCCTCGGACAACCGGGGTGTTTTGTATGGTGAAATCTTTTGTGTGATGGCACCTTGCCGGATCTGTCTGCGCCCCTGCTTTGTTTCGAGCCTGTTCAGCAAAGTGGGCGGTTGCGTCAAAGACTCCTAAGGAAAAACCTACACGGGCATGTCCTCACCAGCTGAATGCTAAGGACCCGCTCCTCACAGCAATCGCGGCAGCATGCTACTGGCGGGCGACCAAAATGCACAAAAAGAAGCCAACTATACGAGCATCCATGGGTGAAACACAAGAGGGATAACATGCGCTTAAGCTTCATTAAACATCAGTTCGACAAGAGCAAAAGCAAATATAGTATGAGGCCTAAACACGAGAAATGCGTTATGTTTTGTTACAGGGCGCCACGACAACAAGAATGGTTCACGGCTGTGCTCGGCGATCTTCTGGGACCCCGAGGACGGAGAGAACCTTGTCAGCGAAGGGGCCAGCCTTCTCCTTGGCAGCAGAAACATCAGCACCTCCCGGCAGCCTCCTGAAGCCATCGGCAAGGTTGAGGTCCGGATGGCGGAAGGCGAGGTTGCTCAAGACCATGAAGAGGGCGTCACGGGTGAGCTTTCGGGACATCATGGGCGAAACATGCGTCCCTCTCGTCCTCATACGTCTTCAACCCTTCAATCAACCCCTCAAAGAAGAGTGACAGCTTGACACTGGGAATCTCATGTTGACCCACAGAGAAAGCCCAGCTCTTCATTTTCATTGTTGCGATCTGGGCAGAAAGGCGTTTGGCGATATCCACCAAATTCTTGATCCAGAGGTCGCGCTGCCCAACTTGGTTCGCCAGCTTGTCCTCTGCATCTTTTTGGTGGATTCTTGTGTTGTCTAGGTCCTTCATCAATTGCTTCTCATGGATGTCGGCAGACTTGATCCTGCTCTCTAGAGTGTCGAGCCGTGCCTTCATATCAGTAATGGCGCCGTTGGCAGTATCGAGGTCCTGGCTCTTGGAAGAAAGCTGCGATTGCACCTCTTTCAGAAGGATCTCTGCCTTCTACGTTTCCTCCTTGAGAGCCGTAGTTTCCTTGGCACTCCCGGCAAGCTCCTCTGTCAGTTTAGCCACCTGTTGGTTGAGATCAGCCTTGGCAGTGGATGCAGCGGCAAGGTCATCAGCAATCTTCTTCAGCTGGGCGGCAGAATCAAGGGTGAGCATGTCAAGGGCTGCCTTGTGCTTGTCCTCCAGATCCTTGGTACGCTGCTGGACAAGGGCCTCCAGTTCTTCGTCCTTGCTGTGGAGAGCGGCCTCGAGGTTCTCTTCCCAGGAAGAGATGTCCTTCTCTTTGGCGTTCAGAAGCGCTGCGTGCTCCGCCAAATGAGCTTCCCGGGCGGCGACGTCCTCCTTGGCCATAGTGATCACCTCATGTTGCCGCAGAAGGATTTGGAACTGCTTGCCATGCCACTCGCGCAGTTCATTGCTGTTGTCCTTCAGTTTCTGATCCATGAGGTTGGCGGAGTTGCATTGCTCCTTGCGTGCCTGCCACTTCTAGTTGTACCTGTTTTGCATCTCCTTGATGCCTGTTGCCACGGACTCCAGGAAAGACAGGTCCAAGACTGCGCTGACTGAGTCATCGGCCTCTTCAACTCGCTGGGACAGCGGTGACATGATGCACTGGATCTCTTCATCGAGGTCTACGCTTACTGTCGCGGACGAGCCGGGGGCTCCAAGTCCAGGTTGGGCGAGAACCAATGCCAGATTGCTCGAAGATGACTGTGGAGCCGCAACCGAGGTGCCAAACTGGGGAGGAGGGCTCATAGTTTGAAGGGGGGCCTTCTCTTCAACCACCACCTCCAATCCTGGCACGCTACCGGGGGTCATCTCTGCCTCCTTTGGGACCTCTTGGATATCCCCAGCAGTGTGTCCCTGGCCCTCCGCGGCAGCAATCTTGGCAGCCTTTCAGCAGCATCTTTTCCGATGCTAGCCACCTCTTCCAACAGCTCTGGCTCCTCAACCAATGGGATTGCAAGCGAGATCAGCAAGCAATGGCAAGGAAATAATATGCATCAGAAAGCCAGAGACTTGAAGCAAAATAAAACAAGCAACAGAAGACAAAGAGCGAGAAAATTACCCAGAGATGTTTGCCGTGGGAGGGCATTGGCTTCCTCGGTGACACCCGTTGCCGGGGCATGACCCTCGCCCCCTTCCTTGGTAGTCACGGTGTCAGCCTGGGCCGATCCTTCCGCAGAGGCCCTTGTCGGCGATTTCTCGGCTTGGACATCGAGAAGGGTGAGCCCCTCCTGGGGAGCATCGCTCTGGACGAGCTCTCCCTCCCCCTTAGCAGAAGATGGGACTCGCTCTCCCATGCCTTCCCTAGCAGGAGAGGCCCGTCCCATGCCTTCATGCTGGTCTGGGCCGGGGGCTTGGCGCTGGATCATTTGTGTTGCCTCCCGCCAACCCCGTGCCCTCCGAAGGCCCCGACGACTCCGCTTGCTTGGGTCGTTTGGCCCGGTGGGTGAGGGTTTCTTCCTCATCTCTGTCAAAAACAACAAACAAGATTGGGTCAGCAAACCGGCAAGTGCGTGATACTTCAACAAGAAGGGATGATATTTTCCTTACTCTGAATCAATGAGCATGGAGCCCAGCGTGAACTCCATAGGCGGTGGGGTCGCTCTGCCCCTCTTCAGGGTCGGAGGAGCGGAGCTTCCCGGCAGCTTCGAGCCCTTTGAGGAAGATGGGGCTCCAGCGAGGACAAGCTGCGCGAGGAGCTCGAGCTTGATTCGGAGCTGGGGTCGACCCCTATGATTGCTCGCCGCTTGGTGGGAGGGGTCTTGGCCCCAGAAAGGCGAGAAGAATGGCGGCGCACCATGTTTGGCCCATCGCCCTTAGAGATGGTCTTCTTCTCCCTCTTGGCGACGGGCGCAGGAACAGGGGCCGTTGTTCCTCGGCTGGCCAGCCTACAAGGGTGTTGTTCCAAGTCTGGTTCCAAGGCTTGAGGGCCTGCTGCGAGCCACTCCTCTTCAGGCTGCTCCACTTCCTCGGCCTCGTCCCCCTCTTGGGCCACTGCTGCCGCGGCATAGAGGGCTTCGACACCGGTAGGCTCGTCCCCGGCAGCCTCCTCCGCGGCATGCCCCTCGCTCTTGCCGTGGGAAGAGCCTTCGTCTTTGGCCTCCTCCTCCTCTTCTTCCTCCCCTCTTCCGGGCCTTGCCTTCTCGGCAGCTCGGAGCGCCTTGTTCTCCTTGATCCGCCTCTTGATAAACTCTGCTTCTACCATGGAAGTGCGCTTGAACATGTTGCCCTCCACCCTGGAAGCCCTTTCTTCTAAATTGGAAACCCACTCGATCTCTACATCGAGCTTGGGTAGTTGCCAGTCAGCTGCAACTCCATAAGCATTGCACTAAGGCATCCACTTCAAAATCTGGTCCAGGGCGGAGTTGATGTTCAGCGGGACAACCCTTGACGGCAATTTGAATGGCCCAAGGCTGCCAAACAGCTATTCGCACAGCCAGGCGTGACCGTAAACCGGCAGATTGTTGGTGAGGCCAGGATATAGGCGCATCATGTCCCCTGCATGTCCATACCGCCAGGCAAACCTGTCCCTTTTCTGCAGCGGCGCGATGCAGCGTTGGAGGAAGTCAGCCCCCACCATTTCGATGGTTAGCCCGACAGCTTTGAGGCGGGCAATCCTGTTTAGCACCGGGTGTAGCCTGTCATCAGTGAGGCCTGGCTCCCCCCAATCGCTGCCGCGCACGATGCACTCTGTTTGCACCTGGCAGTACTCCGGAGCTGCCGCATCCTAGATCCAGCACCAGTCCGCCCTCCATTCTTCCTATCTGCCACGCTACTGCACGAGGAGGTAATCCCAGAAATCCCTCTTTCCCCGGGGGATCCAACTTATGTTCCCCGAACGGTGGGCCTTGTTTTCAACCCGTGGGACGAAGAAGTGCCTGAACAGATCCACGTTGGGGGCAACTCCGACAAAATTCTCGCACAGATGGGTGAAAATCACCATGCACTCCATCGCATTTGGCGTGAAATCCAAAAGGTGGAATCCGTACACCACCATCATCGCCTCAAAGAAATCCGAGAAAGGAGGGCTGAGGCCGCAAAGGAAATACGTGCAGAAAAAGCGGTATGAATTTGGCGGGTCCTCTTTCCCCTCCGCCAAAACCACGGGTGCGCCATGCCCCTTCGGGACTTCCCTCCCCCACATATACGCATACCTCACGACCAAGGTGTTGCTATCCAAGCTCGACGGGAAGAACACTACATCTTCCCGCCGCTTCCTGTCCAGCTCCGCTGCCTTCTTCTTCCCCTCTGCCACGGCTTCCTTTGCGGTGGTCAGCCGCTTCCCTCTTCTGACGGCCTTCTTCCTCATCCTTCGGGGCCGTGTGGAGGGTGGAAGACTGGATGGGAGATCAGAGGCGAATGTGGGCATGGGAGCGGTCGCTTGGCTTGAGGAGGAAGATGATGGAGGGTGAAACAGATGCGAATGAGCAGTGCCCTTTCGCGTTTTCTCTTTTATGGGGAACGAACATGGGGGGTGGCTCTTCGCTGCTTTCTCTCAGGAAGTTACCATTTTACATTAACTGCTACAGTCCCACAACCCCACGACCTGCGGTAATTACGCGGAGTGGACGTTGATTCGACTGGTCATCATAACCGCTGCACGCGCAACACTTCCTCGACACGTGTCCGTGCACTGTTTGGGGCCTAACCCAACGTGCCCGGCAACACGTATGGCTCAGGCCCGGGGGCTTCTGTCGGGGTACACAAACAGGGGTGTATGTTTTCCCTGACTTGTGCACGGACAGTAGGCCTCCAACCCGGCAGCACCCAGCATTCAAGACAAAACCAAGCCAGAGAGACAGCCCTTTGAGGAACCAAGGGGCGGATCAAGAAGACCAAGACAAGCCAAGAGAACAAGATATCACTAAGGGAAAGCCTCCCTTACCAGGCAGGCGAGCCTGGTCAGGTCGAGGCCACCCCGAAGACAAGTCCCAAGATTTCCCCGGCAGGCTTGCCGGGCCGCTGGTGGCCTACGTCCCCGCCAAGACTCCACCGCTCCACCGCATCGCAACGCAAGTCATCCATCGGTGCGGTGTCGAGCCCCCAGATAGCTAAGTGGTTGTCATTTGGCATGTGGCAGCCATTTAGAAGGAAGTTCACCTCTATATGACACCCGTCTAAAGGCCTGTCAAGCAGACAGGTGGAAGGTGACTAAGCAGCGTGGTAGGCCTGTCATTGGGGAATATTTCTGAATTTATAGAGGTGGAATTAGGGTTGGAGGACACCCGAGGGGCCCACAAGCCCTAAGGGCGCCCCCCTGGGGAGCGCACTAGAGGCTTGTGGCCTCCTCAGGACTCTTCTAGCCCTCTCTCCAAGTCACGTAGGTGTCTTCTGGTCCAAGAACAATCATCGTAAAGTTTTATTCCGTTTGGACTCCGTTCGATATTCCTTTTCTGTAATAGTCAAAAACAAGGAAAAAAATAGAAACTGGCACTGGGCTCTAGGTTAATAGGTTAGTCCCAAAAATAATATAAAATAGCATATTAATGCATATAAAACATCCAAAACAGATAATATAATAGCATGGAACTATAAAAAATTATAGATACGTTGGAGACGTATCAGTCCCAACCCGATCGTCTGGTTGGCAAGAGCAAAAGCTAACAGTCAATGTAAGAAGTACTACTAGAACGATTACTCCCTGGAGTGTCTAGCTTTTTTCTACAGTTGGCAGTTTCAAGGCCGAATTCATTTTTCATGCCGACTGCATGAACATTCGCCTGCTTGACCCAGTTCCAAGATGAATTTATGTACCGTGCCGAGTGCATGAAGATCAGACCGACTGATTCAGCTCCAAGCTGAGCTTATTTACTGGGCCAAGCGCATGAAGACCCATCCGATTGACACAATTTTGGACTAAAAAATATTTACCGTGCCGGCTGTATGGAGGTCCACCAGGAGACTTAAACCCTCTGCCAGACTCATCTAGTCCTATAGAGGCTCGGGGACTACACCCAGCGGGTGCTCTCAGCGTGCCCCCACTAGAAGAGAACTCAAAAAGAAACATTCTGCTCGGGCATATCCAGCAACAACATTCAAGTACAAACAAACCCTACAGATTCCAACCGACTACTAGCAATCAGTCATAGGACAAAATTTCAAGTAATTTGTTACTCGGTGCAGGACCAGCTCCAGATCACAAAAAAAAATGCTATAAGGTGAGTTTAACGCTCCTCCGCGGACCCGTTTTGAGCCTTCTTCTAGGACTCAAAGCGTGAAACTCATAAATTTGGATCTAGAGCTGACTCATATTGACGTTCCTCGGGATAAGAATGGCATCTCTCCGAGAGAGCAGTCCATGCATCAATCTTGTTGCTGAGATTTAATGACACTCCCATACTTTGATCACGAGTTACCCTCTTCCGAGAGATGAATGACTGTCACCAAGTTTCTCCTCGCGGCCACTTACCCCAGATCAGTTGGGAAGCGTAGTGCTAGAATCCATTGAGATTTTGTTCAAAACTTGGTTGTTTGAAAGCACGATGATGAGTACCAAGTATTTCCATAATCACTCGGCCCAAATTGTGTCTTTCGCAAACTTGTTCCGCAAAATCTCAACTGATTCGGGGGGCTAATGTTGGGGATACACAAAAAAGGTAGGCCCATGAAGGGTGAAAGTATCATAAAGCATGGGGCCCATACGACAGATAGATCCAGATCAATTTCATACCATACATGAAGCTACACAGATGATATGTATGTCAACATTACTCAGATGACGTCCAGGCCAGCATCACTCGGACAATCAACATACCATCCCTCTGATGACCATCAACTCACTCGGACGTATGAAGACCAATAGTCTGTGTGGCAGTTTCGTAGTGGGCTGATATTATGGCATTGATGCTCCACCTTGTAACATAAGAGGTGAGGGGGTGGCGCACTCTATATAAGCCACCCCCACCACTAGACTTGGGGCGGGCTCATTCTTCTCCCTGGCTCCCTCGCCATTAGTCTCAGGACTTAGCTCAGGCATGGAGATCCGTTCTCCCCACTCTCACACATTGCAATCTCCGGATTATACTCAGATAAAACAAAGCCTCTCTGGAGCACGAGACGTAGGGCTGTTATCTCCACCGCGAGAGGCCCGAACTCGCTAAAATCATTTGTGTCACCCATTTGCATCTCGATAGATCATGCCCCTACCCCTTTTTACTGTCGAAATTGTTCCCACGACAGCAACTGCACACAAAATAAGAAATACTTGCACCCAACGCAAACAAGGGGTTGTCAATCCCTTGGCGGTTAATTGCAAGGATCAAATCTTGTAGTGATAGATAGATAAACAAAAACACAAAATAAAAATAACTGTAAATAAATTGCAGCAAGGTATTTTTGGATGTTAATATGTGATAAAGATAGACCCGGGGGCCATAGTTTTCACTAGAGGCTTCTCTCTTGAACATAGCATACGGTGGGTAAACAAATTACTGTTGGGCAATTGATAGAAAATCGAATAATTATGATGATATCCAAGGCAATGATCATGTATATAGGCATCACGTCCGAGACAAGTAGACTGACTCCTGCCTTCATCTATTACTATTACTCCACACATCGACCGCTATCCAGCATGCATCTAGAGTATTAAGTTCATAAAGAACTGAGTAACGCCTTAAGCAAGATGACATGATGTAGACAAAGTAAACTCAAGCAATATGAATAAACCACATCCTTTTATCCTTAATGGCAATGATACAAATACGTGTCTTGTCCCTTTATTTCACTGGGATATAGAGCACCACAAGATTGAACCATCACAAAGAACCTCTCCCATTGCAAGATAAATTAATCTAGTTGGCCAAACCAAATCAATAGATGGAGAGAAATACAAAGCTATAATAATCATGCATAAAAGAGCTCAGAGAAGACTCAAATAATATTCATAGATAATCTGATCATAAACCCACAATTCATCGTATCCCAACAAACACACCGCAAAAAAGGATTACATCGAATAGATCTCCAAGAACATCGAGGAGAACATTGTATTGAAGATCAAAGAGAGAGAAGAAGCCATCTAGCTACTAACTATGGACCTATAGGTATGTGGTAAACTACTCACACATCATCGGAAGGGCAGCAAGGTTGATGTAGATGCCCTCCATGGTCGATTCCCCCTCCGGAGAGTACCAGAAAAGGCCTTGAGATGGGATCTCACGAGAACAGAAACTTGCGGCGGCGAAAAAAGTATTTTGGGTGGCTCTCTGATGTACGGGGAATATTTGGGAATTTATAGAGGTGGAATTAGGTCAAGAGGTGCCACGAGGGGCCTACAAGCCTAGGGGCGCCCCCCTAGGGCGCGCCTCCCGAGCTTGTCGCTCCCTCATGGCTCTTCAGGTCTTCTCCCGAACCTTCTAGGGTCCCTTCTGGTCTAGAAAAAATTAATCCAAAGTTTTTTCTCCGTTTGGACTCTGTTTGATACTCCCTCCATTCCTATATATAGGGTGTATAGTTTTTGGCACCGAAATTAAAGAACACACATGGAGGGAAAATTTCACAAGTTTTGGGCGGGATTACACGTGACTAATTGACATAAGAAAATAGAGGAGCTTGACTTATATAAGGAAATGTAATCAAATCCCTAAAAAAAATTATCCAAATGAGTGGTGCAATGCAATACACCTGATATTTCGGATTTTTTCTCAAAAATCTATACACCTTATATCAAGGAACGGAGGGAGTATTGATTTTCTGAAAAGCCAAAAACAAGCAAAAAACAGCAACTGGCACTGGGCACTAGGTTAATAGGTTAGTTCTAAAAAATGATATATAATTGCATATTAAACATCCAAGATTGATACTATAATAGCATGGAACAATAAAAAATTATAGATACATTGGAGACGTATCAACCGTCACGTCGCTTCAACTAGAGATTGAAGACGATCATGGAGAACTCCCATCGCCCAGGGCTATACCATATCATGCTATTATGAATTGCCTGAGATGTTTATCCCTTTGTTGTTTACACCCTTTTACTGCACACTAGTTAATTGTTAGGGTGATCTCTCACCGTAAATATCAAGTTAAAAGGTGCTCTTCCCAGTGTTGCAACCATCTATAACACGTAGCGTTCCGGAGTGCGTCATGTCCACATGAGTACAAACGGGACCTGAGGTGTAAGACGTGGATGGTCAAACCATGTATGCAGATATCACTCGGTTTACTTGAAGTTCTAGCAGAATCATTCTGAGCTCGGAGGCATGAAGCATTGAAAGATGAACAAAATTCATATGGAGATATGATTGGCAAAAGTTTGCCCACTGGTCAAAATTCTCGTCATCAGTGATGTCCACGTCAATGGCTAAGAACTAGACTTGGATCTTGAATCACTCACTAATAATTATGACATATATTAATTTGAGTGGGAGTGCACTTTAAATTAAAACTTGTTTAAACACTAGTGCAAATTAATTATGAAGAATGTCTATGTGTAGTTTGCATTATAGTTGTAGAATTATGGCTCACAGTTCCACCTTTAGTATTGAAATTGATTGACTATTATTTATCTAGTTGAATCTTTTATGAATGAGAGGATTGTCCTCTAAGAGTGCCAAGAAGGATTGTGTCCTACTTCATGCTTGCAATGCTCTCCTGCTAATGCTATGGATAACAAGACTTATGTCTTTTGATCCAAAAGGCTAAGAATTACATCACGACATGCTTGTTTTCGAGAAACCCAAACTTCAAAATGTTTGGGATAGTTATGTGATATTCTTGAAATTGAAATTGTTTTTAGAAACAAACAAAGGTTAAAAGATATATGATATCTAAAGAAGTGTTTTGTTTGCAAGTTCTAGTGAAGCGTTCAACTATGTGTGAGACCAAAATGTGTAAGATCCGAAAGAACACCAGTCATGAGTTGATGGTGAGAACTTAAAGAGAAAGAACAAAACCAAAAGGATGTAATAAGACTTACATGCCTAGGAAAGTTCGGGGCTCATGCCACTCTTAAATGGTTAGATGATTCTTCTATTGAGTGGGAGAAATATTGAAAGTAAAACTATAAGAAGTTTATAGGCGGAAAGAAAAGAAGACTGGAATGTCCAGCTCAGGTATGAATGTCATACAAGTTATAAGATGTAGATAAAGTCGGTCAAGTAAAGTGTGATTCTTGAGAATTATGATTAAATTGTTAAACATTAAATTCTTCGGGAATTGTGGTTAAAAGTTAATCACAAGGATACCGACTCGATTGCATATTGTTGCGAATCGATGCAAGAATTACTATGGCTTAATGACCAACAAATTAATGAGGTTAAAATATGTGTTGAAATTTTTGTAACAGTTATGATACTTTGTATCAACATATTATCTCTGAATTTATTGTCATAATTCGTTTTAGAAGTTGCAAGGAGGTTGTTCATAAAAGAACAAAGTTGTTTAATGTAATGAACAAAAGGTCCATACTCCTATTATGAATAGGATGTAAGTTATGAATATTGATGATAGAATTGAACATGCATAACACTAATGCTAAATGTCACAAGACTAAAAATACCACATATGTATGGCACTGTATTTATCACTTTGGAGAAACCCGCATGGAGAAATTCCGTAGTGATGGATTTTGGAGTCATATGATTATGAATCATCCTACACTTGCAACTTTCATCCAATAAGTGAAGTAAACTAAAATACCGTTCACAGGCCATAAAGAACGAGCAACAAAAATTTATTGGAAATATGCATATTGATGTATGTAATCCATTAAGTGTTGTTACAAGCAGTGGATTTATCTCTCTTCAAATGATTACTCAAGTAGATATTTTTATTTACTAATTCAGACATAAATCTGGATTTTTCAAATGTTTCAAAAGATTTTCAGAATGAAGTAGAAATTATTGTAAGAAGAAAATTATGTTTCTACAATTGGATTGCAGAAAACAATATTTGAGTTACAAATTTAGCGAATGTGTGATGAGCTGTAAAAAGAATTTTATAGCTTGCACCTCCTAGAAACACTACTAAGGGTAGAATGTTTTCATGTAGATGTAATCAAGCTATGTATGACATGGTGAGATCAGAGATGACACTGATTATTCTGCCAATATACTTTTAATGTAGTGCTTTAGAGAATATGGCTTTTACACTGAAAAGAGCGCCACCAAATTTCTTGAAATAAGTGCTACTTTGTAGGTTATCCCAAATGGTTGGCTATTGATACGTCTCCAACATATCTATAATTTTTTATTGTGCAATGCTATTATAGTATCAATCTTGGATGTTTTATATGCATTTATATATTATTTTTTGGGACTAACCTATTAACTTAGTGCCAAGTGCGAGCTGTTGTTTTTTTCCTGTTTTTGATTTTCTAGGAAATCAGTACCAAACGAAGTCCAAATGCCACAAAACTTTTTGATGCTTTTTTCCGGACATAAGAGACCCTGGAAGCTTCAAGAGGAGACCAGAAGGCAAAGGAGTAGGCCACAAGGCACCTAGGCACGCCTAGGGGGGTAGGCGCACCTAGGTACCTTGTGGGCCCCTTGTTTCTCCGACAGACCTAATTCCACCTCTATAAATTCTCTAAAATCGGGAAACCAACAGAGAGCCATCCAAAATACTTTTTCCACTGTCGCAAGCCTCTGTTGTTGCGAGATCCCATCTGGAGGCCTTTTCTGGTACTCTGCTAGAGGGGGAATCGACCACGGAGGGCTTCTACATCAACCTTGCTACCCTTCCGATGATGTGTAATTAATTTACCATAGACCTGAGGGTCCATAGCTAGATGGCTTCTTCTCTCTCTCTTTGATCTTCAATACAATGTTCTCCTCGATGTTCTTGGAGAACTATTCGATGTAATCTTCTTTTGCAGTGTATTTGTTGGGATCCGATGAATTGTGGGTTTATGATCAAATTATCCATGAATATTATTTCAGTCTTCTCTGAACTATTTTAGGCATGATTATTATAGCTTTGTATTTCTCTCCGATCTATCCATTTGGTTTCGCCAACTAGATTGATTTATCTTGCAATGGGAGAGGTTCTTTGTGATGGGTTCAATCTTGCGATGCTCTATATCATAGTGACAGAAAGGGACAAGACACGTATTTGTATTGTTGCCATTAAGGATAAACGATGGGGTTTATTCATATTGCTTGTGTTTACTTTGTCTACATCATGTCATCTCTCTTAAGGCGTTACTCTGTTCTTTATGAACTTAATACTCTAGATGCATGCTGGATAGCGGTCGATGTGTGGAGTAATAGTAGTAGATCCAGGCAGGAGTCGGTCTACTTGTCTCGGACGTGATGCCTATATACATGATCATTGCCTTGGATATCATCATAACTATGCGCTTTTCTATCAATTGCCAAACAGTAATGTGTTTACCCATCGTATGATGTTTGTTCGAGAGAGAAGCCTCTAGTGAAAACTATGCCCCCGGGTCTATATTTATCATATATTAAAATCCAAAAATACCTTCCTGCACTTTATTTACTGTTATTTTATTTTGTTTTTTTGTTTATCTATCTATCACTACGAGATTTGATCCTTGCAATTAACCGCCAAGGGATTGACAAACCCTTGTTTGCGTTGGGTGCAAGTATTTGTTATTTTGTGTGTAGGTACTGTTCAGGAGGTATTGTGTGGTTCTCCTACTGGATTGATAACCTTGGCTCTTAACTGAGGGAAATACTAATCTCTACTGTACTGCATCATCCTCTCCTCTTCGAGGAAATCCCAACGCAGCTCACAAGTAGCAGGAATAATTTCTGGCGTCGTTGCCGGGGAGACATCACCAAAACCTATCAAGTACCATCGCATAAAATTTCATCTCCTTGCATTTACTTTATTTGCCATTTGCCTCTCATTTTAATATCCCCCACTTCTAGAACATTTTTACAAAACAACACAAAAATATTTTTCATTTGCCTTTTTGCTTGTTTGCTTGTTTTGTCGTTATGACTATTATCTCTATCCCTCCTTTGTCTTCAGATTTTGAAGTTCTTTACTTCAAACAGAAACAAGGAGAAAATTTGAAAGATGCTTGTTATAGGATAATGGAATCCTATCATTTGCACTATAAAAGGGGAAGTAAAAAATTTGCTTCGCAATTTCTATGTAGGATTAACTATGCCCCATAGACAACTTTTGGATTTTGCCGCTAAAGGGAATTTTATTGAGAGTGATGCTAATACTACCTATGAAATAATACTTTTGGGTTCCACCCCCGTAGAAAGGATTTAATTACACTCCAGAGGGGATCCAAATCTTGGAAAAACTAGATGATATGCAGAAAAATTTGGTTGAGTTGCAAAATTCCAATGAACCTCTAAAAAATATTACTGGAAACATCAACCGCATGAATACATTGATTACACTTTGCAATAAGTGGTTAGATGCTCTAGATATCAAAATTGCCTCATTTTCTGAGAATAATGGGAAGTGTAAAGAAACTCCAGGGTTTGAGAAAAGTCCTACTAAAATGGTTAAAACTAAGATGACAACACTTGAAACTATGGATTACGCCTAGCTAGGGGCATAAAATAATAGTGCTTGTTGGGAGGCAACCCAATAGTTATCTTTATTTTTCTTGTTTCTTTTCTGATTTTTGTGTGTGCATATAATTATGCTACTTTTAAGGTTGTTTTGTGTTTAAATAAGTGTTTGTGCCAAGTAGAACCTTTGGGATGATTTGGATGATAGTTGATTTGATTCTGTGAGAAAACAGAAACTTTTGCTCCCAGTAATAGAATTGTTTAAATTAACTGGAACATGATAAAATTTTGAATTGTTTTACACATGATTGATATACAAATTGCCCACATTGTCCTATTTTTTTGGAATTTTCGGAGTTACAGAAGGATGGTCATTATCCAGATCATTACAGACTATTTTGTTTTTTGATAGATTCTATTTTTGTTGCATTGTTTACTTGTTTAAATGAATCTATGGATTGTATCGGGGGTATAAGTCATGTTGAAGTTAGAATACAGTAGGTATTATGCAATAATAAAATATGAATGGGTTTACAATAGTACCTAAAGATTATAATTGGTTTGTTATACTAACGGATCTCACGAGTTTTCTGTTGAGTTTTGTGTGCTGAAGTTTTCAAGTTTTGAGTGAGATTGCGATGGATGAAGGAATTGAGAGTGGCAAGAGACTCAACTTGGGGATGCCCAAGGCACCCCAAGGTAATATTCAAGGAGACCCAAGTGTCGAAGTTTGGGGATGCCCGGATGGCATCCCCTCTTTGTTCTACCAACCATCGGTAAATTACTTGGAGCTATATTTTTATTCATCACATGATCTGATTTTTGGTTGGAGCGTCATGTATTATGAGTCTTTGCTTTGTTTTTGTTTTTAGTTTGCCACAATCATCTTTGCTGGATACACCTTTTGAGAGGGACACACATTTATTCATGATTTGTTAGAATACTCTTTGTGCTTCACTCATATCGTTTGAGATAGGCAGTAGCTTTAGTGCTTCACTTATATCTTTTAGAGCACGGCAATGTTTATATTTTAAAGAAATAGTTGCACTCTCATGCTTCACTTATATCATTTTGAGAGTTTGATAAATAGTAATGGCAATATGCATGATACTTCCATTTTGCATCATGTTTTCCTACTATTAATTATAATGTTTTTGATCATTATAACACTTTGTGATGCAATTTTAATGCCTTTCCCCTCTTAATTTGCAAGATTTACATGAAGAGGGAGATTGCCGGCAGCTGGAATTATGGACCTGAAAAAGCTATATCAAAGATACCTATTCTGCACAACTCCAAATGAGCTAAAATTTCACGGAGAATTATTTTGGAATATATAAAAAATACTGAAGAAAAGAGATACCAGAGGGGACCCACCAGCTGCCCACAAGGCACTTGGGCATGGCCACCCCCTTGGGATCGCCCAAGTACCTTGTGGGGCCCTTGGCTGGCCACCGAGGCTCATCTTCTCCTATATGATGCCATTTGCCCTAGAAAAAAATCAAGAGAAGACTTTCGGGATGAAGCGCTGCCGTCTCGAGGCGGAACCTGGGTAGGAGCACTTTTGCTCTCCGGTGGAGTGATTTCGCCGGGGATACTTCCCTCCGGGAGGGCGAAATCGAAGCCATCAACATCACCAACAACCCTCTCATCATGGGAGGACCAATCTTCATCAACATCTTCACCATCACCATCTCATCTCAAACCCTAGTTCATCCCTTGTACTCAATCTTTGTCTCAAAAGCTCAGATTGGTACCTATTGGTTGCTAGTAGTGTTGATCACATCTTGTAGTTGATGCTAGTTGGTTTATTTGGTGGAAGATTATATGTTCAGATCCTTGATGATATTCAATACCCCTCTGATCTTGAACATGAATAGGATTTGTGAGTAGTTACTTTTGTTCTTGAGGACATGGGAGAAGTCTCTTGTCATAAGTAATCATGTGAATTTGGTATTCGTTCGATATTTTGATGATATGTATGTTGTTGCTTCCTTTAGTGGTGTTATATGAACGTCGACTACATGACACTTCACCATACTTGCGCCTAAGGGAAGGCATTTTGGAGTAATAAGTAGATGATGGGTTGCTAGAGTGACATAAGCTTAGACCCTAGTTTATGCATTATTCTGTAAGGGGCTGATTTGGATCCATATGTTTCATGTTATGGTTAGATTTATCTTAGTTCTTCTTTCGTAGTTGCGGATGCTTGCGAGAGGGGGTAATCATAAGTGGGAGGCTTGTTCAAGTAAAAACAGCACCCGAGCACCGGTCCACCCACATATCAAATTATCAAAGTAGCGAATACGAATCAAACAAACATGATGAAAGTGACTAGATGAAATTCCCGTGTATCCTCAAGAACGCTTTGCTTACTATAAGAGACTGTTCCGGCCTGTCCCTTTGCTACAAAAATGATTGGGCTACCTTGCTGCACCTTTGTTACAATGCTACTTGTTGCTCGTTACAAATTACCTTGTTATAAAACTATCTGACCGATAATTTCAGTGCTTGCAGACAATACCTCGTGGCTCTTCTCGCCTCCTCCCAAATCTTCCAGGGTGTCTTGTAGTCCAAGAAAATCGTCAAAAAGTTTTGTTTTGTTTGGACTCCGTTTGTTATTGATTTTCTATAAAGTCAAAGACAAGGAAAAAACTGCAACTGGCACTGGGCACTAGGTTAATAGGTAGTCCCAAAAAATGATATAAAATAGCATAATAATACATATAAAGTATCCAAGATTGATAATATAATAGCATGGAACAATAAAAAATTATAGATACGTTGGAGACGTATCAAGCATCCCCAAGCTTAATTCCTGCTCGCCCTCGAGTAGGTAAATGATAAAAACAGAATTTTTGATGTGGAATGCTACCTAACATGTTTATCATTTAATCTTTCTTTATGTGGCATGAATATTTAGATCCGTAAGATTCAAAACAAAAGTTTAATATTGACATAAAAACAATAATACTTCAAGCATACTAAAAAGCAATCGTGTCTTTTCAAAATATCATGGCTAAAGAAAGTTATCCCTACAAAATCATATAGTCTTGTCATGCTCCATCTTTTTAACACAAAGTATTTATCATGCACAACCCCAATGACAAGCCAAGCAATTGGTTCATACTTTTTAACGCGCTTCAACTTTTTCAACTCTCACGCCATATATGAGCGTGAGCCATGGATATAGCACTATGTGTGGAATAGAGTATGATGTTGGAGGTTGTGTGGAGAAGACAAAAAGGAAGAAAGTCTCACATTGACAAGGCTAATAAATGGGCTATGGAGATGCCCATCAATTGATATAAATGCAAGGAGTAGGGATTGCCATGCACCGGATGCACTAGAGCTATAAGTGTATGAGAGCTAAAAAATAAAACTAACACTACTGGAATCAGGATCTTTGCCGTCAGCCGTCTCTTTGCCGTCTCTTTGCTGATGGCAAAGATGGTCTTTGCCATCAGCTTACAGAAAACTGACGGCAAAGAAGGAGCGGACGGCAAAGATATTGTTTGCCGTCAGCCGTCTCTTTGCCGTCCGCTAGCAGACGGCAAAGAATCTTTGCCGTCCGCTAGTAGACGGCAAAGAGGGAGGGTGGCCCACTAGCGAGAGCCACCTAACGGCCACTTTATTTGCCGTCTGCTAGCAGACGGCAAAGAAAGTGGCCAAACTAACGTCCGTTAGCTAGGCTCTTTGCCGTCTGCTAGCTGACGGTAAAGAACCGTGCCCTAACTTAAAAGCCAACGCCCGTGCCCCACCCCTCTCTTTGTCCCCTCTCTCTCTCCACCCCGTGCCCGAGCCGCCGCCACCCCGCGCCACCCCTGTTGCCGGCCGCCCCGTGCCAGCCCCGTCGTCGCGCCGCCCCCGCCGCTCCGGCGACCCCCTCCTCCGCCCCGCTCCACCCCCTTCTGCCTTTGCCTGCCCCTCCCCTCCCCCGTATGCCCATTTCCTCTCCACCCCGGCTTCGCCGCTGTCTCCCCTCATCCTCGCACCACCACCGCGGCCGCCCCGCCGCTCTGGCGCCCCCTCCTCCACCCCGGCCGCCCCGGCGCCCCTCGCCTCCACTCCCGCGGCCGTCCCGCCGCTCCGGCGACCCGTGCTCCACCCCGGCCGCCCCGGCACCCCTCTCGTCCACCCCCGCGGCCGCCCCGCCGCTCCGGTGACCCCTGCTCCGGTGAGACCTTGTATTTTTTTTAGATTTAGTTTAGGTTTAGTTTTTCACTTGTCGATGTGCTGGGCAATGTGTGTGCTGGTTGATGTCTATATTTTTATGGAGCTGGGGTGTTTGTTGATTTTCCTCCTCACCGGCTGTATGATCAAGAATTTAACTTAATCAGTACATTTGATGTAAGAGCTACTGATCTTACCGACATATTTTATTTAGATAACTAGAACGGTTCTACATGTAATCTAATTGTAGCTATGAATATTAATTTTAAGAATCCTGTAGTTATAGAAAAATTGGTTATATCACATTACAATTATGAATAATTGACAATGCTGGATGATGTTTATGTGTAGTTCTACTAAAATTGGTTGTGATATATCTCGTTAAAACTTAGGAATATCTATCGGGTGCGGTATATAGAGCAATCAGAAACGGTAATGACATGTTTTGATGTAGTTATGATCATTTGTCAGCTATTTGGTTTGTCACAATTATGATAATTTATTGGTTTACACTCATGAGATTTATTGACTGTGCCCTGCTATGAATAGAGATCTATCAATTATTGATTCGATGTTATAATCATACAATGAAGTTGCGGTACCTTTGCTTCCACTTTCCCTTTAATCTAAATAGCTTAGCAAGGAGGAGGATTCTGTATTTCCATCTTTGTCAAAGGCTTCTGAAGTTTTGATTAACTATCATTAAAATGGGGAAGAATTTAAGCATGCTATTACCATGTATAGTGTGGTATCTTGCCTTGGAGTATTCATATCTAGTAGCAGATCATTGCAGGCATGGATGTGAAGAACTTGGGCCAAATTTAGTTGAAGTTAAATTGTAGATGCCTATATTTCACCAAATTTCAAATAATTTTTCTACCAAAAATAAATGAAAAAATATTGGTTACACTTGAACCTTGTGTTATCTTTGAATATCACCATCAATATCATTGGTAGTGGTAATGTTTTCTTATTGGTATCACTATCAATTTGGTTTACATTTTCAGTTTTCTTCATGTCTAAAGAAATCCCTAGTTTTGAAGGGTGCCAATTGCCATTGCGAACTAACCTACCAAATTAATTAAGTGTTGTTGATGTTGTTGAGCACAAGTGCATTGCTTTTTTTTTCTCAGTTTTCTTTCATGTCCAAAAACTTGGCTCTGTTCCAACTATGTCCATTTATCAAATATGATAGAGTTGAATTAGAGCCAAGTTGGATTAGAGCCAAGTTTCTGTAGATATGCATATGGTCCATTTATCAAATATGGTTCTAGCTGTGTTTATAGATATGGTCCATTTATAGTAGATATGATTCTAGCTGTTGCCATCATAAATGTCCACAAGTGCATTGCTTTTTGAATGTGAAATGATAACTTGGTGTAGTTGATTATCTTCTGCTCAAAACTTTTGCTGCTGTAATGTTGTATGATAATGTTGTAAGGGTAGTAATTGGTCTCTTCTGCTGCTTATCAAAGATGGGGGGAGGCCGCCACCGCAGGCTGCGCTCTGCCACACCGGAGTGCGACTTGGAAGGTTTCGAGTTCTTCACGATCATACTTGAGAATTCCTCCAGGAGGCAGGTATATAAAAGGAGAGATCTCCCCTCCACCCATCTCTTTATCATAACTCTGCTGTTTGCTACATCACTGCTTGACCCACGCTGCAGATGCTGCCTGACACTTTTATGAAGATGCTGGACGGCCATCGGCCAAAGAATGTGAAGCTGCGATAGGCTGGCAGCGGGCTTCGCAGGCTGTGGGACGTGGAGGTGGTGTTCAGGTATGACCACATGTACCTGTGTCGTGGCTGGGAGCAGTTCATCTGTGCCTACGACCTGTGGCACGGGTACTTCCTTGTCCTCAGTTACGACGGCAACGCCACGCTCACTGTGAAGGTGTTCAACACGACTATGTGCCGCATGCGCTATCAGGACGACAACGATGCCAGTACGCTCTGCCGCTTCTTCCTCTCCATTTGGCTTTGTCTCACATGGATAGTTAAAAAAACTTTGTTGCATTTGGTCAAGCAATGGGAGCAGCAGCAGCGACTCTGGCTACAGCAAAAGCAGCAGCGACTCTGGCTACAGCAAAAGCAGCATAGAGGTTGAGGAGGAACGGAGTGGGGAAGAAGAGGAGCAGAGTGGGGATGAGGAGGTGCAGCCTATTCTGTCTGACGATGACCTCGCGATGGTGGTGGCTGACGATGGGCAAGCGATGGTGGTGGCTGACGATGACCTACCGATGGTGGTGGCTGACGACGGGCAAGTGATGGTGGTGGCTGACGATGACCTAGCGATGGTGGTGCCTGAAGATGGCCTCGTGATGGTGGTGGTGCCTGACAATGACCTCGCGATGGTGGTGGCGCAGGCGATCCCACAGCTGGGCGACAGGACCATGCCAATTGTGGTAGAAGAGTACATCCCACTGCCTCGCCGCTCTAAGCGCATCAGGATGATGAAGGAGAAGGAGAAGAAGGAGGAGTGAAGATCCTTCACCTCCGTGATGACGGTAAGTTTTCTCTAGTGTTTTGCTTACGAAATGCATAAAGACCTAGACTTAGCTTTATTTCCTCCAAAATGCTAACCATAATGACCTAGACTTAGCTTATCTTCCTCCAAAATGACATAATTAGCTTACTTAGCTCCAAAATGATCTATACTTAGCTTTGTTTCCTCCGAAATGACCGAAGTTAGCTCTAATATGCTAAGTTATCTCTAATATGCTTAGTTACCTAGGTTTGCTCAATAATGACATATACTTAGCTTACTTATGTAAAAAATGGCATAATTAGCTTACTTAGGTTTGAAATGGCATAACAGTCTTGGTAACCTCATATATGTCATATAGTTAGCTTATTTTCCTCGAAAATGACATAATAAGCCTAATTAGCTCCAAAATGATCAATTTTACCTAAGTTAGCTCCAAAATGACCTAAGTTAGCTCTAAGTTAGCTCTAAAATGCTAAATTAGCTCTAATATGCTTAGTTACCTGGGTTAGCTCAATAAAGAACTATAATTAGCTTACTTACGTCAAAAATGGCATAATATTCTTAGTTAACTAAAAAATGGCATAATTTGCTAGGTTAGCTCCAAAATGACCAAGTTTACCTAGGTTAGCTCCAATATGATCCATTTTACCTAGGTTAGCTCAAAAATGACCTATTTACCTAGCTTAGCTCTAAACTGACCTACACACTTTGCATTTTTACCTAGCTTAGCTAAAAAATGGCATTTTTACCTACCTTAGTTAGAAGAAGAAGATAAAGAAGAGGATAGGAGAAAAAGAAAGAGAAGATAAATTCTTCTTCTTCTTCCTCTTCCTCTTCTTTTTCTTCTTCTTTTTCTTCTTTTTCTTCTAGCTAGACTTCTTCTTCTTCTAACTTTCATCTTTCCTAATTTGCAGATTTGCTTTAGATGAGAAGCTTGCGTTCATGGAGTCTACTCTTCTCCTTGTGCTTCTTTTATGTTTTTGGAAACTTGTTCCAAACTTGTGGTTGGATATGTATGTATGGATGAAACCATTTTATGTTGGATATGTTTGTTGGATAACTTGTTGTTGGAAACTTGTTATATATATGTTGTTGGAAACTTGTTATATATATGTTGTTGGAAACTTGTTATATATATCTGTGAAATTGAATGAATCTAAGAAAAAACAGGGGCTATACAGGCACTTTGCCGTCTGCTGGAAGACGGCAAAGAGCATTGCCGTCAGCCAGCAGACGGCAAAGCTGCCATGTGGTAGCTACCTGTGCAACCTGGGGTGCACTGGGCTAGCCTATTTGGCAGCTTTGCCGTGTGCTGGTAGACGGCAAAGATGCAAAGGTCTTTGCCGTCTGCCAGCTGACGGCAAAGCACGCCGTTAACCCCTTAACAGACCTAAGGTGCCACGTGTGCCGTCCAGGCTCTTTGCCGTCTGCCAGCAGACGGCAAAGGCCTGTGCATCTTTGCCGTCAGCCAGCAGACGGCAAAGAGGCCTTTGCCGTAGCTTATTCAGCCAGACCTGTTGTCGTCTGCTGGCTGACGGCAAAGGACTTTGCCGTCCGCCAGGCATGCCTTTGCCGTCAGCCATGGCAGACGGCAAAGTGTCTGATTCCTGTAGTGTAAGTGGGTGTGCTTTAACTTGCTTGCTCATGAAGACCTCGGGCATTTGAGGAAGCCCATCATTGGAATATACAAGCCAAGTTCTATAATGAAAAATTCCCACTAGTAATATATGAAAGTGGCAAAATAGGAGACTCTCTATCATGAAGAACATGGTGCTACTTTGAAGCACAAGTGTGGAAAAGGATAGTAACATTGTCCCTTCTCTCTTTTTCTCTCATTTTTTTCATTTTCATTTTTTCATTTTTTTTCTTTTTTTTGTCGGGCACTTCGGCCTCTTTTTTTCTTTATTTTCGTCCGGAGTCTCATACCGAATTGTGGGAGAATCATAGTCTCCATCATCCTTTCCACACATGGGATAATGCTCTAATAATGATGATCATCACACTTTTATTCACTCACAACTCAAGAATTACAACTTGATACTAGAACAAAAATATGACTCTATATGAATGCCTCTGACGGTGTATCAGAATGTGCAATGACCTAGCGTGACATGTATAAAAAAATATGAACGGTGGCCAAGCCACAAATACTATGTCAACAATATGATCATGCAAAGCAATATGACAATGATGATATGTGTCATAATAAAACGGAACGGTGGAAGTTGCATGGCAATATATCTCGGAACGGCTAAGGAAATGCCATAATAGGTAGGTGTGGTGGCTATTTTGAGGAAGATATAAGGAGGCTTATGTGTAAAAGAGCATATCATATCATGGGGTTTGGATGCACCGGAGAAGTTTGCACCACAACTCAAGGTGAGAAAGGGCAATGCATGGTACCGAAGAGGCTAGCAAAATGTGGAAAGGTGAGAGTGTGTATAATCCATGGACTCACATTAGTCATAGACAACTCACATACTTATTGCAAAAGTTTATTAGCCCTCGAAGCAAAGTACTACTACGCATGCTCCTAGGGTGATAGATTGGTAGGAAAAGACCATCACTCGTCCCCGACCGCCACTCATAAGGAAGACAATCAATAATAAATCATGCTCCAATTTCATAGCATAACGAGAGACCATACATGCATGCTCCGGGAATCACAAACCTTAACACAAATATTCTTACTAAACCACAATTACTCACTAGCATGACTCTAATATCACCATCTTTATATCTCAAAACAAATCCAAGGAATGAAACTTCTCATATATTCAATGATCTTCATGAAAGTTTTTATTATATCCCTCTTGAATACCCATCATATTAGGACTAAATTCATAACCTAAGAAAATTGCCATACTATTCATAAGACTCTCAAAATAACATAAGTGAAGCATGAGAGTTCATCAATTTCTTTAAAATATAACCACCACCGTGCTCTAAAAGATATAAGTGAAGCACTAGAGCAACTACCTAGCTCAAAAAATATAAGTGAACCACATAGCGTATTCTAAAAAATTCATGATTAATGTGTGTCCCTCTTGAGGGAGTCCTGGACTAGGGGGTCCTCGGGCTACCGGCCTATCTCTTATGGGTCGGACAGGTGGGCTGCTATACGACTACTGCAAGACCGAGCTATAAGGTGACTCTGTGTCCGGACAGGAAACCCTCGAAGCCTTGGTGTGTCCTCCAAGTCAAGATAAGAGAATCGACATGTTTATTCCCTTGTTGTAACTGACCATGTGTAACCCTAGGACCCCTGGTTTCTATACAAACCAGAAGGATTAGTCCGTAGAGGCTAGAAGAACAACCATCATCCTACTCACCTAGGGTTTAGTTCATCTGATCTCGTGGTAGATTGACTATGTAATCATCATATACACTTCAATATAATCAAGCAGGATGTAGGGTTTTACCTCTTCAAGAGGGCCCGAACCTGGGTAAACATCGTCTCCTTCATCCCATGTTCCCCATTGATCTAAGATCCGCAGCTTGGGACCCCCTACCTGAGATCCGCCGGTTTTGACACCAACATTGGTGCTTTCATTGAGAGTTCCGTTGTTGGATCGCCAAAAGGATCAATGGCTTGCCTAGTCATCAATGACGCCATCCACACAGGGACATCTTCATCCCCGGGCAGATTTTTGTGTTTGGCAGTGTCGTACTGCGCGCCGATCCGACCAGGCATCTCGGCCAGGTTGGAAATTTTGCCCCCGGTCAGGAGATCAGGTTCGGGAACCTAGAGTTCACCGCCGATTCTCGGGGAGATCTTACTCTAACAAAATCTTCAGCTCCCCTTGAAAAACTTACTGATCCCGATGCTTTAACTTCGGGAGCGGTAAACCGGACGAGGACTGATGTAACACGGAGCCCGGCCTTAAAGCCCGACCCCGTCAATTCAACCGAACTTGTTTCGGTCGAATACCACCTGGGCGCAACCTCGAACGTCCCTGGAGCGGCTATACTGCGGGCCAATCCTGAATATTCGAAGAGTATGGACCCAGCAGACCTTTCATCGTTCAATGATCTACTAGACCGGGTCCGAGCCATGGGGATCTCTGACGGCCAATCCTCGGTCTACGATCAGATCTGGCTCAAACCCGATAACAGGGAAATTTACATCCCGCCTATCACACACCTCGTCGCCACCATCAAGGACTTGGCCGAAGGCTTGCAGTCACCAAAGTTAAAAACAAATTATGTCCGGGTTTGCGATCATATCGCCCAGGCTTCTAGCCCGGAGACTGATGTTCGCCCTGAAGAGAGCCCGGAACCAAGCCCCAACTTGAAGCATGACCTCGAGTCTGCACAACAGTATTCAGTTGACAGTCTAGATTCCGAACTTGGCGTACCGGATACCGCGATGGCACTGGACAACACCGCCAAAGCTCCTGATACGCAACCCATTGGGACACAAAGATTTTTTCCACCCACCCCCACATCGAGTACTCTCCAAGTAACTCGGGAAAGCCTGACATATGGGATTTAATGTACATAAAGCAGCAGCCTAGAGAAACGGTCCACCACTTCTGGGCCAGATTCCTCCTGGTCAAAGATAGAATGACGGATTGCTGCAACCAAGAAATCATAGTGACCATTCGGCATAATTGCCGAGACGAAGGAATCTTGAATGCCCTCGCCCATCGCCACGTTCAAAACTTCACCGAGTTATCGGATATGGTACACAAATATTGCGCCATGGAAAGTGCTTGGAAGGCACAGTTGATACGCGTGGGGTCAATCCGTGCCGAGGAACCCAGAAAAGCTCGGGCAAAACGCATATACCCACGGCGGTCGGCCAAACACGAGCCTGCCGAGAAGAAGAATAGATCCCTCACCGGACCCAGAACAGTCCTCGACAAGCTACTGGACAAACCATGCCCCATACACTCGGTCTTGCTGAACACAAACCCAACCCACAGTCTTCGAGCTTGTTGGGTGGTCAGGCAGGTGGCTAAGAGTGGGGAAGCTATCCTCGGAGTCACACCCTCTAGTAGGCGGTCAGCACCACCCCCGTACAACGACACTGAGGTCCTGACGATCTATGAGACATTTTCCTCAAATAATCAGAGGAAAAGAGCCCTTCGAGAGCTCGGTCAAATCCACCAGGTGACACCAAATTCATGGACGGACACACCAATCACCTTCGACGAGGAAGATGAGCCAAGGGCCTGCCCCATTCGAGCACCCACCGCACTAGTCCTCGATCCCATAGTGGATGGCTTCAGACTAATCAAGGTGCTAATGGATGGAGGCAGCAAATTATACCTCATTTACGAGGATACCCTTGACAAAATGCAGTTCGACAGATCTTGCATCGAGCAGAGCTACACTACCTTTCGAGGAAATATCCCCGGCAGAGAGGCACCCTGCTCCGGACGAGTCACTCTCGACGTAGTATTCGGCACTCCCGAGAACGACAGGTCCGAAGAACTACTCTTCCACATTGTGCCCTTCCACAGTGGATATCACGCCCTATTGGGACATGAAGCATTCGCAAGGTTTCAGGCCATACCACACTACGGGTATATGAAACTCAAAATGTCAGGGCCCAATGACGTGATTACAATTATAAGCGATCCAGATAGAGCCCTTCAAGCCAAAAATAAAATAGCATCGCTCGCCCTCGAAGCATTATCCGAGGCTCTCGCGGCCAAGGAATTAACTACACTCTGCGCAATGGTGGATAGGAACGACGTGGTCCTCAGTAAAAGGCCCAAATCCACATCCTTCAAACCAACAGACGAAATAGTCAAATTCCAAGTGCATCAAACGGATCCCAACAAAACAACGTCCATTGGAGCCTAGCTAGATCCCACAGTCGATGAAGCATTGCATACATTCTTGTGCGAGAACTGGGACATATTCGCCTGGCACCCTTCAGATATGCCAGGAATCCCACGAAGACTAGCGGAGCATAGCCTGAATATAATCAAAGGCTTCAAGCCAGTTAAACAGGCGCTGCGCCGATTTTCCGAACCCAAGCGTCAAGCTATGGGGGAAGAATTAGCAAAATTACTTGAAGCCGGATTCATCCGAGAAATAAAACACCCTGAGTGGTTGGCAAATCTGGTCATGGTGCCCAAGAAGGATAAATCCTGGTGACTATGTGTCGATTTTAAAGACCTAAATAAAGCCTGCCCTAAGGATCCCTTCCCTTTACCTCGCATAGACCAGATCATCGATGCCATCGCCGGACACGACTCACTGTGCTTTCTCGACGCCTACTCCGGGTACCACCAAATCAAAATGAAGTAGTCCGACCAAACCGCAACCGCATTCATCACCCCCTGGGGCCATTCTGCTTTAACACAATGCCCTTCGGGCTGAAAAATGTAGGCGCCACATACCAGCGCATGATTCAAACATGTCTAGAAAATCAAATTGGCAAAATAGTCAAAGCATACGTAGACGACATGGTCATCAAGACCAAACACGTAAGCCAGTTGGTGGACGATCTCTGCCAAACCTTCGATAATTTGCGAGCTTGATTACGATATACTGCTCAATCCGGCCAAAATCCGAGCTCTATCCCAGCTAGCAATCCCCACAGAGCTGAAACACATCCAAAAACTGGCGGGCTGCGTGGCAGCCTTAAGCCACTTTATCTGCCACCTTGGTGAAAAGGCACTGCCGCTCTATAGATTGCTCAAATGGACCAAAGACTTTGAGTGGACCGATGAAGCAACTGCCGCACTGGAAGAAATAAAAGCGCTCTTGGCTGGCAATCCAATACTGGTTGCACCTAGCATCGGCGAACCCATGCTGTTGTACATCTCGGCCATGAATCAAGTGGTACGCGCGGTCCTCGTGGTAGAGCGAGAAGCGGAGGGCCACAAGTTCCGGGTACAGGAGCCAGTCTATTACGTATCACAAGTACTCACACTGTGCAAATCTCGGTATACTCATTACCAGAAGATAGCTTATACAGTTTTTATGGCATCCCGAAAGCTCCGACACTACTTTCAAGAGTGTTCGGTCACGGTGGCATCCGAAGTACCACTGAATGACACATCATCAACAACAGGGACGCCACGGGCCACATTGCCAAATGGGCCATAGAGCTCCTTCCCTTCGAAATCATGTACAAACCGCGCCGAGCTATTAAATCTCAGGTGTTGGCCATTTTTCTCGCCGAATGGATAGATGCCGAGCTCCCCAGGGAATATAGTACATATTCACATTGGACAATGTACTTCGACGGCTCCAAAATTCTAGCCGGACTGGGGGCTGGGGTGATCCTTACATCCCCCACTGACGATAACATCCGGTATGTACTACAAATTATGTACACTGATTCCAACAACGCAGCCGAATACGAGGCCCTATTGCATGGGCTTCGGATGGCAACATCAATGGGTGTACAATGGCTAGAGGTACGGGGAGACTCCAACCTCGCCATCTCCCAAGTCAACGGTGAATTCGACGCTAAAGACCCAAAGATGGCGGCACATCGAAATGTCATCCTTAAAATATCTGCCCGATTCGAAGGGCTAGAATTTCACCACGTCTCCAGAGACATCAATCAATCTATTTATCCACGCATTTAATTGTTAGTAGATACTACTAGCCTAACTTGTCCATCACGGTCACTTTTGTTCCTAAACTTGTTACATAATCCAATACTAGTACTAGTATTACGTGAAATTGGTGCTGTAACTTGTGAACGCGTCTAGATTCGGTCAATGGCCACACCGCCCGCGCGTTCTTCGTGTTTGCCCATGCGTCTAAACGTAGAAGGGGAGGAGAGAGAGAGAGAGAGCAGACATGGAACCCACCAGTAAGTGAAGTGGAATGGTACGTGCTCACGAGCCGGTCCCACTAATGTACTAAAGTTAATAATATAAAAACATGTTGTCCATTAAATTGGACTGTGGTAATATAAAAACATTATATCAACAAAGGGGAGTACAACAAATGTTGCTACTATGTTGCTTATTGACGTGCGGCCTGAAGGCCCTGGTCGCATGTTCGATCCTCGTCCTTTTTCATTTTTAATTTATACTAGTAAGGTACACGTGCATTGCACGCATGAGATTTGGCAACCAAATTATGAATAAATACCACACCATAGCATGTAAGCTTTGATTCATATATGCATGATGTAGATGTTTGTTTAATTCTTATAGTTCATCTCATTCAAAATCAATAAGTTTTATAAAAAAGTTAATCTATTTTAAGATTCATGGAATTGTGCATTGCAGAGCATAAAGTAAAAACAAATAATGGCAATTCATTTAGAAAAAAGAAAATTGGGCAATTATGATACAGAAGATTCTAGAACAAAGGAGGAGTGCTTGTGTTTTGAGGTTTGTGCATTATGCTTAAGTCCAACCATGCAGTCTTCTAGATTGTACATGTGGCAGAATGTGGTGGAATGTAGAAGATATCCAATGGCCAGCGGTGCTCGGATTTGCCATCTCTGCACCGTCGGATTGGCTTCATCCAACGACCATCTTTCCAAGTTATTCGCACACTATATAGGGGTGTAGATATGGGTCCAAATTTGCTCCAAGACAGTTGGGCCTCCCGGTGTGTAGTTTGTAGCACTTTAATTTCTGGGTCAAAATTTGTTCCATTACAGCTGGACTCCGGTGTGTAGTTTGTAGCTTGTTTGTAATAATTAAAGAGAACACCAGAGTTTTTTTGCAAAAATACCATGGTGCGACGTGGAAGGTTAGAAAGGGCGTGCGAGAGAGCGGTGACCGATCCAGAGGGAAAACAATTGGGGGAGGGGCGGGGGTTGCAACGGTGTTTGGAGTAGTTGTGGGGCGAATGCTACAAAAATATAATCTAAACCCACTGGAATAAATGCCTTCACAAATTAATCGAAGGTTGGAGTCCCCCTCGCAATGTAAATAGCTCTGGCTCTACGAGGGATGGAGAGGTAGCTTCAATGTGTGGAAGAGACGGCATGAGAAAGCAAGGTCAATCGAGACATAGATAGAGAGACAAAGTGAGTGTGCTTCGACATTCGTTGAAAAGATATATATGATGTGGATAGATATTGTCCGATTGAGCTTTTGGGAAGGGTGAGGGCTGGAAGAGAGAGCTTGAGAGATGATCCAGTCACAGATAGGTACACATATCATTTGTGCATGGGAGGAAGCAAGGTCAATCGATACATAGATAAAGAGAGAGAGAGATTGAGCGAGTGTGGGTCATCCTGCGATCGAAAGAGTGAGACAGGTTGGAGAGAGTGACCTAGATAGACAATGTGCGTGTGAGAGTATACACTATGAATATGTCGAATTAGGCCCAAACATGGAGATATATCGTTTGTGTGTGAGAAATAGCGAGGTCAATCGAGACATGCATAAAGAGAGAGAGAGAGAGAGAGAGAGAGAGAGAGCGTGGGCTGCCATGAGGTCGAATGAGTGGAACAGCTTGGAGAAACTGATCTAGATAGACAATCTACGTGAGACAGTATAGAGTGTGTCGATCGAGGCCCGAACAGGGAGATATATCATTTGTGTGTGAGAGAAAGCAAGGTTAATCTAGACTTAGATAGAGAGAGAGAGAGAGATTAAGAGAGTGTGGGCCGCTGTGCAGAAGAAAGAGTGAGACGATCTCTCGAGAGTGACCTAGTAGATATGTGTGCGTGCGCACGAGAGGGAGGGGGGTCTAGATAGGCAATGCATGTATCTACCGAGAGAGGGTGGGAGGGGGAGAGAGAGAGCTCGGCATGGAGTGCAATGGCGGGTGTGTGAGAGTTAGAGATCGAAACATGGAGAGAAAGAATGAACATGCGGAAACCAATAGCTTTCTAAGGTGGTTAGGAGAGGAAGTATGTAGCATGTGTGCCGAGGGGGGGGGACCTAAAAACAACATTTGAATGTAGATAGTACTAGACTTAATATTGACGTTTTAATTTAGTGTACATTGTAAGATTTGAATTGAGGACCATGTATATGGCTTCCGTATTTATTTTGAATTCGTGCCATACTAGGTTTGGAAAGGTTGATATCGACTCGATTGTTGTGGTATTTTGTATGTGTGTGGTCATATGCTTGAATCCATCCAAAGTTTTCTCACTACCATGGTGTTCATCTTATACATATATGATTGTGTATTAAAAAAGTAGCGTGGATACCCTGAAATGCGAAATCCACGTTAGAATTGGAGATCGCTATGTGACAAACACACTCTAATTCAAAGAACTCCTCATTAATTAATTCATAGTATCTCATTTTGAAGGACTAATTATTTGCAAGGAAAACACGGGCATGGTAATACATAGTACAAGATTCATTTGCCAATGAAAGAAGATTCGTTTGCATTCTCAAATGTAGGCGCACAAGGCAGACCGGGGTCGTGTCGTGGTGGTCGCGTGTGTCGTACGGACGCTTCCACATTTCGGATTGAAGTATCTGGCGGCCCCAATTCTAGCCCTGCAAAATCTCGCTTCTCCCCCGTCCCCTTCCGCACCTAGAGCTCTCAAATCCCTAATTTGCCGCCAAGCCAAGCAAAATTCGAATCGCCCTTCATCTCGTCTCTTTCCCCACCTCTGTGCTGGACGACGACGATGAAGACGACGGTCGCGCTTCACCACTGCACCGGAGCTACCTCATCTACCCCCTCGTCCACCACACCGGGTGGTCCACCCACAACGCCGGCCACCACCGCCGACGTGCCTCACAGACACCGACTTCCACCGCATCAGGTGCGCTTCACCGATGCCGTCTCCCACCTCACCGGGGCTACTTTACCGAGAACATCGTCGCACCTCCACACCCCCCCCCCCCCCGACGCCGTTGGTGCTTCACCAACGGCCTCGTCCACTGCATCGTAGCGCTCCACTGCCGCTCGAGATCTGCATCCATACGCAGCCAGTCAACGCCAGCGCATCACCCTCAACGGCTTTGAAGTGACCCGCACTCTAGCTAGGCGAGCATGCCCAAACGTCGGCCCGAACTAGGTATCCATGTATCACTCCCTTGTGCACTGTTCCGACAATGTTTGGATATCCTTTTACTGCTCTCTTAGCTTACACGCCTATGCAACTCTGACTTTAACTCTTATTTCTTCTGGAGATATCATCTGAAATAAGCAAAACCATTTTTTAGCGAAGCATGACGGCGCTACGGGATCTGGTACACATCATGCACGCTGGTATAACCTTGTAAGTACTTGTCCTCTGGTACAACAGCAAGGTTGATTCCTCTCATTTGATCAACCATTCGCTGTGTCAAAAATGCAGAGGGGGATGCAAGGAGCACAAGGCCTGCACATCCAAGCAAGTGGTAACATGGACTTGTACATGGAACATCCCAAGCGCAAGCAGAGCTGTAGTGAGCCTGTACAATGAGCTAGCGTAAGTCCCTGCATTTCATTTAATTTGTACTAGCATGCGTGTATGATTTGTGTGCAGTGGCGGATCCACGAATTCAAGTTACCAGGGGCGAAAATTTAACTTAAAAAATACGAAGGCACTTGCACTCCGGAAATCAACATAACTTGAGAAATGTGAAGCTACATGCACTTTGAAAACCAGCTAATGATCCAAAGTAGTTCCAGATTATAAAACACTAAATGATGTAAGCACCAAAAAACACAAAATGCAACATGGTGTACAAGGACTACTAACATGGACTGTACCTGCTTAAATTATTCGTTCTCTGGCAGAAAATATCCAAGTGTAATTGCACCTATAACCAGTGTGCAAACTGCATATCAATATATTTATCCTGGACAAGTATGCCAATAGTTTCAAACAACAGATTAGAAAAGTATTTATGCTAGGTTGTCATGATACGGGGACTTTCTGGTATATGGCCTCGACGTTTCCTAAAGCCATGAAAATGTACTATAATTTGCTTGTCATCAATTCCTGCAAATCTCTATCTTTCTCTCAACATAGCAGATCATCATTAGACACTAAATCCTTCAATGGGAGCTTGCAAAATGCTTGCATTAGATCCCTCATTAGACACTATATGTTCATCACCAGGAGCATGTAAAATGTTTGCATCAAATCCTTCATTAGCAGTCTGTTCATTAGACACTTCAGGCTCAAGAACAACATGAGCTTGTATGTTTGCACCAGAAACTTGATTAGACACATCAAGTTCAGTCAGTTCAGTATTGATTGGGGGGGTTATAAAATAAGCAGAAATTGGTTTCATTTTCATATAGATTCCCTACATACAAGCAGTTTTACAACACCGTCAGGTTTAACTATTGGCCAAAAATTGAACAGTTGAATTAGATATAATCAGGGATGTGATGTACCTGCTCGTTGCGCATGCTGCTCTTGCAAGCTGCGACTGTTCATTTGCGCAAGCTCAATGCCATGCCCGTGTTGCCGCCGCTGCCTCCCACGCAAGCTACACCCAGGGTTGGATCTTCATCTTCTTGTCCTTCCATTCTCTTGAAGCCCGGCGACCGGCGTCCAACTAGGGCACGAGGAAGTGCTGTGTCGGTTTGTCCAGCGGAGGATAGGTTAGGAGCAAACCAGACTGGAGGCTGGAGCAAACGAATTGGGGATTTTTCCTACTATCGATCAATACGGGAGGCACTCGTTTGGGCCGCGAGCCTGCTATAGGGCCTGCCTTGCACTTACGTTATTGGCCCATCCAAATTGAAATGTTTTTCTTCATTTTTTACATTGCCTGCTCGTGCGCTGGGACGAACAAAACTAGCCTGGGCCAACCTGGACGACTCAAACTAGGTGCGCACTTTCCAGCCACCCGAGGCGGCCGCCCATACCAGCCCCTACGGTGGTCTCTCCCCTTTTTGCGTGTATGATTGGGGTAGTGAAAAATATTCCAATGGCGCTTTTGATTTACCCACAGAATGGTTGAATTGATTGTTTCTATGAACAGAGTTCGCCAATAATGTGAAGGATGCCAGTCTTTTCATCATATTGTAGATTGCTTAGATCTAGACATGCCAGATGTAATCGCATGAAATATACAGTAATAGCCAGTGTGATGTGTGTTGCTACAACTAGTCTGACAACCCGTCCTCATATAACATATCAAGGATGCACCATCTTATCAGATTAACCATTCGACTTACCAATGCAGTGTGGGAAGAAAGAAGTATTGGGATTGCGTATCCAAGCAATTGATGCCATGGACTCCTTCGTAGAACCTTGTAAGCAAAAAAGAAGTTGCAGTGTGCCTGTACAAAGAGCTAGCGTAAGTTCAGTTACCTGCTTCTCGGAATTTTAGTTAGCCATTGATTGCAAAATTGTTCAATTATGTTGCTTGGCTTAATTTAGTTTGCTACTGATTACATAATGCCATAGCCTGTTAATCCTATTATAGACTGCGCCTATCTATGTGTTTGATACTTACTATTAAGAATTACCTGTTTGCCTGAACTTAAATAGCTACTTAAGCACGTAGATAGATGGTCATATGTACTTCTAGGGTGCAGCAAAATTCATGTGTAATTTACATTCTGATACCCTGTTTGTTTAAATGGTTTGCTGTTATCACTTGTAGCACTAGTAATGTTTGCATGCTCATAGACAGACAACTGTCAGGTTTATATGAGGGACAATGTCTTTTTAACTTATATATATATATATATATATATGTGTGTGTGTGTGTGTGTGTGTGTGTGTGTGTGTGTGTGTGTGTGTGTCGGAATCATTTTGCTTACATCAAAGATATTTACAGATGTCTGTGTTGCTGGTAAACGGTACCGACTTGTTACTTTAATACGTTGCCAAGAACTTGTTAGTTTTACTAGTTCATGTGTAATTAAATACGTTGCCAAAACTGGTTAGTTTCACTAGTTTGATGTTAGTTTCTTATGGCTCTTGCACCACTTTATTTATGATTGCTAACATTCAAGTTTGCAGGATCCAACTGACACTCCATTGGCACAAAAGGTATGTTTTCAAAAACTTTCTTCTTTACCTAGTTTAATGATGTAACTTGTTGCTGTAATCATCTTACCAACTTCAAGTTTTCAGGATCCAATTGGAAGTCCAATTGCACAGCAGGTACATTTTCAAAAATATATTTGTGTAACAGGTTTGCTGTTGTAACTTGTTGCTCTAATCAAGTTACTGACTACTCAACTTTTCTGGATCCAAGAGAAACTCCAATACCACAATAGGTTCCTTTTGCAAAACTTGTTTGTTTAACTGCTTTGCTGCTGCAACCGGTTGCTCTAATCACGTTACTGGCTACTCAATTTTTCAGGGTCCAAGAGAAACTCCAATGCCACAACAGATACCTTTTGCAAAACTTGTTTGTTTAACTGCTTTGCTTCTGCAACCGGTTACAATGATGTTAATAACTACTTTTCAGCATCCAATCGAAACTCTTTAATTCCTTGTTTGTTTAACTGGTTTGCTGTTCTAACTCCCAGTTGAGATGTTTTGCTAACTTCAACTTTTCAGAATCCAATCGGAACTTTAATGGCAAAAAGGTTAGCCCCATGGACGTTGTATCATCCCACAGCAGTGGCACCGGCCCAATCATGCATCATGAATTGCCAACTGCTGATGCTCTAGAGGCTAAACTATTGGTAGAAAGAGATTCTGCTTCTGCACTTAGAGATGAAGTTGACATGTTGAGGAAGCAAACAGCACAATCACAAGCAGTACTCAAGACAACCATTAAATATTTGGTGGATTTCAAAATGAAGCAAGCTGAGACTGACCGCATTGTTAAGGTCCTAAAGGAAAAAGGGAAATTAAATTCCCACATGGTAAATCATAGGTGAAATGTTTTTTCCATCGTTGAATAACCTTTGTGTTGTTTGTTCATGTAATCGATCAAACCATTTGTTTTAGAGATCATGTAATAATTGTTTTTTGGTTTTTGGTTTGTAATTTTTTTAGTACGAGTCTGTATTAATTGATAAGACTCTGAGACATTTCATTTTGATTGCTATGCCAGACCTACAAATATGCCAATCGGGCTGAATGTGCATTCAGCAATAATAGTAGTATAGATGGTCCTTAAGTGGCACGCATCTGAAAGGGCCAAGATGTTGTACTAGCTTTGCTAAAAAAATGATGCTCTTCTAGCAAAAAAAAAGTATGTATGTTAGTTGATATTATTGATCCATATACTCTATAAGTGTTTATATGTCTATTAGTTTTGTACATTATTGGTTGATTGACTCAGTATTTTGAATCTTGAGACATCGCTTGTGTACATATCTAAATGGGAGTACACTATATGCTGCGTGTGTCATACATGTTACATTTGAGTTGGACATAAAGTGTTTTCAAATATTTGAATTCACCTTAAACTGGATTCTACCTTCTGAATTCGAGTATCGACATTTGTAAATCATATTCATATATGATAGTGGAATACATCTTTGTTGTGCTTTTGAAGATATATAAAAAAACATAGAATGATTTATAAATATTTGTATAAGAATACAAAATGGATTCGAATTTAGTTGCCAGGGTAAACGTGAATGCTTATTGTCCCAAAATTTGAAAGAAGCGGCAAAATATCCACTCCACGTTGGCTGCCCGAAGCCAGTGTTTGCGAGATGGAAATTACTGTCTACCCCTTACGCGGACAATCCATCGGCCCAATTTCCACTGCTCTCAATAGGGGTAGGTTAGTAACTTCAATTAGACGTGACACGACCGCTCTGAGCCCATTCAGACACGGTGGGCACCAAACGTGGGCGGCAAAACACATTTGATTAAAGCTCGTCCGAAAGACCTCTGTCTCTCCCTCCATTTCCCCATTCATACACGGTGGGCGGGAAAACAAACTTGACTCGGCCAAAATCAATGTAGGCAAATATTTTTAATAGGGGCAGGCTTGTAACTTCACTCAGACGTGACACAACCGCCCTACCTGTCAGCCCCGTTCATACACCGTGGGCGCCAACCGTGGGCGCCAGAACACCCTCTCCTCGCCCGAAATCGCTCTAGGCAAATATTGGGGAGATGCGAGATTACCGTCCTATCCCCAACCGATGAGACGTCCAAATTTTAGACGGGGGCTAAGTTCATAACTTTCCCATATTTCAGACAGGCGCGTCCCAAAAACATGGTTCCCCGTACCTCTCCCTCCATTTTCCCATTCATACACCATCCCCACACCAGCCTCCTTCGTCCGCCACCCCATCCATCGCCGCCGTCTCCACCCCATCCATCACCGCCGTCCTCCACCATGCTGGAGCGCCTACCAAGACCGCGTCATCCACTACTAGAGATGGATGTTTCTCATCAACGGCGATGGACCAGGAGCCTTGCATCGCGTCCTCTCGCTTCATCGGCATCCTCGTCCTCCTTGCCGGGGCCGCTCCCACGACCTTCTCGTCCACCGCAACGGGACTTATCCCCCGATGCACCCGTCTACCGTAGCAGATCTGCTTCAACGCCACCGACAGCCATCGCACCCCCGATGCCTACACTGCGCCGCAGGAGAGGTGGTACTACTTCATATCTACTCAACTTTTTGATCTCAACCAGAAAATAGATCGTAACTTGGTTACTGTACTTTCTTTTCAGCTCTTAGAATTTAGTTCTTAGTTCGAAGCAAACAATGGTTGCTAAATAGCATTTGTGTGATTTGCAGCTTCAAATCTGCCATGGCACAGTCATAATAGGGTTTAATTGATCATGCTTAAGGTTTCCCCCCTTTTATGATCACTATACGATCAGCCTACGTGCTTCGTGTCATAATAGCGCTACTCCACCCATTAAGCTAAACAAGCTTAGTTGTTCAAATACGAATCTGATATTATTAAGACATAGTCGTTTAATTGGTCAGCTAAATGTTCCTAATTTAGTTTCGAAAATGCATGTACGCCGCTAGGGTGTGGATCTACAGGGTGCCCACGGTGGGTTGCGGCCCACCCTGGGATTTTGGGTCGGCCCAGACCCCGATTCCCCTTTGTTCTGCTGCGCTTCCAATATCTACTTACCCCCAGCCGCCTGCCTCGCCAGCGACTTGCCGTCCCCGGACGGCATGACTCTAGGAGGAGATGCCGGACTAACAGGAGGTCAGGAGCTGCTCGCCCAACAGCGTCACCGCTACCCAGGCACGCCGCCGTGCCTACCTTCCTAGTCCGTTCAGGGCTCAGGCGTGCAGCTCCCACTAAGCCAACCCGATTTATACTGAGATACGTCCTCAACACTCAGCAGCTACTCCTCATCACCCACTTTCTAATTGATTCATTACTCATTAGGCAGGACTGTCATTAGGGTTTGTTGTGTACTGAGTGCTACCTACACTTAATGGTTTAGATATTTCAGTAATCTTTAGTACCTGTAAAGTTCATAGGGTTTCAAAATTCTGGCCCTAGGAACAGACACTAGTCATGTTGGATTGTTGGTCATAGTGACATTGACCCAGATTACTACTGCAGGCCAGTTTTGTTGACAATTTTACTTGTCTTTCTTACTCATTCGATATGATATCCAATTATTCACATCGATTAGTTGCAAACAATAAGTGCTAGACCAACTTCTTGATTCAGATTTTGGACGGTCTCTTACTCAGTTACAATTCTGCATACTTGTCCTAGTAAGCTCACAAGTAATGATTGATTCACTACCTCTATGCTTACCTTGTCATATTTGCTATCAATATTCTTTTAGGGTGGACCACCCTGTTTCAAAATACTGGAACCACATACATGAGTGAATAGTATTTCTCTGTGTGATCTCTTCCATCATGTGTGGGCAACGAACACTGCATTGTATAGAAAGAAAGTGTCATATCCACCTTTTACACAGACTACGGTATTTTACATGGAATACAATCTGCCTACTTGCTTCGTGTCGCACTACCAGCACTCCACCCTTGAAGCTAAACATTATGCCACTCATAATTCCTTAGTTTATTTGTTCAAATACGAATTTGATATGATTCTAATGTTCCTACTTCAGTTTTGAAATGTGTGTCCGCCTGTTATGGAGACATAAGAGGTTTGTATTTCTGTGTGTGGTCTGGTCAGCACGGTTGGGGGATGAACTTTTTATACGCAGGGGTTTGTAGGGAGACACTCTCCGAGTTGAATCCGCAATGCATTCCATAGGTAATCTGACTACTTTTTTTGTTTTCATGAATCTCAGATACTGAACAGCATCATAAAGACTATGAGCTTGCGCGCATGAAATGAATAAAGCAGAACAATGCCATGGCTGTCAAACTTGGCATTGAGGGACTGAAATCAAGTCTAGATGCAATGCAATACAAATGCTCTCCACCTACAGATTCGTGCTCAGAATATGATCCTAACAATGATTCTAAGCTAGAGGGAGACCTAAGTCAATGTAGCTCCCTAGTGGAGGAGTCAGAGGCAGATGCCCTATCTTATTCACCCATCAAGGTGCTTGCTCTAAATTTCCAAGGTTATATTGGTCGCACATATCTTGCAATTGATGCTTTGCATTGCTTCTACTTTGTTGCACTGCCATTAGCTTAGTTTACACATCGTGTCTGTGAATACGCCCTACCTATCCATTTTCAGTACATATTCCATCTGTCATCATACCATATTTATCCATTCAAATGTTGTTCTTGTGTATCAGACATTCAAAAGGAAGAGGGCGATTGCTGATCGCGGAGGAGCACGAACAAAGTATTTGGAAAAGGTAGTGACACCTAATAAATCAAATAGCCTTGTAGTTACAATATCACCAGACCCACAAAACACGGCCCCAACTCTAGCAGACTCTAGCCCTACTACACTAGTCATCTCTGATGCCCCAACTCAGCAGACCCCAACTGCAGCAAACAGTATGATGATGCCAGTTGACATGGCACCAGCTCTACGACGCAAAACCCCCATTCCAACAAAGAGTACACCAAATCTAGTTACCAAATCCCTTTTCGAACAAGAGAAGCCCTAATTGCAGCAAATAGGACCCCTGTTCCACTTCTTCCCAGTTTAGAAGACGAAGCTTATATTGTTGTCAGGAACTTTGTGCGCATCTTTCCTTCATGGAAAGATTATACCACAGACACAAAACAATTTCCAATCTTCCTCCGCAACTTACGTGTAAGTAATGTATTAATGTTATTCATGGTAATTAGTGCATATGTTTCTGCTGACAGAAGACACAAGATTTCATTCTTTTAAATAGGCGAGGACCAAACTGGATAGTCAAGATGAGCAAGGGTTGGTTGCGCTTTTCAAGCACTCGTTGATGAAGTATCGTTCCTACCTGAGGCAAGCGCACTTCGATGGCAAGCCTCTAAATGAAATTTCTATAAAGTCTCCGGTGCTACATTTATCAGACAGTGACTGGAATAATCTTGTTACACATTGGTCTTGTCTGCAACGTAAGGTACTGTCTATGATATCACATCACAATTTGAACTACATTTCTGCATGTGCCTTACCGTCTCACTTGTACGAAAACTGTTTGCAGAAGAAATTCATTCTCAAGGGACCATAGAATCTCGCAACTATACTGCACACTACATTGCTCTTGTGAGTACCTCTTGCCCTGTATGACCATACTTACTTTCATAGCTGGTTGATTATGTAGCATCACTGCACGTGTTCGCCTCGTTATCCTCCATTTGGTGGACATTATAAGATCCGTATCGACTCTTACATAAATTTAGAATCAACCCAATGCTTTTGAAGAGGTTTAGCTCTGCAGTCCTCTTGTAAGGACTGAACGTCATCTATCAATGTACTTACATTAATAGCTACTCCCTCCATCCCATAATATAAGAGCATTTTGTACAGTACACCAGTGTACAAAACACTCTTATATTATGGGAAGGAGGGATTGGTACATTGTGTAGCATTCTGCATCTTATCTCCTTCGCCCACCATTTACTAAAAAAATATCAGATCTATATTTAATCTTACCAAAAAGTTGAATACACAGACAATGCCAGTGCAGAAGTGTAGCCCATTGCTCTTGTCAGTACATTACTTACAGGGATTGGTAGTTGATTATGTAGCATCAATCTGCATCTTATCTTCATTATCCTCTATCCCTTCCAGTATTATCATATCTATAATTACTCTCTATGAAGAAGTTTCTATGCTGAAATTCTTGAGTTATCCTTTCCTTGACATGGAGAAGGGCATTATAGAGTCGGTGTTAACTGTTAATGTAAGCCAGTCCTTCTAAAGCCTTTATCCTCAACTGCCGTTTAATTTGCTCATACTCCCTATCGTCAACTGATGTTTAGTTTGTTGTTTCTATCAAAATGCATGTTAGCAACAACTGTAAGATCCAAGTTTTAGTTGTAAAACCAAATTCCTTATTCATACCATGCACATTAATCAATACTCCCTATATGTATGCTTGTTTTTGTGGATCTATAATCCAGTGTGTGGTGAAGCCGCCCACGTTTGCACCTTGTCATCTCATGTTTTATCTTACTGATGTGGCTGATGATATGAACAACATGCCATGCACAATAACCAAAATAGATACAATGATTGTCTTTGCCCTTCATCTATGCTTGTTTTGTTGACATGGTAATCCAATAGTGTGGTGAAGCTCCCCGCATTATGAACAATGCCAAATTATGCTATTGATATTTTGAACTGACTCTTTATTTTATAATTTGAAATTGGATGGAATTGACAGCACAGTTACCATCTTTGTTTATACACGTGCAAAACATGTCATCTCTCTGCTTGTTTCAGGGTGATATGCCTGATGGCATGCACAAGTCTGCTGAAGGCTGTGAGACAAACCCAACATATATTGCAGCAAAGAAGGCAAAACATCTTGAAGATAACGAGACAACCCCAAAGTCATGTCTTGATGCAGTGTTCAAGTTACTTGAGACTAGCAGTCAGACAAGCTCACAGAATTCACTGTCTGAATCAGTTCAACTTCTTCAGTCCCAAGTTCAAGCAGAAAGGCATTCTGCAACTCAACTTCGACTTGAAGTCCTATCTCTAAGGAAGATCGCGGAGAACACCAATGAGAACCTCATTGCTAAACAGCTACAGCTGGAAGCTATGACTGACATGCTAGGCCAATCTCATAGCCTTGCTTAGCAGCTTGCGCAGCAGCTGTCGCACAAGGCTAACCTTTCTTGAACTGTCCTGGAAGTGGTCTTGGTTCAGTATTATTTTGTTACGCTGCAATGGCGCCCAGTTTTTGTAATCTGCTTCTTTGTTGCGCTTTATGATCACTGGTGGCGAACTTCGATGCCCGGTGGATGTAATATACCATAAATCCTTTATTGTATAGTGTAGGTTTATTCTAAGTTACTATGTCATAATCTCTTTATTGTATAGAGTAGGTTTGTTCTTAATTCCTACTAGTTACCGTATATGCCATCATTCGCTATCTGAAAAAAGGGCGAAAATATGATGTAGGCGACCAGGCCGAAACATTCGCCTCTAACGGGCCTGCATTTTAGCGGGCCACAATTTGGCTGGCCTGCAACTTTCTTGGGCCTGAAAGGCCATTGGGGCCTTCACACTTTGCGCCAGGCCCACAACTTACATGGGCCTACATTTGGCCCAAAGTTTGGTTGGGCGTTTAGTGGACCCAGCGCTTAGTTGGGCCCATGTAGCTTCGGACCATTAACAGGCTGAATATTCCTCGGCCTGTTATGGCCCAGAAGATACCATGGGTCTTTAGCAGGCTGAAATGCATGTTGGGCCTCAATTTTCAATAGTCGTCCATGGGCCTTTAGCAGGCTAAAATGTAGACCAAACCATTATTGGCACAGTTATATGATGGGCCATTACCAGGCCAAAACATATCTCGGGCCTTAGTTGGCCCACTGATATCATGGGCCTTTAAGAGGTCGAAAGTTTAGTAGAGGCATCAACGGGCCGAATTATACGACAGGCCTTTAACAGGCCCAAAGTCACGTTGGGCTGAACTGTTGGCACCTTGATCACGGGCCGTTAGTGGGCCGGATGTCGCGTCAGACCATATATGGCCCATGGGTAGCACGGGCCATTCCTAGGCCGAAAGACACACCGGGCTGAAATGGGCCCATGTCTACATCGGGCCTCTACCAGGCCAAAATGTCACTGGGCCGTAATTGGGCCCAAATACTCGCCGAACAATTAACAGGCCAGATCTGGCTTTGGGCCATAAATGGGCCATGTTTAAGCAGGTCGTTAGTGGGCTGGCCCACTAGTACCTAAGTAACTACTATGGGCCTTTGACTAGGCCGTCCTTTTTAACCTATATGGGCCTCTGTTGGGCCCTGCCACGTGTCGATGTATCATAGGCACGTCTCCTCCATTGGATGGACGACATCTGGCCCACTGAGGAGTCGACGCGTGTTTCCTCCGGCCAATGATGATTTTACACGTGGAAAATCCCCATTGGTCCTGGCTGTTAATGGGTTATCGGATCCAAACCGGAACCCGGTAGCTTAACGGCGACCCGTTACGGTGGATGCCACATGTCGGTTACCCTTGACGAAAGCACTTCCATGACGCGCCATTTATCATCATGGAAGTGGACACTTCCATGATGATAATTTTGCTATTGTCATGGAACACTTCTACGACAGCACAGGTATGACTATCTTGATTCTGTCATAAAATCATCATGGATGTACAAGCATGACAGAAAACGTGACCTACTATGACAAACACGTATCATCACGGAAGTGTATTTTTTTTGTAGTGTTAGGTGCTAGCGTGAATGCTATCCCTTTTACCTTATACCAAGAAATCATGAATGGCATAGCACCCACTGAAATAGAAGATATAGATGTTACTATTAAACTTGCTAATAGAGACACCATCACACCACTTGGGATTGTTAGAGATGTTGAAGTCTTGTGCGGCAAAATAAAATACCCTACTGATTTTCTAGTTCTTGGTTCCCCACAAGATGACTTTTGTCCCATTATCTTTGGTAGACCTTTCTTGAACACTGTCAATGCTACTATAGATTGCCATAAACAAAGTGTCAGTGTTAGCTTTGGTGATGAGTCTCATGAATTTAATTTCTCCAAGTTTAGTAGACATCCCCGTAATAAAGAATTACCTAGTAAGGATGAAATAATTGGTCATGCTTCTATTACCTTGCCTCCTACTGATCCACTAGAACAATATTTGCTAGACCATGAAAATGATATGCACTTGCATGAAAGAAATGAAATAGATAAAATATTCTTTGAAGAACAACCTCTGCTTAAACACAATTTGCCTATTGAAACTCTAGGAGGTCCTCCTCCATCTAAAGTTAATCCTGTGTTTGAATTAAAGAAATTGCTAGACACTTTGAAATATGCTTATCTTGATGAGAAGAACATATATCCTGTTATTATTAGTGCTAACCTTTCAGAACATGAAGAAGAAAGATTATTGAAAATTCTGAAGAAGCACCGTGCTGTTGGATATACTCTTGATGATCTTAAGGGCATTAGTCCCACTCTCTGTCAGCACAAGATTAATACGGAACCTGATGCTAAACCCATTGTTGATCATCAATGACTTTGAATCCTAAGATGAAAGATGTGGTAAGAACTAAAATACTAAAACTTTTGGAAGCAGGTATAATCTATCCCATAGCTGATAGTAGATGGGTAAGTCCTGTTCATTGTGTTCCTAAGAAGGGAGGTATTACTATTGTTCCTAGTGATAAAAATGAACTTATTCCACAAAGAATTGTCACTGGCTATAGAATGGTAATTGATTTTAGAAAATTAAATAAAGCAACTAGAAAAGATCATTACCCTTTGCCTTTTATTGATCAAATGTTGGAAAGATTGTCTAAGCACACACACTTTTGCTTTCTTGATGGATATTCTGGTGAAAGTGCAACTAATCCCTGGGTGGTTTTGTTAATTCATAACAACATATAGCTCATTGAACTAATATCCATTCAAGTTGAATATTTCAGAAAGTGCAATGATTGGCATGGCATGGACTAGAGATGTGGACCCCTCAAAATGCTAAGGACAAAGATTAGCAAAAGCTTAAGACTCTTCATTTCTTTTTCAGTGATCCAACATCACATTGAGTCCATAGGAAAGCCAATACTATTAAAAGGGGATGGGGTGTTGCTTAATGGTCTACTTGCTCAAAGTGCTTAGTGATATTGCTCCAAAACCCTCAGCCACTTTCTCATTTCCACATATGTCCAAAACCTAAAGTCAAACTCAGCCCCACCGATTTGATCTATCCGGCGCCACCGAGTTCTTTTGACATAGCCACTGCCAGAAACCCTAGACAATTCGGTCACACCGATACGGATCTTGGTCTCACCGAGATGGCCTTGCAAACTCTCTGTTGCCTATTGCAATTATTTTGGTCTCACCGAAATGTGCAATCGGTCCCACCGAGTTTGCTTGACATCCTCTCTGTTGCCTTATTGCTTCACTTCGGTCTAACCGAGTTGATGCAATCGGTGCCACCGAGTTGATGTTTTCCCTAAGCCCTAGCACATCGGTCCCACCGAGTAGATCCAGTCGGTCCCACCGAGATTCCTAACATTCACATTTTGAACTAAATCGGTCTCACCGAGTTCCTCTATTCGGTCTGACCGAGTTGGGTCAAATGTGTGTAACGGTTGGATTTTGTGTGGAGGCTATATATACCCCTCCACCCACATCTCCATTTGTGAAAGAGCCATCAGAACGTGCCTACACTTCCACTACTCATTTTCTGAGAGAGAACCACCTACTCATGTGTTGAGACCAAGACATTCCAATCCAACCACAAGAATCTTGATCTCTAGCCTTCCCCAAGTTGCTTTCCACTCAAATCATCTTTCCACCATAGCCAAATCTGTGAGAGAGAGTTGAGTGTTGGGGAGACTATCATTTGAAGCACAAGAGCAAGGAGTTCATCATCAACACACCATCTATTACCTTTTGGAGAGTGGTGTCTCCTAGATTGGTTAGGTGTCGCTTGGGAGCCTCCGGTAAGATTGTGGAGTTGAACCAAGAAGTTTGTAAGGGCAAGGAGATCGCCTACTTCGTGAAGATCTACCCGAGTGAGGCAAGTTCTTCGTGGGCGATGGCCATGGTGGGATAGACAAGGTTGCTTCTTTGTGGACCCTTCGTGGGTGGAGCCCTCCGTGGACTCGCGCAACCGTTACCCTTCATGGGTTGAAGTCTCCATCAACGTGGACGTACGATAGCACCACCTATCGGAACCACGCCAAAAAATCTCCGTGTCTACATTGCGTTTGCCTTCTCCAAACCCTTCCCTTTACCTTCATATGCAATGTTTTACTTTCCGCTGCTACACTCTTAGAATTGCATGTGTAGGTTGATTGCTTGACTTGTGCTAAGTTGCTAAAATCTGCCAACACTTAAAATTGGGAAAAGGTTAGATTTTTATTTGGTCAAGTAGACTAATCACCCCCCCCCCCCTCTAGACCTACTTTCGATCCTACATCTGGTTTCTCTCAAATACCTATTTCACAACCTGATCAAGAGAAAACCACATTTACTTGCCCTTTTGGAACCTATGCTTATATACGTATGCCCTTTGGTTTTATGCAATGTACCTGCTACCTTTCAAAGATGTATGACTGCTATATTCTCTGATTTTTGTGAAAAGATTATTGAGGTTTTCATGGATGATTTTTCCGTTTACAGAACTTCTTTTGATGATTACTTAAGCAACCTTGATCGAATTTTGCAGAGATGTGAGCAAACTAATCTTGTCTGGAATTGGGAGAAGTGCCACTTTATGGTTAATGAAGGTATTGTCTTGGAGCATAAAATTTCTGAACGAGGTATTGAGGTGGATAAAGCTAAAGTTGATGCAATTGAGAAAATGCCATGTCCTAAAGATATTAAAGATATTCGTAGTTTCCTTGGTCATGTTGGCTTCTATAGGAGGTTTATTAAAGACTTCTCTAAAATTTCTAGGCCTCTTACTAATCTTTTACAAAAGGATGTTCCCTTTGTTTTTTATGATGATTGTGTAGAAGCCTTTGAAACACTTAAGAAAGCCTTAACTTCTGCACCTATTGTTCAACCACCTGATTGGAACTTGCCTTCCGAAATTATGTGTGATGCTAGTGATTATGCTATTGGTGTTGTTCTAGGACAAAGAGTTGATAAGAAATTAAATGTTATCCATTATGCTCGCACAACTCTAGAAAATGCCCAAAGAAATCATGCTACTACTTAAAAAGAATTTTTAGCAGTTGTGTTTGCTTGTGATAAATTCAGATCTTACATTGTTGATTCCAAAGTAATTGTTCACACTAATCATGCTGCTATAAATTATCTTATGGAAAAGAAAGATGCCAAACCTAGACACATTAGGTGGGTTCTCTTGCTACAAGAATTTGATTTACATATCACTGATAGGAAAGGAGCTGAGAACCCTATAGTAGATAACTTGTCTAGGTTAGAAAATATTGTTGATGACCCACTACCTATTGATGATAGTTTTCCTGATGAACAACTAGCTGGAATAAATGTTTCTCATAATACTCCTTGGTATGCTGACTATGCTAATTATATTGTTGCTAAATATATACCACCTAGTTTCACATACCAACAAAAGAAAAAATTCTTCTATGCTTTAAGACATTACTTTTGGGATGACCCACATCTTTATAAAGAAGGAGTAGATGGTATTATTAGACGTTGTGTACCTGAGCATGAACAGGAACAAATCTTACGGAAATGTCACTCCGAAGCCTATGGAGGACATCATGCGGGAGATAGAACTGCTCACAAGGTAATGCAATCTGGTTTTTATTGGCCTACTCTCTTCAAGGATGCCCGTAAGTTTGTTTTATCTTGTGATGAATGTCAAAGAATTGGTAATATTGGTAAGCGTCAGGAAATGCCTATGAATTATTCACTTGCTGTTGAACCATTTGATGTTTGGGGTTTTGATTATATGGGACCTTTTCCTTCCTCTAATGGGTATACACATATTTTGGTTGCTGTTGATTATGTTACTAAGTGGGTAGAAGCTATTCCAACTAGTAGTGCTGATCATAACACTTCCATTAAAATGCTTAAAGAAGTTAATTTCCCAAGGTTTGGAGTCCCTAGATATTTAATGACTGATGGTGATTCACACTTTATTCATGGTGCTTTCCGTAAAATGCTTGCTAAATATGATGTTAACCATAGAATTGATTCACCCTATCATCCTCAATCTAGTGGCCAAGTTGAACTTAGCAATAGAGAAATAAAGTTAATATTACAAAAAACTGTCAATAGGTCCCGAAAGAATTGGTCTAAGAAATTAGATGATGCACTTTGGGCCTACAGAACAGCATATAAAAATCGTATGGGTATGTCTCCATATAAAATTGTTTATGGAAAAGCTTGTCATCTGCCCTTTGAGTTAGAACATAAAGCATATTAGGCAATCAAAGAATTCAGCTATGATTTCAAACTTGCCGGTGAAAAGAGGTTATTTTATATTAGCTCACTAGATGAATGGAGAACCCAAGCTTATGAAAATGCCAAATTATTCAAAGAAAAAGTTAAAAGATGGCATGACAAAAGAATCCAAAAGCGGGAATTCAAAGTTGGAGAATATGTTCTTTTGTACAACTCTCATTTTAGATTCTTTGCAGGAAAACTTCTCTCCAAATGGGAAGGACCATATATTATCGAGGAGGTTTATTGCTCTGGAGCTATTAAGATTAATAATGCCGAAGGTACTAACCCGAAGGTGGTTAATGGATAAAGAATTAAACACTATATCTCATGTACACCTATTAATGTTGAAAGTAATATTATCCAAACCATGACACCAGAGGAACACATAAAAGAAACCTTCCGGAACACTCCAGAATCCTGAAAAAGAGGAGGTACGTGATATGATAAGTAAATGGACTCCGATAAATCCGCAAAAATATTTTGCGTCAGTTTTGGAATATTATAAAAATTAGGAAAATAAGAAATAACCAGGAAGGCAACCGAGGAGGCCACGATACACCAGGGCACGCCTGCCCTCCTTGGCGCGCCCAGGTGGGTTGTGCCCACCTAGGGAACCTTCCCGACTCCGTTTTCCTCATGTTTGCTTGTTTCCCAAGATAAAAAAATCTTTATATACCCCCCGAATGTATTGACCATAGTATCGCAGAGAAATCTTCTGTTCTTGTTTCTTGCTGTTTTTCTGACAGATCTAAAAATATGTCGTCTCAAGATTCGGAGGGAGAGAGCCCTGTTTCCCACCAACCTCTAGATCCAAATGTCTTTAAGAGGACCCTCCCATATTTTTTGTTCTCGGGTGAGGAGGAGGACACCGATTCGGAGGAGGAGGTAGCATCCTCAGATGAAGATGAAGTTCCACTACCTCAACCTGGAGATACGCGTGTGGAGCTCAAGAAGTCAAGCCTCTCCAACAAAACTAAGACCCAATCTATCCCTGCTCGTTTTCTGCAGGATAGCAAGGCAGCATTTGTAACACCCCCAGTGGTTAGCTACAGTAATCCCCTTTTGATAATGCCATGTCATCATGATCAACAGTGCTTAAATATCATTTGGATCATATCCCTTTTTCAATTCAAATTCAAATAGAAATTCAAACTAAAAGTGAAAATAAAAGTTGTTCAAAACAGAAACTAAAATGTTCATTAAATAGCAAATAATCCAGAGATAATTCTAAAATTATAACCAACATTTACTAAATTAATTATGTGACTCTAACAGCAACAAAACAGAGATATTTAATCCATATTCATTTAAATAAAATCCAAATGAAAAGATATGGACCTCGAACCTTTTTATAACAGAGCTAGAAATAGCACTATAAATATGTGGCTAGTTCACCTATTTTACAAAAGTCATTTGGTTTAAAAAGAAAAGACAAACAGAAATAAGAAAAGAAAACAGAAAAGAGAAAAGAAGAAAAGAAGAAAAAGAAACGCCTGGGCCTGAGTGGCACAGTGCCGGCCCGGCCCGCCTCCTGTCTCCTTCAAGCTACTGCTCCTCCCCCTCGTGCGCTGTCGCCCGCACACGCCGCGCCGCGCTCGGCCCCCCTTCCCCTGCTCGACAGCGGCATCGCGCCTGCCGCTGGGAGGATAAGGACCCCCGCCCCCCCCCCCTCTGGCTCTCCTCCATTTCCTCCCCTCGCTCTCCCCCCTCTGTTCCGCTCGGACCCGAGCACCGCTGCTGCCAGCTCGCCGTCATCTGCGTGGCTAGGAGCCACCCCGCGCCGTCTCGATGTGTCCAGGAGGGCCTTCGTCTTCGTCCACTTCGCGGGCGCTGCCGGATCGGAGCCGGGGCGCAACACCACCTCCGCCTGTGCCCGTTCCCCTCGCCGGACTCCGGCTCGTTCGTCGCCTCGATTCGCCGTCGGACGAGCACCCCCGTCTTTGCCAAGACCTCCCCGAGCTCGCTGTGAGGCTCACCATCGTACCCTCCTCCCTTCCCCTCTAAACTATGCCGTAGCCGCCGCCCCCAACCGCGCCCGAGCTCGTCGCCGTTGTGAAGCGTTGCCACCGCGGCCAGAGCACGCTTTGGACCCATCCGTGCACACGGTCATGCTTCTGCTGCCCCGTAGAAGCCCGCTAGCTATTTTCCTTTGCTCGCTGGTGCACTGCGGCGACGAACCCGACCAACCCCGGCCACTGCCTCCACCTCCACCGCTCACCGTCGCCTACTCCGGCCACTTCGGTGCTCGCCGTCGCCACCAATGGATGCGCACGACCACCAGGGACCCGTTGCAGCAAACCGCGCGCCGAATGGACCATCGTAGCTCGATTCCGGTGAACTCCGGCGAGATTCCAGCCGTCGCCGCCGCGCCTCGCTTCACTGGTGGCCGGCGCTGACCAGGCGCCCACGTGGCACTGCGTGGGCCTCACCCCGGGCCACTGACCCTGGGTCCCACTAGGCCCCTTTGACCGGGTCAATGCTGACTGGGCGGCCCCGTGCCTATGACATGTGGGTCCCGCCGGAATTTAACAGTTTTTATAAAATAAATAAAGGGTTAATTAATATGTTAATTAACTAATTAGTCAAATAGTCACTCACTAATGGGTCCCACCTATTAATTAAATCAACTAGTTTAAATAAAACCTAATTAGCCTAATGTGACACTGACCAGTGGGTCCCACTGGACCCACTGTCAGGTTTGACTCTGGTCAGCCAGAGTTGACTGCTGACGTCATCTTTTCGTCATGCTGACGTCACCTTTTACTGTTTTGGATAATTCGAATTTAAATAAATAAATAAATCCAGAAAGTGTTTAAAACTTTAGAAAATCATATAAAATAATCCGTAGCTCGGATGAAAATACTTTGTACATGAAAGTTGCTCAGAAAGACAAGACGAACCCGAATACGCAGTCCGTTCGTTTGTCACGCGTCCCTAGCATAGCGAACCTGCAACCGTCCCCCCTCCGGTTCGACTGTCCAAAAATGCCAAACACCGGGGATACTTTCTCGGATGTTTTCCCCCTAAGCCGGTATCACCTATCCCTGCGTTAGAACACCCCTAGCACCGCTTATTGTCATGTCATGCATCTGTGTGCTTTGTATTTACTGTTTCTTCCCTCTCTTCTATTCTGATAAACCCCGCGACCGACGCGGCTCCGGAGATCGACGAACCCTGACGACCCTGCCTTTGCCGCCGAGCAACCAGGCAAGCCCCCCCCCCTTTAATCATCCCGATATCGCCCATTCTATTTTCTCATGCTTGCATTAGATTTTTCTACTGTAATTGATTGCTCCTATTCTGTTGCATAGCCTGTTTTTGTAACTACTGTTGATACCTGCCTGATATCTAAACTGCTTAGTATAGGCTGGTTAGTGACCCATCAGAGACCCACTTTGACCCAACTGCCCCGCTGGATTATCAGAAGACCCGATCAACGGGATCGAAGACAGGCCTCGACACCGCACATCACCCCCTTAGTTGTACGACACTACTGGGTTACTATCGAGTGCCAAGGGTGATACCTCGTATAGCACTTCTGATGTTAACTCTATAGAGTAGCTATTTGGTCGTGGTCATCGAGGGTGATTCCTCCTTCACCTCTCCCGATAACGATGTCGTCGTGCAACACCTCAAGTGTGAACCCATCGAGGGTGATTCCTCCGAGTTCGCCTTGACGGATACATCGAGTAGGAATCCAATGAGGGTGATACCTCAGATTCCCCTGATGTTATGGACACACGGATACTTGGACTTTACTATTGTTACTTGGAAAGGCGGGTCGACCCTGAGGGGTACCCGCGAGAGATATGGAGACGGGTTGACCTGGATGGTGCCCGAGTGATGAATAAGAGGCGTGGCCGGGCATTCTTGGCCCTTGCCGCAAGTCCTCGAGACGGGGCGATGGGGTCACATCGATCGTGAGTCTCTGCTCGTTACCGCACTACCAACACACTACGATTTGGATATTTGATCTGAGTGGGCCTCTGGCCCGATAGCACTAACCATCACGAGGGAAAAGTTATGGGCACTCCGCATCGTGGCATCAACCGAAAGTTCTGTTAGATGTCCAGTTCAGCATTGTGGCACGGTCGGATCGTACCGACCATCCGAGGCGGTGCTGGTATCCACCCTGCACACAACGACCCGGAGTGCACAGGGCGATGGCCCAAGACCCTTGAGTGCTTAGGATGTAGACCGGCGGGGACCTCTCTACTGAGCTCTAGGTAGGGTTGCGGTGTGTCGTTTGACCGAGGCCGGACATGACCCGGAAAAGTGTGTCCGGCCAGAGTTAAGTGAGCGTGGTGGGTAAGTTGGTGCACCCCTGCAGGGAAGAACTAATCTATGCATAGCCGGATCCTCGGTAACGGACACTCGGAGTTGTATCCCGATCGATACAACTAGAATTGGATACTATGGCTCTGGGGTTGCTTCTCGCAGGGAGTCGAGAAGGGATCTCTGGACGAGGTTGATGACTGTATGGCTCTGGGATTGCTTTCTCGCAGGGAGTCGAGAAAGGATCTCTGGCCGAGGTTGATAACACTTCTACTACTTATACTGTGCTAATCTACACTCTTCTAATGCTGCAAGACCACTGAAGATGCTAGTCTTCAATAGGACTAGGCCTTCTCTCTATTCTGGCATTTCTGCAGCCCAGTCCACATATACAGCCTTCCTTTGATAATGTTGCATATGTAGTGTAGATCCTTGCTTGCTGAGTACTTCGGATGAGTACTCACGGTTGCTTTGCTTTCTTTTTCCCCCATATCCTTTTGATGCAACCAGATGATGGAGCCCCCTGAGACAGCTGCTCCTGCCGTTGACCGCTACTACTTCCCTGAGGAAGGCTACTACTACGAGTTGGTTGACGACCAGGAGAAGGTTCGAAGGGTCCCAGGCAGGAGGCCTGCGCCTTTTCGATCGTAGCTTTTGTTTTACCCCCGCCTTTCTAAGGGCTTATCTGTTTCTGTTCCATATCTGTACTCAGATATCTGATGCTTCCACTGACGCTTGTATGCGAGCTTATGTATTTGAGCCCTCGAGGCCCCTGGCTTGTAATATAAAGCTTGTATGACTTTAATTATGTTTTAGAGTTGTGTTGTGATATCTTCCCGTGAGTCCTTAGGCTTGATCGTGTGCATTTGCGTGTATGATTAGTGCACGATTGAGCCGGGGGTGTCACAGCATTATGCAAGAAGATATTAAAGCTTGAGCTAGAGAATGAGGATCTTAGGGAGGATAATTTCAGCCTCCGACACAAGCTGGAGAAGAAGAACATGACTACCTCATCACCACCACCATCATCATCTTCCCCACCAAAGGAGACTTGAGTACATGGTATAAGCACTCCCCTTGGCTTGTGCCAAGCTTGGGGGGTACCCCGGTATCGTATCACCATCACTTTTATTGCCTTTACCTATCTTAGTTCGATCTTTAGTTTTATCATGAAATAGTTGAAATAAAGTTTAGCATGATCTCTTTTCGAGTATTAGTTTCGTGATCCATCTATCCATGTAATCAAGTGAGAGTTATATAATAAAGTTAGTTTGAGTCCTTGCTTCTTTACTTTTATGTTGCAATCAAATAAAAGGAAATAAATGAAAAAGATCATATTCTAATCTTATGGTAAGTAATGACATTACATAAGGAAAAGTATAAGTGGTAAAATTTATTGGAGATTGACAAACATAGCATTGGTCAATGATGCAACTCATGAAAGAATTAATAAGGGAAGAGAAGATTCACATGCAAATACACTATCTTGGACATCTTTTGTGATTGTGAGCCCCCATTAAATATTATATGTCAAAATTGTTGACGTTGGACAAGGAAGATAACGTAATGATTTATGTTTGTTCATATTCACATAGAAGTTATATTGTCATAGATCCTTCAACATGTGGTGCTTGCTCAATATCTTTGCTAGCCAAAATTCCACACTAAGTAGAGATACTACTTGTGCATCCAAAAACCCTAAACCCAAACTCATGTTTTGAGAGTCCACCATACCTACCTATGGATTGAGTAGGATCCTTCAAGTAAGTTGTCATCGGTGCAATAAGGCAATAAAAACTACTTCTAAATGTGTTGGATCATTTAGTGTAACAGAAAATTGAGCGTTGTACGAACTTGTGATGGCAAAGTAATAAAAGCGACGGACTGCATAATAAAGGTTGCTATCATAAGGGGCAATATAACGTGACGTTCTTTTGCATTAAGGGATTTGGCATACAAACCAAAAAGCGCATGACAACCTCTGCTTCTCTCTGCGAAGGGCCTATCTTTTACTTTTATGTATTTACTTTTATGCAAGAGTCAAAAGTATTCTCCCCTATTCCTTTTTATTTTCTCTTTTTGCAAGCATCATATGATGAGGAAAGATCTAGGCACATATATCCAGTTGGATATGAGTGAACATGAGTTCTTATTGTTGACATCACCCTTGAGGTGAATACGTTGGGAGGCGAAACCTTAAGCCCCTAACTTTCTATGTGTCCGGTTGAAACTTTTTGCTCATGGGTATGCTTTGAGTGTTAGCAATCATAGAAGATTAAATGATGGTTGAGTATGTGGACTTGCCAAAAGGCTCCGATACGAGACCCTTCCTGAAAATATGATGAATTGTAGTTGCAAACTTGACTGAGAACATAGTTTGTTGGTTTTCAATAGAGTTTAGGCTTTTTACTTCGATGTTGTGATGAATTGTTACTTGTTCATGAGAAGTTATATGATAAAAGTTATATGATAAAAGCTTTATGATGAAGTTTGTTGCTGTTATGATAATAAGCATGATGCTACTATGGCCGTATTTTGTTTTTTATCGACACATCTCTCTAAGCATGTGGGCATGTTTTCCGATATCGGTTTTCGCTTGAGGACAAGCGAGGTCTAAGCTTGGAGGAGTTGATACGTCCATTTTGCATCATGATTTACTACTATTATTTATAATGTTTTTATGTATAATAATGCTTTATGGAGTAATTCTAATGCCTTTTCTCTCATAAAATGCAAGGTTTACACAAAGAGGGAGAATACCGGCAGCTGGAATTCTGGACCTGAAAAAGCTACATCAGAGATACCTATTATGAACAACTCCAAATAAGCTGAAACTTCACAGAGAATTATTTTTGAATATATAAAAAATACTGGAGCAAATAACTACCGAAGGGGGGCCACCTGGTGACCACAAGACACCAGGGCACGCCCTGCTGGGTTGTGGTCAGCCCAGCCCACCTCCGGTACCCATCTTCTGGTATATAAGTCATTTTGACCTAGAAAAAAAAAAGGAGAGGACTTTCAGGACGGAGCGCCGTCGTCTCGAGGCGGAACTTGGGCAGGATTACTTTTGCCCTCCGGCAGAGCGATTCCGCCGGGGGAACTTCCCTCCCGGAGGGGGAAATCGAAGCCATCGTCATCACCAACAACCCTCTCATCTTTGGGAGGGCAATCTCCATCAACATCTTCAACAGCACCATCTCCTCTCAAACCCTAGTTCATCTCTTGTGTTCAATCTTTGTACCGAAACCTTAGATTGGTACTTGTGGGTGACTAGTAGTGTTGATTACATCTTGTAGTTGATTACTATATGGTTTATTTGGTGGAAGATTATATGTTCAGATCCATTATGCCATTTAATACCCCTCTGATCTTGATCATGATTATCATTTCTAAGTAGTTACTTTAGTTCTTGAGGTCACGGGAGAAGTCATGTTGCAAGTAATCATGTGAAGTTGATATGTGTTCGATATTTTGATGATATGTATGTTGTGATTCCTTTAGTGGTGTCATGTGAACGTTGACTACATGGCACTTCACCATATTTGGGCCTAAGGGAATGCATTGTGGAGTAGTTATTAGACGATGGGTTGCTAGAGTGACAGAAGCTTAAACCCTAGTTTATGAACTACTTCGTAAGGGACCGATTTGGATCCAAATGTTTAATGCTATGGTTAGATTTTATCTTAATACTTTTCTCGTAGTTGCGGATGCTTGCTAGGGGGCTAATCATAAGTGGGAGGTTTTTTCAAGTAAGAATAGCACCCAAGCACCGGTCCACCCACATATCAAATTATCAAAGTAGCGAACGCAAATCAAACCAACATGATGAAAGTGACTAGATGAAATTCTCGTGTGCCCTCAAGAAAGCTTTGCTTATCATAAGAGACCGGTGTCCTTTGCCACAAAAGGATTGGGCAACCTTGCTGCACTTTATTTTTCGTTACCGTTACCTGCTTGTTACATATTATCTTGCTATCAAACTACCTATTACCGACAATTTCAGTGCTTGCAGAAATTACCTTGCTGAAAACCACTTGTCATTTCCTTCTGCTCCTCATTGGGTTCGACACTCTTACTTATAGAAAGGACTAGGATTGATTTCCTATACTTGTGGGTCATTAGGGCTACTGAGGGAGTCCTGGACTAGGGGGTCCTCGGGCTGCGGGCCTATCTCTGATGGGCTGGACAGGTGGGCTGTTGTACGACTACTGCAAGACTGAGCTATAAGGTGACTCTGTGTCCGGACAGGAAACCCTCGAAGTCTTGGTGTGTCCTCCAAGTCAAGATAAGAGAATCGGCATGTTTATTCCCGCATTGTAACCGACCATGTGTAACCCTAGGACCCCTGGTGTCTATATAAACCAGAAGGTTTAGTCTGTAGAGGCTAGAAGAACAACCATCATCCTACTCTCCTAGGGTTTAGTTCATCTAATATCGTGGTAGATCGAGTCCGTAATCATCCTATACACTTCAATATAATCAAGCAGGACGTAGGGTTTTACCTCTTCGAGAGGGCCCGAACCTGGGTAAACATCGTCTCCTTCGTCCCTTGTTCCCCATTGATCCAAGATCCACAGCTCGGGACCCCCTACCTGAGATCCGCCGATTTTGACACCGCCACCTCTCAAAAAGGTGTGTTCAGCAAGGATTATTGTGGCAAACTAAAAAGCAAATAAAGGAAAGACTCATATAATACAGGACTCTCCAATCAAAACACATATCATGTGGTGAATAAAAATATAGCCTCAGGTAATTTACGGATGGATTGTAGACGAAAGAGGGGATGCCATCAGGGGCATCCCCAAGCTTAGATGCTTGGTTGTCCTCGAATATTACCTTGGGGTGCCATGGGCATCCCCAAGATTAGGCTCTTTCCACTCTTTATTCCTTAGCCGATCGAAACTTCACTCAAAAATTGAAAACTTCACAACACAAAACTCAACAGAAAACTCGTGAGATCCATTAGTATAATAAAACAAATCTCCACTTTTAGGTACTGTTGTAAACTCATTCCAAATTTATATTGCATTATATCTACTGTATTCCAACTTCACCATGGTTCATACCCCCCGATACGAACCATAGATTCATCAAAACAAGCGAACAACACAATGAAAACAGAATCTGTCAGAAACAGAACAGTCTGTAGAAACCTGAATTAATATCATACTTATGTAACTCCAAAAATTCTGAAAAATTAGGAAGACGTAGGTAATTTATATATCAATCTTGTGTAAAAAATTCAGAATGTTCCCACATTTCATCAAATTTTAACTATTCTACTACTGGGCGCAAAAGTTTCTGTTTTTTCTCAGAATCAAATCAACGATCTTCCAAATCATACCAAAGGTCTTACTTGGCACAAACACTAATTAAAACACTAAAACACAATCATAAAAGAAGTATAATTGCATATTTGTTAAAAAACACAAGAAAAAGCACAAACATAAAATAAAATTGGGTTGCCTCCCAACAAGCGTTATTGTTTTACGCCCCTAGGTAGGCATATTGCATAGATCTAGGTATTGTCATCTTTGGTATTCAATCCATAAGTGACCCTCATAATAGATTCATATGGAAACTTAATTTTATTTCTTGGAAAGTGTTCCATGCCTTTTCTTAATGGAAATTGAAATCTAATGTTTCCTTATTTCATATCAATAATTGCACCAATCGTTCTAAGGAAAGGTCTACCAAGAATTATGGGGCATGTAGGATTGCAATCAATATCAAGCACAATAAAATATACGGGCACATAATTTCTATCTGCAACAATAAGAACATCATTAATTCTTCCCATAGGTTTCTTAATAGTAGAATCCGCTAAGTGCAAATTTAAAAAACAATCATTAAGTTTATGGAAGCCTAGCACATCACATAAAGTTTTTGGAATAGTGGAAACGCTAGCACCCAAATCACACAAAGTATTGCGCTCATAATATTTAATCTTAGTTTTAATAGTAGGTTCCCATTCATCATATAACTTTCTAGGGATTGAAACTTCCAACTCAAGTTTTTCTTCAATAGATTTCATCATAGCATCAATGATATATTTAGTAAAAGCCTTGTTTTTATTATAAGCATGAGGTGAATTAAGCATAGATTGTAACAAGGAAATACACTCAATAAAAGAACAATTATGATAATTAAATTCCTTGAAATCCAAAAGAGTGGGCTCATCACTAGTTAAAGTTTTGACCTCGCCAAACCCACTTTTATCAATTTTTTCATTAAGATCTTCACCCTCCAAATTATTGGGACGCCTTCTAGCTAAAGTTTACTCCTCTCCAGTCCCTTCTTTATAAATTTTTATATTAGCAAACAAAGATTCAATAGGAGTCACACCAATCACTTTAAGATCTTCATCATGATTATCACAAAAACTAGAAGAACACACTTTTTCTAGCCATTCTCTCTTAGCTCGCATTCTAGTGGTTCTCTCCCTACTTTTATTAATAGAAATTTGAATAGATTTCAGAGACTCATTAATATCAAGCTTTGGTGGCATAGATCTAATCTTAAGGGAATCAATCTCATGAGAAATTCTATTAATGTTTCTAGCCACATCATCAATCTTAAGCAATTTTTCTTCTACCATAGCATTGAAAATCTTTTGAGAGTTAATAAAATCTTTAATATTATTCTCAAGATCAGAGGGTATCTTATTATAATTTCCATAAGTATTTTTGTAGGAATTACCATAATTATTAGAGGAATTACTAGGAAACGGCCTAGGATTAAAATTGCCTCTATATGCGTTATTACCAAAATTGTTCCTACCAACAAAATTCACATCCATAGATTCATTATTATACTCAGTCAAAGTAGACAAAGGCATATCACTAGGATCAATAGGAGCACTCATGCTAGCAATCAATTTCATAAGTTCATCCATCTTTCCACTCAAAGTATTAATTTCTTCAATAGCATGCACTTTTTTATTAGTAGAAGATCTTTCGCTATGCCATTGAGAGTAATTTGCCATAATATTATCTAGGAGTTTAGTAGCTTCTCCTAATGTGATTTCCATAAAAGTACCACCCGCGGCGGAATCTAAAAGATTTCTAGATGCAAAATTCAATCTAGCATAAAAAATGTGTATGATCATCCATAAACTTAAACCATGAGTAGGGCAATTTCTTATCATTAACTTCATCCTCTCCCATGATTGTGCAACATGTTCATGATCAAGTTGCTTAAAATTCATTATATCGTTCCTAAGAGAGATAATCTTAGCGGGAGGACAATACTTGGAAATAAAGGCATCCTTACACTTACTCCATGAATCGATACTATTTTTAGGCAAGGAAGAAAACCAAGTTTTAGCACGGTCTCGTAGTGAGAACGGAAATAACTTCAATTTGACAATATCATTATCCACATATTTTTTATTTTGCATATCACACAATTCAACAAAAGTATTAAGATGGGATGCAGCATCTTAATTAGGACTACCAGAAAATTGTTTTTTCATAACAAGATTCAACAAAGCGGCATTAATTTCATAAGATTCCACACTAGTGGTGGGAGCAATCGGAGTACTAATAAAATCATTATTATTAGTGTTGGAAAAATCACACAACTTAGTATTTTCTTGAGACATCGTAACAAAGCAAGCAATCTAGCACACAAGGAAACAAAAAAGGCAACGAAAAAGCAAATGGAAAGAAGGCAAATATTTTTGTGTTTTTCTGAAAACGTTTTAGAAGTGGGGGAGAGTAAAACGAGAGGCAAATGGAAAATAATGTAAATGCAAGATATGAGAGTTTATGATGGGTACTTGGTAGGCTTGATGTAGATCTTCCCCGACAATGGCGCCAGAAATTCTTCCTGCTACTTCTTGAGCTTGCGCTGGTTTTTCCCTTGAAGATGAAAGGGTGATGTAGCAAAGTAGAGATAATTATTTCCCTCAGTTGAGAACCAAGGTATCAATCCAGTAGTAGGAACACACAAGTCTCCAATAATTGCACCTACACAAACAAACAAATACTTGCACCCAACGAGATAAAGGGGTTGTCAATCCCCTTCACGGTTACTTGCAAGGATGAGATCTTATAGTGATGGATATAAAAGATAAGTAAACGTGCGAAATAAAATAAAAGTAAATAAATTGCAGCAAGGTATTTTTGTGTTTTTGATTTTATAGATCTGAAAATAATATGATAAAAGATAGAACCGGGGGCCATAGTTTTCACTGGAGGCTTCTCTCTTGAAAGAAAGCATACGGTGGGTAAACAAATTACTCTTGAGCAATTGATAGAAAAGCGAATAGTTATGATGATATCTAAGGCAATGATCATGTATATAGGCATCACGTCCGTGATAAGTAGACCAACTCCTGCCTTCATATACTACTATTACTCCACACATCGACCGCTATCCAGCATGCATCTAGTGTCGGGAGCGAAGCCACTAGGTCGGAACGCGTCTTGTTCATCGGGAGCCAACCGGCTTGGACGGAACAGCCGGAGCGGGGTTTGGCGTACAGCAAAATGAAGGAAAATGGCCTTCTGTTCGATCGCGTACAGTCTAAATGGGGTCCTGTTCATCGGGAAGGGTCTGGCGTACCGTAGAACGGAGGAAACAGCCTTCTGTTCGAGTGCCTACGATCGAAACGGGGTCCTGTTGATTGGGAGGGGTGTGGCGTACCACAACTTGTGTTGGAGCGCCTATGGTCGAATCAGGGTCATGTTCATCGGGGGGGTGTGGCGTACCGCAAAACGGGACTCCATGAGCTACTGGTCATCCACCGTCTACTACCTCGCTCCAGCCACCACGGGCTACTGTTCATCCATCGTCGACTTCCTCTAGCCTTCACGGGCTACTGTTCATCCACCGCCGACCTCCTCCAGCCTCCACAGGCTACTGTTCATCCATCGTCTACTGCCTCGCTCCAGCCTCCACAGGCTACTGTTCATCCACCGTCGACTTCCTCCAGCCTCCACCTGCCACTGTTCATCCACGGCGTCTTCCTCCTGCCTCCACCAGATATTGTTCATCCACGGGCTACTGTTCATCTAGCCTCCACTGGCTGCTGTTCAACCAGCCCTCCATGGGGTCCTGTTCATCCACCCCCAACCGGCTCGGGTGTGGCGGCCTCCTCGATCGGGGTCCTGTTCATCCAGCGGCAATGGCCTACTACCACAGGGTCCTATTCATCCAACCCCCACCGGGAACTGTTCATCCAACCCCCAACAAAGGTCACTGTTCATCATGAGGCAGGTTCGATCGGCTTCAGTTAGCAGCAGTAGCGAAGGAATCACTCGGGTTCAGTTAACAGCCAAGGGACCGATCGCTCGGGTTCAGTAATGTAGCTAGTACAATCGCTCAGGTTCAGTAAATGAACGCCTCGCTCGGGTTTAGCTAGAGCCCAACACCTCGCACACACATGCGTACGTGTATGAGAGAAACACACAAACCTCCATGCATCGCTCGGCCCCGACCACCCACCGTAACCGGGAACTCCCTGAAATTTTCCTCGCCCTCGCTTCTACCACAATTTTTTCCATCATGGACGGCCCAAAGAATGTCATGCAGGTGCGTCCCCGGCCCGCCCAGGACGAAAAGCCCGTTTTCCATCATGATTTTTTGTCATAGAAGTAGGAGCCCACCACATCTATGATGATACGTGTTTTTGTCAAAATTATCGTCATAGAAGTGTCATAACCATGATAGAAAAAAATGCGTTCAGGCCAAAATGTCACGGATGTGTCTTTTTTTTTGTAGTGTGATAGTTCATAAGAAGTCTTGCTACACCACCAAAACGCACCCATCTACAGCGCTCAGAGTCTCATGATCCATATGAGAATGACATTCTAAAGAGAGGCAAATATTACATAGTAAGAGTGACATAGACGAGGATGACCAAATGACAAGGAGTCTGCATAACAAAAGAGAGAACTACCCATCCAGAACAAGTAGCAAAGACAACAAGTCATTTGAAGAGGGATGATCCAACACCATCACAATTTGCAGCCCCGCTTCAGCCACCAGTTATTCGTAGACACCAGGAGTCCACCCTTTCGACGCAACAGCCCAATTACCTATCACCCTGAAGGCTTGAACCACATCACTGCCTGTCGGAGTTGAGACATCCAAGGATCAAAGTTAATCCAGATGCCTTTGTCATTCTCACCTTCTTTTGGCTACAGGATGTATCGTTGACAATCAGGGGAGTTTGCTCCCGAAGTCCTAGGGCTCGCCGTGTAGACACAGTTTTCCCTAGCAAACAGAGCCTCTCTGCCATCAACGTCCTTGCCAACTATGATCTCCTGGTTAATCGGATAATTGAGTCCGAGAAACAGAGAGTGTGAACCAAGGCTGTTTACCCGCCTCCAACTCAAAAAATCCTGAAGGCCCCAACAAGCTGGTATCCTGCTCATAGATGTAACAGCCACTCTCCGGATACTCACGTATTTCACGGTGCTTGTACACAGTGGGGTTTTTGCAATATAACTTTGCCGGCTCATGTGTGCGAATGATCATCAGTCTTTTGCCGTTGTCTGATCAAGCGAGGAACCAGTTATGCTTCCCTGTTTTTGGCAAAGGTGGTGTGATTACAAAGGGCAGTAACTGTAGGGACACTGCATCATATCAAAAAGGATAGGCATTGTTAATGTTAGATCAGCATTGTTCAGAGTATGAGTAGGATAATGCAAGAAACAACATTGATCTGTCCCTGTTGGAACTGAGAGGAAAATACAGGGAAATGTATACTGGGTTCAAAAATATAGAAGTGCCATGCATGGTTATACTCATGTTATCTCGCAGTCAATTCTTCACAGGAAACTACCATGCCATGCATGTTATGTAATCATATTATGTCCTCACGAATAAATTCTTCAAGGAAACTAACACACCATGCATTGTTATATACTCATGTTCTGTGGGCAAAATTCTTGTGAGGATATTATTCTAGCCATTGATTGCTGAAGGGCGAATATAGGTATGTACACATGGTAAGCATTACATGATTTCATTACTTCCAAATATAGAGTTCTCCATATGCACATTTACTTCCCTAATGTATGGTTAGATGAAACCAACAGTGTGATGCATGTTTCTACATTATGAAAATGAGGAAACTAACATGGCTATTGATACACACTCATATTTAGTAGTATATAGATTACTATAAAGTTAGGAGAATATCCATATATTCCTAACCGTTTGATTATTCAAGGGTACAAATTGGCTGTAATGACATTGTCACAATCGCATGAATTAACTCATTCCAAATATAGCTGATTTATGACATCTCTATTACATTGCCATAGTTCTACTCAAATTCTGCTCAAACAGGGATATGCCAATCATCACAAAATTTCAAACAGTGTCAAGGCGTTATCATTAAAATCAGACGGAAACAAGTTACACACGCCGTCCCAGCAATACGTGGTGCCATCTACTTTGTCGATCGCGTAGATGATGCCATTGTGTTCAATAGCATCATAGAAGTGTGTATCAGCTTTAACGATCCACTGCGAGGTGAGTTGTCTCCAGCTAAAGGCACCGGCGGAAATATAGGCGAGTCCACGGTCGAACAAGGCAATCAGCTTGAAGTCTGCGTAATCCGCATATCGTGTGGGCACTTGGCAGATTACAATCTTCTGCAAAACAAGGTCCGTCCAACTGACGTGGTAATCTAGATGACTTGGACCGTGACGGTAAAACCTTACATAATCAAACGGAGGAAGGATAATCTCATGGGAGGTGTGGAAGTTCACAAGCACCAACTTTTTCCGATCTTCTCTGACGGCAGCCATCTAGTGGGAGTTCATGCCGACCCAGTACATACCTGCCAAGAAGTTTCGGGCGATGGTGATCGGATCAAAGTCGAGGGGCATGATGTACGGCGACCCAGTACATACGTGCAAAGAAGTTTCAGCTAATGGAGATCGGAATGAAGTCGAGGGGCATCATGTACGCCTCCGTATCATGGTGAGCGCATCTCGCAAGAGTAGATAGCAGCAAGTAGGGTGTCTTGAAAAGCTCAGGCCTCGCTTCGACGATGGCCGCGTGCATGTCCCTCGAGCATGCTACCAGCCGCACGGCGCTCAACATATCCATACGCGAACAAAAGAGGTCGAGGATGTCACTGGGGAGATCGCTCTAGTCGCGGCTCATATGGATGTTGTGTGGTTCGCCTTTGGCCATGGTGGAGTTTGGAAGGTGGGGTTTTTTGGGTCTTGATTTACGGGGGAGAAGGCTCTTGGTGCTGGAGCGGCTAGTGAGGGAATAGTGGCACTGGGGGAGGCGAGCGAGGTGAGGGTACACGGGGGCACAGTGAGATGATGAAGAGTGACCTCAGGATCTACGGCGAGATGGAGATGGAGATGGAGTGGTGCTAGGGGAGAGGGAGATGAGATGAGGCATGCTATATAGCGGCGGTGACAGTGACTGCATAGTGCACAAGGTGAGGCTGACTTTGGTAACCCGAACACGCCGCCTGGACTAGTGTCACCTCAGGCGCAGGGTCTTGTCACTTCACTGTGAGGACCGGATGAATAATATTTTGACCATCAAGTGTACTACTACTAGTAGTAACATACGGAGTAGTACTGTATAGCGGAAATAGGTCTCCCGTGCTAGCATGCCTCTGGGTTCATTCATCCTCTAGGTAGCATCCATATTGCGAGCAGAACCAAATTCTCGTGCATGCGGAAGCGCGAAGAAGGGCTTTTTCTTTTTTTAGGATAACCACATATTCCTTAACCAAAAAAGATTGTGTCTCGCAGGCACGTGCCAATATCCATCCGAACCAGCTACGACACATTTTTTTTGTGCAAAGAGATGGATATGTTTGTATATCTGTTCGTCCACCCAAGTAGGTTTTGCGTAGGTCCCACCTGTCAGGAGGGGTGCAGAAATAAAAAGGAATCATAAAATGTTTCGCCACGGTGATTCAAAAGAGTGACCTCAACTAACCAGTGGCACATGTAGCGATAGAAGGATGGGCACGTACACGGACACGTACCACTCCTCACTACGCTACCCGCATAGCCTTTTCATTTTGCAGGTTGGTCTACCTAGCCGTCTAATCAACTGCATGCATGCCACTTCTCCCATTTACTTCTCCATCGGGAACCGATTTTCATTCAAACCCCACTTCTTCACCTCTCCTTCATTTGCATTCAAACCCCACTGGATTCACATTGTTTTAACCTCTTCAGATACTCCTGGAGTAATTCCGAAGCCCCTTTAAATAATCATCTTCTTCAGTTAGACTATCCATCTTAATCCTATTTCTCCAAACCATAGCCCTCCGGTCCAGCGGTTCCAAATGGCGAAAGAGATCCCTATGCAGGTTTTTAGCGTCAAACATGTCCTCGTCGAAGGCTCGTTGAGCATAGTTGCCACCGTCATCGACCACCCAAGGGTTGTTTGGGTGTGGAGAGGTGTGTGTGTTTCGAGAGAGAGAGGGGGGGCGTGGACCTGGATAATAAGATGGGTGCTCATGTGTATGTTAGAGGGAAGGAATTGTCTAGGTGGTAGTCTTATGATGGCGACCCAATCTTTCAATGAGAGTCGGGATAAGTATCGATTTGGTGGATTTTGACGTTGCCAACCCAGCTATATCGTACCCGGTGATACAAATCGACAATCGTTACTAAACCAATCTTCGATGGTCGATGATCTTGTCGTATGCACAAGATCAACCTGAATAACAAGATGAAATTCCTCCAAGCAACCGAAGAACCGGTTAGAACTAAGATAATGCAATCTTAATTGCCAATATGAATTAATTAAGGATAATGGTGGGGTTGCTGGTATAGGATCTGAACAAGGCGGTAGTCCTACACACCCCGCAAATGCAAATTATAGCGAAGCAAAACAATGTGTACACAACAACACGAGTTCTAACCAAGAAAAAAAAGTAGTAGCCTTATCTATATCTATAGACTATATTACTATATTTTTTATCTGTATAGTTATATCTATATCTACTCCACTCCCTCCGTTTGTAATTTACTCCGCACATAGCTTTGACTGCAGCCAAATTTTATAAAGCTTAACCAAATTTGGTGAAAACAATATGAACATTTACACTAACAAATTTACATGATGTGGAAATAAAAGCAATGATGAATCAAATGATATATATTTGGTGGTGTATATGTTAATACTTTTGCCTACAAACTTGTTGAAAGTATACAAAGTTTGACTTTAGAGAAATCCAATATGCGGTATTATGCATTATATATTATATATTCATTATTTTTCTGCAGTCAATGCGTGTATTTGCACGTACACGATATAAACCGTTGATTGACGTTGATCCAATGGTCTAGGTGGCTGCGATTAGGATCTAGTATAACCTAATTGTACCCATACACGTTCTTCTCGAACGAGCATCACGACAGTGTGATCGATCCACACAAGAAGCTCTCAATAAGACCTCTAGACGTGCCACGTGGCTTCATGGGTGCCCCCCATATCATATTATTCATACTACGTTACTGAAAAAAAGATAAATCACCCAAAACAAGATCTTCCCGTTTTTTGTTCCTACGATGATGTGTCGTGCACGTACCTAGTTGTATAGTGGTGGTAGTAGTAGTACAAACTTCGTAGTACGGAGTGCTCCTACTCTATCAATGAGTCCCATCTGACACCAAATTTCTTGGCTTCCGTGCTACAACTAGATCTTCCCCTCCTCGTTTCTGTTTTCCAACGTGGCGGGTGGGGTGCGGTTTGCCGATAGTCGGTTTGCTCAACTGCGGTCCCACATGGAAGTGAAAATGCTAGGCAGCAAGCCTTCCCTAGCTACGTGGCATGCCGGACGGACCGTAGAGTACTCCCGATTCCCGGGCGTGTGGGGGTGCGACGCGAACGCGGCAAGCCTTTTCCTTTTAAACATGTATAAATTGTAACATTTGGTTCTGCTCCTTGGTCCGACCGATAGATAGAAATAACGATTGGAAACGCTAGGGCGGGGCTTTTCCCGCCCAATAAGCAGGGTACAGTAGTAGCTAGGTTGGCGCATTGTCGGTTTGGTCACATGCGGTCCCACATGTTGTAGTGATATAAAGCCTAGCTAATGCGCGTTGACCGGGGGGGCGGAACGATAGTGTGGTATGCGACGGGGAAGGGACATGCTTCATGTACGTGTTCCAGTTTCTCGTTTTGAACTTGCGAACGTGACAGGCGTGCTGCACAAGTAGTTTTGAATTTATAAGTTCGGTCTCAGTTTTTGAATTTACGAGTAGTTCGTAGGTCGGGTCAAGCATCGTACTTAAATTACGAAGTTGATGAAAAAGGTAAGCACAACTTATAAATTGACAGAGGGAGTACTAGTTATAATGATGCATATAATTGACGCCAAATGTGAGCAAAGGGATCACACATGTCTTTATCGACTGGAACGGCAATGCAATATTACAACAAGAATTAAGGCCATGACAACGCGATCGCAGTGGTGATTACAGGAGGCAAGAAGAAAGATGCATCCATCAATGACCTCCTCCTCCTCGACTCAGTGCGCCGGGCCACCGACCAGCGGCTGAGGAGTGGCGGCTTTTGTGGCGAGGTCAAGGTACTTCTCAACAAAGGCGTCCAAGGCTTCCAGCCGGTTGACGAAGGCCAACGTTGTAGTGTCCTCACCGGCCTTGTAGATGCCTATGTACATGACTTCCTCGTACACGTGGATGTGTAGGTTGATGAATTATTGCAGGGCGAGGTGCCTAGCGGCGAGCGCGACCTCGAGGTGGACATTCTTTGTTGCGTCGGCGGGCAGTTGCAGGGCCACCAGTGCTTGAAAGAGTTTCTCACTGTGGAGGCCGATTAGGGTGGAAGGCAATGAGGAGACTGGGCGTGCAGGCTCGAGGAGTACGGCAATGTCATCCGCGATCTTCTTCACAACGGTGAACTTGTTGATGGTGGCAACGATCATCTTGTCCAACTGAGAGTCGTAGTTGGTGTCGACGATGGCCATGAACCAGCCGGTCGCCAACACCCTCTAGAGACGATCCTCGGTGCCATGCCGCAGGCCAGCGTCATGGACCATCTAGCATAGCCGTTAGCCGGTCGATTGCATCACCTCCATGGGTCTGGAGTGAGCACTGTAGTGCTTAGTGTAGGTGCGTAAAATGTGGTGGATGCATTGGAATGGAGGGGCGCCTTTATATGAGTGCAAACTGCGTTGCATTCACATCGTGCTGCCTCCTTTCCGTGTCCTCCTTCCTACTCCCTTAGCATGCTACTAATTGAAGGAGGATGCATCATTGATTGTTCAACATTTCGGGAACAGCTACCCTCTCCCTTGTCTGCATTAAAGCCGTATCGGGAACTGACCTGGTTTACTAGTTTACCGTCCATTTCTCAATTTATTTTTACCGTCCTATTTTACTAGTAGTTGTCAAATCAAATAGTACTGCGCCGCCCGCTGCATGCCCAGCTGAACATGCCTCCTCGCCTCCATTAAACCCGCATGCAAACCGAGAAACCTACTCCGGCCACACGTCCGTTCATGAGTGGGCCGGAATTAAATGCAACGTCGGCCGAGCTCCTCCCATCTGCCCTCAGTTTAAACGAGGCCAGACGCCGGCCAAGCTCCTACCATCCGCCCTCTATTTAAACGAGGCTAGACGGCGGGCAAGAATCGCACCCCTCTGCCGCTCCCCCATCTCCTCCTTCACCATTTTCTCCACTCTTCCAATGGCTTCCGAGGAGCCATTCTCCGGCATACTAGCCGGCTGGGTGGCCCGTCGAGACCTCCGGATACGAGCGAGGCCGCTTGATACGTCCATTTTGCATCATGTTTTCCTACTGTTATTTATAATGTTTTTATGCATTATAATGCTTTTTGGAGTAATTCTAATGCCTTCTCTCTCATAATATGCAAGGTTTACACAGAGAGGGAGAATACCGGCAGCTGGAATTCTGGACCTGAAAAAGCTACGTCAGAGTTACATATGATGCACATCTCCAAATGAGCTGAAAATTTACGAAGAATTGTTTTGGAATATATAAAAAATACTGGAGCAAATAACTACCGGAGGGGGCCACCCTGGTGAGCACAAGACACCAGGGCGCGCCTGGGCCCCCAGGCGTGCCCTGGTGGGTTGTGCCCTCCTCGGCCCACCTCCGGTGCCCATCTTCTGGTATATAGGTCATTTTGACCTAGAAAAATCAGAGGGGGACTTTCGGGACGAAGCGCCGCCGTCTCAAGGCGGAACTTGGGCAGGAGCACTTTTGCCCTCCGGCGGAGCGATTCCGCCGGGGGAACTTCCCTCCCGGAGGGGGAAATCATTGTCATCGTCATCACCAACAACCCTCTCATCTTTGGGAAGGCAATCTCCATCAACATCTTCAACAGCACCATCTCCTCTCAAACCCTAGTTCATCTCTTGTGTTCAATCTTTGTACCGGAACCTCAGATTGGTACCTATGGGTGACTAGTAGTGTTGATTACATCTTGTAGTTGATTACTATATGGTTTATTTGGTGGAAGATTATATGTTCAGATCCATTATGCTATTTAATACCCCTCTGATCTTGAGCATGATTATCATTTGTGAGTAGTTACTTTTGTTCTTGAGGTTACGGGAGAAGTCATGTTGCAAGTAATCATGTGAAGTTGATATGTGTTCGATATTTTGATGATATGTATGTTGTGATTCCCTTAGTGGTGTGATGTGAACATCGACTACATGGCACTTCACCATATTTGGGCCTAAGGGAATGCATTGTGGAGTAGTTATTAGATGATGGGTTGCTAGAGTGATAGAAGCTTAAACCCTAGTTTATGCGCTATTTTGTAAGGGATCAATTTGGATCCAAAAGTTTAATGCTATGGTTAGATTTTATCTTAAAACTTTTCTCGTAGTTGCGGATGCTTGCGAGGGGGTTAATCATAAGTAGGAGGTTTGTTCAAGTAAGAACATCACCTAAGCACCAGTCCACCCACATATCAAATTATCAAAGTAGCAAACACGAATCGAACCAACATGATGAAAGTGATATGGTGAAATTCCCGTGTACCCTAAGAACGCTTTGCTTATCATAAGAGACTAATTTGGCCTGTCCTTTGCTACAAAAGGATTGGTCTACCTTGCTACAATTTATTTACCATTACTATTACTTGCTCGTTGCAAATTATCTTGCTATCAAACTACTTGTTACCGACTATTTCAGTGCTTGCAGAAAATACCTTGCTAAAAACCACTTGTCATTTCCTTCTGCTCCTCATTGGGTTTGACACTTTTACTTATTGAAAGGACTATGATTGATCCCCTATACTTGTGGGTCATCAAGACTCTTTTCTGGCGCTGTTGCCGGGGAGTGAAGCGCTCTTGGTAAGTGGAAATTGGTAAGGAAAAATTATTACTATGTGCTGAAATTTATTGTCACTTGTTACTATGGAGAACCATCCTTTGAGGGGTTTGTTTGGGGTATCTTCACCTCGACCGGAAGCACAATTAGTTGCCCCTCAACCTACTGCACCTACTGAAAATATTGGTTATGAAATTCCTTCGGGTATGATAGAACAACTGCTAGCTAATCCTTATGCAGGAGATGGAACTGAACATCTTGTTATGCACTTGATATATGTGGATGAAATTTGTGGATTATTTAAGCTTGCAGGTTTATCCGGAGATGAAGCTAAGAAGAAGGTTTTCCCTTTATCTTTGAAGGGAAAAGCATTGACATGGTATAGGCTATGCGATGATATTGGATCTTGGAACTGGAATCGATTGAAATTGGAATTTCGCCAAAAAAATTATCCTATGCATCTCGTTCATCGTGATCGGAATTATATATATAATTGTTGGCCTCGTGAAGGAGAAAGTATCGCTCTAGCTTGGGGGATGCTTAAGTCAATGTTATATTCATGCCCCAATCATGAGATCTCTATAGAAATTATTATTCAGAATTTTTATGCTCGGCTTTCTCATGATGATCGATTCCTGCTCGATACTTCTTGTACTGGTTCTTTTATGAAGAAGACTATTGAATTCAGGTGGGACCTTTTAGAAAGAATTAAACGCAACTCTGAAGATTGGGAACTTGACGAAGGTAAAGAGTCAGGTATTAAGCTTGAGTTTGATAGTGTTAAATCTTTTATGAATACCGATGTTTTTCACAAGTTTAGCACTAAATATGGACTTGACTCTGAGATAGTAGCCTCTTTCTGTGAATCTTTTGCTACTCATGTTGATCTCCCTAAGGAGAAGTGGTTTAAATATCATCCCCCTATTAAAGAAGAAATTAAAGAATCGGTCATAGTTAAAGATGAAACTATTATTTACAATGTTGATCCAGTTGTGCCTACTGCCTATATTGAAAAACCACCTTTCCCTGTTAGGATAAAGGAACATGCTAAGGTTTCAAATGTGGTTCACAAAACTAATATTAGAGCACCTAAACCTACTGAACAAATTAAAGTAGAACCTACTGTTGCTATGGTTCAAGATCTCCTGGCAAAAAATATTGATGGGCATGTTATTTACTTCTGCGATGATGCTGCTAGAATTGCCAAACCCGATGAAAAAGATAAACATAGACCTGTTGTTGGCATGCCTGTTGTCTCAGTTAAAATAGGAGATCATTGTTATCATGGTTTATGTGACTTAGGTGCTAGCGTGAGTGCTATTCCTTTTACCTTATACCAAGAAATTATGAATGACATAGCACCCGCTGAAATAGAAGACATATATGTTACTATTAAACTTGCTAATAGAGACACCATCACACCACTTGGGATTGTTAGAGATGTTGAAGTCTTGTGTGGGAAAATAAAATACCCTACTGATTTCCTAGTTCTTGGTTCCCCACAAGATGATTTTTGTCCCATTATTTTTGGTAGACCTTTCCTGAACACTGTGAATGCTAAAATAGATTGTGAAAAACAAACTGTCGGTGTTAGCTTTGGTAATGAGTCTCATGAGTTTAATTTCTCCAAGTTTAGTAGACAACCACATAAGAAAGAATTACCTAGTAAGGATGAAATAATTGGTCTTGCTTCTATTGTCGTGCCTCCTACTGATCCACTAGAACAATATTTGCTAGACCATGAAAATGATATGCATATGCATGAAAGAAATGAAATAGATAAAGTTTTCTTTGAACAACGACCTCTGCTCAAACACAATTTGCCTATTGAAACTCTAGGAGGTTCTCCTCCACCTAAAGGTGATCCTGTGTTTGAATTAAAGCAATTGCCTGACACTTTGAAATACGCTTATCTTGATGAGAAAAAGGTATATCGTGTTATTATTAGTGCTAACCTTTCAGAACATGAAGAAGAAAGATTATTGAAAATTCTGAAGAAGCATCGTGCTGCCACTGGATATACTCTTGATGATCTTAAGGGCATTAGTCCCACTCTCTGTCAGCACAAGATTAATATGGAACCTCATGCTAAACCCATTGTTGATCATCAACGATGTTTGAATCCTAAGATGAAAGAAGTGGTAAGAACTGAAATATTAAAGTTTCTGGAAGCAGGTATAATCTATCCCATAGCTGATAGTAGATGGGTAAGTCCCGTTCATTGTGTCCCTAAGAAGGAAGGTGTTACTGTTATTCCTAATGATAAAAATGAACTCATTCCACAAAGAATTGTTACTGGTTATAGAATGGTAATTGATTTTAGAAAATTAAATAAAGCTACTAGAAAAGATCATTACTCTTTGCCTTTTATCGATCAAATGTTGGAAAGATTATCTAAGCACACACACTTTTGTTTTCTGGATGGATATTCTGGTTTTTCTCAAATACCTGTTTCACAACCTGATCAAGAGAAAACCACCTTCACTTGCCCATTTGGAACTTACGTTTATAGACATATGCCTTTTGGTTTATGCAATGCACCTGCTACCTTTCAAAGATGTATGACTGCTATATTCTCTGATTTTTGTGAAAAGATTGTTGAGGTTTCATGGATGATTTTTCTGTTTATGGAACTTCTTTTGATGATTGCTTGAGCAACCTTGATCGAGTTTTGTAGAGATATGAGCAAACTAATCTTGTCTTGAATTGGGAGAAGTGCCACTTTATGGTTAATGAAGGTATTGTCTTGGGGCATAAAATTTCTGAACGAGGTATTGAGGTGGACAAAGCTAAAGTTGATGCAATTGAGAAAATGCCTTGTCCTAAAGATATTAAAGGTATTCGTAGTTTCCTTGGTCATGCTGGTTTCTATAGGAGATTTATTAAAGATTTCTCTAAAACTTCTAGGCCTCTTACAAATCTTTTACAAAAGGATGTTCCATTTGTTTTTGATGATGATTGTGTAGAAGCTTTTGAAACACTTAAGAAAGCCTTAACTTCTGCACCTATTGTTCAACCACCTGATTGGAACTTGCCTTTTGAAATTATGTGTGATGCTAGTGATTATGTTGTTGGTGCTGTTCTAGGACAAAGAGTTGATAAGAAATTAAATGTTATCCATTATACTAGCAAAACTCTAGACAGTGCCGAAAGAAATTATGCTACTACTGAAAAAGAATTTTTACCAGTTGTGTTTGCTTGTGACAAATTCAGATCTTATATTGTTGATTCCAAAGTAATTGTTCACACTGATCATGCTGCTATTAAATATCTTATGGAAAAGAAAGATGCTAAACCTAGACTCATTAGGTGGGTTCTTTTGCTACAAGAATTTGATTTACATATTAGTGATAGAAAAGGAGCTGAGAACCCCGTAGCTGATAACTTGTCTAGGTTAGAAAATATTCTTGATGACCCACTACCTATTGTTAATAGCTTTCCTGATGAACAACTAGCTGCAATAAATGTTTCTCATAACACTCTGTGGTATGCTGACTATGCTAATTATATTGTTGCTAAATACATACCACCTAGTTTCACTTACCAACAAAAGAAAAAATTCTTTTATGATTTAAGACATTACTTTTGGGATGACCCACAACTTTATAAAGAAGGAGTAGATGGTATTATTAGATGTTGTGTACCTGAGCATGAACAGGAACAAATCCTACGAAAATGTCACTCCAAAGCTTATGGAGGGCATCATGCGGGAGATAGAACTACTCACAAGGTATTGCAATCTGGTTTTTATTGGCCTACTCTCTTCAAGGATGCCTGTAAGTTTGTTTTATCTTGTGATGAATGTCAAAGAATTGGTAATATCGGTAAGCATCAAGAAATGCCTATGAATTATTCACTTGCTGTTGAACCATTTGATGTTTGGGGTTTTGATTATATGGGACCTTTTCCTTCCTCTAATGGGTATACACATATTTTGGTTGCTGTTGATTATGTTACTAAGTGGGTAGAAGCTATTCCAACTAGTAGTGCTGATCATAACACTTCCATTAAAATGCTTAAAGAAGTTATTTTCCCGAGGTTTGGAGTCTCTAGATATTTAAAGACTGATGGTGGTTCACACTTTATTCATGGTGCTTTCCGTAAAATGCTTGCTAAATATGATGTTAACCATAGAATTTCATCACCCTATCATCCTCAATCTAGTGGTCAAGTTGAACTTAGAAATAGAGAAATAAAATTAATATTACAAAAAATTGTTAATAGGTCCCGAAAGAATTGGTCTAAGAAATTGGATGATGCACTTTGGGCCTATAGAACAACATATAAAAATCCTATGGGTATGTCTCCTTACAAAATGGTTTATGGAAAAGCTTGTCATTTGCCTCTAGACTTAGAACATAAAGCTTATTGGGCAATTAAAGAACTCAACTATGATTTCAGACTTGCCGGTGAAAAGAGGTTATTTGATATTAGCTCATTAAATGAATGGAGAACCCAAGCTTATGAAAATGCCAAATTATTTAAAGAAAATTTAAAAAGATGGCATGACAAAAGAATCCAAAAGCAGGAATTCAAAGTTGGAGAATATGTTCTTTTGTACAACTCTCCTTTTAGATTCTTTGCTGGAAAACTTCTCTCTAAATGGGAAGGACCATATATTATCGAGGAGGTTTATCACTCTGGAGCCATCAAAATTAATAATGTTGAAGGTACTAACCCGAAGGTGGTCAATGGGCAAAGAATCAAACACTATATCTTAGGTACGCCTATTAATGTTGAAAGCAATATTATTCAAACCATGACACCAGAGGAACACATAAAAGAAACCTTCCGGAATACTCCAGAATACTAAAAAGGAGGAGGTACGTTATACGGTAAGTAAACAGACTCCGAAAAATCCGCAAAAATATTTTCTGTCAGTTTTGGAATATTACAAAAATTAGGAAAATAAGAAACAACCAGGAACGCAACCGAGGAGGGCACAAGACACCAGGGCGCGCCTGGCGCGCCCAGGTGGGTTGTGCCCACCTCGGTAACCTTCCCGGCTATATTTTCCTCTCATTTGCTTGTTTCCCAAGATAAAAAAATCTTTATATACCCCCCCGGACGTATTGACCACCATATCGTGGAGAAACCTTCTGTTCTTCTTTCATGCTATTTTTCTGGCAAATCTGAAAATATGTCATCTCAAGACTCGGAGGGTGAGAGCTATGTTGCTGATTATATTGCAAACCCCAAGGTCTATGGAGATGTGGAACATTATGGTTGGACCACGGAGGAAGAAGAAGACTATGATCCAAAAGGGAAGGAAGAGACAAGCTCAGATGAAGATGAAGTTCCATTACCCCAACCTGGGGACATGCATGTGGAATTCAAGAAGTCAAGTCTCCCTAATAAAGCAAAGAAACCTAAGATCCAGTTTATCCCTTGTCGTCTCTTGCAGGAAAACAAGTAGGAGTTATGCAAAAAGATATTAAAGATTGAGCAGGAGATCGATGACTTGAGGAAGGAAAATTTCATCCTCAAGCGTAAGCTGAGGAAGAGGAATACTCATACCTCATCACCACCACCATCATCATCTTCCCCACCAAAGGAGACTTGAGTTCATGGTATGGGCACTACCCTTGGCTTGTGCCAAGCTTGAGGGAGGTGCCCCGGTATCGTATCACCACCACTATCTTTGCCTTTATCTATTTTAGTTCAATCTTTAGTTATCCTATGATTTAGTTGAATAAAAATTTAGTTCGATCCTTTCTTTTTGAGTGCTTGCTTAGCGATCTATCTATCTATGTAATCGTGTGCGAGATATATAATAAAGAGTAGTTTTGAGTTTTGCTTCTTTACTCTTTTGTTTCAATAAAAAGAAAGGAAAATAAATGAAAAAGATCATATGCTAATCTTATGGTAAGTAATGACATCACATAAGGAAAAGTATAAGTGGTAAAATTTATTGGAGATTGACAAACATAGCATTGGTCAATGATGCAATTCATGAAAGAATTAATAAGGGAAGAGAAGATTCACATGCAAATATACTATCTTGGACATCTTTTATGATTGTGAGCCCCCATTAAATATTATATGTCAAAATTGTTGACGTTGGACAAGGAAGACAACGTAATGATTTATGTTTGTTCATATTCAAGTAGAAGTTATATTGTCATAGATCCTTCAACATGTGGTGCTTGCTCAATATCTTTTCTAGCCAAAAACTCCGCACTAAGTAGAGATACTACTTGTGCATCCAAAAGCCCTTAAACCCAAAATCTTATTTTGAGAGTCCACCATACCTACCTACGGATTGAGTAAGATCCTTCAAGTAAGTTGTCATCGGTGCAATAAGGCAATAAAAATTGCTTCTAAATGTGTTGGACCATTTAGTGTAAGAGAAAATTGAGTGTTGTACGAACTTATGATGGCAAAGTAATAAAAGCAACAGACTGCGTAATAAAGGTTGCTATCATAAGGGGCAATATAACGTGACATTCTTTTGAATTAAGGGATTTGGCATACAAACAAAAAGCGCATGACAACCTCTACTTCCCTCTGTGAAGGGCCTATCTTTTACTTTTATGCATTTACTTTTATGTAAGAGTCAAAGTATTCTTCCCTATTCCTTTTTATTTTCTCTTTTTGCAAGCATCATGTGGTGAGGGAAGATCTAGGCACATATATCCAGTTGGATATGAGTGAACATGAGTTATTATTGTTGACATAACCCTTGAGGTGAATACGTTGGGAGGCGAAACTATAAGCCCCTATCTTTCTATGTGTCCGGTTGAAACTTTTTGTTCATGGGTATGCTGTGAGTGTTAGCAATCATAGAAGGTTAAATGATGGTTGAGTATGTGGACTTGCCTAAAGGCTCCGATACGTGACCCTTCCTGAAAATATGATGAATTGTAGTTGCAAAGTTGACTGAGAACATAGTTTGTTGGTTTTCAATAAGGTTTATGCTTTATACTTCAATGTTGTGATGAATTGTTACTTGATCATGAGAAGTAATATGATAAAAGTTATGTGATAAAGTTTTATGTTGAAGTTCTTTGCTATTATAATAATAAGCATGATGCTTCTATGTCCGTATTTTCTTTTTATCGACACCTCTCTCTCTAAGCATGTGGGCATGTTTTTTGATTTCGGTTTTTCGCTTGAGGACAAGCGAGGTCTAAGCTTGGGGGAGTTGATACGTCCATTTTGCATCATGTTTTCCTACTGTTATTTATAATGTTTTTATGCATTATAATGCTTTTTGGAGTAATTCTAATGCCTTTTCTCTCATAATATGCAAGGTTTACACAAAGAGGGAGAATACCGACAGCTGGAATTCTGGACCTGAAAAAGCTACAACAGAGTTACCTATTCTGCACATCTCCAAATGAGCTGAAAATTTACAGAGAATTGTTTTGGAATATATAAAAAAATTTGGAGCAAATAACTATGGGAGGGGGCCACCCTGGTGAGCACAAGACACCAGAGCGCGCCTGGGCCCCCAGGCGCGCACTGGTGGGTCGTGCCCTCCTCGGCCCACCTCCGATGCCCATCTTCTGGTATATAGGTCATTTTGACCTAGAAAAAATCAGAGGGGGACTTTCGGGATGAAGCGCCGCCGTCTCGAGACGGAACTTGGGCAGGAGCACTTTTGCCCTCCGGCGGAGCGATTCCGCCAGGGGAACTTCCCTCCCGGAGGGGGAAATCATCGTCATCGTCATCGTCATCACCAACAACCATCTCATCTTTGGGAGGGAAATCTCCATCAACATCTTCAACATCACCATCTTCTCTCAAACCCTAGTTCATCTCTTGTGTTCAATCTTGGTACCAGAACCTCAGATTGGTACCTGTGGGTGACTAGTAGTGTTGATTACATCTTGTAGTTGATTACTATATGGTTTATTTGGTGGAATATTATATGTTCAGATCCATTATGCTATTTGATACCCCTCTAATCTTGAGCATGATTATCATTTGTGAGTAGTTACTTTTGTTCTTGAGGTCACGGGAGAAGCCATGTTGCAAGTAATCATGTGAACTTGATATGTGTTCGATATTTTGATGATATGTATGTTGTGATTCCCTTAGTGGTGTCATGTGAACGTCGACTACATGGCACTTCACGATATTTGGGCCTAAGGGAATGCATTGTGGAGTAGTTATTAGATGATGGGTTTGCTAGAGTGACAGAAGCTTAAACCCTAGTTTATGCGCTATTTCGTAAGGGACCGATTTGGATCCAAAAGTTTAATGCTATGGTTAGATTTTATCTTAATACTTTTCTCGTAGTTGCGGATGCTTGCGAGGGGGTTAATCATAAGTAGGAGGTTTGTTCAAGTAATAACAGCACCTAAGCACCGGTCCACCCACATATCAAATTATCAAAGTAGCGAACACGAATCGAACCAACATGATGAAAGTGATATGGTGAAATTCTTGTGTACCCTCAAGAACGCCTTGCTTATCATATAAAGTGCAAGCACTGTTTTGGCCTGTCCTTTGCTACAAAAGGATTGGGCTACCTTGTTGCACTTTATTTACCGTTACTTGCTTGTTACAAATTATCTTGCTATCAAACTACTTGTTACCGGCTATTTCAGTGCTTGCAGAAAATACCTTGCTGAAAACCACTTGTCATTTCCTTCTGCTCCCAGTTGGGTTCGACAATCTTACTTATCGAAAGGACTACGATTGATCCCCTATACTTGTGGGTCATCACCGCTCAGTGCTACACCTACCTCGCCTGGCCCGACGGAGCCAGTTACCGCGCGTGGTTCAGCAACTCGCCGCTCCAGTTCAGCTCAATGAGGAGTGTCGAATTTCTCCACGCCGGCACGGCGGCACGGGCGTCGTCACTGCCACGTCGTACCGCGCCACCAGTGTCTGCGGCCTCGCCTCCCGTGTCTGTGGCCGCGCCTCCTGTGCCTGCGGCAGCGCCATGCAGGCAGAGACAGAAGCCGGGTGCGCGGAGAGCGACGAGTCGGTGGCCAGCTTCTCTGTGTCCGCCGCCATCATCGAGGAGAAGTAGAACACGGGAGGCCGCCGCCGCTTGGGTCCCATGAAGGCCACTGGCGAGGCGACGAGTGCGTATATAGGTGGTCTCTTGCCTGCTTCGTCTCTTTCGAGGACCTTCATCGACCCTGCAAGTGTCTGCCGGACATGAGGAAGACAAAGGGATCCGCGGGCGGCTATTTAGATTAGGTATTGATTATACCACGGGAGCCGGATTAGCACCGCTTGGTTCATTTAAATGTAATGAAACCCATCATGTTTATATGAAGATCCGGCTTTTTTATACGAAATCCTTCATGCTTATATGAAATCAGTCTGTTTTTGCATGAATTTCCTCTGGTTGGTTAGAGTTGTGAAAATGTTTGCCGCTGGCGTTGGATGTCGTCCTCCGCGGACGGAAGCGGGAGAAAATTTGCCAGTTGCCGTTGGAGATGCTCTTATGCTGGAAATAGTAGAGTCACATCCAATCTATTTGAGTTAATTGCGTGTATAATTCTCAAAGATAAAAAGTTAATTGCATGTACAGTGTACATGACTTGCAGGGTGGCTACAGATTCGTACAAAAAGTTAAAAAGAAACAAATCAATCCTTAATCTTGTATTCTAAGTACTCTGTGGGTTCCACTGCCAGTACAGTAGTGAAAGAAGTATATATTAAGAAATATAAAAATCTAAAGTTTAAGACAGATTTCGAACTCAGGTCATCGCGTTGTGAGCATCCGGTGCTAACCACTCCACCAGATGTTCTTTGTGGACAATGCAAGAGATATATTTCTTTTTAAATAGTTACTGCGATAATTGGTTTGAAGTGATATATTTTATGTCTGCCCCGAATGATCTCAAATTCACTAGTAGTAACAAAGAAAAGGTTGCCTTGTTAATTAACAGAAAATAGGGCGAAAACTATCACATGAGGCCGGTAAAAACAAGGCACACTGGGTTCGGCGTCATCGTCACTACAGTTGTGCGCGTGCGAGAAATCTACATATCGAGGGGGCTACGGAGAGAAAGATGTATCGAGTGTGTGTGAGCGAGGCACAGAGACACAACTAGCGAGTGTGTGTGTGTTTGAGAGAGAAGGCAATGGATAGATTAAGATCAAGATCGAGGTGTCACCCTTCTGCTGTCATTGTTGGGGGGTGAGGGGGGAGGGAGAGAAAGACGTATCGAGAGTGTGCGCGCGGTAGGCACAGAGGCACAACTAGCGAGTGTGTGTGTGTGTGTGAGAGAGAGAGAGAGAGAAGCTAGTAGATAGATTAATATCAAGATCGAGGTGTCACCCTACTCCTTCGGTGTCGGGAAGTGTGTGGGTGGGGGGTGCCAGTGACACTTAGAGATAGGAAGGAGGAGTTTGTGTGTTACATATCTATATTAAGGGATAGGTAGATAGCATGTGTGTGAGGCATACTTAAAGCATCACGGAGATAAACAAGCGGTGAGCATGCAAGTGCCGGAAAAAAACGAAGAGAGAAACAATGTGTGCGCGGGTGAGTGTGTATGTGTGTGTGTGAGTGAAATCTCAAAACAAAAGGTGCTCTGCTGGAAATCCATTGTATGTATTCATATGGTTCCGGGACTCGAGTTAACCTTACGGATATGTGTGCAAGACATAGTTATACTTTGAGACATGAGTGGCGGTGGGTGGGCGGAATTAAAGGGATGGGTGTGTTCGACAGAGAGAGTGTGTGTGTTTTGTGTGAGAGACTTGTAGGACGGGGTAGAAAGACAAATTCTAACCATGATGGAGGGAGAGAAATACATGAAGTGCACATGTGTGATTCAGATGCCCATGGAGAAATGAGATATGTATGCGTGTGAGAGAGATTGCACAATTCGTTCACGTGTCACTATCTAGCGATTGTGAACGTGCATCGTTTGAACATAATCAATATCTACTTTGTATCATGGCCGAAGATACAATATCGATTCAAAAGATTGGACACTCACATATCGCATTTTTTTCAAATAGTCTTTTGCAATCGTGCATGCCAAAGTTATAGTGATATTTCTTCAAACAACCACTGTAGTTATCATGTACATGCACCATTGTTAGTTTTGCATTCAAATTCATTTGTCTTGGATGATTTAAGGTTCTATTATGAAGTAATATATGTAATATTCATATATGAATTCAACGGGTATTGCAATTTATGAAATGGAGGCCATGTAATCATATGAGTAACACTTTTAAGTAGCGGACTACAATATCCATTTCTTTTGTGCATCTATATTATCCATTTGTTACTGTGCAATATAATTAAAATTAACACGTAAATGCATTGTGTTTAAAATAAATAACCAATGGCACTCAATTATATATTTACACGAGAAATACAGAGGCTGAGCATTTGATCCTTTTTTTGTGAACGCGCCTCTACACCCGTGTGATCGTAAAAAGTTATCGGTGCATCATCCCGAGTTATTGTATTTTTTTCTGGGGTGGACTTCATACCAGTTATTAACTGTTGACGTGTGCCCCTTGTACACAGTCTTGCATGACCTTCCCGCTAGCACTGTCCAAAATTAGTTGAAACTGGATATGAACGATCCCGCGGGCGGCAAAATCTCCCGCCTCCTAAAATTTTCGCGACCAAGTCTGTAGTATGCGAAATTCCCCTTTTGTCCTTGGTGCACGGAGAACAATACGACCCTAATTAACATAATAGGTCAGGGTTGCTTTGGTAACTTCCGGTTCCCCCACCACACGGCACCCCCATTTCCTCTCCCCTGCCGCAAAAATGACTACTCCATAGCACCAGAGCATCTTACATCATGCCGTCCGTACCTCATTGGCCATTCTACCCCCTCCCTCTCGAAACCCTAGACTGCTCATCCACCAGCGTACCAGAGCCCATTCACTGCCGGCGTCATCCACCTCATCGGATTTGCTTCTGCGGCCGCATCTACCCCTCCCACCTCCCCTAGAAACAGTAGACTGCTCATCCACCCTTGTACCACAGCCCATTCAGTGTCGGCCTTGTCCACGACGCCAGATCTGCTTCGCCGGTCCTCTCGTCAACCACGGCACATCTGCAGCGGCTCCTTCGTACACCAGAGCCGCTTCGTCCACACCCCCGGAGCCACCCCACCGACGCACCCATCGACGGCCTCTGATCCTCTTCGTTGACACCGTCCTCAACCCTACCGGAGCCACTTCGCCGACACCATCCTCAACCCTACCAGAGCAGCTTCGCCGATACCATTCTCAACCCTACCGAAGCCGCTCTGCCAATGCCCAAGTCCACGGCCTCAGATCCGCTTCGTCGACACCCTCGTCCAACCTACCGGAGCAGCTTCTGACACCCTCGTCCACGGCCGCAGATCCGCATCGTCGACACCATCCTCAACACAACCACCAGAGCAGCTTCACCGACGCCCTCGTCCACGGCCTCAGATCCGCTTCGTCCACACCATATTCCACCCTACCAGAGCCGCTTCACAAACACCCTCCTCCACGGTCCTAGATCTCCTTATCGGACCCAGACAGCCAGCGCGACGTCATCACCCTTGAGGTTTCTAACCTGATTCCCACCGTCTGGCATGATGCCAAGCACCCGCCGCGGCTGAGGTACTGTCACCTTTAAACCCGTCCAGCATCACCTGCCAGATGTACTTCAAATATACTAACAGGTCTTTGTTACGTGTTATGGAGCTGGCAAGAGCTACAAGGACGATGTTTCTTCTAGATCTAACACCTTGGCCAACCAAGATCCTGTACTGAGGCATTGCTATGATCTTGTAAGTGTGTCTCTCTATTGTATTGTTGTGTGCCTGCCAGTGTGCTTTGCTAGGATATGAAATGTATTATCATGTAGAGATATCTCTAATTAGCCGTGTCAACTTGCAGATTGGATGCCGCAATGAAAAAGTACAAGATTTCTTAGTACAGGATGTATGTGGCATTTTCATGGAACATCACAAAAAAGGAGGGGTAGCGGTGAGCCTATACAACGTGGTATGGTAGGTCACTCCATTGCAATCATCATGACATATTATTTGTATGTCAGTACTGTTGGCTAGGGTTCTTAGGGACAGTTATTTGTAGTTATCCTAAGAAAATAAGCTCCTTTGAATATAAGCTCCAGATAATAAGCCAACCAGTTCTTTTCATTGCCTGCTTTTTTAGCTTATATGTGGTATGATCAGTGAAAAGTCTAGATTGCATTATATTTTGTCATTTTGATGCCCATATAGAAATTAATTTGACTTGCAAACATCACGAATTGAACCCATTGTAGTAATTAATATGATAGGAAAATAGACCATCATTATTTGTTCAAAATGCAAATACAAAGATACCATCTACTTGGCATAATCTATTTTGGTCAATGTCTTCCAAACAGAGCCCATTGCATAAATTTAAATGAAGAACCCATTGCCTAAATTTAAATGAAGAACCATGATTTATCAAAATTCCATGGTCCAAGTGGCTGGTTATTATCATATAGCAGCAGCACCTAAAAGCCTCACATAGCAGCGGTAGCAGCTCATAGCAATTCATCATACAGCAGCTGCTGCAGCTCATCGTAATTCATCATATAGCAGCAGCAGCTCATAGCAATTCATCATATAGCAGCAGCAGCAGCAGCCGCAGCAGCAGCAGCAGCAGCAGCTCATAGCAATCCATCATATAGTAGCAGCAGCTCATAGCAATTCAGCATACAATAGCAGGAGCTCATACCAATTCATCATGTAGCAGCAGCAGCTCATAGCAATTCATCATATAGCATAGCATAAAGAAAATTTAGCAAAAATCAGAGGAGATCCTCACCTTGTTGGATGAGCTCATCCTGCAACAGCACCTCAAGGCCACGGCCTAAGAGGAGGGGAGGCGGAACAAGGTGCCTTCTGTCAGAGTGGGCGTCAGCCATAGTTGTGCGGCGACTGCCGGAGGAGAGCATTGGACGGACCACAGTGGAGCAGCTACTAGAGACGATGAGAGTGAGGGGTGGCACCGGAGGGAGGAGCAGTCAAGGAGATGGGGCCCTACCCGCTGGCCATGTAGCCTAGCTGAAAAGAGCATCGTTGAGGAGCAGGCCTGATGGGACCTGTGGCGGTGGCTAGCTTGTTGAACACTAGCGATGTAGGCAGGGGATCGAGGTAGAGGGAAAGGGGAGAGGAGATGCGAGCGAGCAGGGCAATGAACGCTTGCGTGATTGTTTTTACTTGGGGGTCAGGTGTGATGTGGGCATGAGCAGTGGCATTTTGAGTGTAATATAGGCACACAACAGAGTCATTTCGCTATTCCCCTTCCCTTCAATTTTAAGTGAGCTCCCATGGGAAGCCCCCCCCCCCCCCAAGCTTTTTCTCATTGTGAAGGAATTGGTGGTGGAAATAAGTTAAGCCCATGCCCATAACTCAAAAACGAGTTATTTACATATTTTATGGCTTATTTTGACAATAAGCTCTCAAAAGGTGGAATAGAACTGGCCCTTAACCTGCAATTCCATTCTGCGTGCAATGATGAATCATTCCTGCCTGCTATAGTGTAGATTTAGACATCATACATGGCATAACCTAATACATGTGCATTTCATTATAGAATCTGAAATATGCAATGTTTATGTTAGTTCATATGTTGCACATGATGTTTAAATGCCTCCTAAATCTGGTCCGTCAAGTGATGGTCTTTAAGCCTCCTTCTATGCTTGTTTTCTTGATATGTAATTCAGTGTTGTGCAAGATTTGCTCACACATGTGTTCATTGCTTGTTTCTATCAGCCAGCCATACTAGAACTGTTTGCTTTGATTACTTGATGTTCTCGACCTAACAAAGCATGTCAACGATTTAAACATTAAGGGATGTTGTAGTGGGGGCTTGTATAACTCATAGATGACATAGAGGTTTGCCTATACACTAAACTAGGCTCTCCAAGAGTACCTGGAGGTCCAGTTCAAAGGTACGCCTAGTTTTTACATAACGCACACATAGTAAATGCTCATTTGGGTGTGTGCAAGAGATGTGGCATGTTTCATTATGTGGTGTCATTTTGTTATAAACTCATGCTTTGGTGTTGTTCAGATACTGGAAAGTATGCATATTTATCTTCCATGTAAGGAGACCAGTAACTAGTTTGTGTCACCTTGCAGAGGGGGTGCAATGAAGCAAAGATTCAGGATTTCCAAGTACAAGATGTTAAGAAGGAGCCTTGCAAGAGAAGGAGGAGGAGCGCTGAGCCTGTACAACCAGTTATGGTAAGTCACTGTATTACAGTTACCAGGACATCCTATTTGTCTGACACTGTTCTTGCGTAGGGTTCTTCACCTGTAACCCAGTCATTGGGCCACTGATTAATACTCCCTTCACTCACTACTATAAGATCTTCTAACTTTTTTGTAAATTAGATGTATATAGACACATTATAATGTGTCTGTTCACTCATTTCAGTACGGATGTAGTCTACATTTAAATATCTAAAACATCTTATATTAGTGAACAATGAGAAACTCCTTACTGTTGTGGTAGAGTTCTCGATGTCATAAATGTCATAACCAAACGCATGTTCACATCATTAGCCTGCCTATCATTACTAGGATCTTGATTACATACTAGTCGAGATACTTCATAGGGGGCAAACAATGTTACATTACTTGTTCCATTATATAGATGATACATCAGTTGATTCAAATGTAGCTAGGCCAAGGTTGTTATTGAGGCGTGCATGTATGCATGCTGCCAACTCAATAGTTCAATTGCTTGTTTGCTTCAGGCATAGTTAAATTGCTCTTTTCAATTGCTTTATTTGTCCTCAATTAATGAGATGCCCAAACAATGATGCCTGATGTAGGGTTATAACTATTAGTTGACATAATTAAATGCCTTACCATTTCATTACTCTGGTGAAGTGTGCCTGAAGCTTTTGAAGTCTATTAACCAACTATTACTGCATGAGGCTTACAATCTAGTTTATACGAGGCTAATGATTGCATAGTTTTGCTTGCTGTAGTTGGTTTGTATGAATCCCTCTGCAGTTCATTATGCTCCCTAGGACTCTTTTGGAACATGGCACACAATGTTCCAACTAGTTAATACGAGCTACATAATGGCTAACTGCTTGCTTACTCATACACAAGATATATATAAATTTGTGACCTATCTGTGTTTTGGATTTGGCCCCAACATCATGCTCCGTTGGTGAGCTACGAGGAGATCTCTGTACGCGGGCTGCACAGACAATCATTTTTATAATTTTTAAAATATCACCTGCTTATGCTTCATGACGTGTGCATTATTGTTAGTCATGTTTTGCCATGTACAAGATAGTCTGTCTTGCTCGCTTCACTGTTGTAACTATATATTTGCCCTAGTCATGTGTACCTACAGAAACATTTCAGGATGAAGTGACATCAACACAACGATCTCAGAGCAGTGTGGCATGGCCATTACCAAATGATTATGGATTGGAATTGGAATGTGCTGATGTTCTAGAGCATCAACTAGAGGTGGCAAGACAATGTTCATATGAGTCTCAACATGTAATCAACAAGTTGAGACTGGAGGTGTAGATATCAGATATCAGATGCACGAGTCAAAAAAATGAAACAAGACATTGAGGTAACCACAAAGGAGTTGGAGATTTTGCAGACTGAAATTTGTGCTATCTGAATCCAGCCAATCATATTTTCTGAAGAGACTATAGTTCAAATGGTAAGTTCTATTGATGCGCGTCCATGATGTATGAGCTTTATTTGCCCAGTGTATGTAATTTGCTGTTTGTGTATGCTTTATTATCACTAGTGGCGAACTACGATGCCCAGTGGATGTAATATGTTGTAATTTCTTTACTGCGGTGTAGGATTATTCTTCGTTTCTATGCTTTAATCTCTTTATTGTATAGTGTAGGTTTTTGAGAGGGTATAGTGTAGAGTAGGATAATTCTTTGTATATGCTATCGTTGAAACGGTAGCTAACACGCCCAAACATTACCTGGACGCCATCCGAAAGAACAAACGTGGGTAGTCGAAGCGGGCCTTAAATGGGCTTGTCAACTAATTAGTTAATGCATCCTAATCTATGCGGGCCGAGACGGCCCAATCAACTCGGCCCGTTAGAAATAGTGGATTTCGTCTTCGAATGTGGGCCCACTATAAAAAGGGGTCTTACCAGGCCGTTAATAGGCCGAAAGCTCGATAGGGCCTTAGTAATGGAGATGGCCCGCGGGCCTGTAGCAGGCCAAAATAAGCGTCAGTTTTGTCTCGGCCCATTTCCATGTCGGGCCATAAAGAGGCCTAAAGCGTTTTGGGCCAAAAGTGGCCCAATGTACAACATAGGCTTTTAACAGGCCGAAAGTCGGGTCAGGCTGGAATTGTGCCGTGGAGAATGTGGGCCACAAATGGACCGAAGGTCAGGTGGGACTGTCAAAGGCCCAACTGTTGTGCGGGTTGTTAAAAGGTCGAAAGGCAAAACGGGCTAGAAATTGGCCCAAGTACCGAATGGGCCGACAAAAGGCCGAAAGACGTACCTGTGGGGATATTGGCCCATCTCTTTAATGGGCTGCTAACAGGCTGAAAGAAACTCGGGCCGCAATTGAGCCCAAAGACATAGCGGGCTGTTAACTGGCTGGATCTGACGATGGCCCGGGACAGTGTCAAATCTATAATGGGCCTTTGAAGGGCCGATTTTGCGTAACTTTTATGGGCCATGGTTGTGAATGGGCCAGACGCAAGCAGGCCGGTAATGGTCCGGCCCGCTTATATTGACAGGCCCGGCCTTTTAACCTAAATGTGCCACTGTTGGGCCTTGCCACGTGGTGATGTATCATAGGCGCCTCATGTGCATTGTACAACTGACATCTGCCGCTCCGAGGAGCTGACACGTGGTTCCTTCATCCAATGAGAATTTTACACGTGGAAAATCGCCATTGGTCCGGGCTATTAACGGGTTATTGGATCCAAAACCGAACCCGATAGCTTAACGGTGACCCGTTACGGTGGATGCCACATGTCAGTTACCCTTGACGAAACCACTTCCATGATGCGCCGATTATCATCATGGAAGTGGTACCTTCCGTGATGATAATTTGTGTATTGTCATACGACAGCACATGTATGACTATCTTGATTCTGTCATAAAATCTTCATGGATGTACATGCATGACAGAAAACGTGACCTACTGTGAGAAACACGTATCATCACGGAAGTGGTTTTTTTGTAGTGAAGCCATGCCCATGGAAGAGACCACAGAGAAGGGATATATTTTGTAACCCCTCTATGATCATCTCTCTCCATCTGAAATTGATACCTTAAGGGTCTTTGAAACAATCTGTGCTCAGAATACATCTCTCACTCATGAAGTTATTTTGCTCGAGGAGCAAAATCGTGCTCTTCGGAATATCAATAGAAATCCGGAGTACCTATTGAAGCTGAAGGACAAGCCCACTACCTCATCATTATTGATAACCCACAAGTATAGGGGATCGTTTGTAGCCTTTTTCGATAAATAAGAGTGTCGAACCCAACGAGGAGCTAAAGGTAGAACAAATATTCCCTCAAGTTTTGATCGACCACCGATACAACTCTACGCACACTTAACGTTTGCTTTACCTAGAACAAGAATAAAACTAGAAGTACTTTGCGAGAATAAAACTATGAATAATTTGCAAGATAATAAAAGTTAGTTGTTTAGTAAATAGCTTTTTGTCACACAAGAAAGTTATTTGTTCCTAGGTGATCGATAACTAAACCGGTAATCATTGTTGCAATTTTATATGAGGGAGAGGCATGAGCAAACATACTTTCCGTACTTGGATTATATGCACTTATGATTGGAACTCTAGCAAGCATCCACAACTACTAAAGATCATTAAGGTAAACCCCAACCATAGCATTAAGTATCAAGTCCTCTTTACTCCCATACGCAACAACCCACTTACTCGGGTCTGTGCTTCTGTCACTCACGCCACCCACCATAAGCGAATCATGAACGTATTGCAACACCCTACATTGGGGATCCCTCGCGTTTGCGCGACACGGAGGGCACCATAGGACAACACCAAAATAAAATATACAACTCAAACCAATCATGATCATCAATCAACCCATAGGACAAAACAGATCCACTCAAACATCATAGGATAACCACGTATCATTGGATAATAATATATAGTGTTGAGCACCATGTTTAAGTAGAGAATTGCAACAAAAATAGAGAGGTTACACCGCTGCATAGAGGGGGAGAGAGTTGGTGTTGACGGTGATGAAGTTGTTAGTGTAGATCGCCATCATGATGATTGCCCCGGCGGCGCTCCGGCGCCACTGGGAGAGAAGGGGAGAGAGCCCCCCTCCTTCTTTTTCTTCCTTGACCTCCCCCCTAGATGGGAGGAGGGTTTCCCTCTGGTCCATGGCCTCCATGGCGGCTGAGGGGTGAGAGCCCCTCCTAGATTGGATCTATCTCTCTGTTCTCTTCTGTTTCGCATTCCTGTTTTCTGGCCGAAAACCGTTTCTTATATTCCCGGAGATCCGTAACTCCGATTGCGCTGAAATTTTAACACATTTTTTTCCGGATATAAGCTTCCTTGCGCCCGAAGTAGAGCCCCAACCGACTTACGGGGTGCCCACAAGGCACCACCACGCGCCAGGGGGCTGGACCACGCCCTGGTGTCTTGTGGAGGCCGTGGGCCTCCGTTTGCGTTGATTCCACCTCCCAAAAATCACATATATTCCAAAATAATTCTTCGTAAATTTTTATTGCATTTGAACTTCGTTTGATATGGATATTCTGCGAAACAAAAAACATGCAACAAACAGGAACTGGCATTGGGCACTGAATCAATATGCTAGTCCAAAAAATCATATAAATTGTTGCCAAAAGTATGTGAAAGTTGTATAATATTGGCATGGAACAATAAAAAATTATAGATACGACGGAGACGTATCAGCATTCCCAAGCTTAATTCCTGGTTGTCCTCGAGTAGGTAAATGATTAAAAAAAAGGTAATTTTTGATGTGGAATGCTACCTAGCATAATCTTGATCATATAATCTAATCATGGCATGAATATTAAGACACGAGTGATTCAAAGCAATAGTCTATAATTTGACATAAAGATATCAATACTTAGACATCCCAACAAACAATCATGTCTTTCAAAATATCAATGCTAAAGAATGATATCCCTACAAAATCATATAGTCTTGTCATGCTCCATCTTCTTAACACAAAGTATTTATCATGCACAACCCCGATGACAAGTCGAGCAATTGGTTCATACTTTTTAACGTGCTTCAGCTTTTTCAACCCGCACGCAATACATGAGCGCAAGCCATGGACATAGCACTATGGGTGGAATAGAGTATGATGATAGGGGTAAACATAGAGAAGACAAAAAGGTAAGAAAGTCTCACATCGACGCGGCTAATCAATGGGCTATGCAGATGCCCATCAATTGATATCAATGCGAGGAGTAGGGATTGCCATGCAACGGATGCACTAAGAGCTATAAGTGTATGAAAGCTTAATATGAAAACTAAGTGAGTGTGCATCCAACTTGCTTGCTCATGAAGACCTCGGGCATTTGAGGAAGCCCAACATCGAAATATACAAGCCAAGTTCTATAATGAAAAATTCCCACTAGTATATGAAAGTGACTACATAGGAGACTCTCTGCATGAAAAACATGGTGCTATTCTGAAGCACAAGTGTGGAATTAGCATGCCCCTTCTCTCTTTTTTTCTTTTTTTTCTTGCGCTCTTTTTGGCCTCACTTTTTCCTTTTTTTTTCTTTTTGTCCGGAGTCTCATCCCGACTTGTGGGGGAATCATAGTCTACATCATCCTTTCCTCACTGGGACATGCTCTAATAATGAATAATGATGATCATCACACTTCTATTTACTTACAACTCGATACCTAGAACAAAGTATGACTCTATATGAATGCCTCTGGCAGTGTACCAGGATGTGCAATGACCTAGCGTAGCAAGGATATCAAAAAATGGACAAGCCATGAAAATATCATGCTAGTTATCTTACAATCATGCAAAGCAATATGACAATGAATGCTCAAGTCATGTATATGATGATGATGGAAGTTGCATGTCAATATATCTCAAAATGGCTATGGAAATGCCATAATAGGTAGGTATGGTGGCTATTTTGAGGAAGATATAATAAGGCTTATGTGTGATAGAGCGTATCATATCACAGGATTTGGATGCACCTGCGAAGTTTGCACCACATCTCGAGGTAAGAAAGGGAAATGCACGGTACCATAGAGGCTAGCAAATTGTGGAAAGGTAAGAGTGCGTATAATCCATGGACTCACATTAGTCATAAAGAACTCACATACTTATTGCAAAATTTTATTAGCCCTCGAAGCAAAGTACTACTACGCATGCCCCTGGGGGGATAGATTGGTAGGAAAAGACCATCGCTCATCCCCGACCGCCACTCATAAGGAAGACAATCAATAATAAATCATGCTCCAACTTCTTAGCATAACGAGAGACTATACGTGCATGCTTCGGGAATCACAAACCTTAACACCAATATTCTTACTAACCTCAACCATTTACTAGTACCTCCCACATATTGTCATCTCTATATCGCAAAACTATTGCAAGGAATCAAACATATCATATTCAGTGATCCACAAGTTTTATGTAGGATTTTATGACTAACCATGTGAATGACCAATTCCTGTTGACTCTCTAAATAGATATAAGTGAAGCATGAGAGCTTAATTCTTTCTACAAAAGACCATGCTCTAATAAATATAAGTGAAGAAAAAGAGCATTCTACAAATAACGGTTTTCTATATGAAGAGAAACAGGCAATCCAAACTTCAAATGATATAAGTGAAGCACATGAAGCATTCTATAAAGCCATGCTCAAAAGATATAAGTGAAGGGCAATGAGCATTCTATAAATCAACCAAGGACTATATCATACCAACATGGTGCATAAAAGAAAAGGGAAAAATAAACACAAAAGACGCTCCAAGATTTATGCATATCGCGTGAACAAAACGAAAACCGAAACATACCGATACTTGTTGAAGAAAGATGGGATGCCTTCCGTGGCATCCCCAAGCTTAGATGCTTGAGTCTCCTTGGATATTTACTTGGGGTGCCTTGGAAATCCCCAAGCTTGAACTCTTGCCTCTCCTCCTTCTCCTCATATCGATACCTCCTCGACCTTTGAACACTTCACCCACACAAAACTTAACAAAAACCTTCGTGAGATCCGTTAGTATAATAAAGCAAATCACTACTTTAAGTACTGTTGAAAACCCATTCCTATTTTATTTTTACATTATCCCTACTGTGTCCTAACTTCTCCATGGCTTATACCACCGATAAAGTCCATAGTTCCATCAAAACAAGCAAAACAATGGATCAAAAATAGAATCTGTAAAAAACAGGACAGTCTATAGCAATCTGAACTTTGAACATACTTCTGTAACTCCAAAAATTCTAAAAAATTAGGAAACAATATTTTTTTTGCATATAAGTACTGTGTAAAAATTTCTGAAACTTTTTACTTTCCAGTAAAAAATGTAAATTCACGCATTACAGCCAAAGTTTCTGTTTTTGCACCGCACATACCAACAAGCAATCTAATCATCCTAAAGGCAAATCTTGGCACATTATCTTTATAATACAATGGATTTGTACAAGGAGATAATTATTTTTGTTGAAAAGTTTCTGTAATTCAAGATTCACAAAGTTTCCATGGGCATGAACAAAGTTCAAGGCATGCTCCCGCTTCCATGGTGCTCGTCTTTCTCACTTTCACTTTTCTTTTTGTAAAGTTTTAAGTTCCCCTCTATATTTTTTGTTTTTAAACTTTATAAAAGCACACAAAAGAATAAAATGACTCTCTAAAACTTCTGGGTTGTCTCCCTGGCAGCGCTTTCTTTAAAGCCATTAAGCTAGGCATAAAGTGCTCAAGTAATCGATCCACCGGGATCCCAAGGTATATCAAAGCCAATTTTAATTAGCAATGATTTATAATTTAGTAGTGAGCACAAAGCAACATATATCATGCAATGACGAAGTCTAACTCTCTTCCTATGCATCGGTATGTCATAAAAGAACAATTCATGTGCATCAACTCCAATACATAGCATAAGCAGTTTCTTGCAATTTTATCGTGTTGGAAACATAGAGAGGCGGAGATGTAGTTCCTCTCTCATAATAATTGCAATTAGGAGCAGAAAGCACATGCATATTATATTCGTCAAAATCATCATGTGTAATGGTAGAACGCAACCCATCAATATAATCCTTAATAAGAGCAAACTTCTCCGATATAGTGTAGTTGGGAGAATTCAAAAAGATAATATGACTATCATGTTTGGGTGCAATAGCAACAATTTCATTCTTAATATAAGGAACTATAGAAAGTTCATCTCCATAAGCATAATTCAAATTGGCATCATGGCCACAAGCATAGCAAGCATCAATTTCATCAAAAAGGGATATTTCAAATGAATTCAAGGGATCATAGCAATCAGCATAGCATTCATCCTTCGGTAAGCACGAAGGGAAATTAAACAATATATGGGATAAAGAGTTACTCTCATTAGAAGGTGGGCACGGGTAGCTAATCTGCTCTTCCTCCTTTTGTTCTTCGCTCTCCTCATCATCTTTTTCATCTAATGAGCTCACAATTTTAGCAATTTCTTCTTCCATAGTTTCCTATAAAATATTAGTCTCTTCTTGGACAGCGGAGACTTTCTTAAGAAATTCCTTAACATAAGCATTAGAAGCATAGTATTCATAGCAATATTTAAGTATGACAAAATTTTCAGATTTGTAAAGAGTAATATCATACTTTTCAATAAAAAAAGCAACTTTGTAGGCACCCTTAAAGCAAACAAAATCTTCAATTTGTTCAATATCATAGTAATTATAAACACCTTTGGCATAAGAAGATAAGATTCCATTATCCTTAAACTCACATTGGAAAGGAAGGTGGCTTTTAGATTCTTCAGACCAACAAGTAAGACCATGTATTTTGCATAAATTCCAAGCATAGCTATGCAAATTATTAATATGATGCCATAAAAGTTTCCCTTTTTGAGATAAGCGGTGTCGCACAAAATAAGCATGCTCATTTAATGATTTTCCCTCAACTAAGCTAGTTGGGTTTTTAGCACGAGCACATAGGGATCGAAGATGATCCAAGTAGAAAGCTTCAGCAGTATGATAGATTTTGGGTGGTTCTTCAACCATTGGTTTAGTAGGTACAACTAATTTTTTTGGTATTTTGTGTTTCCTACCCATAACTAAAGATAGAAAACAAGAGCACAAAATAAAATCTACTTAGTGATAAAGAAAACAAGCACACACGAGAATATTCACCCCACGTTATTGCTCCCCGGCAACGGTGCCAGAAAAAGGTCTTGATAATCCACAAGTATAGGGGACCGTTTGTAGCCTTTTTTGATAAATAAGAGTGTCGAACCCAACGAGGAGCTAAAGGTAGAACAAATATTCCCTCAAGTTCTGATCGACCACCGATACAACTCTACGCACACTTAACGTTTGATTTACCTAGAACATGAATAAAACTAGAAGTACTTTGCGAGAATAAATCTATGAATAATTTGCAAGATAATAAAAGTTAGTTTTTTAGTAAATAGCTTTTTGTCACACAAGAAAGTTATTTATCCCTAGGTGATTGATAACTAAACCGGTAATCATTGTTGCAATTTTATATGAGGGAGAGGCATGAGCTAACATACTTTCCATACTTGGATTATATGCATTTATGATTGGAACTCTAGCAAGCATCCACAACTACCAAAGATCATTAAGGTAAAACCCAACCATAGCATTAAGTATCAAGTCCTCTTTACTCCCATACGCAACAACCCACTTACTCGGGTCTATGCTTCTATCACTCACGCCACCCACCATAAGCGAATCATAAATGTATTACAACACCCTACAGCGGGGATACCTCATGTTTGCACGACACGGAGGGCACTGTAGGACAGCACCAAAATAAAATATACAACTCAAACCAATCATGATCATCAATCAACCCATAGGACAAAACAGATCTACTCAAACATCATAGGATAACCACATATCATTGGATAATAATATATAGTGTTGAGCACCATGTTTAAGTAGAGAATTGCAGTGGGAATGGAGAGGTTACACCACTGCATAGAGGGGGAGAGAGTTCGTGTTGACGGCGGCGAAGTTGTTGGTGTAGATCACCATCATGATGATTGCTCCGGCGGCGCTCCAGCGCCACCGGGAGAGAGGGGGGAGAGCCCCCACTTCTTCTTCTTCCTTGACCTCCCCCTAGATGGGAGGAGGGTTTCCCTCTGGTCCATGACCTCCATGGCGGCAGAGGGGCGAGAGCCCCTCCTAGATTGGATCTATCTCTCTGTTCTCTTCTGTTTCGTGTTCCTGTTTTCTGGCCGAAAACCATTTCTTATATTCCCAGAGATCCGTAACTCCGATTGCGCTGAAATTTTAACATGATTTTTTTCCGGATATAAGCTTCCTTGCGCTCGAAGTAGATCCCCAACCGACTTACGGGGTGCCCACAAGGCACCACCGCGCGCCAGGGGGCTGGGCCGCGCCCTGATGTCTTGTGGAGGTCGTGGGCCTCCGCTTGCGTTGATTCCACCTCCCAAAAATCACATATATTCTAAAATAATTCTCCATAAATTTTTATTGCATTTGGACTTAGTTTGATATGGATATTCTGCGAAACAAAAAAATATGCAACAAACAGGAACTGGCACTGGGCACTAGATCAATATGCTAGTCCCAAAAAACATATAAATTATTGCCAAAAGTATGTGAAAGTTGTATAATATTGGCATGGAACAATAAAAAAATTATAGATACGACGGAGATGTATCAATCACCACCATCATCACCGAAGAAAGAAACTTTAGTACACAGGTATGGGCACCATCCTAGGCTTGTGCCAAGCTTGGGAGAGGTGCCCCAGTATCGTATCACCATCACTTTTATTATCTTTACCTATCTTAGTTCGATCCTTAGCTATTTCATGATTTAGTGGAATAAAAGTTTAGTATGATATATTTTCAAGTGCTAGTTTCATGATTTATCTATCTATGTAATCAAGTTGTATAATAAAGAGTAGTTTGAGTTTTGCTTCTTTACTTTTATGTTTCAATCTTAGCAATGAAAATATCATATGCTAATCCCATGGAATGTAATGACTTTACATAAAGAAAAGTATAAGTGATAAATTTGTTGAAAGTTAACAAACATAGTATTGGTCAATGATGCAATTCATGAACAATTAATAAGGGAAGAGAAGATTCACATATAAATATACTATCTTGGACATCTTTTATGATTGCGAGCCCCCATTAAATATTCTATGTCAAATTGTTGACGTTGGACAAGGAAGACAACATAATGAGTTATGTTTGCTTATATTCACATAGAAGTTATATTGTCATGGATCCTCCAACATGTGGTGTTTGCTTAATATCTTTGCTAGCCAAAAATCCGCACCAAGTAGAGATACTACTTGTGCATCCAAAACCCTTAAACCCAGTTTCATGCCATGAGAGTCCACTATATCTACCTATGGATTGAATAAGATCCTTCAAGTAAGTTGTCATCGGTGGATAAAGCAATAAAATTTGCTCCTAAATATGTATGATCTTTTATTGTAAGGGAAAATAAGCTTTGTACGATCTTGTGATGGTAAAGAAATAAAAGCGACAAACTGCATAATAAAGGTTGCTAACACAAGGGGCAATATAAAGTGGCATTCCTTTACATTAAGAGCTTGCACATCCAAAAGTAAAAAGTGCATGACAACCTCTGCTTCCCTCTATGAAGGGCCTATCTTTTACTTTTATGTATTTACTTTTCATGCAAGAGTTAATAGTGTTCTTCTCTATTCCTTTTTCATTTTTTCTCTTTGCAAGCATCATGTGTTGGGGAAGATCTAGGCATATATACCCCGTTGGATATGAATGATCATGAGTTATTATTGTTGACATTACCCTTGAGGTAAATGAGGAGGCGAAATTATAAGCCCCTATCTTTCTATGTGTCTAACTGAAACTTTTGCTCCATATATATGTAGTGAGTGTCAGCAATCATAGAAGATTAAATGATAGTTGAGTATGTGGACTTGCTAAACAAAATCTCTTACATGATACCCTTCCTGAGAATATGATGAATTGTAATTGCTTTGTTGACTAAGAACATAGTTTGTTTGTTTTCAAGAAAGTTTATGCTTTATACTTCGTAATTGTGATGAATTGTTACTTGATCATGAGAAGTTCTATGATAATATATATTGCTGCTATGATAATGATCATGATGCTACTATGTCCGTATTTGGTTTTTATCGACGCCTCTCTCTCTAAACATGTGGTCATGATTATCGATATCGGCTTTCGCTTGAGGACAAGCGAGGTCTGAGCTTGGGGGAGTTGATACGTCCATTTTGCATCATGTTTTCCTACTGTTAATTATAATGTTTTTTAATCATTATAACACTTTGTGATGTAATTCTAATGCCTTCTCTCTCTTAATTTGCCAGATTTACATGAAGAGGGAGATTGCCGGCAGCTATCTCGACCTGGAAAAGCTATATCAGAGATACCTATTCTGCACAACTCCAAATGAGCTGAAATTTAATGGAGAATTATTTTGGAATATATAAAAAATACCGGAGAAAAGATATACCAGAGGGGACCCACCAGCTTCCCACAAGGCACTTGGGCGCGGCCACCCCCCTGGGCGTGCCCAAGTACCTTGTGGGGCCCCTGGCTGGCCTTCGAGGCCCATCTTCTCCTATATGATGCCATTTTCCCTAGAACAAATCAAGATAAGACTTTCGGGATGAAGTGCCGCTGTCTCGAGGCGGAACCTGGGCAGGAGCACTTTTGCTCTCCGGCGGAGCGATTTCGCCGGGGATACTTCCCTCCGGGAGGGGGAAATCAAAGCCATCGGCATCACCAACAATCCTCTCATCGTGGGAGGACCAATCTTCATCAACATCTTCACCAGCACCATCTCATCTCAAACCCTAGTTCATCTCTTGTATTCAATCTTTGTCTCAGAAGCTCAGATTGGTACCTGTGGGTTGCTAGTAGTGTTGATTACATCTTGTAGTTGATGCTAGTTGGCTTATTTGGTGGAAGATTATATGTTCAGATCCTTGATGATATTCAATACTCCTCTGATCTTGAACATGAATACGATTTGTGAGTAGTTACTTTTGTTCTTGAGGACATGGGAGAAGTCTTGTCATAAGTAATCATGTGAATTTGGTATTCGTTTGATATTTTGATGATATGTATGTTGTTGCTTCCTTTAGTGGTGTCATGTGAACGTCGACTACATGACACTTCACCATACTTGGGCCTAAGGGAAGGCAGGCCCGGTTCTGATGGGGGGGGGGGCAGGGGGCGGCCGCCCCGGGCCCCCAGAATGGAGGGGCCCCCACCAGGGACGTACGAGTTATAGAGATATAGGCCTGCTGCTGTGTGCGTCTATGTGGGCTGAAAAAACGCACTTCCCATGCTGCCCCAAGTTTGGTACTACGTGAGGCTGGCTACTAATAATTACGCATGTACGTCGATCATGGATCGAATTAGCCTTCTTGGAGAGGCCCGTCAGTTATGCACGCACGCGAGGCACGGTCTTGGCCGCCGCTGCCGGACGCCTGGATGGATTTCTCCTCTTCGCCTCGCGACCGCTAGAACCAGTTGAACTACGGCGAAAGAGGGACAACCAGCGAGCATGAGCCCTGCAATCACTACAATTTTAGCCGGAGATGCCCCGTCAGCAATTCAACAAGTTGATTCTAGATAAGGTACTATGCTGTAGCGATTTTGCTTTTCCTATGATAATTAATACAAATTATAGATCATAATCAATATCCCCTCTTCATTATTTCATAGGGCATTGATAATTGATTGATTGCGCATGGTTACCGTAGATTTTAGAGGCTTTGTCATTGAAATCAATGTGATAGTTAATAAGAATTTTGTCAAGATAATTGATTGGATCACGACTGTTTTTTGCAATGTCCTATGGAACAGTGAGATGCAAGCACTAGTCTAGAAAAGAAACTAGTCCATGATTATGGTTAATCTATTTTTCTCTAAATACAATGGATTTGATAGCACTTCCAATTTCGCATCCTAGTGAGTAAAATAATTTCATTGGGTGTTGAAGGCAAGATTGCATATTGGGATCAACGGGAAGTGGGAAATACCTATGAAATCGATCTCGAAGGCAACGCTCTAAGGGGCCCCAAGCTCTAATTTTGCCCCGGGCCCCTAAAATCCTAGGACCGGCCCTGAGGGAAGGCATTATGGATGTTGGGTTCTACGGTAGGGTGTGTCGACTGCAAATTAAAATTTTCCTACGCGCAGAACAACAAAGATCATGCTACGGGAGATGGATCACAGATCATTACCACTAGACGCGCAGTGCCGTGCAGCGGAAGAAGAGTTGGGGCAGCGTGTCCACGTAGATCATCTCCTCCCTTGAACAGCCGGTTGTCCGATCCCACGTACAAGTTCGCCGGAGCGGCGAGGTGCACCGCCTCTAACGATATCCGCGCGTGCAGGAGGAATGTCGTGCGGCGGACTGCTAGGTCCGATCACACAACCGGCGACGAGTGGAGGTGGCTATTCGCAACACATGCAAAGCCCTAGTGACGGCTCCGAAGCAATCAGCTACATGAGTGTGCCGCACCTCCACTTTATATAGGCATCCGTCGCGGGCTCAACACTTGGGCCTCACACGGACCCTAAAGCCCAAAATTTGTTCGGCCTGGATCCGAGTCCGAGTAGGATCACACCTGACTCGTGGAGTCAGATCTGACCTCACAGGTTCCTTCCCTTAAGCGCGCGACCCCTTAGGTTCTCGTTCACTTGGTCGCGAGTTAGATCACATCCGACTCAGCTAGTCGGTAGCAGCCTCTAGCAAAGCGTGCCGACTCCAAGTGTTCGATGAAGCTGGTTAGGCGAACCTGTACATCACACTTCTGTTCCCTTTGCCACATGATATATGATGTCGGGCTCAAGGCGAGTCTGTCATCCTTGTGGTAGCCCGACCTCTTTCTCGTTCCAGTGAAGCCAACCACAAACCGGATTATCTCATAATCCATGTCGCATGGCCATGCTTATCTTGGTCGGATCACACGAGGGGCCCAGAGTATATCTCTCCTGATAGGAGGGGCAAATCCCATCTTGATCGACCATGTCTCGCAGCATGGGTCTGGACAAGCCCGAAACCTACCTTTGTAACTACCCAGTCACGGAGTAGCATTTGGTCGACCCAAAGCAGGTCTGTCACCATCCTGAGTACATGCGCTAGCTCAGGTCTTAGGACATAGAACGTATGTTGTACTAGAGACTCACAGATGACATATCGTTGCGTCTCATAGTTGGGTCTGTCCGACTCGGATCCGACTAGATCCTTCCGAGTCCATATTATCCAGTTAGCATCCAATGCTCCATGGCTAGTGAGACCAAGCCATCGACCGTGTCGTATGCTAGTCTAGTCGGTTGCGCATCCACACAGCCCTTTCGATTAGGGACCTTTTAGGACAGTCATCATACAATGCATAGTCCCACAAACAAGTCACGTACTTGCTGATACACATCATTGATAATGTCCAAGGACTATCTTTATTCATAAACACATAGGAAATATCATCAGACATGATTGCCTCTAGGGCATATCTCCAACAGTGGAGTAATAAGTAGATGATGGGTTGCTAGAGTGACACAAGCTTAAACCCTAGTTTATGTGTTATTCCGTAAGGGCCTCATTTGGACCCATATGTTTTATGCTATGGTTAGATTTATCTTAATTCTTCTTTTGTAGTTGCGGATGCTTGCGAGAGGGGGTAATAAGTGAGAGGCTTGTTCAAGTAAGAACATCACCTAAGCACCGGTCCACCCACATATCAAATTATAAAAGTAGCGAACGCGAATCAAACAAACATGATGAAAGTGACTAGATGAAATTCTCGTGTGTCCTCAAGAACGCTTTGCTTACTATAAGAGACCGTTCCGGCCTGTCCTTTGCTACAAAAAGGATTGAGCTACCTTGCTGCACCTTTGTTACAATTGCTACTTGTTGCTTGTTACAAATTACCTTGTTATCAAACTATCCATTACCGATAATTTCAGTGCTTGCAGACAATACCTTGCTGAAAACCGCTTGTCATTTCCTTGTGCTCTGTGTTGGGTTCGACACTCTTACTTATCAGAAGGACTGCAATTGATCCCCTATACTTGTGGGTCATCAATGCACAAGTTATGAATTGGTCCTAATATGATAGGTATTCAAGAGGGATATAATAAAAACTTTCATGTAGATCACTGAATATGATAAGTTTGATTCCTTGCAATAGTTTTGCGATATAAATATGGTAATATGTGGGAGGTACGAGTGAATGATTGTGGCTTAGTAAGAATATTGGTGTTATGGTTTGTGATTCCCGAAGCATGCACATATAGTCTCTCGTTATGCTAAGAAGTTGGAGCATGATTTATTATTGATTGTCATCCTTATGAGTGCCAGCCGGGGACTGCTACTTGTGAGCTACGTTGGGATTTCCTCGAAGGGGGAATGGATGATGCATTACAATAGAGATAAGTATTTCCATTAGTCAAGAACCAAGGTTATCAATCCAGTAGGAGAACCACACAACTCCTCGTGAACATCACCTACACACAAAATAACAAATACTTGCACCCAACTCAAACAAGGGGTTGTCAATCCCTTGGCGGTTAATTGCAAGGATAAAATCTCGTAGTGATAGATAGATAAACAAAAACACAAAATAAAATAAATTGCAGCAAGGTATTTTTGTATTTTAATATATGATAAAGATAGACCCGGGGACCATAGTTTTCACTAGAGGCTTCTCTCTTGAACAAAAAACATACAGTGGGTAAACAAATTACTGTTGGGCAATTGATAGAAATGCGAATAATTATGACGATGTCCAAGGCAATGATCATGCATATAGGCATCACGTCCGAGACAAGTAGACCGACTCCTGCCTGCATCTACTACTATTACTCCACACATCGACCGCTATTCACCATCCATCTAGAGTATTAAGTTCATAAAGAACGGAGTAACGCCTTAAGCAAGATGACATGATGTGGACAAAGTAAATCTAATAAATATGAATAAACCCCATCATTTTATCCTTAATGGCAACGATACAAATACGTGTCATGTCCCTTTCTGTCACTGGGATTGAGCACCGCAAGATCGAAACCATCACAAAGCACCTCTCCCAAGCAAACGAAAATATTTTTGTGTTTTTTTGTAAAAACTGTTTTAGAAGTGGGGGAGATGAAAACAAGAGGCAAATGGCAAATGAAAGTAAGAACAAGTAGATGATAGTTTATGCGAAGGTACTTGATAGGTTTTGGTGATGTCTCCCCGGCAACGGCGCCAAAAATTCTTCTTGCTACTCGTGAGCTGCATTGGGATTTCCCCGAAGAGGAGAGGATGATGCAGTACAATAGAGATAAGTATTTCCCTCAGTTAAGAACCAAGTTTATCAATCCAGTAGGACAACCACACGAAACCTCGTTAGCAACACCTACACCCAAAAGAGCAAATACTTGCACCCAACGCGATTAAGGGGGTTGTCAATCCTCTTCGCGGTTATTTGCAAGGATCAAATCTCATAGTGATAGATAGATAAATAAAACACAAAATAAAACAACAGTAAATAAATCACAACAAGGTATTTTTGGATTTTATATATGATAAAAGTAGACCCAGGGGCCTTAGTTTTCACTAGAGGCTTCTCTCTCGAGCACATAAAGTACAATGGGTGAACAAATTATTGTTGGGCAATTTATAGAAAAGTGCATAGTTATGACGATATTCAAGGCAATGATCATGTATATAGGCATCACGTCCGAGACAATTAGACCGACTCCTGCCTGCATCTACTACTATTACTCCACCCATCGACCACTATTCAGCATGCATCTAGGGTATTAAGTTAATGAAAATAGAGTAACGCCTTAAGCAAGATGACATGATGTAGACAAAGTAAACCCAAGTAATATGAATAAACCCCGTCGTTTTCCCCTTAATGGCAACAATACAAATACGTGTCATGTCCCCTTCTGTCACTGGGATTGAGCACCGCAAGATTGAACCCATCACAAAGCACCTCTCCCATTGCAAGATAAATCAATCTAGTTGGCCAAACCAAACAGATAGATCGGAGAGAAATACAAAGCTATAACAGTCATGCATAAAAGAATTCAGAGAAAACTCAATTAATATTCATGAATAATCTGATCATAAACCCACAATTCATCGGATCCCAACAAACACACCGCAAAAGAAGATTACATCGAATAGATCTCCAAGAACATCAAGGAGAACATTGTATTGAAGATCAAGGAGAGAGAAGAAGCCATCTAGCTACTAGCTATGGACCCGTAGGTCTGTGGTAAACTACTCACACATCATCGGAAGGTCAACAAGGTTATGTAGAAGCCCTCTATGATCGATTCCCCCTCCGACAGAGTACTGGAAAAGGCCTCCAGATGAGATCGCGGAAGAACAAAAACTTGTGGCAGCGGAAAACGTATTTTTGGTGGCTCTTTGATGTATTGGGAATATTTGGGAATTTATACAGGTGGAATTAGGTCAAGAGGTGCCATGAGGGGCCCACAAGCCTGTAGGGCGCGCCTACTGCCATGGGGCGCGCCCCCGGGCTTGTCGCTCCCTCATGGCTCCCCAGGTCTTCTCCCGAACCTTCTAGGGTCCCTTCGGGTCCAGAAAAAATTAATCCAAAGTTTTTTCTTTGTTTGGACTCCGTTTGATATTGATTTTCTGAAAAGCCAAAAACAAGCAAAAACAACAACTGGCACTGGGCACTAGATTAATAGGTTAGTCCCAAAAGTGATATATAATTGCATATAAAACATCCAAGATTGATATTGTAATAGCATGGAACAATAAAAAAATTATAGATACGTTGGAGACATATCATTCATAGGGATGCCGGAACACGTTAACGAGAAAGAAAAACAAAATCGGTAACGAGAGCAACGGTATAGTGAGCATGGTGATGACTCAGGAGGAAACCGGTGCACACCGGTTTTTGTAAAGTATCATGAAGCAAAGGAAACATCACATGATAACCAAAGGTTCATTTGAATATCATTCGTGTAAACGTAGGGACTGATATGGATGTCCACGGTTCTGCTATCGGTCATTGAACAAAGGGGTTTCGTTCATGTCTATGAGTTACCGAACCTACAGGGTCACAATCTTAAGGCAATCATGATCTGTTGAGTGTTAGTAGGACGGGAGTCATGAGAATATATTTGTGGAATTATTTCATGAATATTCAAAATAGTTCCGAGAGGATCCGGAAGCGTTTTGGGGTCACTGGAAGGGTTTCGGAGTGTATCGAGTAATACCGGGTGTTACCGATAAATTATATATAGGTGGAAAATGTCTCCGGAGATGTTTATATATATATATATAATGGTCTAGAGGTATTTAGAACATTTTATATTTAATTTAAATATCAACGGGCCTTAAAAGGCCAAGTGGTGGAAGACCACTTGGGCCCAATAGGGGTGGCACCCCCTTCTTCCCATGCAAAGGGGAGAGGGAGGCGGAGGGTGAGTCCTCCTCCTCCTTGGCCGGCCAAGGGAGGGGACTTTCCCTCCCTCTTGTGGCGCCCCTTCCTCTCCTCCTAACCTATATATACTTGAGGTATTGGCCCTTTTCTACACACAAGTTTTGGAGCCTCCTCTAGTTGATTTAGTTCTAGTTGTGGTTGGTCCTAGTTGATTAATTAGAGCTAGACCTAGCCACCTCTAATCCTCATAATTAGAAGCCCGTGTGGTTCTAATCTCCTTCCTCTAATTCTCCGACGATGATTAGCTCTGGACGACGAAGCGCTGCCAGATCGTGAAGACCTGATAACCCACAAGTATAGGGGGTCGCAACAGTTTCTGAGGGTAGAGTATTCAACCCAAATTTATTGATTCGACACAAGGGGAGCCAAAGAATATTCCCAAGTATTAGCAGCTGAATTGTCAATTCAACCACACCTGAAAGACTTAATATCTGCAGCAAAGTATTTAGTAGCAAAGTAGTATGGAAGTAATGATAACGGTGGCAAAAGTAACAGTAGCGGTTTTGTAGTGATTGTAACAGTAGCAACGGCAAAGTAGCTTAGCAAAGATCAATATGTGAAAAGCTCATAGGCAACGGATCAGTGATGGATAATTATGTCGGATGGCATTCATCATGCAACAGTTATAACCTAGGGTGACACAGAACTAGCTCCAATTCATCAATATAATGTAGGCATGTATTTCGTATATAGTCATACATGCTTATGGAAAAGAACTTGCATGACATCTTTTGTCCTACCCTCCCGTGGCAGCGGGGTCCTAATGGAAACTAAGGGATATTAAGGCCTCCTTTTAATAGAGAACCGGACCAAAGCATTAGCACTTAGTGAATACTTGAACTCCTCAAACTACGGTAATCACCGGAAAGAATCCCAATTATTGTCACCTTGGGGTATGCGGATCATAACACGTAATAGGTGTCTACAACTTGCAAGATAGGATCAAGAACACAAATATATTCATGAAAACGTAATAGGTTCAGATCTGAAATCATGGCACTCGGGCCCTAGTGACAAGCATTAAGCATAGCAAAGTCATAGCAACATCAATCTCAGAACATAGTGGATACTAGGGATCAAACCCTAACAAAACTAACTCGATTACATGATAAATCTCATCCAACCCATCACCGTCCAGCAAGCCTACGATGGAATTACTCATGCACGGCGGTGAGCATCATGAAATTGGTGATGGAGGAAGGTTGGTTATGATGATGGCGATGAATCCCCCTCTCCGGAGCCCCCAACGGACTCTAGATCAGCCCTCCCGATGAAGAACGGGAGGCAACGGTGGCTCCATCTCGTAAAACATGATGAATCCTTCTCTTCGATTTTTTTCTCCCCGAATAGGGTTATATGGAGTTGGAGTTGAGGTCGGAGGGGCTCCAGGGGGCCCACAAGCCTGCAGGGTGCGCCCCCAGGGCTTGTGGCCTCTGGGTGGGCCCCTCTGGTTGATTCTTTCGCCAATATTTTTTATATATTCCAAAAATATTCTCCGTAAATTTTCATGTCAATCTGAGAACTTTTATTTCTACACAAAAATAACACCATGGCAATTCTGCTGAAAACAGCGTCAGTCCAGGTTAGTTCCATTCAAATCGTGCAAATTAGAGTCCAAAACAAGGGCAAAAGAGTTTGGAAAAGTAGATACAATGGGGACGTATCAACTCCCCCAAGCTTAACCCATTGCTTGTCCTCAAGCAATTCAGTTGACAAACTGAAAGTGACAAAGAAAAACTTTTACAAACTCGGTTTGATCTTGTTGTTGTAAATATGTATAGCCATCATTCAGGGTTTCAGCAAAGATTATGAACTAACCATATTCACAATAACATTTAGGTCTCACATTTACTCATATCAATGGCATAATCAACTAGCAAGCAATAATAATAAATCTCGGATGACAACACTTTTTCAAAACAATCATGATATAATATGGCAAAATGATATCTCGCTAGCCCTTTCTGAGACCGCAAAACATAAATGCAGAGCACCCCTGAAGATCAAGGACTGACTAGACATTGTAATTCATGGCAAAAGAGATCTAGTCACAGTCATACTCAATATCAATTAATAACAACGCATACAAATGACAGTGGTGCTCTCTAACTGGTGCCTTTTATAAGAGGATGATGACTCAGCAATAAAAGTAAATAGACAGGCCCTTTACAAGGGGAAGCAGGGATTTGCAGAGGTGCCAGAGCTCGGAGCTTTTAAAACAGAGATAAACATAATTTTGAGCGGTATGCTTTCATTGTCAACATAACAACCAAGAGATCTCACTATCTTCCATGCTAGATACATTATAGGCGGTTCCCAAACATAATGGTAAAGTTTTTACTCCCCTTCCACCAACAATCACACTCCACGGCTGACCCGAAACAACGGGTACCGTCCATACCAACAACAATCCTGGGGGAGTTTGTTTTGAATTTATATTTTGATTTGATTTCGAGCATGGAACTGGGCATCCTGATTACCAGCCACTCTCTCGTGAATGACAAGTGAATCAACACTCATCGTGAGAATAACCCACCTAGCATGGAATATACTGACAGCCCCTAGTCACTACATGAGCAATTCGGGCATACAAAACAGATTATTATTTGAAGGTTTAGAGTTTGGCACATGCAAATTTACTTGGACCGACAGGTAAATACTGCATATAGGTAGGTATGGTGGACTCATATGGAACAACTTTGGGTTTAAGGAAGTGGATGCACAAGCAGTATTCCCGCTTAGTACAAGTGAAGGCTAGCAAAAGATTGAGGAGCGACCAACTAGAGGGCAACAACGGTCATAACACTACTGCAGGATGCTGCTAACGCGACACTACGATCAGAGACCCTTTCACAAAATTGTGTGCGATGCATTAATCGCAAACGGGGATGTAAAAAACCATAAAAAAAGATGCAAAACATTTGCGATGGCGGAGACATCAAACACGGTTCAAATTTCAGTTACGTGTGCGATGCAGGGCATATGGTTGATCCAGAAGAACTGTTTGCGATGAGGCAGAACAACATAAACGGGCAGCCATATCAATGTGTGTGCGATATACAGCATACAGTTCACTCCGATGAACTATGTGCTATTAGGGAATGCAACAGAAATGGTCAGCCAGATCAAGGTGTGTGTGATATACGGCATACGGTTCACTCGGATGAACTGTTTTCGATTAGGGAAGAGAACAGAAACGGTTCAACTTAACAAGATGTGTGTGATATGCGGCATACAGTTCACATAGATGAACTGTTTGCGATGAGCCAAAAGAACACAAACGATTCGTGTAAACAAGATGTGTGTGATACGCAGCAAACAGCCCACTCGGATGAACTGTTTGCGATGAGAAATTATAACACAAACGGTTACTATAGTTAGTTCGTGTGCGATTCTGTTCGTACAAAAAACTTTGAAAAATGCAAACTAGTTGCTTGCGGTGGCTAGGAGTATCGCACACGATGCGTCTGCGAGTACTCGTGTGCGATGATTAGTAAGTTGCACATACATTTCCTTATGTTAACACGTGACAACGCATATGGTTGTCGGGTTGTGTGCTCAAGTCTTCCCTCGCTCCACAGGGGTGAATTGTAAAATCCCCAATCCCCTAGCCAACTGCTAGCTATAAATAACCACAGCAATGGCCGCCGGCGGCGACTCGCTACTGATCCACTTGCTAGCTAGTTACCCACACATACCGGCATACCCCCAACGGCGGACGACAGGATGGAGTTGCGCGACGGGAACGGGCGCCGGAGATCATAGTTTAGGTTAATTAATTATACCTCCAGAGCCGGATGATTCCGGCTCTGGAGGTATAATTAATTAACATAATCTAAGATCAAACAACTAAAGCTTCCCCAACCGCTAGCAGAGCGCGGGCGGAGGGATGACGACGCGACCCGAGCGAGACTTGGCGCCTAAACGGCGAGCAGAGCGCGCAGAGGGACGCGACCTGAGGGCGCTTAAACGGCGAGTAGAGCGCGCGGAGGCACGCGAGCAGAGCGCGCTGCGGCTGCCTAAACGGCGAGCAAGCACATGCATAATTATTGCATATAGCAGATGAACATAGCCGGGAATAGCCATCCAAAAATATTATTTTTGATGACATGCATTAATATATTCTTAGTTAAATCTAAGGTCAAAGTTTGGTACTACAAAATACGAAGGGGGCCAATAAAGAATAAACCATGACAGAGGTAGTACCTATAGGAACACAGACACCCAGTATGAAAGAAAATGTGGGTCAAACCCTAGTTGAAAAGGGCAACAATGTCTAACTCCAGCTTACAAAAGGTACAAAAGCATGAGGATTAATTGTTCATCAGGTTTACACATAACCCAGATTGAACAGGGCAATAACATCTAACTCAACCAAAGTTTTTGGCAGTCACAATCAAATAGATCGGTCTGATCCATAAAATCAAGATCCCGGTACAAAAGTTCTACTGGTCCATGATGACGACAAGTTGTTGTAAATATAAGCCGAGCACGATCAGAAGCCCTTAGGTCCACCTGAAACTTCTTTTTATGTTGTTCCACATACAGTTCCATGAGAAATTTCTTGTTGAAAAACTTAATCCTCATGGACAATAGCGCCCTCGCATTCAACATGAAGAATGTGACAAAGCTAGTGTTTGCACTGTTGGATGCATATCCTTCCAGTGTTACTGTCTTCAAACGAATGTCATGAGATATGAGAAAATCCCAGTGCTTCTTGAACCATCGATTTGTTATACCTTTTTCTCCATGTGTTAGTGCCTAAATAGAGATGAAGATTGAAAACGGTTAATGTCTAAAAAAGATTATGGTGAAAGAGCGATAGTTGAACGATTAATTATAGTACATTATATATGGGCTTTCAATGTGCGTGAAATCGTCACCTTTATATACAAATTCTCCAGACATGGAAAGCATTGCAGCAAGGCAATAATGATGTTGAGATCAAAACACCACATACTGATATATAAGGTCTTGACAGAATCCACCACCACTGATAGGATGGACAAGCGCTTCATTGAGAATAGAACATAATATTGGCACTGAAAGTGTACTCCAAGATGATACTTAACTTATGCGCACAAATGAAAAATGCAAATTACAAAAGTGTACATGAATAATATACAGTACCTCAATAGGTGTGGAGGCAAACACCATCTCGAACCATTCAAACGGATCACTAATTGCACCCAAGGTCTCCAGTTTAGGCGCAGAGACCACAGTTATTTGCGAAGGTTTATAACAACAATCAAGGAGCAACCTTTGAAGTGAAGGGGCATCTTCGATGATGAGCTCCTATCCTTCAAAATGAATTCCAATGCTTACAAGGTGAGGCGACTTTATTTTGAGACAAGGGATATGGATTCCTAGTCCAAAAACAAGCACCAAACGCTCCAGTGCAGGGCAGCTGGAGTGGATGATGCTGTGAAGTGAGGCCACCGACAGATCAACCAACACAAGCGCAAGTTTTTTCAGCAGTGGCAGTCGAAGCATTTGTACCAGATTGTCTGCTAGATGGCACCGGGTCAAGGTGGCGGTGTGGAGAGAGGAGGAAAACGATGACATGGGCATCGGTGGTGAGGGCACAGATGCAGCTTTTGGTGGTAACCTATCACTGTAGTAATGGTAGAACTCAAGCTGCTGGAGTTTATCGAATTGACGGGATGTCAGCCAGGCGGCCACCGTGCAGGGTATGTCTAGCAGGTAGCATGCCGGGATGCAGATGCGTTGAACGGAGCCCTGGTGGGAGGAGATGATGGCTCCAGGGAGTTCAGAATCATCATCGACAGATAGCTGACGACAGTCGAGATTAAGAGGCGCGGCGCGCCATAGAGTGCGCCACCGAGATGCGAGGACTTGTGTGCGGCAGCCATCCTTGGTGGGGAGAAGGGAGATGATCTCCCCAAGGATGTCGTTCGGGAGATCGCTGATGCGGTCCGTCGGAGATTCTACTGGTTCCTCAGGTCCAGGGGGGCGTGGCCGCTTCTGGCCGCGCAGCCGGGTCCAAGATCTACATCCGGCGGCGGCGCTGGCCGGAGCCTCATCTGTGTACATACCAATCTGAAAGAAAAAAATGACATAAACATACATGTAGGACATTCAAAATCAATTCTCAAGATTTGGAAGAAAAAAGGCACAAACATATATGTAGGACATTCAAAATCAATTCTCAAGATCTGACCATGAATTATTAGCACGCAAGCTAACCCTAGTCGGATTATTAGCAAAAATCATTTGTACAGAACAAACAATTAATCACTAACTCTATACGGATAACATTCAAACAATCAATACACTACGTGCATCTAACGGATCTTAATTACTCTGATTTCATGGATTGAGAGAACATAACCATAGGATTTGTATTCCAGAAAAATTATAGAGGGGGGGGGGAGTAACCAGAGAAAACACATGATATGTTTGCCGCACAAATGGGTATATAGATGACTAACCGGTTTTCCGTCAGAGTCGCAGTCGTTGCCGGAGTTGCTGTTGACCTCCGGCTCCGGCTGGGGGGGCACGACGGCGCCAACGAAGTCAAGGTCATGTTGCTACCCACGCGAGACCTCGGCGGCGGCGACGGCAACCTCTGTGCCCAGCTTCACGCGTTGCGCGGGTGCTTCACCAGCCTCGGCGTCGCCACTCCCTCCGATGGTGCGCTTCGGCGGCATCCTCATACACTCCAGAGTCCAGACGTTGGTGACCACTGTGGACCGGGGGTGCGGCCGCCTATTATGGCCGGTGGCTCGGGCGCGCAATTAATACGGACCAGTGGGAGCAAGGCAGGCTGCGGTCAAAAGCTGTCTCGCCTCCCGGTGAGCCTGCGCGGCGAACTTCTGCCATTCCTACCATCATTTCACACAGCTACTCGCACGCCTCCCGTCAATACGCACACCTGCATGCACGCCTCCCGGTATGCCTGCGCGGCGGACTGCTCGCATGCGTCCCGTCAACTCACGCCTGCTCGCACGGCACACGGGGCGTGTGGCAGCACGTATATTTTTTGGTTTATTGATGATCCATTCTGCCGCTTTACTGCTTAACTGAAGCATGGCACGGTCTAACGCACACGGTCCGAATAAATAATCCGTATGATATATTGGTTGTCAGTTTTTAATAATCTCCCGTTTGTAAGAATATTATATCAAAACGGGTCTCATTGACGAAAAAATACAATATCACAGTCTACTGGTGTCCATATATGACACCACGATAAGTTTCATGAATTTCAACTAAGTTTTGGATTTACTGAATTTAAAAAATATATATTCTCAATATTTTGAAATCTCTTGCACAGGGAAACATGCACCCAGGGACACATATGATTTTGCAACCCATTTTGGTGCACATGTAGCTCAAATTTGATTTTTGCACATTAAATCCCTAGGAAATCAATCAATGTATAAAAACGGTCGAATGATGTCTGGTTTTTTTTAATTTTAACATGACACTCCACCTTTGGTCACATGTTCACTGCAGAAAAAGTTTGACATGCCTCAGAGTGGCTGTGGTGGTGCGGGATGTGTGTGTCTGTGTGTGTGGGGGGTGGGGGGGAGGGGTCCGGCAGTACACTACGAGTCGTGAACCTCCGTGTGGGATTATTGATCATTTTGTGAGTCATATATGCCACATCAAAGTCGTGAATTGGTTATTTAAAGCATTACACAGCCCTTTCATACATAATGTTCGTGCCACATGCATGTGTTGGTGGTCCTCTCTGACACTCTCCCTCGTGCGGTTATCAGCGACGTGCCCATTCGTTAGCCCGCAAAGGTTTTCAGTTTCCACCGACAACGAGAGGCATTTGACCAAAAGGTGGATTCATCTTGGCATGTGTGTGGTGTGGATCATGGTGGGATTCCATATCAAAGTTTGAGCACGTGCGTACACACTCCCACCGGCTTGAAGTGAGGGGGCTACACGCATCGTGGTGTAGTGCGTTTCCGGTTTGCGAAGCATGTGCCACGTCAAAGTTGTGCATTGGGTATTCAAATATCACATAACACACGGGCGCATGCACGTGGTTGTTTTTTCCTATGACATCACTCACGTGTGCCTCTCTCTGTGGGCCCACGAGGTCGTTGTCGACCAGTTGAACGTACAACGAGAGAGAGGTTAATTTGACCAACAAGGATGGTTCTTTTTTGGTTTGTGTTACGTATATGCATGGTATAGGAGTATGTACATGTCAAAGAGGGGGCAACATGAATACTCTATATATATGCGTGTCATAACCTCGCTCCATGTGGGGACTTTCCGGTTCCCGAGGCAGGTGCCACATCAAAGTTGTACATTATATTGGTATTCAAACATCACGCAATACCATGCAGGTGGTGGTTGCCCTATATATAGGAACTCACTCACGTGTGGCGCTTCCATCCGTGGGCATGCGAGGTTGTCCTCCATCACTTTGACCCAATGAGAGAGAGGTTAATTTGATCATCAAGGAATGATTCTTTTTTGGTTTGTGCTATACAGTAGAAGTACATATATACCACGCGTCGAATGGGGGCGTACATATAGCACATACCACGTGTCATGAACCTCGCGCTCTCTGTGGGGACTTTTTGGTTTCCTATATACGTGGTGCCACATCAAAATTGTGCATTGCGTATTCAAACATCACACAAACAGCTCTTTGGGCCACATGCAGATGGTGGTACATAGTCCTATATAGGATGATCACTCACGTGCGACGTACGCTTTGCTTCTGTGGTGGGCCCGCGAGTTCGTCGTCCATCACTTTAACCCAGCGAGAGAGAGGTACGTTTGACGAACAAGGAGGATTAATTCTTTTAGGGATGTGTTACTAGGTGTATATATAGTACGTGTCGAGGGTGGGTGACCAGCTTGGTCCATCACTTTCACCGACAGCGCGAGAGAGGTTAACTAATTTGACTTAGGAGAGGATTAATTTTTTGTTTTGTCTTGATATAGATCATGATGTGAGATTACATATATATAATAGCGCATCTGTACACATGAATCCATCCCGCTGGATCGAAGGGGGGGTGACGATGACATGTACCTGGGGTAGGGTAATAGGCCTGACCTAGACACCCTTCCCAAGGACATTATCTTAAAGTCAGGAATATTCAAAGGACAATATCATCCACTCGACCAGAAGCATTCCACTCGGAAAGCCCAATTCCATTCGACCGGAGTGTACTCACTCGACCACATCAGAAATCACTTGGAAGACGGAAGGTCTAAAGTCACTCAGAATGGCAACGGTCAGGCATTCACTCCGTAGTCTTAATGATCATTTATTTGCCTTTATTGCTGGCGTTATCAGTAACGTCCTATCTTTATGTACATTGAACCCCTCGTAACGTGGGCTGGCTGGGGTCCTGGCGCACTCTATATAAGCCACCCCCCTCCACTGGCATAAGGGTTCGCACCCCCTGTAACTTCACGCATAATCCAATCGACCGAGCCCCCGGGCACCGAGACGTAGGGCTGTTACTTCCTCCGAGAAGGGCCTGAACTCATAAATCTTGCGTGCACAACCTCACCGTAGCTAGGATCTTGCCTCCTCATACTTACCCCCTATTCTACTGTCAGACTTAGAACCACGACAGTTGGCGCCCACCATGGGGCAGGTGTCTTAGCGACTTTCCAGTGAGGTTGCGATTTTTTCCGATTCCCATCATCATGGTTTCTGGTGGAGGTTTGGCTGAGGGCCACGAGATCCATCTCGACGCGCTCGTCTTCATCGCCGACGACTCCACCTGGCTCCAGGAGGCCCCCCTCGACGTCGAGACATTCCCCGTCCGCGGGGCGACGCACTTTCACGCATGTGTCCGCGGCGTCCTTCTGCGGCAGCCGTCGTCCCAATACCGGTCGGCTCCTGCGGCGTCTTCGTTCCCCGCTGTTCGCCATCGCAAGCGATCCGGTTGATCGCGGCTTCAGCGGTGGGTGAAGCATGCGGTGGCACGTCAGTCGGCCACCCCTCAAGTCGCGGCAATCGAGCCCGATGAATCTCTCTACGATCTGTCGACTGGCTCCGTCGAGACACTGTCCGAGTGTGACAGCAGCGATCCTGCGGCGGAGGTCCTAATGGTCGACACACCGCGTAGCCCACCTGGCATGCGTCACAATGGAGGCAGCGACGGCGGTGGCGATCCGTCGCATGTTCACGAGGAATACCACCCCGAAACCCTCTCTTCGCAGCGGAGGGAGGAACTTCACCGCCGCAACAAGGAACCACTCCACACGCCCATCATCGGAGAGACCTCTGAGGCTCGGGCCTTGGAGGCAGCGCGCTTGGCCACTTTGGCTGAACGCACTCGACTGGAAAATCTTCAGCATGCACTCGACGAACGTGCTCGGCAGCAGATTCCTGAGTCCAGTTGACGGCGGCAATTGTTCCCGCCTGAACCTCAGGTATACCGCACTCCTATTCAGAATCTTACGGCTGCAGCTCGTATAGCAGAGTCCATCCAGCCATCCCAGTCGAAAGCTTGACGAGGTTTGATGCAGATCCGGGCTCTGCTCCGGGCAGCAGGAGAGCAAAACACTGCAGTATCTCAGTCGCGTAACATAATCCATAGCAGATCTGTGGTGGCTGACACAGTTTAATCGGCTCACAGCCCAAGATCGCCTCTGCGGCGTGAGGGGCGGGGGCATCGCCAAGACCAGTACTTGGGTCGGAACCACGAGCAGTACGATCATCGGCTCGGCCGTAATGACCGCCGTCGAGCGCCTACGCCCCCTCCGAGAGGCGGATCATATGTGCCCCGGCATTATGATGACAGGCGCCCGTACAGCGGAGAGCGGAGGATGCCAGTCGACCCAAGAGAGCCAGGGTTTGATGCGAGGTCAATTTTGGTGCAAGGTTTGGTCGATAGGAACCGAGCACACACAGAGGGGCAAGACAGAGATCGCCCGAGTGGAAGCAGAATACATGTTTCGGGTCCCGAGTGTTTTAGCAGAGCCATCAGAGCTGCTGAGATCCCCCCCAACTTCAGGTTGGCGACTGGGGTTAGTAAGTTCACCGGTGAGTCAAAGCCTGACACTTGGCTGGAAGATTACCGAGTGGCTGTTCAGATCGGTGGTGGAAATGATGAGGTAGCTATGAAACATCTTCCTCTCATGTTGGAAGGATCGGCCAGAGCATGGCTGAATCAGTTGGCTCCAGGCAGTATATTCAGCTGGGAAGAGTTAACCCGAGTGTTTGTCAGGACATTCGAGGGCACATGCAAACGACCTGCAGGGTTGACGGAATTGCAACATTGTGTACAGAAGCCGAATGAAACTCCGAGGGATTACATCCAAAGATGGACCACTTTACACCACACAGTAGAAAATGTATCCCAACACCAAGCAGTTTGTGCCTTCAAGGAGGGCGTTCGGTATCGAGAGCTTAACCTGAAATTCGGTCGGACAGGAGATATGTCTCTGACCCGAATGATGGAAATAGCCACTCGGTACGCTAATGGTGAAGAAGAGGATTGACTCCGCAGTGGAAAGGGCAAACCAGTCGCCCAAGACACCGGAGGAGGTCAGAAGCAGAAACGCAAAGCCGAGCCAGCAGGTCCAGGTGAAGCTGCAGTTGTAACTCAAGGAAAACTCAAGGGAAAGCCTAAAGGGCCCTGGATCCCCAAGAAGGTGAAAGATCAGGTAGGGAATGATGTGTTGGACTTGCCATGTCACATTCACACCAAGAAGGATGAAGAGGGTAATCTGATTTATCCCAAACATACCACTCGACAATGTCGGCTCCTGATCTAGCAGTTCCGAGAAAAACAGCCCAATGAAAAGGAAAAAGAGTCTGACAAGGATGGTGACAAGGAAGAAGATGATGACGGTTTCCCTAACATCAATTCCACTTTGGTGATTTTTGCTGACATTGAAAGCAAAAGTCGACTGAAAGTCATCAACAGAGAGGTAAACATGGTTGCTCCGGCAACGACGACATATTTGAAATGGTCTAAGACTCCCATTACATTTGACCAATCTGACCACCCACCGCACGTTGCCACCCCCGGGAGGCAAGCGTTGGTGGTCGACCCAGTCGTTGGGGGCACCCGACTGACCAAAGTCTTGATGGATGGTGGCAGCGGCTTGAACATTTTGTATGCTGAGACCCTTCATGGGATGGGCATTCCGATGTCCAAGCTCAGTGAGAGCAATATGCGATTCCACGATGTCATTCCAGGAAAGAAAGCTGATTCACTCGGTCAGATCACTCTTGACGTGGTTTTCGGTGATTCAAAGAATTACCGTAAGGAGAAGTTGACATTCGAAGTTGTGGATTTTCACAGTGCCTATCATGCTATTCTGGGCAGAACTGCATATGCCCGTTTCATGGCTCGACCGTGTTACGTGTACCTCAAGATGAAGATGCCTGGCCCCAGAGGCGTGATCACAGTCACTGGCAATCAGCAACGAGCAGAAGATTGCCTCCAGAAGGGCTCTATGATAGCCGATGAACAGATGGCAGCAGTAGAAATGGAAGAATATAAGAAGACTGCAGATCCGAGTGATTTGTTGCATACTAAGAAGCCTGCTTCAGAGTCTGCATTTCAGTCGTCCGGTGAAACAAAGCCTGTTCACATTCACCCGACCGATCCCAATGCTGCTCCGGCTCATATCTCGACAACACTCGACAGCAAATAGGAAGAAGCGCTCATCCAGTTCCTCCGTGAGAACTGGGACATCTTCGCATGGAAGCCGTCTGACATGCCGGGTGTACCCAGGGGACTGGCCGAGCACCGTTTGCGAGTCGATCCAAAGGCGAAACCCATTAAAGGGCATCTCCGTCGGTCCGCTGTGGAGAAGCGAAAGGCGATCGGCGAAGAGGTGGCTCGGCTTTTGGCGGCTGAGTTCATCCGCGAAATTTACCACTCCGAGTGGCTCGCCAATGTTGTCATGGTTCCCAAGAAGGATGATTCACTTCGTATGTGCATTGATTTCAAGCAAATCAATCGGGCCTGCCCGAAAGATCATTTTCCTCTCCCCCACATCAATCAGATAGTCGACTCGACTGCGGGATGTGAGCGATTGTCCTTCCTGGATGCATATTCCGGGTACCATTAGATCCGACTGTATGGACCTGATGAAATAAAAACAGCTTTTATCACTCCATTCGGGTGCTTTTGCTATGTCACCATGCCCTTTGGTCTCAAGAACGCTGGTGCCACATTCATGCGTATGATACAGAAGTGCCTACTAACTCAAATCAGTCGGAATGTGGAAGCGTACATGGATGACATCGTGGTTAAGTCGCGTAAAGGTTCCGACCTGCTGACTGACCTTGCTGAAACCTTTGCCAATTTGAGAAAATATGATATCAAGCTTAATCCGTCGAAGTGTACATTTGGAGTTCCAGGTGGAAAGTTACTCGGTTTCCTCGTTTTCGAACGTGGGATCGATGCCAACCCAGAGAAAATTGGTGCAATCCTCCGAATGAAACGCCCTATGCGTGTACACGACGTTCAGAAGCTTACTGGTTGTTTGGCCGCTTTGAGTCGATTCATCTCTCGTCTCGGTGAAAAGGCACTGCCTCTTTACCGACTGATGAAGAAATCTGATAAGTTCGAGTGGACTCCTGAAGCTGACGCAGCGTTTGCAGAGCTCAAAGCCCTGCTTTCCACCCGGCCAGTGCTTGCTGCTCCAATCAGCAAAGAGCCTTTACTGCTTTATATAGCAGCCACAGGACAGGTTGTCAGTACAGTACTCATGGTCGAGCGAGAAGAAGAAGGTAAAACCTACAAGGTCCAACGCCCAGTGTACTATATTTCTGAAGTCTTAACCCCATCCAAGCAGAGATATCCACATTATCAAAAGCTTGTCTATGGAATTTACTTGACCACAAAGAAGGTTGCACATTACTTCTCAGATCATTCGATTACGGTCATTAGCGACGCTCCCTTGTCAGAGATTTTGAACAACAAAGATGCAACTGGTCGAGTGGCAAAATGGGCGATTGAATTCCTTCCGCTGGATATCAGGTTTGAGGCAAAGAAAGCGATCAAGTCTCAAGCAATAGCAGATTTCCTCGTCAAGTGGGTTGAACAGCAGCTACCGACTCAGATACAGTCGGAACATTGGACTATGTTCTTCGATGGGTCCAAGATGTTGAATGGTTCAGGCGCTGGGGTAGTCTTGATATCTCCACGAGGCGACAACCTTAGATATGTTCTCCAGATTCACTTTGATTCCTCCAACAATGAAGCTGAATATGAGGCGCTTCTATACGGGTTGCGTATGGCCATTTCACTCGGCGTCCGTCGCCTGATGGTTTACGGTGACTCAGATTTAGTGGTTAATCAAGTGATGAAAGAGTGGGACATCATGAGCCCAGCGATGACTGGCTATTGCAATGCAGTGAGAAAGCTAGAAAAGAAGTTTGAAGGGCTCGAGCTCCACCATATACCCCGACTGAAGAATCAAGCAACGGATGACTTGGCGAAAATAGGTTCCAAGCGGGAGCCTATTCCCAGCAATGTGTTTTTGGAGCATATTCACGCACCTTCAGTTCAAGAAGATCCCTTCACTGAAGAGCCCCCACAGCCTAAAAGTTCCACTGATCCGACTGAAGTTGAAATCCCAGCTGTGGTCGACTTAATCATGGAGGTTTTGATTGTTATTCCCGATTGGACAGTGCCGTATATCGCATATATTCTCAGGAAAGAGCTTCCAGAGGATGAAGAAGAGGCTCGCCAGATTGTCCGTCGATCCAAAGCCTTCACAGTAATGGGTGGACAACTCTATAGAGAGAGTGTTACTGGGTCGTTCAGAAATGCATCACTCTAGAAGAAGGCCGAATGATCCTCAATGATATCCACTCGGGAACCTGTGGTCACCATGCGTCTTCTCGGGCCATCGTGGCCAAAGCATATCGAGCAGAGTTTTATTGGCCACGGGCAAATGAGATGGCAAAGGAAATAATCGACAAGTGTAAGGGCTGTCAGTTCTACTCCAACATGTCCCACAAACCCACTTCAGCCTTGAAAACCATTCCACTCGTCTGGCCATTCGCTGTTTGGGGATTAGATATGGTAGGACCTCTGAGGACTGGCAGGAGTGGCTTCACCCATGTGCTTGTAGCAGTCGACAAGTTCACTAAATGGATTGAAGCTAAACCTATCAAAAGCCTGGAAGCAAGTACTGCTGTCAGCTTCATCAGAGGGTTAACGTTTAGATATAGAGTTTCACACAGCATCATCACGGATAATGGGTCAAACTTTGATTCAGATGAGTTCCGAGCTTTCTGCGCTTCCCAAGGTACTCGGGTTGACTATGCTTCAGTCGCCCACCCTCAGTCGAATGGACAAGCAGAAAGAGCGAACGGTTTGATTCTCAAAGGGCTGAAACCTCGATTGATGCGCGACCTCAAGCATGCAGCCGGCGCTTGGGTAGATGAGTTACCGTCAGTCCTTTGGGGATTAAGAACAACACCAAATTGGTCGACCAGTCGAACCCCCTTCTTCATGGTCTATGGGGCTGAGGCTGTGCTGCCGAGTGACTTGCTTCACAATGCACCCCGAGTAGAACTTTTTTCAGAAGCCGAAGCAGAACGGGCTCGAGAAGACGTTGTTGATCTTCTGGAAGAAGAAAGAGAGATGGCCTTGATCCGATCGACCATTTATCAGCAAGACCTTCGTCGATTATATGCCAGAAATGTGAAGGGTCGAGCATTTCAGGAAGGGGACCTTGTGCTCCGAGTGGACCAGCAACGGCCTCACAAACTTGCCCCCGCTTGGGAAGGTCCCTTCATCGTCACCAAGGTGCTCCACAACGGAGCGTATCACCTCTACAATGTGGAGCATAATAAAGACGAGCCACGCGCTTGGAATGCGGAGCTACTCCGCCGTTTTTATACTTAAGTGTTCAGACTGATGAGATGTAATAAGGAGTACCTGTCAGTTTGTTTATCAAAGACATGGTTTTACAGTCTCCTAAATGATTGTTGTTACTAATACACGTGTCCAAAATCCCGCAGTGGGTGGCTTAGCCGCGAATCCGATTCGCCTAAGTTTAAAAAAAAATCCTACCGAGTGATGAGCAACCCTCTCACCCGGGGGCTTAGCTGCAGTCCTGTACTCGCCTAAGTTTAAAAAAATCCTACCGAGTGATGAGCAACCCTCTCACTCGGAGGCTTAGCTGCAGTCCTGTACTCACCTAAGTTTGTAAAATCCTACCGAGTGATGAGCAACCCTCTCACTCGGAGGCTTAGCTGCAGTCCTGTACTCGGCTAAGTTTAAAAAATCCTACCGAGTGAGGAGCAACCCTCTCACTCGGGGGCTTAGCTGCAGTCCTGTACTCGCCTAAGTTTGTAAAATCCTACCGAGTGATGAGCAACCCTCTCACTCGGGGGCTTAGCTGCAGTCCTGTACTCGCCTAAGTTTGTAAAATCCTACCGAGTGATGAGCAACCCTCTCACTCGGAGGCTTAGCTGCAGTCCTGTACTCGCCTAAGCTTAAAAAACCCTACCGAGTGATGAGCAACCCTCTCACTCGGGGGCTTAGCTGCGGTCCTGTACTCGCCTAAGTTTAAAACACACTCCATCCTGATCCGCAAGGACGACGAGGTGCAGGTCGACTGCGACCTTCTCTTCGGAGCTACGCCACAAGTACAATGTGTGCCCCATCCTGATCTGCAAGGATGACGAGGTGCAGGTCGTCCGCGATCCTCTCCTCAGAATTGCATCACAAGAACAAAAGTCTGTTCCGAGTGAAGATACAAGTTCCACTCGGAAATAAAAACAAGCATATTTAAGGGAAAACTAAGTTCGGACGAATCCCATGAGATTCCGGACCGCAGATTAAAGTACTCGGGCATCAGGTCCGAAGGAGTTTAACGGTTACAAAACCACTCGGCATACCGAGGCAAATTGAATCGGATCATAAAAGTTTTGTTCACTCCGCAGGAGGACTGGCAGGCTCGACAAACTCATCCAGGTTGATTCCATCTGCAATTCGAGTAGCAGCAGCAATAAAAGTCTCCATGAAGGACTGGAAGTCAAGTTTCTTGGTATTGGCAACCTTGATTGCTGCTACCTTCTCTTCTCTGGCTTCCTTGCAATGAACACGAACCAGGGACAGAGCTACGTCAGCACCGCATCGAGCATAGGACTTCTTCCATTCCTGCACTCGACCAGGAATCTCATTGAGTCGAGTCATCAAAGACTCGAGGTCATTTTGGAGCGTTTCCCTTGGCCAGAGCGCTGTGTCAATCCGCGACACCGCAACCTTCAGTCGAGCAAGGTAATCCATGGCGCTGGCAAGGCGAGACTCCAGTCGGAGCATGTTCATAGCAGCTTCATCTTTAACAGGGGAGTTGATGGGGTCCAAGCTCGTCTCGACTCGCCCAATCCCTTCCTTGAAGTTTTGACAGAATTCTGCACTCACAGAGAAATAATGAGTCGACAGTAGTATGATGAGTCAACGAAAGCAAATCAATCGGACAGAGAAAAGTACCTTCAAGCATGAGGAATAATTTTTTGGCGAGTCCTCCCAGATAATTCTCTAGCTCGTCCCTCTTGCGGGTGATGTCTTCCACTTTGTCGGTCAAGGTCCCTTTATCCTTCTTCAGTCGAGTTATCTCTTTGTTGGCTTCATCAAGAGCAGCCTTCAGCTTGGTATTCTCTTCCTCCAACTTTCCGACTGAGGCCATCTTTTGGTCAGCAAGTGCCGTTTTTTCTTCTGCGGTTTTCTTCGCAGCCGCAAGGTCAAGGTCCTTCTTCTCCAAAGCCTGTCTCATTGTTTCTAGAAAGAATAACATTCGAATTAGAAACAGGAGGAGAAAAGATGGCAAGAGAACCAGTCGATAAGCTTTCCTTACCAGCAGCATCATCCTTAGCCTTCTGCAAGTTATTCTGAGCCAACTCCAGATCAAGATTGAGCTGGATTTGCTTCTGCTCCAAGTCAGCAAACCGGGCTCCAAGATCACAAGATTTCTGTGTTCAGAAGATAGTCAGTCGGCAGACACAAAGATTGGTTGCTTCCGAGCAATAAAGTAGCAAGTTCAAATAGTTCTAAGACTACTGCCGAATCAAACATTCGACAATAGTCTCGGGGACTACACCCAGTGGGTGCACTCAGCGTGCCCCCACTGGTTTGACTTTTTCAATCGACTTGGTCCGTCCAGTCAAAAAAAAAACTCAGACCATAGCCGACTGCCCGCAGTCGACTACGGTCTCGGGGACTACACCCATTGGGTGCACTCAGCGTGCCCCCACTGGTAAAGGTTCCACTCGACATGATCTGCCCAGATCGAGTGGAAAAGTTCTGTTCAAAGACCCCCGCCGAATCAAACATTCGACGGCGATCTCGGGGACTACACCCAGTGGGTGCACTCAGCGTGCCCCCACTGGTTCAGAGATTCAATCGACACAACCTAGTCGACTCAAGTGGAAAAACTACTCAACAGAAATTAAAACACCCAGTGGGTGTACAGACTGACAATGGGTGTGCAATTAAGGTTCCAAAACGCTCATCCACGGACGTCTTGCGGATAAAGCAGCAGTTTCTAAATATCATATCCTAACAGAACAAGCGTCAAGATGGAGTTCAGTTGGAAGTAAGCTAACCTGGACATTGGCCTGAAGTGCTGAGCTGGCATCATAGGCAGCTTGACTGGCTTCGCGCACCACTTTCATCTGCTCCATCATAATGCCTACCTGGCGTATGGCTTCCTTGGCAACACTCACTTGGTCCTCTGGGACGTGATGGGCGGTGAAAAGTGGAGATGGTGGATCAGTTGCAGTAGCTTGAGAGCTTGAGGCATGAAGTTGCACAGATGAAGCAGGGGCCTGTGCAGTCGACGTTGAAGGACGACCACTCGACAAGGGATTCGCAAAAGTAACAGAAGCACGGTTGAAGTCCCCGGATTGCTGGATAGCTGGTTCCGTCGCTGGCGTCGATTGAGGCGTCTTGCTAGCTGGTACCTTTTTGCCCGAGGTCCTGCTCCTCCTTCCCATGAGCTTCTGTGGCTCATCTTCATCGTCGTCTTGAAGTTCAATAACATTTTGCGGAGCTGCAAAAGAATCGACCACAAGAGTTTAGTCGACTGTAGAATTGGCTAGCAAAGAAAAGACAAGATAACAGGAGTCATACCCGCTTTGGATGTGACCGCGTCCTCCATCTCCTTGTCGTCATCATCTTTGTAAGCAGAGGTCCCAGAGGTAGCAGCACTGCAAATTCCAAGGTTCACTCGGTCAAGCAAAGGAATGGGTCGACAACTGATATAAGATTCTTGGAGCAAAGGGTGAAAACGAAGCACTTACGCAGAGGCGACGGGAACATCAACCTTGATCTTGGGCAAGGCCTTCCGTGGCTTTGACGGCGCAGTCTTGTGCTGCTTCGGAGCCTTCTCAGTCGGCACCGGAGAAGATGACCGAGTGCGCTTCAAAGTTTGTCCAGTCGGTGCCGCCACTTTACCCCGGATACTTGGTGGGTCGTGCTTCTGCTTGGAACGCTTTTCCACGTGAGGTGGAGAATCGACCTCCTCATCACTGCTCGAGTCTTCGCACTCTTCATCACTCTCGTCATCAGAGTTCCAGTCGCCACTGTTGCCTCCGCTCTCCTCTCCTTCCTGGATCTGCTCCCCATTGGGCATCGAGTACATCTCAGTATATATCTGCAGAGCAAAGAATTATACAAATATCAATCGGATTGAAGCCTAAATAAGAAATCAGAGCAAAGGGCATTCAGCACTGAAGATTGTACCTTATCCGGTTCATTAGTCTCGTCAAATGGCGGGACCCTCTTGGACCCCCTGGGGTTATCTTTGTTACCAGTCATGCCTTGCAGCCACTGCTCCACTACCTCCCCGGTGACCTCCTCCGGGTGGATCCGGGTAGTGTCATCGATACCCGAGTACATCCACATAGGATGATCACGAGCCTGGAGTGGCTGGATGCGTCGACTGAGAAATATTTCAAGCAAGTCCATACCAGTCACCCCATCGCGAACCAACTGGACTACTCGTTCAACTAACATATTCACTTATGCTTTCTCCTCTGGGTTCACTTTCAAAGTAGAGGGCGGCTGGACTCGATTCATGGAAAAGGGAGGAAGCCCAGTCGACTGACCAGGAGTCGGCTGGTCTTTGCAATAGAACCAGGTCGACTGCCACCCTCTAACTGAATCGGGAAGCGTCATAGCCGGAAATGTGCTCCTACCCCTCATCTGAATTCCCAGACCCCCGCACATCTGGATCACATGTGTTCTCTCGTCACTCGGATTGGACTTCTTTACGGCTTGGGAGCGACATGTGAATATATGTTTGAAAAGACCCCAGTGCGGTCGACAGCCCAAGAAATTCTCACACAGGGAAACAAATGCAGCAAGATAGGTGATGGTGTTGGGGGAAAAGTGATGAAGTTGGGCTCCAAGGAAATTCAAGAAAGCCCGGAAAAAGGGATGGGGAGGCAAGGAGAAACCGCGGTCGACATGAGTCGCGAGGAGGACGCACTCACCCTCTTGCAGCTGCGGCTCGGTCTCGTTCCCCGACAATCGCCAGGACTGGTGGGGAATCAAGCCCCCTTCGACCAGATCCTCCATGTCTTCCTTCCGGATCGTGGATCTGATCCAGTCGCCCTGGATCTAGCCGGGCGGCAGGCCGGACCTAGACGACGACCCGCCCCGACTCGTCTTCTTGCCCTTCGCTGCCGCCGTCGCCTTCTTCGCACGCTCCAGGGCCGCCGTTTTCTCCTTCCCTATTGCAGCAGGCTGCGCTTGGACGGGGCGGCGGCGTCGAAGGTGGTGGTGAATGCGGTGGAGAAACAGGGGAAGAGGAAGAGGATGAAGAGCACAGTGCCAGGCGCATCGGCCCGGACGCCTTATATGGGCTTGTTACCGAGTGACTGACTCGTGGGCCCAAGCAATCCCATCGAATCCTGCCACAATTGCGTGCTCGGTACGTGGCGAGAAAGGTGGCGTGAGGATTGAGGCGTCCCAGCCAAATCTGTTCCGTTTACTGCGGGCCTCCCCGTCCCGCGCGCTTCTCCAAATTTCGAATCCCGTGAGATCAGGGAATGACAGTGCGGTCAATCGCACCAAAGATCTCATACCATATCCACAATTGAAGCTTATCAACGAAATTCACTCGGCAATTTAGGAATGGATCAAGGCGACTAAAAATGAAGTCGAAGTCGTTACGTGGTTCATTAATCCAGGCAAAATGCTCCCGAAGCGTGAAAACTGGGTCGGAACCGTCTTCAACTCCTTTTTCCACTCGAACCCTGAACCATTCGGGGGCTAATGACGATGGCATGTACCTGGGGTAGGGTAATAGGCCTGACTTAGACACCCTTCCCAAGGACATTATCTTAAAGTCAGGAATATTCAAAGGACAATATCATCCACTCGACCAGAAGCATTCCACTCGGAAAGCCCAATTCCATTCGACCGGAGTGTACTCACTCGACCACATCAGAAATCACTCGGAAGACAGAAGGTCTAAAGTCACTCAGAATGGCAACGGTCAGGCGTTCACTCCGTAGTCTTAATGGTCATTTATTTGCCTTTATTGCCAGCGTTATCAGTAATGTCCTATCTTCATGTACATTGAACCCCTCGTAACGTGGGCTGGCTGGGGTCCTGGCGCACTCTATATAAGCCACCCCCCTCCACTGGCACAAGGGTTCGCACCCCCTGTAACTTCACGCATAATCCAATCGACCAAGCCCCCGGGCACCGAGACGTAGGGCTGTTACTTCCTCCGAGAAGGGCCTGAACTCGTAAATCTTGCGTGCACAACCTCACCGTAGCTAGGATCTTGCCTCCTCATACTTACCACCTATTCTACTGTCAGACTTAGAACCACGACAGGGGGCGAGCACACGACACGTCATGAACGACCTCTTGCTCTGTGTGGGGACCTCTGTGATTTTCAACGCATGCACCACATCAATGTTGTGCATTGGGTCAGGTATTCAACACATATGCATGCATCACACACCTCCATAAATATGTTCGGGACACACGCATGCAATAATGGTTGTCTTTGGACACACTCTCACTCGCTTGGTTATGGGCGGCAAGCCTATATATATTCGTGGGCCCGTGTGGATGTCCATCATTTCGACCAACGACGAGAAAGGTTACCAGGGTGGATTCTTCTTCTTTGCTTCGAGTTACCGTATAGTAGGTCAACCCATTCCAAGCCTAATTAAGTTTGAGTGCATGCTACGCGTCGTGAACCCTCGCTCGGTGTGGGGATTTTACGGTTCCAAAGCATGGTGCCACATCAAATTTGCGCATTGGGTATTCAAACATCACACACACCACTTCCATATACATACTTGGGCCACATGCACAGAGTGGGTTTGTCTTCATACAGTACTCCCTCGCGAGGTTATCGGCGACAAGCTAGCCCATTTTGCGGGGCTGTGTGGACGTCCATCACTTTGACCAACAATGAGCGGGGAGAGGTTGTACGACCAAGTTGGATTCTGCTTGGTCCGTGTTACAGTACGTCTTGGTGAGATGCCCTCCCCCGACGTGTGTGTGTGGGGGGGGGGGGGCTACTTCACGCTATCTGCAACCTCCATGGGGTCGGGGAAGTCCGGTTAATTTGCGAGGCACACGTGCCACATCAAAGTTGTGAATGGTAGTTAAATATCACACACCACACCCTTTTCATACATATAGTAGGGCCACCCGCATGTGGTTCGTATGTGGTCTCACCCATCTCGCGCCACAAGCACATATTTGTGGGTCGGCACACAGTCCACCTTTGTCGGGAAGCGAAAGGGGAAGTTTGACCATATATATATGATGGACTCCTATAGGTTTTGTGTTACGGTAGGGTGAGATTTCAGACCTAGCTATTTGGGGGCATGCATTCGTAGCTAGGACTCCCTTACCGCCGGCACGAAGTGGGGTTCGTAGGGGGTGGCTGACTAGCAATACTGTGCTTTTGTGCGACAGGTGCCACATCAAAGTTGTGCATTGGGTATTCGAACATCAAACCACCCTTTTCATACATATATTTGGTCCACATGCAAGTGTGTTCATGTTCTGACCCTCTACTGCGTTATTCTTTTTGCCAAATTTATAAACAGCACACGAGTTGGATGTAGAAACCGTCTGCGATTGGGTACGCAACAGACACGGTTCGGTCAGACTACCCGTGTGGCACGCCCGTGCCCTGCAGTCCCTCACATCAGCAAAGTAGATTGGGCTCCACGAGGCTTGCCTCCCGGTCTCGAAAATATCTACTACCTCGTAATCTCGAAAATATCTACCGCCTGGAAGGTTTTAATGTTTGATAGCACACGATTAGTATGTGCGGACCGTGTGCGATATCTGTTACTCCCGCTCTACTTCAGTCCCTTGATTCAAATTTTCAGTAGCCCCGGCATTTTACTCCCGCCTCTGCATCCCTCGCAATCTCAAAAATATCTGCTCGCCCTTGATTCAAATTTTCAGTTGCCCCGGCATTTTACTCCCGCCTCTGCATCCCTCGCAATCTCAAAAATATTTGCTCGCCCTTGATCCAAATTTTCAGTAGCCCCGCCTTGTTACTCCCGCCTAGTAAAATTTTCAGTTGCCGCGGTATTTCCTCAAACACCACCTTGCCCCCCCCTCCACACACACCACACACTCCCCAAAACCTCCGCTCACACAGACACACACCACCCCTCCCTCGCTCGAAACCATTGGTAGGTCGCCGCCGCCGCCTCCATCCTCAACCTCTGCCTGTGTGCCGGGGAGCTCGAGGAGCCAATGGCCAAAAAGAGGTTTATCGCGGCCTCTTCGCCCGGCGCCGGCGAGGTGGCCGCCGAGGTGTCCCCGTCGTCCTCCTCGGGCTCTTTATCGATCCGCCGTCGCCGGTTGCCCGATCCGCCCGCCGCCGCACCCCTACGCCGGTTCGAGGACTTCCCCGTCCTCCCTCGGGCCCGGCCGCCGACGAGGTCCTACCTCGAGGTCCGGCAGCGGCGGTGGGGGACGTGGGTCACCGAGATTACTGATCGGGAGACCCACACCCGCCGGTGGCTCAGTAGCTTCCACACGGCCGAGCTCACGGCCATGGAGTACGACCGCTGGCAGGTCCGCTACCACGGCACGTCGGCTAGGCTCAATTTCCCCTTCGGCACACGTCCGGTCGACCTCGTTCCGTCGAAGCCAGGGGTGGTGAGCTTGGCTATGGCGCGGGAGGACCGCGAGGCGTGGGAGCGCCTCGAGGCCGAGGCCGCCGCCGAGGCCTACATGCAAGAGCTCCGCCGGCAGCACCCGGAGCTCGTGGAGGCGGAGCGGGTGATCTTTGCCGGCGCGGAGGGCGGCGAGGTTATCGTGCTCTCCTCCGATGACGAGGTCGAAGGCGGCGAGGACGGCGGCGCGGAGGGCGTCGAGGTGGGCGGCGAGGACGGGGAGATCGACGTCGACGAGTGGAGGAGTGTCTTCCCCAACGACCCCGACAACGGCACCGGCCCGGACCCGGCTCGCGGCACACCGCACCTGACGAGGAAGGATTGGCTCGACCTTCACTTCGACCGAAAGTAGTTTAGCTTAGTTTAAATTTATGTTTTATGTTCGGTCATACAAAACTATCTATGTTTAGGTTTGAATGCATGCTACTTTCGGTTGAATCTGCTTTGAACTTGATCAAATTGAAGTTTGCAACGTTAAGTTTAGGGGATCGATCAGAAATAGCCAAAAATTGCTGGAGTATATATATATCCACTAAGGGTTTTAGTCCGTTAACTTTTAAAATTGCTGGTATATATATATTGCCTTATGCCTTGTTTATTTCAGTTCTTCACAATGTGATGCTCTATATGTGCAACTATTTTCCGTGCAGTTCAATTTCATCAATAACAGTTTCAACAATACCACTATGAATTACGATATTTGGTTGCTGTTAAGGATGTTGCAGTTAACATGCCTTTTTGTTTTTTTAACAATAACTAGTGTACTTTAGACCTGCACAATACCAGTTTGAATGACCATTTGCTTGTTTTTAAATGTTATGCCTGATGCAGTTAACACACCTTTCCACTTCTTGTTTTGCTTAACTAGCATGCTTAAGCCTGCACACTGAAGCTATCATTTGTAGATTATGTTGTCTACCATGGATATATTTGGTTGATGTTTAGCCTGTTGTGCTTAACATGCCTTTATATGTACTCATACAGGACAATATTGAGAACAGTGTTGTTTTCCATCGATGTTAGTTTCATCGCATTGCTTATATGTACTCACTGTTCATGATATCGGTAGCTGGTACCATATAGCCTGGGGGCTGATAAGGGATTAATCGTCGAATCGGACATTTCACTGAATATATCTGTAACCCATTTATCAGTAGGTTAACTAGGGCCATATTTAATATATCTGAGGCTACATAGCAACATACATTGTACTGAATGACTAAATATGCAATCCCAGGCTACATAGCAACAAGGAAGAGTGTTACCTTAATGTTCTGATGATGTCTAGATATACATGTAATAAAATCTTATATAATGGGATGGAGGGAGTGTTGTACTACATCATTTTGCAATTATTGTTTAGCTTATAATATTAACTTGGTGCTTTTAGGTACATATGTCATTGCCAAAGATCCACACTTCGACCCTTTTTGCGTATGGGGCAATGAGATATTCATGAACCAGCATCAAGTGAGGAAACTGATAAAGCTTGTTATTAAAATGGGTCAAAAGATGTCAATCGAACTATTTGTTTACACTTTATGCAAGACAACAGTGAACTGCAGGATGGTAAGTAAGAACCCTGTAGCCTTCTTTTTACTGCCCGTAATGAGTTGTGTTAGATGACAATGTCTGAATCTTTTTTCCTTTGCAGTGGATCCTGAAGCAGTTTACTCAATATTACCTCTCAAACTACATGGTTGGTGGCCAGCCATCACAAGGGGTTGGACTAGAGTCGTGCGTGCCTTCTGCATCCAGGAGAGCACAATAGGGCCATTCCGCTTCACCTTGTTCGGCAACCAGAATGTCTGTCGCCTCTTTCTTTACCATCTGTAATAGTACAAGTATAGAACCCTGGTTCATCATTCTTTATTTGGTGCTTATGTAATTCTTAAACATATGTACCTGTGAATCGAATAATGCATTGGTTGTTTGAACCTGATGGATATGAATAAAGCTATAGCCTACTTTGAAGTTCAAATTAGGTATAATTTTAAATAGCAGCAATTAAATTAGGGCGAAATTACAGTGTGCAGGTCATTACGGCGCACACGGTCAATAAAGCACAGCGTGTGCGATATACATCATAATCCGACACGGTTCACGGAGAGGAAACATGTGTAACAATGCGCACAGTTGCCGTTTGCAAAGCGTGTGTGATGTTAGACACTATCACATACGGTGCGGGAAAACTAAATGTGTGTGATTGTCTACCTATCGTACACGGTTTATAATCATGAACTGTTTGTGATGTGCCAGGCATCGTAAACGTAGAGCCAGTTTGGTACGTGCCTGGAATCTGCCTGGTTTTAGGTAGAACCACAAAACTCCGACTGCGATGGCAATGCGAGCACAAACGAGTAGCAAGGATGAAGCGTTTGGGATATTCGAGATATCGAAAACGGTTATATAGGGACAACTGTATGCATCAAGGCTCCCTATCCCCGACGGTTTCTGGGTCGTGTGGGAAGGACCCCCCTATCGCCCACACTCACTTGGCGACGGTTCCAAATGCCGTCGCGGAAAGGGGTTAAAAACCGTTTGTATAGCACCTCGCTGTACCAGTGTAAACATGCATTAAGATTAACCAACATTGAGTGCAAGCATGAGTAGGATATAAATCACCATGAACATAAATATCGTGGAGGCTATGTTGATTTTGATTCAACTACATGCGTGAACATGTGCCAAGTCAAGCCACTTAAATCATCCAAAGGAGGATACCATCCTATCATACTACATCATAACCATTTTAATTTGCATGTTGATACTCAAGACAAACCATTATAAACTCCTAGCTAATTAAGCATGGCATGAGTAACTATAATCTCTAGTTGTCATTGCAAACATGTTTCATTCATAATAGGTTGAATCAGGAATGATGAGCTAATCATATTTACAACAACAAAAAAATAGGTCGAGTTCGTACCAGCTTTCTCCATCTCAATCATTTCATCATATATCGTCATTATTGCCTTTCACTTGCACGGCCGAACGGTGTGAATAATAATAAGAGTGCACGTGCATTGGACTAAGCTGGAATCTGCAAACATTTATTCAAAGAAGAAGACAAGGTAATATGGGCTCTCTGTTAGATCAACAATAATGCATATGAGAACCACTCAACATTTTCATCATGGTCTTCTCCTTACAACCCAAAGAAAAAGGAAAAGAATTTCAAAGACACACACTGAAATATTTTTTTGAAGTTTTTGTTTTTCTGAAGAAAGTAAAACAAGAACGAGAAAAACTATTTACACGGGAAAGCTCCCTACAAGCAAAAGAAGAACAAGAAATCTTTTTGGGTTTTCTTTTAATACTACAACTAAATTAAACTAGAAAGAAAAACTAAAAAGAAGCGAGAACTATTTTTTTTGGATTTTCTCAAAGTTTTTTCAAACACACAAGAAGAAAGCAAGAAAAAGAAATAAACTAACATGGATAATACAATGAAAAAGTATGAACACCGATAACTGAAATGAGTGTGTGAACATGAATGTAATGTCGGTGAGAAATACGTACTCCCCCAAGCTTAGGCTTTTGGCCTAAGTTGGTCTAGGCCATGGCTCGAAATAACCCTCTCCTCGATACTCCGGAGGGTCCTGAGGGTTCCACTGGTTGGCGAGCTCCTGTGGCTCCCACTGAAAAACGGGCTCCTGATATGGATCAGGAACTGGTGCTGGCTCAGGTGCTGGGGGTTGTACAAGACCCCAAAATCTGTAGATGTCCTCCGGCATAATAGTGTACCTACCTGAACGAATATCGAACAAAGAAGAAGCAAGCAAAGCAATAGTCTCACAAGTACCCTGACTAAATACTAAGTTATAGAGGAGTCTCTTGTCCTTATCCTTCTTAATAAAATCATGCACTACCATACTATTATAGTTCAAATATCTAGTGGGTAACAGCATCCCCTCCTCCTCATCATGCCTAATAGGTATCTCAAAATGTTTAGCAAGGCGAGAGGCATAGATGCCCCCAAAGATGGGCCCCTTCGTACGGTTCATGTTCAACCGTCTAGCAACAATGGCGCCCAAACTAAAAGTTCTATCACAATACAAAGCATGGCACAAAATAGCAAGGTCCGGGGCACTAAGGCCTCCCCTCTCCCCACGACCAATCAAACATCTCCCAGAAAATAATGAATAATAGCGTAAAACAGGAAAATGTAAGCTAGCCACTCTCGCTTCCAACACCCCTCTCTCTTCCCCTACAATAGTCTCAGCGATAAAGTCCTCCACGTCTCTAGGACATGGTTCATTGACGCTGCCCTCATAAGGTATTTTGCAAACATTGGAAAAATCATGAAGTGACATTCGCTTGGGCACATCGTACAAGTGAAATTCTACCATAGGAGGATCCTCCCTAGAATGAAAGTGAAATTTTTGCATAAAGGTATTGGTCACACTTATCGTGGAGGAAGTCGGTGATGCCTGCATTCTCCGCCAAATAATAGAAATCATCATAAATTCCGGCCGCCCTCAAGAATGCATCACTTGGCCATTCACACGGCCGAACCTCCACGGTGTGAGGAAGGTTGTACTTGGGCTTCTTCTTCTCTTCATTTTCATTTTCATTTGAATTCCGGCTTGAAGAACCCCTTAACCATCTCTTCATCATTTCTTTCCTTTTTCTCTGAAAAATTCTGAAATTTTTAGTGACTCAAAATAAAAGTGAACAAAACTCAACAAAATTGATAGCAACTACTCCTAAAAGTGTCTGGAGGCTATATCATGCATCAAAACTACCTTGGACCATATAAATTTGACATGCAAGCTCAAGAACAAGGTCACCACAACAGCAAAAATTTGCAATATATAAAGCACTAGAACAAAAACTAATTGGACCATTGGAGGAGTCACATACCAAAGAACAATCTCCCAAAACAGTTTTGCGAATGGAGCTTTGAGCAAGGAGATAAAAAATGGCAGCAAAACGAGCTAGAACATGGGTTTGAGCAAAGGGGTGATTTTTTCTGGAGGAAGACGAAGTGGATGGGTGCTGGAATAAGTGAGGGGGACCCACGTGGGGACCACAAGCCACCCAGGCATGCCCAGGGGGTGGGCGCGCCCTGTGGGCTTGTGGCCCACTAATGCTGCCCCCTGGTGTGTTCTCAGTGCCAAAAATTCTTAAATATTCTATAAAAAATCATACTAAATTTTCAGGGCATTTGGAGAATTTTTATTTTCGGGACATTTTTTATTGCACGGATAATTCAGAAAACAGGCGGATAATAGTATTTTTGCTTTATTTAATCTAAATAACAGAAAGTAAAAAGTGGGTACAGAAAGTTGTGCTTTCTAAATTCATCCATCTCATGCCCATTAAAAGGAATCCATTAACAAGGTTTATCAAGTCTTATTAACAAACTTCTTCCGAATGACATGAAACCGGAGAATTTTCGAATAACACTAGGTTACCTCAATGGGGATATGCATGTCCCCAACAATAAGAATATCATATTTCTTTTTGACAGTAGGAATAGGGAATTCAAATCCTCCAATAGTTGAAATTTTTCCAATAGAGTTTGATGCTATTAACTTGAGGTTGTTTCTTCGAAAAGTGTACCGTATGCTCATTATCATTAACATGAAAAGCGACATTGCCCTTGTTGCAATCAATAACAGCCCCTGCAGTATTCAAAAAGGGTCTACCAAGGATGATCGACATACTGTCGTCCTCGGGTATATCAAGAATAACAAAGTCCGTTAAAATAGTAACATTAGCAACTACGACAGGCACATCCTCACAAATACCGATGGGTATAGCAGTTGATTTATCAGCCATTTGCAAAGAGATTTCAGTTGGTGTCAACTTATTCAAATCAAGTCTATGATACAAAGAGAAAGGCATAACACTAACACTGGCTCCCAAATCACATAAAGCAGTTTTAACATAGTTTCTTTTAATGGAGCAAGGTATAGTTGGTATTCCAGGATCTCCAAGTTTCTTTGGTATCCCACCCTTAAAAGTGTAATTAGCAAGCATGGTGGAAATTTCAGCTTCCGGTATCTTTCTTTTATTTGTAACAATATCTTTCATATATTTAGCATAAGGACACATTTTCAGAATATCAGTCAAACGCATACGCAAAAAGACAGGTCTAAGCATTTCAACAAAGCGCTCAAAAACCTCATCATCCTTTTTCTTGGATGGTTTAGGAGGAAAGGGCATGGGTTTCTGAACCCATGGTTCTCTTTCTTTACCACGTTTCCTAGCAATGAAATCTCTCTTATCATATCTTTTATTCTTAGATTGTGGGTTATCTAGACCAACAGCAGGTTCAATCTCCACATCATTATCATTACTAGGTTGAGCATCAACATGAACATCATCATTAACATTATCACTAGGTTCATGTTCATCACCAGATTGTGTCTCAGCATCAGAAATAGAAATATCATTTGGATTCTCAGGTGTGTCTGCAACAGGTTCACTAGAAGCATGCAAAGTCCTATCAGTTTTCTTTTTCTTTTTTATTACTAGGACTAGGTGCATCAGTGTTAATTCTCTGAGAATCTTGTTCAATTCTCTTAGGATGGCCTTCAGGATACAAAGGTTCTTGAGTCATTTTATCTCCTCTAGTCATAACTCTAACAGCATGGTCATTGTTCTTATTATTCATCTCATTTAGCAAATCATTTTATGCCTTGAGAACTTGTTCTACTTGAGTTTTTACCATGGAAGCATGTTTACTAATAATTTTGAGATCATTAACAGTTCTACACATGTAGTCACCCAAGCAGTCAAGCATATAAGCATTACATTTTAATTGTCTACTAACATATGCATTAAAATTTTCTTGTTTAACAATAAAGTTATCAAATTCATCCAAGCATTGACTAGCGGACTTATTATGAGGAATATCACCTTCATCAAATCTATAGAGAGAATTTACCTCTACTACCTGTGTCGGAATATTAAGGCCATGTATTTCTTCAATAGGTGGTAAATTCTTAACATCTTCAGCTTTAATACCTTTTTCTTTCATAGATTTCTTTGCCTCTTGCATATCTTCAGGACTGAGAAATAGAATACCTCTTTTCTTCGGAGTTGGCTTAGGAGGTGGTTCGGGAATAGTCCAATCATTATCATTACTCAATATGTTATTCAATAATACTTCAGCCTGTTCAATAGTTCGTTCCCTGAAAACACAACCAGCACAACTATCTAGGTGGTCCCTAGAAGCATCGGTTAGTCCATTATAAAAGATATCAAGTATTTCATTTTTCTTGAGAGGATGATCAGGCAAAGCATTAAGTAATTGGAGAAGCCTCCCCCAAGCTTGTGGGAGACTCTCTTCTTCAATTTGCACAAAGTTAGATATTTCTTGTAAAGCAGCTTGTTTCTTATGAGCAGGAGAATATTTTTCAGAGAAGTAGTATATCATATCCTGGGGACTACGCACACAACCAGGAGCAAGAGAATTGAACCATAACTTAGCATCACCCTTTAACGAGAAAGGAAACAACTTAAGAATATAGTAATAGCGGATTTTTTCCTCATGAGCAAACATGGTGGCTATATCATTTAATTTAGTAAGATGTGCCACAATAGTTTCAGATTCATAACCATGGAAAGGATTAGATTCAACCAAAGTAATTAACTCAGGATCGACAGAGAATTCATAATCCTTATCAGTAACAAAGATAGGTGAAGTAGCAAACTTAGGATCATATTGCATTCTAGCATTCAAAGATTTTTCTTTCCACTTGCATAGTAATTTCTTAAGATCATCTCTATCCTTACAAGCAAGAAAGTCCCTAGCTACCTCTCCGTCCATAACATAACCCTCAGGTACATCATGCAATTCATATCTAGGAGAGCTAGGTCTAGCAGGTGTTTCAAAGTGTTCAGTTTCAATAATTTCATCAGTTTCAGAAATATCATCAGTTTTAGCATTAACTCTAGCAATTTGTTCATCAAGAAATTCACCCAGTGGCACAATATTATCAAGCAAAGTATCATCATAAGCATCATGCATAGCAGAAATGGCATCATCAATTACTTGCGACATATCGGAATGAATAGCAGGTGGCGGTGTCGCAAGCTTACTCAAAACAGAAGGTGAATCAAGTGCAGAGCTAGATGGCAGTTCCTTACCTCCCCTCGTAGTAGAAGGAAAAATCTTGGTTTTGTTATCTTTCAGATTCCTAATAGTGATCAACAGATATAAATCCCATGTAACTCAGAGAATAGAGCTATGCTCCCCGGCAACGGCGCCAGAAAAAGGTCTTGATAACCCACAAGTATAGGGGATCGCAACAGTTTTCGAGGGTAGAGTATTCAACCCAAATTTATTGATTCGACACAAGGGGAGCCAAAGAATATTCCCAAGTATTAGCAGCTGAGTTGTCAATTCAACCACACCTGAAAGACTTAATATCTGCAGCAAAGTATTTAGTTGCAAAGTAGTATGAAAGTAACGGTAACAGTGGCAAAAGTAATAGTAGCGGTTTTGTAGTGATTGTAACAGTAGCAACGGCAAAGTAACTTAGCAAAGATCAATATGTGAAAAGCTCGTAGGCAACGGATCAGTGATGGATAATTATGTCGGATGGCATTCATCATGCAATAGTTATAACCTAGGGTGACACATAACTAGCTCCAATTCATCAATATAATATAGGCATGTATTCCGTATATAGTCATACGTGCTTATGGAAAAGAACTTGCATGACATCTTTTGTCCTACCCTCCCGTGGCAGCGGGGTCCTAATGGAAACTAAGGGATATTAAGGCCTCCTTTTAATAGAGAACCGGACCAAAGCATTAGCACTTAGTGAATACATGAACCCCTCAAACTACAGTAATCACTGGAAAGAATCCCAATTATTGTCACCTTGGGGTATGCGGAACATAACACGTAATAGATGTCTACAACTTGCAAGATAGGATCAAGAACACAAATATATTCATGAAGACATAATAGGTTCAGATCTGAAATCATGGCACTCGGGCCCTAGTGACAAGCATTAAGCATATCAAAGTCATAGCAACATCAATCTCAGAACATACTGGATACTAGGGATCAAACCCTAACAAAACTAACTCGATTACATGATAAATCTCAACCAACCCATCACCGTCCAGCAAGCCTACAATGGAATTACTCACGCACGACGGTGAGCATCATGAAATTGGTGATGGAGGAAGGTTGGTGATGATGATGGCGACGAATCCCCCTCTCCGGAGCCCCGAACGGACTCCAGATCAGCCCTCCCAATGAAGAATAGGAGGCGGCGGCGGCTCCGTCTCGTAAAAAGCGATGAATCCTTCTCTCCGATTTTTTTCTCCCCGAATAGGGTTATATGGAGTTGGAGTTGAGGTCGGAGGGGCTCCAGGGGGCCCACAAGCCTGCAGGGCACGCCCCAGGGGGGTGAGCGCGCCCCCAGGGCTTGTGGCCTCTGGGTGGCCCCCCTCTGATTGATTCTTTCACCAATATTTTATATATATTCCAAAAATATTCTCCGTAAATTTTCAGGTCAATCCGAGAACTTTTATTTCTGCACAAAAATAACACCATGGCAATTCTGCTGAAAACAGCGTCAGTCCAGGTTAGTTCCATTCAAATCATGCTAATTAGAGTCCAAAACAAGGGCAAAAGAGTTTGGAAAAGTAGATACGATGGAGACGTATCAAGATCGTACGCTTGCAACCAAGTAGAGAGGCCGTGCTTTCGGTCTTCCGTTCGAGGGATCGTTGGAGGGCGGTTCGCGGGATCGTCATCGACGTTCGAGGGACTCCAAGTACGATCTACACCGGCTCGTCTACTTTCGCTGCACTCTCGGAGTCGGTAACGATCGTTGATCCAAACCCTATATGCATCTTCATATTGTTCCTGGGTGTTCGTAGGGCGTTTTTTGTTTCTACTATGTTTCCCAACATCTATGATACCAACATATGCATGGTTGATCTCTATGCACTAAGGATGTAATATTAATATCACACACTAGTATCATATGCATGATACTAGTATATGATACTCCCCACTACGACCAGTCTTACCTACAAAAGCTAAGCACCCATGCATTTTGGAGGCTAGTTGCTAAGATTTTTAATGCACTTAGCACCTCATGTAAGCACCAAGGCATTGAAAGGGTGTTGTGCATCAAACATTCATGGACCACTTCGAATGTTAGACTCTCACAAACCGAAAGCAACCCCGAGAGAGGTTTGTGGGCGTCCGGGCATGTGCCAACATTGGTGTCCAACTGCACGGTCTCCCTAAAGCCCTCGTCACACGTTCCACTCCATAACCCTTGCCGCACATTTATGCCACTTCAGAGCAAAGCGTACGTGGCGGGCAGCCGCCTACCACATTCATGCCGGTCAGACCCACGAGATCGGATTGACCACCACCGCTTCAATGGGGACACGACGACCGAGAAGCCTAGTCAGGCCGGGTTGTGGTAAGGTGTGGCGCCACTGGGTCGTAACACCATCAGTAGCCCTTGAAATGGTCTTCGATCCGGATGCTTCCTGGTCGGGGTCAATCTGCTGATGATATGGCATGCTTGCATGTTGACTTGTTGAGATAAATAAGTTAGTGAGAATCACTCTCTTAAGTATATAATAATATGGGATACTCGATGTTTATTAAAATATTAAACATTTCTAGAACATAAAATGCGCAGGATTGTATACAAATTTAAACATCTGTGTAATGCTTTGTACAACTATTAGTATGTCAAAAATACTAGCAAACATGCCCGTGCGTTGCAACGGGAGAAAAAAAAATCCCCCTCCCACACACTCGACAACATTAGCAAATCACTTGAAATCTTTCACGGTGCCATACAAGAAACAACATGATAAGTGGTGTTGTGCACAAACATAAAGGGTTGGACGATTTTTAAGTGTACTGAAGTTGTGTCCAATTTATTATACAACAAAAATATCTACCTAGTTGGCAGTGTCAATTCACGTCTTTGCTATGTTCCTCCTCAGTGACACTCAACAAACAATGCATTAGGCTGGAAACAGCAAAGCACACTCTAGTACTCAATGATAACATGTGCATAAGAGTATTATACTTGTCTTGTTGATATATGTGTTTGCAATTGTAATCCAAGTAAAAAACAATCAATCTTGGGTATGCATAAAAATCAATCGACCACATATTAGATATCTCCACCGAAAACAATCAATCTGTAAGGACCTGCATAACAAATATGCATTTTCAAAACACCTCATATAAAGAAAAGTATTAATTAAGGGTGCAACATAAACATAATTCTAGAAATAATTAACATGTAAGCTAATATCATATTTGGAATCTACCTAGTTGCCAGTGTCAATTCATGTCTTTGCTACGTTCCTCCTCAGTGATACTCAACAAACAATGCATTAGGCTGGAAATAGCAAAGCACACTTTAGTACTCAATGATAACATGTGCATAAGAGTATTATTTTTGTCTTGTTGATATATGTGTTTGCAACTGTAATCCAAGTAAAAAACAATCAATCTTGGATATGCATAACAATCAATCGACCACATACTAGATATCTCCACCGAAAACAATCAATCTGTAAGGACCTGCATAACAAATATGCATTTTTAAAATACCCCATATAAAGAAAAGTATTAATTAAGGGTGCAACATGAACATAATTCTAGAAATAATTAACATGTAAGCTAATATCATATTTGGAATCTACCCCATATAAAGAAAAGTATTAATTAAGGGTGCAACATAAAACATAATTTTAGAAATAATTAACATGCAAGATAATATCATATTTGAAATCTGCACATTTTTCTAAGCTATTTCCATATATAACATTTTAAATTTGAAGTTAGGTTTTGAAAGATATGAATTTTTGAAAAGTACTTGAGTCCGCCAAAAAAAGGAAATAGCTGGACCGTAAATGCAACACACGCCAACTTGAAATCAAGGAGGAAGAGGAAAAGTACTTGAGTCCGCCAAAAAAAGAAAATAGCTGGACCGTAAATGCAACACACGCCAACTTGAAATCAAGGAGGAGGAAAAGGGGAGAAGGAGGGATCGAACTCGGGTCTTCCGGGTGATAGAGGCCCAGTTCTTTTGGGCGATTCTCCGAAAATCTTGAGAATCGACCCTTCACCCAGCTTCTCCCAGAATCTTGAACCCATATATTTTTTACAATCCTAACTAGTTAGGATGTGAACAGCTAGGATTGTAAAAAAAATATGGGTTCAAGATTCTGGGAGAAGCTGGGTGGAGAGTCGATTCTCAAGATTATGGGAGAATTGACCAAAAGAACTGGGCAGAATAAGACTCCACCCAGTAGGACACTTGCGCACTTGTGATTTGAGATGTGATAGCTGTGTACATGTCCAAACACGATGAGTGGCGAGTTTAAGAAAAAAAACAAATCATTTTTGCCACTTACGGGTGGCAGTGGGGGTAAATATTATCAACTTTTAGGACACTTTTAATGATGGGGTAAATATTATATATACACATAGGTAAAGATAAAGATAAAAATATCTAAAAGGCTAAAACTATTTATAAATTTCTCTTAATAATGTAAGTGTGTAAAGAAAATTATAAAATTCTTTTATAGAGAGTATAAGTTTTTTTTTGAGGATTAAGTATAAGTTTTTTGTGAAGAGCTTGAAGTATAACTTTTTTTTTTGAGAATAAGTATAACTTTTTTTAATGCCTCCGTACAAGGACATGGGCCAATATCATGCACTTTTGGGCCGTGCTATCTAGCCTCACCAGGGCGACGACACGCACATGTTCGCTAGCCCGCTTCCGTGTAACTGGGTTGCAAGTTTGCAACAGAACAGCCGCACGAATTCCCCCCAAACCCTGAAAAGGTCACGCCGCCGCTGCGACTCCGGCCGCCGGCCGCCCGCCTCCCCTCCTAGATGGAACCTCAGCAAGAGTCGACCGCCGGCGGCCGCCTCTCTATAAGTTTTTTTTTTGAGGATTAAGTATAAGTTTTTTGTGAAGAGCTTAAAGTATAACTTTTTTTTTTGAGAATAAGTATAACTTTTTTTAATGCCTCCGTACAAGGACATGGGCCAATATCATGCACTTTTGGGCCGTGCTATCTAGCCTCACCAGGGCGACGACAGGCACATGTTCGCTAGCCCGCTTCCGAGTAACTGGGTTGCAAATTTGCAACAGAACAGCCGCACGAATTCCCCCCCAAACCCTGAAAAGGTCACGCCGCCGCTGCGACTCCGGCCGCCGGCCGCCGGCCTCCCCTCCTAGATGGAACCTCAGCAAGAGTCGACCGCCGGCGGCCGCAAGAAGCGGCGTAGAGGAGGAGTCGGGAAACGCCAGAAGGATTCTTGTTCCTCACAACAGGCACCTCCGCCTGCCCCTCCAGCGGATGTGGCCTCCCCCCTGGAGAAGCGGCGTCGCAAGGCCGGCGAGGCCGCCGCAATACCCAAGGGGCGCAAGACTACAAGCCTACTCGAAAAGGTAATTCCTTTATTGGGGTAGAGACTCCTAGAGCTGCATGGGTAGAATACTAGAATGAGGAGTGTTGGCAGCTTGGTATTCGTTTCCTTTGCAAACTGGTGTGTTCGATGAGATGATAAAGATGATTTGCTACATCTGTACGTACTCACCGCTTGGGATTTTTGACTTTTGAGTATTTATTCATATCATCATAATCCCTGAAGATCAAAATACTAGTAGAACATACTAGAATGCACGATTATTCATTTCATTAAAACATCTGTACACGGTTATGATAAAAAAAATGTTGCGGGAATTATGATCATATGTGCTACTTTGCAAAAAACTAATATCTATACCACTATATAGTGTGCCAATAACTTCAAATATTCTCCATTGATTTACTTTTATCCAGTGGAGAATTGGCAAATCCCGTCGTCCTTGGCCGCTGGATTTATTTCTCAGTTTGGTTGGATCGTGCCATGTTGCACCTCTAGAATCTTCTACAAATCCTTGATATAGTGTACTAATAACTTCAAATATCAGCAGTTGATTTACTCTTATCCAGTGGATGGAGAAGTGGTGAATCCCATCATCCTTGGCCGTTGGATCTACGTCTCAGTTCGGTTGGATCATGCCATGTTGCATCTCTAGAATCTTTTACAAACCATCATGAGGAAACAAACATGCTTGGCCGCTCCTTGTGCACGACTTCCCGCCTGCCCATTGCCATGCTTGGTCACTGTTATATGACTGACGGCATTGTCTATATCTAGTGCGCTTTTTAGAAAAGTAGAATAAAAATCTACATAAAATTAATTGCATATGCAAAAACTATATCTATACTACTATATAGTGTATCAGTTTTAAACTTTTGAATCACAAGACCAAGAAGCAATGTGAACCATTGATTAAGTCCATTGGATGGTTGAAAATGCTGGGATTCACAGCTACAGTACCTGCTACAGACTATAAAAGCTAGCTGCTCGTGGCTGTCATCCATCTGTGCGCGTACGCATACCTGGCAGGGGCAGCCGCTCCGTCCATGGCACACACACTGGCAGCTGGGCCGTGAGCGTGGCAGTGTGTGCACCAATCAAGCACCATTGAGATAGATACCCAGGAGGTGAAGTTTTGAGAGAGTTGCTTAGAACTGTATGTATTGAAAGATAGGCTACACAAGAAGTTAAACTAATAAATAATAATGCTTGCACCTTTGAGGTTTTATTTTTGAATTGAGTTAAAGTTCCGGTCGAGTTTGTTTAAGCTGGCTGTAGTGCAAGTACTAATTATAAGCATGGAAACTTTGCACGTGCTGTGCACGTACCCGCGTACTAGTAATTATGTAGCATCCAACTAAATATGTATGCATGTGTAACCGATTTAAAGCTGATATGTACATGCAGTGTATGGCAAAGAAACAAGTGCGTAAATTTCAGATGAAGTGTAAGATTAATTTATATGGGGATGGATAATTTTTTTTATGTAGGATGAGTAGTTATTGCAGTATAATAACTACTCTCGGAACACACTATAGTACTAACTAATACCGTCACATGCGTAGCATGTACCACTCACTAGTACAAGTAGACTTGTATTACAGAGTACAGTCTGTCTTTCGCACCATGCACAAATGGTGTATTACACATATTTTAGCATGTTCTCTATCTCTAGCACGAAACATTCATGTACTTAAACCCAGCAACGGGAGGTCATATTTGATGACGTGATCATTGCTCTGGATTTCCGGTAGGACGAGCAGGTGTGTGATCTAATGTTGATAATGTTAACGCCTAAGCTAGAGATACTCACATGCTTTGATGCTTGGCTGAATTTTATACAGATCTCCATCACACAAAATGCACATTTGCTCTTAGATATTTTTCTAACAAATCCTACAATTTTTTTTCCATACGATCCATGAAGTGGATCGGGTTCCACTATCATCAGATAACGGAACAAAGACCAGAAAGCGTCCATAGCGCAAAGAAAGGAAAAATAAAAATTAACGAAAGGCACAATCCATCCACACTCTCGGGTCCAAAGGAAGGCCCAACCACCGCATGCACCGCTAGCAGGAGAGCGGGACAACATCTCAGACAGGCGATCAAAAGACGACAATCCTAAAACTTTTTTACATCTCCATACTGACAGAGGGGTGGGGGGGACCCCCCTCTCCCCTGCGCGCAGGTACTCTTCTAAACCTCCTCCCCAGCGCAGCAAAGGACTGTCATGCACCAGTTGCTCCCTCTTCATCTTCATTCAGCGCTGCACCTTCAGTTGTCTCACCATCTTGGGGCTCCCCATTCGCTTCCAGCATTAGAGTGTCACCCCGTCGCGGCACGGGTGCAGCAACATGCGCCTCCAGCGCTGCACGCTGCAACAGGTCCGCCCCTTGCTCCACCATCGTCTTGTCAGCATCATTTTGCAGCCCTTCCCAATACCGTAAGAATGAACAAGCATAGCACACAAATTCAGCTGGCGATTTTACAAGCTTGTTATCAAAACATGCTCTATTTCTGAGCTTCCAAATTACCCAGCATAGAGCGGCCACACCCACTATGTGCACATTTCTGCTTTGTGGGACAAAATTGGGAATCCACCAGAAATATTGTGTAAAGCAAGTAGGCCTGGCTACAGCACCTAGACTTTTACATACCACTCCCCAGCAGTATTTGGCTGCAGAACACCCAAAAAAGAGGTGATTTATGCTCTCATTCTCATGACAGAATTGACACAAAGGGTCACCCATCCAGTTTCTTTTTAGCATATTATCTTTTGTTGCTATAGCATTGTGCCATAACCAGATCTTGATTTTCAAGGGGATTTTAGCTTTCCACAAGTGTTTGAACGACCTGTCCAGGTGCATTTCAAACAAGTGGTTATAAACTGATTTTACAGTAAACTTTTTTTTTTGTTATTCCAGACCCAAAAAGGGATGTCTTCACTCTCATCACTAATCTCTACAGGTAGCAGCACCCTCCTCAATCCGTTCAACTAAATCATCTGGTTAGCATTTATCCATCGTCTAAAGCTCAGATTCCAGTTTCTGTCTACCATGTCCCTCACAGAGATATTTTGCTCCTGGCAGATCTCATGCAATTCCTCAAACTTCTCTCCCAGAGTGCCATTCCCTATCCATCCATCATTAAAAAAACCAGTTAGTTTCCCATTTTTAACCTGCATTCTCCTCCCTTGAAGATATATATCCCTAATTTCGAGCAAGTCAGACCAACAGGGTGAGTCTCTGGCAGTAAATTTCACCTGCCTGATCCCATTTTCCACTTTGTATTTATTCCTAACAATTTCTTGCCACATTCCTTCCTTACTCTCCAGATTCCACCACCATTTACATAACAGGCTTAAGTTGAACTTTTCTAATTCTTTTATCCCCAGGCCCCCTTTCTTTTTGGGTCTACGCACCAGAGCCCATCTCACCATATGATATTTCTTCTTAGCCCTTCCACCTTGCTAAAAGAACTTTCTGATGGCTTTGTTCATCCTTCCCAGATTAGTTTTTGGGAATCTAGAAAAAAAAAACTAATCTGGGAAGGATGAACAAATCCCACAATTCATGTGAGGTTTGAATAGCTGGAGTTGTTAAATATGATTAGCAGTAGCAAGTGAGATGTGCCAGGTGGCGTGAGGATGGGAGGCCGTTGCTACAACAACTCCAAGGATAACGAAGCTGGTTAAGAAATAGTGAAGGTCTTAAGGACTAGATTTCACTGATCTGCCAAGGGCCTAGAGTGCGGGACAACCTCCTAAACACGTAATGAACTGGATTAAGCTCCAGTAATCATGAGTGCTGGTTTTGTTTTGCTGTATCCAACATCTATGATATCTATTAATGATATAAATTGATGGCAGCCCTTTTTCTCAAGGGAAAAAAAGAAAAGAAATTGGTATCTGTATATGATTGTGTTGGTCATACCTTTTTTTATTTCTTCGACCTTTTTTCATGAGTTAATTAGATGTTTTTTTGTCTGGTGACTCTATTTGTAGATGCGTGCAAGGTTATCTGGTGGTCATTTCAGAATGTTAAACGAGAAACTGTACACTTGCAGGTTCACATTCATTCCACAGAACACTTCTTTTTGTATAAGTTGATGTGTTGGTACTTGGTAGACCAGGATTCTTTACATTCTCTTACTGCACAGGATAGTTTTGACCAATAATAATCATAAGAACATGATAATACTTCAGTTTCATATTTTGAAACACTAGTCGAATGCCCGTGCGTTGCCACGGAGAAAAAAAATGGGAGGCGACATCATTCATGGTGAGACGAAGCACAAATCAAATGGATTTGAAAATGACACTTCGGTTTGTTGGCGGAAACATTTCAGTTTTGACAATTTCGGTGTAACAAGAATGCTCGTGTAATAAAATTGAGATGAAAAGACTTATGCATTTCCAGAAGAAACCTGAGCAATTGCAAACATGTGTATATTGGGCCATATATGAAAGATAAAAGTAAAAGCACGAATAAACGAACTTTGACTGTGGCCTTACAACAGCGAGGATGCATAATCAGGACAATTTTCAAAACCAACATCATTAAAAAAAAAACAAAAACAAGAAGAGCCTTACCAGATCTGATGCACAAAGTAGAGTGGCACACAATCAAGTCTTTTATAGTTCACTGCATTACCAATTAAAGATTGCACATGAATGTTTTTTATGGTTACTTACAATCAATCGTCTCATGAAGCATAAGGGCCTCAACACGAGAAACGCACCATCACAAAGTTACTTAACAAGAGCATAATCTTGTTATTAAGCATAGATGTACAAAAATGGGGCAGAAGTAACACGGTATCTCCCCTTGCCACAAAGCAGAGTATCTTACATCTAAAGAAAACAGAGTACCTCCCTCACTATAAAATCTACCACTGTAAAAAGGCAGAGTATGTTCCTTTGCTACAAACCAGCTCGTACCCAAGCACAGTAAATCAGACAAATTTTTGGCCTTTGCTTTGCCTTCTTAGTGCGCTTGATTTGTCATCTCCAGCAAGCACTGTTTAATAACAAAATAATCAATGAACATGTTATACACTCTGAAGCATATGCACATATATATACTGGTATACAAAGATTATGGACACAATTTTTCCTTTATCAGATAGGGTTCTGGTTTTTTTGCTTCATCTACCTGCTCACTTAAAAGGACATCAGACAATGACTATTGCGTACATAGCTGTCTGTGTTATATTCAGACAAAGGAGAAAACTGAGTCTGTAGAGGGTATGTAGTATATTTAAACAAAGCAAAAAACAGCACTTGCAATACATTTTGTACCGAGCAAAGAAACAAAATGTACAGTAAAAGACGCTTTGAAATCATGTGTATATAGAAGGGGCGAGCGCACATGTACATACACAAAAGTTAGTACTTGTCGGATTCAGGGCTCCGCAGACCCAAGAAGGTTCGAACTCGGGGGCGTGAACGAAGGACCTCGCTTCACAACCACGCTAGCTCGCCATGCCCATGACCTGATCTCGACGAGTACGCTGGATCGTGCAGAAGGAAACAACACGGAGATTTACCCAGGTTCGGGCCACCTTGCGGTGTAAAACCCTACTCCTGCTTTTGGTGGATTGGCCTCACGAGGAGGTAGAGGATGAACTAGTACAGTGGATGAGCAGTTTCGCGAGGGCTCGAGTGGTGAGGATGGATTGGTCAAGGGTCCGATCTCGGGATCTCCCTTCTACGGTGATGGCTAGCCCATATTTATAGTGACCTTGGTCCTCTTTCCTCATAGCTTAGGCGGGAAGGGATTCCACAACGGCCAATTTTGAAGGGGGACAAGGAGTACATCTTATCCTGTCGAAAGGTGGTCTTCGCCTGCAAAGCTTCTGGCCATGACGCAGCGGTGGGCTCGGCGATGACATCCGTCCTGCCGAACTCGTGGTCTTGATCTTGTTGCACCAGAAAGGAAAGCTTTGGGGCCTTCCTCGGGAACCTGCGCCTGCCCTTGCTTCCTTAGCACCGAAGAGGAAACTGTCCCCTCTGCGCCCGTTGGCGCCCGCCTGGCCTTGGTCGTCACGGCTCACGTCATCACAGCCTCACGAGGCGGAAGGCTTGCATAGAGATCTCCGCCCCTCGGGATGTAGCCCGGGGAGGCCGCTCCTCTGGAGGTCTTGGCGTCGTTCGCCTCGCGAGGGTCTTGTCTTGGAGGTATTGTAGCTGGGTCGTACAGGGTCGTTGATGGCCCACGCGCTGGGCCGCAGGCAGGAAGATCTGGGTCCCCCGATCCCAGAACGCCGACAGTAGCCCCTAGGCCCAAGGCGTGCCCGGCCTGGCTTCGAGGCGAAGGCAAGGAACGAAGGGCGAAACGCCGCGGGCCCCCAGTCGCCTGCGGGCCAGGCTCGACGCGTGGCGCACGACGGGACGCGGACGCCTACGCTTCCCCACGTCGCCTCGGCAGCTGCCTAGGCTGACAAAAGTCTGGCGCACACCGCAGGTCCATCATTGCTCACCCTTGCCTTGCTCCTGATCCCCTCCTTCAGCCGAAGGCTTCTCCAGATCCAACTGCAACTCCGCCCCCTTTCCTTCTCCTCCTCCAACGCCGGCGACCCCGCGAATGGCGCTCGGGAAGTCGAAGCCCACGGTCCAGGCAGCGACCTCCTCCTCTCCTTCGCCAGCACTCGACGCGTCCTCCATCGTCGAGGAGGGGCATCTTGGCCCCGTGCTCCCGCAGACGGCGGGCGAAGACAATGAATGGGGTGAGACCTTGATCTGGACCGGCTCCGCGGAGCGGAGCACCTTGGCGCGGACGGTCTATCCCTTCTTCTTCCACAACATCTTCGCGGGCCTCGTCCCGCCCTTCTCGGAGTTCTTCTGCGCCGTCCTTGACCACTACAGAATCCACGCCCTCCATCTTCAGCCCAACTCCATCCTTCTCCTGTCCATCTTCGCCTTCTACTGCGAGGCCTTCGTGGGCGTGAAGCCCTCCGTGGCGCTTTTCGGCCATTTCTTTAGCTTGTGGCTGCATGATAGGACGCAGCGCTCTGCTTGCGTTTCCTTCGTCGCGGTCCACAAGGGGAACGTGCTCTTGAAGGCCGGGAAGGTGGAGGGCTTCCGGCACTGCTGGCTCTTCCTGGACACCAAGGGTCTCAACCCGCGGCTGGAGCTGCCGACAGTGCTGCCCGAGCGGCTTGAGAGGTGGGGCTCTGCAAAACTCGCCGACCCCCGGGCTGAGCCCGTCTTGAAGAGGATATCCTCGGATATGGAGGCCAAGCTGCTGACGGGGGGAATGATCGTGAAGGAGTTCTTGACGCAGCGCCTGGCGCCGCTCCAGTCGCACACAAGGCCCTTGTGGGAATTCCAGGGCGCGGGGGACGTCATGAGGCTTCGCCCCGCCAGCCTGACGGGCGAGGAGCTGGACGAGGCCCTGGCCGCCCTGCTCAATGACGATCCAGGGGACCTCCCCGCGGCCTACGCCCTGCTGTACCGCTATGACGACAGGGGGGAACTGGTCGCCGCCATGCCCGCCTTCAACGAGCTGGGGCTCGCGCCGTCCGAGCACCCCAACTCCCCCGTGCCGGTGTCCTCCGGCGACATCGGCGGTGAAGAGGACTCGGAGGAGATTGAGGACGACGACCTGGAGGAAGTGTCCCCTCCGTCGCAGAGCGAGCTCCTCCGCAACCTTGAGGACGACGACACCGACGAGCTCCCGGCTGCGGACTCCCCACGCTTCCCCAGGGTCCTCAGAAGGTCAGGGCCCACGCCCCAGACCACGCAAGCATCTGGCCGGGCGACCCCGAGGAAAAGCGCGGCCGCGCCCCCTCCGGAGGGCTCCCCACGCTCCAGCGTGGTGATCGAGATGTCGGTCCCGTCCCCGCCCGAACCGCGAATGGGGGACGGGGCGACCGCTGCTGGGGCGGACGCGGCCCCACTGGCCGTGACCCCTCAGGGCAACCTCCTCACCTCTCCAGGCGGCAGCGCCACGCCGGGGCCAACCGAGGAGCGCCCCGCTCGTCCCCTGGACGCGGCCAAGGCCACACCGAAGAAGAGCGGGGGCGTCCCGACCGTCGCCGAGAAGGAGAAGAAGAGGAAGTGGATCGCACCTGAGGAGTAAGTAACCTACCTTGCTTTCGGTTAAGCATAGATTGCAGCTGTGCTCACAGCACTCCCCTCTTGATGACCAAGAGTGGCGACGTGACGAAGAAGAAGGCGAGCACCGAGCCGAAGGAGCCCCCTGTCCCGAGGGCGTCGTCAGCCTTCGGTCGCGGCCGTGGCGGGCGCGGGGGTGCGTCGCGCCAGCCCAACGCGGTCTTTGGGCGCTCGGGCGGCGTCACGCCCGGGCACACGGGCGTACCGCCTGCCCCTGGCGCTTCGCCGGCGCCGCTCGGGGGACCGACCACCGAGGACGCGGGGGTCCACTAGGCGACACCTCTCGTCGCGGCCGCGGCAACCCCGGAGCTGGTGAAGGCGGCGACCCCCTGCCCTCCTCTGGCGGGATCCGCCCTTGAGGACGCAGCAATGCAGCCTCAGGAGGAGCCAACCCCCGTGGGCCAGCAGGCTGCGAAGTCGTCCGCCCTCGTCGTGCCCGTGGAGAGCCTGGAGCCTCCGGCGCCCCAAGCCAGCCATGCCACTGCCTTCTTGGCCACGGCGTCAGTCGATGTGCCAGTGCCACCTCCTCGTCAGGCCCTCGCTCTTGCAAACTGCGGTCCCCTGATCAGGCCCGGGGCCTTGATGAAGCCTACATCGCGCTCGGCCGGATCCGGGCTGATCTCCAAGACGCCGACAGGTGCCTCGCGAGGAAGCGCCTGGGGCTCGTTTTGGGGTGGCTCCAGGCCGATACAGCCACCAAGACGGCTTGGGACCGGGCCGAAGCTACCATCGCGGAAAGCAGGAAGGAGGCCGCCGATGCCAAGGCGGCTCGTGACACGGCGCTGACCGAGGCAGCGTTTGCCGTGAAGCGCTGCGGCGAAGCAGAGGCCAACCTGAAGGCCCTTCAGGAGGAGCAAGCCGCGCACGCACAACGGCTCCACCAGCGGGAGGAGGACCTCAAGGCCCGCGAAGCGAAGCTCGCCGATCGCGACGCCGAGCTGTCCCAGGTGACTGTCGATCAGGCCGCGGAGCGCGGGCGTCTGGCCAAGCTGAAGGAGGAGGTGGTCGAAGCCCAGACGTCCTATATCCAGCATGTCTCCGAGGTGAAGGCCCGGCTGGACGCCAGGGAGAAGACCCTTGTCGCCGCCGAGAAGAAGGCGGCCGCGGAGCGCGACACCTTCTCCCTCGAGCTCAGGGGACGGTCCTCACGAGGCTGGTCACGCCAGGGGCCGTCACGAGGCTGATCCCGCTAGCGGTCCTCGCGGGGCTTGGTCACGCCAGTCCCAGCGGCCTACGCCGCGGCCTCCTCTACGACCATAGCCACGGTCACCGCGCTCGGGGCGGCGGCCGAGGCGCCCGTCACGGAGTGCTCTGAGCTCCTGACAGTCGTTGGTGTTGTGGCTGTGTACGTTGTGGAAGACGCAGAAGGGGCGGTTGCCCCTGGGGGCTCATCATGGTCATGGCCGCGCTTCATCTCAGGCTCCGCTGCCAGCACGGCGGGGCCCTTGCGCTTCGCCTCCTTAGCCTTGGCCTTCTTGTCTTCAAGGTCGGCCTCCGGAAGCTCGAGGAGGAAGAGGCGGCCCTCCTCGGCCCTCGCACACTTGTTCGCCAGGTTGAACATCTCCAGGGCCGAGCACAAGTCGTCGTGGATGGCAAGCTCCTCTTTCATCTTGACATCCCTGACGCCATCGGTGAACGCCGAGATGATGGCCTCGTCCGACGCCTTCGGGATCTTGAGGCGAACATTCATGAAGCACTGTATGTACTTGTGCAGAGTCTCGCCCGGCTGCTGCTTCACGCGCCGCAGATTGTTCACTGCAGGGGCGCGGTCACGAGTGCCTTGGAAGTTGGCGATGAAGCGCTCGCGAAGCTCGTCCCAGAAGGAGATCGATCCCTCCGGGGGTGGAGGAGCCAGGAGCGCACGCCATCCTTGAGAGCCATGGGGAACCAGTTCGCCATGACCTTGTCGTCACCATTCGCCGTCTCGATGCTCAGCGAGTAGAGCTGAAGGAACTCTGCAGGGTCGGGGGTGCCGTCGTAGCGTGGGGGCAGATCCGGCTTGAACTTGCCGGGCCAGACGACGCGGCGCAGCTCAGGGGTGAACGCGCGGCAGCCTGCTGCACTCACGGGCGTGGCACGCGCGAGAGGGGCTCGGTCTTGACGTCCGCGCGCCGCTGCCTCCAGCGGCGCGTGGTCCTGATGCTGGCGCGGTGGTGCGGGGAGCGCACGGGCGTCGCCTTGTGGCCGCTGCACCACCTGACAGCTTGCCTCATCTCGTGCCGGCGCCGGTGCCCCACGCGGCGGGTCGCGCTGGGGCGCGTCGCGCCTGGGCTCAGGGTCGGCGCCGCGTAGAGGAGGAGGAGGGGGCGCGCCATGGGCCACGTCGCCTGCCCGGGATGGCGGGGGACGAAGCGAGTGGGAGAGCGCCGTGGCTTCGCTGGCGGCGTTGACGAGCTCGGTGATGCGGCCGAGCCAGGCGTCGTAGTCCTCGTCGGCGGGACGGTAACGCAGCAGCTCGCGCACCATGAGCAGCGCAGCCTGCGCTTTCGCCGGCCCATGGCGAGCGTGGGAGGACTACGCCGTGGCGGGAGTGAGAGAAGGAGTGGCGGTGCGGCCATCGTGCCGCACGGAGGGTGGCAGCGACGAGTCCTGCTGCTCGTGAGCAGCGGGGTCGGTGGCAGCGTTAGCCACGGGAGAGGCAGAGTGGCGCGGGACGCCGCGGCCGACGGGTGCCGTCTGAGCGACGTGAGCGGCCCGGCGCTCGGCGCGGACTCAGCGAGCATCAGCCATTGGCACGGCGGAGCGGGAACGGAACGCGGTTGATGAAGAGGCGGAGTTTCGATACGCCCCTACCTGGCGCGCCAAATGTCGGATTCAGGGCTCCGCAGACCCAAGAAGGTTCGAACTCAGGGGCGTGAACGAAGGACCTTGCTTCACAACCACGCTAGCTCGCCATGCTCATGACCTGATCTCGACGAGTACGCTGGATCGTGCGGAAGGAAACAACACGGAGATTTACCCAGGTTCGGGCCACCTTGCAGTGTAAAACCCTACTCCTGCTTTTGGTGGATTGGCCTCACGAGGAGGTAGAGGATGAACTAGTATAGTGGATGAGCAGCCTCGCGAGGGCTCGAGCGGTGAGGATGGATTGGTCAAGGGTTCGATCTCGGGATCTCCCTTCAACGGTGATGGCTAGCCCATATTTATAGTGGCCTTGGTCCTCTTCCCTCATAGCTTAGGCGGGAAGGGATTTCACAACGGCCAATTTTGAAGAGGGACAAGGAGTACATCTTATCCTGTCGAAAGGTGGTCTTCGCCTACAAAGCTTCTGGTCATGACGTAGCGGTGGGCTCGGTGATGACATCCGTCCTGCCGAGCTCGTGGTCTTGGTCTTGTTGCATCAGAAAGGAAAGCTTTGGGGCCTTCCTCGGGAACCTGCGCCTGCCCTTGCTCCCTTAGCACCGAAGAGGAAACTGTCCCCTCTGCGCCCGCTGGCGCCCGCGTGGCCTTGGCCGTCACGGCTCACGTCGTCACAGCCTCACAAGGCGGGAGGCTTGCATAGAGATCTCCGCCCCTCGGGAGGCAGCCCGGGGAGGCCGCTCCTCGCGAGGGTCTTGTCTTGGAGGTGTTGTAGCTGGGTCGTACAGGGCCGTTGATGGGCCCACGCGCTAGGCCACAGGCAGGCAGATCTGGGTACCCCGATCCCAGAACGCCGACAGTACTGAACCTCTTGTAACTCTTACATCAACCAGGTTTCTGCCCAAAAAAAGATGCAGATAACACACAAGGAAAAAATATTTGGGGTGTGACCTGAGAAATTGGATGTGGAGCTACCAAGCAAAGGAGGAGCGTCGATGAAACAGGGACCTGCTGTAGACGTCATCCAAATTTTTTCGACAGAGGGAATAACAAAGAGAACTACCAAAAAATAATTGATGTAACAAATGTTGGTGAGATGAATGTTCTTATCATGGTAGTCATGACCTCTCACAAGATCAACATCTATAATATAATAACAAAAAAGCAAAACAAAGTATCATCCCAACTCTTTATTATATAACCTGACACCAACGGATACATATATAAATGCTCTGAAGGAGCAACGAAACACTTTGCAACCTACCATCTCATACTATAAAATCTCTAATGATATTGCGACACCTCCCTCATGCTTGGTCTTTTGGTGGTGGCTTGTTGTTGCAGCCTTTGATAATGTTCAAAACCATCTCCCTGACCACCTCAATCCGGTTAGCCAAGGATTGCAACAACATGGTATTATATAGGACTCTATCCATAATTTGATCATTGTTGGTTCCCCAACCATCTTTCTTTCCTGCATCCGATCCGGTGGAACGCTGGTTATCCCAGAGCGAGGGCATATGTGCACGATAAGTATTTTCTACCCCATGGTTATGGATCAATTACGAAAGGAGTTTATGGGTAACCTGGCTGAGGACCACCAGATCGGATGCAGGAAAGAAAGACTGTTGGGGAACCAACAATGATCAAATTATGGATATAGTCCAAAGATAATACCATGTTGCTGCAATCCTTGGGTAGCCAAATTGAGGAGTTGAGGGAGATGCTTTTGAACATTATCAAAGACTACAACAAACAAGCCGCCACCACCATCAAAAGACCAAACATGAGGGAGGTGTTGCAGCATCTTTAGAGATTTTATAGTATGAGATAGTAGGTTGCAAAGTGTTTTATCACCCCTTCAGAGCATTTATCTATGTATCTGTTGGTGTCAGGTTATACTCCCTCCGTCCCAAAATAAGTGTTTTAACTTTGTACTAACTTTAGTACAAAGTTGTACTAAGATTGAGACACTTATTTTGGGATGGAGGGAGTATAATAAAGAGTTGGGATGAGACTTTGTTTTGCTTTTTTGTTATTATATTATAAATGCTGATCTTGTGCGAGGTCATGACTACCATAATAAGAACGCAGATGACCGCCTTAGCTTCCAACGACAAATGCTAACTAAACAACCTGATGTTTGGTACGTCGCATTGGTATTGTGTCAGAGTCCAGAGCGTTGGAAGTCTACCATATTAATGGGTATTTATGAAAAAGAATTGATGGAACAAATGTCGTGGAATTGGGGGCGGACGACGCCGAGGGCGTACTTGCCAATTCGGTGAGATGGGGTAGGGGGAGGAGGGGAGGTGGTGGGCGGAGGGGTTGCTGCATTAGAGGAGGAGGCAAAAGAGGCATCGCGGACTTGGGGAGCGGACGGTGCCGGCGGCGTACTTCCCGACGTCAACGTCGAACGAGACGGGGTAGGGGGAGAGGAGACAACAGGGAGGGGGAGGGGGAGGTGGAGGAGGTAGTGAGTGGTGGGGCTGCTACGGTAGAGAGGAGTCGGGAGAGGCGTTTGGAGTGGCCGGCGCCGGCAGCCTGTGAGCGGCAGTGGCCACCTGCCCAGTTCAGTTCCATTGTTTGCTCCCCTTTTCTAGAAGGATCAAATGCTTCTTGTTGGATGAGGTGGTGATAGATGGAGCAGGACATAGAGAATAAGGGTCTATTCGCAAATGTGAAGTGGGGTTGTCTCCCATGCGTCGAATGCAGATCTGATGGTCGAAAATGATGGATGGCAGGCACACCATCATCACCAACTTGTTTTTTTTTGTAGGAGTAGAGATATGGTATTGTGAGTTGTGATTAACTAGATCTGATATGGTACGGATCTTTGCTAAATATTGATCATGAAAGGTGATAAAAAATGTATACAAATATTGTTAACCTTAACACCCGCGATATTCTGCATGCCTTGTCTGACCTTTACTCTTGGAGGTGGAAATACTGGAACCTCCATAGAAACCAGAACATCAACTTTTGCATGATTTACACTTCTCATTTGTTCTTATCTTTTCCAGTGGCCAGGATGCATTTGACTACTTCAAAAATGAGCCTGAGCTTTTTGACGTGGTATGTTATGTATTTATTTCTTCTACCGTATTAATATTTTAACTGCTAGCATATACTATTTGTCTTTCTAGCACATTAGCTTATAGCATTGACATGGAGTCAGTATGAAGATAGGTATGTGAGCTGTAATCAATATTAGTATGTCTGCTCTAGTGGTAAAACATTGGAGTATCTGGGCAGGGTGAGTTTTTGCATATGTGACATCCTGAAACCATAAATTTAGTGCTCATTATATGATTTTGATTTCTCTGTGGTTCAATCTTTTCTTTTTGAGGGGTCTTGTGCTTCCATCTGTATGAGCTTCTACATGGTTTGCTATTTCTTTCTTTATAGTTTCTTGTTTGCACATTCTATCTGAAATAAATGTCTTTTAGTGATCGATATGCAGAAAGCTTCTTGCATATGTGAAGTCAGGATAATTGATCCTGAGAAAACAACTCCATATTCACCTGATATGTGGTTGAAATTTCACTCTGTTCTCTTTTAGTATCATGCAGGATATCAAGAGCAGATGTCACATTGGCCAGAGCAGCCAGTTAATGTGATAATCAAGTGGTTGAAGAGTCATAACAAATCATGGACTGTTGCTGATTTTGGATGTGGTAAGAATGCTAGGAAGTTACTTTCTTGAATTTGGCACTCTCTTGCAATTTACCTCTCGTTATTTCCCTGCACAAGCATGATATTACCATTCACATTGCACAGGCAATGCAGCAGTTGCTAAAAACGTGAAGAACAAGGTCTTCTCCATCGATCTTGTTTCAGACGACCCTTCGGTGATCGCTTGTGATATGGCTCATGTAAGCACCGGCCACATTTATTTTTGTGGTGTTTTACCTTGTCAGCTTTATGTTTTCTGTGGTTTAGGATCTGCTCTTTTTTGTTAACTTTCATTTTAGCTGGAGAAATGCGTTAGCAGTTATTCCCAATTAGTTCCTCGGATTCCAAATTGGGGTCTTCTTCATGATTATTGATAAGCTTGAGAAAACACTACGGAATATGGCAGAATGACTTTAGTAGAATATGATGAACACTGACAATATTCCTGTGCAAGACCTTGGCATTTTTGGCTAGATTAGTTTCATAGCCACTTACAGTTGCACATTTTATTTGGTATGATTTCATGTTTTACATGGTGGAATCCTCGTGCCGCAATCTCCCGGCCTCTCAAGCCATCTTTCCCTGGCCCTGCTAATACCCCCACCTTCTCTTTTAGCTTGCGCCCTCACTTCTTTTCTGTGGTAACGTGGTGGTTGTTTGTGGCGCCCCCGACTCAATCGTGCACTAATCATACACGCAAACATGCACGATCAAGCACAGGGACTCACGGGAAGATATCACAACACAACTCTAACACAAATAAACGGAGATTCACAATATTACAGACCAGGGATCACGAAGATCCGAATACATAAGTCAGTCATACAAATATTATCTGAGTACAGACATAGTTAGACAAGTTTTGCCTTAAGAAGGCTAGCACAAACAACGACTCTAGATCGAAAGGCGTAGGCCTCCTGCCTGGGAGCCTCCGATCCTACTCCTGGCCGGCTGGCTCGATCCAATAGTACGTGCCGTCTGGACCCTCCTGGTAGTAAGCTCCTGAGGTGGCATCTGGCTTCGGGGCTCCATCGTCTGGTGTATCATCAAAGTGGGGTATGGAGAAAAAGAAGTAACAAAGCAACCGTGAGTACTCATCCGAAGTACTCAGCAAGCAAGGATCTACACTACATATGCAGCATTATCAATGGAGAAAGGCTGTATATGTGGACTGGGCTGCAGATATGCCAGAATAGAGAGAAGGCCTAGTCCTATCGAAGACTAGCATCTTCAAACATCTTCACGAAGCCACCATCTTGCAGCAATAGAAGAGAATAGAATAGCATTTTATTAAGCAAGCATGTTGAAGTACAGCTTAAAGATCCTTCCTCGACTTCCAGCGAGAAAGCGATCCCGGAGCTTCAATTAAGTAACAAGTATCCAGTTCAAGTAGTAGATCGGGATATACAAACTGAGCGTCCTTTACCGTAGGACCGGCTATCGATAGATCATTCATCCCTGCAGGGGTGCACTACTGTTACCCAACACGCTCGATCAACTTTGGCCGGACACACTTGCTGGGTAATGCCCGACCTCGGAAGATCAACACGAAGCAACGCCCTACCTAGGCTCAGCAGAGAGGTCAGCACGTTGGACTAACCTATGCACCCAGAGGTCTTGGGCCATCGCCCTGGGCACCCTGCGCGTTGCGAGACTGGCCGGGGTGCAGGCGCGACACTGAACTCGTCAGTGAAGTATCCAGCCCAATCCCGACAATCAGCCCGCACGGTGAACCGTGACGTCTGAGGAGCTTTCGGGAGAAACGTACGACGTAGAGGGCCCCATAAACCATAATCCCGCGTGGTGGTAGTGCGTATAGAGCACGTCGACCCACTTAGATCAAATACCCAAATCCAATAGGTTGATTTAGTAACACGCGGAGACAATCAGAGTTTCTGAAGCTTCGCCACAATATCACACTCGAGTGCCCTTCCGGCACACCCGACATCATAGATCCCCTGCGGGTACCCATCAGGGTCGACCCGCTTGTAACAAAGGTCAAAGTAACCGTGTGGTCACATCATCAAAGGGGAAACCCGAGGAATCACCCTCGGCGGATTCCACTCGACGAAATCATCAGGGTGAACGTATGAGGTATCACCCTCGAGGTTCACACTGAGGGGTTGCACGACAGAGTCGTATCGGAAGTGGAGAAGGAGGAATCACCCTCGACGACCACGACCGAACAGCTACACTGCAGAGTATTCATCAGGAGTGCGTTTCGAGGTATTACCCTCGGCACTCGATAGTAACTACGCAGAGTCGTACAACGAAGGGGGTGAAGTGATGTGTCGGTCTCTGGTCGACGATCACATTGATCGCGTCGTCGATGATCAAGCAGGGGCAACAAGGGTAAGGTGGTGAGGGTCACTGATGGTTCACTACCAACCTATACTAAACAGTTTAACATAGGCAGGTAAGGAAATAATAAACAGGTTACAAAAGCAGGCTATGCATCAGATTAGGAGCAAACATTTAACAGTAGCAAAATCTAATGCAAGCAGGAGAAATGGAATGGGCGATATCTGGATGCTCAAGGGGGGGGGGGGGCTTGCCTGGTTGCTCTGGCAGGAGAGAGGGATCGTCAACGGGCTGCTCGTGTGGAGCGTAGTCGTACCCGGCTGCAACGTCGTCGGTCTCGGCGTCTATCGAGAGAGAAGGAGGGGGAGAGAAACAATAAATCCACGGCAAAAATGCAAACAATATGTATGACATGCCTAAATGATATGCCGGGGTGTTCTACTGCCTAACTAAATGATTTAGTTAATTTAGGAATTTAACCGGATTTATTTAATTAAAGATGGGCACTATTCATTTATCGAAATCGGTCTAAAAGTTCAACGTTTATCTAGCTACGGGCATCTGACAGGAATACGGAGGACGTATTTGGGTTCGTATCGAAATTCTGAGCAACTTTCATATATAAATTATTTTTATCGGAGTTACGGATTATTTTATATGATTTCTAAAGTTTTAATCATTTTCTGAATTTAATTATTTATTTAAATCAACATTATCCAGGACAGTGTATGCTGACGTCAGCAGTCAACAGGGCAGTTGACCTAGTCAAACTGACGTGTGGGTCCCACCTGTCAGTGTTTGTTTAGTCTAATTAGGGTTTAGTTAATCTAATTACAGTTTAATTAAACTAACTAATTAATTAGATTAACTTAATCAGAGTTAATTAACTTAATTATTTTTACTAATTTTATTTTCATTTACTTTTTTTTTACGTTTTAAGGGCGTGGGCCCCTCTGGTCAGTGGCCCAGGGCCGTCGGGCCCCACCTGGCAGTGGCACTGGGCCACTGCGGGGGTCAACGCGCGCGCGAGCGCGTGCACAGCACGCGGCGACGCGGCTACGGGCGCGCGCCGGCGCGGGGAGCGGCGAGGCAAGGGCGAGCGGCGCGCGGGTGCAGGCGGCGAGCTGGGCTCAGCGGCAGCGGGCGACATGGCCGCGGGGGCGGGCAGCAACAGAGGCGAGCGGGGACGCGGTTGGTGGCTGCGGCGACAGCAGAAGCAGAGGCAGCGACGCAGCAGGGCAAAGCAGCAGCGGGAGGAGGCCGAGCGGGCGGCAGCGGCCACACGCGCGCGCGGGCGAGGCCCGAGCATGGCGAGCGCGCACGGGGGAAGCGGGCGGGCGTGCAGCAGTGGGCGGAGGCGCGGCCGTGGGCGCGAACGGGCGTGGCCAGGGCGCGGCGGACGGCGTCCGACAGGGGGAGAGGGGAGAGGAGGAGCGCGACCGGCGCGGTAGCTCACCGCGAGCTGTAGGGGGGAGGCAGTGGGGGTCTAGGAGGAGGGCGGGGACGGCGTTCCGGCGTGGAGAGGGATGAGGAGGCGAGGAGGCAGGCCGGCGTGGCGGCTCCGGCGAGGTCCAGGCGACGGCGACGATGGCGGGGCGGCGGCGTCGAGTGCCCCGATCCAAATCTGGATCGGGGGGGGGGGGGGGGGGGGAGGAGAGAGCGAGTGGGGGGGGGGGGGGAATGGGGTGTCGGTGGGGCTAGGGTTCGGTCGCCCAGGGGATAAAGGGGAGTGGGGTGGGCCGGTTGGGCCAGTTGGGCTGGCCGGCTGGGCCGTTTGGCCCAGTAGGCCGGGGAGTCTTTTTCTTTTTATTTCTATTTTTGTTTTGCCTTTTCTGTTTTCTGTTTTTGCAAAATTGTGTGGCCTCATATTTAGTTTTGTAAAATAGGTGAACTAGTCACAAAACTCCAGTGCAACATCTACTAATGCCATAAAATGGTTTTGAGTTCATACCATTTCATTTGCAATTTTATAAAACTAAATGGGATTAAATATTGCTGTTTTGGCACTGTTAGAGTCACCTAATTAATTTATTAAATGTTGGTTACAATTTTAGAATGGTCTCTGGAATATTTGTTACCTAATGAACACTTTAGTTTCTATGTTTGAACTACTTTTACTTTTCACTTTAATTTAATTTGAATTTTGAGTTAGGAGTTGAAATGCAATATGATGCAAATAATGATTAGGCACTGTTAATCATGCTGACTTGTCATTATCAAAAGTGATTACTGTGGCTAATGACATGGGGTGTTACATTGTTGTAGTTGTATCCTTCTCCCTCCCTCCCTCCCTCGTGGCCGAGATGCTGGGTGCGCTTCAGTTGTTTCCTTGAAATGAGGTGTGCCGTGGCTGAGACTGTACATTTGGAGAGGAGTTGTACCTAAGTAAAGCTGATGAGATGGTATTGGTGCTTCGTGAACTGGAGCAGTTCTTGGTGATGCAATCTGTGGTCTGTCTCTCAATTGCAAGCTGGTAATTGTAATGTTAGACCATGCAATGTTTACAAGTCGAAGAGTCGTCGAGTCGTTCCAAGGTTGAGACTCATAGACTAATCGTGACTAGTCTAGACTAGTGTGAGATTAGTCGACATGGCACTGTAGCACTGGACTTACAGTACATAACTGCTAATACCTAGTAGTAGTATGTGGTATTACACTATATAAGTATACAAGTACAGTATACAATACAAATGAATGCATAGCTTTGAACTTGGTTGAGTTAGTCTTCATGACAAATGCATCTCTTTCCTGATTTCATCGGTTGCTTTCAGACACATTAACACCACTGTGTAAACCAAGGTGCTTCTTCATCCTTAGCACTCCAGAAGAGACGTTTTTGCCACACAAAACACACTGGATTGTCAATTTGTCCTGCAGATCAGGCCAAAAGGCATAATTCCATGCTGGGTCCTTGGTCCTAGTTGGCTTCCCCCCAGGATCCTTTGATGGATCATAATCCTCAGCGGCTTGAGCTAAAGCGGCTGCTGAGCACACTGTCTGAGATATCTCTGGTGTTGTAGACATTGTAACTCTAGCTCTGCTCAAACCTAAGGATGTTGAATTGAAACAAGCAAACCTAAACCAGGAACCAACAGTAGAGGAACCAGCCAAGGAACAAGCAATATAGGAACCATATGAGGATAAGAGAAGGGAGAAATTACTTGCAAAGAGAGGATCCAGGAGCAGATGAACCAGCCCAGGAACCAGCAGAGATAGGGCTGGATCTGGACAGCAGAACCAGTGAAGAGGGAGAGCTCCAGAGGAGTGGGCAGCTCTCTCTGGAGCGAAACTGAAACCTAACCACAAAATTTCCCTCCGACGGGCTCGCGGGCCGAGCGCCTCTCTTATCCCCTCCAAAAAAGTTTGAGTCGTTCGACTTAATGTACACGACTAGTCCAGACTAGTCTATGACTAGTCTCTCGACCGCTCGACTCATCGAATTAGTCTACACGAGATTTGCAGTCGACACCACAATTGCGACTCATAGACTAGTCCATCGACTAGTCTCGACTAGTCCTTCGACCCATAATCAGTGAGACCATGCTACATATGTGGAATGGTTCTCCTTCATTTCAATCTTTGTACTCCACAAGTAGTAACCAGCATGTGCGACTGACAATCGAGTGCAGTGGGGGAATGGGGTTCTGTAATTTTTTTTTTCATGATGGATCTTTCAACACTAAAAATTCCTGATATTAGTATGGTATTCTTGTTTTCGAAACAGAAGCTGTTATCACCAATATTCAATACTCCCTCTGTACACTAATGTACGTCTTATATTAGTGTACAGTGGTAGTACATAGGCGGATTGTTTAAATTTAGAGTGGAACCAATGTAGTTTATACTGGAGGTGTATTAGCTGACAACAATAGGTTCATCTCCTCAGTATTTCATGTCATCATCCTTTAGGAATCGTTTACTCACTTAAATTGAGATGTTGGTAAACTAAATCATCAGCAATACCATTCACTATGATGGTCTGTTGCTCTTCTCCTGATTAGACTTTGTCACATATATTCCTGTGACATTTTTTTTTCCTTTTGGATTTCCAATCTTATGCAGCCCTCCCTTTGAAAATAAAAAATACTAGTCCTCAGTGTGTTTAGAACCAAGCGTTTAATATAAACATGGAAATGTCTTTTTTGGTACCCGAGTTGTTACTTCAACTAAATGTGTAGTCATTTATGCAGACTCCATTGGAGCCATCCTCTGTAGATGTGGTGATATTTTGTCTTTCTTTGATGGGAACCAACTTTCCGAGTTATCTACAGGAAGCTAATAGAGTCCTCAAGCCAAGGTTTGCTTAATGATTAGCTCCTACACTGTTACAATGAATGGTCTTTGGCCCACTTTTTAGTGTTTACACATTTGTTTAAGCACTGGATCCGTCCTTTTACACATTTGTTTAAGCAGTGGTTGGCTTCTTATTGCGGAAGTGAGGAGTAGGCTAGACCCTAACACCGGAGGTGCTGATCCTGACAAGTTCTCTGAAGCCATCAGCCAGCTTGGCTTTTCCCTTGTTTCGAAGGTTTGTATTTACTATTTCAAAGATTTCCTAGAAAGATTTTCACATGATACTGTACTCGGCTACTTGCTAGCTTCCTTGTGTACCCAGCTAGCTTTATTGAAATTATTTGAAACTCTGAAGTCTAAAGAGAGAAGTGCATATTTCAACCTTGAAGTCTAGAGGTAGTTTAATTTACAACCCCCAACTCCAAAACCAAGACAAAATTGTCGCATATGGGCTGGTTGTGCTCAAAACTTTAAAGAACATAGACCAACCTAGTTTCTTATCATGCTGAAATAACTGGAGTGAAAGATCATTCCAAAGGCTTGCATATCCTTGAAAACTGAATTATCACGTGCTCATACTGAATTCTGGTCTGTATATTAGGGTACACAAGCTGTAGTATTTGGAGTGGCAATGTTGCTTAGTGCATTGACCAAATAATGGACAATAAGAGATATGGATGTCACAGCTTTAATTATGCACCCTTAGGACATGCTTCAGAAACTAATCTGTTCTTTGAGCCGAGTGTGGATCTAGTACGCGGTTATGGGTTTGAAATGTTCCCATTGATGCATCTTTTTCTGTGTTCCATGTTTGAAAGTCACATGACGGGTTCTCGTTTTTGGTTGAACTTTGGATCCTTTTGACATACCGGTGTAGTGATGTACATATATAGTTTGTTTTTGTATTGACATAATGACATGACCATACATAAATTATATGAAAAGAGAAGATTACTCCGGTACTTCTCAGTTGCTAATTGGTTCCTTTCTGCAGGATGAGAAGAACAAAATGTTTGTCCTGTTTTATTTCAGGAAAAAGGTTGGTCACCCTGTTTCCTACCTCCGCCTGAGTGACAATTAACAATTACATCGTTGACATAGTCAAAATACATTTTAACACTGAACTGATGTTGCGGTTTGACTTGTCTCCACAGGAAAAGAGCAAGGTGGCGAAAAACATTGAATGGCCCCAGTTGAAACCTTGCTTATACAAGCGGCGATGATCTCATCCTCCACTGTGGTCGCTCCAGACCTCTTCCAGAGTGTGGTTAAATTAATCGATGTCTTGTGCTAAACTAGTCATCCTTTTCTGCTCCTATTTCTTTTACCTTTGGGCAGCTGTATGTTCAAAGAATCAGACCACACCAGATATGACCTAGTAAGCGCTGTAACTCGGGGCAGTTTAGAAGTGTATTATTATACAGTTCTGAATGAGTAGGGTGTTTTGGAGCTCGGGCTCCATGGAGCCCGGATTTTTTGAAAAATTCAAAATTCGCACTTTTCAGTTTCAAAAAAATCTAAAAAAAATCATACAAGTAAACAAGGATGTTATGTGTATGTGTGTAAAATTTCAGGATAAAATACCCTAAAATGCGATCTGTGCAAAAAAGATAAATTCATGGACTTTGAGGATGAATAGTGCATCTACTAAAAAGCCTCAGATTTGTTCTTTTTGTGTAGCACTCATTTTAAGATGTTTCGTCCTGAAAATTTACACACATATGCTTTATGTCTCTAAGTATGCGTGTATTTTTTTTCAAAATTTTTTGGAACGTGAAAATTTGAATTTTGATCAAGTCAAACCCGGGCTCCATGGAGCCCGAGCTCCAAAGAGCATTTTCGGTTCTGAATCTGCTTCATATCTTCTTTCCTGGGCCTTGTAAACGAGTGGAGGATAAGATCAACAAAGGGCATGATTTCTGCGTTATTTATTATATTTGGTACTCCCTCTGTAAAGAAATATAAGTTCGTTTAAATCACTACATCACTACTTTATAGTGATCTAAATGATTTTATATTTCTTTGCGGGGGGAGTACTTTCTCAGCTCACAACAAGGTCATCCTTGTAGCTAGAATATCTACGCTAGTAGTGGATTTCTCTTGCCTTTTTGACTGGATTATAGGAGTGGCCCGTCGCTGCCACCTGTAGATTTCGATGGTGATCGATTTGTCTGCATGCCTGCCACTTCCTGGTGGAAAATTGGTTCCTTTTTTCCTGGGTTGAATTCGCCTCTCCCCGCAAAAAAGAAAGAAAGAAAAGGAATTCACCTCTATTTTCCTCATATGTGGCTGAGCATGAGCCTGTCACGACCGGTTTATAGCTTCTAGCAAATGATGATGGAGGTCTGTGGACTTCCTACAGCATACTTGCACTTGCTTGATACGATGTGGTCTTGAGTTAAGAGTCCACGCAAATGTGTTTTCGTCTTGTATAAAACCACCACTGATGCACAAGTGGCATGTGAATGTGATCAAGAATGTATAGTTTCACAACTAATAAGATGCGTTTTGGTCTTGCACAGTTGAGAAGAATTGTTTTCTGCGTGCACTTCTGTCAAAATTTCTATATTTTTCTGTTGCGTATTCTTCTTCTATCCGTGCGATCCGATCCAAACAGGCCCTTAAATGCTCGAGCGATATTGTCAATTGTTATGAAAACGATACTCCCGTTTTGACCTTTATTTGTTTATTATTATTATACCATTGGCAGGACACACACGCACAAAATAGCGTAGTAGTACTCCACGAGCGACTCCCTAATTCCAAGATCCAAGTAGACAGATACTTAAATATTTTCTGTACGTATTCCCTTGCCAAAGTAGGATATGTACATGCAGTGGTTAATGCCCTGCTAATGGAGGATCGCGTTAGATCTGACAGGTGCCCCTTCCGAGAGGGAGAGGGACAAGCAATGTGCTGTGTGTGCACGCCTGTAAAAAAGAAATGGTAGACTCCGCAACACACAGTAGTCGTACTATATCGGAAGCGGACGAAGAGCACTCGGCGACGCAGCCCACCGAAATCTACACGTCCGTTATTCTCTTGGGATGCATGCAATTAATGCAGTTTAATTTGTTTTGAACCAATACAGGATAAATACTCACTGGTATACAACGGCACATTGAATCGCATTTATTTAGGGCCCCAGGACTCTGTTTTGTCACATGCAAACAAGCTAGGGTGGAGCGAAACATGTTCATGGCCATCAAGGTGTTGAAAAATTAGGCAAGTTCATGATTAATTTCAGTAAATAATTCATAACTAAAACAGATACTAGCATGCAACAATCAAGCAAACTAGAAGAATAACAAGACATGCATAACAGCAGCGAGCACGAAACAATAGCTGTAGAGACAGACATGAACAAATAATGTTGGACGTACTGTTCATTAGCTATTGTGGGTGCGACGGTGTTGATGACGATGTTGGCGGCGATCTGCTGCTGACGGCGATGAGTAGCACCGCCCGACTTGGACGGAAGACGACCCGTGATGACGAATTTGAGCAGTCGCGCAGAGTGCTTCCCAAAAACCTAATTCATCCTCTCCCGGTGCAGGATCGCAAGGACGAACGGTTCCGGAGACCTGCTCTCCCACGCGCCGATGCACGCCGGCGTTTGGGATGAAGTAGACTACGACGGCGGCGCAAGTTGCGAGATGAAGCAAAACCCTAGGTGTTTTTCGGTGTGTCTTTGGCCGCAGCCGGTAGTTGTATATATATTAGGACCAGAGGCGGTATTGTGTCGCGATCACAATCTCAAACCGACTCGGTTTCTAATTCGTATACTTACCGGATAAGAAATCAAAAACTTGTCTGCCAAGACATAAAAAAAAATAAAACGACAAAAAGAAGCTGCGACCCTGATTTCGGCGGACCATTCACGCGCATGTCGCACATACGCGCCGCCTCGCCTCGCCTCGCCACGGCCCGGCCAGGCGAGCGAGCGCGCACGTGGTCTTTTCTTTCTCTTCTCACACACCACTTGAAGTGGTGGAGAGAACCCACTATATAAAGATGTCCAACTCTTCTTCAACTTTCAGGGTGGGACTAAACTTTAGCACCACCACTTGACATTTTACACATGGACTTTGAGATTTCAGAAATTGCTATGGGCCTAGCCCATTAATTCTAACACAACACAAAGAAGGCATGCGCAAGAGCGGCAAGGCCATGTCAAGAAGCCGGTCGCGAGCAGGAAGAGCCAACTACCTTGAGCACTGAGACTGGGGACGACCATGCCAAGCTTGTTGGCGACGAGGACGACCAGACCAGGACGTCGATGACTTACTACCGGTGACGAGGACGACCAGGACGCCGGCGGCCACGGGCACGCAGTACATGGAGTCATTGACCAGGGCAGACGCGGTGCATAGGACGCAAAAAACGACGACGAACAAGTGTAGCAGAAGATCGGGGAAGAAGTGCAGGAGCTGTAGAAAAGGATTTGGGGAGATGATTCATGAGGAAGAAGTGGCGTCCTGGGGAAGAAGGGTTGGTGGGGAGAGGAGACGGGTGGGACTGTGTGAGGCATCGTGAACATTGATTATTTGGCCTCTGGGTGGTTTGCTGGTTGTGCCAGTGCTATCTGACAATTTCAGGACATAAGTACATGCATTAATACGGGAAGAGCATGTGAGAGATACACGGCGTAATACAAACTGGTTAGTATAGGAGATGCGAATCCCGACGCTAATGAATGAGTGGGATTTTGGTGGGCTGAGTCGCCGAGTGCTCCTACGCACTTTCGTACTATATCCTGTAATATTACGTCTGTATACTGGAAGTACTAACAACTAACTTAAGCATAGTTTACACACACGCTGCTTCGTGCAACCTTCACTCACCAGCCGTATCTATCCATCCATCGCTTTCTGGGCTCATTGGCCGGATCCCAATTATGAAGTGAACCGACATGAGCAGTGTTTAGGGGTTGGGACCCACACACTTGGCTTAAGCCACAGCAAACACGTGCAAATGACGCCGCAAACGACCTGGCCGCTTGCGGTACACTCATTTTCGTGCCAAAAGTTGCCGCACCTCGGGTCGGAGCAATCCCTACCGAAATACCAGTAATCATTTTCGTCTACGTCTCGGCCTAATTAGCTTCTGCTTCTAGTGTTCTTTGGCGCCATACCCCGAAAGATGTCAAGAATAATAATAAAATGTAGGGAACTGTTGGAAATATTAGCACTTTTTCGATTAGATTAATCCGAGTAAACAGTAAGCATGACAAATATGGTATGCAACTTATACCGATACCTAAGCATACTAGCACGTACAGAACATAGAAGCGAACCATCTATGAGCAGCACATATACAGCTAGCACAAGTACGAGTATACGAGGGATGAACAGATTATACCCTCCGGTTGGCCAGTCCAACGCGGCGGCGGCAGCAGCAGCCTCGGCGTCGTCCGTGGCCTTCTTCTTAGCGGCGGCATCGTCGACCATGGTGTCGATGCAAGGGAAGTAGTGGAAGCAGAGGCGGACGGAACTGGGGACGGATCGGGAACAGTCGCGTCGAGACGCTCCCCAAAAACCTTATTGCCGTTCTCCCGGGCAGGATCTCGAACGACAGGGTTCCGGAGGCACCTGCTCTCCCGACCAACTGTGCACGCGGTCATCGGGATGGGATCGCCGGAGGCAGCACTGAGTGAGGAACAGTAGATGACGGCTAGGTTACGCGAGAGGGAGTGAGTGAACCGAGATAGGTCACTCCACTGGCCAGAGCCTTCTTATATAGTCCGTCGGGTAGAAAGTCGCGGGCCTGGGCGGAGGCCCACGACCGAGTTGACGCTCTCCCGGCAAGGGAGTCGCCGTTCCCGGAGACGAGTCGCACACCCGCGAACGGAGTCGACGAATCCCGGGAACGCAAACCAGCCCACAGTCCAACGTCTTGGACAGTGGCCCACCTGTTAGGGACTCGTTAATTAATCCCTGATTAATTAATTCGTTCCTGACCGGCAAAAATAAGCTTCGGCTCGGCTCATTCCGGCAACCCACGGCGCGCGCGTGTCGTGGCGTGGCGAGGCGTGGCGAGGCGGGCGGCGGAGGAGGAGTAGCGCGCGTGTACCACTCCTCTTCCCAAGCTCCCAATGGCAAGTGGTAGAGCAGCCCTTATAAAAGGGGTCTCAACTCTCCTCAACTAGCAAGGTGGGACTAAACTTCCCACCACCTGCCATATCATACATGGGCCTCAAGATTAACCAGGAATCATTGTTCATATGAGCCTAAAGCCCATCTATGATTCAATAATCCCCCACCAGATCTCGAGGCACATAAGTTTGTCAACTGTTCCAAACAATGTTGATATACCAGAAATTTTAGTGGAGACTGTTAAGTTGAACTTCCACCTAGAGCAACATGATTAGACTTCTTCACAACTGAACAATGGACTATGCCTTGAATTGTCAGTTTGGCGTGCAGAAGTTTCGCCTATTGTCAGCTGATACGTGGCTGCCGAAGGCTAAACCCCACGGGTGGAGCTTATTAGTCATACTCCGTACCTTCTCATTGTAACACCCCCAGTGGTTAGCTACAGTGATCACCCTTTTGATTATGCCATGTCATCATGATCAACAGTGCGTAATCATCATTAGTATCATATCTCTTTTCAAATTCAAATTCAAATGGAAATTCAAACTGAAAGTGGAAAATAAAAGTTGCTCAAATCAAGAACTAAATTGTTCATAATATTGTAAATAATTCAGAGACAATTCTAAAATTTTAACCAACCTTATTGAAATTGGATAAGTGGCTTGAACTTCCCCAAACAGTGGCTGAAAACCATATTTAATAACCTATTAATAAATATAAAATAAATCTGAAAGGATAAATACCCCAAACTAATTTTTGATAATAGGATATGCTGCCCTGTGATTTATGGACCAGGTCACCTATTTTACAAAAGTCATTTGGGTGCCCAACTATTTGCAAGACAGAAACTAAAAGAAAAAACAGAAAAGAAAATAAAAAAGGAGCAAAGGGCCCAGGGCACCTGGGCCTAAGTGGCACAGTGCCGGCCCAGCCCACCCCGCTCGTTTCCCTCCTCATTTGTTCACCACCGCGCACCGTTGTCGTCTCGTCCGCAGCCGCCGCGCCTGGCCCCCCCCTCTGCTGCTCGACATCACGCCCGATGCTCGTCGTGGGGGGGGGAGGGGGGGGATAAGAGCCTCCCTCGCCCGTCCCCACGAACCCTAGCCCCCTCAGTCTCTCCCTCGCTCTCCCTCTCACACGAAAACGGCGGCGCCCGAACCTCGCCGTTGCCATGGCCGTGGACTAGCGCGGCCACCGTGCCCCATTTGCTCCGCCGCCGCGTCAGGCCGCCCCCTCATCGTCGACTACGTCGGTGTAACACCCCCGGTGGTTAGCCACAGTAATCCCATTTTGATAATGCCAAGTCAGCATGATTATCAGTGCATGATCATCATTAACATCATATTGCATTTCAACTCCTAACCTCAAATTCAAATTTAAATGAAAGTGGAAAATAAAAGTTGTCCAACATAGAAACTAAATTGTTCATTAAATAGCAAATAAATCAGAGACAATTCTAAAATTGAAACCAACATCATTGGAGTTGGGTAAGTGACTCAAACATCTTCAAACAGCGACTAAAAGCAATATTTAATAACCATTTATTAAATCTAATTTAAGTATGAAATGATGTTTTGTCCAAACTAATTTTAGGTGTTAGGGAATTAAGCACTGGTATTTATGGACCAGGTCACATGTTTTACAAAATTCAATTTGAGCCCTAACTATTTACAAAACAGGGGTATGGATAAATAAAGGAGAAAAGAAAAGAAAGGGAAAAAAACAAAAAAGAAAAAGGAATAAAAAAAAAAACATTAAGATCAAAAAAACAAACCCCGAAATAAAATAAAACCAGAACCCCCCCCTGCGCGGTCGTGACCCCCCCTATCTGTTCGAATGCCGCCCCTTGGCTGCGCGATCCTAGGTTCAGCCGGCCGGTTATGCGTGACAACAGGAACAACTTACAAGGAGAACACCCCAAACACCTCCCAAACGCCACCGTTTCCCCCACATCAACCAAGGCCGTTCCCCCCCCCAACACCCCCCACCCATCCCTCGTTCCCGCTCGCCCGTACCGTCTGATAAACATAACGATTAGGTCTGTGTAAGTCTCAGACGTTTAGGTCGAGTGGGTTTCATGGTGGGGGTGTTTTTGCCCCCCCGGACCAACTGGGCCTGGCCCAGCTGGCCACCACCACCACCCAGGCCGCCCAGCCGCCCCCCCCTTTTAACCCCCCCCGGTCCACCCCAACCCTAACCTACCCCACTCCCCCCCCTCTCCCTTCCCCGATCCAAACTGGATCGGTGGTCGGGAGCTCCCGCACCGACGCGCCCCGTCGCCGCCTCGCTCTCGCGCCGACGCCGTCGCTAACGCCGCCGCCGCCACGCCGGCGCTCCTCGTCGAGGCCACCTCACCGTCCCCGTTCCCCCCCTCCCGATCCAGGAGTGGATCGGGGCCGCGTCGCCACAGACGCCGCGCCCGAGCGCCCGACACCGTCGTCGTGTCGCCTCGTCGGCGCCGCCCGTCGCCTCTCCGTCGACCCTGTCGCCTCCTCACCCTACCACCACACCGTCGCCGGCCAGCCTCTCCCCCCCTCTCTCGATGTGAGCCCCGGCCGCTGCGCCCCCCCTCTCCTCTCTTCCACCACGCCGCTCGACGCTCGCGCACTCGCGAGCCGCGGCCTCACCGCGTCGCGCTCGCCCGTCGTTCCCCTTGCGCGCCGTCGGGGCCCTGCACCACTCCTGGCCGCGCCTCCCCTCCGGCCGCAGCCGCGCCCCGCGCGCGCTGCCCGTGGCCCCGCCGCCGCCGCCCCTGCGCGCGCTCGCGCATCGCCGTCCGCGCCCGCGTCTGGTGCCCCCTGCTCGCCTAGCGTCGCTGCTCCGCCCGCTCTTGCCACGCCCATCGCCCGCTTGCCTCGCCCGCGCCTGCCTGCGCTCGCGCGCACGCGCCGCCGCCGCTCGCGCACTCCCACGCGCGCGCACGCCCGCGCACGCGCGCCGCGCCGCGCCCGTGGCCCGCCCGTGGCCCTTGTGCCACTGACCGGTGGGGCCCAGTGCCCCTGTGACGCTGACGAACGGGGCCCAGCCCTTAAAAACGAAAAATAAAAATAAATAAAATAAATAATTAACTAGTTAATTAATTAGTTAATTAACCCTGTTTAGATTAGTCTAATTTAATTAATTAGTTTAATTAAATGTTAATTAATTAGTTAATCACTAATTAGCCTAACGTGAGTATGACAGGTGGGACCCAAGCGGAGTCTGTGGCGACGCGGCCCCCCCCGATCCACTCTGGATCGGGAGGGGGGGACGGGGAAGGTGAGGTGGCTCGACGAGGAGAGAAGGAATGGCGGAGGGGAAGAAGGCATGCTGGCGGCGGCGGCGTTAGCGACGGCGTCGGCGCGAGAGCGAGGCGGGCGACGGGGCGCGTCGGTGCGGGGAGCTCCGACACGATCCAGTTTGGATCGGGGAAGGGAGCAGGGGGGGAGTGTGGGAGGTAGGTTAGGGTTGGGTTGGTTGTTCGGACCGGGGGGGGTTAAAAGGGGGGGGCGGCTGGGCAGGCCTGGTGGTGGAATGGTGGCCAGCGGGCCAAGGCCCAGTTGGTCCGGGGGGGCAAAAACACCCCCACCATGAAACCCACTCGACCTAAACGTCTGAGACTTACACAGACCTAATCGTTATGTTTATCAGACGGTACGGGCGAGCGGGAACGAGGGATGGGTGGGGGGTGTTGGGGGGGGGAACGGCCTTGGTTGATGTGGGGGAAACGGTGGCGTTTGGGAGGTGTTTGGGGTGTTCTCCTTGTAAGTTGTTCCTGTTGTCACGCATAACCGGCCGGCTGAACCTAGGATCGCGCAGCCAAGGGGCGGCATTCGAACAGATAGGGGGGGTCACGACCGCGCAGGGGGGGGTTCTGGTTTTATTTTATTTCGGGGTTTGTTTTTTTGATCTTAATGTTTTTTTTTTTATTCCTTTTTCTTTTTTGTTTTTTTCCCTTTCTTTTCTCTTTCTCCTTTTCGTTATCCATACCCCTGTTTGTAAATAGTTAGGGCTCAAATTGAAATTTTGTACAACATGTGACCTGGTCCATAAATACCAGTGCTTTAATTCCCTAACACCTAAAATAGTCTTGGACGAAGGCCAACATTTTCATACTTAATTAGATTTAATAAATGGTTATTAAATAATTCTTTTAGTCGCTGTTGAAGTGTTTGAGTCCACTTACCAACTCCAATGATGTTGGTTTCAATTTTTAGAATTGTCTCTATTATTGCTATTTAATGAACAATTTTAAGTGTTCTATGTTGGACAACTTTTATTTTCCACTTTCATTTAATTTGAATTTGAGGTGGAGTTGAAATGCAATTTGATGGTCATTAAGATGATCATGCACTGATAATCATGCTGACTTGGCATTATCAAAATGGGATTTACTTGGCTAACCAACCGGGGGTGTTACACACCGACTAGCGACGATTAGGGGACGGCCTGACCGGCGGCGACAAATGGGGCACGGTGGGCACGCGCTAGTCCACGGCCATGGCAACGGCGAGGTTCGGGCGCCGCCGTTTTCGTGTGAGAGGGAGAGCGAGGGAGAGACTGAGGGGGCTAGGGTCGTGGGGACGGGCGAGGGAGGCTCTATCCCCCCCCTCCCCCCCACGACGAGCATCGGGCGTGATGTCGAGCAGCGAGGGGGGGGCCAGGCGCGGCGGCTGCGGACGAGACGACAACGGTGCGCCGGTGGTGAACAATGAGGGGGAACGAGCGGGGTGGGCGGGCCGGCACTGTGCCACTTAGGCCCAGGTGCCCTGGGCCCTTTGCTCCTTTTTTTATGTTCTTTTGTTTTTTTTTAGTTCTGTCTTGCAAATAGTTTGGGCACCCAAATGACTTTTGTAAATAGGTGACCTGGTCCATAAATCACAGGGCAGCATATCCTATTATCAAAAATTAGTTTGGGGTATTTACTTTCAGATTTATTTTATATTTATATTAATAGGTTATTAAATATGGTTTTCAGCCACTGTTTGGGGAAGTTTCAAGCCACTTATCCAATTTCAATAAGGTTGGTTAAAATTTTAGAATTGTCTCTGAATTATTTACATTATTGAACAATTTAGTCTTGATTTGAGCAACTTTTATTTTCCACTTTCAGTTTGAATTTCCATTTGAATTTGAATTGAAAAGAGATATGATACTATGATGATTACGCACTGTTGATCATGATGACATGGCATAATCAAAGGGTGATCACTGTAGCTACCACTGGGGGTGTTACAATGAGAGGTACGAGTTGACTAATAAGCTGCACCCGTGGGGTTAGCCTTCGGCAGCAACCGTATCAGCTGACATAGGGCGAAACGTCTGCACGCCAAACTGACAATTCAAGGCATAGTCCATGGTCGTTGTGAAGAAGTCTATCATGTTGCTCTAGGTTGGAGTTCAACTAACACGTCCCTCCACTAAATTTCTGGTATATCAACATTGTGGGAACAGTTGACAAAAACTTATGTGACCATCGAGATCTGGTGTGGGGATTATGGAATCATAGATGGGCTTTAGGTCTATGAACAATGTTGAATTCCTGGTTAATCTTGAGGCCCACTGTATATATGGGCAGGTGGATGGGAAGTTTATCCCACCTTGCTAGTTGATGAGAGTTGAGACCCCTTTTAATAAGGGCTGCATCACCACTTGCCATGGGAGCTTGGGAAGAGGATGTACACGCGCGCTACTCCTCCTCCGCCGCCGCGCCTCGCAACGCCTCCGCCACGCCACAGCACGCCGCTCGCCGTGGGTTGCCGGAAGGTAGTCCAGCCAGCTGTATTTTGCCGGTCCAGGAACGATTAACATACATCAGGGATAATTAACGGTTCCCTACACAGTGGGGCACTGTCCAAGCTTTGGACTGTGGGCTGGTTTGCGTTCCCTGGATTCGTCGGATCTCCGTCCGCGGGTGGCGAACTCTCTCCGGGGAATCGGCGACTCCCTGCCGGGAGAGCCGTCAACTCGGTCGGTGGGCCTCCGCCCGGCCCGCGACTTTACCTACCGTACGGACGTATATAAGAAGGCTCTTGCCAGTGGAGTGACCTACTCGGTTCACTCATCCCTGTCTCTGCGTAACCTAGCCGTCATCTCTGTTCCTCACTCAGTTCTGCCTGCGGCGATCCCATCCCGATGACCGGTGCACAGTTGGTCGGAGCGCAGGTGCCTCCGGAACCCTGTCTCGAGATCCCTGCCCGGGAGAACGGCAAGATAAGGTTTTGGGGGCGTCTCGACGCGACTGTTCCCGACCGTCCCCAGTTCCGTCGTCCTACTGCTTACCACTACTTCCCTTGCATCGACACCATGGTCGACGATGCCGGCCGCTAAGAAGAAGGCCCACGGACGACGCCGAGTGCTCTGCCGCCCCGCCCACACCGCGTTGGACGGGCCAACGGAGGGTATAAAACTTGTTCATTCCTCGTATTTACTCGTACTTGTGCTAGCTGTACTATGGCTGCTCATAGATGGTTATGCTTCTATGTTCGTACGTGACTAGTATGCCTTAGGTATCGGTATAGTTGACTATACCATATTTTGATGCTTACTGTTTACCTCGTCGATTAATCAAATCGAAAAGTGCTAATATTTCCCAACAGTTCCCTACATTTTATTACTTATTATGACATCTTTCGGGGTAATGGCGCCAAAGAACACTAGAAGCAAAGCTAATTAGGCGAAGACTAGACGAAAAATGGTACTGGTATTTCGGTAGGGATTGCCTCGACCCGAGTGCGGCAAACTTTTTGCAGAAAATGAGTGGTACCGCCAAGCGGCCAGGTGTCGTTTGCGTCCGAATTGCACTGTTTGCTGTGGCTTCAGCCAAGTGTGTGGGTCCCACCCCTCAACACTGCTCATTGTCGGTTCCTTCATAATTGGGATTCCGGCCAAGACCCAGAAAGCGAGGGATGGATAGATACGGCTGATGTGAGTGAAGGTTGCACGAAGCAGCGTTGTGTAACACTATGCCTTAAGTAGTTGTTAGCTTGCATATAACGACGTAATAATAACAGGATACGTACGAAAGGTGCGTAGGAGCACTCGAGCGACTCACCCACCAAAAATCCCAACTCATTCATTGTTCGGTCGGGATTCGCATCTCCTATACTAACCAGTTTTATTACGCCGTGTATCTCTCACATGCCGTTCCCGTATGAATGCAGTACTTATTCCTGAATTGTCAGACTAGCACTGGACACAACCAGCAAACCACCCAGAGGCCAAATAATCAATGTTCACGTTCATCACACAGTCCGCACCCGTCTCCTCTCCCCACCAAACCCCCTTCTCCCAGGACGCACTTCTTCCTCACCTGACACATCTCCCAAAATCCTTTTCTACAGGCTCCTGCACTTCTCCCGATTTCTGCTACACTTGTTCGGTCGTCGTTGTTTGCGTCCTATGCACCGCGCTGCCCTGGTCAATGACTCCATGATACTGCGTGCCCGTGCCCCGGCGTCCGGTCGTCCCTCGTACCCGGTAGTAAGTTCAATCGACGTGCCTGGTTGGTCCCCTCCTCGTCGCCAACAGCTTGGCATGGTCGTCCCCAGTCTCCAGTGGTCTCAAGTCAGTTGGCTCTTCCTGCTCGCGACCGGCTTCTTGACATGGGCTTGCCGCTCTTGCGCATGCCTTTTTGTGTTGTGTTAGAATAAATTAGGGCTAGGCCCATAGCAATTTCTGACAGGATCTCAAAGTCCAGTGTAAACATCGTCAAGGTCGTGCTAAAGTTTAGTCCACCCTGCAAGTTGAAGAAGAGTTGGAACATCTTTATATATGGGTATCTCTGACTCTCCCACTTCAAGTGGTGTGTGAGAAGAGAAAGAAAAAGACCACGTGCGCGCTCGCTCGCCTGGCCGGAAGCCCCCCTGGCGAGGCGAGGCGGGAGGGCGCGTATGGAGGGAATGCGCTTGAATGGTCACGCCGAAATCAGGTCCCGTCTTTCTTTTTTTGTCGTTATTTTTTTTTAATGTCTGGCAGACAAGTTTTTGATTTCTTATCCGGTAATGTATAACGATTAGAAAACCGAGTCGGTTTGAGATTGTGATGCGCGACTCAATACCCGCTCTGGTCCTAACTATATTAAACTACCGGCTGCGGCCAAAGACACACCGAAAAACACCTAGGGTTTGTTCTTCATCTCGCAACTGCGCCGCCGCGGAGTCTATCCATCCAGATCTCCCAAACGCCGGCGTGCATCGGGCGTGGGAGAGGCAGGTCTCCGGAACCGTCGTCCTTGCGATCCTGCACACGGGACTAGATGAATAGGTTTTGTTGGGAAGCATCCTCTGCGCGACTGCTCAAATTCGTATCAACGGTCGTCTTCCCGTCCCAAGTCGGGCGGTGCCTTACTCATCGCCGTCAGCAGCGATCGGCCGCCAACATCGTCATCAACACCGTCGCACCCACAATAGCCTCAATGAAATAGCGTCCAACATTATTTGTTCAGTCTGTCTCTACAGCTATTGTTTCGTGCTCGCTGCGGTTATGCATGTATTGTTATTCTTCTAGTTTGCTTTGATTGTTGCATGCTAGTATCTGTTTTTGTTTATGAATTATTTATCTGAAAGTTAATCATGAACTGCCTAATTTTATCAACACCTTGATGGCCATGACCATGTGTTCGCTCGCACCCTAGCTTGTTTGCATGTTACAAAACAGAGTCCTGGGGCCCTAAATAAATCGATTCAATGTGCGTTGTAACCAGTGAGTATTTATCCTGTATGGTTCAAAACAAATTAAACTGCATAATTGCATGCATCCCAAGAAGAATACGGACTGTAGATTTCGGTGGCTGCGTCGCGAGTGCTCTTCGCCGCTTCGCGATATAGTACGCACTACGTGTGTTGTCGGATCTACATTTGCTTTTTACAGCGTGCACACACAGCACATTGTGTCCCTCTTCCCTCTCGGAGGGGCACCTGTCAAGATCTGACGCGATCCTCCATTAGCGGGGCATTTAACCCACTGTCATTACATATATCCTACTTTGGCAAGGGGAATACTAACAGAAATAGTTTAAGTAATCTGTCACTTGGATCTTGGAATTAGGGAGTCGCGCTCGTGAGTGACTACTAGCGCTATTTGTGCGTGTGCTGTCCTGCGCAATGGTATAAATAATAATAAACAATAAAGGTCAAACGGAGTATCGTTTCATAACAATGACATACTGCTTCGAAGCATTTAAGGGCCTTTTGGATCGGATCGCAACGGATAGAAGAAGAATACGCAACAGAAAAATATGGAATTTTGACAGAAGTGAACCGCAGAAAACAATCTTCTAAACTGTGAAGACCAAAACGCATCTTATTAGTTGTGAAACTATCACATTCTTGATCAAATTCCATGCACTTGTGCATCAAGTGGTGGTTTATTATCAAGACGAAAACACATCTGTGCGTGGAATCTATAACATACAGACCACATCGTATCCAAGCAAGTGGCAGTATGCTGTAGGAAGTCCACAGACCTCCATCTCATTGCTAGAAGCTATAACTGGTCGTGACAGGCTCATGCTCAGCCCAATATGAGGAAAATAGAGCGTGATTCCTTTTTCTTCTTTCTTTTTTTCGGGAGAGGCGATTCACCCAGGAAAAGGAAAACCAATTTCCACACAGGAAGTGGCCGGCAGAGACAATCGATCACCATCGAAATCTACAGGTGGCAGCGACGGGCCACTCCTAATCCAGTCAAAAGGCCAAGAGAAATCCACTACTAGCGTAGATATTCTAGAAAAAAACTACAGGATGACCTTGTTGTGAGCTTAGAAAGTACCCTCCCCCCGACAAAGAAATATAAAATTCATTTTAGATCATTAAAGTAGTGATGTATGATTTAAACGAACTTATATTCTTTACGAGGGAGTACCAAATAAATAAATACGCAAATCATGCCCTTTGTTGATCTTAATCCTCCACTCGTTTACAAGGCCCAGGAAGAAGATATGTCCCCCCAAAGCAGATTCAGAACCGAAAATGCTATTTGAGCTCGGCCCATGGAGTCCCGGGTTTGACTTGATCAAAATAATCAAATTTTCACGTTCCAAAAATTTTGAAAAAAAAATAACCATACTTAGAGACATAAGCATATGTGTGTTAAATGTTCAGACGAAAACATCTTACAATGAGTGCATACAAAAAAGAACACAAATCTGAGGCTTTTTAGTAGATTGACTATCATCTTCAAAGTCCATGGAATTATCTTTTTTGCAACGATCGCATTTTAGGGTATTTTATCCTGAAATTTTGAACACATAACATAACCATCCCTGTTTACTTGTGGATTTTTTTTTAGATTTTTTGAAACTGAAAAGTGGCGAATTTTGAATGTTTTCAAAAAATCCGGCTCATGGAGCACCGAGCTACAAAACCCACTCATTCAGAAACTGTATAATATACATTCTAAAATCTCCACGATTACAAGGCGCTTACTAGGTCCTATTGGTGTGGTCTGATTCTTTTGAACATACAGCTGCGCAAAGGTAAAAAAAGAAAAGATTTTTTTTTTTTTTATTTTTTTTTTTTTTTTTTTTTTTTTTTTTTTTTTTTTTTTTTTGAAAAAAGATACGTTTAGCACAAGACATGCGATTATATTTAACACAACTCTGGAAGAGGTCGGGAGCGACCACAGTGGAGGGATGAGATCATCGCCGCTGTAATAGCAAGGTTTCAACTGGGGCCATTCAATGTTTTTCGCCACCTTGCTCTTTCCTGTGGAGACCAGTCAACCGCCAACTCAGTTCAGTGTTAAAATGTTATTTTTGACTATGTCACGGTGTAATTGTATATTGTTGCATCAGCGGAGTGTAGGAACAGGGGAACCAACCTTTTCCTGAATAAAACAGGACAAAAATTTTTGTTCTTCTATCCTGCAGAAAGGAAACCTTAGCAACTGAGAAGTCCGAGTAATCTTCCTTTTCATTATACTTTTTTTATGTCTGGTCATGTCTTAGGTCAATACAAAAACAACTATATATGACATCACTACACCGGTATGCGTCAAAGGATCCAAAGTTCACCAAAAACGCGAAACCGTCATGTTTCAAACATGGAACACAGAAAAACGATGCATCAATGGGAACATTTCAAAACCTCATAACCGCGTACTGCTATCCACCACTCGGCTCAAAGAACAGAGTAGTTAATTCTGAAGCATGTCCAAGGGTGCTAATTAAAAGCTGTGACACCATATCTCTTATTGTCCATTAGTTTGGTCATCCGTAACGCAACCATTGCCACCCAATACTAAAGCTTGGTGTACCCTAATATACAGACCAGAATTCAGTATGAGCACGTGATAATTCAGTTTTCCCAAGGATATGCAAGCCTTTGGAATGATCTTCCCTCCGTTATTTCAGCATGATATAGAACACTAGGGTGGTCTATGTTCTTTAAAGTTTGGAGCAACACACCAGCCCATATGCGAACAATTTTGTCTTGGTTTGGAGTTGGGGGTTGTAAATTAAACTACCTCTAGACGTCAAGGTGAATTGCAACTTCTCTCTTTAGAATTCAGAGTTTTCAAAATAATTTCAATAAAGCTAGCTGGGTACACAAGGAGCTAGCACAGTAGCCGAGTACAGGAATCATGTGAAATCTTCTAGGAAAATCTTTGAAATAGTAATACAAACTTCGAAACAAGGAAAAGCCAAGTGGCGGTGATGGCTTCAGAGAAATTGTCAGGTCAGCACCTCCGGTGTTAGGTGTAGCCCTATCCTCACTCCGGCAATATAAAGCCCAACCCACTGCTTACACAATGTGTAAGGACGGATCCAGTGCTTAAACAAAGGTAAAAACACTAAAAATGGCGCCAAAGCCATTCATGTAAACAGTTAGGAGCTAATCATTAGTCAACTTGGCTTGAGGACTCTATTAGCCTTCCTGTAGATAATCGGAAATTGGTTCCCATAAAAGAAGACAAAATCATCACCACATCTACAGAGGATGCTCTCCAATGAGTCTGCATAATGACTACACATTTAGTGAAAGTAACAACTGCGGTGACCAAAAAGCATTTCCATGTTTTTTATAATAAACGTCTTGGTTCTAACACACGAGGCTAGTTATTTTTATATTTCAAAGGAGGGCTGCATTAAGATTGGAAAATCCAAGGAAAAAAAAATGTCAGAGAATTATATGTGACAAAGTCCTAATCAGGAGAAGAGCAACAGACCATCATAGTGAATGGTATTGTCTGATGATTTAGTTTACCAAACATCTCAAATTTAAGGAGTAACGATCCTAAAGGATGATGACATGAAATACTGAGGAGTGGAACCTATTGTTGTCAGCTAATACCCTCCAGTATTAAACTACATTGGTTCACGCTAATTTAAACAATCCGCCTATGTACTTACCACTGTACCTAATAAAAAGACGTACATAGTACAGAGGGAGTATTGATATTGGTTGATAACAGCTTCCTGTTTCGAAAACAAGAATACCATAAATACTCAGGAATTTTTAGTGTGAAAGATTCCACATGAAAAAAAAAATTACAGAACCCCATTACCCCCACTGCACTCGATTGTCAGTCCAACATGACTGGTTACTAACTGTGGAGTACAAAGATTGAAATAACATGAAAGGAAAAAACCCATTCCACATAGTAGGCATGGGTCTCACTGATTATGGTCGAAGGACTATCGAGACTAGTCGATGGACTAGTCGATGAGTCGCAATTGTGGTGTCGACTGGCAATCTGGTAGATAATTCTATGAGTCGAGCGGTCGAGAAGACTACATAGACTAGTCTGGACTAGGTTGACATAAGTCGGAACGACTCAACTTTTTTGGAGGGGATAAGAGAGATCGCTCGGACCCGCGAGGCCCGCGGAGGGAAATTTTGTGTTAGGTTTGCAGTTTCGCTCCAGAGGAGAGCTGCCCACTCCTCTGGAGCTCTCCCTCTTCACTGTTTGGCTGTCCAGATCCAGCCCTATCTGCTGTTCCTGGGATCTGGTCATTGCTCCTGGATCCTATCTTTGACAAGTAATTCTCCCTTCTTATCCTCATATTTGTTCATATAGTGCCTTGTTCCTTGGCTGGTTCCTCTACGGTGGTTCCTGTTTAGGTTTGCTTGTTTCCAATTCACATCCTTAGTGTTGACAGGTAGAGTTACAAGGTCTACACACCAGAGATATCTCAGACAGTGTGCTCAGCAGCCGCTTAGCTCAAAGCCGCTGAGGATTATGAGTCCATCAAAGTGATCCTGGGGGGAAGACAACAGGACGCAAGGGGACCCCAGCATGCGAATTAATGCCTTTTGGCCTGATCGCGGACAAATTGACAAATTCCAGTGTGGTGTGTGTGGCAAAAACGTCTCTTTCTGGGAGTGCTAAGGATGAAGAAGCACCTTGGTTTACACAGTGGGTTAATGGTGGTTGAAAGCAACCGATGAAATCAGGAAAGGATGCATTTGTCATGAAGGACTACTCAACCAATTTCAAAGCTATGATTCATTGTATGGTATACTGTACTTGTATATTATAAGTGTAATACCACATATACTAACTAGGTATTAGCAGTTATGTTCTGAAGTCAGTGCTACAGTGCCATGTCGTACTAGATCTCACACTAGTCTAAATAGTCACGATTAGTCTTGAGTCTCAACCTTGGAACGACTCCGACTCTTCGACTTGTTAAACATTGCATGGTCGAACATCACAACTTACCAGCTTGCAATTGAGAGACAGACCACAGATTGCATCACCAAGACCTGCTCCAGTTCACTGAAGCACCAATACCAGTCTCATCAGCTTTACTTAGGTACAACTCCTCTCCAAATGTACAGTCTTCAGCCACGGCACCCTCAGTTTTCAAGGAAAACAACGGAAGCGCACCCCATGCTCGGCCAGAGGGAGGGAGGGAGGGAGAAGGAACAACTACACAATGTAACACCCCATGTATAGCCACAGTAATCACTTTTGATAATGACAAGTCCTGCTGATTTAACAGTGCCTAACATAGTTTGCATCTAATTGCATTCCAACCTACGTCAAAAAAAAAAATTCGAAATTAAATGATAAGTGAAAAGTAAAAGTAGTTCAAAACATAGAAACTAAAGTGTTCATAAGGTAACAAAATATTCCAGAGACCATTCTAAAATTGGAACCAACATTTAATAAATTAATTTAGGTGCCTCTAACAGGCCAAAACAGCAATATTATCCCATTTAGTTTTATAAAATTGCAAAATGAAATGGTATGAACTCAAAACCATTTTTATGGCATTAGTAGAGGTTGCACGGAGTTTTGTGACTAGTCACCTATTTTACAAAAACTAAATATGAGGCCACACAATTTTGCCAAAACAGAAAACAGAAAAAGGCAAAACAACAAAACATGAAATTAAAAAAAAAGACTCCCGCGCCTACTGAGGCAAAAGCCCAGCGATCAGAACACAACGGCAACCCACCGCACCACCCCACTCCCCTTTATCCCTTGGGCGACCGGATACCCTAGCCCACCGACACCCTCACCTTCCCCCCCCTCCCCCCACCCCCCCCCCCTCAGTCTCCTCTCCTCCCCCCCCCCCCCCCCCCCCCCCCCCCCCCTATCCAGATTTGGATCGGGCACTCGACGCCGCCGCCCGCCCATCGCGCCGTCAGACTGGGGACCTCTCACCGCGGAAGGGTCCCCGCCACGACGGACTGAACCTCCTCGCCTCCTCATACTCCTCTCCACGCCGGAATCCGTCCCGCGCCCTCCTCCTGACCCCACTGCCTCCCCCCTCAAGCTCGCGGTGAGCTACCGCGTCCGGCGCTATGCTCCTCCTCTCCCCTCTCGCCCCATGTCGGACCGTACCGCCGCGCCCTGGCCACAGCCTTAGCCGCCCACGCCCGCACCTCCGTCCCACTGCCAGACGAGAACCCCCCGCCTTCCCCCGGGTCGCGGTCCTCCATCTTAAACGGAAGAAACCAGCGTCGCTCTCCACCGTCGATCTGTGTTCGCAATCCCTCACCTCAAGGTTACCCTCCTCCCGCTGTGCTTTGCCCTGCGTGCTCGCTGCTTCTGCTTCTGCTGTCGACGCAGCCACCAACGCGTCGGTTTTTCCCCGCTCGCCCTTCTTGCTGCCCGCCCCCGAGGCCTGTTCGCCCGCTGCAGCTGAGCCCAGCTCGCCGCCTGCCCCGCGCGCCGCGTCGCCGCATTATTGACTCCCCTCTGACCAGTTCTCCCCCCAGCTGGCTTCGTCGCTCCCGCCTCCGCCGCCTTCCCGCTACCCAGCGATCGCGTTGCGCCCTCCGCTGGTCGCAGGGTGCAACCTGCCGTAGTGCAGTGGAGCCAGCGTTCGCGCCGGTGCTCACGCACAAGCTGCCAGCTGATTACCCCCACGAGTCCCGGCCCCGAATTGCCCGACGCCTTGGTACTCAGTTCCTTAACGCCCGTGTAGGAAAAAAAAGTTAAATGAAAATAAAATTAGTAAATACATTAAGTTAATTAACTTAGCTGAGTGAAGTAATCTAATTATTAGTTAGTTTAATTTAAACTGTAAATTAGATTAACTAAACCCTAATTAGGACTAAACAAACACTGACAGGGTGGACCCCACGTCAGTTTGATAGGTCAACTGCCTGTTGACTGCTGACATTTAGCATACACTGTCCCTGGATAATGGTTGATTAAATACAATAATTGAATGTCAGGAAATTGATTAAAACTTTAAGAAATCATATAACAAATATCCGTAACTCCGATAAAAATAATTTATATATGAAAGTTGCTCAGAATTTCGTACCGGAACCCAAAGTACGTCCGCTGTATCCTGTCAATTGCCCGTAGCTAAGATAAAAAACGTGAACTTTAGAACGATGTTCGATAAATGCATAGTGCCCATCTTAATTAATAAATAAATCCGGTTGGTTAATTCCTAAATTAACTAATCATTTAGTTAGGCAGTAGAACACCCCCGGCATTCATCATTTAGGCATGTCATAACATTTGTTTGCATTTTTGCCCCGTGATTTATTGTTTGCTCCCCCTCCTTTCTCCTCTCGATAGACGCCGAGACCGACGACGTTTGCAGCGGGTACGCTCGCTCCACACGGCAGCATCCGTTGTCGATCCCTCTCTCCTGCAGAGCAACCAGAAGCCCCCCTCCCCCCCTCCCTTGAGCATCCAGATATCGCCCTTCCATTTCTCTGCTGCATTAGATTTGTACTGTAAATGTTTGCTCCTATACTGATGCATAGCCTGCTTGTAACCTGTTTATTATTCCTTACCTGCCTAGGTTATAAACTGTTTGGTATAGTTGGTAAGTGAACCATCAGTACCCTCACCACCTACCCTTGTTGCCCCTGCTTGTTTCAAAAATCGACGACGCATTCATGTGATCGTCGACCATGAGACCGACTAACATCAACTTTCACCCCCTTCGTTGTACGACTCGCGTAGTTACTATACGAGTGCGAGGGTATAACCTGAACGCACGTCCTGAATGAATAACTCTGCAGTGTAGCGTTCGTGCGTGGTCGTCGAGGTTGATTCCCTCCTTCTCCACTTCCGATACGATCTGTCGTGCAACCCTCCGTGTGAACCTCGAGGGTGATACCTCATAACGTTCACCCTGATGATTCGTCCTCGATGGAATCCCCGCAGGGTAATTCTCGGGTTTTCCCCTTTATGATGTGATCCACAAACGGTTACATTTGACCTGTGTTACAAGGGTGACCCTGATGGGTACCCGCAGGTGATCTATGATGTCGGGTGTGCCGGAAGGGCACTACGAGTGTGATCTGTGCGAAGCTTCGAAACTCATGTGTCTCCGCGTGTTACTAAATCAAACCTATTGGATTTGGGGTATTTGATCCTAAGTGGGTCGACGGCTCTATACGCACTACCACCACGCGGGAGGGATTATGGTTTATGTGGGCCCTCACGTCGACCGTTTCTCCCGCGAAAGCTCCTCAGACGTCACGGTTTCCAGTGCGGGCTGATTGTCCGGGATTGGGCGGATACTTCACTGACCGAGTTCAGTGTCGCGCTGCACCCCCGGCCAGTCCTCGCAACGGTCAGGTGACCAGGGCGATGGCCCAATTGACCGTCTGGGTGCATAGTTAGTCCAAGTGCGGACCTTCTGCTGAGACCTAGGTAGGGCGTGCTGCTTCGTGTTGATTCTTCCGAGGTCGGGCATTACCCCAGCAAGTGTGTCCGGCAACAAAGTTGACGAGCGGTGTTGGGTAACAAGTGCACCCCTTCGGATGGACATGAATCTATCGATACCGGTCTACGTAATAAACGGTACAGCTCAGTTTGTATTACCCGTTACTACTTGAACTGTATGGATAACTTGTTACTTAATTTGAAGCTCCGGGATACGCTTCTCTCGCTGGAAGTCGAGGAAGGATCTTAAGCTGTACTTCCAACATGCTTGCTTAATTAAATGCTATTTTATTCTCTTCTATTTGCTGCAAGATGGTGGCTTCGTGAAGATGTTTGAAGATGCTAGTCTTCGTAGGAATAGGCCTTCTCTCTATTCTGGCATATCTGAGCCCAGTCACATATACAGCCTTTCCCATGATAATTGTGCATATGTAGTGTAAGATCCTTGCTTGCTGAGTACTTCGGAGAGTACTCACGGTTGCTTTGTTATTCTTTTTCTCCATACCCCACTTTGATGATCACCAGACGAGGAGACCCGGAAGCACGATGCCACCTCAGGAGCTTATACCAGGAGGGTCACAGACGGCACGTACTATGGATCGAGCCAGCCGGTCCAGGAGTTAGGATCGGGGCTCCCCAGGCAGGAGGCTACGCCTTTCGATCTAGAGTCGTTGTTTGTGCTAGCCTCTTAAGGCAAAACTTGTTACTATGTCTGTACTCAGATAATATTTGTATGACTGGACTTATGTATTCGGAATCTTCGTGATCCCTGGTCGTAATATTGTGAATTCTCCGTTTATTTTGTGTAGAGTTGTGTTTTGTGATATCTTCCGTGAGTCCTGGCTTTGATCGTGCATGTTTGCGTGTATGATTAGTGACGATTGGTCGGGGCGGGGCGCCAAACAAACAAAACAACCACCACGTTACCACAGAAAGAATTGAGGGCGCAGAGCTAAAAGGAAGGCTGGGGGGTATTAGCAGGGGCCAGGAAAAGATGGCTTGAGAGGCCGGTGCAGATTGCGGCATCGGGTTCACCATTAAAACATGGAATCATACCAAATAAATGTGCAACTGTAAGTGGCTATGGAAAACTAATCTAGCCAAAATGCCAGGTCTGCACAGATATTGTCCAGTGTTCAATATTCTACTAAGTCATTCTGCCATATTCCGTAGTGTTTGTCTCAAGCTATCTCAAATCAATATGAAGAAGACCCAATTTGGAATCCAGAGGAACTATGTGAATAACCTGCTAATAGAGCATTTCTCCAGCTAAATGAAAGTTAACAAAAAGAGCAGATCCTAAACCACAAAACCTAAAGCTGAACAAGGTAAAACCACCACAAAATAAATGTGGGCCGGGTGCTTACATGAGCCATATCACAAGCGATCACCGACGGTGTCTGAAACAAGATCGATGGAGAGAATACCTCTTGTTCTTCACGTTTTAGCAACTGCTGCATTGCTGTGCACCCATGTACTGGTAATACGCATCTGTGCAGGGAAATAACGAGAGGTAAATTGACAGAGAGAGTGCCAAATTAGCAAGTAGAAAGTAACTTCCTACTATTCTTACCACACCAAATCAGCAAACAGTCCATGTTGTTATGACTCTTCAAACCACTTGATTATCACACTTTAACTGGCCTGCTCTGGCCAATGTGATCTGCTCTTGGATATCCTGCATGAGTACTAAAAGAGAACAGAGTGAAATTTCAACCACATATCAGGTGAATATGGAGTTGGTTTCTCGCGGATCAAATTATCCGGACTTCCAATGCAAGAAGCTCTCTGCATATCGATCACTAAAGACATTTATTTCAGATAGAATGTGCAAACAAGAACTATAAGAAACGAAATAGCAAACATGTAGAACCATCAGATGGAGCACAAGACCCCTCAAAAGAAAGGACTTGAACCCAAAGAGAAAATCAAAATCATATAAGAGCACTAAATTTATGGTTTCAATGCATGTCACATATGCAAAAACTCACCCTGCCCAATGTACTCCAATGTTTTACCACATAGAGCACGACAACTAATATGATTACACTCCACATACCTATCTGTCATATGACTCCATGTCAATGCTATAACGCTAATGTGGCTAGAAGACAAATTCGTAATGCTAGCAGTTCAAAATATTAATACGGTAGAAGAAATAAATACATAACATGACACGTCAAAAGCTACAGGCTCATTTTTGAAGTAGTCAAATGCCATCCCCTGGCCACTGGAAAAGATAAGAACAAATGAGAAGTGTTAAATCCATGCAAAAGTTGAATGTTTCTGGTTTCTATGGAGGTTCCAGTAATTTCCACACCAAGAGTAAAGGTCAGACAATGCATGCAAATTCGGCGGGTGGGGTGTTAAGGTTTAACCAATATTGTATACATTTTTTATCACCTTTCATGATCATATTTGAGCAAAGGATCGTACACTATCAGAATCTGTTAATCACAACTCACAATACCATATCACTACTCCTACAAAAAAAAACACAAGTTGGTGCTGAGGTGTGCTGCCATCAATCATGTTTTCGACCATCAATGCATTGAGCATGGGAGACAACCCCACTTCACATTTGCGAATAGACCCTATTCTTAGGTCCTGCTCCATTCTAACACCACCTCTCCAACAAGAGGCTTTGATCCTTATAGCAAAAGTGGGAGCAACAATTGGAACTGAACTGGGCAGGTGGCCACTCCGCGCGCTCACAGGCTGGCAGCCGGCCACTCCCCAAACGCCTCTACTCCGACTCCTCTTACCGTAGCAGCCCCACCACTCAACTACCTCCTCCACATCCCCCCCCCCTCCCTGTTTCTCCTCCTCCCCCTACCCCGTCTCGTTCGACGTTGACGGTCGGGAAGTACGGCCGCCGGCCCGTCCCGCTCCCCAAGCCGCAGATGCCTCTTTTCCTTTCCTCTCTCTAATTGCAGCAACCCATGCCCACCACACCTCCCCTCCTCCCCTACCCGCCTCTCCAACACCGAATTGGCAAGACGACGCCCTCGGCGTCGTCCGCCCCCCAATTCCACGACATTTGTTCCATCAATTCTTTTTCATAATACCATAATATGTTTAGACCTCAACCGCTCTGGACCGTACACAAACCAATGCGACGTTACAAACATCAGTTGTTTAGTTAGAATTTGTCGTGGAAGCTAAGGGGGTCATCTGCGTTCTATTATGTAGTCATGACCTCGCACAAGATCAGCATTTATAATTATATACAACAAAAGCCAACAAAGTCTATCCACAAACTCTTTAATTAACTCCCTCCATCCCCAAATAGTGTCTCAATCTTAGTACAACTTTGTACAAGTTAGTTAGTACAAAGTTAAAAAACACTTATTTGGTTTGACGGAGGAGTATACACCTGACACCAACAGATACATAGATAAATGCTCTGAAGGGGGTGATAAACACTTTGCAAACCTATATCTCATACTATAAATCTCTAAAGATGGCTGAACAACCTCCACTCATGTTGGTCTTTGAAGGCTGGTGGCGGCTTGTTTTGTGTAGTCTTTGATAATGTTCAAAGATCTCCCTCAAACTCCTTCAATTTGGCTACCCAAGGATTGCAGCACATGGTCTATCTTTGGACTATATCCATATTGATCAGTGTTGGTTCCCCAACAGTCTTTTCTTTCTGCATCTCGCTGGTGGTCCTCAGCCAGGGTTTACCACATAAACTCCTTTCGTAATTGATCATAACCATGGGGTAGAAAACTTATCGTGCACATATGCCCCGCTCTGGGATAACCAGCGTTCCACCGGATCTGATGCAGGACAAGCAAAGATGGTTGGGAACCAACAGTGCATCAATTATGGATAGAGTCCTATATAATACCATGTTGGTTGCATCCTTAGGCTAACCGGATGCAGGTGGTGCAGGAGATGGTTTTGGAACATTATCAAAGGCTTCTGCACAAAAGCCAACCACAAAGACAAGCATGAGGGAGGATGTGTCCGCAATCATTAGAGATTTTATAGTATAGATGGTAGGTGCGCAAAGTTGTTTCGTGCTCCTTAAGCATTTAGATATGTATCCGTTGGTGTAGGTTATAATAATAAAGAGTTTGGATGAAACTTTGGTTATGCTTTTTGTTATTAATTATAGATGTTGATCTTGTGAGAGTCATGACTACCATGATAAGAAACATTCATCTCACCAACATAGTTACATCAATTATTTTTGGTAGTTTTTCTCTTTTTGTTATTCCCTCTGTCGAAAAAATTTGGATGAACGTCTACAGCAGGTCCCTGTTTTCATCGACGCTCCTCCTTTGCTTGTGTAGCTCCACATCCTAATTTCTCGGTCACAAACCCCCAATATTTTTTCCTGTGTGTTATCTGCATCTTTTTTTTGGGCGGGCAGAACCTGGGTTGATGTAAGAGTTACAAAGGTTCAGTACTGTCGGCGTTCTGGGATGGGGGGGTACCCAGATTGCCTGCTGTGCCTAGCGCGCGTGGGCCCATAACACGGCCCTGTACGACCCAGCTACAAACACCTCCAAGTACAAACCCTCGGAGGAGCGGCCTCCCCGGGCCTGCCTCCCGAGGGGCGGAGATCTCTATGCAATCCCTACCGCCTTTGAGGCTGGTGACGACTGTGAGCCGTGACGGCCAAGGCCACGCTGGGGCCCATGCGTGCGTCATAGGCGGGGACAGTTTCCCTCGGTGTAAGGGAGCAAGGGCCAGCCGCATGTTCCGAGAAGGCCCCAAAGTTCCTTTCTGATTCAACGATCCAAACCACGAGCTCGGCATGACGGTGTCATCCCCGAGCTCCAACGCACGTCAGACCAGAACTTTGTAGGCGAAGACCAACCTTTCGACAGGATAAGATGTACTCCTTGTCCCTCTTCAAAAAATTGGCCGTTGTGAAATCCCTTCCCGCCTAAGCTAGAGGGAAGAGGCCAAGGCCACTATAAAATATGGGCTAGGCCATCACCGTGAAGGGAGATCCCGAATCAACCTTGACGCAATCCTCCTCACGCTCGAGCCCTCGCGAGGCTGCTCATCCACTATACTAGTTCATCTCCCTCCTCCTCGTGAGGCAATCCCAACCAAAAGTCGAGTAGGGTTTTTACACTGGGCAAGGTGGCCCCGAACCTGTGGTAATCTACCGTGTTGTTTCCTTCTCGTCACATTCCGCAAGCGTATAGACGATTTAATCTTTTTCGTCGAGATCAGGTCATGAGCATGCGAGCTAGCGTGGTGTGTGAAGCAAGGAAGGTCCCTTCGTTCACGCCCTGAGTTCGAAAACTTCTTGGGTCTGCGGAGCCCTGAATCCGACATTGGCGCGGCCAGGTAGGGGCGATATCGAAACTACGCCCTCTCATCAAAACCCGAGTTCCGTTCCAGCTCCGCCGTGCCAATGGATGATGTCGCTGAGTCAGCGCGAGCGGCAGAGCCGCTCAAGCGCGCAGACGGCACCCGTCGGGCGCGGGCTTCCCCGCGCACTTGCCTCTCCCGTGGCTAACGCTGCCACCGACCCCGATTGCTCACGAGCCAAGCAGGACTCTCGCTGCCACCCTCCGGGCGGCACGATGCCGCACGCCACTCCTTCTCTCATCCCGCACGGCCGTTTAGTCCTCCCACGATCGCCATGGGCCGGCGAATAAAAGCGCAGGCTGCGCTGCCATGGTGCGCGACGTGATGCTGTTACCGTGACCGCGACGAGGACTACGACGCCTGGCTCGCCGCATCACGAGCTCGTAACGCCGCCAGCGAAGCCACGGGCTCCCACTAGCTTCGTCCCCGCCCATCCCGGGAAGGAGACGGGACATGGAGAGACACCCCCTACCTAAGCTTAAGCACACCAGGAGAAGAAAAGGAGAAAAGGCGAGAAGAGAAAAAGAGAAAAAGAAGAGTGGGGTGGAAAAGGAGAAGGCAAGAGGGAGGAAAGAGTAAGGTGGGGAAGAGGAACACAGGAGACGGCCCGTGAGAATAACCCGCGCAACCACCGCGCCGTATAAGGACCACGCGCCGATGACGGGCAGCGGCGCGGCGGACGTCAGACCGAGCCCCTCTCGCGCGTGCCACGCCCGTTGAGGGCAGCAGGCTGCCGCGCGTTTCACCCCTGAGCTGCGCCGCGTCGTCGGCACGGCAAGTTCAAGCCGGGGATCTGCCCCCACGCTACGACGGGCACACCCCCGACCATGCAGAGTCCTTAGCTCTACTCGCTTGAGCATTCGAGACGGCGAATGTTGACGACAAGGTCATGGCGAAACTGGTTCCCCATGGCTTCAGGATGGCGTGCGCTCCTGGCTCCTCCAACCCCCGGGGGATCGATCTCCTCTGGGACGAGCTTAGCGCAGCCGCTCATCGCCCAACTTCCAGGCAGCTCGTGACCCGCCCCTGCAGTTGGAACAATCTGCGGCAGCGTTGAAGAAGCAGCCCGGGCGAGACATGCACAAGTACCATACAGTGCTTCATGAATGTTGCCCAAGATCCGAAGGCGTCGGACGAGGGCCATGCCATCCGGCGTTCACCGGATGGCGTCAGGGATGTCAAGATGAAAGAGGGAGCTTGCCATCCACGACGACTTGTGCTCGGCCCTGGAGATGTTCAACCTGGCGAAACAAGTCGTGCGAGGGCCGAGGAGGGCCGCCCTTCTCCTAGAGCTTCGGAGGCCGACCTTGAAGACAAGAAGGCCAGGCTGGCAAGAGGCGAAGAGCAAGGGGCCCCCGCCGTGCTGGCAGCGGAGCTGAGAGGATGAAGCGAGGCAGAAACCATGATGAGCCCCCAGGGGCAAACCGCCCATTATGCGTCTTCCAAACGTACACAGGCACACAACACCAACGACTGTAGGAGATAGAGAAATAAGGGAAAGGGAGAGAGGAGAAGAAAAAGAGATGAGGGACCGGTGAAAGTTGGGAGATGGTAGTTAGAGGACCGGAAGAGGAGAGAAGATGGGAATGGCGTGTGAAAAAGCAAAGAGAGGGAAAGAATAGTAGGATAAGACCTAGTTGAAGGGAAACTGGAGTACAGCTAGTGAGGACACGAACCTGAGCTTAGGAGGGAGAAGGTGTAATGTCGCCGGTGATCCGCGGCCGCCTTCTTCCGGCGGCGGACAAGGGTATTCTCCCTGGCGTCCAGCCGGGCCCTTTCACTCGGAGACATGCTGGTGGAGATAGGACGTCTGGGCCTCGACCACCTCCTCTTCAGCTTGGCCAGACACCGCGCTCCGCGGCCTGATCGACAGTCAACCTGGGGACAGCTCGGAGTCAGCCCCGAGAGGAGAGAGTAGATTCAGAGGGGGAATTGGAGGTAAAATAAAGATGGTGGAAGAAGTCTGTGAGTGAGAGGATGGATAATAAGAGGAATTAAGGTTGGAAGATGATTAGAAGAAGAGCTTAACGGAAAACGATTGATAGGCTCAGAGCAGTTTGCACGAGCCGCCTTGGCATCGGCGGGGACTCCCCTTCCTGCTTCCGCGGATGGTTAGCTTCGGGCTCCGGTCCCAAGGCGTCTTGGTGGCTTGTAATCGCCTTGGAGCCACCCCAAAACGGCCCCTAGGCAGAGTAATAGAGATCGATGCGGGAAAAGGTAGGAGTATTGGAGATTAAGCCGGATACGGCCGGCGAGCGCCCGATGGTAGATTCATCAAGGCCCCGGGCCTGATAAGGGGCCGCAGTTTGCAAGAGCGAGGGTCCTGATCGAGGAGGAGGTGGCACGGGCACATCGACTGAAGCCGTGGCCAAGAAGGCAGTGGCATGGAGTGGATGGGGAGAAGGAGGCATAAAGGTAGACAAGGGAAAGAAGAAGGGAGGAAGATATTAGAAACTTGATGGACCAAGGGGGTGGGATCATAATGGAGGATTTGAAATTGATGAGGTCCTCAAGGGCGGTACGCCAGAGGAGGGCAGGGGGTCGCGCATTACCAGATCCGGGGTTGCCGCGGCCGACGACGGAGAGGTGTGGTGTCGCCTAGGGGACCCCCGAGTCCTCGGTGGTCGGTCCCCCGAGCGGCCGCCGGCGAAGCGCCAGGGGGCAGGCGGTACGCCAGTGTGCCCGGGAGTGACGCGCCCGAGCGCCCAAAAGACACGCGTGGGCTGGCGCGACGCACCCCCGCGCCCGCCAAGGCAGAGACAGAAGGCTGACGAAGCCACTCGGGACAGGGGGCTCCTTCGGTCGGTGCTCAGCATTATTCTTCGGCAAGTAGCCACTCTTGGTCACAAGAGGGGAGTGATTTGTGAGCCAAAAGCTGCAATCTTGCTTAACGAAAGCAAGGTAGGTTACTTACTCATCAGGGTGCGATCCACTTCCTCTTCTGCTCCTTCCGGAGACGGTTCGGGACGCCCCAGCTCTTCTTCGGTTTGTGGCCTTGGCGAGCCAGGGGAACGAGCGGGGCGCTCCTCGGTTGGCCCCCGGGTGGCGCTGCCGCCTGGAGAGGGGAGGATGGTTGCCCGGAGGGGGTCACGGGCAAGTGGGGCCGTGAGTCCGCCACAGCACGGTTCGCCCCGTCCCCCATCGCGGAGTAGGGAGGGTGAAGGGACCGGAATAGCGATCACCAAGATGGGCCGTGGGCGCCCTCCGGAGGGAGGGAGAGGCGGGGCCCGGCTTTTCCTCGGGGTTCGCCAGGCCAGATGCTTGCGTGGCTGCGGCGGAGTGCGGCCCTGACCTCTGAGGACCCTGGGGACGCGTGGGGAGTCAGCAGCCGGAGCTCGTCGGTTGTCGTCGGCCTCAAGGTTGCGGAGGAGCTCGCTCTGCGGAGGAGGGGACACTTTCCTCAGGTCCGTCGTCCTCAATCTCCTCCGAGTTCCTCTTCACCGCCGATTGTCGCCGGAGGACACCGGCACGGGGGGTAAGTGGGGGGTTGTCGGACGGCGCGAGAGCACCAGCCGTTGAAGGCGGGGGGGACATGGCGGACGACCAGTTCCCCCCCCTGTAGTCATAGCGGCTACAGAGGCGAGGTGTGCAGCGGGGAGGTCCCGGGATCGTATTGAGCCAGGGCCGGGGCCAGGGGGGCTCGGCCAGATCCCGCCCGTAGGACTGGCGGGGCGAAGCCTCTGAAGACAAACAAGAGCACTGGAATTCAAAAAAGGGAATTGTGGGAGAATGGAGCGGCGCCAGGCAGCAGCGTCAAGAACTCCTTCACGATCATTCCCCCCGTCAGCAGCTTGGCCCCATAATCGAGTATTATCCTCTTCTCAAGACGGGCTCAGCACGGGGTGTACGGCAGAGAGTTTTTGCAGAGAAAACCTCTCAAGCAGCTCGGGAAGAAGGTCGGCAAGGACTCCAGCCGCGGGTTGAGACCCTTGGTGTCCAGAAGAGCCAGCAGTGCCGGAAGACCTCCCCTCCCGGCCTCAAGAGCACGTTCCCCTTGTGGACCGAGACGAAGGAACACGCAAGCAGAGCGCTGCGTATATCATGCAGCCCACAGCTAAAAAGAAATGGACGAAAAAGCGCCACGGAGGGCGCACGCCCACGAAGGCCTCGCAGTAGAAGCGAAAAAGATGGACAGGAGAAGGATGGAGTTGGGCTGAAGAAGATGGGGGCGTGGATTCTGTATGTAGTGGTCAAGGACGGCGCAGAAGAGAAGAACTCGAGAAGGGCGGACGAGGGCCCGCGAAGAGTGTGTGGCAAGAAGCAAGGATAGAACGTCCGCGCCAAGGTGCTCCGCTACGCGGAGCGGTCCAGATCAATGTTCACCACCATTCATGTCGTCGCCCGCCGTCTGCGGGGAGAACGGGGGCCAAGATGCCCCTCCTCGACGATGGAGGACGCGTCGAGTGCTGGCGAAGGAGAGGAGGAAGGTCGCGATGCCTGGACCGGTGGGCTTCGACTTCACGACGCGCCATTCGCGGGTCGCCGGGCGTTGGATGGAGGAGGAGAGCGAAAGAGGGGCGGGAGAGTTTTGCAGTTGGATCTGGAGAAGCTTCGGCTGAAGAGGGGAGCGGAAGCAAGGAAGGGTGAGCAATGATGGGACTGCGGGTGTGCGCCAGACTTTTGTAGCTAGGAGCTGCCGGGGCGACGTGGGGGAAGCGTAGGAGTCAGCGTACCGTACGTGCGCCACGGTCGAGCCCTGGGCCCGCAGGCGACTGGGGCCCGCGGCGTTTCGCCTTCGTTCCTTGCCTTCGCCTCGAAGCCAGGCGGGCACGCCTTGGGCCTAGGGGGCTTACATGTCGGCGTTCTGTGATCGGGGGGACCCAGATCTGCCGGCCTGCGGCCCAGCGAGTGGGCCATCAACGAACTGTACGACCCAGCTAAAATACTCCAAGACAAGAACCTCGCGAGGCGAACGACGCCAAGACCCTCCAGAGGAGCGCCCTCCCAGGGGCTACATCCAGAGGGGCGGAGATCTCTATGCAAGCCTTCCGCCTGTGAGGCTTGTGATGACGTGAGCCGTGACGACCAAGGCCAGGCGGGAGGGCGCCAACGGGCCGCAGAGGGGACAAGTTTCCTCTTAGGTTGCTAAGGAGCGAAAGCAAGGGCAGGGCAGGTTCCGATAGGAAGGCCCCAAAGCTTTCCATTTCGGTGCAACAAGTCAAGGACCACCGGTTCGGGCAGGGACGGAGGTCATCGCCGAGCCCACGGCGTCTGGCCAGAAGCTTTGCAGGCGAAGACCACCTTGCGACAGGATAAGATGTACTCCTTGTCCCCCCTTTCAAAATTGGCCGTTGTTGGAATCCCTTCCAGCATACCGAAGCCCTAGAGGAAGAGGACCAAGGTCACTATAAAATGGGCTAGCCTCACCGTAGAAGGGAGATCCCGAGATCGGGACACTTGACCAATCCATCCTCACCACTCGAAGCCCTCGCGAAACGGCTTCATGCAATGTACAGTTCATCATCTACCTCCTAGTAGGGCCAATCCACCAAAAGCCGGAGCCCACGGTGAGTAGGGGGGTTTTTTTCCTACACCGAAGGGTGGCCGAACCTGGGTAAATCTCCGTGTGTCTCCTTCTGCACGATCCAGCGTATCGTAGAGATAAGGTCATTGGGCATGGCGAGCTAGCGGGTTGTGAAGCGAGGTCCTTCGTTCACGCCCCGAGTTCGAACCTTCTTGGGTCTGCGGAGGCCCTGAACGACAAAGTACTAACTTTTGTGTATGATACATGTAGCGCCGCCCCTTCTATATACACATGGATTTCCCAAAGCGTCTTTTACTGTCCATTTTGTTCTTTGCTCGGTACAAAATGTATGCAAGTGCTGTTTTTGTGCTTGTTTAAAATATACTACATTACCCTCTACAGACTCAGTTTTTCTCATTTGTATGAATATAACACAGACAGCGATGGACGCCAATTAGTCATTGCTGATGTCTTCAGTGGCAGGTAGATGCAGCAAAAAAACCAGAACCCTATCTGAATAAAGGAACAAAATTGTGTCCATAATCTTGTTACCAGTATATCTATGTGGCATATGCTTTCGAGGGTATAACATGTTCATGATTATTTGTTTTATTAAAAACAGTGCTTGCTGGAGATGAAACTTCCAAGCGCACTAAGAAGGCAAAGCAAGGCCAAAAATTTGTCTGATTTATGTGCTTGGGTACGAGCTGGTTTGTAGCAAAGGAACATTACTCTGACTTTTTACAGTGGTAGATTTTATTAGTGAGGGAGGTACTTGTTTCTTTAGAGTAAGATACTCTGCTTTGTGCAAGGGAGGATACCGTGTTACTTCGCCCCATTTTTGTACATCTATGCTTAATAACAAGATATGCTATTGTTAAGTAGTAACTTTGTTGTGGTGCGTTTCTGTGTTGAAGGCCCTTGTATGCTTCACATAGACGATTTTGATGTAGTAACCATAAAAAACATTTCATGTGCAATCTTTAATGGGTAATGCAGTGAATATAAAAGACTTGATGGTGTGCCACTTCTTACTTGTGCATCAGATCTGGTAGGCTCTTCTTGTTTTGTTTTTTTTTTAATGATGTTGGTTTTGAAAATTGTCCTGATTATGCATCTCGATGTTGAAGGCCACCAGTCAAAGTTCGTTTATTCGTGCTTTTACTTTTATCGGTCATTATATGGCCCCAATATACACATGTTTGCAATTGCTTCAGGGTTTTCTTTCTGGAAATGCATAAGTCTTTTGTCATCTTAAATTTTTATTACACGAGCATTCTTGTTTACACCGAAATTGTCAAAACTGAAAATGTTTCCGCCAACAAACTCGAAGTGTCATTTTCAAATCCATTTGATTTTGTGCTTCGTTCTCACCCATCATGAATGATGTCGCCCTCCCATTTTTTTTCGCCTGCAACGGCACGGGCACGAACTTAGTGTTTCAAAATTATGAAACTGAAGAATCATGTCTTATGATTATTATTGGTCAAAACTTATCCTGTGCAGTAAGAGGATGTAAAGAATCCTGGTCTAACCAACAGTTACCAACACATCAAACTATACCAAAAAAGAAGTGTTATGTGGAATGAAGGTTGCAACCTGCAAGTGTACAGTTTCTCGTTTAACATTATGAAATGACCACCAGATAACCTTGCACGCATTTCTACAAATAGAGTCACCGACAAAAAAACATCTAATTAATCATGAAAAAAGGTCGATCGAAGAATAAAAAAACGGCGGGTGTATGACCAACACAATCAGATTACAGATACAATTTCTTTCTTTTTTTCCCTGAGAAAAACAGCGGCTGCCCATCAATTTATATCATTAATAGATATCATTAGATGTTGGATACAGCCCCACAAAACAAAACCAGCACTCATGAATTTACTGGAGCTTATCCAGTCATTACGGTTTAGGAGTTTTGTCCCGCCACCTCTAGGCCCTTGGCAGATTTGGCCGGGGCAGACGTGTGGTGGTGGGTGAGGAGGCGACAGGGTCGACGGAGAGGCGAACGGGTGCGGCGCGACCGACGAGGCGACACGACGACGGATGTCGGCCATCGGGCGCGGCGTCCGGTGGCACGCGGGCCCCGATCCACTCCCTGGTATCGGGAGGGGGAAGGGGAGGGGGGGAACGGGGGAACGGTGGACGGTGTTGCATCGCACGAGGAGCGCCGGTCCGTGGCGGCGGGGAAACGAAGGGGCGCGGCGGCGGCGGTTTAGCGCGGCGTCGTCGCGAGAGCGCAGGCCGGACGACGGGTCGCGTCGGGCGGGAGCTCCCGATCCCGATCCATTTGGTCGGGGAAGGTAGAGGGGGGGGAGTTGGGGTAGGTTAGGGTTTTGGGTGTGACCGGGGGGGGTTAAAAAGAGGGGGGGGCGGACTGGGCGCCTGGGTGGATGGCCTGGTGGCCAGCTGGGCACGGCCCAGTTTGTCGGGGGGGGGGGGTTGGCTTTTCCTTTCTTTTCTTTTCTCCTTTATTATATCCATACCACCCGTTGTGTAAATAGTTAGGGCTCAAATTGAATTTTGTAAAACATGTGACCTGGTCCCCTAAATACCAGGCTTAATTCCCTAACAACACCTAAAATGTAGTTTGGGAAAACATCATTTCATACTTAATTAGATTTAATAAATGGTTATTAAAATTGAGTTTTTAGTGTTTCGCTGTTTGAAGATGTTTGAGTCACGTACCCAACTCCAATGATTTGGTTTCAATTTTCGAATTGTTCTGATTTATTTGGCTATTTAATGAACAATTTAGTTCTAGTGTGGCAACTTTTATTTTCCACTTTTCACTTTTCATTTAATTGAGGATTATGAGGTTAGGAGTTGAAATGACATATGATGTTATGATGATCATGCACTGATAATAATCATGCTGACCTGGCCATGATCAAAATGGATTACCTGGGCTAACCACCGGGGGTTACAAATCTCCTATACTAACAAGAATCTCGTCCGAGAATTAAGAAGTAGTAAGGAAAAAAAAGTTTGGGGATTCCGCACGACGATTATTCCTCGAGTTCCAAGTGGCTTCATTTTCAGTATGATTTTGACCCATGAACTTTGAGGAACTTGGTAACATTCTGAACGGGTTGACGTTCGCTTCATCGAGAATGCGGATCGGATGTCCTTATATGAAAGATCATCATTGCAATTCGAGCATCTCGTAGATCCCACAGCTCGGTGCGGCGGATTCCTTGAAGCATTTTAGAACGGTTGCGAACACATGGAGACGTCGTGGATAGAGGAGAATTCTGGAGGCAATTCAATTTATACGGCCACCGGTCAAAGCCTAGAACAATGCGGAAAGGCACCAAGTAGGCGCGGAGCTAACTTGCCCTTGATTCCAAAAAGGTGAGTGCCTTTCCATAGTTGTGACACGAATATAAGATTGATCACCAGGTTGATAAGTCAAACCCCATCGTTTTTGCGATCATAGTTGCTCTTCTGGGGGTCCTGACACGCCTTGAGATTTTCACGGGCGCTATGAATTGTTCGTCGGCTGTGTTGAATAATATCTGGACCCACGAGCGGTCGTTCCCCAGCTTCTGACCAATTCAGAGGGGTTCGACCTTACGTCCAAGAGAACTTCAAAGGGGGCCATCGTAGACTGGCTTGATAGCTGTTGTTATAGGAAGAGAACTCGGCATAGGAGAGAATTCTTCCCACTCTTGCCAAACGATAGAAAACACAAGCTACGCAAACATGTCCTTTCAAGCACTTGATTAAAAATCGTTCAATTGGCCTTGGGATGGAGGGTGATAAGATGAACTCAGGTGATATGAGTTTCCCATAGCCTTTTGGAAAACTTACCGAAATGACCATGTGAATATGCGCCCCCGGGTCTGAAACTGATCTCTTTCGGAATTACCGTGGAGTGAAACAATTTATGGAGATATATAACTCTGCTAACTGACTAGCCATTGATCGTCTCCTTGACAGGCAGAAAGTGTGCAAACTTTAGAGAGTTGGTCGACAACGACAAGAATAGCATCGTGACCTTCTGTGACAGTGGGAAGCCTGTAAGGAAATCCATCTGAACTGTATCCCATTTCCATAAAGGAATAGGAAAGTGGTTGCAGAATTTTCCAGCAGGGCTCTGATTGTTCTGCTTTTAACGCGTTAGACACACATTAACATTCAGCAAACATCTCGAGGCAGATGTCTGCTTCATCAGACCACCAGACCTTTGACGGAGATCACGATACATCTTGGGTACCGGAAGAATAGAAACGGGGGTGGTTGGTATGTGCCTCCTTCAGACTTTGTCAGTATAAGCTCGAAGCGAGGTACGACAATGCGGTCTCTGAAACTACAGGTTCCATTTCAGCCAGCGGAAATCACTGTACATTAAAAGGTGGAAGGTCTTTCTTCATAAGATCAATTCAGCATTTTCTTTAGCTTGCGCATTCTTAACCGGATTTCTCAAGGTCTGGTTAACAACCAAGTTTTTTACGTATCCTTGGGGGGGACTATCTCGAGATTTAGCTTTCGAAGCCCTTCAACAGAAGTGGTTGCTGTAGCTGAACTCAAGTTCGCAGAGCAATAGGATTTGCGGCTCAACGCACCAGCCATTACATTAGCCTTGCCAGGGGGATAAGAAATTACCCAAGTCATAGTACGCAAATGGTTTCTCCATCCATCATTTTGGCGAGCCCCCCGCCAGGTTTAGCAAGTAAGGATTGAC